>CM018077.1:155073843-156405093 GCA_008658365.1 Alca torda | reverse complement strand
GTGCTCCATTTTCTTCAGCTATAATCCAATTTCCACATAGAGAATAATCCACTCCTCCTTCAGACAGGAACTTTATCCATCAAGGGAGAGAGAGAGAAGCAGATTATCGCCTTATTGAATGCAGCAACCTTTTGCTCCCTAAATAAGCCTTCGTTCATGTATTGCTCTAGCTGTTGGCTGCAAGCAGAGAATGTCTCTTTGTCACTGCTGCTGTCCTTTAATGCATGTCTACATTCCCCCTCCACCGTGACGCCACTCTCACCTATTTTCTACCCACGCTTTTAATCTTATTGTCAGGAAAGGGACTTGATCACAACCCCATAAATTGGATTCTGGCTCCTCACTCAACAGAATTCAGGAAGTTACTTCATCCTATTTTGCTTAAGACAATGCAGAACTTTGTTTACATGTCGGTTAAGAGCCTCTGAAGCACCCCGGATGTGTGAGGTTAAAGATGAAGTGAGTCAGTGCTCATAACTTAAAAGGTTATTTATTTTCTAGGGTTGTGTTGTGTACCTGCTGGTCTCATGGTGCAGACAGTGACATCCGCAGAATTCTGTGTGTCTTGGAGTTTGTGTATTGAATTTTTACTGGGCACCAATAATTACTTGTAATACAACACAGGCACTCCTATTTATATAACCTCCCTCTGCATAACAGGATATGTCACTAGGATGTGGGGAGTGATCCAGGATCACCTTCTTCAAAGAATGACAATGGTTTACAACTGCCAAGAATCAACTCCAAGAAGCTTTGCTACAACTGCTATAGCAATTAAGACAAGGGACTGTACTGCAGACAATTCTCTTCTTGGTAACAAATGTGAACACATTTCTGAGGTTTATTTTAAGCTGTTCAGGGAGCACTACACCTAGGATAGTTCAGGCATTGTTTCTAGTGACGTAGACATTTACCACGATTTTAAAATCGGTCGTATTCCTTCCCTTTTGTATATAACAACATGAGTGCAAGCAACAGCTCACTGAACTTTGATTCAAAGAGAGCATAATACAGATTAAACTTGGTTTGGGGAGCTTCAGTATGGAAGTCTGTCACACAGATGTTCAGGTTCTTGCACCAAGACTCAGCTGTGTCCCTGGGAACACAAGTCCACTCTGTTATTTTCAAATAGTTTATCTATGTCTTTTGAAAGAAGTGAAGTACTCCTAAGCTTCGTTTAGGCTCTGTTGGTACCTAGTATGAAATCTAGTAATATTGAAATAAACCAAAAGCAATAGATAAGATGGCTGGAGATACATTGAATTATGAACAGAGGTATGAGCTATGCGTGTATATATACACATATGTATACATATAGATATTTCGTTTCCACAATTCTCATTACTTTAGTATCAAAGCATGAGTTTGATTAGCATCCCCTGTGTTGTAGGGCAGGCTGAAAGACAAAAACCTGGAGAAGGAAAAGGGGAAGAAGAATGGAGGTTTAAGTGTCTTGCTTGGAGACAGTCAGTAGCAATCACCTACTTCTCATACCATGCCAGCAGGAGGATCGTCTTGACCAGGAAGTTATTGTAGTTTGCATTTTATATTAGTAAAATTGCACTGTGGTAGGGGTAACAACCCTGTCCTCATCCAGTGACAGTAATTATAAGCAGCATAGCACACCAATTTAAATAACAAGTGAGAAAGTTCCTTCTCAGTCCATGTGCTTTTATTCACATAGGAACCTGATCCATGCAGAGTCATCTGGGCCCAAAGCAGTGGTGGAAGCAACCCTGGCAAGAGTTGTAAGTGGAAGATTAGATTTAATTGAACGACATTTTGCTTCGTAAAGATCACACAGATGGAGAGGCCTGTTTTTAAGGAGAGCTAAAGGTCACACACTGCTTAGGCAGAAGTGAAATTTGTCCATCCTGCTAACTCTAAAAATAAACTGTTAAGAATGTAATAAAATTGGACTTAGGAGTGGAGGCATTTTGATTATTTTGAAATGCTTATGCATGAGCCATGTGGGACACATGTACATAACCAAGGAGACAGGGAATCTACATAGTGATTAAAAACACGGGCAAAAAGACTACAAGTCTGCAAGATAGAAACCACATTGCTGTCCCAAGTCCATCTATAAACTAGAACAAGTATTTCATTGCCCCTGATTTAAGACCTCTTAGCGCCAGAGCGACAGCAATGTCTATAACCTCAGGACAGTGGGTGCATATGATCAAATCACTGAAACTGGTAAGGATTATGGGGCCTTGTCCATTGACTTCAGAGGGCTTAGGAAAAACCCTTGTTAGCTTATGTATGATTTTTTTTTTTTTTCCTAATTAAACTCCCTGGTAGATAAGATTTTGGATAATGAAAGAACTCAGTCTTCCACCTCCCAAAGGAAAATATACATCCCCATATCTACATCAGTTTCAATTAGTCTTAACAGGGAAGGTGAGCCCTTCTGAAAAACCAACACAGGAGCACTGGTTTCTCTGCAATGGGCAATGATCATGACAGAACTTAGAGCTCACAAAATTAGTGCAGGTCTTTTTCTGAGAGAGACATTTTCAAAGATGCTGCAGCTTGTAAGTGTCATTTTAGCCATGCATGCACGGAGTGCATGTCTCCATTTCGCATGTGTACTCATCTTGCTTGCCTCCCTCTGAGCCCCAGGACAGTTGCCAAAGGCAAAAATTGCACAGGATTTGGTGGGAGAGTTGCCTGAGCCAGCAGTGCAGGTGTCACATAAGTGCTATCTACCTCTTTGCAGGTGCTATAGGGGATGGAAGAGTAGGAGACCTTAAAACAACTCGCACTGTCATGATAAAATACCAGGCAGTCATCACGTGAGGTACAATGATTCCTTGAAGGTTATCAATTTAATGTGATATTTTGAGACCACCTGCTACAGAAAAACATTAGATATGTTATATCATCAGGACAAATTTCCACCCTAAGGGAGGCATATTGTTCCTGATTGTTTGAGGAAAGAATAGCTTAATGCAAAAATAAATACTTTAAGGCCTTTTAATACACCAGCAGGAAATGAGGCCTCATCCTACAATACCTCCAAGCAAATGCCAAACCATTTTCATCCCCTGTGGACTCCAGTGGAAACTAAGGGTCTCTATTGCCTTGAGGAGCTTAATGAGCATAAGGAGGAAAGTCACCAGTGTGAGTATGGACATTTGCTCATTGTGGGAGCTTTGGTCATCAAATAACCTAATTTTGTTTCTCAGATGCAGAAGACCTTTTCCTACATAAGCAGGCTTTATCCTTATCATGATTCAAAATCCAAGAAGCAAATGCCAGTGAGATAAACCAGGAAGCACTGTCTTTCAGTGGGGCTTGCATTTATCACTGTAGGGAAAAGAGTGATATTTTGAGTGGTATAAAACTGCCTACACATTTTGAATATACTTCTCTTTCATTGCACTGTATTTTGTCTGTAGATTTGGCACTTCAGGACATGCTCTAGTGACAGAGATTGTAGGGTTTTTTTGTGTGTGTGTATGGTTGGACTCGATGATCTCAAAGGTCCTTTCCAACCATGAAGATTCTATGATTCTGTGATTCACAAGGAATCACTTCACCATACGTGAAAGTAGAGTAGTACAAATCACAGACTGTCTGATGTGAAACGATGTTTGAGATTTGAGCAGTATAAAAGATGGCATCCCAAAGCACTTGCAAGTACTTACAAACTATCCAAAGAAGAAATTATACATGGGTAAGTCAAACTGTCCCCACAGTTTTTCTATATAGCAGCAAAATTTATTGGAAGTCTTTCTCTGCAGAGCTTCAGTCCGCAGAGCTTCAGTCTGCAGAGCCCAGGCTGCTTCACTGAAAACATCTGGCATTTGAGAAGAAACTTGCAGTAACCCAAGGCAGGGCTCTGAGCCCAGTGGGTCTGCTCTCCGTCCCTGTGACTTTGAACACACAAAGCTCCCTTTTGCTGCAGTTGATCTTTGCTGTGAACCTGACATGAATATCAGTCTGGTGGAGAGCAAAAGACTGGAGAGCGTCCAGGTTCAGAAGTCACAGTTTTTAATCCAGGGTGGAGTCAAACACACTTCCAAAGAAAAACCAAAGAAATTACAGCCAACAGGAAATTCTGATCATCGGTTGGCTGTATTTATCAAGTTCTCAGGATCGTAACCCAGACCCTTGCATGTAATGTAACAACACTACTCGTCATCTGCCAAATGATTAGGACAGACAGGATTTATATGTTTTGCTGGTTTGTGGGGACTTGTATTTCATGGTAAGGATTAAGTCCTTTTGGGAGCTCTCATACTTCTAAACTAGGAAATTCAGAACTGAATCTAAGTTTATTCAAGGCTGGATGTTCTTTATCATAGAATCATAGAATGGTTCGGGCTGGAAGGGACCTTAAAGATCATCTAGTTCCAACCCCCCTGCCATGGGCAGGGACACCTCCCACTAGACCAGGCTGCTCAAAGCCCCATCCAGCCTGGCCTTGAACACTTCCAGGGATGGGGCATCCACAACTTCCCTGGACAACCTGTTCCAGTGCCTCACCACCCTCATAGTGAAAAATTTCTTCCTGATGTCTAATCTAAATCTCCCCTCTTCCAGTTTGAAGCCATTACCCCTTGTCCTATCACTACATGCCCTTCTAAAAAATCCCTCTCCAGAATTGTTGTAGGTGCCCTTCAGATACTGGAAGGCCACTGTAAGGTCTCCCCAGCGCCTTGTCTTCTCCAGGCTGAACAACCCCAACTCTCTCAGCCTGTCCTCACAGCAGAGGTGCTCCAGCCCTCTCATCACCTTTGTGGACCTCCTCTGGACCCACTCCAAAAAGACCATGTCCTTCTTGTGCTGAGGACTCCAAAGCTGGATGCAGTACTCCAGGTGGGGTCTCACCAGAGTGATGTAAAGAAGGAGAATCACCTCCCTCGACCTGCTGGCCACGCATCTTTTGATGTAGCCCAGGATAGGGTTGGCTTTCTGGGCTGCGAGCACACATGGTTCAGTTCCTCATATGATGGAACTGTTTTAGGGTCTATTTCTGTCTGGTTTAATACAAATGGTTCCCTTTGTTTTATTGCTCTTAACTAGGCTTTTTTCCCCAGAAGTGCAACTGGCTCTAAGAAAACCTGAACATGAACTCCTTGGTCTGGTGGGCAGTTGACAGTGCCTCTACAAACACAAAAAAGAAACCTAGAACAGAGAAGTAAGATGCATTCCTGTCTTCACCGCTCATTAGTGCTCCTTTGGGTTGGGATAGCACCTCACTTGCTGTGTTGTGCTAGAGCAAAGTCAGAACTGAAGCAATTAATTGCCAAAATAAAGGTCTTCTTGTGAAATAGGGCCACCTCCTTGCTAACAGCTACCCACAGATCTCTCCTCCTTGGCTCATTACTCAGGAGCTTGACCTGCATACAGGCACACGAACTGGCAACCTGTTTACCTGGGACTGGCCACTTGATCCCCTTTTCCCTCTATTTTCCCACACTTGTTCCTCCCTAAACAAGTTAGATCCCTCCCTTTCCCTGGCTTTGGTTCCTCCCCTAACTCATCCCATACTAGGTCTTGTGCAATCCCCAGATGCTCTTACCCTGCATCTCATAATGTGTCCCATACCCAGGCAGTGATCCCTCTCTGACCTGTGAGGCGAGCTGGGGAGCTGGTCCTGTTTCGCCCTGGGGAGGGTGCCACCTCCAGCCCATGAGGCTGAGGCTCTCCTGGGACAGCCCCAGACTGGCTCAGTGGCTTGTGTCTCTGCCTGGGTTATTGTGGCTCTCCCGCTTGCCCTTGTGCCTCTGGGTTCCCTGTGTGTGTGTGGAGATGAGCCTTTAATCACCACACAACCTAATGCAGTTCTTCCAAAATATTTCACGTCAGATGAAGGAAGATCTCAAGGACAGCCCCCTGGAGCTCTCCTACTGCTTGCTGGGCTCTGCATCTGTGTTTTGCAGCCTTGTTGTACAGCTTTGAGTGAGACACTTACTAAGTACATACCATGAGACATCATACACTGGGTGAGTGGAGAAGGGTGGTGATGTGCACTTTTTTTATGGTTGTGATATATTGCCAAATACTTGGTTGAGAAAAGGCTTAAAGAAGGTGACACAGAGGGCTGTGTTCTTCCAGAATATGTTAGAAATGAAAAGTAAAAAGAGAGACAGGACTTCCCTGGGAGAGGGATACTGTCTGGGGACTTGGGACATCTGGGTTCAGTTAAAGAGTACTTGGAAATCTTCATCATATGGAAATAATCTGTGGTCTCCACATCATGGAACAAGCCTCTAGGGGGGGCACGGGATGGGATAAGGCCAGAATCCTGGACACATGGTCCCACCTGCTACCACACACCCTTTATCCCATACTATACAACTTTCAGCACCAGCCTTGCTACCCTGGAGGACTGTAGTCTGTCCATCTTCCTCATTTTCAGCATTAAACCCAGATATTGATGCTTCTTCCATCTTCTCCCTTGAGGCCAAGGGAAAGCACTATTACACTTGCTGAATTCATCACTGTGTGCAAACTATATTTATATGACAGCAAATCTATATAATTTTCCTGTGTCCATTTACACTGTTGTTCAGCTAGCAAGAAAAGGAAGCCCATCAGGTCCTTGCCAAAGGGCACAGTAGTTACCTCTTTCTCATGGTTCAGCATGGATCCTTTGCCCTGCTTGAAGCCAGGCATCAGAGTTTCCCTGGGATTCTTTTATTTCTTCCCCAAAAGTGCAAAAAGAAAGAGACAGCTTCTAACATGGTTGGTGTTTTTTTTTTCTCAGCAATTCATCTTTAACTTTTAACGATCAACCTGGTCCCCCTCTAAATTCCATGTTTTCCATAATCCATAAGCATGTATAAGCCAGGCAACTTAAAGGAATGCAAGATAAAGACAAAGCACAAGCACAGGTAGTAACATATATAAGGTGGGGAGGGAGGATCTTGGTCTATATGTGCCTTGCAGTCATATGATGATGGCAAAACACTACTGTGAACACAGGCTTTGAGGAATCTAATGGAGTGTTTGTAGGGGAATGGAAATGAAAGTAGTCCCAGAATAACAATCTAAGACTATCTGATAGTTCTAGATTGGAAACAAGACTAGCAGATCTCAAATTAGACACTGAAGACATTTCTGTTCCTAGAAGATTCATAAATTCCTAGAAGACTTCCTAATTTTCCTAGTTGTTGATCACCTTGGTCTTTGCATACCATGATGTTCACTTCAGACGGATGGGTCTTAGTGTTGTAAATTGAGTGCAACCAGTAGAGAATAAAGATAATCCAGTCTATAGAATTGCATTTTCCTAGAAGATGCCAATTTGAAATATCCTTGGAAATGTATCCATTACAGCAACCTTTCATTAATCTGTAAACTTGCATGGTCCCTTTGAGCTTGGAAACCATAGGAGTCCCAGGACTCTCTACTGTACTAGTAGGAACTAAGGTCTATAATCAAGCATCAGTTCCCAAGCAGTCTCAAATCCTTAAAAACTTTGTCTTGAATTTTGGTATCACTCCCAAGTCTTTTGTAAAAGTTTGGAACACTTGGGAATCCCAGGTTGACATGGAATTTTAATACCTGCTATGCTATCTGAGGTGGATGGAGGAATCCGGAGATTATGAGACAAGATTCCAGTGCTTGGAGGTCTGGAAAAACCCCCAAACCAATAGGTGTCCTTGTATAAGAGACATTAATTCTTCCCATGTTGCCTGACTTCAGGCTGAATCCTCCAGGAACACAGAAGCCCAAGGTCCCTAGGCAGCATCTGGGGATGAATTGCCCAAGGGTCACAAACCAACCTGGCTGAAACTCATATGCTGGTGAGATCTGACCGTCTGACTGCTGAAGAACCTCTCTTTTCAGCACACCACCTGCCAGAGATTTTGAAATTCAAATTTGGTGATATCAAAGCAATTGGAAATTCGGTTTCAGTCAGCACTATTTTTGACCTCCCTTACATCCATTTTACTTATGTTGAGACAGTCATTCCTGACATCATGACTGGGGAGCGATCAGCAGCAAAATCCAATTAGGCTGGAGTTGATTAACCTGAGTATTACCCTGATAATTATATTTATTACGTGGAATAACATTGCTGAACCCTTATACTGGGTTGCTAAATCCATTCTGTGCATAGATTGGAGACATCGGAAAGAGTTTATTTTCATTAAAATTTAGTAACTGTATATTTACAATTTTTGTAGTACCACTTTATGGGAGAAGATGCTGGCAGGACAGTAAACGTCTGGTTGTGGAGATAAAAGCAACAGATGTGACCCAGCAGTTTGCTGATCCCTTTTTCCGCTCCTTCTTATCTTGCCCGTGTCTCACAGCTCAGCAAAGGAGTCCCGCACGGGTGGGATGAAGCAGAATTTTACTGATGGCCAAAACTGTTCTTATGCAATAAAGAGGACTTAGAGACAGGTTTTTAAAGCCATATTTTTCAGTGTGAGCTTAGTATCTAAACATCCTGAAAAGAATTTGCCCTAAGTATTATTCAAGCTATTGTGAAAAATGAGTCTCAGTGAACCCAAGTGTTAACTTTGGCTTGTTGCAGCATATAAGGGGATAGGATAGTCTCTAAATGCCAAATTAATTTTTAAAGAAACAATACCCCAATCCCCAAACCTCAGCTCTACTCACAGTGTCCTCATTACTTCTGGGTTTCCCATTTCGCTCATTTTCATGAAAAATTTTCTCCATTCACGTCACAGCAGCAACACGTGCAAGCAAAATGGGAGGAAGCACATTTGCAACACAGGCAACACAACAAGGTGGACCTGAAAGATGATGTCATTTAAGACCACATGAAATTTACAGAGCCTGAATTGATTTGAACAGTCAGACCCTTCCCTAAAGCCTTGATGTTTCATGTAAAAATTAACAGTGTGCAAGCATGATTATTTTTTTTGCTTCAGGAAAAAGCACTGTGTGGGGCCTACAGGAAGGATGGGGAGGGACTCTTTATCAGGGAGTGTAATGATAAGACACAGAGTAATGGTCTCAAACTGAAAGAGGATAGATTTAGATTAGATATCAGGAAGAAATTCTTTACTGTGAGGGTGCTGAGGCACTGGAACAGGTTGCCCAGAGAAGCTGTGGATGCCCCATCCCTGGAAGTGTTCAAGGCCAGACTGGATGGGGCTTTGAGCAGCCTGGTCTAGTGGGAGGTGTCCCTGCCCATGGCAGGGGGCTTGGAACTAGATGATCTTTAAGGTCCCTTCCAACCCAAACCATTCTGTGATTCTGTGTGTGTGTGTGTGTGTGGGCAAGTGAGATGGTCTGTACCACAACTGTACTGTGGCTATGGCCTCGGGGACTCGTATCTCCAAATGACAGCAACTGGGAAGACTGGGATCCAGGGGCAGCTACTGGGAAGATGGAGTGTCTGAGCTCAGGTGCTGGAGTGATCCACACTGTACATATATGTGTGTGTGTATATATATATATTTTTTTTTTCCCCCACTAACTGACCGTTGTCCTGCTCAGCCAGAGAGGGGAGCAGGATGAGGCCATTGGTGCTGTCTGTGTTCATGTGAGTTCTCTGTGTGACCTGTGACCTGTGTGGCCAGCCATGTATGTATGTATGTATATATGTGGTGTGTAGGTGTGGAGTGTGTGTGCCTCCAGGAAATATGTGATCAGCCTGGCTATTGGTGAGACCTGGGGCATGGAGCTGCCCTGCCATCACCTCCCTCAGGCTGCTGGATCCAACCTTCTCTAAGAGCAACTATCACCACTGACATGACCATATCTCTAGGTAGAGCTGGGAGGTGCTTGACCCATCTCTGGCAGCCCAGCATCACCGCCCCGGCAGAAAAGGCCAGGGAAAGAAGGGAAGGGAAGGCACAGCTATAAACCCCAGGCTGCAGTAGCAGCTGCACCCGTCAGCCATGAGCCCATCTGATCTGTGTGTTTCATAACCCCTTTTCCCTTTCTTTCTCCTCCATCTGCATCTTAGAAAGCTCCTGTCCTCATAAAGAAAAATGTGTAATTACTGCTCAAATCTAGCCAACGCTTTACTCCCTCCTTCCTTCCCGCCTTCTCAAACCTAATTTGTGATCAAATCCACCCACCAAAGTCAGATGTCTTTCCAGGGGTGAACTTTCACACAATCTTGGAAGCAATTTTCTAGTTCTGTGGTTGGTGAGAATAAAAAATTAACGCGGCTTGTTCCACGTAGAAGCATCAGTCACGCATTGTGTGTACACAAGATTCACAGGGTCACAGAAATCAGAGACTGGAAAGCCCAGGGGAGAGAGCTGCTCCAGCTAAGGAGCTGTGCAAAATTGTTCTCTGCATCGCATTAAAGCGAGGAAGGGCTTTGGGCATTCCTGAACTGTCATGCCGTCCTTGTTTTCTTGTCACCTTCTTCCTGAAACGTAGGTGTGGGCATTGTCTTTCCCAGAGAAAGCAGATTATTAATTTTAATGAGCAAGCAAGACGTGTGCTGTTGAGGAACGAGCTCAAATTAAAACATTATTATTACGTAAACAAACACGGGCCTTTCACGGTGACGTTTAAAGAGCCATGTCCTTATTTTTGGTTAAAACCTGCACTAAGCTGGTTTAAGATCCACCAACATTCCTGTCTGAGGATCTGACCCAGGTTAGATATATTTGATTCAGTTATCAGGCTATTATATACTCTTTCATTACGGATGTAGTCTTAACACCAATCAAATGGTATTGGAAAAGCTCCAAATGGCTTTGGCTGAGTAGGACTGGGCCCCCTTCAGACCATGTGCTTAAGGTCAGTGTCTGCTCTCAGGTATAAATCCAGCAGAGTGTCACTGAAATCAGTTGAGGTACAGCTGATTTATAGGGATGACATTGGCAGCAGCCGCTGACTCACTGCAAGAAAATGCCTGTGGCCTCCACTCAGCACAGAGCTCCTGGGAAACCCACAGCAGGTGCTGAAATCACTGCACAACAGGACCTCTTGTCTGGTTAACGTCTGACTCTCATTTGAATACTTTCTGGTTTAACTTTCTAACAAAACAGCCATGCCATGCACTGATTCTGGAGCGGAGCATCATATTGTGATTGAAAAGTGTTGCGTTTGCTGTAAAATTATTGCTATATTTTTGCCTAGCCCTGTGCAAGTGGCCAGCAGCAGGAAGAAAGTGCCCTCCTTGACTTTGCTGAGGGTAAGCCAAAACACCCCCATATTTCTGCATGGAAACTGAGACGTGCCCTGTGTTATGGCTGTGCTCTTCCCACCATCCTGCACCCTCATTTGGTCTCTGCAGAGATGTTTGTGGTGCCTTCAGGTGTTCCCTCTGCTGCACGGTGCCTCCTCCGCCCTTCTCAGTGCAGGGTGTGACTTTACTGCTCACCTTATTCATGTCCTGAATTCACCTCCCTCCGTGGAATTAAAAGTTCAGCAAAGGGGCAGACCCGTGCAAGGCTTTAGAGGGTTCCTAAGCTGGTGGTGCATCAAATATTTCACTCCCACTCCAAGTAGTGGAGTGCTGGACATGAGAAGAAATCCATGAGGAGCAGGAAAAAAACATATTCATTAGGAGTGACTTGCTGATGATGTGATTTCTCTGTCAAAACCTGTGACCTGAATTATCACCACCTGTGCTGCCACAGGGATTATTGGCAAATGGATAGCTTTGCAGGGAAAAGAAATCAGACGGGTGGGCAGAGCAGTTATTAAAATAAAAGGAAAAGTAAAAAAAAACAAACGAAACCCCACACTTCCTTACAATGCACATAAGCAAAGAGGACATGATCAGAACATCCTTAATGACAGATCAGGGTGCAGAGTGCAGCTGGTCCCTGTGAACAGGTCTGGCATGCTGCAATTTGCCTTCATGCCCTCTTCAGCTAAAGGCCCCCAAAAATGCATTCCCCAACATGCAGTTATTCCGATGAAGCTCCAGTTTCCAACAAGATGAAAAAAAAAAAACACAACCTAAGGAGTGCCATGGCTGAGGGTTGTCCTCATACCATCTCCCAGTTTTTGTGATCATCCTGCCATCGGAGTTCTGTGGAGGTTTAAGGCTGCTGGGAGCCTCGAGTCATAGAATCATAGAATCATAGAATTGCCGAGGTTGGAAGGGACATTTCAGATCATCTAGTCCAACCATCAACCGAACTCTGACAAAAACAGTCACTAAACCATATCTCTAAGCACTATGTCTACCCGTCTTTTACAGGGATGGTGCCTCAACCACTTCCCTGGGCAGCCTGTTCCAATGCTTAATAACCCTTTTCCTAATATCCATCCTAAACCTCCCCTGGCGCAACTTGAGGCCATTTCCTCTTGTTCTGTCACCCATTACTTGGGAGAATAGACCGACCCCCACCTCTCTACAACCTCCTTTCAGGTTGTCACTCAGGTGATGTTCCTGAGTCACTGCCAAAATATCAGGGGTGGAGGATCTTCTGGAGCAACTGTGAGCATGACAGTCTGTGTCCTGTCCTGTTTCTGGCTGGATGCATTGCCAGGAGGACAGTAAGAGGCTCAGACACACAAAACTTGGGGGGTCTGGATGACAGACAGACTTGGGTGACGTGCCAGTCCCATGGTATAAAAGCCATTCAAACCCAACCTGGAGAGCACCTTTGCAATCAGCAGCACATTTATCACTGTGGAGTCTCATATGCTTTGCTGTAAGAACAGGCTTATTCCTACGACTTTTCCTGTGTTTTGAAGCAAAAAAAAGCTCACAGAAAGTTGTGCTGTAGCATATCACAAAAAAGAACAGTTTCTCTGATATACTGTAACAAGGACGGTCTCCCTGCTAGGGTGGCACAGGGATGTTTACTCTCTTCAGAGATTAGAGAACATCTGTAGAGGTTTCCGCTGATAGGAATGTGTTGCTTCACAGCAGGCTGTTTGCAGAAGCAGCCTATCATTACCCAAACTGCTCTGTCTGCAGCGGCACGCTGCCCAGAGTAGGAAAGAAAAGCGAGGCCCATTGAACAGTTGCGGGTGCAAAAATTAGAGAAAAAGCACAAGCATAGTTTTGGGTGATGGCAGTGGTGATGGGGAGATGTTGAGTCTTCCTAGCAGATTGGCTTCTGACTTACCTGTTGCTTGGAGCACTAGTGTCAAACCAATACAGACTACCAGTCTGGAAACATACTTACGGGTGGATTTTGAATAGTGTCTGTAGATGCAGAAATCTTGCCAAAGTAAGGGGGGGGGGGGGGGAGAGAAAAAAAAAAGAGAGTCTATAGGGATCAATGGAAGCTGGATGCCTAAGCGGTTGGGGATTTTAAAAATCCCACTTTCTTTCTGCATTCTTAAATATTAAGTAACTTTCATGGAATAGAATCATAGAATCATTTAGGTTGGAAGAGACCCTTGGGATCATCGAGTCCAACCATCAACCCCACTCTACAAAGTTCTCCCCTACACCATATCCACTAACACCACATCTAAATGACTCTTAAACACATTCAGGGATGGTGACTCCACCACCTCCCTGGGCAGCCTATTCCAGTGTCTGACCACTCTTTCTGGGAAGAATTTTTTCCTAATGTCCAGCCTAAACCTACCCCCCTGCAGCTTTAACTCATTCCCTCTTGTTCTATCGCTAATTACCTGTGAGAAGAGACCACAGAAGATTCAGAGACCACAGCTGAGATTTATGGATGTATTTGAGGACTTCATCTAAGGAAGGTTATATCTTTGGATGTTCTTCCAATTCTGAATGAGTCCGACACCTGGCACAGAGAGTGGAGGGGGCTGTGAGCTGCAGAGACAGTTCTCCGTGGAGACCCATGAGGGTGACAAATGCTCATCCATGGTTACAAGGAAGAAGAGGAATGAGTGGCTCGAGCTGTTTCAAAGGTGTTTCCTAGAGATGGGACAGGGGTGAGAAAGTGGAAAGCCTGCGAAGAAGGGAGGCTTCAACACATCAGGTTCTCTAGCCACAGCAAGACAACAATTTTAGGATAAATTCGCAGATTGTTTCAACCAGTCTAAAGAAGCACGGCGATCATGCAACAACAAACCCATTGGGACATGCAGTGATGTATCTGAGCTTTCGGCTCTGTCACACCTCTGCATTTCAAAGTGAACTGCCTCCTGTGACACCTCCCCTTGCACAGGATGGAACAGACCCAGCTGGTTAACGTGCTGTGCTCCCTCACACAGGCTTTCCTCTTACCCTTCTTTGTTTTGTTTTTCCTTCAATGAAAGAATTTATTTTAATGCCATTTAAGCTGAAGGAATCTGGCGGCTGTTAGTGTGCGCTGTAAATCTGCTGCCCTGGTGGCGCAGCACAGTCGTCCCTGACCCGTGGCAGCAAAAGAAACTGAGAAGGAGATTGAGAAAGGGACCTGAGCTACACTGAGAGGTGATTATTTTAAAAAGCTCATTGGGTAGTCCATTGGGCACGTACAGGTGTCACCTGCCAATAAAACTGTAAAGGAATTTGCTCTTTTCTCTAGCTCACAGCAGTGATTTTTGTCTCACTGAAATGTTATACAGGTAACTGCCCAGTTCAGGGTGCACTTGCCTGCTCTCAACACTGCAGATCAGGAGTTACTGCTGCATTGAACTGCTTAGGCAAAGAGAGAGAAAAAAAATACTCCTCAAAGTAAATAAGAAGCAGAAGACTGGACCTCTGGGAAAAAAAAAAATCTTGTTTAACCACACAATGCCTCTCCCTTTATCTCTGTATGCCCACATTCTCTCAGTGCGAGTTGCACAATCACCAATTCATGTCACTAATGCAGGGAATTAGGTAGCTATGACTCCTCACATAACCTGACCCGTCCAACCCACCCACGTCAGAGAAGAACCAAAGTGAGGTTTTGGTTTTTCAAAACACTTCATAGCCATGCAAGCCTGAACTCAAATGGAAATACACATTTTTGAGGTGCAGGAACTAGGCTACAGCTAGAAGGCAAAGTATTTAAAACCCAGATCCACACAGTCCTAAAGCTTTCTCAAGGCTGATAGGACTGTGATGCCTGAGAGACCAAGAAGATCTGAGAAGCCCCGAGTCAGTGAATGCTTAGCTGGTAGCAAGCATTATGTAGGGCAAAAAGAAGAGTAATAGTGGCAGTAAGGCCATCTGGACTCATCATGGTCATCTCTGCTGAACTCCTGCATAATGTACACCAATGTTTCACCAATGCTTCCCACATCAAGCCTATGGCTCGTGGCTGAGCATGAGTTTCTTTAGGATGGCACAGAGGCAACCTAAACTCTAAGCCTTGGGTAAAGATGTCAAGTGATGGATAACACTCCACTGCCCTCAGGAAGGAGATGTTAGAGGGTGGGCTTGGCTTTGGCCTGGAAAACCTCTCAACCTAATGCTCTCATATCCTAACTAGGGCTAACCACCTCTTGGCACAAAGATCAGCCCAGTTCCTGTCTCAGAGGGAGGATGGTAGGCCTTGAACTTGTTCAGAATTTATTCAGTTGGTTGATGTCTCTTAGTCAAGAGAAAAGACTTCTCCAGCCCTAAGGAGTTAAACATCCTTGAGAAGGATGTTCCAGAGCATGGGAGTGTGGTCTCCATCCATCAGGCATGTGAAGGGGCAGCAGCTAATGGCACCCTATAACAGCTTCTAGTGTCTGAGTGTTTGTGTGAGTCTGTCTGTATCAAAGGTGGAACAAAACCTCCTTGGTGACTACTTTGACCTTTTGGTGAGCCTTTGTTCTCATTTTTCTGAAGAATTTCAAAGTCTTACCAGGTAATAGCCAGCATTCAAAGACATGTAGTCACTGAGTTACATATGAGTCAGGATCCAGCCTGTGTCCCAAAGGCAGGTCTAGTCTGCAGCGTACCTCCCTGATTTGTCTTACTTACCCATTAGCCTTGTTGCAACAAATTTTCACCTTATTTATGTTGTAAATATGTTTAGATTAACTTTCCAGACACTGGCCCTCACTGGGCATGATGAAGTTAGGGTTGTACATAGGAGGTATAAGGCGAGCTGTGCCTCCAAAATCTACGCTCATACCTGCATGAGGAGCAGTGCAAAAAACATGGGTTAAGGTGAATTCAAGAGCTCCAAGGCAAAATCTGGTTTGACTGGCAGGATGTGTGAGGTAGTCAGAACCCTGTGCTTTGTCTGCTTCTCAACTGCAAGCTGAGCACCTGAAGTCTCCTTAGACCCTCAACTTGCTGTGATCTGCAAGCATGGAGCACTGCCTACTCCACGTGAGCTCTCTGCAGCACTGTGTGGGGCTACCACTCAGCCCATATGGCTTCAAAGTGGTAGCAAGGGCTGGGAATCAACCTGCACTGGGGCAGTCTTGCTGTAGGATGGGGAGGATGCTTTGCGTGAGTGGTTTTTCTCTTGGGTTTCATGTAGCCGAATGCACTCAAGAGATTGCAACTGATTTTCACAATAACGCCAAATTCAAAATGGGTGAACTAGGTCATCCCAAAATCTCCAAATCAATGTTAAAATCATTCTTCATTCAATATGATAATAGATGTTGGAAAGTTTTGATTTGCCTTCTGCTTTCTGAATCTTCAGGGCACATTCAGCACATGCTCTTATCAAAACCAGAAATAGTAAATATAAAGAAAAATGCAATTAATATACATTTACATTGTATATATCTATTTTATATAAATATAAAACTTTAAATACATAAATATTAATATAACTTATCAAAGCTAGAAATATGATTTTTCTATATTATGAGATATTCCCCTGTACTGTTTTTTGCTGGAAGAGTGTTCATTTTCTTCACAGCAACTCATATGGTGCTGTGTTTTGGATTTGTGACCAAAGCACTGTTAATAACATAGGGACACTTTAGTTATTGCTGAGCAGTTCTTACACAGCATCAAGGTCTTTTGTGTTTCTCATGCTGCCCCACCAGCGAATAGACTTGGTGTGGGCAAGAAGCTGGGAGGGGACACAGCTGGGACAGCTGTCCCCAACTGACCAAAGAGGTATCCCATACCGTGTGAACTCATGCTCAGCAATAAAAGTGGGGGGAAGAAGGAGGAAGGGGGGACATTTGGAGTGATGGCACTTGTTTTCCCAAGGGAAGAGTGATGGTGCCCTGCTTTCCTGGAGATGGCTGGACACCTGCCTGATGATGGGAAGCAGTGACTGAATTCCTCATTTTGGTTTACTTGGGCATGCAGCTTTTGCTTTACCTATTAAACAGTTCTTATCTCAACCCACGGGTTTTCTCACTTTTACCCTTCCGTTTCCCTCCCTCATCCCACTGTGAGGGGCTGAGCTGCCTACCAAGGTTAAACCACAACACCTCCAAATCAACTATTTCCAGAAGTGGGGGATTTCAGTGAAACATTGTTGAGAAGCCCAAGATAGACATTTCTATGCACTGTGTTTGCTCAAACAGTGGCAGTGATTTTTCTCCCCTTCAGATTTTGTTCTAGATGAAGCCATAGCACAGGACAGTTCTAAAACGGCCACACAAATGTTGCATGTTACATCAGTAATTTGAATGCTAGGTGTTCAGAAATGACAATTCAGCTTTCTAAAGCTGAGCATTAAAATGTAAAAAGCTATTTCCAAAAGTCCAGGCGTAACTGATGTATACAATATCTACAAATCCAGTGTCAAAGTTAAAATTTGAACTCCAAGTCTTTAATTTGCAGAAACACACTCAGCCTCTGCATATGTTACCTTGGGAGATGAAGATCCATCTGAAAAAGTCTATAAATTTGAAAAATAACTCTCATAAAAACTAATGTGATTTATGTAAGCACATTAAGGGGAAAATACCCTGAACAGTTGGTTTAAGTGCTTAGACTTCCTAAACTTAATATTTCCATATGGTTACATTGTAATTTTAGATTTTTAGTGGCTTCATACCCTTCTTTGTTAAATTTGAGAAACAAATCAAGGTACTGGCACAAAGAAACTAAGGAACAAAGATGCCTGCAATGAGTGTTTGATTGCTCCCACATGAAGCAATGATTCTTTTTACAAATTCCCCTAATCCTCTAGGAAACATTATTCCAATTGTCACAGGGTTGTTTGTGTGATGTTGTGAACAGATTATTATAAAAATTTCAGATACAAATAGTAGAAAAATAAGGGAAGGAAGGAACACCCAACTTTTTTTTTTTTTAAAGCAGGATTATATTAGCTAAGTAAAGATTAGTTTCAAAATGCCAGACATTGTTTGAATTGTTACTGAATTATTTCATGCCTCTAACACTTTCATGTTTATCCCACAAGATTTTCACTTTTTCCTAGTCTTTACTACCCCTGTGATAAACCGCCACTAAAAATACTTGTTTGATCTGTAGCTCTCAAACTGGCTTATGTACCATTTTTTAACTAAAGGTACCAAACATTTTGAAAACGATTATTTAAACCAGCACAGCGCATTGTGTGAACCTTCTCAAATCAATGGAAGCCCACATTATATTGATTTAACCTAAGCTGAATCCTACCAACTAAAACGCAGTGGATACAAATCACTTTTAGAGCAATGTGGAGGGAGCTGCGGGGGTGGGTCGGGGGGTTGTGGTCTCACCTGAATCATCTCAGCTCACTGACTGCAACAGTATGCAGCAAAATTTAACAAGAAAAATCAATTCTTTGGAGGAATCTCTTCTCTACCATGATTCATGCTAGTTTTCCCAAAAAGAAAAGCCACGGTATGAGCATGTGAGAAGGCAACATCATAAATGGCCAGTACAATCTGCCTTCATTGTCCATATTGGACCAGTTTATAGGTAAAGATGAGGTCGATATGAGATGATACAGCAAATGTAGGATGAAACTTGGTTCTCTAACATGGCCTGCACTTTTGTGGGGACACAGCCACAGGTAAGAAAAAATGGCAAAACTTATCTGAAAGTGCTGTCCCTTTTCTTGAAAGTGTTTGCAATCAGAGCTAGTAAACACAGTGGAGTGAAGAAGATGGGGATGGAGAGAGAGTGGGCAGGACAGAGGGGAGGAGGGACAGACAGGGATACAGCACGCCTGAGCTGCTCCTGCAGTTTGTGGTAGAAGACCCCCCAAAGGGAACAGCAGGACTCCGATAGAAGAACTTCTCATTTCACAGCCAGAAAAACATGCAAGTTCCTACTCAGCCATGCCTGCTGCCCTGGCGAGTAAGCAATATATAAATATACTGATCATATCTATCACATTGCAACCAGCCATGCTTAAAACAGGGATAAGGTGCTGGGCAAGAGAAAGGATTTTCATTACAATTCTTTCCTTCAGACCTAATAAATCACTATGGAGTGATGGTTAACACACCAACACTTAAACATGCTTTGTATAAATTAAAGGGAACCTGCCCAGATACATGAGTCCTTTGTCTTTTGTTGCAGAGATTGTGTAAATCTTGGCTTGGCTTCTTCAAGTGGCAGGAAAAAAAAAAAAAAGCCATCAAGAATGGATTCATTGCTCTCTGCTTTATAACTCGACAGATGTAAGTATTTATTTAAAAATAAAACATCTGGCAGCTGTCTGGTTGGGCTGGTGGCTGAGCCTGGTATGATTAGATTCAGCTGAATGGCTAATGCTGGAAACCAAGCTGGGTGGAAGGAGCTGAAGTCTGTGATGCTGCAGGAGTTGTTAGCTGTTAGGGTTGTTATCAGAAAAAAAAATGGAAAACAGATATAGAACAAAAATATCAAGATTAATAGTTACATAATCTGGTCTTTTTCCAGGGGGACCATAATTATGAAGGCGTTTTCTCACCAGTGCCACATGCATCTCATTAAAAAGGTATAATCAATAGAAAGCACCGACAGCATGCATATTGAAATGCAGCTGTATCTCCCTAACCAGACTTTCAGTGAACTGCCCCGGTGTGCACTCCCAGCACGTAAGAGTGAGGCCTTCTCACACATAGGCGTTAATCTCATGCGTCTGCTGGAGGTGCTGCAAAGTCTCATCAGTGCGATGTGCAGAGGAGAAAGCCAAGGAGATAATTCAAAGCTGGGGAAATGACTTAGTTGAAGAGTCAGATTCATCTTGCCTAAATACAGAGGTCTATAATGCAAGCAGCAACGTGAGAGGTAGTCAGCACAGCCTTCCTTGGCTGTTGCTAGAGAGAAATAGGAATGCGGTGAGGGACATTTATCTGGTCTGTTTTAAACATCCATTTTAAGATGAGATGAACTTCACCCTGGAAAGTCTCATTTCTCTGTGCTGACTCCAAAGGGATGGTGCCTAGTGCTGTATATCCATCTGTTGGGTAGAAGTTCACATCTGGTCAGATATATCCCATGTGAGAGACTGAAAAAACTCTACGTAATTTGTAAGAAGCAGATCACAGTACTAACTTGATTATAGCATGGAGGACCTTCAAATGACAATTCTGTTTCCAACAGGCATTGTTTTCCAACAGAGAGAAACAAGAATTAACAGCTGTAGGCTGAAGCCAGATACTTGTAAAGAGAATACAAAGTGAGGGCTTTTTTCTATGATGAGTGAGACAAACCACTGTCTGTCATACAGTGGCAAGAGAAGAAGTCACTCCTTGGTCTCTAGTAGCCCCTGATGTCTTTCTGAAACACTTGCTCAGACCAACGCTCCTTGTTCCACTTAACAAGGGTTAACTGAATAAACCCATGTGCGCTCTGATGCTCCAGAAATCAGATCAGACAACTTGTCCAGATCTTCTGGTGATACCTGTCTTAAATTTATTTTAAAGCTTGCATACTTTTCTACACGTAAAAGTCCACATTCTCATCTGTACTGCAGGGGAAATAAATGAATAAATAAATAAAATACAGCAGGTTACTTTGCTAAAAAAAAAAAAGAGCTAATCCTTTTTGAACGTAACTACACTTTACATAGTCATGGGAACGATCACAAGGATTTGGTCTGCACAGATAGGAACAATTTTGCAAGCAAAATAGGACAAGCTGTCTGAGCTGCTGCCTCTGGAAGCAGTGATTCTTCAGTTTTATGCCTTCTTCAAGGGAAAAATGGAGATTAGAGGGATTGAGCTTGTTCAGCCCTTCTCAGGTGGTACCAATGTCCATAACTTTCTAGTTTCTGAGATAAAGAGAAATATTTGTCCTGAGCTCTGCATTTCAGACTCAGTTCAGATCTTGGAGAATTCAGTCAAACGTGTTCTACTGCCTCACATAAACTGCTGCCAACCAGCTCTTCTGACTCATTTGTGGAGCAGAGTTAATGCATCATGGGGGCAGCTGGGAGGTGATGAATGCACTGCGCTCTGTCGTCATGTCTTTATATATATTGTTTCCTACTTTGCTCATTTTCCATGGTCTAAAACAAGAAATCGTTTTGTGAGAAGCTGCATCTCTCCTCTTGGTGCTCAGAGACTTAAAAGAATCCCATAAGGATTGTATCTCAGCTCCTAGTGCAACTGCTCCTCAGGGAGGAGCGGCTGGAGTATAAGCCATCTGCAGTAGGAAATGTGTGTTCGTACCAAATAGGTCCTTGAACTTTGATGGGGACTACTAGGAATGATGACAGTGTAAATGATACAGATATCATCCAATGATGATGATACATAGGCTTTAATACAGTATAGAGAAGTGGACTGGTAGAGAAACAACATTTTATATGCGTTAGGATGGTTGTATTTCTAAAGTAAAGAGTGGCCGGGTATATCACCAAGAAGATCTATGAAGATATCATGGGGAAAAAAGGGAACGTAACATCTCAGTATTTCCTTTCTTAGACAACTGTATATTTTCATCTCCTAGTCTATGATCCACGTTCCTATGAGGTATGTTTAACATAGGGTTAATACTTGGATGGAACTTTTAATGATGTGAATGGTAGAATAAAGTTAAAACACAACGAATGTCCTACAAAATGAAAGGTGAAGGTAGATCCCTGCATGACAAAAAACATCATAGATCTATGGAAGGAGCCAAAAAGCTGATTTATACTAGCTGAGGATGGAGCCCTTGTGTCTGAAGTTATCGATAGATCAAGTTTCAATGCTCAGGCACACCATGTGGGAGAGTTCTCAACTAGGGAAAAATGTCCTCTTGAAGAAATAGTAGGAGATGGTGACAATTGCAAAGGCATTGCAACCTTGTATGTATTCGTGAAGGTTTCTTTGAAACATGTCCTTTCTAATTAACAGTGATGAAACTGGAATGTCAGCCTGTATTGCAGCACGTTTTTCCCCCCTGTATCTTTATCAAAACTTATTTTGACTTCTCAAACTCTTCAAAGTACAATATAAGTGAGGAAAAAGATAAAAAGTACATTTGATGACACAAAACCAGCAGTAACAGAGGAAATGGAACAGTAGCTCATGTTACGCTGTGGAAACACGACTGTGTTGTACTGGCTGGCTTCTTTTTTTAAAATGAAAAATCCTTCCTCCACCCAAAATCAAACCTTTAGAAACTGCATTTTGGAACAATTTATCTGTGGGAAACTTTAATGTTGCATAGTATGTGACTGTGTGACCATATTAATAATACCAGATCTCAACAGCACTTCCCATGACAAGCAGCTCCCTGTTTTCAGCCTTCCTTGGGCTGGTCGTAACCTCAGTGCTCTCGTAGGAGCAAACCAGGCATCCCTTTGTCCATCAGAGAGGTTAGGAATGAGTCCTGGATGATGGCCTTTGCTAGCATCAGCAGAGTCTTTGCCAGGCTGTTTAATGTTTTTGTTTCACGCTCCTTTTAGCACAATATAACTGGTGCCTCTTGCTAGTGATGTATGTCTTTGAGCATATGCTACATATGAGCTACATTTCCTGACATAAGGAGGTATAGGTCTAATTCATTAAGGTAAGTTGTTTTCTCATACAGGAAACTGTACAAAATATTACCCAGGAATGCATCAAACCCCATGTATAAACGTTACAGAATTTGTTCTCCCTTCTCCACTAGAGGCTTTCTTCATCTCTTTATCTTTTTGTGTCATCGTTAGTAATATTATTTAAGTTTACAGCCTGAATGCATCCACCTGCAGCTGATATTCATTCCTCCTTGAGCTGCTATACGTTCCCCCCTTCCCTGACATTTACTTCCCAATCAATCGACAGCAAGCGGATTCCCCCTCAGCTTTCATTTTGCAAGGCTGAGCAAATCTCATTTGCCCATTTCACGGCTTCATCCTGCTGGCAGCTTTAGAGTCATACCACAATCCTTCCTCTCCTCAACTGGAAGGAAGTAAAGATCTCTTATCCTAAGGCAGATGGTTTTATTCATTCCTAAGGGTGACGTTCACCTCACTTACCTTGGTCTACACTACACCTTGACACCTCCCTCAGATTTGCTGACTGCTTTCCAGCCGTGAAGCAGGTTACCCCCCAGCTCAGGTAACTCTTCCTACATACCCAAGAGCTGTGCTTTAGTTGGCTACCTCCTCTTCCCAAGTGTCGGGCTTATCTTTTAGCTTGACTTGGATGACGAGACACCCTTTTGCCTCTGTGATAGCATGGAGATGTTCTATGCGGCATTTTAAACTATACTGGACATGCACCCCGCTCCATGGGGAAGAGGCCCATTCCTGCACCCTGGTGGCATGCAGAGCCTTGTAGGTCAGCTGAGCTGCTGCAGTGGTGAAGGTGAGCACCTCCGCACCAGGCAAAATCGGTATGTCCAGTGAAGTGGTAGGAGACTGGGAAAAGTGCAAAGGTTCCCACATCTTCTTAATAAGCTATTTTGAATCCACTTTTACATAAAGCACCAAAGGCTCTCTCTGTAACTTCTCATAGTTCATGCTCAGCACACAGGGGCTTTGGACCACCAGTCTTGTTCCATCTTTAGCTCCCAAGAAAACAGCCAATTGTCTGAGTAGCATCAGTTCATCTGCTTCATCAAAGGTCAGGTAAACACAATCTGCTACATTAATCTTTTCCTGAGAATCACTTCTTGTCTCAAATAAACTTACAAATTAATCTTGTTTAATCTCTCCCTGGTAAACACAGGTTTGCCTTTTATCCCATTTTGTATTTTTCTCTAGATCTTAAATTAATTTTTCCTTCCACATTTACTCTGAGAAATCACACTGTATTAAGCCTAGATTAATTTTTCTCTGGTTTTCTAAATCACTTTTTCTCAACTTCTTAGATGCAGGTTATGTTCTGAAGGTAGCACCTGCCTGGTTTACAGAAAGACCATTTTCAAGTCTTTGAATTCTTTTGTCCAGCTCTCACCTTTAATCATTAAAACAATTCCTTAGTTTATGCAACTCCTCTTTACTCCTCTGCAATCGGGGGACTGTATTTGTAGTCTTGCTTTTTTTTATCTTACCATGCAGCTTACGCGGAAAAAAATCATGATCAGTTATTCCAAAGCCATCTTTGATGACAGGCTCTTCTCTAATCACCGTCTAGTTAATACCAGATCTAAAAAAAACAGCATTACAGCTGACTTCTTAGTACCGCTTTAGTGAAGAACTCTGCTAGCTCTTGCACACAGAAATAATGCGACCCAGGTATTTTCCAGTCTATATCTGGGAAATTCAGTTCTAGACCTTTTTTTTTTTTTTTTTTCTCTAGTGACATCTAAGTAACATCTTGGATACTCTGCCCTACACCCAGCTCCGGGCTGTGGGTTAACAGCAGATCTTCCGCACTACCCCGGCACAACCGCTCGCCGTCCCTCCCTGGAGGGATTCTGCCCACACCATTTATCCCTGCGCAGCCCAACTCACCAGCTGGAAGGGACTGCAAAACGTTGTTTTAACCTATATATCTGGCAAGAAAAAAGCCTTTTCTACTACCCTATCTAGCCTATTATATTGCTTTTCTACCGTTCAACATACATAAATGCCTTTCCATGATAAATCAAGCTAGGTGACTAACATCTGCCGGGTGTGGTTCATTGTTTTACTCATAATTTTCCCAGGGGATGACCTTCACACGCAATTAGTGTTTTGTTTTGTTAGTGTGTTTAACTTAATGCAGCATGTACAGCCCTTGGTATGTGTGCAGTGTCCTTTGAGAAAAAGCATTTATCTTGAAAACGGCACGCTGGCACAGCTTGCGTGCTTCTGTGACATTCAAGAGAGATGAAATGGTTAGCCGGTGCTGATCAGACAAGCACATAAGCCTGACTTTGAAAAGGTTCTTCTGCGTTACTATATTTATTTTGTTTGAGCCACAGAAAAAATGCATTCTTGTCAAAATGTTTCTTTAACAGGCTTTGCTTAACATTCTTCTTGTGGGCTGGAAACTCAAACACACGCCTAATAGACACTTCAACCTAATCAACAACGTTTATTTTCTGAGTCTAAGTCTAATTTCACCTTCCGGTTTATTCCTCACTGTCCTGGGGGTTAGCTGAAATGAAATAAAATGAAATGATGCTAATAACTTCGCAGTGATTTAATGCACGCATTTTCAAGTCTTTGCTTAGGAAAAGCTGAGGATTTTGAGCTGAGGCAGCTGGGAATAGACGGTACTCAAGGCACTGTGGGATCAAGATGCACGAAGGTAAATCAGGTGAATTTTACTGTTGTGATTTTCCACAGGTGATGCCTGAACTGCCAAGAGGGATCAGTTGTGTTGGGAAGATTGAACATGCTACATGTGTATGAAACGCCTAAAAACTATACCATATGTGTCTCTCTTTGCCATACAGTTACTTACTTTTATCCTCATTTTATGTGCTTATGCCATTTGTTTGCTTTGCAGTAAATTATTGATGGCCGATGAATATTCCTACATGAATTTAACTTCCTGTATCCTGACAGAAGTACTATGGGTTTATCTGTGTTAATGTCCTCACAGTGTTTTATTCTTATTTAGTGCTTATTATTCCTCTGAGGTTTTATATTGTCCTTATAGCAAAAGTTACATTTATTTAAGAGTATAAAAGCAAAGAAGTAGTTCATAGCTCAGATTGTTTTTTATGTGAACTTGCTTCAGCTCCAGATTTGCTGAATATTTCTGCAAATCAAGCTTTTGGTGTTTACTGCGTGTTTTTATGCGCTGTGGTACTGAAAGGTTTTTCTGGCTTTCTCACATATTTATAGAGGGCAGGTTGTGCCATATCACAACCTTCACCCGCAGCCAACGCTCCTGTATACAGTGCTAATGAGTCTTAGAAGGTAAAAACACGTCTCTGGGTAATAGTTTGGCCTCAAAGGAAATCCTGCTCTGCTGTCAAAGCCATCTCAGCTGCGGTGCTGTGCCCAGGTGCTGCGAAGCAGATGCTGAGAGCACCAGCCATGTGTCAGTACCACTGAGCTCTGGCACCTCCTCGCCATTTGAACTCCAAGCGCAAGCAGGGAAAGATGTTTGGGATGCTTTTTTTTGTTTCTTTTCTCTTTGCTTTTAACACACCTCAATGCCAGAGACTGATCCTGTGAAGTGTGGAGGCTAAGGATGTGATCTAAAGGCCCATTTTAAACCTCTGAGCTCTTACCAGTTGCCCTTAGTAAGCTTTGGATCAGGGGAGGCTACCACAGTTCAGCGACATCTGTCAGAAGTGCAGGGTGTTGTTTGCAAAAAAAAAAAAAAAAAAACCAAACAAATAAACAAAAAAAGCCAAGAAGGGCAAACCAGACGAGATAAAACTGCTTATCAATTATGGCAAAGTCAATTGCCATCAGACAACATTATGAACTTTGTTCTCACTGTGTATAACACGCTACTGTGGCAAGTTATGTAAAATAAGGGCAGCGCCTCTTACACATTCAAATACAGAACGTATTTTATCTCTTCAGTGGGGATAAGATATACGTAGACCGTCTGTCTCTCCTACCAATCAGAAAGAACAAATTGCGTCGAGTCCATTTGTGGTCAATATTCTAAGTTCCACATTCATAAAGTTTTGCTGGAAGTATTTAATCTCTTTCACAGCTAGTTGTGACAGTCAATAGGTGTATCTCTGTACAGTATGTAATAAACATGAATGACTAACAACAAAAAATACATACAGACTTCCCACTAAATCACTTTGCCTTGTAAAAGAATGCACCTGCACGGACCTTGGTGCTGATCTGGGGACATAACTGGCAGTGTCAGTAATCACTCTTGCTACGCTAATTGCGACAACGATTATCCAATGACATTTTGGCCTGTGCAATGAATGGTCCCCTTCGACAGAATTAGGGGGGGAAGCTGGGGATGGGGCATCAGTTGGCCACACTCTTGGATCCTCTCCTTTTTATTCCCCCTGCGAGCACGGTGCAGGGGTAGCACTTAGCACGTCTTTTAGAGCAAGCCAACCGTTTCTGAATGACAATTTATTTACACGGGTGAGGAGAAATAGCTTCTTGGCAACCGCGTGCACGCCAAATGCTGATTTTCTATTTTAACTTCTACTTCTTGGCCTAGACACAATGGCAATCGGCTTGTTTGAAAGATGACAGATTACCTACTGAAGGGAGAGCAAATGAGGGGAGAGCAAACGCAAGCTCAAATCTGCGCACTCCCAGTGCAATGCCTAAACTTAGGGCTTGCTGAAATACTTGAAATTGGTTTGGGGCCCAAAGAGCTTTTAAAATAATCAAAATGACTACTTTTTAATTGCAAATCTGGAGTAACTGTAAAACAGAAGCAAAACCTGGACAATCCAGGAAATCAACGAAGAGTGTGGAAACCAGTCCATGAGGCCGAAACCCAGGAGCATCCGCGGAGTAGGTGCCTCCTCCCTTTGCTGTTGCAAGGAGTTAGGAAGGGACAAGAAATGAAGTCTATAAAAAGTGAATCACGGGTTATTTACCAGCAATTAACATTCCCAACTGCCACGAGTGACTAAGCTGGCGTTCCTAGCACTACATTGTTTAGGAAGTCAACAGGAGGTTGGCAAAAAAGTACTCCAGCCAACCTTTAAAAAATAACCAAAAACCAACACGTCTTACACCCCCTTCTCCAACACCACCTGGGTCCAGCCCTTTTGCAGCTTTAGGTCAAAAAATTTACAGCACCTCTGTCTCTACCTTGGGATGAGGCTTTCTGAGACAGGAGAGCCATAGTCCTGCCCACATCTGGTTGACCAGTGTGTGTAAAACGAAGAAGTGGTGAAATTGCTTCATTTCTCCTCTATTCTGATCCGTGCTGGTGATAATGATTTCCTTGTTATGGCTTGCAGACTCCAGCACGCCGCTGTGTCGATGCATAGGAGGGCTCAAATCTGAGTCTTAAATAAAAAAGGATTTTGGTTCCAGCACAGCATGTTTGTAAAATATCTACTGACAAGACAAAAAAAAAAAAAAAAATTGTTCTACATGGCCTGTAAAACATATGTTAAAAATTCTGCATCATAGACCATCTTTAAATTATTCATTTTTAATCCCTTCAGCCTTGAAGGGCCTTTAAACATTGACTACTGAGAAACAATCCTGCCACTGAGGGAACAGCTATAAAATAAAATACTGGCTACTTAAAAACATAGAGAAAAAATTCTTTACGTAGACACAGTTTCTGCATTTTAAAATATGGATAAAGGGCTGGATCCCCGCTTGGTGAAAGCTGATACAGCTCCTTTGATGTCTGCATAGCTATCCCCCACCAGCAGCTGAAAGCCCTGGCCCAGAGTTGAGAATAGATATCGTTTTTCTATATAAGAAGACAAGCGAGATTTGCATGGTTAGTTCAAACTATTTCATATTCACTGAGCTGTTGAGGAAACACTGTCTGTGAAACAAATCCTGGATTCTTTCCCAAAAACATCTAAATGACACTTGCTAGGGAAATGCTACAGATTAAAAGGGAGTGAATCCAACCCTCCGGGTTGGACCCTGCTGTAATTACTATGGCATTATCGAAGAGCACTTGCTACCTGCATGCTCATTGAGGTGCATCAGTGAAGTTGAGAGCATCCAAAGGAGTTAAGTAACGCTGGTATAACAAATAGAAACAGGTTCCACACTTGCTGTTTCAGGAGGATTTAGTCTCATTCTCTCCTCCTGGCTCAGCCTCCCACTGCTAGAGGTGGCACTGGTGGAGACCTGAGGCACTTCTCCATGCTCAACCCCTACCCCAGTGTCACACCTCCCTGAGGCACCCCTAGGGCGAGCACCATCCTCTTCTGCCTTGCTCTATGGAAAAGTGCTTTTCTGACCAAAACCAGCCACTGCAGATGTCTCTTCCATATCTCCTCCTTGCAACTTGTATCCAAGGCTGGTGTGGCTGGAGGGGTCCACCATGTCTTACCCCTTGAATACTGCAGAGAAATGGTGCAGAAATAAGACAGGAAATGCAGAGACTACTTAATATGATCCCCTGCTCCCTTTCTTCAGTCATGGAGTTATAGAATCATAGAACATTTTGGGTTGGAAGGAATCTTAAAGATAACCTAGTTCCAACCCCCTGCCATGGGCAGGGACACCTCCCACTAGACCAGGCTGCTCAAAGCCCCATCCAGCCTGGCCTTGAACACTTCCAGGGATGGGGCATCCACAGCTTCTCTGGGCAACCTGTTCCAATGTCATCTTGACTAACTATCATTAATTAGGACACTCTTGACTTTCTTTGATACAACCTCGATACAACCTGTAGACACAGTAGTAAAACATTATATACTGCATGATGAAAAATCACTTGTTTTATTAGAATCATTCTTTTTCTCTGTAAAACTCATGGACAGACCGGGTGTGGTACAACAGGTAGTGAAATGCAAAGGCTTTTCCTTCTACAGGCACTGTTGCTTTTCTAGGATACTCTTCAGAGCCCTCATCACCCTCTCATTCCCTCCATCACCTCAGGAATGCTTGGGAGAGATCTCCAACCTTGATGCGCAGCCTTTTTTGCTGGTGAGCTATTCCCCAGTGATGTTTTCATAAACAGACCCACTCACCCACAATCATCAGGAAGGAAACGAAGCAGCAAATTCAACTAATTTGCCTGAAGGTATGAAGGTATCAGGGCCAGTGGGTTACAGAAACTGTCACAGGTGATCAAGTCAGAGCTCCCCAAGGGCCCTATCCCACCTCCAGCAAAGTGGCAAGCAGCTCCTGGGAAAAAGCAGGGAAGAGCTATTTAATACACTGTTTCCCCCACACAGTAATTCCTTGCATTGATACATCCCTTGTAAAAGAAGCCTAGTTGTTTTTGGTTTGGTTTTGTTTTTTTTTTTTTTTTTTTTTTCTTTTTCCCTCATTACTTTAGATTAAATCCCTTCCAAGCCCTCTTTATGAAGGATATAATACTATGTTGCTCTGCAGTATCCAGGGGCAGGATTTAGTGGTGGGGTGAGTCCCTTGAAGGTTTTGTACCGGCTTGTGTTCCTAAGCAGGAAGCTCAGCCTGCCACCGGTACTCACACCCGAATGCAAATATCTGCACGGCGCGGTACGCGATGTGACACCGGTCTAAATTCACACCTGAGCTTTCACTAACGTAACTCTATGGAAACAAGCTCAGTGATGATTGATGATTTACAGCTCCTACGTAACATGCTACAGTTGCTAGTTGAAGTATGTTGTGCTGGATGTAATAAACCAACAACGTGGGCAGTTTCAGCAAATAGATTAATAACCTATAAACTCATCCGCTCCACAAAGGGAGTGATGCTCTGGCTGTGCAGCGTTAAGGAGCATGTTTTTCGCAGCTCAGGAATATGTTCTCTCCCCTGACATGTGCTGTGGATGCTCACTCTGCCTGTTACACTGCCTACGGAGGGACTGGAGAGAAGACCAGAGAGATCATTTGCTGCTTTGGAGGTGCTGTAACCTCCTCACTTGTTGTCTTGGCTCCACTCTTTACGCATCGACACTAAAAAAGCCAGCATTATGTTGTTAAATAGTTTTAGCAGACACTTCATCAGTTGAATGTATCTGTCTGGGGGATTCTTTAACGATGCTGTATTCTTTTTAATTCTACAGCATTTTATAGTCACCTTAAAAATGTCTGATGCTGGACCAAAAGAAGAGATGTGCTATTTTTTTTTTTTTATTAGTATTAATGATGCAAAGTATTTTTTTTTTTTCCTCCTCTGAGAAGCACGGAATTTCTTTCCACTTTCCCTGCTGTGATCAGCTCTGGGATCCAGGCAGCCCCCTTTCAGTCGCGGGAGGATCGGGTGGGGGTGAGCACACAGGTATTTCTGGGCGGTGACATCCCCCCCCAACTAGGGAGGGAGCAGGGATGTCACCCCGCCCCAGCTCAGGGGGAACTTTGGGTTGCCGGCCGTGTCCCCCCCACCCCCTCCCTCCCCACGTCCCGCGGCCCCGGCGGGCGGCGGCGCGCATCCCTCCCTCCGCCGCGCAGCCCCCGCGGGCGCGCAGCCCCGCTCAGCGCCCCCGGGGGGAGGAGGAGCGTGGGGGGGGTCCGCCCCGGTACCGCCCTGCCCGGCTCCGAGGAGGGGCCGGCGGGGGCCACCGGCGCCGTCCACGTGGCTAGGGGCGCGTTATATGAGCGGGCAGGAAGCCCTGCCGGGGAGGGAAGGGGAGGGACGGGGTGCCTGGAGAGGCTCCGCGGGCAGCGCAGGCAGCGGCAGCAGCACCAGAAGCAGCAGCAGCAGCAGCAGCAGCAGCAGCAGCACCGCCGCCCGCCCTTCCCCGGCCATGGGGCTTGGCGGCCCGCCGGCCCCCCGCTCCCCGCCGTGAGTACCGCGGGACCACCCCCCCCCCCCCCCCCCCCCCCCCTCCTCCTCCGCCGCCTTCCTCCCCGCTTACCTGCAAATCCTCCCGCTTCCCCCCCCCGCTGCTAAAGGCGCGGTGGGAGCCTCCCCCTTCCTTCCAGCTCCCTATTCGGCTGTTAAGTTGTGGTTTTTTGTTTGTCTTTTTTTTTTTTGTTGTTTGTTTTGATTATTTTTATGTAGAAGTAGGGGGTGGCCCCGGCGCTGGCGGAGCTCGCAGCATCCTCCGGCGGGTTCCCCGGCACTCCGGAACGGGGGAGGCTTCCCCCCATCCAGCCGGGATTTCCCCCGGTGGAGAGGGAGGCAGAGGGTGCCGAGGTGGGCTCCGGAGCAGGGAGCCACCTTCGGGCCATCCCCGTGCAGGGGGACATCCCCCGCAGGCTGCCCCTACGGCATCCCCCGCTCTGCGGGGGACCGGTCCTGCCTGGCGGAGCCGCTCTGCTGCAGGGTGGGGAGCAGGAGGGACCAGCCTGGAGGAGTCCTGCACTCTGATTATTATTATTATCATTTTTTTTCTCATTTTTTTTCTTGGGTAGGGTGTGCGGTGGGAGAGGAAAGCCAACATTACTCCGTTGTGTGTGTGGGGGGGGAACACACTAGCTGTCTTAGGTACCCGCTCGCACATCTCTGCTTGCAGAATTAATTTCCAGTGGAGTATAAATAACTAATCTCCGAGGTCAGCAGTTTGGTTGTTAGGTGTGCTTTTATTGCACTTGATATATTCATCTCTATAGCAAACGTACGTCCCAGGTCCTTACTGTGATTGATTTTAGTCTTGGCATTAATGAAAACAAACCGGTAAAAAAAAAAAAAAAGCCTTGATGCATATTTACTAGTTTGAGGCGCACAAGATTTTTCAACTCTTTGTAACGGTTGGGCTTGGATGTATCCAATACACTGAAATAACTCGTTCATATAATTGTGAGTCTGAATTATATATTTGCCTGCTGGGCACACATGCTAAAGGAAAAAACCTCCCAAATTATGGATCTTTCAGAGAGATTGGAAGGGTGACAAAGCCCTTGTAATCTTTTGGGTCAATTTTCATAAGCTCCAAAAGCTCCCTTTGAAAAGGAAATTAAATTTCAGTGTGGAAAAGAGACAGGAAATTCAAGGATATAAGAAAAAGAGAGAGTCCCTATTCTACTTTGATCCTATCCTCAGGAGTTCATTTACATTGGTGCTCTTCAGTGGCATAAGTTAAAATGAAGAATCACCTTTAACTGGAGTCTTCCTGCCTCTTGGCAGTTCAGAAGATACTCAATTAGCAGCACAGTCCTCCTGTGTATTATTTACACGGTTTTAGCTGGAGGGGTGTCTCTGTGTGAAGCATCTGCTTGGAACTATTTGGATGGCCACACCCATAGTGTCCTGTGCGATCCATGCCAGCCAGTGCCTTCTCCAGCCGATATGTTTACCCCCTCCTCAGTTTTTCTGGCTGGATCCAGAGCTGGCGGTGCTCTGCCCACTGTTCTTAATGCCTCGAAAGACTTCTCGTGTTAGAAGAAGTTGGGGTTGGCCCTGGGTTCTCTTTCCTGGTTTTGGCAACGGCAGGATGGTTGTCTGCAGGGCACAGCTGTGCTTGAGGTCCTTTCTGGGCTTATCTGGGAACCTGACGGTTTTTAATCCGTTTGAACACATGTTCAAGAGGTGGCCGGCGGTGGAGGAGGGAATGGTTGGATGCAAATAAAAAAGGTGGATTTGTTTATTAGTTAAATTGTTTTCTTGATTATCCTGGAAACAACAAAGCCCCTGCATAGGTCTATGGTGAACTTGGCACTCTGTTCCTCTGCCAATTTCTCACTTCATTTACTCTGTTTTGGTGCTGCTTTGGGATAACATTTCAGTGGCAGCAGGTTTAAATCCTGTGCGTCAACAAAGTCCCGCTCCACAGTCCTGCCAAACCAGCTTTAAAGCTACCACTAGGTTTTTTTTAAAGTACACTTCTCTCTAATATACGTTTATTTTGCCTTTCTACTAGCAGCATGTAAGAGCATAGTCTCTGAAAGAGCAAAAGACGAGAAAAATCCAATTCCTTTTTTGTTTTTTGCCTTTCTCACTTGGTGCACAGTCTGACTGTACAGTGGAGACAGCGAGTTGAATTTTTCACACATCCTGGTCAGAAGGGAATTTGCAGCCTTGTTTGCAGTTTTTCTTCCAAACTGGATGATATTAATAACGGTGATGGCATCTCAATTGAGGAAGGTAGCTTTTAAAACTAAACATCATTTTATATGAGGCTTTGTATCTGCTTATCAATTTTCTTTTCTGTTTGTGTAAAACTAGGAGTAACTTGAAGGGAAATTAGGGTCATGCAGATGGCGGTTCCGTCTTTTAGGTTATCACAGCATCTTCTATGCCAAGTGCATCGCAAATGCTGCCGTTAAATTATAGTAGCAATAAGTTTTTATTAGGAGCTTCTTTTAGAAGTATTTTCAAAAGTGTGGTGAAGCAGAAACGTGCTTTTAAAAGCAAAGGAGTAAGAGCAAATCCAGGTCCATAGCGTATTTCAAGTGTTGTTAATCCCACCACCTGGTGGAGCTTTTCGTGGCACTGGCTGAGGGAACTCTGAATAAGGATATATTTTTTTTTTTTGGCTCGTTTCAACACTGTCAGACGCTAGGTGTAGAGTTTCTTCAACTTTTTTTTTTCTTTCCCAAAGCAGACAATTAATTTTCTCTATCCTACATGTTCTACACTTTGCAGAAGGCAGCACAGGGCTATTGGTGTCTCATCTGAAAAGGCACTTGTCTGTAGATAGATGAATAGGTGAAGTAGGAGATACTTTTTTTTTTTCCTTCCCCTTGCAACACACGTTTTTCTTTTTTTTTTTTTTTTTTCCAAAGGCAATATGGTGCTGGCATAGAGCATGGCTGTGACTTGGGCACCCAGAAGCTATTTGTTTTCACCTAGGAGCACTTAAGTGGAAGAATTATTTTTAATAGCCAGCCCTTCTTCCAAGACAGTCTGATGAAACCTTTCGGTGCAAGCTCAGTTCGCTTTGTACTAATAATTTCAATATAAATATTTGCTAAACAGCCTGCGTACAGTCAAGCTTGCAAGGAGAAGAGAAGCAGCCACGTTTTTGGCTGATCTGAGCTTATTGTTATGGTTTAAAACATGGACGTAAATTCCACGGAATAAGGCAAAGTGTGGCAGAGGTACCTTTGCCCTTCTCTGAAGTATGCAGTCCTGCCTAACTGCATCAAAGCCTGTCTGTCGTGTTTATGTTATGCCGAAGAAGTGCTAAATGAAAATCTGAGTAAGTCGGAGTTAAAAAAATAACTTTAGGACTATCTGTCAGCTCACACCTCAGAATGGAATTATTTAGAACAGTGAGAAACTTCCTTGTCCCATACAAATGTTTCCTGAGCATTATGACTAACGCAAAAGACCCAAACTTGCAGACAAACTGCTGTTGTAAATGTTTGTATTACTCTTATTGCCATAGTGCCCGTGTCAGCAGAGAACAGACTAATGGAGACTTTGGCTAGCCCAGGAAGGTGGTCTCAGGTGGGGGTGATATCTCACCTGGGTGGTCCCAGGTATGCCTGGTCACACTGGTGAAATGGATAAACGCCTTTGCTGCCCATCCAGAACAGGTCTGCATCCCTCTCCAGGCTAGCCTGGTGTTTGAAGATTAATTCAACTCATCGCCCAGTAGGCATCTGCTCTGTGTCACCCAACAGGGATCTGCTCCAGGGAGCTGTGAATCACCTACCAGGCTTCAGTGATCTTTGCTCCTTAACCATAATCAGTCAGTGCCACCTGAACTGCCCTGAACTATCTGTTCTGGCCTTCTGGAGCTGGTCCAGAAGGATGTGAGTCTTTGTCTCCTTGTGTCATGTTTGAGACCCCAGAAAGGTGGCTTTGATGTCTAGGGCATCTCCAGTGGCAACTGAAAGCTGTGTTTGGCAACTGAATTGGCCCTGTGGAAACTAGATGTGCTTTCTGAGCACCAGCCTTTAACTTATGAAATAGATAATGTTATCAACATAAGTGGCCTGTCTTTAGGAGGCAAGTTTGTTGGAGAGGAGTTGTCTCCTACCTCATAGAATTCATAGAATCATAGAATTGCCAAGGTTGGAAGGGACTTTTCACACCATCTAGTCCAACTATCAACCTAACAGTGACAAAATCCATCACTAAACCATATCCCTAAGCACTATGTCTACCCATCTTTTAAAAACCACCAGGGATGGTGACTCAGCCACTTCCCTGGGCAGCCTGTCCCAGTGCTTAATAACCCTCGCAGTGAAGAAATTTTTCCTAATATCCAGTTTAAATCTCCCCTGGTGCAACTTGAGGCCATTTCCTCTTGTCCTATCGCCTGTTACTTGGGAGAAGAGACCAACCCCCACCTCCTTACACCCTCCTTTCAGGTAGTTGTAGAGAGCAAGAAGGTCTCCCTTCAGCCTCCTTTTCTCCAGGCTAAACAACCCCAGCTCCCTCAGTCGTTCCTCATAAGACTTGTGCTCCAGACCCCTCACCAGCTTTGTTGCCCTTCTCTGGACCCGCTCCAGTGCCTCAATGTCTTTCTTGCAGTGAGGGGCCTGAAACTAGACACAGTACTTAAGGTGTGGTCTCACCAGCGCCGAGTACAGGGGGATGATCACTTCCCTAGTCCTACTCACCACACTGTTCCTGATACGGGCCAGGATCCTTTGGCCTTCTTGGCTACTTGGGCACACTGCTGGCTCATATTCAGCCAGCTGTTGACTAACACCTCCAGGTCCTTTCCTGGGCAGCTCTCCAGCCACTCTTCCCCAGGCTTGTAATGCCACATGGGGTTGTTGTGACCCAAGTGCAGAACCTGACACTTGGCCTTGTTGAACCTCATACTAGTGACCTCAGCCCATCGATCCAACCTGTCCAGATCCCTCTATAGAGCCATCTTACCCTCAAGCAGATCAACACTCCCACCTAACTTGATGTCGTCTGCAAACTTACAGGGTGCACTCAATCTCTTTGTCCAGATCACTGATTAAGATATTAAGGAGAACTGGCCCCAATACCAAGCCCTGGGGAACACCACTCTTGACCAGACACCAACTGGGTTTAACTCCATTCACCACCACTCTCTGGGCCTGGGCCTCCAGCCAGGTTTTTACCCAGTGCAGAGTACTCCCGTCCAAGCAATGAGCAGGCAGTTTCTCCAGGAGAATGCTGTGCGTAACTGTATCAAAGGCCTTACTAAAGTCCAGGTAGACAACATCCACAGCCTTTCCCCCATTCACCAAGCGGGTCACCTTGTCATAGAAGGAGATCAGGTTAGTGAAGCAGGACCTGCCTTTCATAAACCCGTGCTGGCTGAGCCTGATCACCTTGTTGTCCTTCATGTGCTGCATAATAGCACTCAGGATGAACTCTTCCATGACCTTCCCCAGCACCAATGTCAGACTGACAGATCCAGTTCCCTGGATCTTCCTTCTGGCCCTTCTTTTAGATGGGCATCACATTTGCTAGATGCCAGTCAACTGGGACCTCCCTGGTTTGCCAGGACTGCTGGTAAATGATGGAAAGTGGCTCAGTGAGCACTTCCACCAGCTCCCTCAGTACCCTCGGGTGGATCCCATCTGGCCCCATAGACTTCTGTATGTCTAGGTGCTGGTGCAGGTCCCTCACCATTTCTCTTTGGATTACAGGGGCTTCGTTCTGTTCCCCATCCCTGTCTTCCAGCTCAGGGGTCTGGGTATTTGGGGAACAACCAGTTCTACTGCTGAAGACTGAGGCAAAGAAGGCATTAAGTTCCTCAGCCTTCTTCTCATCCTTTGTCATCATGTTCCCGCCCTCATCTAATAAAGGATGGAGATTCTCCTTAGTCTTCCTTTTATTACTAATGTATTTGTAGAAACTTTTTTTATTGTTCTTAATATCCAAAGCCAGGTTAAGTTCTAGTTGGGCTTTGGCCCTTTTAATTTTCTCCCTACATAGCCTTTGTAGCCTTCCTGAGTGGCCTATCCCTTCTTCCAAAGGCCATAAACTCTTTTTTTCCCTGAGTTGTATCCATATCTCTCTGTTCAGCCAGGCCCGTCTTTTTCCCCAATGGCTCATTTTTCTGCACATGGGGATGGCCTGCTCCTGTGCCTTTAAGACTTCCTTCTTGAAAAATGTCCAGCCTTCTTGGACACCTTTATCCTTCAAGACTGCCTCCCAAGGGACTCTGTCAAGCAGACCCCTGAAAAGACCAAAGTCCACTCTCCGGAAGACTGTGGTGGCAGTTTGCTGACCCCCCTACTTGCTTCTCTAAGTCAAAAACTCTATCATTTTGTGATCACTATGCCAAAACCAGCCTCCAACTGTCACATCTCCCACAAGTCTTTCTCTGTTTACAAACAACAGATCCAGCAGGGCTCCTTCCCTAGTTGGCTCCTTCACCAGCTGTGTTAGGAAGTTATTCCCCAACACACTCCAGGAACCTCCTAGACTGTTCCCTCTCAGCTGTGTTGTATTCCCAGCTGCTATCTGGTAGGTTGAAGTCTCCCATGAGGACAAGGGCAAGTGATCTTGAGATTTCTCCCAGCTGCTTGTAGAATATTTCATCTACCTCAACATCTGGGTTGGGCGATCTATAACAGACTCACACCATGATAACACTCGACCCTATTGGCACCAGCATTAAGTTCTTGACATTCACAACACTCTCTAACACACAGAGCCACTCCACCACCTCTCCTTCCTTGCCTATTCCTTCTGGAGGGTTTGTAGCCATCTAATGCAGCACTCCAGTCATGTGTGACTCCTTTGGTTCTCATAAGGGCTCTGGGCCACCCTTGCACTCATCAGCAGCCACAGAGGAACTGCTGTCCCTGTTCTGGCCAGCTTTCCCACTCTTGCCCCAACCTCCTCTTTGCACCAGTGCTGAGCATCCCATGCTCTGGTTCGTAAAAAGCAAACTCAAGTCACTTTGTGGAAAATGTCCTATAAAGCTTTGAAAAGCTCCTGTGAGTCACGGCTGCACAACACCCACTGCTGTGAAATAGCCGTGGAGTGTGGAAAGCGGAGGGGGGCCCTCGGGGGACAGGGAGCTCTTTTTAAAAGAAACTCCCAGTGACATCGATAGAAGCTTCTTCTGAAGTGTGAGTTAAGATGAGGGATGTTGCCAATTGTAAAGACTGTAGTAATTGCTAAAATGCAATTCTGGGGGGAAAGGAGGGTGGAAAGCAATTTGTTCCTGGCTCCACTGGGCTTTGAAGTGCTCTCAATTAAGTTGCTTCATCTGGCCTGATGTGCGCATCCTTCCTCTGGGAGAAGAAGACTTGTGCCCTGCGTATGAGAAAACAAAGCCTTTGGGCAGAGGGGGTATTTTATTTCCAGGGGCAGACAAGACATCTGTAAACCTCATAAAATGACAGCTGTTACTGTCAGCTGGGCGTCGCAGAGTGCAAGAGAGGCATAATGTAAATGGTTGGACCCTGCATCTGGTGACAAATGTTTGAAGTGTAGCTTTCTTGCTCTGAGGACATCATCTCAATAGACCCTTTGTTTTTTTGCAGTATCTTTTCCATTTCTTTGGAAGTCCTTTCTCCCAGCAGTAGTTTTCGATATAGGCTCAGCTCTTTGTGGCTTTCTACCCTAAAAGATTTGAATGAGGGAGGAGGGACTGGCTGTGGTTGGAGCCTCAGGGTCCAAACATGACCTTTCCCATCTTTTTGGTGCCTGACACAGGACTGCTGCTGGCATGGAGGTGGCCACACATGCTCTGGGTATCCCTAAAGCTCCCCTGAGCCAAATCAGTCCTTATCCATCCCTTTGGAGGACTGTTCTGCAGAGCAAAAAACAGCACAGTGATGCTGAGGTATTAAACTGGATGCAATTTTAAAATGTCTCTGGACTAGATAATTGCTAGTGACATTTTCCCCAAATAGGTAGATTCTTTAATTTTTTTCAATATATATATATTTTTAGCTGTTGTACACCAATACAAAACAAAGGTTGTTCCTTTTAAAGGACACTACATTATTTCTGGAGTCTGGATCTTCAATCAATGACTTAATCTTACATATCTGAAATGCTGTGTGTGCTGACACATCACAGTGCTGTACCAGCTCGACAAAGAAATCTAATTCTATCAAATCTGCCAGCTCAGTTAATATGACCCTGCCAGGGAAGCATAAGGTGTCACCTCCATTTTTTTTTTTTTTTGGATAGGAATCAGGTTCCCTATCTCCAGCTCAAATTAAATGCACTCCACATGTGGCCAGATTTGGATTTTTTTTTTATTTATTTTTTTTAAGATACCTGCTTATATCCTGGCAAGCAAAACCGTAGATCAAATTGGAAGGTGTCATCTGAACATTTGGGTTGAAACATAGTGGTTTGAGTCCTACAGAAAGTCCTTCTTTGGCGTTAGTCTTGAAGAAGAGACCTGTGTTACTTCATCCTCAGAATTCTCCAGTGTCATATGTAAAGAATGGCATAGGGCTACCTGCAACTTGCATCGGAGCTGACCTTATGGTACGTGTTTCTTTTACGTGGCACCCTACAGTGCGTTTGAAGCTGTCAGGGTGTGATAAGGCCATCCATGCCTGTATCTTAAATTCCTTTTGTCTGATGGGTTATGGCTTTTACATGACCTGCCCTTGGGCAGGTGTACAGGCTGCAGCCTGCATTAGCGCAAGGCTTTGGCTGCTAACACTGTTGCTCCATGTGCCTAATGCTTTCTCTTACTAGACCTTGATTTAAATCAGTTTCTGCAATTGATCTGACTTAAATTTTTTTGTGACAAATGTGAGAAAAATATTGGTTTAGTTCCACCTAAACATGAGGAGGAACTTCTTTACACTGAAGGTGGCAGAGCACTGGAACAGGCTGCCCAGAGAGGTGGTGGAGTCTCCGTCTCTGGAGACATTCAAATCCCGCCTGGACGCGTTCCTGTGCAACCTGCTCTGGGTGACCCTGCTGTGGCAGGGGGGTTGGACTAGATGATCTCCATGGGTCCCTTCCAACCCTATGCTTCTATGAATCAAAGCAAACCTTAATTAAACAAAGGCAGGCCAAGGCAATTATGGTTTTGATCAAGCGAAACATTCTTGCTTTTTTGTTTACTTAATCTTAAATCCAGGTCCATTCCAAAATCTCAGGTAGTCAAAATTACTCATTTTGAAAGAGCCAAGAAGAAAGTTTGCCTTCAGAAATGTCAGAATGATTCCTCTGAATTTGATGTGACCTGCATCGACACAGATCATGTCAGCCGACGGCAATACTGATATTATACCTGAATTTGGGTTTTTGTTTCTTGTTGCTTTGGAACTATTTTTGTATTGAAGTTATTATTCTTCAGAAGGTTCACCTAACTTTTCTCTTCAGGGGCAATTCTGTGCATTTCAAGTAAAGAAAGGATCTCTCCTGCTTCTCTGTCTGATGCTTATTAGAAGAATTAGAAATCTTTCTTCTTGATCCCTCTCTTCTCTTTCTCCCTCCCACATCCTCTGCTTTTCCCCTTCAGATAAAATTTGCTCTTGTTGAGAAGCGATGAGCGTCTGATCAGGTCTCCTGTGGCTTCACTCTGCATCTTGCAAAAAGACCTGCTGTTCTTCCCAAACAGTTGGCTTAATCCTAGCCTAAAAATTCACCCTGAAAAGTAAAAATGAACTTTTGCATGCCTTGTGTCCTGTTAACAGAAGTTCAGCATCAAACTTTACGTTAGGGCTGAGGGCGTCCTAACATCTCTAGGTGGTCAAGCAGTAGCACCGGTGGAAACACAAAGTGGGTAGATACTAAGTTTGCAGACAGAACATTGGAGGCACGTACAGTTCAGGAGCTGAGAATGGCATAACCTTTGCAATGAAGTTATGCAGGTTATGATGAAGCTATCTCTCACGCTCTGGAGATTGTGCTGTAATGGCAACACAGAAATGCAAGGGAAAAATTGCATTAGCCTTTCTAAAAGGTTAGTAGTTAAACAGACCCTTGCAAAAACTTGTCTTGCTTAGGAAGGCAATATTCAAATGTAAACTGGCTCTTATAAAATATCATATGGAAATCAAAGTCCTCTTTTATGGTGCTAAGAGGAGGAAAACAGCTTGGCAGGGTAGTGTGGGGATGCTTTATAAATTTGGCAAAAGGCAGCTCCCTTCTTTTGGGCTGCCTGAGAAGCCTATGGTGTGGCTTACCCGTGTAACTGGGGGCTCTGCGATGGGGCCTGAGGATACGGCTTTGCTTCCAGGTCTCATGTCCAGGTGAAAAACTTACCTCCACTGACATTATTCTGATGGCTGTAGCCTGGTAATGTCAGGTGCCCATAGAAATATGAACTGTTTAAAACCACACTTTTTTAAAGTTTTTAAACACTTGATAGAGGAGAACAGACTATTTCTGTGGCTGTCACCACTCCCCTTCGTCTGTCATGCTTTATTCTATGTATGCCAACATCAAAGCGAACCAAGACATCAGGAGAGCTGGGGACGCTTAAACTTTGCATCTGAGGTCAAACGTGTGGTGGTGAGAGGACACACTTGTGGCTGAGAACCTGGAGTCACCTTGGAGAGCCGAGCCCCATCTGGTCTCAGCTCTCTGCTCCGGACTTGCCGGCTGTAAATGACAGGGTTTGGGTTTCCTGGGGATTGAGTTCAGCCTGTAAAATGCGTGGAGGCTCCAGTAAAGATACAAATGTTGCCCTTTTGACCAACAGCTTGATTTTTTGAATCAGGAAAGTAAAAGGAAATCTTCAACTGCATGGACAGAGGAGCTTTAGAGATGGGATGCTGGCTTTAGCAATTCACTATCTGCGACTCCATTGAGTAGTTCAGTCATCAGAGATGTGCAAAAGCACTGCCGATGCAATGGAAATCACCTATAGTTCTGATTTATCTACTAAAATGAGGTTATTACCGTAGTGCTGCAAGGATCATGCGTTTTGGTGCTTTTTCCCTGTGGTTGTTGGTGTGCTGCTTTTGCTTGCCTGGTTCCTGAGACCTTACAGGGGAACGTAAAGCGTCATGGACTCACTGTGGCTGTCACAGCGGATTTGCTGTGAATATTGCAAAAATATGCAAAAAATAGATATGAAAAATTAAAAACCGCTTCAGAGCGGAAATGATAGAGGAAGAGCCTGTATCGGGGTAGCAGGATGCGCGGAATAGTAGCAGCTACACAATTCTGCGATGAAACTGCAGGGACGCGGGAGCATAGCCATCCGGCCATCTCGAACGGCCGCTTCATTAGCTTGCTAGGGCAGCGAGATGTACGGGTAGTCTGGGAGACAACCTAATAAAGCAAACCCATTAAAAAGCATACTCATTACGGACAAACTTTGGCCCAGGCCACCTGTCGTGGTTTGACCCTCACGGGCAATGAGGATCATGCAGCCCTTCACTCACTCCCTTCCCACCCTCAGTGGGATAGGGGAGGAGAATTGGGGAAAAAAAAAGGAAACTCCATACGTTGAGAAAAGGGCAGTTTAATATAACAGTAATGGAAGAGAAGATAATAAAATCAATAATGATAAAAGAATATAAAAAGTACTTATGCAATACAATTGCTCACCATATAAAAACTACTTATGCAATACAATTGCTCACCACCTGGTGATCAGCCCATCTGATCGTGGATTCCTGCCCCCCAGCCAACCCCCATTTATATACTGAGCATGACGTCCACAGTATGGAATATTCCTTTGGCCAGCTTCTCCTGTCCGTGCTCCCTCTCACCTTCTCTGGAAAGCTGAAAAAGTCCTTGACTTATTATAAGGATTACTAAGCAATGATAAAACAATATGTGTTATCAACATTACTCTCATACTAAATCCAAAACACAGCAGCTACTAGGAAGAAAATGAACTCGATCCCAGCTGAAACCAGGACACCACCAGGTTAGGTTTGACAGGACTTGTTTAACTGTATACATAGTTGTTTGCAACATTCAGGTGCTTTTTGGCCCCTTTGAGAAACAAAGTGTTTCATTCACCTGTAGGATATGTGCACTGTAAAATATTTGAGGGCGTTGGAGGACTGTGATGCATGTTCCAGACTGAGGAAAAATGGGGTGATTTAGGTCTCTTACAAGTGGGAATTTCACTCAAAATAAATGTGATAGAAATTGAGACGCCTACTTCTATTTTATTTTTTTTTAATGGTCCTTTAAAATCATGGAAGTTCTCAGAAAAAAAAAAAAATTATATTGATCAATATTTATGTATTGGTCCTCCAAGTGTTGCTGGGATTTGACATAATGCTCACCATTCAGAGAGTTAAATTACACCAAACAGAGCTGGGTGTAAATGCCTAGTTAAGACACTGATTTGTGCCCTACCTGGGCTTCTCCTAAAGCACTGTAACTCTGGGGTGTAAAACAGCCAGTGCTTCAAACAGAAATAAGCCTTGAGCAGCTACATAAGTGGTCATGAGGCCAAAGAGCGAAGGAGCAGGAGATGGACGCTGGCTGTTGAAAAAATACGAGGTTGTTGAAAAATGCAAAAAAAATTGCAGAAAGTGGCTAAAACATTGCAGAAGTGGCTAAAACATTTACTAGTAGCAACGGAACAGAGGAGTTTAGAATAAGTTGCCTCTCTGCAAGGCGAGAGTCTCTTGTCGATGCTGAGTTAAGTGTAAGCGTTGGCAGAGGATGCTGCTATGTAATTGCAACTAATTTTGGGATTTTTCTTAATAGGGGAAAAACTGGAGGTGTGGATGGAGAAGAATCGATAGGTTAGAACTGCCATCCCAGCTCGTTTCGGGGGGGATGTTTCTGTTTCACAGAGCAGCAGGAGAAGAGGGTGCTTGTTTCTTCCTCTGCTGCTGCCGTAGGAGAGGGGCTCATTTGTTGTGTTTTGTTTCTGCTGGCTTAAAAGGAGGACACACGTTTTTCCTTTACCTGGATGAAGAATGCAACTTAAAGCTGAAATTTTGCCATATTCAGCCACAAGTGCTCAGTGTGTCACCGCCTCTATTGTTTCTTGTAGAAGAACTTCCCCCACCCCAGTTTAGACAGTAGCCCTTTGTCCCTGTGGCTTAAAATACCCAAGTCCTGCCTGTGGGGACTGTCAACACACTAACTGACAAACAATCCTAAGAAGTTTGCCCCATTTAAAGTTATTATTTTGGAAAAAAGTTGTCCTGTGGGAACAAGCTTGACCAAGAGTTAGATATTAGTGCAGCAGAGAGCAATCCTTAGATGCTCCTCAGGCAAGCTGTCAGGGACCCACACATCCAGCTTTTCTTCTTCTGCGTGTGTGCGCGAATTCTTAAAGAAGCTTTGCTCCAAATGTCATTTCCTGGATTTTATCTTACCACACACAAACTTAGAGGTTCTCTTTATTCTATGAAAAAAAAAAAAAAAAAAACCAAGCACGGCTTCATTTTGGAAAAATGGCATTTCATCAAGGTGTAACTCTCCCCTGAGGTTGTTCTCAGAGCCACTAACCACACTTTTGGCATGTCTCTGAGTTTGGAAAATAATATTATGAGTTTGGCTGTTGTCTGTCAGTAAAAATTTTACACCCTTACTATCTTGCTTGGAAATTTACTGGCTGTGAGACGCAGATGCAGAATATACCCATGTGTGTCCTCAGTGAGAAGCTTCTTATGGAACAGCCTGAAGGTAGAACAAGAGTCCCCGAGGCAGCCTTGCTGTGCTTCCAAGGCTTGCTTGGTAGAGGTGCACACACCGGGAGTGGGATTACCAGGGTGGCAGGTAACCCTTCCCACCCTCAGAAAAAACCTGCTGGCTTGGCAAGATAGCTCTTCCACAAGGTGGAACTTGGTGCCATTGAAGCTGGTGCTCCCTGCTCCTCTGCTGCTGGCATCCTCCTCACTTAAACTGTGAAATGTGGCGTTCTGCCATCGGTGCCCAAGGGTCATGTTGAGGGTAAAACCAGGCGAGACTTGCTCGTTTCGAAAAGCATCTCCTTCATAGTCCCTCACCTCCTCAAAGGGAACCGTTGTGAATTTGTCAAAGCCCGGATACCTTTTTTTACTTATGTATCTAATCAGGTTTCATTTGACAAGTGTAGTTCTTAGAGACGGAAATTCTGTTATTAGGGCGCTGACACTTTTCTGAATATTAAAAACCCTCTTGCTTTTATAGCTGTCAGAATCAATCTTTCAGACCTCCTCTTCCAGCTGCCATGCTCTCTTCTGAGCTGATTGCTACTCCTGATCAGGTACGTGGCAGCATCGCTTTGGCTGACACCAACAATATTGACTCGCAAGGAAATTAAGGTGTTTCTGCATCTCGGACCAAGCGCTGTGTTTTGCTTTTAATTCTCTCTTCTGTCAGTAACAAATACTGCATGATGGTTTCACTTTTCTCCAAGAGAGAATAGGGTTGTGCACAGTAACCTTGAGTATAGACGTGTCATATCCAATGAGCTCATTAGGGCTTGATCTGCTCATTACCTGGAGACTGTTGAAGGCAAGACCAAAATATCTCGCGGAGACAGAGTGGGTAGCATGCTTCCCTCTGAGTCAGCACAGGGTGTTGCTCAGCACGTGTGTTCGAATAGATTGCTGAAGCTGTCATCTGCTTAATGAGACTTAGAAAGCTTGTGACTTCTCATAATCTTTAAAACACATGGCACTTGGGTGAACAGGCTTATTGATGGTGGGTTCCTTGCCCAAAGACAACAGGACTCTTCAATCTGTGTGGCAGAGTACTTTTCTTAGAGCCATCAGTCCAAGAGTCCAGTAAATACAAATTTTCTTTATTACCAAGTTACCCTCCCCTTCCCAAAGGAAATTCTTTCATAAGTGTGACAGTCCTTGACAATCCACTTATAGCTCCTATTGAATTTCGACTTCCCGTCCAAAGTTGTTGGGATGTGAGATTGTTACAAGACTTTTTTTTCTTCCTCAAAGGCCACAGAGTAAGGGATCCTTGTCAACAGTACACGGTAAAAGATTTCAAACCTGATGAGTGATCTTTAAGGCATGCAGCAGGAACCTGCAGAGTGACTTGGGTGTTGGGAGAGTTAAAATTGTTTTGTTTTTTTTTCTTTTTTTTTTTTTTCCAGGAGGCTCAGACCAAAGCAACACAGCTGGTAGCCAGAATTAAAGGTGTCCTTGAGTCTGCTCAGTAGGCTATTTTGGGAGACATAAATGATGTAAGTGTCATGGCAGAGAGACTAAACTACTCCACATCAAATAAGAATAGTATTTACGCAGGCTCATGCTATCCATCTTAATCGGTAACTTCATAGTTCCCCATCACATAGTTCCTCATCCCATCACCCCATCCCCCCGTCAAGATTTGTATCTTGATCTAAATAGGATGGAGACTTATATCGTAGCCTCTTTCACCAGGATTTTCTAGATGCACACTCAGACTGTGTCAGCAGGGATGTACCACAAGCACGATGAACGGCAAAAGCTCTATCCTGTTGGTATAATTGAACAGTGATGCGCAGATTCATCAAGGTGGTTTTTGATCTTACCTAAAAATAAGCAAGGTACTCACTGGCATGTTGGTCTTTTTATTGTCTGACCCTTCCAAGGAGACAGTGACAGAGGAAGGACACAAGTGACTTTCAGATGACATTGCGTTCGTTCGTAACAATGCTGGAGTTCTGTTGAGATGCTTCCTAAGGATGTTACGTGCATCTGGCAAAAGCTCTGCTTATGTTTTCCTTTGGTATACACCCAGAACCAGAGACAGATGCTGTAAATCAAAGTAATTAAATGTGTTGGTTTCTTGTAAAAGATGGTTACTGTAGTTCATTTCATGGTTCAGGGCTCTGCCTGTGTGATTTGAAGGTTTTTTGGGTTTTTTGTTTAGTTTGGGGTTTTCGTGTTTGTTTTTCTTTTTTTTTTTTCTTTTTAATTGCAAGGCTTATTTAATAATTTTGTAGGCAAAAGTATTTGGCAATGACAAACTTCTTCTGTGGGTGTTATCAGCCGCACTTCCTTTGCTCCTCAGCTCCGAGTGCTTTAGACAGAACGGGAGAGGGACACGCTGAAGGAGAATTGCTTTGTACTTAGCAGAATTAGAATAAGCCCAGCAAGCACATGGTTTGTGCTTAATTCCGAGAGCCTGAATCTGATCTCACTCCTACTAATCCCTGAAGGGATTATTCCTGATTTACACCATGCTGAATGAAATCAGAATCTGGCCCTGAAAGCCTATTTGTACTTCAGGCATTGTCTCAAGGCAGCTGACCTGCAAATATGAAAAAGAAGCTTGGCTTCCCGCAGGTTAATTGTTTAAATTTGTCAAGCTAAGTGGACTATAGCTTGTTTAGCAGGGTTTATTTTAAACTAAAGACTCTTTATCCAGGAAACTGCACTGCAAAAACTCAGGCTAGAATCCATTTACCTCTATTGGACTAATAAGAGATGGTAATCAGAGGACCTTCTTTGGTACAACACAGTGCTCTTTATTTGCGTAGTACCTTTCTTCTGAGGATATTAAATGCCTACTGCATTGCAATTCGGGAAGCTGTTCAGCCAGACAAGTCTCTTTAATGACCTGCAGCGACTCTAGTTGCTAGCAGTGAAGTAAAAATAAGCCAGTACACTAGGGCTCTGGTCATGAGTGACATCTGTAAGAAAAGGTCTGCAACCTAGAACAGGGTGAAGCTGTTAGCTGAAAATACTGGGGTTTCTGCAATAAAGGCTACAACTTACCTATCTGCTGCTGTGAAGAAAATGGATCTTTATTAGCACAACTGCAGCTAGTGTTCACTGAGACAAGTGCCAAAGGCAAACGTACCTTTTTGGGATGGGAGAGTGCAGGTTGCCTTTAGATAGTCATGGCCAAATCCTTTACAGCCCCAAATTGATATATTTTTTGTTTACGTTTTGATTGTCTACATGCTCATTTTTAAGGCTGTGTTTATATCATACCTGTCTGTATTGTGATAAAAGGAAAGTGGAATACACCTTTTCATAGGGCTGCTCTAAAGGAAACTCGTATCTAAAGGAAACTAAAGGAAACCCGCGTATATTCTCAAAAGAACAAGTCACATTTGTCATTGCTGCAAAGCACATTTTTGCTGTAGCAACACACTTGCGCTGTGTTTGAAGTGCCTAAATGCAGACGTATAATGTTAGGGAGCAAGATGGGCGGCCTCATGCGATGGCTGGCCTTATTCCCTTTGAAAATTTTATTCTTGAATTCTGTTGTCAGCCTTGATTTCCCCATGACTGTCTCTTTGCCATGACTGTTTGAGATGCTGCAAGCTTTGAACTACAGCAGTGCTATATAGCAATAAGAGCTGTTAATATTTATAAACACTAAAAGCATGGGGGACATGAGTGACTGAATCAAATATCTTAATTACTGTCTTTGGGAAGAGATGGCGAATGGCTGTCTCAGCAGACTAGCAGGATATATTTGCAAGGGGAAATGACAAGGCACATACAAGGTTGTTCAGGTGACTGTGGAGGGTCCTGTGTTTATGGACCGTAGGATATGTACAGCCCATAATTCACCAGCGTAGTGAAAAAACACTGAATTCTGGGACACTTGTCCAAACGGTGCAGTGCGGGAAGACTTTACTCACACTGGTTCAGTTATCCCATACAAACATCTGCTCCTGCTGTGGAGCTAAGCCACCTTTTCCTCGCTGAAAGCGTGTCCACGACGTTAAATATATTGAGCCAAATTTGACACGCACAGCCATTTGACTGGATAATACCCCTAATTTTCTTTACAATGAGTGAGGAAGTCTGCGACTTCATCAAAGGCGTAATTTAGCTTTATTGCTAGTTGCTCCAAGTTGTTAGCCATGCCTAATGTAAGCCCTGCCTGTCTATCAGCAGAGACTGGAGGAGCTAATGGCTGTATTCCTGGAGAAGAGACTTCATTGATTCAAACTGAAATAGCTGGTGAGCGATGCTCCGAGGAGTTTGCATTAAGAATAAAAACCTGGTTGGCTTTGTATAAGAAAACCATGCAGTAAACTCTCAGTATTTTTCTCCGTTTTCCACAAAAAAGCAACATCATGGTGTCTGCAGGTCTATGCCTCTCTCTATTTTTATATATTCTTTATCAAAGATCTGGACAGGGGGATTGAGTGCACCCTTAGTAAGTTTGCAGATGACACCAAGTTGGGTGGGAGTGTCAACCTGCTTGAGGATAGGAAGGCTCTGCAATGGTATGAGGATCAAAAAGGCCAAGTGCTGGGTCTTGCACTTGGGTCACAACAACCCCATGCAGTGTTACAAGCTTGGGGAAGGGTAGCTGGGGAGCTGCCTGGTGGAAAAGGACCTGGGGGTGTTGGCTGACAGCCGGCTGATTATGAGCCAGCGGTGTGCCCAGGCGGCCAAGAAGGCCAGCAGCATCCTGGCCTGTATCAGGAACAGTGTGGTGAGTAGGACTAGGGAAGTGATCATCCCCCTGTACTCGGCACTGGTGAGACCACACCTTGAGTGCTGTGTCCAGTTTTGGGCCCCTCACTACAATAAAGACATTGAGGTGCTGGAGAGGGTCCAGAGAAGGGCAATGAAGTTGGTGAGGGGTCTGGAGCACAAGTCTTGTGAGGTGCGATGGAGGGAGCTGGGGTTGTTCAGCCTGGAGAAAAGGAGGCTGAGGGGAGACCTTCTCGTTCTCTGTAAAAAAGGAGGTTGTAGCGAGGTGGGCGTCAGTCTCTTCTCCCAAGTAACAAGCAATGGGATGAGAGGAAATGGCCTCAAGTTGTGCCAGGGGAGGTTTAGGATGGATATTATGAAAAATTCCTTCACTGTGAGGGTTATTAAGCATTGGGACAGGCTGCCCAGGGAAGTGGTTGAGTCACCATCCCTGGAGGCATTTAAAAGACGGGTAGACAAGGTGCTTACAGACATGGTTTAATGGTGGTTTTGGCAGTGTTAGGTTAACAGTTGGACTCAATGATCTTCAGGGTCTTTTCCAGCCTAAAGGATTCTAGGATTCTATGATTCACCTGACGTAAACTAGAATAAGTGGCACAGCCACGTAAGCAAACGTACGATTTAGTGGCTGAATTAAACCTCCTGGTTAACTCAGCACTGCTTGGCAAAGCTCTCCCTTCCTGCGTCCTTTCCTCTGCGGCGTGCGCGTTAACTTGGGTTTGCTTCATCAAAAAGGAATAATGCTGGATATTGCTTCCTTTGCAGCTTTTCCTTTGCAGCTCTGATCAAATATGAGAAAAAACTTCTTTACGGTGAGGGTGACAGAGCACTGGCACAGGCTGCCCAGGGAGGTTGTGGAGTCCCCTTGTCTGGAGACTTTCAAGACCCGCCTGGATGCAGTCCTGAGTCATGCGCTCTAGGCAATCCTGCCTTAGCAGTGGAGTTGGACTAGACGATCTCTAGAGGTCCCTTCCAACTCGGAAAAATTCCATGATTCTGTGATTTTGCCACTTGATTGAATCAAATTGCTCTAAACATTGTTTCCATCTGTATCCCCATGTAGGGTATGAGACGTTTTTTCCCTGTTCGTCTGTTTTCCCTGCTAGTCCCACTAAGGCTGTTTCCACAGCAGATGTAGAGGTGGAGAAACTTCCAAATACACCATGTGCCGGATATGAACTATACTGCCTCACCAAACTGGTTAATGTTGTTTAGCTGACAATTCTGTAATGTAGGAAAATCTGCATGTTACTGGCCAAGCACTTCATTTTCTGGTATTTCTAAAATGGATGCCAGCACTTGGAAATATTGAGTAATTTTTAATTGAAGGGATATGATCAGTAGGTGATTAGTTTGTGAAGTGCCTTGGATGTATGCTGTGTTGTAGAGACAAGCCATCTGGAGCGAGCCTGGGGTTTAGCTTCTGTAATGAGTACCCACAGACTGCGATGCCAAAATGACCAGCTTTATTGCGTAGATGAAGATCTTGAGTAATTCAATTCATTTTCACAGATCTAAATGAACTAAAATGGGAACACAATTTGGCCCAAAGTTTTAGTTTTATGCTCTTAAGTATTAAGCCAGAATCACCATTGCATCTTCTAACATCCTTAATATAACCAGACACTGCAAATCGGACTATTTATTTTACTTCCTCTGCAGCTTTTACCAAATTTGCTGTAGCCAGGATTTCATCCCATTTTGCCTGGACAAGCAGTGAGGCTCCCTTAGGTCTTTCTTGTATTTGCTACTCCTCTAACCCACACGCATAATCCCCTGCCTCTGATCTGGGGGATAGGGTGGCACGGTAGAACAATCGTAGAATCACAGAAGAGTTTGGGTTGGAAGCGACCTTTAAAGGTCATCTAGTCCGACCACCCTGCAATGAGCAGGGACATCTTCAGTTAGATCAGGGTGCTCAAAGCCCATCTGACCTGACCTTGAGTGTCTTCAGGGATGGGGTATCTACCACCTCTGGGCAACCTGTTGCAGTAATACTGTTGGGGTTACTGGGCAGAAGAGTCCCATCATAAATCTGTTTTAGTTACAAAGCCCAAAGCTTGCATTACTGCAGGTACCTGGGCAGTATTCTTACTGGGTACCTGCAGCAGCAGTGTCTGTATTGAGAGTCTTGTAGCTGCTGGCATTAATTACTCTAAAATGAAGATTGATTTGCAGTATCGCACCAAAATTAATCCTCCTTCTTTCTGCAATTATCATTACACAGTTTTTTTGCTGAAGTCCGATCAGTCATGGTGACGTACAGTGTTAAAACTCGAATCCGAAGAGCTGCCCTATATCCGATGTATCAAGGGGTGTAGGAAGGAGTGAGGGTGACTGGAGGGAGTGACTGAAAGTAGCTCCAAGAAAAAAAAAAAAAAAAAAAAAATCCTTGAGAAGGCTTTGATCTGAAGTTGGATATCTGTTCACCGAGGAGGGAGTGTAGTTTAGAAGAAGGGCACAGTCTGCATGTAAGTAGATGTATTCTATTTGATGTGCCGAGATCAAGGTGTTGTGGAGACTTTAACTGTTCATCTGTCCGTCTTATCTTGCATTTTCCCTCTTAATTTTTCCCTTGTGCTCAAGAATCGTTTTTCCCTCGTCCTGCGAAACATTCTTATGCAAAGCCAGATCTCCTGCAACTCAAGCAAGCTGTTTGTAGCACAACCAGAGTAAAGAGGTGCAGGAGTTTTGGCTTTGCATAAAAATGCATCACTTATTTTTCTTCTTCCCTTTTTTTTTTTTTTTCTCCCCAAGCTTGTTATTAAGTGAGCAGTACTTTAACAAAGCATTTCATGGAGGGAAAAAAAAAATGCAACTGTTATGTCCTGTAGATTGTTCCCAGATCCCTGAAGGAAAGATTATTTACAGATTAATAACCTTACTGTTTCCTGTGTCATTGTGAAGCAAATAATGAGCAGGACTTGAAAAGCTCTAGTATCTCCTGGTTTGGAGTCCCAGCCCCTCTCAGAACATCAAACAACCATGCCAGCACTTTTTGATGGTACCAGATGACTAAATTTCACAGCAGACTCTCCCCCAATTTAATGCTGCTAATGATTGTGCGAACAAGACTTAAAATACAAGCACAAGTTTAAAATCTCAGCTTCAGCATTTGAACTTGAACAAGGCTACACAGGAAGAGTCTGTCGGGAAGGGAAGCATTGGTTTGAAATTGTCAAGTTTTCCAGTGTTTATTGATATTTCCCCAAAGCCATGCAATCTGCGGCAGACCCAAAATAAATTGCAGGAATCAGGTTCTTGCTGTGAGCACGGACAAGCGGCGTGCTCTGAACGCTGGCACGTGATGAACAAGCCAGCGGTCTCCCTCTCTCAGCAAGAGGTGAGTCACTTGGGTAATTCCTTTTTTTAAACAGCAGAACTGGATTCATGCTTCAAGCAGCCCCAGACAGCCAAAAAGGAATAAACTTCAGGTTAAAACCTTGCGTTTCATGTCATTACTGTCTTCTCCTTCCTTTTTCCCCTGCAGTGACAATGTGTCAGTGGATGACAACGGGAAAGGGAACTATGCCACATATGGGAATAATAAAAACCAGCAAGGTCTATACTGTGAGGTCCCAAACTACAACAAGAAAAATGGGAGCACCTCTCTTGCCTTCTAATGTACAGGAAAGAAAGAGAGAGGGAGGTTTATGTGGAGCATTTGGGCAAACTGAGCACAGATTTGCCCTACACAAGGTACCTCTTGGAGCAGGTGAGGAGATATCTATCTATCTATATAGATATATATATATATGTACACAACTACCCATCCTTGATCAAGGGAAACCACGTCTGGCTGACTGAAGTCTGTTATTTATGTCTGTGACACATTCTGGTGACACGAGCCCGCATCACCAGCCTCTCAACTGCACCTTCCAACAACATCTGGTGACGCTTGGCCCCTCTATCTGCAGTGCTGCTACAGCCATTGCTTTGGAAAGGTGGGTTTCAGTGACAATATTGATCTGAGCTTATTCTTAACTACTGTATAATCATAGGCTGGGCACTGGTGACCTACAATTTCAGGGAAACAAGATAACATTTACTTTATCTTTGTCCTAACAAAAGCCTGTGATTCCATCTCTGATTTGAGCCTTTGAAGGGGTCCTGTTTGTGGAGATTAGGTAAAGAGAGACTCTGCTCATTTTTAAAGTGAGCAAAAAGGGATAGACTTTGGATAGGACACTGGATTGAAGACAGGGTTTAATTTCTGTCTCTGCTCTAGAGGAGCTGGGAATTCTGCTTTTGTGGGGTTTTGCCAGCAGTAGACTGTAACTGCTACTTTGCACCTCTTTAAGAGCTTGTCTGGTTTTGATTAATATTTCTTTTCTATCCCTTTTTTTTTTTTTTTAATGTGCTACCACACTAGGAATTTTTGTAACAGAGCTGGATGGGTCTGCACAGTTTACTGAAGTATTGACAGTCCTTAGGCATCTGCCGCTGAAGAGTTGAAATGCAGATGGCTTATTCCGTGGGGCAGTCACAGACGTCAGAAGTTTCAAGTAATGAAGACATACGGGGAACCTTTGAATTTGCAGTATAAGGAGACTCCTTTGCTGGACAGGTAGTTTATGATACCTGAGCTCTCAATGTACGAGAGTTTTAACGGAATGGTTTTGTGAGCTACAACCTTGTAACCCTTAATACACTAGATGAGAAGAATGAATGTGGCTCATTCACCGTGAGGGTGGTGAGACACTGCAACAGGCTGCGCAGAGAAGTTATTGATGTCTCCTCCCTGGAAGTGTTCAAGGGCAGGCTGGATGGTGATCTTTAGGGTCCCTTCCAACACAAATAAGTAGTAGACATGGTTGCAAATGACAACGTGTGGTTGGTAGTGTAGTGAGAGTAAGTGTCCCTCAGCAGGGTTTGGTGGCCCTGCTTGGCAAAGAGCTGGAACATCTTTGGAGAGGGTATCAAAATGGGATGCTGCTGGCTGCCTGGCCATGAAAACAGAGGTGAAATCCAGCCACGATGATCCTTGAGCAGTGAAGGGCCGCATGGGTATGGGAATGAATCAGTTCAGGTGCACAGCAGTGTCCCATGGGATCATAGTTTGGAGGGCTGCCAGGCCCAAAGTAGCTGCAAAGCTGTCAACCTTTCAAGCAGAAAATCTTGGTGGGTGGAGGAATTACTGCTGTCCAGGCAACTCCATAATCTGAGGTGCCGTGTGGACAGCAATTACTCTGGTACCTACTCAGAAACGTTACTCTCATACTTCACATGACATGCGGTGACAGGGAGAGGAGGGAGCCGCTATCACAACACTCATCTTTTCTTTGGCAGGATGAAACCTAGAACAGTGTTAAATTTGTCTCCTTTTGATCACAGCACTGGGAAGGGGGATGGAGATGTGGTGATTGTACCCGTGCCAGAGAAGGCAGTTTTGGGTTCACAGGGTTTCCCATCTGTGTCAGCTCCAGTACGTTTTGTTCCCAGGTGTGTCTTTATTCTTCATGTCAGTGGCTTTTCAAGTGAGGAAGCACTGAGAGTGCTGTCCTCTTGGGTGTCTTGGGCTGGCGGTGAGGACAAAAAGGGGAGAGGGGAAACCGTCAAGTGGAGTCCGTGCTTCGAGGAGACGAGAAAAGAAGCAGCTAGAAAACAAAGCCTGGCTTCTGGGACTCATTTCCTTAGGAAGCACGGCAGGGAGCAAAAACACGTGGGATGACTAAGATATGAAGGAAAACCATGCCTGTGTTTGGCGACAAGCCCTGCCCTTTAGCACTGAGGGTAGGGCTTGGTTTCCACGTCTCTCTCCAGGTGAAGCACATGTGTGGCTCTCACGGGCAAGATTCCTGCTCCATCTGCCCCCTCTCAGTGCTGCCGACTCACAGAGCTATTGGCAGAATCGATACTGGGAATAATAATGCTGCTGCGACCTCGTAATTTAGAAATGACCTTGCAGAAGGAAGTACTTTCTCAGGCATCACCAAGGGAACTGAGCTTCATTTTCTTTTAAGAATTCTCTGGTTTCTTTTAATTGGGAGAAAACTGCTCGCCTTATGAAATGAAAGGGAGTGTATGGAGGATAGGCATGGGGAGGGGGGAAGCAGTTTTTGCTCCTTCTGGAGCAGAGACCATTTTCCTCTGCTGGGGCTTTGCTTAGAGTGCAGGAGACGAGTGTGGGATGCATCTGACCAAGTGCAAGCATCTGCAGTGCACGTGCTGCTGTCAGAGCTGTCTGTCTGTTCTCCTGTTGTAGATTGCAAAGAAAAATAGGTACTTTAGCATGTGATTCCTCTCATTTCAGAGGGAACATCCTAAAAACAGGCTCTGGAGGTGGGACTTCATCCCTGTTGACAGTTAAAGAAGCCTTGATGACTTGCTCAGGTGTTGAGGTGCAACTTTAGATCAGATGGATGCTGCCCCAACATAGGTAGAAGCTAGATCCCATTAACCTCTTTGCTAGGGATGCAAGTGCCGTAGGGTAGAGGCTGAGGCATCTAAACTGAGGGAGCTAACGTGGGGTTTGTGGTTTTCTTCTTCTGTGGAGAATTGAAGCCCTAAGACTGTGTCCATCGGGTAAGAAGATGGGAGGCTTTCAGAGCCCAAACAGCATTGAGCTGTCTGCACCTTACTGGAAGCTGGTGAGAACTGCGCCTGCCTGCTTCTTTTATGCCATTAAAAAAAAAAAATATTAAAAATTTAGGTATTTTCTATTGAAACATCGAGCATATAAGTGTTGTAGATGAGCGTGTAAGAGATGGAGAAGCATCTTCATGGTCCTAAGTCACAGCATCTGCTTCTCTTTCTGTAGAGAGGAAAAAAAAAACATTACCGGCCTGATTGAGTCAGAGCTGCTCTGCAGACCCCAGGACCCAGACTCTTTTTCATAAACGCTTACTACATAGAAACAAAGAGTCAAAACCCAAATAATCAATCATGTTAAGATGCGCGGCTTAGCTGAAAGCTAACCCAGACAGTGCCTTCCCACTGCGTGACCCTCCTTGTACCCTCTCATAGATGAGAGGTCCGGACTGACCCGATCCCAGGCGCCCGCCCGCGCGATGAGTGAAGCCTCTTGCAAAGTGTTTGCTTTCCACATGAGAAAAGAACTTCCTCAAGTATTTAATTCTTGCCCCTGTCCCCTGCTTGAAAGGGTGCCGTGAGCCCTCTGCCACAGGGAAAACGTTAGCATTTTTTTCTCTGAAATGAAAGAATAGCAACATTTAAGTTCCACCGAAGCGTTGCTGCTTTCTCAAAGTCTAGTTGACCCTGAAACTTGCCGCCGCGCTACAGTTTTGAGTGAGCCAGAAAAGCAGGGTTTCTGATATGCCAGATATTGTATCTTGTGCTTTGGGGCTGTATTGCCATCTCCAAAAGATTAAAAGAGGGAGACAGCTTTTCCTATCTTAAAGAGCCTTTCACAACTTTCTGGTGGCCTTCTGAAGCTGTAACCTGGGGACGGAATTTCTCCTGCACAAATGTCCGATCAGTTGTAATTTCTGTGGCAATTTCCCTTTGTTCACCCCGTTCAGATGCTTTTGTCCAATGTTTTGTAGCAGAGTTTGAGCTCTTTTATCAGTCGGCTAGCTCTACTGTGTATGCAAGTCACCGTTGATACTATAACAGGTCTGCCTTTAATTTGGTAGCCCCATTGCTCTTACACATGCTCGTTGCAAAAAAAAAAAAAAAAAAAAAAAAAAGGGCTTTTATTGGCTTTTCTCAGGAAGCGGTGGAGGATGCAGAAGTGCAGGAAGGGGTGGAGGATGCAGAAGTGAAATTTCTTTAGTAGAGAAACATCATTTATGCTCTCTGCTAATAAATAAATATGTAAAAGAATAAAGTTAAAAATATTGCTCATGCTGTAGAGAAGTAAAAGGATCACCGTCTTGCAAATGCAGCTGTGGGGTGTGAAAAATATGATTCGCGTTCGGAAGATTTTTAGATTGTAATTTTGCATCACACCTCTGCCACCCGGCACTCTGCTCTCTGTCTCTCTGTGTGTTCAGCTCATAATATTTTGAGTATTTGTGACTAGCTGGACAGCTATAGCCTTAGATATGATGTGATCTAAAGTCCTCTGAGACTCTGAAGTACTTGGAGGCAAGGAAAGATGTTGCTAAAGAGCACATGATGTAACTGGAAAGTCTGACCACAAAATGCCCAAATGTCTGCTAGAGGCACTATTTGCTTCAGTACCTAATTTTGGATATTTAAGGAACTATGTTTAAAAAAAAAAAAAACAAACAACAATTAGGTTGCAGGCAGCTCTTTTGAGATCTAAAATGACACTGATGGATGATCCTTAGACTTTCAAAATATAGTTTAAAAAAAAAAAAAAATTGGTAGCTTTTAAGTCAAATTCAGCGGCATTTCAGGTTGCTGGTAATGTTGTCTGCTTCACAGTGATGCTTTCCTTATTTGTGCTGAACCTTTCATGAGTATTACTAAATTACTATCCGCCCGCATATGGCTTTGCGCTGGGGTGGCTCTCCGGCGCTCTCGCCACAGCTGTTTCTCAACGCCAGACCTCAGGGAGTGACAACTTCCCAGCACGAAGCATTTTGCCCTTTAGATCAGCCTTTGCATTGCTATATTCCAATATTTTGTTTTACTTTTTTCCCCCCCTCTGACATGCTTGTTGATGACCACGCTGAACCTGTGTCCTGATACATATCTTGCGCTACCCTGAAATCTCATGCACAGGAAGCATCTGGCTGTTCCCCTGCTGTATGGGGCATTCTTTCAGCGGATTATCTCTGTTTGGTTCGGCTTCGTTCTGGTGCAAAGCCCTGAAAAAGTCATTTGACTACCTCAAGCTCTCTGCAGATCCAGATCACCCATCTCTTGCCGCTCTTGAGACGCAAGTGATTCCTGCTGATTTTCTCCCAAGACTCCGCGTTTGCAGGTTTTCCGTTGAGAGAAAAAGGAAGTTAGCTTCAGTTTTGCACGTGTAAGAGAAAAAAAAGGGTTTGTGGCTTCCTTCTGATTTTGTGCTGGCTTTTTTCTTCCCCCAACCCCCCCCATTTGGCGCAACTGCTCTGCACAGGCTTGGCAGGTACTCAGCCCTCTGCGCTTTCTTTTGTTGAATCAACAATAAACCCAGCCAGAGGAGAACAGCTTAATGGTCTGTAGTAATCATCTAGCCAAAATCCTGGCTAAAACATTCTCATCCCTCCGAAGCTGTGTAGCTGCTGGGTTTGCCTCCTTTCATCCCAAAGAGGACAACATTTTTTGTGTGGTGGGGTATTGGAGGGTCCTTGTTATGCCTCGCTGCGTGTTTAAGGCCAGGTTGGATGAGACTTTGAGCAACCTGATCAAGTGGGAGGTGTCCCTGCTTATGGCGGGGGGGTTGGAACTAGATGATCTTTAAGGTCCCTTCCAACACAAACCATTCTGTGATTCTACGCCATGAGTAGGGCAGGGGATGTTAGTGCAGCAAAAAGTGTCTGAGGTGCCTGAGGTCCCCAAATCCCTGGTGAAGTACCTGCCTGACATGGCCCCTTTTGGAAATTCAGGAGAGCCCTCAATCGGGATGTAGTAACCTTTTCCCAGGGTAAAAAATATTTTACTCGGCTCCCAGCAAATGGGTTTCGCTTTGACTGTGGAGCTGCAGGTTTTAGTCTTGCAAATTGTTGCTGTGTTGATAAGATTAATGATGTTGTCATGGTTATTTTAATGGTGTTTCACCAAACCGCCCCCTTTTCAGGTCGGGTAGGAATGTGGGAGTCTCTTCCTTCACGTTTTAAGTCATTTTCTAACTTCGCTATTAGCAGGAGAAGCTTTGAGGTGTGATTCCCAGTGCTGAGACTAGGAAGTCTATTCAGATAATTCAAAACTTCATGATTTCTGAGGCCTGACAGAAGGGTATTTAATGGTTGGGGCTGCTGACATGCACCAAACCCCTCAGAGTAGGCCTGCAAGGAACAAAAGCCTGCGAGAGACATACTTATTCATTACTGTGTACACACATACATTATAAAGCTTAATGCTTGCTTGAAGCCTGGGTGATAGGGACTCCATTTACTCTGTGCTTGGCTCTTAATCATTATGGTAATTTATTATACATCATCTCTAAAAGGTAGATTAAGTCCAAGCATGACAAAACCTCCTATTGGGTTGCTGCTGAGATCTGCCCAATAAAACCAACGTTAGGTTTATTTTAGTTTTTTTTTGAAGCAAAGCTCTTATTTACCTATTACCAAGCCATGCAATTACTTAAAGACATTGTTTTTCTGCTCAATGATGAAATAAGCCCCAAAGTCGTATCAGTGGGGTCACCCGGATACCTGCAAATGAGGTCTCTGAGCTTAGCGGCGGTTTGCTAATTACTGCTGATCGGGTGCCCTGTAAGCAGCAATCATTAGCAAGAAGCTGTTTGGCTGCTGGCGTTTTCCAGCCTGGGTGCACAGCGCGCTGGTGGCTGTGCTGGTCTCAGCGTTGCGGAAATCCTGAAGTTAGTGATAACTTCTCGCCGTCAGCACGGGCGAGTGTGCGCAGAGCGGATATCCTGACGGAGGCCAGGCAGTGCTGTTCGGTTCACGGCGCAAACTTCTCGAACTGCAAGAATTTATTTTCCCGTTTGGGGCCCCTGGGCTTGACTTTCAATACGAGAACCGGATTCCGAGCTTTTCGTTCCAGCAGAAAACCAGCTCGCTTGTTTGCTGAAGCTCTCCTAGCGCTGCAAAGGTGTAAAAAGAAATCAGGTTCTGGCTCACGCCTTAATTTTTTTTTTTTTTTTTTTTTTTTTTTGCCAGAATCGGCTCTTTGGGTCGCCCCTGTGTTCCCTGTATAGGCTGTGGCTGTGCAGGGAAGATCCCACGGTATTAGCACTTGCTGCTGAAGGCAGATCCGCTCCTCGTGTGTGGCTGCTCTCGCTGCCCACGACTGTTTCAGCTCACTTTGCGCGAGATGTCTCTCTTCCAAGCGAGTAAACCACAGATGCGACTTCCCGCATGATTACCAACTTTTATGGAAAGCTTATGGCTCCCTACGAGGTCTCCTCCTCCGCTCCCACTGTGCTGCTGCTTTTCTGAAGGCAAATTAAACAGATCTGTTCCTATCTGACTGAAGCCATTGAGTTACTTAAACAGATTGACCTGATTTAGACTTATCAATTTCTTTAATGAGGTGTCCTCTGCAACTTCTGCTTGGCTTTTGGCCATCCTTCTCATTAAAAAAGTTTATTTTGAGATCTCTTTGTTCCAGGTGGAGTCATTGCCAGCCAGCTGGCTGGGTATACACCTGACCCTTAGCCCCTAATAATGCTTTAATTTTCATTTTTAAACCTAGCAAAGGCACTGAGAAATTACCTTGCTTATAAATGTAGGGTATGGAGAGCATTTTAACTCTATCCAAGGAGCAGTAGTGGAGAGGGTTCTTCTTACCTCCGGCTCCATGGAAATAATCCTGCAGAACAGAAGGAGTTTCAAGATTAAGATGCCGTTTCTTGCAGCCTGTGTGAGATGTCTTCTCACAATCGCCTTTTAAAATGTGATGGATTCCACCCAGGCTGGAGGATAACCACCTCCCACTGCAACTTCTTTACGAAGTTGAACCTTCAGGATCAAATGGTGGGTATCTGTGAAGGGCTTACCCAAATTGTAGGAAAAAAAAAAAATCATTATCGATGCATAGAGAAACTGGCGTGTTTCTCTGGGACAAGTGTGCACCAAAAATGGCTGAATTAATCCAGATTTACTCTGGTAAAACTGTTCTCTGCCCTGGAGAATCTCTCCATGGCCCTGTATTTCTTGATGCTGATGGTCCATCTCCTAAAGCTATTAAGTTGGCTAAAGTTAGGGGACTGATTTGTTTTTTTTTTCCTTCAGCCACTAAGTATTATTTCTATATTGTCCACCAGTCAGGGCCAGATCCTCCACAGGACCTGTATGTGCATGAACTCATGCCTTTTTGAAGGCCTTATTCAAGGCTACAAGGAGGCTACTTTTCCTGTGCTCCAGATTCTTCACCTTGAACCTTCACCCAGAAGTACCTCCCAAGCTCTTCCTCCCTCCCAGATGAAAAAACCCAACTAGTACTGGCTATTGTCTTTCAGGGCACAGATTATTAATCCTGCAGGTGAGATATGGAGGTTGAATTCCCCCCAGGTGGAAGAGGAGATTTAACCTGCCTGTCCTACCTGAGCAGAGCACTCAGTGGTAGGAAGGGAGGATGTCCCTCACTCTTCTTCTCAACAAAACTGATGCTTGTGGCTAACTTTTCTGCAAAAGCCCATGTTGTCCATGTGTTTTGGGCACAACACATACAATGTGGAGACCCCAAGGAAGCACAGGCAGAGGAATGCTTGATTTTTGGGTGCCTACTGTGCACAGCCGTGAGATAGGTGGCAAATACGCACTCCTGCCAAGGTGCAATGTGCAGGGACATCACCCCAGGTACCTCTGGGAACATTACTACTGCTACTATTATTATGATTGTCATCATCGTTATCAGTATTATTATTATTATGGTTTTTGCCTTTAAGACAAAGTCCCTGCAGTGTTTAGGTGCAGTGTGGGAAGAGGGCTGCTAACCAGAAGGGTTTAAATGTGCAAGTTTGCACTCAGGCATCCCTTTTAGTCTCTTATTATTGTCTCTGACCCTTTTCTGGAGCAGAGGCGATCAGAGCCGGCCAGGTTCAGCAGGGACCAGTTTTGCCTTTGTCTTCTGCGTGCTCCATATATACCGTTAGTGGAAGCAGGATCCCAACTCCAGTGTCTTATCAGTTTGCCCATTTATCCTGGTAGAAATAAAGCAAATTTAATACAAAGTTGCTGCAGAAGAAAAGCCTTCTGCTCTGGCATATTGTCCTGGTTTGAGGACAAATAAACCACCTCTGCCTTTACCCCTCCTGCTTCAGACACCCAGCCTGGGCGCTGACAGTACCTTCATCTCAAATGCGCAGTTAGAAGAGCAGGGCAGGGAAACCCAAGATAAATCTTGCGTAATAGACGGCTTCTCTATAGAGACACATCTTATTCCCAGAGAGGGGAGGAGGAGTGTGTGTGGCCCTCAGCCTGGGTAATAGAGCGGGATGTGGGGAAGCAGAGGCAATCCCACGGCACTGGTGGGGACACTGCGTTACAGATCCCAGCGGTGCGCTCTAACCCCCTGGCTGCGGAGCAGAGATTGCTCTTGTGTGTCACAGTATTTATTACCAACTGCTATTGGATTTTTATAGACCTGATTCAGCAGAGCATTTGCATCTTCATTATTTAAGTGAGTGGGAAACCCACTCTGTCTTTATAAAGTTAGATGTGCGCTCAAGTGTTTTGCTGAGCTGGGATTAATTTAGAGAAAATAAATAGCTGCTTCCTGGCTTGGATAGCAAGCAGTCTGGGGCCAGCGTTTGCAACCTGATTAGATTTAGGATGTTTTGGTTCTGAGTGCCTGACTTGAGATACCTCAGCACACAAGTTTATCAAAAAATGCAAGTACCCGTGGGAAAAGCAGACCCTCAACCGCATTGAGCCTCACTCATCAGCCCGAACACTAATTTACGGAGTGTTTTCCAGAGTGTGCGATCCAAACAGTTGGATAATGAATGTGAAGCTGTCCAGAGGGCCATGTATATTGGATTTGCAGACAGTGTTATTGAGCTGTGGTCAAACTGACCACAGATAGACCTATTCTGACGCGAGTAATCGGGCAGCAGCCTGCGTGTGAGCCACAGGAGTTTGGAGGAGGTGTTTCTTGTGTCTTTGTCTGTGCCTAGTGGGCCTGACCCCGCGTTCCTGCACTGGGCTCTGAGAAATCACTCATTAAAATCAAAGAGCTTTTTGAGTGAATAAGGAGTTCAGACTGTGGACTTTAGTTCCTTCCATTCATTTTCCTTTGATTATCAGTACAACACTTTATTTTTGCACAGTGTAATATTTTATTAAAGGCACATTTGTAGCTAATAACATTTATGAAGAGGCAGCTTTGACTGAAACTGCATCTGAATGTCACTTAAATAATGAATGGGAATGCCATATATTCATTAAAATTTGAACAATGATAACTGTATGTCTGTTAGAGTCCCCTTTTTGATGGATATGGCCAGCAGCCATTAAAATACAGTGGGAATTCTTGTTCGCAGCCTCACAATGGCTGATAATAACACTCTTGATAAGTATTTGCAGCTCCAGACACTAAATTTACAAAAGGGATTCATCGCAGCTAACAGCGGCTTTGAAGACTGAAATGTTATCACCATTCAGCTCCACTTTTTCTTTTCTTTTCTTTTTTTTTTTTTTGAAGTCTCCTATGTGTAAAGAAAGGATTTCACTTCCCCATCAGTCTGCAGAGTTTGTTTTCTGCTGGCCCCTGTGAGAAGCTACTCACTTTTTGAATTCACAATATTAGCCAATATCCCCAGCTGGTGCAAACTGGTCCCAGCAGCGCCACTGGAAAGGTGGAGACCCATACGACGCACCTTTCATAGTTTTTTTTTTACTTTCCTCTTCCTTTCACAGCAAACCATGCGTAGACAGAAGACAAGACAGTATGTAATACTGGGATGCTGTTTGAAATGACTTGGCACCCGATTTCCAACCACTGTGACTAACATGATCTTTAATATAAATAAAGGTGTCCAACAGATCTCTAAAACATGCCAAGGCTCGCCCTGAGGACAAGGCAGTGTTTAGCACCCTGTCCCGGACACATTCTCTCTGCACAGGCAGAACATTTATAGCTACTTTTGACCCTCTCAACCTTGCACTGGTCTAAAGAAAAAAAAAAAAAATATATATATATATATCTACTTTTCATCCTATTTTTAACCCAGAGGGTTTGTAGAATTTAGAAATGGAAGCGACCTACTGGGTCATCGAGTCCATTTTCTCTACCCCGCTGCTCTTTTTCCCCAAGCCTTCGTGTTTCTGGGCTTTTTAACATTTACAGCTGCATTGCTGCCGCCGCAGCTTCTCCAGCTCAGCGATGTGTGGATGTCACTTGGCTCTAACAAGGAGACTCAACATGACGCTTTGAAGTCAGAGGAAAATATGGAAAAATCCTCTTAACAGCATCTATTCCAGAAAGTGACTTTGCTTTGCTTACAGTAAATATGAGGTACTTGAAAAAATGTATTAACTGGAGTCTTGTAACTCTTTGCTTAGACCTACAGAGCTGACCCAGCAGAGGCAGTGTCGTGCAGTGGCTGAGGTGACTGACAGATTTATAGTTTTAATTTTGACCTTGAAAAAGTCACTTAATAGAGCTTTTCCTTTCCACCCTTGTCTATTCTGCAGGGCAAGGTTTATCAGAGAAAAAAGTGCTTACTAAGCATCAGTAGAGCATTCACTGTGCCAGGACCCTGAGCTTTATCTCTCAAGCCTGGTCAAATACAAAAATAAGTTGGTCTTCTGAAGAGATAGATCTTTGAAAGACTCTTGTAGGGTTGGGTTTTCAACTGGCAGAAAGCGCTGGAGTTCTTAAGGATTTGGCGAGCTGCTTGAGTTTAGTTTTTCTTCAGTCATCACGGATATAGTCTGTTGGCTTCGCTGGTTCCTTCCCCCATCGCTGTGTTCAGTTCCGATCTGGCAGCGGGAGCTGTGAGGCTCGCATCCTTGTGCGTTAAACAGGATGCAGCGCCTAATTATTATCTTGATTAAATTTTGTGATTAAGTGGTCTGTGATTGTCTGGAGGCTCAGACTTTCCAAGAGATTACTCAGAGCTGCGTTGACTGATCATCTGGTCAGGGTTGAGGCGGCGCCGCGTTGATTAAATCTCCCTTTAAGGGAAAATGGCACACCTCTCTGCGTGCGCTTAAGCTCTGTGGAATTTCGTTATATTTCTCTTCGCTGAGCAGTACATAAAAGTCTATCAAGTGCAAGGTTAGATAGGTAATAAATGTTGAGAAAGTATCTACAGAGAGATATACGTGCAAAATATATTAATGACTCCCTGTTTAATTTCGGGAGACAGAAAAATACCAGATTCCTGATAAATTTCCAAAGTATGTACAAAAACCAGAGAAAATAAATATATGGTAGCAACATAACTTCCTCTTGATGATTAAAGCTATGGCATTTTTAAAGCTAGGGAAGAAGCAATTTTAGGGGTGATTAAATTGAAATCTCTGTCTTTCCCTGTCCTCTCAGAATAAACCAGCTATGCATTTAAAATTTAACTCCTTTAATACGCTATGACATATTTTAATACTACTACTACTAATAATAATTAATAATAATAATAATAATATGGTGCTGCTTTTTACAAAGAAAGGGCAGCCTGGAAGTCAAATGTTTTTCAAGCTTGGTGCAACTCGGACTTGAAGACTTGAATATCACCCAACAATAACAGCGTGGAGATGAAATCCACTTGGATAAAAAGTACAGAGCAATGCAACTTGACAGGCTGAGTCCTAAAGGGCAGCAGTCTTGGATCCAGTAGTCTCTCTCATTTTGAATAATTGCTGTGCACCACGGAAGCAAACATTTATTGCTGAGTACAGGCGCATTTGCTCTCCCTGGTGACCCTCCATAAGCAAATGTGTGATGCGATTTTATTACCAGGAGTGCATTTCACACAAACTGTTTGCTTTACAGAATTAAATAAATCCGGACAAAGGACAGTCAATACTATTGTTTTGCCTTCTTGCATTTAAATGCTGTCTCCTAGACGGTTCGATTGCAAGCCAGGAGAGAGAAGGGTTCTGTCTAAATAATTCACCTGGAGAAATTCACCTTTGAGGAGAAGCTCACTACAGCACCAAAACCAAGGTGTTACTTCTCTGTAGACAGAATCACAGAATCTTCACGGTTGGAAGGGACCTTTGAGATCATCGAGTCCAACCATACACACACAAAAAACCCAACCAACCAACCACACAAAAAAACTGAAACAAACCACACCCTACAATCTCTGCCCCTAGAGCATGCCCTGAAGTGCCAAATCCAGATGCCTCTTAAATACCTCTAGGGATGGTGACTCAACCACCTCCCTGGGCAGGCTGTTCCAGTGCCTGACCACTCTTTCAGTAAAATAACTCTTCCTAATATCTAATCTAAACCTCCCCTGCCACAGCTTCAGACCATTTCCTCTGGTCCTGTCATTATTCACCTGGGAGAAGAGGCCAACACCCACCTCTCCACAACCTCCTTTCAGGTAGTTGTAGAGGGCAATGAGGTCTCCCCTCAGCCTCCTCTTCTCCAAACTAAACATGCCCAGTTCCCTCAGCCTCTTCTCATAAGACTTAGCCTCCAGACCCCTCACCAGCTTGGCCTCCAGACCCCTCACAAAGCATTCAGGCTATTGCCTTCATCTAAGCAGACCGCTGCGATTGATGGCCAGGGGGAATTAGGTTGCCTGGAGAAATCTTAGCCAAAAAATCTGTTTCCAAACTGGAACGGCCGAGCAGTGGCGAAGCTTTGATTTTCCTGCCAATGCAACGTTTGAAGAGCGAAACCATATTTGTGGCTGGGGCTGAAAGAGCTTCTGGGAGACATTTGAACTCGCGCCATGAGTTTATGAACTAGGAACGTTTTTCAGCGTGCGGGACAAGGGCATGTCGGAGCAGCACTTGCCTGGGGAAGGGCTGTGACCAGTCTTGCCTTTGGGCAGAGCCTGCCATGAGACCGGGATCTCTTCAGTGCAATTAAAAATAAAGGCATCTGGTGCCTAGCTTGTCATGATGACAGCACATCATTGCACTTTTGTGGAGGGACATCAGGAGCCGCTTGAAGTGCCAACTAATGCCTTATTTATTGTGCTAATGTATTCCTGCAGTGTTGCCTCTCCCTTGCTAGGACAAAAGTAGACTAAGCAGAGTCAGAGAGGTTAATGGCTTTGGCTCTTTTCTTTCTCCCAGGGTTATGAGCACAGGAGGGCTAAGGCATCCCAAGGCACGGAGCAGGGGCTTTGCTGTCAACTTCATAAAAACTTGAGAACTCCACTCAGAGATACAGATCCAGCACAACACCCTAAACGCTAAAACCTTGCACTTGTTCGTATTTGGATACGTCCTGGTGGTGTTCTCCCCCCCAGCACTATGCTTTGTACAAGGATAAGGTTAAATCAGAGGGAAGGACTATAAAATATATATTGGATGTGATTGGTAGCACTGCATGGAAGCAAGAGTAAATTCTGAAATGCTGATTTATCACCCCAAGACCAGCAATTGGGCTTTCTATGAGACTTGAACTATGGAATATAAACACTGGATGACAGGCACAATGGGACTGGATATTCAGACTGTAACACCAGCCTATCTAGTTATTGAGAGCCAGCACAGAACCACAGAGAAAAGCCCTCAAAACATTGCAGGAAGTCCTCAGCTGTTGCAGATCTGTCAGCGGTGCGGGGATGAGATGTCCTGGGGCCCAAACCCAACCAAGGTGTGCTGGGGAATTTGTCCTCTGCACGGTCCAGGATCAAGCCTCCAGTTCCAGGGAGCAGAATCAGCGCAGGGTGCAGCATGACAGCCATTGGGGACCGTTTTCTGAGAGTCTAACCCCAGGTTTGGAGCAACAGGTTTTGTCCAGAGCAAAGAGAGCTGGGAGATGTGTTATCTCAGCACTCTGAGCGCATGATCTGGCAGAGGAGCCCTCTCTACCAAAATTTTCTTTGTAATCATGTGTGAGATAAATAAACTGCAAGCGTCGCACACAGACACATGAAATGGAAGCTACGGCGAAGCTGGTCAAGGGGTCTGTAACAAGGAGACTTTTAAGTTAAAAGAGATTTTCTATTTCAAAAGGTTAGGTAATTGGTGAACCAGTCTTTTGAGATGAAATTTCTGGCAAGTGAGTTTGATCTGAAGAAATTCTCTTATGCATTTAAAAGCTCCCGCATCTTGCCAACTCAGTAATGTGCTGTTGGGACAGGTAGAAAGGGCTGCTTTCCAAAAATAAGCAAATATTATGCAATAAGCTTAGTTATGTTAATAACTGGAAGTCGGATGTACTATTTATTATCTGCTTTCAAATCCAAGTAGGCAGTCATCCTGATGATTACTGACTTTTTTTTTTTTTATCTTCTAAAGGAAAATGCATGGGGAAGGGCAGAACTTGGCATTTAGCGTTCTACTTTTGATGCTACATTGCAGCTTGATAATTGATGAAAGATCCTGACACATCTTGCCAGCTTTTCTGTTGGCTTTGTGCTTTGAACCTGGCCTGACAAGCCACCTCAGGAGTCCTTCACAGGACCCTTGCTGTAGCTAAAGTAGGGCCCTTCTTGCAGGACCTGCTTCTGGAGTTCTCAGTAAAGTCAGTAGATCTGGAGGGAAAGTGCCCATCTTCATTCTGTTACTTTGTTTTTTTTTTTTTTTGTCCTGATTCCGTTGAATACAGGAGTTGTCCTGCAGCTGATGTCGGCTGTCATAAACAGAAGCAACCTTAAAATCCATCCTGAGTTTTTAAAAAAGGGACTTTGGATAAAACAGCTCGTGGAAATCATTTGGAAGACTCAGCTGGCTTTACATGAACTTGGAACAGGCTCAAAATACACTGACAAGTCCAGCAGTGAAAAAAAAATCTCTGTGTTTGCTGTCAGCTGATGTATCCTTCCCCTGCACGCTGGGTTATTCACACTGCCTCTCCTTAGGCTCTTAATTTTGATGTCTAAATTAGAAGCCCAGTAAATGAGAAGGCGTGACTCCCCACGTTGCCAATGGAGGGAGCGAGCCCATGCTCCATGGTCGCTCAGCGGAAGAATTTAACTTTGAAATTACGAGTGTGGGTTTTAAGTGTGAGATTGAGGTGTGCATCCCGGCACCAGGCTGGAGCTCCGTGTCCTGGGTCTCATCCCGACTGTTTGTGGGGAGCGACGCAAGAGCTTATTCACCTCCATTCTCTTGCTCCATCGTTTCTAGGTGACTTATATCACCCTCCGCAGGACCACCGCTGTCTGCATAAGGAACCCGCAGGTAATATCACACTAAGCACCGGATTCACATCTCTGCAACCTCAGTGGCCTGACGAGGGTTGTGTAAATGGGAGCAGCTGCACGTGGCTTCCCTGCCCCAGAGAAAGTCAGTGCGTAAAATTCAGGCTTGTATGCCTACACGGAGACACATAGCTAGAAAATAAACATATAAACACCTTGAGCTGTTAATATACGCATGTCACACTCAAAAATGCTCCTGAATAGGGTGTGGGTGACAACAGCACGGTGTCTCCTAGGCAGAGGTGGAGGCAGCAGGTATCTGCAGTGCTGCGGCTCAGCTCCTGCCGTCGGGACCCAGCCTGGGACCCTGCGGCTCCTTTGCAGGCATCGCCGCAGGTCACTGAATCGCAGCCAGCGAGCCAGCTGGAAACGCTCTCCCTGCCTCACTTTATCCCATAAAGTGTTTCAAATGCTTTTTTTCATTCCCTCTCTCCCTTGCTTTTTAAGAGATGGCACTGAAGGACTTTTGCCATTTTTTCCTCAGTCTTTTTTAGGCACTCCCTGGCTCTCGTCATGGTATGGGTGATGCCCCTGACAGCTGACCACTGACTTCTACGCTGTTAAGATTTTTTTTTCTTGTCCAGAAACCGATCAAGGCTAATAATAATAATCCCCTCCTCCTGCCGTAGGCGCCCTGAGAGGCTGCTCCATCCTTCTGCTGGAGGCGTCAGGGATGAAGCCCATAAAGACCCTGGGAGCAGCAATCCCTGCCTCCCCACTCGGCTCCACGATGCTGCCTTTGCCAAGCAGTACAGCAATCCGGGCTAAATTACCAAAGCAAAAGCCAGCTGAAGCGGTGCAGCGTTACCCTCTTCGGAGACCGGCTGCTCTCACCTGGTGTCTCGCAGCTAATCATACTGACAGGAGCCATTGTTTATTTTCCTTCGTCCTTGTCTTCCTTGTTTTATGGTAAATTAGAGCAGGCAAGCACGTCATCCATCAGCCTATAAATGCGGTGGAGTATTTTGGCTTTGTGCTAAATAATTGTGCATTTTATTGCTATTTACACATTCATTTTCCCAGGCAATAAAATGTAAACTGCAGTTCCCAATACTTTTTATATTTCGTATCTGTATCGTGGCAGCCGCACAGGCTTCAGCAGGAGCATGCAGCCTGCTGCCATAATTTCACTCGCTTATTTTGGTAAGTCTAACATTTATTTATAATTAATGTCAGGGACCTTACACAGTAAGACCAATTATTGATTTTTTCTTTTTTTTTTTTTTAAGAAAAAGAAATGACTTTTTTTCTTACTACTGCCATAGCAACACAATCAGGTTGCAGTGGCTAATCTTGTCCAGAGCAGTGGAAGAAAAGGCTCTTAAAAACAGAGTTGGTGGTAAAGTTATAAAAAGCAGCATGTGACCCATTGACTCCAGGGTTCGTATAGATGGGGATTATCGTATGGGAGGTGCAGTAATTCAAATTAGCAGCTCTGTTGGTGTCAGCAAAGGTGATTGGGAGTGGGAAAGCTCTGCAGTAGGAGCTGTTGTAGCCACTGCAAAATGAGCGCCTTTGGAAGAGGCAATAGGGTTTAATGTCCCAGCGCAGGGGGGCGCAGCCTCTCCAGTGGATCCCCAAACTCCCATCGTTAATGACCGAGGAGTGACCGCTGTGACTGCAGGTTGTGCGCTGCCGGCAGTGCCGATGGGGTGCAGCACTCCCCGTATGATGAACGTAAATGAAACGCAGCTTGTGTTGCCACAAACACACGCACAAGGTTCTGAATTGGATCAAAGAAGCCATAAAATGCATTTTCATACTTTGAATCTCCTATTACCTTCTTGGTGTTAAGATAGCTAGCCATGCGTTTGCAAACTAAATTGCCCTTATCGGTAGCCCTGGCATGGCTTGTGCTTCCTTTTCAGTCCGACTGTGGCCCATTATGCCAGAAAGTTTGCCGAGGGCGGCATCAGACTTGGCAAAGAGCGAATGGGAAGAGCAACCAACTCCATCTCGAACTAATTTTTACCCCTGCCAGGGGGAGCTGCCTAACAAGTGCTCGGAGGACCCAGGCCGAAACACAGCCCTGAAGAAGCTGTGGGTCGGCGGCGTGAAGGGGGCTGCAGAGGGCAAAGTATCATTTCTGTTACCGCTCCAGCTTCCTGCTCCTAATGATTTACCTGCAAATGCTGAGCAGCAGTGGGAAAGGGAAGGAGTGGAGTCAGGAGCAGAGTTGAGAGCTGGGGATGGATGTTGCCTTTCTGCCTCAAACTCTTTAAGTGTGAGGATAAGATGGATGGCCTCAGGCTCGCTCACCCCTTTCCTGTTTGTAAAGCAGAGCAGGCAGCAGACAGCCTCGTGCACGGTGGTATTTGGAGGGATCACAGAAAAAAAAGGCTTGTGGTGAAGAGTTGTGACAGGGGTTGAATAACCGGCTCGTTGTGCGCCACCTCCCCCTCCGAGGGTTTGGCCTCAGGTTAATCCTCCCACAGCAAACCAGCCTTGGTGGGTCAGGAAGGGAAAACAGGGATGATAATTCCTTTTTTGTGACACCTTTCCAATGTGGTTCGAAACCGGTAACAAAGCCCTGCCTTGGCTGGAGTGTGTGCAATGTCTGTGTATGAGCGTGGGAAGAGATGCTGTCAGAGCAAAGCTGGGTGTTGCTGAAAACAGGGGAAAATTGAGGGATTCTCAGTTTGAGGAACAGTAATCTTGAGAGATTCTGCTCTCGCTTCTTGGGGGGTGTTGACTGGCTAAAATTGAGACCAGTGAGGGCTGGATGCTCAGCATCCAGGGAAAGAGCCCCTAAACATCTTAACTGGAGTTTGGAGTCAATGAAATCTGTGAGTGCTTTGGCCGTTGCTTGTTTGTCATCAAGCAGCCACAAATGCCACCTGGATTTTGTCACTGCAAGTCTGACATTGCTAGGGTTATTTTTTTTATTTTTTTTTATTTTTGTCTGGGACTATTAAGGTTTTCCTTTGTTTGCTTGCACATCAGGAAGACAGCTCTCTTTTCATTTCTTAATTAGCTTGGTATTTCTACAGTCATTTAAAGATGTCTGGCTAACTTGAAGTAACGTGCAACACCTGTCAAGCCAAGGCTAGATAGCCTGGAGTTGGGAGAACACGTACACACCACGTGTGCTCTCTCAAAGCTGTATTTTCTGGGCTTGGGGCAGGTATTGCCAGCAGGAACCTCACCTGCACGCAGGGGAACATTGCTGACAGGCATCTGGGCATCAAAGGGGCTTTACTCCTCCTGAGTAGCGCTAGTGGGGCTGCAAAACATTCTTCATTCCCTCTGTCTGCTGTGACGATGGAGTCTGGCGACCAAATGTGCAGCTCACCTCCATGTTTTTTGTAAAGCTGATTTTGAGAGCAAACCCCATTATTATCATCCTGCCGGTGTTGAGCAGATTGAGCTGTGAATCATATTTCACCCCATGGATGCTTTGCAGCCCCAGTCCCGCTTTGCAGAGGATGAGTTGGAGAGGGTACTCGTGATACCTAAGAGCCTGTAGCGCTAGGACGAGGGGGAATGGTTTTAAACTAGAAGAGGGTAGATTCAGACTAGGTATAAGGATGACATTTTTTACACTGAGGGTGGTGAAACACTGGCCCAGGTTGCCCAGAGAGGTGGTAGATGCCCCATCCCTGGAAACATTCAAGGTTCGGTTGGATGGGGCGCTGAGCAACCTGATCTAGTGGAAGATGTCCCTGCTCATTGCAGGGGGGTTGTCCTAGATGACCTCTAAAGGTCCTTTCCAACCCAAACTATTCTATGAGTCTATGATTCTAATACAAACCATGGGGATGAAGAAGGGCAACGTCCCTCTCATTTGTTTCAGCCCTTGCTGTAGAAGAGGGTTTTAATCACGGTGGGCGGTTGCTTGGTTCAAATCAGCAGAAATTTGGACAATGGATACATGCTTGTGTGCACCCCACTCTCCTTTCACACAGCAGCATGACCCAGATAAGGGTTAATTCCAGCTGTAAGCCCTGTCAGCCAGCAAACCTGCTCCCAGCCCCTTCCTGCTTCCAGATAATCCAGGCAAATCCTCTTTCCTTGTACCTTCTCCTCTTTCTTCCACTACCTTGGGGTAAAAAGGTACTTTAGGCACACTTTAACTAATTTGTTATGTGCATGAGAGCAAAATCAGACTCCCTCAGGCACAGCGTAGCCCCCGCTGTCCCTATGGGCTGCGTCCATACTGCTGTGTGCAGTCTCAGCCTACGTGCTCCTCCCCACTTGGCCACCTGGCCCACAACATCCCAGGACTCTTCCTATCATTCCCAGCAGAGTGTCATGTCCTGTAAATGAAGGATGGGATCAGAGGCTGAAGCTGTAGACACAGCTGTAGATACCTGTAGATAAAGGCCACCTGTACCTAGAAGCAGGGGGACATTCCGCCTGGAGAAAAGGAGGCTGAGGGGAGACCTTATCGCTCTACAACTACCTGAAAGGAGGGTGTAGCGAGTGGGGGTTGGTCTCTTCTCCCAAGTAACAAGTGATAGGACAAGAGGAAACAGCCTCAGGTTGCACCAGAAGAGGTTTAGGATGGATAGTAGGAAAAATTTCTTCACTCAAAAGGTTGTCGAGCATGGGGACAGGCTGCCCAGGGAAGTGGTTGAGTCCCCATCCCTAGAGGTATTTAAAAGACGTGTAGATGTGGCATTTACAGTCATGGCTTAGTGGTGGACTTGGCAGTGCTAAGTTGGACTCAATGGTCTTAAAGATCTTTTGCAACCTAAATGATTCTATGATTCTCTGATTTTTGCCCCCCTGCATCGCTGTGCAAGCCAGGGTGCAGCTTCAGCAGAAGTAGGGAGGTGATCGTCCCCCTGTACTCAGCACTGGTGAGGCCACACCTTGAGTATTGCGTCCAGTTTTGGCCACCTCAATACAAGAGAGATATCGAGGTGCTGGAGCGAGTGCAGAGGAGGGCAAGGAAGCTGGTGAAGGGTCTGGAGAATAAATCTTAGGAGGAGTGATTGAAGGATCTGGGACTGTTTAGTTTGAGGAAGAGGAGGCTGAGGGGAGACCTCATCACTCTCTACAACTACTTGAAAGGACATTGTAGAGAGGTTGGTGCTGGCCTCTTCTCACAGGTAATTAGCAATAGAACAAGAGGGAACAGGTTAAAGCTGCAGCAGGGTAGGTTTAGGCTGGACATTAGGAAAAAATTCTTCCCAGAAAGAGTGGTCAGACACTGGAATAGGCTGCGCAGGGAGGTGGTGGAGTCACCATCCCTGAATGTGTTCAAGAGTCGTTTAGATGTGGTGTTAGGGGATATGGTGTAGGGGAGAACTTTGTAGAGTGGGGTTGATGGTTGGACTCGATGATCCCAAGGGTCTTTTCCAACCTAAATGATTCTATGATTCAGCAGGTGGATGCTCGCAGGTGCTACAGGGTGATGCTCTAACGTTTTCTCAAAGAGTTTAGTTTTGATTCAGGGCTGAACAGTTCGCAGCGTAGTGTTTCATCTGGAGGCTGGGCTTATTTCGATTTCTTTCTTTAAGACCATTAACTCAGATGAGATTTTGAGGAAGGGCTCTTTTTGCTATTGTCTGAGCCAGGGATGGTCTTGTACTTATAACAAATTGCTTGGAGAAACAGGACCATTTCCTGGACTGGCTGTTTTCAGAATGAGTCAGGCAAACTTCTATTAAAATAGTTACGTGCAACTGGTTGGTGCCCGCCTTTGCACGGGAGGAAACGCCTCAGCACCTCACCCAGCTGAGCCTCCTACGAGTCTATGAATGAATGTCCAGAATTTAAGCCAAACCATCTCAGTTTCGGGTGACAGCCAGGAGCTGAACCTTGCTGAGTGGCTGTGAGGGTAAGCAGTCCTCTCCTCGGCTGCCTTTCTGGCTGGTAGCTTCGTGAACAGAACTGACTTCATTTATTGATAAAACGCAGGCAAGATCATTTTGCCTTCGCCTGCCATGTGCTGTCGCTGCGAGCCCCGTCACCGTCTGTCTCCCACACTTTCCTCACTGTTTCTCATACAAATCAGCGATGCACCAAATCTGCCGTGCACATAAATAAGAGCAGGGTCAATGAAATTCAGAAGTAAGAGATACAGGAGGCTGTGAAAGGAGAACAATTTCCGTCAGCTGCAAGTTTGGAAATGCCTCTGCAGCAGAGATGCTGATCACTAGAAACTTCATCTTTTAGACAAACATCTAGGAACGATCTGGCAATGTGTTGGGGCATGGGTTCCCCTGGTATCCGTTATCTTTTCCTGAGGATGGGAACACCCCAGCAACAACAGCTGCCATGTACTAGATCAACCCCTTGTAGCTGAGTGTGACAATGCTTCTGGTGCTGGGGAATCTTTTCCCCTTTAGAGCAACTTAAAAACAAGTATGTCCTTCAGCCGATGCTACATCTCCTCCATAACAAGTCATACGTCAGTTCTCCTCTGGGAACATTTCAGCTCTATTTTTTCTTTTTTTTTTCCTTTTTTTTTTTTTTTTTTGAGCAAGAGAAACGTAATAGGAGAGATTAAAAACTCATCTTACCCTGTTTAAAACCAAGCCAAGCAGAACAGCGTATTTTCAAGAGTTTCTTCATATACAGTTCCCAGCAAATCCTTGAGAGGTTTTAATTAAAGGTGAAATTACTTTTCTTTTTAATTTGCTTAATAAAGGCAAAACACAAATAAAAACCCTGTAGCTCCCACTTGCAAAGCCAGCTATTTGACACAAATTGGTGGCTCATTTAAAAGAAAATTCAAAGCCTCAGGGCTCTGTTGCTTGCGGTAGTTGGGGACTGTTAGTTTTTAACACTGTGCCCATTAAAACTTGCCAGGACCTCTATTGCTAGAGCAAGTGGTGACATTTTTGTAAGCCCCATTTTAAAAGTTACTGTGAAACTTTTCATGAGAGTGAGAATGGGATTCCCCGTTCACTGCAAGAGTAATACGCACAAAAGCTTACAACAGAACGAAAAAGCTTCCCCATCATGCTGAAAATGGAGAGCTGTTTTAGATGGGGAAAGGATATTGCAATGAGTGTGGGGTCCCGTTCTCAGTGTTTGAATGGGAGATGTGATCTTGAACACAAAGACGGGATTTAGCTTTAGATGTTGCTCCTCTGCGGGGTTTGTCATAGCTGACATAGTGCTGATACGGTCTTGGTTACTTAAAGGTAGTGACCCCAAGGCTGAAGCTGGGGTTTCTGACCAGTGCCAACCCAGCCCGTGTAGGACTGGTGTTTATCTTTTGTTGATGCAGAAGAAAAAGTTCTTGGTTTTCTAATGCACCACCAACTGAGCAGCTGGTGGAAATTAATGCTGGGGGAAAGTAAGCATCAGGGGCTTCCCCGACTTGGTTTGGTAATCAGAGCCCAAGGACAGAGATCTTCCTTCTTCCACTCTTTGCCACAGGTAAAAGAGTAAATCCAGGCTCATGTTTCCAGCACCTGGCCTGCTGTGGCTTGATTTCTAGGTGGGATGTGGTTGGCAGCACTGCAGAGGGCAAGACCAAAGCAATGTTGAATCGATCACCACTTCCTTGTGTTAGAGAATTCCACTTTTACAAAGTCTATGGATGATAGTATGAGGCCATTTTAGAACTGAAAATTTTCATACTAGGTAAATTAAATCTTCCTCTGTTAATTATTTCTGTATGGATAAGTGATACTTTGAATTTCTCTTTGAACCAGAAAGCCCTTAAATATTCAAGGATTGCTGGCTACCTTAGCAGTCTCTCTTTTTATGTTTTAACCATCTAAGTAACACAAGTGGAAAAGATGCCGTAGCTTTGTGCATGCCTGTGTGTGTTTCTCCAGCATTCAATTATCAGCATCCACATAATTCAGTATTAACAATTTTAGTGCACTTCAGGATGCCCAGTCAAGCGGCTGTATGTGCAGCTTTGATGTATGCAAATCCATTTTGCATGCGGCTCTTGACATCTCTTCGTATTCAGGATTATGGGACGCCTTTTCTATGCCACTCTGATGTATGCTAATCTTTGTTTCTCTAAAAACACTTGAAAAGTCCAGACAAAAAGACAAATTTTCTTCTTCACTGAAATCCTGTGGTTTTTCTGTACCCAGACTATCCAACAGTCCAAAGCAAAGCTTCCACTGATGGAGCACCAAACTGCCATATTCACTTTGCCTCATTTTTCCTGCTTCTGGAGAGCTGCCTGGCAGAGAAGGACCTGGGGGTGTTGGTCATCAGCTGGCTGAATATGAGCCAGAAGTATGCCCAGGTGGTCAAGAAGGCCAACAGCATCCTGGCCTGTATCAGGAACAGTGTGGTGAGTAGGACTAGGGAAGTGATCATCCCCCTGTACTCAGCACTGGTGAGGCCCCACCTTGAGTACTGTGTCCAATTTCGGGCCCCTCACCACAAGAAAGACATTGAGGTGCTGGAGCATGTCCAGAGAAGGGCAACGAAGCTGGTGAAGGGTCTGGAGAACAAGTCTTATGAGGAGCAGCTGAGGCAGCTGGGGTTGTTTAGCCTGGAGAAAAGGAGGCTGAGGGGGGACCTTATCAGGTAGCTGTAGAGAGGTGGGGGTTGGTCTCTTCTCCCAGGTAACAGGCAATAGGACAAGAGGAAATGGCCTCAAGTTGCACCAGGGGAGGTTTAGATTGGACATCAGGAAAAATTTTTTACACTGAAAGGGTTATTAAGCATTGGAACAGGCTGCCCAGGGAAGTGGTTGAGTCACCATCCCTGGAGGTATTTAAAAGACGGGCAGACATAATGCTTAGTGATATGGTTTAGTGATGGTTTTTGTCACTGTTAGGTTGATGGTTGGACTAGATGGTGTGAAAAGTCCCTTCCAACCTCCGCAAATATATGATTCTACGATTCTATCCATCAGGTATTAGAGACAACCTAAGCTCTGGCAGTCCTCTGAATCGCTCATTTCTTTCTTGACTGTCAACACCATTGTAGATGCAGGGCGAAAGCTGGAATGGGACTGTCACCATATGCAGAAAGGCTGGATGATGCCTGGGCTGAGAGCAAGAGCACACAGTTCATTTGGATCCAAACAGGTCAAGTGCTCCTATTAGGGACATGTAAATGATCAATCAATTAAATGAGATGCCTAAGGGCTTTGTAATTCTGGCTTGTAACACAGTATATTAATTATCAAATTTGTTACTTATATCTGTGATATATTTTTAATGTATTATTTATTGACTCTTCATAAACTTACTGTGGCTGCCAAACTCTCAGAAGTGCGCACAGCAAGTGGAAAACTCAAAGTACTATTTTGTGCTTGCCACAGCTTGCACTGCCAGGTCCAGACTAAGCACAGATGCTAAAACACCTCTGAATTTAATTGTGGGCATTTTGACACCTTCATAGCACAAGAAAGACTAAACGTAAATCCCAGGTTAATGAAGGAGAAAGTCCCTGTGTTATCATTAAACCTTTTCCAGTGAAGGTTTCTGAGCAATTCACTGAGTGAATTCAGTTTGTCTGATGAATAAATGTTTAATGCAGAGCCGTATCAGTTGGTGTCATTGATTGTAAGAGAAACGCTGTTGGTTTAACGAGGAGCCCATCAGTGTGAACACGAGTTAACAACCTCACAGTGCCAACAACTGCTTGGTATTGCTTCAAGGCAGGAATCCCAGCGAAGCGAGTCAGAGATGCTCGCATGGGCCCAGAAATATGTTTCTTAGATCTTGGGGATTACTGACATACCATTGATATTATCGTTATCATCTAATTTTTCTCTGCATTTGGAATTACAATGCCATGAAGGTCTCTACGGTGTGTTAATCACTTTCTTAATATCAGAAATCAGAGTTCCTCACAAACTATTCTTTGAAGTCTGTTCCATGTGAACAACTGTATTTATAGTCGCATACATTTCCCTACAGTTTTAACCAATAAAGAGATTGGTGAATATTTTTGAGCTGGATATTCATAGACAGGCAAGTAAAAACACCTGCTGTCAATGTGATTGAGTTTCACCTTTAGTTTAGAGTGTCCTATAATCTGAAATAATCCTGTATCCTCTCCTGTAATCCTGTAAAACTGAAACTAATGCATGTGCAGGAATTCACTTCTACAATACTTTTAGCTTGCCTCTATTTCTACCACTGCTGTTGCCACTGTTAATTTGTCTTCTCTATTTGGATTACCTGAAAGCAGCGCTCTCTCTGTCTCTGGGAATTAGCAAAACTTTAAAAAAAGACATAGACATCCCAATGTGAAGTAAAACCAAAAAGAAGAGGCGATAATTTTTTTCACCCTTCTTGTAGCAGGAGTGAAAGTAGAGCTTTTTTTTTTTTAATTTTAAATTTATAAATGTTTTGCTTTCCTTTAGTTACCATAAATTACGCATTTTCTGGAAGGGGATTTTTGCAAAATGAAAACTAGAATTTTTCATTTAAAATGTCAATGGTCTTTCTTTTTTTGAAAGTTTCTTGAAAGGCAAAATGTACAGAAAGATTCAATTTTGACAAACAGATAAAAAGAAAAAACACAAAAAAAAGAAAACAACCAAAAAAACCTCCCCAAAAAACTGATTGAAAAACTCCTTGCCAGCTCCAGCTCTCGGGTTGTCCTATCACGAACCTTTAAAGAATTATTCTAGGTGCAAACATGCATAGGTGTCCTGGAAATCCCTTTGATAGCTCCTTTTTCCCAAGCAAAGGGTAAGCAGAGCTTTGATCCCAGCCTACAAATCACCTAATGGCACGGAAGGGATTTGGGAGTACAAGGGCGCTCTGTCCACCGTGGACTCTCTGCCATCAAAGGCTGTCAACAGGAACTGAACAGCAATTTTTATGTATCTGGTTGTCTGCTTGGGTGTTTTTAAAGAACTCTTCGAAGCACAGCAATTCACAGAGACAGAATAAATGGAATTTAGTGAGTGAATTCTAGTTTAGGATTTTCACAGTAAAGTTATTGTTTTCATTGCCCCAGCTTTGGGCAACACAAAAAGCCCCATCCCAACACATCAGTAGATATTGTCCCACCGTGGAAAATCTCTCATAGTCCAGCAAGTTAATCCTATGTGTCTGCCCAGCATTACAAACTGAAGGATTAAGAAGGAAAAGAGTGGTTTTTTAAGAGCTTGTAGTGATATATTTGCTATTCAAAGCATCAGTGTGTATGCAGGGAAGGGGATTTGCAATATATGAGAGAAAATGAAGTACCACCGGGGAAGCAGAGGTGCCATTTCTTGATTAACAGAGCGTGTGCAAAGAGGTACGGCTCCTTCAGAAATCTCTTTCTAGCAAGACAGAGGCTGTGGAAGACGTTGCTACTGGCAGCTTATTTTTCCACTGTTGGTTTTCTCAACATCCCTGGTGAGACCTGGCAGTCTCCAGCCTCGTGGCCATAATCACTGCTGTTCACAGCTTGGCTGGACGGTGCTCTTTTTCCGGTGCTCCTGTTTTGTCCTGAAAATACTTGATCTGAGGGTTGAATCATAGGAATGGACCATAAACAGGTCAGCAGTGGAGCTACCCGTTAGTTTTGAATTAATCGCTCTCTTCACTGGTCTGTCCCAGTTTATCCCATGGAGAAGACAAGCAGGGACCAGTTTGCAAAGGGTGGCTGATTCATCGTCTACAGACGTGGCTGAGTGCTCCCTTGGCACCGTAATAAACCTGGAAGAGTTAAGACTAGGCTTACATTGGCAAGTTTTGGTACATCATCAGTGGGCTTTTTCACCGAGCCTGGCATGGTACCAAGCCTGGACACAGTTACAAATAGCTATCATATAAACAGTGATTTACTTACATTATAGCTCCCACTGGAATTAAATTGATCATGGGTTTATCTCCACCATCACAATCATCCATGTGTTTCCTAGTGATAAGTGCTACACAGGTGAATGTCATCCCAGCAGAGCTGGTGGCACCAGGGGAGGGAGCCAGGCTCCCCCCAGCCTTCCCCTTTACCCCAAACCCAGTTTTACTCCTCTCTCAAGGCTGAAGACCAGGCGCTATATGAAGAGATGGCAGTAGGGGACACAGCATTTATAAAAAAGGTGACAGACTGACTGGGATCCTGGAATGAATTTGCAGCATGAGCATTTTTTATTCATCAACAGTGACATTTGGGATCAACCAGGAAAGCAAAGACTTGAGCCCAGGGCGTCATTTTTTTCCTGGATGCTTCTTCAATTAGAGGCTGATACAAGCTCCATTGGTTGGAGCAAACTTTATTTCAGACACATTTCTGGCTGCACTGGCTCCCCAGCAGCAGAGCAAAATTGTCCTGTAGCCCCCCAGGAGAGCTGGTTGGAGCATCCACCCTTCTCCATGCTCAGCTCCTAAGATGACCTGACATAGACATAGACATGGTGGACAGGAGAGGACAAAGATTTGGAAGCCTTTTGTGGCACTTCCAGCCCCATTCAAAGCAAAAATTCCCAATTGGCCTGACGATGTGAGTAGGAGCTGTAGCCCATGGAGGAGAGCACAATTAATTCCGGGTATTAACACTGCAGTTTCTCTAGACCAAACACCCCTTGCAGGAATCAACGCTTGGTATGTGAGGGAGGAGGACGCTTCTGCTGCTGCAAACCCCTCCGAAGTGGTGGAGGACAAAAGGTCTTCACCCCGGTGGGAGGAGGCAGGGATGGCAGCTCTCAGTGCCCGAAGGTACAGGCAGAATTGTGACCCTTTCCGAGCCAGAGCCTCCAGCCCTTTCCTCAAGCATTGCGAGGGAGTTTTCATTTCCAGACCGCTCAGTAACATGCCTCATAAAATCTGCCAAGATAAAGATTTATTCTGAGGCAACAGAATGCAACTTCCCCACCCAAGTTTCTGTTAATCTTATACACATCTTGCACAAAAAGCTGTTTGCTTACCCTGAACTGCACAGGCCGATTATGCACGTAGGCAGGGCAGGCTGTGTTAGAGCACCAGGGAGGTCTCCTGTCTACCTGGTCAGCCCAAGCCTGCCAGCAAACCTGCTCACTGCACTGGTAAGACATAAATACGTAACAATTTTTTTAATTCTTTTTTTTCAGATCACTAGCACCTAAAATGCCATGCAGTTATGCTCCATAAACCACCTACAGTTTTTCTTCTGTTCACTGTGATGGATGAAACGCTGCCCAATAGCTGGCTCCAAATTCAAGAGGCATGGAGGAGCTGCTGCCTTTAAATTTGTCTAAAGCTACTTTTTCTCGTGACTTAAATGTTCCTGGATGGTTTTATTTTCTAGGCGGTGTGGATATGGCTAGTTAGAGTTGCTTATGGTGAGCATTTTAATAAAACCGAGACCGATATGCAAACCAGATTGCCCAACGCGCACGCTATGACCCCATTCGACAGTGGCAGTCAAACAGATTTATGCTTCAGAGCACTGTCAGGGATGCGGCAGAAGGGTTACACATCATCGAGTCCAGCAGTGTTAGGTTTACAGTTGGACTCGATGATCTTAAAGGTCTTTTCCGACCTAAATGATTCTCTGAATCTATGATTAAAGGGCAGGTGGGACTTGAGGCTGCTTTTCGATGGCTGTGGGCACACAAGACAGCAGCACCTATGTCATCCCTATGAGGATATAAAGATGGGCAGGAGAGAGGAGACACAGCTCTGAGAAACAAAATGCAGTCTGATTTTAATTAAGTTATAGATGGAAAAGAGCAAAGTCATGTGGCAGCTAGTGCTTTTCCAAAACTGCAGCCTGTGGTGGCTTTTAGTGAGAACGACAGAGGTCACTTTTGCCTGCCAGCGTCGTGGGGCCAGCGGCAGGTGGGAAGTCACACCACAAACAGGCTGACGTTGCAAAGGCTGAGCAAGGGCACAGGCAGCATCCCCTCCTGTCTCTAGCCTTTGTGTGGCCTTCAGTGCCTGGTGAGACTGATCTCCTGGAGCTGGAGGAGATGGACCAGAGGTCTGGCACGGGCTCCCGGCGTCATCTTGTTAAGGAAGATTCAGGTTTCTGCCCTGCCTTTAACTCTGACAGGCCGTCTGGTAATTGCGCAATCTATCTCATGTAGGAAAAGCCTCATGCTCAGAGGTCTCTGGCAAGGTGTCAGATCAATGAAGTGTTTCTTTCTAAATGTCAGCCAGCTCCAGGCACTGGGAGGTAGCCAGCGATGAGCAGGGCAGGGCAGACAAGCCTGTGGTTTGGAGTGAAACAGTCCCCTCTGTTGTTCTTCTCCCTGCTTAAGCACAGACCTGGAGCGGAAATTTATGTGTATTTTTCCGGAGACGGGCTTTTTGCTGCCCCAGGATGACATCTTCTGAGACTGCTCTGGGCCTTTGTGGGTGCAGTAAAGCAGGATTTTACTTTCCATCCTCTCCCAGGCCAGGGCTTTGAGACCGAGGCTCGCTCAAGTAGTTATTCATGAGGAGCGTGGACGGGAAGAAAGTCCCAAAACAGCAGGAAGGATGCTTGAGGACATACTCTTTGTGTTGCCAAAAGGCGTTATAACAATATGGCTGTCAGTGGCTTAGCTGGGAAACTAATTCATCTTTGGAGGTTTTGCGGGGTGGGGAGGAGGGGGCAATCCGAGCTGTGCTTCTGAAAATGGGCATTTGCAGTTCTGCCGCCGAGACCTTTCTAGCACAGCACAGTCTCTTGAAGTCAAATTGCAGCAAATCTCTACTTGAAGTACGCCGTTTCCAGCTGCAAAATACCGTGGGCTGTAGAAGCGTTGTGTGATGGCTGCCATCAGTCATGAGAGAGCTGCAGCAGGTCACGTTGTCTGTCCTTCCCAAGCTTACGCGGGGCCAGTGGGTATGTGGTTTTTGAGTCAAAAGGACTTCAGGACCTTTGAACTATTCAAGAAGTGAATAGACAAATGTATCTCTGTATGGGGATGCTGTTCCCTGTTGCCTTTGGGCTGGTCTGCCTGACACCCTGTGTCTGGAAAATGCTGGTGACATCAAACTAGAGAAGTGTGTTTCGCACCGGGGTTTCAACGTGAATTATGGACCAGAAGGCAAAAGCTGGATCCTGAAGTGTCAGCATCTAAAGCAAGCTAACAAAGATCTCCTCAAAGTGGTGCTGGTACAAAGTACTTCTTTGCTGGCAAAGTAGGCATCAAAAAGGAGTTAAACTCTACTGTAGTGGAACATTTACAACTTTGGGGGGATGAGAAGGGCAGTGATTTTTTTTTTTTCTCAGTGTTTTTTTCATTATTATTTTCGACATGCTTTTTGTTTAAGACCCATCTTTAAAAAAACCCAACCAACCAAACAAACAAAAAACCACCAAGAAGCCAATAATTCTGCTAATATTGTGTGGCTGACCACATAGATCTTGTGCAATCCCCAAATGCTCTTCCCTTGTACCCCATAATGTGTCCCATGCCCCCAGGCAGCAACCCATCCTGGTCACAAAGGTGCTCTGGTGTTGACTCATCTGGGTGAGTTTCACACATGAGGCTGAAGCTCCTCTGGGCCAGCCCTTGAAGGGACCCAGACAGGGTGTTCCTTCTTCTGAGTCTTTAATTTGGGTTCCCACCTGTCTTTGTGCCTCAGTGCTCTTCTGGACTTGAAGAAATGGGCCTTTGATGGGCTGATGGCCTTTGAGACCTGGGAGTCTTCAGGGCAGGGTTTTATTTGGGCTCGCCCTCCTGCCTTGTCTCTCTGTACTCCTTTGTGGGTGTGTAGATGAGCTTTTATCACATAACCTAACAAGTGCAGTGAGAATACCTTGCATCTGTGGGTGGATTTGTCAAAAAAATATTTCCTGAATGTGTTAAGAATTGCTTTATATTAGTCCATTGAACTGATGTGTTTCCATCCTTGTCTGTTAATTGCCAAACTGGCAAGGGACCAGCAACATTCTTCAGATTGTGAGTTTACAATACAAAAAAGATCTACTCTGGGGGCGGGGAAAGAAGAAAAAAAAAGATCTTTCTATTCCTTCTTTCAAAAATACAAGACGACAATGAAGACAAACAATCACAATGGATCGATCCCTGTATATTTTATAAGACAAAATGTAGAAAAAAGACTAAGCTCTGCTCTCCTTGATGACCATACTGGACCCACCCATACGCTCAGGGCAGAGCTTGGAGGAACCTGCCCCTTCCGTGAAACCTGCCCCTCTCTGCTCTTGCCTGGGAACGTCATTTAAAATTTCCCCATATTGTGTGGCACTGGGTGTCAGCAGCAGAAATACAAGTTATCCTGGCATGTACGGGGGTGTCTTGCACGGGGACAAGGGTATATGTAGGAAGGGGGAGGTGGCGCAGGAGAAATCCAGACCACAAATAAGACCTTAAGCACCCAATCACTTAAGGTAGCTTAACCTGCTGCTGGCGTGAGCTGAGCTGGGATAGCTGCCCACAGGCACAGCCGCAGGAACCCTCTACTTAAACTCTGTTTAACTCTGAGAGGACCGTAGCCGGGACGAGGGCTGGGCACGTAATTTAAATCTCCACACCTGAAATTGTTACTGGGTCTGAGGCCAAAATAGCTTGTTCACAGACGCACTACTGCCAAGGTCATGCTGAGATAAGTTGATAAGGACCGTGGCTGGTATCACTCTATTTATTTGTAATGACTTCAATTAACTATTGCAAATAGTATCAGGAGGTAAAGCACATTCCTAAGAGCTGGGGTTGGCAGCCCTGCATGGTTTCCCACAACAGCTATGGCTTCATCATCGTCCCTGCCCTTCCCGCTTCCCAGCACCTTGGCAAATCCTATGGAAACCCTTTGGTGAAGATTTATGGATATATGTGAGCAGAGGGAGACTCAGGGATAGTCTGAGATGTGGTTTAAGATGCTGGGAAAAGTGAAAATACTGATGTCTGGGTTGGATCTAACTTATGTTTTAAGAAAGGAAAAAAATGGGCCAAGTCCAAGTCCCAGTGAACTTGATGAAAGCATTTTCCGTTCATTTCAGCCTTCCTTTTCCTCAGGCCCTAAATCACATTTATAGTCCCCAGAGCTTTTCTGTCAGTTTTTTTTTATACATATATATATATATATTTTTTTTTTTTTTTTATCATGAGTATCCCCAGAAAACATGAGCATTCATGGGAAATTGTAAATAGCAAGAATTAAAATAGAGTATCCAGGGTATATTTCCAGGATGGAAAAGGGCCATGGGAATTCTTCTGGTTTCTCACCTTCCCGTCACGTGTTATAAAAGACAGGATGATTAGGAGTTTGGAAATGCTGCAGCACACTGCGTAAACACTGGTTTGTTTTTTTTCTTTTCAAATTCTAAACATAAGTTTAACCTCAGCTCAGCTGCAAAAAATAAAAATAAAAAAAATCTGGTGAAATGGGTGTTTGTTTTGGAAGTCAGAACTATTTCTTTTACGAACAATACTCCATTTTATAGGTTTTTCCGAGAAAGGCTGGATAATCCCCCTCCCTCCTCCACTTAAAAAAAAATAATAGAAGATGAGGAACTGTGTTTACAAATACTGAATTGGCCGAGCGGTAACAGCAGTAGGGCTTCGACCCGCCAGCGTCGCAGCACTTGAATCAGCCGGTCCGTAAATGGAGAATCAATCTGCTTCTGGGATCTGGCGTATTTTTCGTGGGTTTACAGGCCGTGGTTTTGTTTAGACTAACAACTACATCCAGGCTGGTAGAACAAATGTGTTTGGGGCCACCCTCCAGCACAGGGGCCAGCTGGCGTGGACGGGGCTGGGGGGGGTGCTGTGCTCCCTTAAGCTCTCCAAGGCAGAGCGGCAGCATCCCCACTGCCTTTTGGCTTGTGATTCCCAAATTGTAACCGGTAATGATCTGGAAGTTTTCTGGTGAGCTCCAAAACTTCCCTCTAAAAAGTTGAAATGAGCGCAGAGTTGTTCCCTGGTGCTGTTTAATTTCCTGGTGCGGGCGAGCCCGAGCAGCTGGGGTTAATAAAGCCTTTTGTTTTGCAGCCTGACCCACTTGTCAGCCCTTGAGCTCCTGTAAATGCATTTGTAGGGGCCAGACTTAAAATAAATCTCGAGGCATTTGGCAAAGAGCAGCTAATTGAAGGGCGCAGGCTGCCCATCGCGTGCTGCAGATGAGAGACCTGGAGCAGAACAAAGGCTGGAGACCACAGTCTGAGGCTGCTGTCTTCGGCTTTGGCTTTACGGGACTCGGTAAATATTTACACGCCGCCTCTAAAAACCAGGCCTGCGCTGTCTCCAAGACACCATGTCAAACCCTTTGGAAAAGCGATTTGGCCTTGGGCAGCTCCTCTGGGATGCCCCAGGAGAAAAGCCAGCAGCAAAGCTGGGGATGCTGCCCCCAGCCCAGGGCTGTGGCCACCAGCTGCACTTCCCCCATGTCTGCGTAAGCAACAGATTTGGTGATGAAATGAGGAGGACCCTGCAACAACGTGGTGCACAGAAGGGCTTAAAATGATGGTTTTTAACGGTAACAGTTGCAGTTTTGCTCTTTGTTTGCCGGCCTGAAGCCTGCAGCTGGGTGAAACTTCTCTTGCTGGGCTTTTGCTTGTTCCTAAATTGTATATATTCTGACAGAGATGCTTCTCTATTTTTTTTTTTTTCTTTGTCTTGTTTACTTTTTTTAATCAAAAGGGTGATATTTAAGCAATAGCACTTTTGGGGCTTTTTGCAAACATGCGAAGTTTTAAAAACACAACACTTTTTTTCTTCCCACAAAACAATGGCATCTTGGGAGGAAGAGATCTGGTTTTTTGGCTTTTAAAAACTCGTTTAAATCACTGCTGCCAGGCAGGGGACACCAGGAGGGGAACAGAGAGCAGCTCCAGGTCCTTCTCTTTTCCCCGACTCGCCGAGGCGAAGCAGCTCCCAGCCTCTCTGCCTGGCTCGGGATCTCACAGGAACTCTCTGGGATCACAGGCTGCCCTCACCTATCCTTCCTTGGCAGGAAAAAGAGCAATAATCCACGCGAAACAAAAGCCATTTGTACTTTGATTTCCCCCATCAGTCCCAGGATGTACGAGCTGTTCTTGCTTGGCTTTCTCTGAACCTCTGAGTCCAAACTTCATCCTTGAAAAATTAAGTGAGTTTGGGTGAGAAAGGAACTGATTCCTCTTCTTCCCTGTCCTGCTTCCCCCCCTTCTTTGCCGGGTGCTTTTTGTTCAGCTGCTTTGGCTTGTGAATACTTTGCTGTGTATCTTGTGGCTATCAAGGTCAGCCTGAGGGAAGGAGGTGAGTCATTGCCATTCAAACGGCTACAAACTGCAATTCAAAGGCGACCAGGGCTGATTCAATAGAAAAGGGACTCAATGTCCACAGGTCGATGCTCTGCCCTTTTGGAAATTTCGCCCTGAAACTTCTCAGTATGCAAAATACCGCAGCAGAAATTGCAGCTGTGTCGAGGGCTCTGAGCTGATCAGAAGTTTTGGTGTGGGCAGAGAAGAAGCAGAGAAATTAGGTTGGGAGGAATGCAAAAAACTGTCTGACAATATATATATATATTTTTGTGTGTGTGTGTGTGTGTGTTTCTAGGCTTCAAACTGCTCTCCATGGCTTAAACGGACATCAAAGCACGTCTCTCTGCTGGAATATACATCCCCGGATGATCTGATCCTTCGTGAACTAACTTCCAAGGAAAAAAAAAAAAAAAACAAAACAAAACTACCCTCTTCTTTCTACAATTTGCTTGCTTTAATTTATGGCTTGCTCCCGCACAGAAAACCTAAATTTTAATGCTGATATTACTCTCCTCTAAATCTTCTGGTCCGTGGAAGGGCAAGGGCCCATCTTCGCTGAACCCTTGTCAGGAGAGGTTAGCAGCAGGTCACGGAGAGGTGGAAGAGACTTGGAAGCACTGTGAGAAGGTGAAAGGAAATACCCAGATTTCCTTTAAAGGAAATACTCGGATTTGCCTTTTTTCAGACCATTTGGAGGAAATGAAGCTTCTTCCCTTACGGATGGAGGAAGTAGAGTTGTCATGTTCAGCCTAAGCCCAGGGTGGTAACTGGCAGGCGCCTACAGCACCCTTTCCTTTTTGCCTTACGTTGGACCCTACATCGTCCTTGGACCTCAGCGGCAGAACCCGAGTGGGAAAGATGGTCGTCGTAAGGAGGAGGAACGTGAAAGTGTTTACCTTTGCCTTTTTGCTCATCACAGTAACGTCATTTCTGCTGAACTACACTCACCAGGTGACCACGACCGCCTGGGATCCGAGACATCTCATCATGCAGTTTTCAGAGCAAGTCCAAAAACTCTTCAAGTACCCCAGAAGACCGTGCAGCTGTCGCACGTGCGTTTCTGAGCTGGGACGTTCCCTCTGGTTCGATCAGAGGTTTAATTCAACTATGCAACCTTTCCTGACCTCACAAAATGCCTTGATCCCCGAAGACAGCTACAGGTGGTGGCTGGTAAGTGGGAGGTGTGGAGGTGGCCTGGTGTTTGTGTGGCGGTTGCGGTGTCAGGCTTCGAGCGATGCCGAGCAGATAGCGAGAGACGGTTCTTGCCGAAAGCATTTGCTGTCTCAGCTGACAAGGCAGAGGCAGAGGTGGAAGGAAGTGGGCGTTTGTGCTGCTGTTTAGCTCGCAGGCACTCGGAGCACACGTTCACTTGCTCCAAGCTAGAAAAGTCCCTGGCAGAGATAAGCAGCGAATCCAGAATTTGCAAATGCCAATATTGCCTTTTTTTCTCCCTTCTCTTTGAAAGACTAGACTACCTAAGCTGGCTTGTTTCACTTCAGATGCTAAAAAGGGCTTTTACCGTCCATCGAGGTAGCAAATCAAACTCATTGTGAAGTGCGTAATTCACCTGGGGCTCTCCCTACTGTAAGACGTGAATAATTAGCAGGATTAAACAGAAAATGATTAATTCCATGGTATGAGAACAGTCCCTGTTGTGGCCGGTGATGTAAAACGGGTCTGTAAAGCGCACGGGCAGCCGTGGGTCACTGGGAAGGAGCAGCTCCTGTGTATCCTTGAGCGGGGTGGTCCAAAGAGCCTTACCCAAGCACCATGAAAGCTAGCAGATACCTTGTTCGAAAAGCACAGGGGGTAAGAAGGCATATCCTGATGTTTTGCCTAATCAAAGCCCTTTTTATTTTCTCTTGAACAAGACATTGATTAAATGAATTGCTCGTGGCCTGCGCTGCCAAGCTGCTCAAGAGCAGGTTCTGGCTGCAGCAACCCCAGTCAGATCCCAGTTTCGTTATGAGTTGCTTTCCCCCTCTTCAGGAAAAATAGTCTCCCTGTGCCTTCCTTTAAGCACACAACTGCCTGCACCTTGGTGTCCTGCGGCAGGCACAACCCTTGATGTTGAATGTGAGGCTTTCAGCCCTTCCCTGGTGCCCTGGGGAGGCCCCTCAGGCAGGCACCCGCTTTCTCAGTGGGGGCATTTTGGTTTTGGAGGAGGTGTCAAGTACTGTGGGGATGAGGCTCTATCTGATTTATCACTTCTCCCTCCCTCGGCTGTCACATTTACTGGTGAAAAAGAGGTGCCACTGAACGGTGTCTTTAACTACTGCATAGATGATATTCTCTTTTTATGATGCAGCCCTCCTTTTTGCCATGAGTCCCACATATTGCAGGTGTCACATCCTTTCACCTCTCCCGTGGCCGTGACTCAGATTTCCCATTACTCGTGTTTTTTCATTGCAGCCCTGAGACACTTTTCCTTCTGGTCCCCGTATTTCCTAGCTGGGCTTTGCTGGAGTCATGAGAAGGGAAGATGGCAAGCTCAGGTCCTGGCTCCCCTTGCCCTGAGGTGAGGTTCCACCAGAGAGCTGAGCTGAACTAACAGCTGGTAGCTTTTGGAGAAGAGGAGATACCCCAAATCAAGCTCAGCAGATAAGAGGATGAGGTTCCGCATGGACACCATGGGTGTTGAGGCTGGTTGTGATATGCCTCCGGATTGCCTCTCAATACAAAAACCAGGAGGACTCAGACCCTTTTGGAGGTACTGAGGAGAAGGTGGGATGATCAATCCTAAATCCTGGCATCAGTGTGGGGGCTGCGAGACAGGGCTGGGTGGTCAGCATGCTTCTGCTAAGGGGGCTCTGGCCACGAGGACTTGTGCATCGCCCCCGAGTGAAGCCGTGCGGCATTCTACACAGAGCCCCTACTCTGATTTAAACATGAAATTTCAATGCATTCTCTTAAAAAAAAAAAAAAAAAAAAAAAAAGATGGAAGAAAAAGCTCGGGACCTTCAGTACAGAAGTCTGCATTTCTGATTCTCCTTCCTGTAGTGAAACTGAAAAAAAAAAAAAAAAAAAAAAAAGGCACAAATATCTTACTTCAGCTCAATGCGAAACAGATTTTTTTGGGGGGAAGGGTTTTTTTTCTTTTTCAGCTAAATTAAAAAATAGTGACTTTCATAACATCCAGAAGTCTTTTTTACTTCCCCCCTTTCCACCCTCCCAGCCCAAATAAAAGCTGTCCATTAATTTTCAGTGCTGTCTGAGCCTGTTTTTAGTGTTTTCATTCTTTTTTTTTGAATTCAGGTCAAGTTCAAAGGGAATACGCCACTTTAGAACACAAAATCAAAGCCGTATTTTCTTAGATGGTAAAAAAAAGTCTTCTAAGATTTCTACGTTTTTTTTCTACCATGTTTTTTTTTTTCAGTCAGAACTTATCTTCAGCTAGAACACGTGAAATATTTTGGTGTCCCCCAAAACTGCATTGTTTATTGGAAATCAGTTGCTTACTGAAAATACTTACTCTAATTTATAGTAGATGGAGAAAGTGCCTTGACTTCTCTGAAAGATGTTCCTGGGTGAACCCAGGCATGATGTGGCCTCAGGTCCTCATTGCAGCTATTTCCTATACACATGTTGCTTTGAGTAAGCCTTTCCGAGACAGTCAGTGTCGTTTCTGCACTAATTCCCAGGTGCATCCTGACTGCGCTCCTTTTTCGCTGCTCATTTTTCGGCTCGTCTTCGAAGTGATTCTGAGATTTCTGCCAGTCTTAAAGAAAACATTGCTCACGGCCATGCTTTACTCTCGTTTGCTTTGCCAACTCAATAATTTTTGACTTTTTACTATGTTTGTACATAAAAGATGAGGCATGCAGAGTCTTGAGACTGCTTAAACTTCATTTAGGGGAAGAAAAGACTGTGTGTTCGCTCTCAGGAACTGACTTCAGATGGTGTGGTGGTTTCGTTTTGCTGTAACTGAGACATCAGTGACTCCACTGGAGCTATTTATTATAAGGCTGTGGCTTTCCTGTCATGGGGAGACCCATGTGATGAGCTTGTGCTAAACACAGGCAGAGCCCTTGCCAGAGAACTGTCTGTCTACTGAGCTCAGTCTGCCCTCTCTTCCCATTAACCCTGGTGCTGTACAACCCTGTTGCTGAGCGGTGCGGTTGACAGGCCTGAGGGACGGGATGCCATCCAGAGGGACCCGGACTGGCTCAAGAAGTGGGTCCATGTGAACCTCATGAGGTTCAACAAGGCCAAGTGCAGGGTCCTGCACAAGGGTCTGGGCAACTGCCGGTACCAATACAGGCTGGAGGATGAAGGGATTGAGAGCAGCCCTGCCGAGAAGGACCTGGGGGTACTGGTGGGTGAAAAGCTGCAGCAGGGTAGGTTTAGGCTGGACATTAGGAAAAAATTCTTCCCAGAAACAGTGGTTAGACACTGGAATAGGCTGCCGAGGGAGGTGGTGGAGTCACCACCCCTGAATGTGTTTAAGACTCGTTTAGATGCGGTGTTAGGGGATATGGTGTAGGGGAGAACTTTGTAGAGTGAGGTTGATGGTTGGACTCGATGATCCCAAGGGTCTCTTCCAACCTAAATGATTCTGTGATTCTACGATTCTATAAACTGGCAATGTGAGCTTGCAGCCCCCAAGGCCAACTGCGTCCTGGGCTGCATCACAAGAAGCGTGGCCAGCAGGTCAAGGGAGGTTTATTCTGCCCCTCTACTCTGCTCTTGTGAGACCCCACCTGGAGTCCTGTGTCCAGCTCTGGAGCCCTCAGCACAGGAAAGACATGGACCTGGTGGAACAGGTCCAGAGGAGGTACACAAAGATGATCAGAGGGATGCAACACCTCAACTATGAGGACAGGCTGAGAGAGTTGGGGTTGTTCAGCCCGGAGAAGAGAATGCTCCAGGGAGATCTTATTGCAGCCTTCTAGTACTTAAAGGGAGCTTATAGGAAAGATGGGGACAAAGTTTTTAGCAGGGCCTGTTCTGATAGGATAAGGGGTGACGGCTTTAAACTAAGAGAGGGAAGATTTAGACTAGATATAAGGAAGAAATTTTTTACACTGAGAGTGATGAAACTCTGGCGCAGGTTGCCCAGAGAGGTGGTAGATGCCGCATCCCTGGAAACGTTCAAGGTCAGGTTGCATGGGGCTCTGAGCAACCTGATCTAGTTGAAGCTGTCCCTGCTCACTGCAGGGGAGGTTGGACTAGATGTCCTTTAAAGGCCTTTCCAACTCAAACTATTCTATGATTATATGATATGTGAATGAAAATTATCCATCCAAATAGTCCCGTAGCGTTAGAAGTATCCCCTCTACTTCTAGGAAAGCGAGGATTGATTTCAGAGCCTAATGACCAGTATTTCAGATGAAGTGACATTTGGGGCCAAAGGATGGGGTGGTTTCACTTGCTTCATTTCACTTCACATGGCTGCCGGGCTGCTTCATGGTTTATTTGCAGAATATATTATTTAAGCTCTTGTAGTGTGGTAGGATGTGGCTTTTTGGAAGGAAATACTCCTCGCTGCTGTGAATAAAATTGCATTTTCCATACTGGAGTCAGTGGTACCACCCATGTGGTGGGAAGGAGCAGGGAAGAGAAGGGTAGTGTCACCATCCCTGCAGCGGCTCATCCTGCTGCACAGGGCAGGGCTGTTTCTGGAGAAGGCAGCTGAAAATGTACCTGGCTCTTTCTGTGTTCATGGAAACGAGGGGGCTGTTGTCAGGGCTGTTACTTGCTTTTCATTTACTTAAATCGACCGAGCTGATAAAATCCCCCTTGGTTACTTTAGTCATGTAACAAATAATGGCCTAAATTCTCCTCCCTGGGTACACCCCGGGGGCTGCTCTGTGCTTATTGTGACTTAAAGTTGGATTGGAGTCCTCCTCTCTTGGAGATGATCTGGGAATTACTCTGGACTGTAACCAGCTTGATAGAAGTAAGTTCCTTCCTTCCTTCCTTCCTTCCTTCCTTCCTTCCTTCCTTCCTTCCTTCCTTCCTTCCTTCCTTCCTTCCTTCCTTCCTTCCTTCCTTCCTTCCTTCCTTCCTTCCTTCCTTCCTTCCTTCCTTCCTTCCTTCCTTCCTTCCTCCCTTCCTTCCTCCCTTCCTTCCTCCCTTCCTCCCTCCCTTCCTCCCTCCCTTCCTCCCTCCCTTCCTCCCTTCCTTCCTTCCTTCCTTCCTTCCTTCCTTCCTTCCTTCCTTCCTTCCTTCCTTCCTTCCTTCCTTCCTTCCTTCCTTCCTTCCTCCTCCCTCCCTCCCCCCCCCCCCCTTCCCTCCTTCCCTCCCTCCCCTCCTTCTCTCTTCTCCTTACCTATACATCTCTCCATCTGTCCGTCCTTCTGCCTTCCCTCATCACACACACAGAGGCTGTGAGAGTCTCAGTGTTTTGGAACTGGCACTTTATTTTACGTGATGCACTTCTTTCTGTTTATATTTCCTTTCCCACCTCCCTAAGCTGGTTTGCCTGCAAATTTTTCTCTGTTGTTCCATGACACAAATGCTGTGGATATTTCCACTAAATTTAGTAACTTGTATATAAGGAAATGGGGCAAGAATTGTATGCTGAAACACAGCTTAGCATTTATTTATAGCTTTCTTGTTTTATTCTCAGTGTTTTTTGGCATTGTTTTTGGTGGTCAGAAAGTATAAAAAATACAAGATCAGAACCTGCTGTTCTAAATCCAAAATTGCCCTGTTGAGGTTGATGAACTAAAGCTCTGATAACTAAAATCAGGCTCAGAGTTCCCTGGCAATCTTATCTGTAGCACATTGTTCATAAACTACCATGTTGTAACAATTTTTTTTCTCGAGTCTTATGATATTTGAGAGTTTTGCTTTCTTTTTTTTTTTTTTTTTTTTGGAAGAAAGCTCAGCTCTTGGGGCCACGTGATTAGCGTATCTGAAAGAAAATGTTAGCTTTTAGTCCTTATGTTTGCAGGAAAAAATGTAATATATGGCTTAAAGATTTGCTAACCAGACGGCGAACAAAAGGGCATCCCCAATACCTGCGCGGGGGAAGTCGTGGAAGCTGCACTTATTTTTAAGACAGCAGCAGAGCTACTTGGCACCTGAGTCATGCAGTTTGAATGCTCTTTGTAGAAAATTTGCCCAAATACTTTGATCACCAGAAGTCTTCCTTAAAACTGGGACGCTGTCTTGTGATACTCTGAGAAAAATACAAAGGGCTCACAGCTCTGAAGGCAGAGTGATGCAGAAAGTGGTACCAAATCCAGCCCAGGTTCCAGGTTCTAGTCCCAGTGCTACCAAATCCAGCCCAGGTTCCAGGTTCTAGTCCCAGTGCCTGCTACATGCCCAGTCCCACCTGGTGTTGTACTGCTTGGGTGCAAGTGTGACATTAAGACCAGCCTAGGACATACTGGGACAACCTGACCCTGGGCTACCTCTTAAACCTGCTGGCAGCCCCCACATATGACCAGCTGGGCTACAGCTCCAGGGTCTCCTACGGCAAGGACAGATGGATCTGAAGGTGGTCCGAGCTCACGGATCCCTCTAAGCACTGCAATGCGCTCTGCTGAGCTGCAAGCCACCTGCAGCCAGAAATGAGGGCGCACAGAGCCGGTGGAGGTAGAGTCTGTGCTCCTTAGAGTAGCGTGGAGGTGACCTGCACCAGCCATGGATGTCAGAAATCATATAATTTGACATACACATATTATTGTATGTTATTTACATAATGTATGCACATTACATTCATATTTAAGAATGCATATTTTTTGACAGACACAAATCATTAAACAAAGCACAAGCTCCTGAAAGCCCCTTTATTCTTCCCCTTAATCTCTTTGATGCATAGTAATTGCAGGACATTAAATATAACAATAATACTGCCATATTTTCCAGACCAAGGAGGCGTTTTTTTTAAAATTGATGGTTTCCTTTCAACCTCTCCTTCAGTCTGCAAAATGGAGATTACCTGGATTTGCCCCACCAGGCTGTTGCTAGGATTAATCTTTGTACAATGTCTTATAGCTGGGAAGCGCTGCGTGAGTATTAATGCCTCCGAACTGCTGCAGCGAGGCAATTAGTAGCTGTGCAAAAGAGATTCTCATGGGGCTTTATTCGCTCTTTATCTTTTAAAAACAGTTTAAAAAAAAAAAAAATTAGGAAAGCCACAAAGAACAGTACAGCTACACCAGTTTCCCCATAGGCTGCCTGGCCATGGGCTTGCGGGGCTGTCCCAGCAGTGGTGGCTGATGCCAGACCCACGCCTCTGGGTTGTGTCTTGATCCATGCTCCATCTGCATCTACATCACACCAGTGATTGTAGGTCAAGCATGATATTTTCTACCTGCTAATAAATTGGGATTTTGAAGGTGTATTCGATACGCTGACAAACTTGTCCATGGATGTGGGATGCAGAGGCACCAGGAGAGCTTTCCTCTGAGGCTCCCCTGCCCGTAGCTGCGTCCTCACCACTCCAGGCCATTAGCTCTGAGCAGCCTTGGCTTAATTCTCATCCTTCCCTTGCATCCCCTTAACTGGGTTTTGGGTATTGCTTCTTGGTGATTGCTGGTGACATGATGGTATTGGAGAGCCCAGGGAAACCTTCCGAGAAGTCTATAAAAGCAGCAAAGTCCTTTCTCATCCTTAATGGAGGTGTGCACACTGTGGTGTGAGAAGGAGCAACCGGCTCTTCCTCAGAAAGACATTCATGGGTAAAGAAAGGAAGTGCATAAACATTGAGGGTTCTTTTTTCTTGCCTTCCCCCCCCACCTCCTTTGTTTTTTTTAAAATAAGATGCAAAACCAGCTAGTAAACTTCCGTATGTGAAGTGGAGAGTTTCTGAGGCTGGGAGGACAGGGTACTTTGTCTTCCCTGTGAAGACGATTAGGAAACTTCTCAATCTGGACTTCCAATTATAGTTTTTAACAACCTGAGGTTGTTGACTCTCAAGTGCCAGGCAAATATTTTATGGAGGGGAGCTGGAGTGTTAAGTGGTATTTTCTATGTGGACACAAGGTAGGTTAAGATGCTTTTTGGACTCGGGCAAGAGGTTAAGCTGCATCATTAGACATGGTGTTGCTTGCACAGACTTCCGAGAAAAGCAGCCACTTCACTCAGGACACAGGGGTCAGGTATTTCAGTGTATTTAAAGTCCACTTCTAGCAGCTGTACCCATACACATACCCCTGGCGCACATCTACGGCACTTGGAGGGAGGATGCTGTCCCAGCAGAGCCACGTGGCACTGGCATGATTCTGACTTGCACGGCATGGACAGACTTTCACCCAGTGCTTTTGTTGATTCATGGGAAAGGCCAGACTGGTGGGAGCTTGTTAAAAAAAAAAAAAAACAAAAACAAAGAAAAGAAAAGATAACATTACAAAAAAAAAAAAAGGACAAAAGTTTGGTGTGGGAAAGTGAACTATAATTGGCTTGTAATTGTAATGCTATTAAAATGGTCTTTTTCCAGAAGTCAAGTAAACATTGTGCAATAAGGAGCTGGCTGTGCATTAAGTCTGAACTTTTAAAAGCTGTATCTGCCTTGGAGTGAACCAGCTTCATTGCCTGCTCTCCTCTGTTTTGCTGAAATGTCAAAGACCAAGCAGTGCTGATTGAAGATTAGGCCGGAAAAGCGTAGTCCAATCAGATAATCACTGAGGAAATTAAAACGGAGCACTTTTAATGAGTTAAGGACGGAAGTCTTATTGTATGGATGTTCAGCACCCAGTGCAATATGGTCATCATCCTATTTAAGGTCATTGAGGGATTCTCTAACGTAAGTAATAATCTCTGCTGTGGAAACTTTGCAACCGAGGGATCATAGGACGATGGTGTCCTGCTCTCTTGCTGGTGCTCATGTTTTAACTTGGTTTCAATAGAGTTACTCTGGAGCGATAGCAGCACAGCGGAAGGAAAAGGCAGAGCCCCGTTCTGTGTCAATGGAGGTGCCTGTCCACGATTATGTTTCTTACCATTTTAATGCATCAAACAGAAGTCAATACTGCAGGTCCTTTCCTTTACTGATGCTATCATTCTGGCTGAAAAGGCAATTTAACTTAAAAAGGCGTCTCAGATACTTAGGATTTTCTGAAAATTACCTCCTCATCTGCATTTTCTGAGGCAAAATCAGTTCAAGAATAATTTTGGGGTGTTTTTTCTTTGTTTGGTTTTGGGTTTGGTTTGGTTTATTTTTGTGGGTGTTTTTTTTGTTTGTTTGTTTTTTGTTTTTTCTTTTTTTCCCAGAATAGCTTAAGTTCTTAAAATTGTTTTGATGCATGTTTGGTGGTTTTCCTTTTCATTTCTTAAAGACAGTTAAAGTCAGCTCACCTTTACAGAAAGAGAGTATACATGGGTGGATACACATACATGTTCAAATAACTCCAAATAAGTTCCCTTTTCAAAAAAAGATTGTTTTTTTTTTCTACATTATACATGCAATACTACACTCTAAGACACATCCATTTATTTTGAAGTCTGCAGTGCTTTTCATATATTCAGAGTAAAACCAGGTTCATCAAGAACACGCAAGAGTTTAGATATGTGAACATGTGTTTGTAGCATCACACACAAATTTAGAAGACAACCTTTTTCACTTAAATAATTCATCCATCCACTGAACAGTGACATAGGTGGTAATAATGAAAATGGTCTGGGCATCCTTATTACCTTGCATCCAAATCATCTTGTGCACTCCATATATGAGTGCATACTTTTTGTGTGTGTATGGTTGGACTCGATGATCTCAAAGGTCCCTTCCAACCATGAAGATTCTGTGATTGATTCTGAGTACATAGGCTAGCAAGGATTAGCAGGAAGATAAAGTCTATGTATGTAACATTCCTTTGTCTTCTTTGTTTCAAGTTTTCTTGGCCCCAATGTCGTCACGTAGCTCTGAGCTCCACAGACCTGTTGTTCGTTTCAGTGCAAATAAGGTTGCTTTGCATAGGTCTGCAAAGAGACAGCATGAAATTTAAACAAAAATCACAGTAATACGTCTGTTTGTGTTCGTGTGCGTGTGAGAGAGCAGGACAAGTTTACAGTTCCTGGTGCAGTCAAGGGAAACACATGGGAAACTAAAGCCAAATTACCCCAGGCCATTGCTGGGAGTCGTGGGAAAAGGTGTTTCTGCTCCCTCCCTCCCTCCCTCCCTCCTTCCCTCCCTCCCTGTCTCTCCTTGCCCTGGGCTGGCAGAGCAAGGGCTGAGGCTTTTGGCAGATTTTGTGTTCGGAGCCATTCTCCCTTTGTGAACGTGCGAGCGAGCAGCACCACGAGGGTGGGCAATGCTTTCTGTGAGCCTGCCAGCACTCCCAACCTCTTCAGTAGCCCTCGGAGAGCAGAGCCCCAGAAAGGGAGTGTCTGGCCATCATCTGTCCTGCACCTTGCCTACACCTTCCCAATCAGGCCTTTGTTTCCACCATGCACCACAGAGCCGCTACAAAAGAGTTTCCCTCCATGGCAACAGACACAATGACCAAGGTCCGGGTGGTTTTCTTCATCCTGGAGAATTTTTTAGAAGATTTTACATCTCCAATCCACAGGGTTAACTCTACTTTACCATGATTTCCTATTGCACCAGCAGCTGGTTCCTCCACAGTCCAGAACAGCAGCAATAAGATCTCCCACTCCCACTTCTGGCATATACCAAAATTTGTGGAAGGGGTGTCAGTCATTTCGGTGTTCCGTCAGGTTCCCTGGGACTCTTCTGTCCTTCTTAGGACAGAAATCTCATACATGTCCTAACAGAAGATATCTGGCCCCAGGTAGGATTAGGCTTATAGATACCAGAGGAACATTATTCTGCTAAAGTCAGCCTTAGGGAGAATGAATGATCTGTTCCACCATGGCCAGATAGAGACTGAGGAGGTGAAGGAATCCAAGGAAAAGGAAGGGAAAAGGGGAACTAAGTTAAAAAAGTTAATGGGAAGAAGACAGTGTCTGCAGGTAGATGCAAGAATGGTCTTTGAGAAGACATTTGAAGTTATGTCTTGCTTACAGAGAAGTTAGCGATATCGGTAACCTGGAGTGATTTTTCTCCCTAACAGAAATTGCAAGGAGAGAAAACTCCGAAGAATATTAATGCTACTCTCAAGGAATTGTTTGGGATCATTCCTGGGGATGGCGATCCACTGCAGGAGCGAGGCACTTACACGTGCAAACGGTGCGCCGTCGTGGGCAACTCTGGGAACCTTCGGCAGTCTCAGTATGGCCAAGATATTGACTCCCATGACTTTGTTCTCAGGTGAGTAGGCACCACCTCAGCTCCAGATGTCTCTGTTGTTTAAGATTCACTGGTCTTTTTGGGGACAAGTGATCAAACAAGATTTCAGGGGCTATCCAGTGAAATCTGGTACTTCGGTCAAATCTAAATTCCAGGGCTGCAAGCTGTGTGTGTTGGAGATATGACCTCATGTTTTATCTTGGGAAAAAAAAAAAAAACATGAATAGGTGTTGATGCTTGTAGCTTGTTCTGCACTATCCATAATCGCCTGTGTTAAAAAATACAGCTGAAAAAAAATGCAGTTTTGAGTAAAAGTTATTTCGTACTCACAAGTGATCTCTTACACACTTAATTGACTGCATCAAAGTTGACTTTCTTGCGTGGCCTACGTTTCCATATTCATGCAGAAAAGGCTTTACTAGACTCAAAGGCTATTTTTTTGAGTAGTAACTAAAGAGTAACACACTCGGTTGCGGCTTTCTGCTTTGAGGCCTAACCCTTCCTATGGCCGTGCATCCCCGTCAAGGGAGAAACTCTCAATGATCTGAAATTGAACCTTCCAGGCTCTGATTTCTATTTTAGGGATCTCAAGCCAGATCTGAATCAATGGGACCAGGTTTTAGGATTCGCTGTGGAAACTTGTGCGGAGAAGGTGACTCCTCTATGGGTTAAACCAACAAACAAAATCTCTGGTGACCTGATACTCCTTTGCATGTGCTCTGGCAATACAGCCAAGTGCAAGGAAGAGCCAGGGAGTCTAAGGGGACACCTTTCCTTCCAAACACTGTGTTCCAGCCCACTTTTATTTGTTTACCTATCTACTTTCATGACGGAAGGAAATTCCTGTTTGGTCCTTCCAGCTTAGATTGGGTCTGTATTCCACCTTCTGCCATGCCATGCAGGCAGCCCCACCACGGATGTTGGGGAAGGTATAGACCTGAGGACAGGGTGTGAGTAAGATAACTAAGATGCCACCCTTGGCTTTGTCCTGACGGAAAGAAGGCACCATATTTTACGCATCAGACTGACTAATCTCAAGATAAAACATAGTAAGTCTCATGCTTTACTGAGTATTTCCACACAGTACAATGTGGGTCGCTGGCAGGGAAGAGGCTAACTCAATAACAAGTCCTCACCGGCTGAGAGGGTAGTCTGCCTACGCTAATAATTCCCTTTGAGGGAGTTAAACTTAACTAATTCACCTGGGGGAGCATTGCAATAACACAGCCTGGCATAATCGTGATAAATAGATTTTACCTCCCCCGTTATTAGTGACCAGGGCAAGACGTTGTCTGGCAATGTACAATGCTTCTCATCATCTCCTCAGCTACATCCTTCCTTGTCCTCCCTGCACTTCTGCTAGGAGCTGAGCTAATGTCTCTGCAGGAGGCTCCACTGGGCTGCAGAGAAACCCTTTTCTGCTCAGAGCCAGCTTGGGGGTTTCTCCATGGTTTGGCAAGATCAGTCAGAGCCACTTTGGGGATGTCTAACCTGCATTACTCTGCGCCACAGAAACATGCAAATCTCTACTAGCAGTGAGCTAATGCATCAGGGAGGGAATCACTGATGTGTCCCCAGATTTGCTTTCAGGAGGCAACACATGCTTAGAGGCATTTCTGCAGTCCTGAGTTCAGAAGCCCCTCTGTTCCCTGTTCCCTGATACACCCAACACCCCATTTGGCTAACAGGTTTTGGCTGAGCCCTGGTGAGCCCTGGGCAGATCTCCATGCACTGACCCCAGGGTTACCTAAAGCACACCTAAGTAGAGGTATCACAGCTGGAGAACATGCTACGAAGTAAGGCTTGAGTAAATGAAGTGTCAGCAGCAGGTCCTGGATTTGTCACTGTGGCTTTGGTGCCTTTTCATGGGAGGACCATAAGGAATATTTGCTGCTTCTTATCACACATAACATGGTTTGTTACCTTGACCCTAGACATCCAAATACACCTGTACAGATGGAGGAATGAAACTGCAAGAAGTCAAGCTGATGGACTTCAGGGAAATATTTTTCTCACCTGCTGGAGGCTTCAGCTTTAGGATTAAAGGGCATGTGTCTGCACAATGCTTTGACCACCTCTCTGCTGACTGTAAAGGGAACCCAGGGATGTGCTCAGAGATACACTAACTTGGCTGAAACTCCCAGTCAGTCCAAGGAATCCCACACTAAAGCTGGGCTTTCATTTACTTTTAATTTATCCACTATGGGTGATGGTCATTTCATCCTGCTTGAGGACCACTACACCCTGTCAAGGCTGTCTGAAAAGCCTGCAGACAGCAGTCTCCTTAGCCATGGGAGCATTTTCCTGCCACCTCAAGCAAATGATTTGGGGAAGAATCACACATGTTTGTATCTCCCTAATTCTTCTCCCGCTTCCTTACTCTCTCACTTCTTACTTTTGGGCTGCAGAATGAACCGTGCCCCCACCACTGGCTATGAATCAGATGTTGGGAGCAAGACCACTCACCACTTCGTTTACCCTGAGAGCTACAAAGAGCTGGCAGAAAACGTGAGCATGATCCTGATCCCCTTCAAAACCTTGGACCTGCGCTGGGTTGTCACCGCTCTCACCACAGGCACCATCAACTTGTGAGTAAGGGCAGCCCTGAGGGAGCAGGCTGAAGGGGTGGGAGATCCCACACGGTGCTGTAGGACAGAAAAACCCACGTTCAGCAAATCCCTGCTTCTGATAAGGCCTAGGGGAGCTTTACAGACCCTCTCAGGTCAGGGTTCAGTCCTGAACACTTGCTTTCTAGGACAAGCTTAATGTTATGGTGCAGTCTTTGAGGCGAAGATCCAGATCCAGCTCTTTGCAGCTCCACACAGTGGTCTCAGAGAAATGAAAAGGGGGATTTTTTGCTGCCGGAGGCAGCCAGTTTGAGCAGTGGCTTCCTGGGCTTTGGGGTTCAGTGCCTTATTTTGGGCTTCTGCTCATCCTTCCTCCTCTCCAGTCCCTTGGGAGTACAGTGCGTGCTTGTACCCAGACATACCCATCAGAAAACCATCTGCACTATCAAGTGTTCAGCAGGTTGTTCATTCAGCAGTGGTTCTAGAAACCTGGATTATCCCACCTGAGACACTTGAGTGGGCAAGTGGTCCTCCAAGATATATTCCACTTGCAGAAGAGGACAAGGAGGCAGAGAGGGATATGCAGGTGGCTCACAGATGGCAGTGAGAGCAGAACCAGACTGGGATACTTAGTCCCCCATCCACAGCATCCTCCCCTGGACAGGTCGGTCAGGAGTTCTGTCCATCTTTCCTGGTGGAACGTGATTGAGAGCTGTGCAGAGGAGAGCTGTGCACACCATTGTGTCACCTGTATGCGTTAGCTTTAAATTAACATGTTTTACCTGGCAGTGATGTGCCAGGCTAATGTTCATTCTCCGTTTCTTCTTTATGCTTTCAGAAGTAAATGTTGTCCTGCTTAATACATTTATGGCAGAAGTAGAATTAGAAATGTGGACAAAATGCGTGTTTCTTCAGGATGCCTGCTAGCAGATTCTCTCCCTTCCTATAAGATGGCTTTTCCTAATCCAGAGAATGAAATACGTGACATTTCTACCGTGTGTGAGGTTATCATCTGCTGGATGTAAAGCCACAGCCTAGTGGGATTGCTTGGTGGCGCCCTGCTACACGTAGGCAGCAACAGCAGATCAGATTACTTTATTCCAGAGAGAAGTATTTCAAGACATTTCAACTTTTTTCCCAATTTCAGAGTCTCAGAAGATTAAACACTCAAAAAAGTATGTCCCTGTTGACTGGGGATAAGACGTGCTTCACATTTTTAAGCAAAACTTTTTGATGGGACAACAAATGGAGTTTTATTTCTTCTTTCCTTTCTCTTTTTTTCTCTTTGCAAATGCATTTTAGATTATTTTCACTTCTTATTAAGGTTCTCTTAACTTGTAGCAAATCTGGTTTAGTCTCTTTTTACCTTTTTTGCCACCAGCACAGTCATAAGGTGTCTTGAAAAAATCCATCTTCAGGACACACGTATCTTGGAAAAATCAGCCCACTTAGAAAATTGGCTTAAAAATAGCACCCTTTTTGCAAGGCTTAGGGTTTTGTGGGTTTTTTTTTTTCTTCCTTTTAGAAATTGTATTGATAAAAAAGATTAAGAACCTCTGCCCTTAAGCCTGGATCCAAATCCTATCAGCAGCAGTGTAAAGCTCCCAACTGCCTTCAGTGGCCTTTGAATGAAGCCCCTTTGTCATATCTGTGCCTGCACCAGGAAGAGGAGCCCACAGAGGGCCAGTTGCTGCCATCGTCACCCATCCATGTTTCCGTCACTGTCACTGCTCTGTGCCCAGATTGCAAAGCCATTCACTATTTTTCGTTGAGCATCCACCTTCAGAAGTGGCAGCAAGTAGGTTGCAGTGGTGAAGCTGAGTGAGCCCTTCGCCTGTCAGGAAGATACAACTGGTTGACTACAAGGCAGTCAGAGCACATGAAAGTAAAGACATCCTTGCTTAATAAATTACAGGCTATATTATATAACTAGATCATACAAATGGGCTTGGTAAGCATCTGGTATAAATTAGTGTGTGAGTATTTAACCCCATGGAAGAAATATCGGTATTTTAAGATTTTTGCCGTACTAAAAGCAGGAATATTGCATAAGAAATAAGCTGGCATATGCTGGAGCAATAAAACCAGAAAATCATAAGCACACAAATCACAACAATGCAGTTAACATAATTCTAGGCTAGCAGAATAAACCTATGAGCATGCATTAAATATACAATGTCAGATACAGTCTATAAGGAAATTGTTGACTCTGCATTTGTAAAGGGGAGAAGGCATCAAAGAAAAATAAAACCCTTCTGAAATTCAGTATTTTAGAAGAGAAGAAATACTTACCTTAGTGGACTCATAGTTAAAAAAGATAAGCATTCTGTATTATGGTTCAAAAGAAAAGCCAAACTGCAGACGGCCTTAATATTAGATTGAACTGATAATTGAATGATCCTCTCAGACATGTCCCATTTGACTGACAGATGTCCCATTTCAAAGTGGCTCTCTAAGACTGAGCATTGTCCCAGAAAAGACCAAGAAAAGCCTTCTGGGACTGAAAACCTTCAGGCCCCCATCAGTCATGTATTTAGCCTAGCTGCCTTAACTTGCCTTCTGCAAGTCTTCTAGGAATCTCCATAGTGAAAAAAGCTCCCTGGATCTCCATTTGTTCCTTAACATGTTCCACGTCTTCCACTTGGGTCAATGGTACAGTAAGTATCCTGTGCAGGTGGCCAGTGATGCTAGCAGACTTCACTGGAGTCCTGCCAAGTGGCTCGTAGAAAATGTTTTCCAGATTATATGAATTCCATCTGTAGCCACCTTCATCACAGGCTTCACTCTTTGTCCCACTCCTGTGTGGTATTTACTGGGTCGCTAACTCCCTGGCTGCTATGCAGCCTGGTTTTTATATGATCATAACGGCGTAGGTCTCCATTTGGTCTTAGTCAGTGTGCCAATGCTTTCCGTGCGGTTGTATGAAATTCTGCAGCCAAGTGACAGCGGGACTTGGGCATTGCTTCTGAAAAATGAAATATCCCATGATTAAAATGACTAACATGTCATCTGACAAGAGCTACTGTAGTCTCCTGGTTGGATTAGAGTTGTCTGCAAGTACTGTCTTGAATATTGCATGCCATTCACTTTGGTATTCTACTGTACCTGGCTAGATGTTCATGAAATATGGTCCTCTTGTTTCAACCCCATCACCTTCTCAGAAAAGACTGGCTCTTTACTTATATAATAATGAGAAGATTTTACCAGCAAAGAAGCCCTTTAAGTCTTCATAACCACAAAAGCCTACTTTTGCCAACCTTGCTAACCAAGGTCATGTGTGGGAAGCGGATGCAAGGGTGGATTTGCTGAGGACAGATTAAGAAGTCTACATGGATGTCCCTTTCCCTGTTAGCATCTCATGTCAAATCTCAGGGGGGCTGGAACCCACCCATCACGTCTTCCACTGCATCCAGCCTAGAGCAGGGATCTAAGATTAGGGATGCTCAGAAGTACCTAAGGAGATGAAGATATTGCCAGGTCACCATTGCTTTGAGAAGACTTAGACCAATGTTTCAAAGTGCTGATGATCCATTGTTCAAAGAGAAATAAAACATTAATCACAGGAACCTTGTTGTGACCAAAAATCAAGCACAAACATTTAGACTGAACTAACGGAAGGTTTTTGTGCTTTATCACAACCCATCTAAAAAGTATGCAGGGTATATCTTGGGATATAGTCTAGTTACAAGGCCAGTTCAGAATTTTAACACTTGAAAGAAATTCAGGGAGATTTTTTTTTTACAGCACTTGTGATGAGCTGTGCAATGCCAGCATGCACTGGGCATGAGATATGGGGAAGAAAAGATTTTTTTGTTTTCAAGAGATGACTCGTGATTTAGACCCAGTCATAAGGTATGACTTGGAAGCTTTATGCTGGGAAGTGCAGGAAGCCTTCAGCATCCCCCCGTGGAGGACGGGAATAGCTTGCCGGTGAGGGGCTTTGTACTGGGAATGCCAGAGTTGCACAGAACCACAGAAATCATGAACTCTACCACCACCTACTCTGAAAATCGTGCAGCAGCTATAAGTATTAGGAGGCGAAAAGTCTCCCCCTGGTGGGAAAAGGCTTTTCTGCCGTGGAATTAAATGGAAAGCCCTTCCTGTCATCAAAGTGCAAAGACTGCAACAGTCATGATACAAGAATTAGAAATCATAGGCTTCACGAAAAATTGACTCTACAGTATAATGTCAACTAAATCTTTGGTGTCCTACTGCCAATAATTAACTTGAAAAATTAAAAATGTATCGGCTTCCTATAAACTTGCTTCAGTGGCAGCTCAGTTTTTTCATTCTGTGTTACTTAATTGCAGCCTCATTTTCCAACAACTTCTTGAATTTATTACTTCAAAGTAATTTGAATTTATTACTGTACATGAAGAATAGTCTTTCCTTCTTTGGAAACACATGAAAATTTTAATATGTTGGGCTTTTATTAATCTTGGTGGTGCTTTTTTTTTTCTTTTTCTTTTAACAGCACGTATGTTCCAGTTCCACGGAAAATCAAAGTCAAAAAAGAAAAGGTGAGCAATGCTGGCTTGTGAATTTGTTCTGCTAGTTCACTTGTAGGTCTTTTGCCTCTTTGGGAGACTGCAAGAATCCATGGAACCCCTTGACATTCACAAAAACTGCAGTCAAAATACACACAGTTTACAAGGCTCAGCTAAGCTAAAGGTTTAGCTCCTGTGTGCCATCCAGGCCATAGATCAAACACTAAATAACTGAGGTGGGAAAGAAACTGCTCTTGTGACTATTCCATTGCATTATCGCTGTTCTGAAGGTCACATTGCTTCCTCTGGTACTGCTCAGGGAAATTTAAGGCGCACTGTTGGCCAACGGTGCTCACCTTCCATGGCAGTTGCTCTGTTACCACCCGTTGCAGTCATTTGGATGTAACAACACTTTGAGCTGTGCAGAGCATTTGGAGGTATTTTTAAATAATTTGACTACTTGAACACCAAGGATGTTTCTCACTCCCGGGTCAGTTCCTTGTAATAAGGCGCTAAGTGAACTCTGAACAAAAAAAGCTGTGTGTTTTCAAGTCAGTGGAGAATTCACGATGGTATCAATGACTTTTGGGGAAGGCTCTTAGCTCACAGATGTAATAACTGCCAGTACCCAATTATGGTTTAGTGATGGTTTTTTGTCAGAGTTAGGTAGATGGTTGGACTCAATGATCTGAAAGGTCTCTTCCAACCTAGACAATTCTATGTCCCATTTTATTTCATAGTGTGGAACTTTATTTCATAGTTGGGGGTTGGACTAGATGATCTCCAGAGGTCCCTTCCAACCCTATGGTTCTATGGTTCTATGATTCTATGTGGATGTGTAGAAAGCGATTGGTCAGGGGACCTCACTTCTCTGAGAAGGCTGAAGATGGACAAACCTCATACCCACCCTACAGCAGTCAGAAGAGAGTCCATCCCACACATACTGACTCATTGTCCAAGTATGCTGTGGTTTAATAGACTTGCCCTGCTGCTGGAGGCAGGATTTCCCATGGGGCAGGATGCTCATTCCCATGTTGCACCTTTCACCACCATGCAAAGACTTTTGTTGTTATAGCTGCATGGTTGGAGGACATAACCAAGGCAGGCTATGCAGGGAGAGGTAAAAGACGTTTCCTTTTCTACAGACCTTCCAGCAAAATAAAAGTCTCATTCTCTCAGATTTTGGAGAGGCTGATTTTCAGAGGAGCTCAGGCTTCTGAGGTCTCAAGGGCTGGTAAAGTATGACATTAGCCCCAGAGCATTAAAATTACAGATTAAAGCACACGTCCTTCGTTCAGGATGCTAGGTTTTGCCATAGGCTTCAGAACAGACCTTTAACCACTATCATTTTATTCCCTGTGCTTCAAACCGTGGGCCTCTGGGGGTATTAAATAATCACTTGGCTCATCCCTACCTGTTGTGAGGAACATATTAACCTCCGCAAAACCCTTGTGAGATGCACTACGGCAGGTTGTTAAACTCACGTCACAGTTGAGCAGCACCAGCCCAGGGTACGGCTGGTGATACGCAGCAGCTTCCCAAGCATGGAGATGAGAAGCTTGTATTTCTTCCCAGTTCGCGCAATGCAAAAACACCCTGTGAGAAGTGATTACACACAGATACAATATCAGCAATTAACCTCTGACTTTGTAAAAGGAAAAGCCCTGCAGCTAACTAGATAGCACTGAAACGCTGTCACTCTAATTACAAATGCAGCATAGAGGGAAAAGGATCCCTTTGCCTAACTCAGGGAGGGGGGTTGAAACCAAGGGCTCCCACCAGTCATTGGATTTACTGTACACTCAGGTCTGATCTTAAGTGTGCTGTGTCCATTAGATGGCCTCATAATTTCCCCAGAAGATAACCAAGTGCAATTTATATCTTTAAAAAAAACAAACAAGAACATGGTTGGCATATTGTGCAGAAGATGCAGTTGCTGCTACGTTCCCACCCAAATTACAGTTGGACTTAATGATCTTAAGGGTCTTTTCCAACCTAAATGATTCTATGAAATCTGGCATGGCATCTTACGCTTGTCTTGCTCAGGCCTCCAGCTCCCCAGAGCTCACCTGTGTTACAGCAGGACACTGCAGGGAGAGTCGAATGCCCAATTTTCTTTTCACTTGTGCCATTTAATACCCATTGGTTCCAGTAGGAATCACCCAGGATTTACATTAATATAAGTGGGTGGGCTATCCAGACCAATTCATGTGTAATTGCACATGGGAAATATTCTTGAATTCACTTAACTATGGGACTTTATTTTTTCCCTTTCACTTGCCCTCAGGAATAACTATTATTCCTTTCTTCCCCACTCCCCTACCCCAGTGTCCTTTAGGAATGAAATGCTACCATTGTTTTTTTCCTAGGGTATTTTACTGAGCCTTTTTCTCCAATTTTGCCTAGATCCTGGTTTACAATCCAGCTTTTATGAAATATGTTTATGAAAACTGGCTCCAGCATCATGGGAGATACCCCTCCACAGGCCTTCTGTCTTTGATATTTGCACTCCACGTATGTGATGAGGTAAAGTCTGATTGTGTTTGGATATATGGATAAAAGATCAGTATGTTTCACATTTAAGTGTGGTGATGGCGTCTGTGCCCATCTTGTTATGGAAGTCCCGATTATATTTTGCCTCACAGTTAAGGCACCAAGAGCTATTGGTGTTGCCCTGAGCATGCCCTCTGCTTCCAGCTGCCAGGCAAGAAAAGTACAAATCTCTTGGCCTTGTGTGACATCTCCTTGCCTTGAGGAGATGTATTGAGTACTCAAGGACATCTCAAATGGCACTTATGTTTGAGCGACTGCATTGAGGTCTTATCTGTCTAATCGGTGGAGCCAAGAGGATGATTCTACAAACCAACCTCCTGGTAAGACGTTAGGGGAGCAGGATTGCTCCCTGGTCCCAGTGACTGTGCTGCCTAAATCGCCACTGGCTGTAACGGATGCTCAGGCACCTCCATTTGTATATCTAAATCTTAAACATAAACCCATTTGAAGAACTTCAATGACTGGCTCTTACATAAGTCAATTTTGGGAATGCAGATGGTCTGTTTTCAAACCCAAGCTTGTGGGTTTATGCAGTAGGTTGTGGTAAATGCCTCTGCTTCAGCAGTTACTTGAGGAAATTCCCTGGCATGAGTGACGTGAGGTGCTCCTAGGTGACTGGAGACTTAGCTAGTTAGTGTAAGGCCAGGTAAGCTCTACAAAATCCTGCAAGCATGGTCTTATCAGCATGGGAGATAAAAATCACTATGCTGGCAAAATCCCTGGCCTGGACACAGACCTGCTGATGAAAGAAAGCTTTTGTCACCTAGGCCTGAGTTGCTTGAAGAGGTGATAGAAATACTCCTAATGATGCTGGTAGAAACTGTACCATAGTCAAAGCAGATAGGAAGGACCATTGGACAGAGTCTGTTTTCTGGTAAGCAGCCAATGAATAAGGCTCTGACATTACCAAAAATAGCTTAAAACCGACGCATATTTTGGTGGGTCCACGTGTGGGTGGGTTAAGCTGCTTGTTTTGTGGGCTATGACCCATTCAAACCCAGCCATATTGCCACTCTCAATTTAAATAAGTCAACTGTGATGTTTGGACTTTTACCACCAGAGGAGACAGGCTCATGAGCCGTTGGGAGAGGGAAGACCATACAAACAGACACACGAAGAACATAATGCCCATATGCCTCTGAAGTAACCACAGATGTCAAAGCATATAAGAGGGGGTCAACATGGATCGTCAATGGGAAGACTAGGAGCAAACCCAAAACTTTTCCACTCTTTGTGGCCTTAATCAGCTAAAGAGGAGATTCCCTTCCCAAGCCAGGGACCTCCTGAGGTGAAACATCATGCTTAGAGCACAGGAATGTGTTTTTCATATTGCTAAACCAGAATTCGTGGATAGAAATTTCCTTTGGTGTCTGAGTTCAAGTACAGTGGTGGTCTCAGCGTACCTTAGGATGTAATGTCCCTTGAGCAGACCTTGGGCTGTTTTTCTGCTATTGCATCATCTCGTGCAGTAGAATAGCTTGGCACACCACTGAGGTCCTCAGTTGCTTCTGCCTATAGATAAACTGAGAATCAAGAGAGTTTCTTTAACATTTCAGAGCTTTCCAGGCCATAATACTAGTTCTCTCTTACTTCCTAGGTGAATGTGTATGGTTTTGGAGCAGACAGCAAAGGACACTGGCATCACTACTGGGAAAACAATGCTTCAGCTGGGGCTTTCCGGAAGACAGGTGTCCATGATGGGGATTTTGAGTTCAATATAACTTCGACTCTTGCCTCCATTGAAAAAATAAATTTTTTCAAGGGCAGATGACCCTGGCCACGGGGAGAAGTGGGGGCTGCAATTTCCAACATGCAGCAGAACAAAGGTCAGTGAAGATGATCTGGGGGCCAGCCAGGTTTGAATGCGTGAATCTGCGGTGGATTCAGAGCGTCTCCCTGCTGCAACGTTCATCGCAAGGAGATCAGCCGAGGACCGGCTTCCATGCTGCACGTTATTTCCTGTCTACAGATAGCTGGGAACTACCAATTGGTTGTGGGAATAAATGAATCTCTGCTTAGCCTCTACGGCTTGATTTCTGAATTACTGATGAAAGATCTGCCTGTTGCAATTAGAGGAAACTTGCGCACAAGAACTGCTGTTTGTGTGTCCGTTCTTTCGTTGACCGAGGCGGGAGATCCTTGAAGAAGAGTGAAAACAACTTCTGGGACTCGAGACCCACTAGGGCAGCTGTGAACATCATAGTAAGGATTACCTCAAAGAAATGAATTCACTTCTGCTGTTGATCTTCTTTTTGAACTGTTTCTTCTGTTTCCTCTATTACTTCTGGTTTTATGCTGAATTAAGCAAAAAAATGATGAGGTTGCCTGGAGTAGGATATATTTCAGCCATTGCCTCATTCTGCATTGATAGTGTCTAGACAATACAAATCAAATCATCTGTGATCATACATTATTTAATATTGGTTCCTATACAGCCATAACGAAAGAGAAAACAATACTGAAAACTCCAGCAAAAAAATGGCCTTTTTAGCCACTTGTTTGTCTTGTTTCGTTATATATATATATATTTTTTTTTTTTTTTTTTTGGTGGAAAATACTCTGGAATGCTCACTTTTATTTAATCAGTTTAACGTTGGAAAGTGGACTTCTTTCTTTCAGTCGTTTATATGTGCCTTTTATAATTGTGCAACAGATGTGATTTTTTTTTTAAAAAAGGACAAACCCTAAATTAAACTTTTTTATAAAAGGGGGGAAGATTAACCAAAGTTTAGCCTCCATGTGGTATACTTTTGTAGTCAAAACCAATAATAACAGCTCCTATATTGTATGTGAGCAAATGCAAATGAGACTAATTTTTAAAGGTAGATTTTACCTTTTTTATGGGAAAAATTTCCAAAAGTTCCAAGGAAACTTTTCCTCTTATTTTTTTACAAATTTAGAAAGTGGTATCTCTTTACAAGGTCTCTATCTGAAATGGAAGAAATATCATGGGTTGGGGTATCAGCTAGTAGTACACCAGGAAACTTTTGCCCTGTAGCAGCATCTACAAGGACACAATCTACGCAAGTTGATCCTATAGAGTAAACCAGACTTCAAAATTGTGGGCATCTCTGGAGGAATGAGTGTGTTAATGTCAGTACCTCTAGGCAGTGAGAGGAGGGAAGTGACACTGGAGATTTTATATCCACAAATCTTTGCTGGAATCAACGCATTTACTCTGCAAGGACAGATAACACATGAATCCAAGAACAAGGTTCAGGTAGTGAAGAATGGAGAACAGTGGCTTTTTCTTCCCGATATCATGAAAATAGGATTCATGGATTATTGACCTATTCTCAGCTCTGGTGAAGCCAATGAAGTTCCTGCCGCAGACTTCAAGGAACTTTAGATCAGGCTTGGAAAAAATGGCATATTTAATTTTTAATGGATTACAATTTGGGGTTTGTGACAATTTAGAAATCATCATTTAAATGACTCATCTTTCATACAGCAGTTATGGCAGCATGTCCAAGCAGATGAGTATTTGAGTTCAGTGAAAGCCTAAACCTTTCGCCCACTGATGTGCTTCAGTCCAAGATTTATCCCCTTGTCTTTCCATGCCAGTTGTTAACAGTGAGCTTCCCTCCAAGGCAGCAATTCACGGCAAAATGACATGGTCAGCTGGAATATCCCTATTTTGGGCCAGAGCACCACTCACCGACATGAACTGCTCACCACATCAGTATTACCGGACTTGCAGCGTATAAAGAGCAGAGGACGCCAAATGTCTGTGTGGGGAACTGAGCTCCCTTCACTGTACACACATGACCCTTCAGTTTAGCAATATGAAAAGGGCAGGATTTTCAAATCCTCATGCTGAGACCTGTTCATGATCCTCATGTCAGGAAGCCCTTTCCCATCTTGGTGGCCATCAGAACTACTCACCTGCATGTCACAGGTGCAGAAAATTCAATGGGCTTACTGTCTTCTACATGTACTTTGTAAAAGAATGAAAGATTTCTACCTGAACCATGATTATTTGTTTTAAGCATTCCCACAAATGATAATTTCTTTTAAGCAAAGATGCTGTTGATCAATATGCTTCTGGTGATATGTCACAGGAATACAAGCAAAGCAACTTTTAGAGGAAAAACACTCCATGGATACCCAGTGGTATCTTCACCTTGTGGCTGGATTTTGGACACACTTCTTTTATCATGAGCTTCAATTTTTTTTTATTTTTTTTTTTTTTCTCATGGACAGATGTCAGTAATTCAGAAACATTTCATTGCTGTTTCAGTGATTTTTAGAAAGACTTGGAAGAAAACTCATGGTGGTTTGGTACCCAAATCCCATTGGTATTTTTTTTGTCACAGGTGGCAGTTTAAGATCAAAGAAAGTGGTAAAAAACAATCAAAACAAAAAAACTCTCTTCTAGCCTGTGTTGTTCTGAAAGTTTCCTTTTGCTGTCCAAATTAAATTTCCAGTTTTCCCCTGAATATTCTGCCTTTGACAGCACATATGAAACTTCGTGGCTTGTACCATTGTGGATAGATTTGGTGTCTTCATCATGGAACCAGATGCAATTCCCATTTAATTTTCTTGCTGACAGCAAGCAGTAACTGTCTACCACTGATGTTCATTTTTCAGAGCGTGAGGAGAGCAGAGAGTGGACCTCTCTAGCTGTAGGATGAGCAATAGTCTGTGCCATCATGTTTCTATTCCAGAGGAACTTTTTCTAGAGTCCTTTAGACAACTGACTGTTCTGTTAGATCTTTATCTCAGTTTCTCTCAATTTTGCTGCTCTTTCAAATACCTTCATAATAAGGAGATACCAACAGATGATGCTGAGGGAAGAATTAATTCCCACTGCCATTGTTGAAGACTGTCTGTGTTCCTGCTAGAAACTTTCTGGGTTTATTTTGTTTAAAAAAAAAAAAAAAAAAAAAACAACAAAGGAGAAAAGCATTTAGCAACATGTCAAGACTTCAATCTCTTGGACTGTATTTGCCACCACTGCAAAGTCTCTGAAGCACTCCTTGAGTGTGTGTTATGTTTTCTACCAAAGCCAAATCTCTTGAGCACTTTTTTTCTCCTATGACCAGATTTTCTTCCTATTTTTCTTTGACTACACAATCAATTATTATAACCTTTTTCTCCAGTGTTGAGGAGTCTCACTCAATCATTCTTTGACATTTTATTTATTTAATTTTTCAGTATGCTATGAATCAAAATAAATTTTTTATTGTAATCAAATCAAAGGTGTTTCTCTCTGTGCACACTTCTTCCTCTTCCTACAATATTTCCATTAGCTCCTAGAACCTCTTCTGTCACGTAACAGCGTAATGAAGCCTTATTCCGCTTCCCTCCCACCCATCCCTTGGGTGACACTGGCACGCTTCAGGCTGCTGGAAAACTTGTGGTCATGAGCATCATACTGCTCAGCTTATGACAGCTCTAGGCCTCTCTGGGGAAAAAAAAATAAACTTTATATGCCTGTGGTCTCTTGATGGATCTATGCTGTATTTAGGTGAAATATAAGGGAAATTAAGGCAGACTCAGAAATCAGTGACTTGAGAAGCGGTTCAACTCACTTGTTCTCTGGGACTGACAGACCTGCCTCCCTTCATAGGAGAGATGCTGAGGATCCACCCCAGGTCCCTATTTTAAGAGTAATTTAGCATTTCCATTCATTGTTCAAAGGAGTGAGTAGGGCAGACCACATAACAGTAATGCAAGTTGCCATTGAAATGCAAAATGCAAAGGCAAAACCTTGTTGCTTAGTGGTAGTAGCTCACGAATTCATCACAGAGCAGCTCAGGAAGCTACCGTTCAGATACAGGCAATGGTCTGATGGTCACAGTAAGGAGCTCAGGAAGCTCCTGTTGATATCAGACCAGCAGTGGTCAGATGGTCACAGTAAGAGCTGCTTTCCAGTGGTACCTTCAGAGGACCAAGTTCTCAGGAGCTGCTTCACACTTTGCTTTTCAACCCAGGCTCTAGACATGCTGCATCAGTGAGATATTAACTACCGTTAATGGATACAGGCCAGCCAGCACCACACTTGTTGAGAATGAGTGGGAAGTAGAGGCACAGAAGTATGAAGACCTATCCTAGTCGCTTCAGGTCCCAAAGTCTAGTTTCTGCCAAGAGCTTCTATCACCAGGCTGGTCACAGCATTGTTCCAAACAGAGAAAGTAGGAGTGCTAACTTGGGATGGCTGTCGAACTGGACTGTCCTTCACCAGTGGCTCTGTACCTTCATACTTGCCACTGTGCAGAGGAGGTGCAAAGCATTTACTCCTCTGATATCCTCAGCAAAGCAAAATAACACTAGGGATCAGCTTGCTCTTGAAAATAATTTTGCATTTTGCTTCATGTCCACTCACAAGAAGCGCACTGAAATGCAGCTTCCAGGTCTGAAATGATTTTGTCAGGAAAGCAATTTGCATAAAATTACAATCAGAGGACCCCCCTGAGACCAGTAAGACACGCTGCAGCAACAACAGCAACATCCAGACAGATGGACCGACCACAGGACTTGGACAAAGGACTTTGCTTATACCATCAAATGAAGAAAGAAAGTACCCACAGGGGAACAATATGGCTTCAGTTCATGGCATGGGTTCCTTTGATAGCTCACATTCAGGATAGCAATTAAACCCAACAAATGAAAAGGCAAGGGAGTCCCTTGCCACCTTTAAAATCTCTGTTTTCACTTGTCTTTCCTACAGACTTTCAGGGAGCAGATCTCATTACATTCAGGCAACGTGAACTAAAATGTGGTTCACACAATGAAAAGTTCTCCAAGGTTAGGTACTTTTATGCAGAGGTAAATCTCTGTGTTTTCAGTTTAGTTTTCTCCTACAGGAAATGGAGCGTATTGCTTTACTCCTTAGTTTCTAAGGTAACCTTTGGCTAGCAGAATATAAATATATCCATATGGGAATTTGGCCGGACCTGTGACACTAACACTCCTAAGATTAGGGACTCTGGGACATTTCCCAGAATAGTTACTTTTTCCACATAATCAGAGACTCCAGTGTTACACAGCATGCCAATAGTCATGACTACCTGCTGCCTCCCTGTACACCCAGACACTAAATCAGTAAGAAAAGCAACCTGGCCTATCCCACTAACGCTGCATCCTGCAGCACCATGATGTTGCTCCAAGGATGCCTTAACCAAGCGTCCAAATAAAGTGTTACATCACGGAGCCCTTTACGGCGGTTTCTCCCCATGTGGATTTTTGTGCTCCCCCCCTTGCTTTTCTAGGACTGGACCCAAAGAGCTGTCACTGTCCAGGGGAGGTGCACGTTGCTCCCCCAGCCCAAACCCTCAGTCTGGGGCTGGGTGATTGAATGGGCTGGCCGTACCTGAGCTGTGCTTTGAACCATGTCCAGTTTGCAGCCACATCATGTGTTCAGCCTGTGCACATATGGTAGAAAATAATGGAAAGAGTGATTTCCACTCTATTTCTCTGGTGAGACCCCACCTAGATTACTGTGTGCAGCTCTGGAGTCCTCAACACAAGAAGGACATGGAGCTGTCGGAATGGGTCCATCGGAGGGCCACGAAGATGATCAGAGGCTGGAACACCTCTGCTGTGAGGACAGGCTGAGACAGTTGGGGTTGTTCAGCCTGGAGAAGAGAAGGCTCCGGGAGACCTTATAGCAGCCTTCCAATACCTAAAGGGGGCTACAGGAAAGATGGGGAGGGACTCTTTATCAGGGAGTGGAGCGATAGGATGAGGGGTAACAGTTTTAAACTGAAAGAGGGGAGAATTACATTAGGTATTAGGAATAAATTCTTTACTGTGAGGGTGGTGAGGCACTGGCACAGGTTGCCCAGAGAAGCTGTGGATGCCCCACCCCTGGAGGTGTTCAAGGCCAGGCTGGATGGGGCTTTGAGCAACCTGGTCTAGTGGGAGGTGTCCCTGCAGGGGGTTGGAACTAGATGATCTTTAAGGTCCCTTCCAGCATGAACCATTCTATGATTCTATGATTCTCCTTTGAGTGTTGGAGGATTTTGTATAACACAGCCTTATGCTCAGATACCAGAGGGTAGGCAAGTTCCCTGATAAGCTGATGAGGCACAGAGCTTCTGCCTCATCAGAAGCCTCCACTCCTGGTGGAGTCACAGGCAGAGTCATGAGAGTGACTGATGACCCACGGTTCATCACTGGGCACATCAGAGTTGGCTGTGGGGAGAAGTTCTGCAAGCTGACAGGCTCTGTCATTTGAGGGTTTGAGAGGGTTGAATAGGTAGATAAGGAAGCAGAAATAAACAGAAGCAAACAGAAGCTCAAGACAGGCTAAATAAAAGTAAAGTCAACGGAGCTTCTAGAAAACCTTTGGAAACAAAGTAGTATTTTAACTATTCGGTCTGCCAAAGTAGGCTGGTGATGCTTTTGGGCAATGCGTGTTGTTGTGAGCTGGCCTCAGCCAGCAGCCAAGCACCCACACAGCCGCTTGCTCACTGCCCCCCCGCCCCCGCCAAGCCAAGTGGGACAGGGGAGAGAACAGGAAGAGCAAAAGCAAGGAAACTCGTGGGTTGAGATACACTTCAATCAGTAAAGGAAGAAGAAAAACCAAGCTATGTAAAGGCAATCAATCATTCACCACCACCTCCAGCACACCAATGCCCGGCCAGTGTCTGAGTAGCAGCCACCTTGGAAGACAACCCCCATCTCCTTCTCCTTCCATCCCAGTTTATTGCCAACGTTGACATTAAATGGGGTAGAATAACTCTTTGGGCAATTTGGGTCAGCTGTCCCGGCTGTGTCCCTTCCCAGCCTCTCGCTCATCCCAGCCGAGCTGCTGAGGGGCAGCAGGGTGAGAAACAGGGAAGGCCTTGCCACTGTGCAAACGTTGTTCAGCAACAGCCAAAACTCTGGTGTGTTATCAACAGCGTTTTAGCCACCAATCCAAAACACAGCATCATATGGGCTGCTATGAGGAAAGTTAACTCCATTCCAGGAGACTAAAATAAACTAGAAACTTAAAGAAGTCTATGGATTCAAGGGATGCTAAGGCCTTTCCTGAAGTCTGAGAGCAGGCAATACCTACAACACCTGAGGTAAAACTTTTGGTCAAATTTACACCAAACTACCTCAGTTACAAGTTGTTCCCAATTACTCACCTATGGCACAGACAACCCACTGGAATCAGGTGAGATTACTACTCACCACTCGCAGGAATGGCACGATCCAAATGGAAAAAAAACTAGGAGCTGCTTCAGGAGGAGTGCAGACAGGGGCACTGGTGACAGTTCAGTTCTTGTCACTGTAGGAGCTGGAATAATATTTTAAACCAACAGCCAGGGGCAGTGAGAAATCACTGTTTTAGGTGGCTGTGTGCATGGTGTTTGTAGATGACTTTACAGCTTAGCAGAGAGATCCAGCAGATGCAAGTGAATGAAGCTGGAACGATGTTTTTATTTCCTATAATAAGCAAAGGAATGGGAAACAACAGCATGTGCGCAGATTAATGGGTCTCTGAGCAGCAAGATGTGATTAACTCATTTCAGTCAGTGCTGGGGATCTCAGCACCTCATTAGCTTTTTCATTAATGGTTACAACTAATATCTGATTAGCGTCTCTGTTTAGCTAGTAATGAGTTCTCCTTAACGGAGATGGGAGTTTTCCACTGGGTGACGGTGAAAGCGAGAAGGAAGAAGCCCTGTAATTAGAGACCTCTTCATCGCCATCACTGACCTGACTCTCCTCCCTGCCCCATTGTAACTGTCCCTGCCACCTTGACAAGGGCGTGTGTGCAATGTGCTAAACACACTCAGCAAGCCAGAGGGAGAAGACCCAGTTCTGGCTCCTGAAAAAGAAATCAGCCCAAGCTGGATGGCAGTAGGTGGGACAGCCTTGGAGGTACCGTCCCCATCCCTGCGCTAAAGGGTATGAGGGGCAACAAGTGACCACAGGGAAGGGCGAAGAAACACTGGATAGAGATACGAAGCAACAGCTGCCTTCACATGGAGCACTCAGCGCAGTGATTTGTTTTCTAATAGATTTTAGTAATTTCCCCACTAGAGCGTGCTGTTTTCCTGTTCCCATGAGTTATCCAGAGGATTCTGGAGCACACAGCTCTCCTGACACTGCTACTACATCTTCATAGCTATAAGGCTTGGGATATATTTTCTAAATCTATGTACTTTGGCGTCTGGATGAGAACTAAATGCAGGAGCCCACTGGCCATGAAAGGGATGGGGGACCACAAGATGGGAGAAGTCCTGCAAGGCTTCACACCCTGAGGCTTTACATCAGTGCTGTTATCCGAGCAGTTTTACTTTCCCGCTTTGAAAGGGGATGACACTCTCAGCTATGCGTATGTGGTCTTTTGTACTGACCCTTTAGAAATGCTTGTAATTGAAAAAATAAAAAAAAAAAATACTCTTCCTTTTAAAAAAAAAAGAAAATTATTCTTCCTTTAAAACTTAATTCCCTGACAAGGGACAAATATTTGGGACTCCTGGCTATGTGGTAATGCTCAAATCTTTTTTTTTTTTGTTGTAAAAGGCTTTAGTTATAGCAGATCAAAATGTCCTTTGTGGACCATAAAGGTAACTCAGTCGTTTCTAACAGGACTTGTATGTTATGCTACCAATATAATCAACTTGTGTAGTTTTGGATTTGTTTGTTCTCAGATGTAGCACCCAGATGTTAAACGAGGGGCAGATATATTGTAAAAAGCAATCAATGCTGCAAATTAATTAGCTGGGTTCAATGAAAGCAGAAGCCCTATCTGGCTGCTGACTGCCAGCAGTGCAGGTACTCATGTCTTAGCCGTGCCCCACAGTTGAGGCAGAGGAGAACGCCCCATGGGGAAGAGTGGGAACCCCTTGGCAGACCATTGGGCAGGGACCCAAGGTCCTGGCTCCAGCCTCAGGCTCCAGTATGGCTCCAGGATGACTTGGCCACACCAAGTCCTATTGCCTGTCCACTGCAAGTGGAAGTGCACCCATCCTGGTCACTCCTTGGGATGGCTCTGGCTGAGGTACTGGTATTGCCCATCATTTCCCCACATGGATGTAGAGCTGCCTACCATCCACCTTGTGGGAGGAGACGCTTATGCCAAGCCCAAGAGGCCAGCAAAAGAGACTGACTCAGTGCAGCACTCAGCCCACTTGGGAAAGATATACTTCCCATGGTGGTGCTGGACCCTCCCCGGGGGCTGTGACAGTAAGCTCCACTGTTTAAAGTTGTGCTATTTGAACAGCTACTGCTCTCAGTTTTAAATTTCCTACCCAAATACTCATTAGGTCACCGGGTTTTCAATATTGGGATATCAATACAGTGAACAATTGTTCCACTTCACCTCTTCTGCTGAATATTTCCATAGTCCACTCATTTCAGGCTGAAGAGGTTTTATTTGTTATTCTTATTCTTTGCCCATCTCTGAGATGGGTGTGAGGTCCTCCACCAAGTCCAGTAACTCCCAACTCACAGGCCAGATCCTCATGACTGACCACAGGTGACGCAGGATTACAGCTCAGGGCAAAATTCACCAGCCTGGCTTGCTGATGTTCCACCCTCTATTTCTTTGCTCAGCTTTCAGTTGTTTTCAGTGGTGTGGTAACTCAACCTTATAGCTTATGAGTAGCAAAACCCCAGAGCAGGTAGGGAAAGGATGTGCTGAGGTTTGTAAAGGGAATTTTCCTTTCTGAGTGTATACTTCATTGAGAATAAACCTGCCCTGGGTCACCTAAATTTAGGAGCAGCAAGGGTGCATTAGGGTGGCCGTGCTCACCTGCATTTGCAAGACTAAGGCTGAGCTGTTTGCCCAAAACTTTCTTCATGATAACAAAAAGCCCCGTAAGGCTCAACTCACCAATTCTAGACACCTTTCTGTGAATAACCCACTCTTCATCCCAGTGGCTACATCAGCACTGTGATACTTCATCTCCTGGAGGTGGCCTCACCTGCAGAGCTGAGGACTAGTTCTCTCCACCTGACTGACCATACTTGTGCTGCTTAGCACCTAACCCTGCATCTCTTGTACACCCCAAGTACTGTCCCTGGGACCTGAGAAAACAATTACTAAAACATATATATGTATTTTAAGTAAAAGTATGTGCAATAATGTGACAGTGCTGCAGCAGCACCATCAGAGTGTCACATCAATGGGACTCCTATGACACAAAGCCGAATGTTTATGTTGTGTCCCCAGAGATGGCATGAAGGGAGCGCTGGAGAATACAAAGGGTGAGCTGGCAGCTGGCATTCAAGAGTAGATATGTTTTGGGACGTGTCTGTATATGTTGATATATGAACATAAAAATAAGATATAATGAAATAGGTCAAGTCCTATTCTTGTGACCGAGGGCACAGATATACCATGGAGTATATCTGTACAGCTAAATCTTCGTGTCTTAAAAATGCTGTATGTCTTCATTTATAGCGCCTTTTGGGAATGGTCCTTGGCTCATGCTGTGCTCCAGGCTGAGCCTGGGCATTATCTGGGAGGGGATGAGAAGCCATGGGCTGAAACAGTACCTGGGAGCAGACTACAGACTAAACACTATGGACAATCTCAGGACACAGTTTGGTCCTAGTTAATCCCTAGGCTGCATGTATATCCTGTGCCTTCTTTTCTACAATAAGAGCACATAATGTATAAAGATGCTGAGATGTACTGTCTGACTTTGATGCCCTTGCCCTTGTGTCAAGGAGAGGTGAAGATGGCTGAGACAAGCTCATTTCAGTAGTGCCAAATGGCAGTAGAAGCAACAATGGCCATGCATTCCAGCTTGGGATGTTCAGATTGGACATTAGGAAAAATGTCTTTCTCACTAGGAGGGTGAGAAGGTAATAGGTCAGCCAGGAGAAGAAATGGGACCTCTGTCCTTGGAAAATGTCCAGACTTGGCTAGGCAAAGCCATGGCTGATCTGATCCAGCACTGGGGTTTCCCACTTGGATTAGAAACCTTCAGAGAGCCCGGTCAGCCAAAGCTTCTAGGAATTTCTGGTGAACTGCAGATCTGCAGCATTTTTTCTGTTGATTTCCAAGGCTGGGGTTATGTCTGGGCAACACGCCTTTCCAGGAGTGGAATGGCTCTGGTGAACTAGCTGAAGTTGCAGAGTTTTGAAAAGAAGACAGAAAGATTTCTTTAAACCCATCAGCAAAGGTTCCCCGGCATCCCAGCTCTTTTGGAAGAGGCTGTATTTTGCAGGAAGGACAGAAACGTTACTGTGCTTACAACAACGAGGCTTTGCCTCGTGGCTGGTACAGAACAACTTTAGGCCATTCGCTTATTCGCTTCCTTTGGTAACGGCGCCCTTCAGACCCTCCTCTCCTGTGCAATTGTACGGCACACCTAAAGCAACCCCCTGAACAAAGCAAACTCATCAGCTCTGCAAACCTGCTTAGTGCAGAGCTCAAGGCAGCATGTCATTACTTGGCCATGTTCTCAGTGGATGTAGATCAGCTCCACTTCCCAGAGGTCAAAGCTACACCAATTTACAGCAGTCAGCAGGATTTGCCATTACGTCCCAGAGGAAAAAAAAAGGAAAAATAAAATTAAAAAAAAGCCAATTTTGTCATCCCCTGAACGCTCTCTCTGCAAATTTATCTTTCTGGATCTTATGTTTTGATTTTTTGAAATGCCATGTGGCATTTATAGATATGCCATACCCTGGCATCCTTTCCATTCAACTCTTTGAGCTTGTCTTCTGTCACACCTCCGTATAGTGCTTAGCACAGGAGGGTCTGGGCCTTGATCAGAGTTTTGATCTGCTCAGTAGCCATGAAAAAAAAAAATGCCCAGCAAAACTTGTCTGCCAGTCAAATTTTCGCTGCACCTCAACAGATTCCTAAAAATCGTATCACTTAAGGGCATGCAGCAGGATCACAAGTTGTCACTAAAGTGATAGTGACATGGTGAGTCCTCGTTGCCGTAGCACAAACGTCCAGAAGCTTCAGTAATGTAGTGTCTGTCCTCAGTACCAGATGTACAAACTCAGAACAAAAAATTATTCCTATCCCCAAGATATAGAGGCTAGGTAAATACTTAATATGTCTACTGTGTTACCAAGAATAATGAAGAAATGGCACTTACGACAAGATAATTTTCCAAATTATCTTACATCTAATGTATCTGTATCTATAGAGTGAGACATATAGACATGTAAATGTATTTACATGTCAAATGTTCACCTGTCCTTTGGACTCGAATCTATTTTTTTTTTTTTTACATGTTGTCCCAATCTTTTTTTCCCCCTTCTCAATTCTTAGGAGTTGCGGAAGAATTGTGAAAGACGGAGGGAAAAACAAAACCAACAATGCACATGCTTTTACAATGTATCAAAAAGCACTGGAACAAAGTGAATTTTTTCCTTGGAAAAATTAATGGCTTATGGCATCCCATTCCCTTTTGAAAGAATCCTCATCTGTGGAGGGAGACTACAGCAAGGCTGCTTTAAGCATGCGGTAAATGGATTTCATGCTACAGTAATTTATTCTCGCTCTGTGGGTCAGTCATTAACCATTATCCAGGCTACATTTCTAAAACTTACCTTGCCTGGACTGTGTCATGCTCACGGTTATAAACTCACAGACCTGACATAAGATGTGCAGACTTGCCTTTTGGGAAGCCCTCACCCCACAACACTAACCCTGCTATCGAAAATTCGTATCAACAGCTCCACTGACATCAGTCTAAAGCTGCTTATGTGAAGTTGGTCTGATCCCATGTTGGCCTGAATTCAGGTTAGGACATGACACAGAGACTACTGAAGTCACTGGGAGATCTTCCTGTTTTCTTTAGTGGGTCTGGGTTAGGACTGTATGTGATATCCATGCCAACAAAAAGAGGTCACGGATCTTTCCCTGGCATTGGCGCTACGAGGCAGCACAGCTCACATCAACCCAGCCGGCTGTGTTTGGCCCCACGTACCAGGTGCTGCCTCGTGGGAATGACCCCCAAAGCCAGACCAGCAAATGTGCAAGCACCTAAGCAGAAGGGACAACTGTGGGACAGGGCTTCAGTCTGTTCTTTGTTTTATTTATTAGTATGGGCCCAACTTGAAGCAGCCCAAACCCAAATCCCACCTACATACTCCTGAGCAGTGGGAAAGGCCGCTCTGCCACGGGCAGGTAGAGCGTCCCCCATGTTCTTTGCCATCACCAGCACGGTTCCTCCCCATTGCAGAGCAGGTGTTGGCCATCTACTGTTAGCTCTGGCTCAGAGACCAGGTTTTGCATTTCTCCTATATTAGCAAGACAGATGAAGATCAAAGCCCATGCATGTTTGCTTTTCCACTGGGTGGCTGGACTGGGACAATGGAAAGCAGTTTATGCTGGAAAATAGTTGTAGAAAGAAAAAGATACCACAAATGCAGTCCCTATCAAAAGAGGAATGGGTAAGGGAAGGGAGTTCACAGCACACAGATTAGTAAAGTAGCTTTTCTGGGTTAAAAGTTTAGTTGAGGTGTGGGTCTTGATGCTGTATTAAAGGACAGAGATGTCATTTCATGGCTTCATTCACCCTTTCCTATGGAAAAGACTACTTCTCTCAGAAAACCGTCTGTTCATTACCTGGCACACTTAGCTGTGTTAAGCCATCCGTCAACTGGCCTGGCGAAGGGAGAGGGAGAGGTCAAGTCCTCCATCCTACCCATGACCCCATCCCCAATTAAGTCCATGGCTGATGTCAGCCTGACATCAGAAGGAGGTGACAGGTCCACCATCCCCTCACCGTATCTTCTCTTCCCCATCAGCTCCAGTGTGGTCTGCTCAGCTTGGCAGAACCACAGGGTTGCTGCCGAGCTCAGGGGGGAGCAGGCAGGAGCCCCAGCAGGAGGTGCCTGCTGAGTCAGCCCTTGGCTGTGCCTGAATTTGCGTTGTTATTGACCTTGGCTAGATAGGAGGTCGTGGAAGCTGGAAAGCCCCCTGCTCCGTTCTTCCTCCCCTGCTCCATGTGGTAACCTCAGGAAAGGCTCTTGCTCATCAGTTTGTTATTGATCCACATCACTTACAGCAGTTGTAATTGCAGAGATGAGAGCTGCAATTAGAGCAGTGGGAACAGCATAATCTGTTACTCTGGTGGTGGTCACCAGAAGAGACACATCTCCCACGCAGGAGTGGGCAGAGGTGGTCCAGAGGCTGCATGATCAGAAGCAGGACACCTGGCCTCTGATTTCCACTTTGCAAACCATACCTGGACAGAGGCCACCCCATTTTCTTCACCCCACACCTTGTCACATGGGTGTCCCACCTAATTTCTTCTGGCCTGCACAGAACAGACAGAACCCTTGAACACCCGAGGACTGATCAAAAGCCTGGAAGGCAGGACTGAGCAGCTCTGACAGCCACATAGCACGTGGACAAGAAAACCCTGCTAACACAAGAAGACTGTGTCATACAGCACACCCCACTAACCCTGAGCTGGGTAGTCAGTGCGTCCTGCTGCTCTGTGCTGAATAAGAAAGCTCAGCATCCTAAGATCCTCCCTTTCAAGGGATAAAGAAGCAGGTTTTAAGTCAGAACAGTTTTAGTAAACAAGACCAGTATAGGATCTTCACTGTTAAGACATAAAGAAGCAGACTTTAACCCATAAGTCTTACTGAACAAAAAAAATAACCTTTTTTTTTTTTTTTACAGAAGCTTTTTTTACAGAAGTATAGCCTAGACCACACCAATGTTTATTTTTTCCCCTTTGCGTCCAAGCGGAGACAGAGTTAACACAAGAGAGCAGGACTGCGCTGCTGCAACTCCGGGCAGGAGAGGAGGAGAGGTGAAAAGAGAGGGGGCGAGACCTGCCCCTTTCAGCAGCTGAGAGATGCCGGACTGCATCTCCCATTTCATGGAACTTCACCCTAATAGCAAGGAGGAGGCTGTGCAGCTGCACAACCACATCATTTGACAGAAGGGCAAACGGAGGCAGCTCATGAGGAGCCCAAGTCTCCTTTTCTTTTTCCTCTGGTAAATCAATGCTGGTGCTAGCACTGCTCCGGAGTTGGTCCCACAGAGCTATAGGGGCAAGCAATAAATAAACTGGAGTATGGTCACAAACACAATTAACAGATTATGTTGTCCTGCTTCCAGCACAGAAACCTCTCCAGCTCTTTATGGTCGTCTCCCAGAAGTAAACAAGGACATATGACATATGTACAGCTTCATTTATCCTGTCCCTGACCTTCATTTTGGTCCTGATTCTAGTCTCTTCTCTGCTTACAGCTAATGAAATCCCAACGTGTGCTTGTTCTGATTTTCCTCACCCTCCTCCTTGCTTCCATTTCTGATTTCTGAGATGTCCTGAAAGTAATTCGGTTAGCAGGAAAATAAACAGGACATTACTCTTGGTGGCTTTCAATTGTATTTTCTCCTTCCCTGATGTCAGCCCCTGGCAGAGGGTGGGGAAAGAGGAACTCAGGGCCATCAGAGAAGCTTTTCTGGCACAGAGAAGGAACCTGCACACTGCCAAACTCTTCACTATTGTTCAGCGTGCACCCTGCTGTTTGTTTGGGACCTGGAAAATAGACCCTCACTGTGAAATTTTTACAGGAAAAAAATCAAAGCTGAGCATAGCAAAGGCAGGTCAAGCAGCAGAACGAGCTGGTCCCAGCAAATGGGCATTTTTGCTTTCTGTGGCAGCTGATGGCGATGAATAAGTGTGTGTGTGTGTGTGTGTGTGTGTGTATGTGTTAATGGCTCTTGTTGGTTTTGGCTTAGCAATGAGGGGTATTATTGAAGACTGAGAAGAAGTAAGACAGACCCAAACTAGACTTGCATCCTTTCAGGCTCCTTTCACAGGGCAGCCTTCATCCCCGCAAACACAGCTGGGCCCTCCTTGACTCAGCTCACCATGGTCTACCATCCGCTTCCAATCTGCTGGGCTTCTGGCTCCCATCAGCACTGGGCATCCTGCTCATCCAGCCAGTCTGTGTCCATCCATACTGATGGTGCTGAGTGCTTCTGCTCATTTCTTCAAATTTACCTCCTCTGAGTGAAGCAATGACAGGATCAGTTCCTTGCCAGAGCAACTTTGCTAAAGTACAAGCTATATTAGTTAAAACAACAGTTATTAAACCTTGGAAGGACTTCCTCTGCACCACAGGGCAGAGCTGTCGCTCTTCAGGAACACACATCTTCAAGGGTTTCCTCACATCCCTGCAAGAACTCAGGATGATCTGGTCAGCCATGATAAGGGAGAACCAGCTTCTGAGATGGCTCATCTGAACCCCTAATTGCAGTGATTATTGCCACCTCACTTCTCGGTCTCTCCTGCAGATGGCAACCAGCGTGTTCTTAGTTAAACCAAGTGACAGGCTGCAATAATGAGTGACCACATCAAGAATGACAGCAAGGGAGAGATATTGCTCGAGGCATCACTCCAAACTGGATGGAGCTGGTTGGGTGCAGGAGGGCAAGCAAGCTGCTCCAGATGGAAGAAGCTGACAAAGACATCTGAAATCACTCTTTTTTTACCCACAGATGAGCATCTGCCTGTTTTCCATCCCGCCAAGCATGCTGCATTGCTTTCACTAACTGTGATTGCTCCTGAAATGTCTAAATCTCCCTTTTCCCTTCCAGCCCAGACCATAAGCCTGGCCATAGAGTGTCAGACTGACGTCTCAGCTGCCCTGGCATCCCATCTGTAACAAACGTCCTGGAGCAGATGCTTGAGGACGTGCACACTGAACAAGTCAATTACTCCTTCTTTTCTCTCTCAACTTCTGGCAGTTGACACACGGAAGCAGAGGTTGTATTTCAGTCTCTCCTGTCCTACATGGATTTCTCTTGCTTTTTTTTGACTCACCTACGCTCCCACCGTTGCAGGCATTGAAACAGGTCTGAATTCTTCCCATCAATAGAGGGCAGTGCTGTCCTCACTGTCACAGCCCAGGGACAAGTATTGCAAGGAGAGATAAAGTGTAATACGTGTTATTAAAGGTCGAGGCCTTTTTGGCACAGCTCTGTGTTTTGGTCTCCCAGTAAACCAACTTAAGAACTGCTGGGGTTACAAAAGCCAGGAGTTAATCAGTAACTCAGATGTTTATCACCTGCATGTTTAACTATTTATTCCTCCCTTGCAATACCTGCCTGTTTTTTTGTGGTGTTTTGTTTGTTTTGTTTTTTTTAACCTTCATTTAATGAGTAACTATTTGGAAGGGGATTAAAAACACCTGTTCTCTCAACATATTGTGACTTTTTGGTGGTGGCCATTTTGACTGTAAGCAGCTGTGTCCCACATTCATTGACACATAGAAAGGAAAATTCAAGTGTTTCTAGAGAAAAAAAAAGAAATTCAGCCCTTTCAGTGCAGACCAGTCCCTCCCACAGCCTAGTCTGGCATGTTCCCAGCTTCAGTGCTGTTCTGCAGGCACGCATCTCCGTGTGCTCCCTGCTATGACTTTAACCCCTGTTTGCTCTCTCAACATCTCCTGTTCACCTGATCACATAGAACCACAGAAAAATTTGGAGCAGAGGCATTTCAGGAGGTTTTATGGTCCATATATTTCCCCTCTGCTCTATGCCAGTGCTTCCATTTACTGGGAGCGGAGCAAGGAGGGGAACAAATTTTGTGCAGAGTGAATTTTGGATTAGGTACTTTCTATAAGGGAAGACTCAGGGCCGTTGTTCCCAGTTTTATCATTGCAATGTGTGTGAATGTGGGCAAGTCAACAGCTCCGCCTGCTCACATGTAACCTGAAGCAATGTGGTCGGTGAGAACTACAGTGGTAAATCAGCTGAACATGAAGGTTTTGGGCATTTATAAAAGCAAATTATTAAGGCAATATAAAGCATTACTATCTTTTTGTGCAATTCTTCCTGTACAGGGGATGTGGTGATCTCTCCATGCCCCTTCCCACCCTATCGCTCTGATTCCTTCTTGTGTTTCATTTCTCCACACGTCCTCACAGTATTTGGTTGCTTTTCTCTCTGTGTCTGTTCAAAATAACAGCTCTTAAAGCAACTGTTAGAGAAGTTCAGGGTGTCAAAGCTTTGTGCATATTCCTAATCCACTCCTCTCACTACTGACATGCTTTACCAGGTTTAACTCCTTTTTGCCCAGAAGAAGTGCTACAGCTTCTCTCTTTAACTCACTTCCACCTTCCTGGTTAGGGCTGTCTTTGCCCCGGAGCCTCCACTCATCCGCAACACCTCCAGCAGAGAAGCAGGCTGTGAACACGGGCCTGAGCACACTCAAAATAAAAGCCAGGGCCACAGAAGTAAATGAGGGCAGCAACGCTTCTGCAGCCTTTACTCCTGGAGATGTTGGCTGAGCCTGAAAGCACACAGCTGGATGCCAACAGCCCAGGCAGAGTTTAAAGGAGTGGTACTGGGAAAGGAAGGATGGATTCATGGACATATTCTTCCTGTAAACTGAAGAAGTCTGACCACAGACAGCCAGAAACAACAAATCTGTAGCTCCTCAGGGCAAATTTCATGGTTGCTTTTGAGAGAAGAAACTCTCTTGACCTGGCAATGATGTTATTAGCTTCCTAGCATTGATTCTGAAATTCCCCTCTCTCTTTCCAGCCTAAATTAAACACTAATTAAAGCCACGTATTGCAAAAACAGCCCTAGGTTCATAGTGCTATTTATCAAGCTGCCTGAAAAGCCCCAGCTCCCTAGTGAGACAAGAGGGAACAATATTTTTTGTTACCAATTTTTTATTAACTCTGTCAGTTTTATGCAGTGAGGTGAAGCAGGCAAAAGAAAGGAGTAAGCAAGATGGAGAGATCTCACCAAATAAAGGGTTCAGTAATTTTCCATTTGTCAATTGCTGGAGGTAGAATAGTAATTTGGTCACAAAAAAAACCCAGAACAATAAAGAATAACCAGTGGTCCACGCTCTGCAGCATGAACAGAAATCAGCCTCCACAGAACATGCCAAGAAAACCCGTGACTGCAACGAAAGGTGTTGGATAGATTGGTCTTCCATAGCATGTCTCCTGCTGAGCACCCAAATGCCTTGGTCATTGTAATTTGGACCAAAGTCATTGGCCAGGCTGAAAAGATTTGGTCTTAGAAAAAAACAAGCTTCACATGAAAGCCAAAGTCATCCCTGGATGCAAAGTTTTCTTCAGCATTTTCCATAAGGCTTCTGGCAATCAAGGGAACCAGGTGTAAAGTGCTCGACTATAAAATACTGTATTCTCTGCCGAGGCATTGTCCACGTGGGAAATGCTGTATGTGTTCAACCTTAAAAACTTTGCTACCTCTACAAATTTGATTTTATTGTGGTAAGAGACAATAGTGAGTACATGCACATCTATCTGAATATCCTTTGTATGCCATTGACAGCACCAAAGAGTTTCTTATGTAGCTCAACTGTGTTTTCTAATTATATACCCAGGTGGCATCTCACTGACCTGAGGCATCCAAACTTGAATTGGCAATTACCTTATTGTTTGCATGTGCCCAAAGACATGCTGAAAGGCAGATCTCTTGTCTTACCATGGTGGTGCAAGTGACTGCCTGCCACTTTGGGCTGGCCCCTAGAAAGTGAGGCATGGCAAGTGCAAGACAGGACCTAAGGCCAACAGGCACCCCTGGGAGTAGGGTGGGAGGTAGCACAATGACCTGTTTGGGTCAGCCACCTCATTCCTGAGACAACAGAAGTTTGGTAGCAGAAACTGAGGGTCTCAGGAAGTCACTGGTGCCTGCCTACACCCCAATGCAGACTGCTTGCAGCCCACGTCCCAAGTGGCTGCTGCTGCTGTGCTTACTGTGAAGGCTCCCATGCCTGTCCTCCTTGTTCAAGCTAGAGATCTCTCCAAGGAAATCTACAGAGCATCTGAAGAGAGGGTGATGGTGCACAAGCCACCCTCGCACAGCTGCAGCTTACTTGCTCTTACTAATTTGCTTACTTGGAGAAGGGGAGACTGCACTTCTGTGCAGGGATGGTGGAGAATCAACCACTCATTCTCCTTTCCCACAGTAAAACCTGCAGGAGGAAATGAGAGGACCAGCAGTGAGGGGAGAACCTGGCCTAAGGGCACAGAGAAACTCCAGGTTGTAACTATGGGGACCCTTCAGCTGCCCAGGCCCCGAGCGTGTAGCATCAGCCTTGTGATGGCTGGGAAAGGCCAGTGGTTAAACCACTAACATGTTGCCCTATTCAGTGGTTGTTAACGAGCTAGTAATGACTTTGTACATTTCTATCTACATTCAGCTACCACTTGTGTAACCAATTCATCTCTTCTCCTCAATTGCTGATATGTCATTATTTCTTCAGTCAAGTGATTGCAGGTGAAATAAGCACATACAGGCTGTATTGCTGTCAGTGAAGGCAGGAGAGTGGCTGGATGGCTGCAACAGCCAAGAGCCAAGACAGTAAATTCCCTGTGTCTTAGTTTCCTACTAATTTCCCACTAAATTTCCCAAATAGATGTCCTTAAACTGTAACCTGCTCTGAAATCCTTTGATAGACAGTGTTCATGGCAGAACCAGGTGTTACAGGCACATATTGCCTGGAAATAGGAAAGCTAATTTGCTGTGTTTAGGAAGTTTTTCTTCATAGTTTGCCTTGCCTGAGGACAGGTACTCTCTTTACCTGCATTTCAAGAAAAGGCATTCGCTTCCAGGAATATATCAATATGTTCACATGATGACAAATCACACCCGGACCTATAGTCAACGGATATAGGCAGAAGCACCTTTTATGGCCGCAGACCTTAATTCACCAAAACAATCAAGAAGTGAAGAGGGAGGATGAAAGAGAGCAGTTCATCAGAGGCAGTGACACGCTCAGAGCCCACGCAGGTCGAAACACGCCAGGCAGCATTGCTCTTCTTTTAGCGCTGAACTCAGCAACATCACATGAAAGGTGTGTGTCCCAGGAAAGGGTATTACCCACGCCTCTGAGACATAACGGACGTGCTTGCAGGAACGTTTCAGATGGGTGTGCTTACAGGGATGTGATTTGAGAGAATCGGTTGCTGATTCACCACTGGGATTTTTGTCTGGGTTAAAATTTTACTTTACTTTCCTAACACTACACAGCTCAGCCTGGAGCTCACCAAACCTAGCGAGGTTTATAATCTGCTAACCTTCAACTTTGCCTGCACTTTTCTCCTTGCTTCCTTTCCTGTGCTACTAATCATTGCTTTATTTCTGGAAAGCTGAAAACAGATGAGGGGAAAACTGACGAATCGAGCGACAAGTTTCCATTTCCTGCCAATGCCAGACACAGAACTTCCCAACTGTGCATTTACACCTACAAGGATTAGGAGTCCAAGAGCAAGAGTCTGCAGATGACTGCTTCTGATAACCACCTGGAGGGCATTTCTGGGTCCAGTTTTCGTTCCCTTCCCCAGATCAGACACTCCCCAGGCATCCCCAAACATCAATCTGATTTAAGCCAAGGTGGATCCTCATCAGAGACTCGGCATTGGCCTTGCCTTGGACTCAGGCACGCTTGCAAAGGCCTAATATAATCTTAGTATTTGTACATACACCACCTCCTCTGCCTGGTGAGGAGTCCTCAGGTTGCCCTGTACATTCAGTATAGCTTTTACCACCATTGCCATTCTGGGAGGTGCACAAGGGAATATGCAACAAACACACACACACACGCACCAGCACGCCAGGCTTTCACACCAGGTTTCTGAGTTCGTTTCTCCTCCTGTACCAGTATGATAAAAACCACAAAGAGCCAAAGGAAATAAAAATTTAGGGGCTTCAGGTCACGTCCTTCATGACCGTTCTCTGAGTTCCCAGATGTCTTTCACTTTCTCTAATATTATTGTCCATTTATTCTCCCCCCTTGCTAAATGGTTCCTACAAATCTCTGTAGGTTCCTTCTCTCTTCTGTTCTAAAATTCCCTGTACTCCTCTGAACTCATATGGGAGACCTTTCACCCTCCCAACCACCTTCCAGCACACAAGGAAAGGAAAAGACATGTGATCACGTCACACTGCCTTGTGTGTGGGTAGAGTGAAGTCATCACATGTGATGACTCACCTTGCTCCTCGAGCCAAGGTGAGACACACTCTTTTGTCATCACGGGTGGCCACAGAGAAAAATCTTGATTTACACATCAGCTTCCTCATACCAGAACCATGCCTATAATCTATGTGGCGCACATGTAGTGATACTCAAAACAGCACAGCCCGCCGCAACTCAGAGCTAAGAGATTAAGAGAGTTAGGATTATTCAAGACATAAACTCTCGTAAGTCACTTCTGAAAATCCCTTCCTTGAAAGTCTGCAGGCCCGGGGTCGGGAGAGAAAAAAAATATCTGCCTGAGCACATGACAAAGGCGAACAGAGGTGATGAGCCTCTTAAGGAAATGAGTGTGGAGCAGGATATAGGCCTCTTAGCCACATAGGGATTGTACAGGTGCCAGCAGTGAACAGAGTATCACCCTTCACGTACAGACAGAGTAGTACCATCTCCTCTTTTGCTGGTGTTTGTAATATCCAAAAAAATGAAAGAAAATCTTGTCTTTAATGGTCTGAACACTCTTGCTATTCGAAGCTAAGCTTGGACCTGCCCAGGATTTGAATGGGAAATCCCTGCTGTGGGTTCACACCAAAGAATTACAGTTGATTACTTGGTAGAAAAACAGTCGAGCAAAAACTGATTAAGTCGCAGTGTTCTGTTTGGCACCATCTTCGCAGAACAGCAAGAAGAAGATAATGGTGAAGGAAGACATGAACCCCCCCACCCAGACAGTGCTTCCTGATGGGTCATAACTAGGAGGAGGGTCTTGCTTTAGCAGCAGGGAGACTGACTAGTGCAGAGAAGGGAGGCAAGGGATTTCTGAAGAGCCTGAGGAATTAGTAACACATTGTAGATTTAATTTTAGACTGAGTGGGGCTCTCTGAGTTTGGTGTGGATTAGCTGTGACTCCCCTACCAAGAAAATATCTTCTTGGCTTCTCTAAGTCTCGAATACGTTCCATTCCCAAACAAAGCATAACAAAATTATTGACACTCTGGACATGGAGCAAGAGGATATGTCTGTTCTCACATCTCCAGCTCTATGTCTTTGTATGCTGAAAGGAAAACAGATGTTCTCCAGATGAAACTCATGTTATTACCACTCTTGCTGCTGGCCTGCACTTAAGAATCTTTCTTACTGAAAAGCAGAGATCCTGTGTGAGTTGGGATGGGAAGTCTTGGCCTTGTGACCAGATTAGTTGAGTAGCTGGCTGTTACTGTAATTCAGAAATGACAATACAAAACCAAATAGCAGTCAGTGGAAGCCCTGGTTTCCCCGTTGCTATTCAAGTGCCCAAACACATAACTATAGCACCAATTCTGTTGAAGAAAATCTGAACTCCGTAAAGCCCAGGACAACAAATTGTACTAATTCAGCTATTGGCATAAAACTTTTGTTTTAACAACTGATGTCTGAGGAGCTTATCAGTTGCCAAGTGTTTTCTTTCCTTTTGTTTCTTCGCTGAAGCACTGCAGGGCCCAGCTCAGACCGGCTTCTCGACCAGACAAACCCTTCCAAAGGCTGTAAATCAGCAGTGTCGGAGTAGGCACTGTTACACAGCAGTCTGATTTCTTTTAAATATGCAAGCCGTTTCAGTCTAAATTATGACTGAAAAAGGTTTGTTGGAGAGGAAAAGCACTTATCCAGGTTTTGGAGAGCATCGCTCTGTGTCAGCATTGCCAACTGTGCTTCTGGATGCCAGATTTTCCCAAGACAGCTGCAGGCTTAATACCACCTAGCTCCTCACAAAGTACTTCACATACTCCTTCTACCCCCTCCTCCAAAAAGTCCTTCCAAGAGGACAGAGTTAGGAAGACCTTTCAGAGGATATCTAGCTGAGGTGTCTTTAATATTTTCCATATTTCACTGACATGCACATGAGAAACAGACTCTCCATCTACGGCAGAATTCAGGAAATATTAGAATGCAAAGATCTATACATGTAGACTGGGATCCTTTAAAGGACCTATGAATATGGAGGAACAGATGCTTCAGGGAATTACCATATGAATCCACAGCATGCACAATACCATACAAAAAAATGCTATTTATGATGATTATGTCATTTTTGTGGAAACAAAACCTGCAGCAAATGGGCTAGAATAGCACTATTCAAATCCTTTAGAAATGCAAAGCTTCCCCAGTGTTAGTTGTTAGAAGCCTGACCTTTTTGCAATGTAAATACTCTGGGAGGATAACAGATATAAAATATGGCCCCAAGTCTCTCAGTTTGCACCGAGAGTCCTGGCTAGGATTAATTACCGTTCCTGTAAATTGAATTTCAGTGATAGACAGAGAAATGCTTAACCTTCAGTGTGAGGAAGGCTGCGGGTTACCTGCACTAGATGTTATCTAGCAAATAAATCTAGCCTACAGCAGGCTTTCTCACAAGTTTTCTGGCAGTCATGCTGTTTTCATCCCTCCTAAGAGCTCCACCCAAAGAAACTGAAAAGCTGTGTCAGGAAAAGAAGAAATACTTCTTCCCAACCCTCCTCTGCGGGTTTGCCTTCCATCCAGGCTCTTGGGAGTCTCCCACATCTCCATCCAGCTCAACACCACGCACTGTGAGTGCTGAGTACAGCCAAGCAGATCCTACCACCTCTTCTAAGTGTGGAGCATCCAATCAAGCCCAGCTGTGATGGAACAAGTCACTTCTGTGGACACTACACTAAAAATGATGCTGTGATATGAAATCCTGGCTTTTCAGCCTCCCTAACAAAACTCCAAGAGACTTCAAGAGCTTTCAGTTCTCTGCAGCGAAGCAAGAATGTAGTACCTTATTCAGTTTTTTCGTGAAATATATAGCAAGAAGGTAAATTCCTAAAAGACATTTCAAAACCTCCTTTCAGGTGTATAATTTTCCGTCAGACCTTACAGGATTTATTTGCCGAGAGCAATCCTTTGCAATTCAGTGCAATGTTTTCTTCAGCCTCCAGCACCTTGGCCTCCCACCCAGGGACTCTGTCTCTGGATTTTTCCCATCCTTGCCTGCCAAGGGCTGGGCTATTCCCTATGGTGCATTCCTGAAATACTTGTTGGGTGGATCAAACTTATCCTGGGGTCCATCCTGCCTGAATATGTAAAGGATTCCAGTGTTATCTGGTATGGTATCTGTAGGGCACTGGACTATGATCTCCTTCCATACCTTGTCTGGGATTTCCTACTCTTCGAGAGCAGCCAGGGAGACGCTGTTAGTGCCATATTACCAAGGGTAATGCCTCCCTCCAGTGATGGCTCCCCATGAATCCCATTGGGGTGAGCTGTGTCCACTAGCATAGACTCCTAATTCAGCCTACCACAAGCAGTCTACCAAGGCCATGACATTAAATATTAATTATTGTGATTTAATAATAAATTAATATTAACAATCACTGTCTTTGCAGCCTATAGGACAAACATCCTTTTTGGGGGGGATGGTGGTGGGGAGGGGAGTGTGTGTGTGTGTCTGTATGCACGCATAGGCTCTGCACCTGCAACAGACCTCAGGTACTGAGTGGTTGTCATTACAGCCTGCTGGTAATCTTCTGAGAAATCTTCATCTTTCATGGGAAAATGCAGATGAAAACAAATTCAAAATGTATCCTAGGAAAGGGTGATTAAAGAATTTTTCATTTGCTATCAGTGCCAAGAAAAAAAAAACTTCAAACATCACTTCAAATGAAAAGTTTTCTTTGCTCTTCCAATGAAAAAATCTGGATTCCCAGTTCCAAATGGCCTTTTCTTTCATAATTCAGAGCTGTTTGGTAGAGCTGAGGTTGCTTTGTGCAACACCTGTGCAGGAAGCAGCTCTCAAAGATAAGGAGATCCAGGTCTCAGGAGATGCGGGGACATTTCCCTCTGCTGAATTTTGGCAAATGTCTCAGCACTGAGAGTTTAGCAGAGACTTTCCAGCCTGGGCAACCTCTGGGTAGAAACTGGGTAGAGACAGAAGGGAGAGGAAAAGAAGCATTTTATGGTTGGGCTCAATGATCTGAAAGGTACCTTCCAAACTAGGCAATTCTATGATTCTATGATTTTGCAGCCCGCTGGTGTGGAACAGCCTGAGTGAACAGGTAATTGGTGTGGAGCTGGAGGACAAGCAGAGTCACAACTGCCACTGGTGTCACAGTGAAGTCCTGTCTCAGCCTGCCCTGCCCTGCCCTGTGAAGCAGGACATCTCTGGGAAGGAGAGCAAACATGGGGTGAGGGATGGTGGGAAAGGTCAGGCAGGACAAGGAAGAGTAAACAGAGATGATCAGCCTTGCAGCTGTGTTCAAAAGATGATGGAACAACAAAAGTAGACTGTGAGGTCAAAGGGTGCTTTTGGTCTGCAAATCGTTCTCTGGGTTACTTGCATGCCAACAGGTTGGTATAGTTTATCCAGCTGCAGCAGGTGGAAATTTTACCTCTTGATACAGACTTTGTTTCACTCATATTCAAAGAGCTGCATGGATGTCACATCACTTATGAAATGGCACTCTGACATCTGTCGCCACAGAAACTCCTAAGAACACTTTGCCTACCTAGCAATGAACACTCCAGTGTGGCCACACACGAAATCTTCAGTTGGTAGATTTGCCTTTCTTTCTTTTCTTTCTTTCTTCTTTCTTTCTTTCTTTCTTTCTTTCTTTCTTTCTTTCTTTCTTTCTTCTTCTTTCTTTCTTTCTTTCTTCTTTCTTTCTTCTTTCTTTCTTTCTTCTTTCTTTCTTTCTTTCTTTCTTCCTCTCTTTCTTTCTTTCTTTCTTCCTCTCTTTCTTTCTTTCTTTCTCTCTTTCTTTCTCTCTTTCTTCTTTCTCTCTTCTTTCTCTCTTTCTTTCTTTCTCTCTTTCTTTCTCTCTTTCTTTTCTCTCTCTCTTTCTTTCTTTTTCTTTCTCTCTTTCTTTCTTTCTCTCTTTCTCTCTCTTTCTTTCTCTCTTTCTCTCTCTCTTTCTCTCTTTCTTTCTTTCTTTCTTTTTCTTTCTCTTTCTTTCTTTCTCTTTCTTTCTTTCTCTCTCTCTTTCTTTCTTTCTTTCTTTCTCTCTTTCTTTCTTTCTCTCTTTCTCTCTTTCTCCCTTTCTCTTTTTTCTTTTTTCTCTCTTTCTTTCTTTCTTATCCTTCCTTCCTTCCTTCCTTCCTTCCCCCCCTTTTTTTTTTCTTATTCTCTCATTCTCTTATTCTCTTCCTCTCTCTCTTTCTAGACTCTAAAATATACCTGAAAACACAAATAGCAGAGGCACATTTGAAAACATAAAGCATCCTCCTGGTCCTGTGCCTTTGTGAGAAACAAGGCGAAAGGGGTAATCCTCTGGGACCCTGGGATGACCGAGCCATCTGTCCATCAATGCAAGTGATAATTCCTCTTCTGGAGGAATGCAAAACCTTAAAGATAGCTGTGGCTGCAGCTTTGCTGTCCTAGCCTTAGGGGTGTTTTTAAGAGGCAACCAAACAATCCGTCTAGCAAGTAAAACTTGTGACTTGCTTTCTCCTACTCACACTTACCAGAGCCAACAAAGGCTATAATAATGTTCATTGTTTTGGTTAAAAATAACATGGGGGAAGTAATACTTCCCCTTAATTGAGTCAGCCTGAAGCAGCTTTTTTTAAAGAATAGTGAATCATGTTACAGGACATTTCAGCTTCTGAGAAATGCAGTGCAAGGTCTCAATAAATGTGTGTCCCAACAGGCTCCCAACAGGCCTCTCAGCAAAGGTCAGTGGGCAGATGGAGCAGCTGTCTAAGGTTTCAAAATACTAATGTCCTTCAGGAAGGGTTATCTTTGGTCAGACCCTGGCAGTTTGGACAGGACAATGGAGCCCCTGGAGGCAGCGCTGTCCCAGTAAATGGTGCAGTTGAGCAGTTTGGTTGGGTAATCGGTGCAGGCTTTCAACTACAGGCTGATATTTATTTGCATTGTGACAGGGATATTGACTGCTGCAAACCTGGCTTCTTCTCAGATTGGAGTCTATCTGACCTTGTTTCATCCCTCATCCCTTCCCAGCTTGGGTCCTGGGGTGACAGGTCCAAGTTTCCGGACCAGCAGCTCAGTTGTGACGTTTTAAATCCATCCAAGAGTTTTATTTTTCTCCTATCTTGTTCATCCCTCTCAGTGCTGCAGTTGTACAACCATGTGTGTTTCAGTGCTCAACAATGTGCTCCCAGCATGCAGCTCTATGCGGTAAGCAGGGCGGTTACTATTATGGACACTATTAAAACATAAAGGAGAGACAAAGACATGTTTCAAAGCAACAAAGGAACAAGATGGCAGACGCACACAAACAGCTGAGTAGTTGCCACGTATTTCTAGATAGCTCTTCTTATCTGAAGTCAAAATTTCATGTTTATATTTTGAACTCTCATAAATGCCTGCTGAGCTGAAAGCAAGGTACAGTAAAGCAATACTTAACTTCAGGATGGTGTTGACCAAGCTTTGTCATATCCCCAGGCCAATTGCATTTGCCCGAGAGTTCCCTTAGCACAGTAATCTATTACAAATGATAATGAGAATTTAATCAATAACTGATTTTCAGGGGGTGTTCAGCAGACATCACAAATCACCACTGATCTTTGCTCAAGCACATGACTGCTCTGAATAAACACATGCAAGAAAGTGAGTGCAAGTGTGCTAGTAAACAGTGCCTCGTGAACAATAGCAGAAACAGCAGTTTGTCTCCTTGTTGGTATGAAGATGGCAGCTCTAATTTTGGAGATGTGCAAGGTGAAATCAGCAGATATTGGTCACAAAAGGAGGAGGCTCAAGTCTGTAGTTAGCGTTGTCTCCTTCACAGGTTCTTTCATGATCATAGTCAACTCCTATTCCTTTTGCACAGGTCCTTTGAGACGTGGCTACAAATCAGCACCCTGAGAAAGAGAAGCTTTCCTCCCGTAGGTACGTATGGGGTACATTTGGCTCCATCAATTCTGTTGGTTTTCACATTGATGCAGGCCTGGTTGTTTGTTTCCCTTGTGTGATGTTTTTTTTCTAAGACCCAGCACTCCCCCCATGGTGCAATTCCAAACTGCACTCACCATAAACAGATAACATTCAATTTTCTCTCCATTTTCATCACGATGCAGTGGAGGAAGCACCAGGCTGGAAACAGCTCCGAGCTGTAACCATATGTGAAAGCCTCAGTGGCTGCAGCTGCTTGTGAAGATGGACTGTGGATTTGCAGCAATGCAAATGGTTGTGGAGCAACCAGAAAGGGGTGGAGAGACACTGCAGGGCCCTCCCTGCAGTCCACGCGTGGAGCCCTCAACAGTGTGGCAGTTTTTAGGCTCTGCCAGTACAAAAATAACCAACAAATAACCAACAAATGCTCAAAATAAAAGGAACTTCAGATATAAGTGACCTTTTATCCCCAAACCAAATATATAGTTCCATAATGCTGAAATGATTTCTTCATTTCTTTACCTTGCATTAAAAAAATCAGGCAAGGTGCTATGTTAAGCACTTGTTGCGTAAACTCCAGTGACTCACCATCTTTCCAAAGAGTAGCCTCCAACACCAGGAAGCCTGGAAGGATGAGTAAGACAATTTGCAGCAGTACCTTGCTACTCCATTTAAAATGTCTTTTGCATAACTGACTCTTTCGAGGGGCCCTTTACTTTGGAAAAGCAGAGATGTACACATATATTCTGTTGAGAGGTTGTAGCATATTGCTGCTGGCTTTACCTGAGAGACTTGGCCAAATGGCGGACATGCTCCATCACAGTGGTGATGGAATAAGGTATTCCTTGGAGCTGATTCTACATATCAAAGTAAGAGGAGTCAGAAAAGAAGGGATGCAGACCCAGGTTTGCATTTCCAGACCAGCATTCTGCCCAAAAGCATCTGTCTCCTGCATTTTCATCGAGCCACTGTGTTTGGAGTTGTAGATCCACTTCTCTCTCATCTTTTCCAGACCTTTCTTTTTCTCTCATGCAGCAGAGACAGGAGAACCCATAAGCATCTTTGCCCTGTGCTGCACACGCCAGCCATGCAGATGGAGGTCCCCATTTCAGTTATCTATAGGACAGCATGGTCTTATGGGACAGCTTTGTCCTGATTTGCAAACCCTTATGGAAGAGGGTCAGCTCAGGTTGCCTGGAGAAAATTGGTGATGCATGAGCAAGGCTGGTTGCTATTTTTCAAACCTTTATATTTCAGCTAATACTTTTGGCCTTGAAAGGTCACTGGGAATGTCACTGATATGGCCTCAAGGGCTGGGGAAGGAACCCCCCACCCACTCTCCTGTAGGAGTACAACTGCTTCTTACCTCCACCTTGAATGACCACTGCTCAGCCCATAACACTACAGATTATCTGACACGCTGGGCCAAATCTTGCTCAATTCAAACACTCAGCATAACTTCTTTTGTGAGTGGGAGTCCTCCATTGGCACCGAGTTCATTACTGAAGCTATTTAAACACTTTCCACTCCCTTCCCTCCTCCTCCTCCTGCTCACCTCTCCGCTCCCCAGACAAAATAATTTCCCCATCCCATGCTATGTTAAGATCATACGCAGAAAATCCAATACATTATCCTCAGGATTAAGTAGCATTAGCAGAGCGTATTAACACGGTGCTGGTGTGTATGTGTCAGGGACACGTTTATTCTCCACAGGCACTAAATGTTCTCGGTGATCCCCCGAGCAGGGAAGGTGGGTAGCATACCAAAGCCATGCATGTAAAGGCTGTGGAAGAGTTTAACTGCAGATATATTAAGGAATTTGCCCCAGGAATGTAAACACATCCAGAAGGTTTTGTGAGCCAAGGCAACTAATTTTAACAGAGTTCTCTTGCATGCACACACACGTGTACACACACACATACCTGCTCACACCCTTCTGCCTGTACCCCTACGTAAATATACAACAAAAGCAATATTTCTAAGGCACTAATAATAGTAAATGCTTTGCCACAGAGACGGGAACTTCATACTTATTTGGGGTGGAGTGGGAGGTCATTCACTGGTCAAACAAGGAGGTATCCATTCATGACCTGAGCTTAGCCGCAGCGCATGGAAACTGTACATAAAATGTGTCTCTGAAGAGGTTCATATGGTTAAATAAATTTGCCAGAACAAAGAACAGCTTAACCTCAGGAAAGAAAAATCAAATCTAATCTTGTCAGGCATTTATTGGAGCCTTGAGTAATCTTAATTTTCCAGTGAAATTTTTTTATTCCCTGTGTTTTTGTGCAGCTTTCAGACACCCAATTGAAATATTTTTACCTGTCCTGGTTAGTCAGTTCTAGCCTTAATCTCTGTCATACTCTCCTTTTACTCTTTGACTGCTTCAATGATACACTCAAAACACTGTACCTAAAATTTTTGCAGGACCCTTTAGCAAGAAAGGATCAAGACGTATAAACGAGGACTTTGGTAACTGTAGATGTTTGATAATCCTTGAGCACCACCCAGTTAATCAGTCTGCTGATCAGCTTCTGCATATGTGCTCAGCTGCCCTGCCCAAGAGATCACGTACCTATTCCTCGTCATTAACTCAGTCTTAAAACTATCTTGGGCACCAGCTCAGCCCCCTGAGGGTCTTGCTCCATTTTTTGTACCAGGCCAGGCTTCATCAGCCTGTAAAAATCAGGCCCCTCTCAAAATCAAAGCATTAAAAATTAAAAAAAAATAAAAATTAAAAAGTGATTACTGACGTTCCTGGTGTCTATCTTTTACATAACACTCAAATGTGAAAGCATTTGCCTGGGAAATGGGGGCTCACAAGTTCCAATTGAGGTTTGACCTTGGATGGTTCAAACCAGCAAATGCCAAGACAAAATGGGATAATACATCAAGACAGAGCCTTAGTGTCAAAGGACAGAGTGCCAGGATCATGTCTAACTCCAGAGTGGTCACAGCACTCCCAATAGAAGGGATTACTCAGTGTCCTGATTAACATGTAGAGACCACCCCCACCAAGTGGGGTAGCCCCAATTGTATTTGGTGGGACACTTGATGCATTGTATGTGCTCTGGGAGTGCCTAATGGACTGGGTCTTGCAGGCAAGCCTCTGCTGAGCTCCTGGATCCTGATGGATTAAAGAAGGACGTAAACACTGACTGACTCAGCCTAGACATCTCTGGATAGGTACCTTTGCTACAGGAGGAGGAGACCTAGAAGTATAGATAGCCAGAAGGGGAAGGCTGGAGGATATGGCCTCAGCCATAACACCTGATCCAAAGTAGATGTGTCACCCCAGCTGGTGCTTTCTAGGGTGCCAAGACTAGGTGACTTGGTGCTAGTCACCAAGAAATCATGCCTGAAGAGTCTAATGAGTTTAAGTACCCCAAAAGCAGAAAGTACTTTTGGTTGATTTTGGAGCCTTATCTCTTTCTAGCCCACAGGTCCTTTATTGGATAGGGTGGAACTGGATGAGATTGGATTAGATAGGATCAACAGCAAACTCTAAATTTATTTTTATATAAACTGGACACCTAAGCAACAACCACAGGGAGGGATGGCACTCACTTAGGAAATTCTGCTCTGGGAATGAATTTTCCAGCTTCAAAGTCTAACAAAAAATTTCTTCAATCTAAGTGTTTGGGGTATGAGGGGTTTTCAAGTATATTCAGAATAAGGAATTAAAATTTCAGATTATGTGCTCTGATGTAGAGATTTCTCCGTTGAAATAAGGAGTCAAAATAATTCCATTACATATAGATCCGAGATTTCAGTTCATGTCTATCTTAAATTTAAATTTGGACATTTGAATTCTTACTATGCTTTAACTTTAGTCATTTTTGCTAGTGGACTAGAGAGTCCCGTGTTTGATATACTTTAAATGAAACAAATTAGCTATTAAAATAAAATGTACTCAAAAGACTTAAACTATTGTCAAAAAACAATTGGGTTTTGATAGTAATTGTTTGGAGACTGTGCCTAAAACATCACACATCACAAATTACCTAACTGCCATTCTTTCTTGTTCAAATTTGTTCTTCTTGTTAAAATTATTAAGCTAAGAAAGTTCTTGTTTGTTTACAACCTGAGATAAGATACAGGAATGTCTTACTCTGGTTTTGTCCAGGTGAAGACTTACTATTTTTTTTCTCTTTTTTAAACTTTACTGACTTTATAAGTTGTGTTGCGTGCATTTTTTACAGGGGTGGCATCTAACAAAAACCCTCATCTGAAGTATCCTTGCAAATACCACAGAGAGTGGGAGGGGAAGGGAATTCTGCACTCCCTGCAAAAATGAGGGACGGAAAAATGCTTCTGAAGGACTCTCAGCAGCTTAATCCTAGCCACTTATCTCGATGTGACTGTGGCAGGAGATTTCCTTAACAGGCACCTCCAAAGAGGCACTGCACCAAATTCCTAGCAGCCCTTCACACATAGGTCCCATGTGACACCTGGCCCTGCAGCAGCCACGAGCTTGGGTGGGCACATGAGGCTCGTACTTGGAGGCACATGTAGGTGTAAGCTGATGGACCTCCACAGCAATCAGGTGGAGATTTTTATCCCATGGTCAATAGGCAGAAGCTCATCTACTTTTTTCCTGAGTGGTGGGCACTACTGCGCTTAGAAAAGCCACTGAAATAGGCTTGGGTTTTTTTGAGAGTAAAGTTAAGTTTCCATGCAGAGACACAAAAAATCCACACACCTCCCTGCTGCACAAAGGGAGAACAGTCCAACTTCTGGCAGCCTCATTCAGGCAGGTTCTGTTTTTCTCTTGGCAGCAGTAATACAGGCACAAACAAGTATTAGCATAATCACTAGGGCTTTTCTTTAGTTTTCAAATTTTATGAAAGAGGTGCTTGGTTTCTTCATGAGATACATGTAGCCTGTGGCTAATTGGATCCTGATTTTTAATTTGTACTGAGCTCATGCCTCATAGTCTCAGCCACAGCCCAGGATCTGGCTCTCCCATTTTAGGCAAAAATGCTGAAGGATGGCACCCTTTGGTTGGCACAGTGTGGTTCTTCACCATGGACATGCAGAGCAGGACCTGGTGGACTCCACTCTGTTCTCAGCATGAGGGATGCTCAGATTTTTTAAGACGGAGTAGGCAAAGGCTTTCCACATACCTCTTACTAGCTAGCTGCTAGATCTCACCATATCTGCTCTCATAAAAGGGGTTCAGATTATCTCTCCTTTGCAGTTCACTCTCAAGGATGGGATTACCTAATTTTGCGTATTTAAATGTGTGATATCTAATGCAAGCTAATCTTGTACTCTCCTTCTGTAATCAGTGGAGAAAGTAAACACATGGGAGGACAATTCAACCCCTTTTGGACACTCCTTTAAGGACGGGATGGATTCTCTTGCATTGGTGCTTCTGCATTGCCTGCAAATGAAGGACCTGCCTCTTCTCAGAGATGAATTCCACTTTTAAATCACACACATGAGGTCCAAAAAAGACAATGCCCAACTACTTTTGCTTCTCCCAACTCTGCGCTGCAGCTCAGCTGTCTCAGCAGTATATGGGAAAAGCATCTGGTCCTGTGTCATTTGTCAACATTACAACTCCCCCACCGCCTCTGCCCTGGGAAGGGCTAAGCCCTTTGCCTTTCGGTGAAATTTTGCTGAGTGTATATTTATAGCTGTTATTCATTAAATAGATTCACCTGACCGGAGGGCTGCCACAAACAGTCATTCTTGGTATTGTTTTGTAAAGGGAGGATTTATAGTTAGCAAAAGCTGTTTATTTCATCTACAGTAAAAGCTTGCCCTCAGGATTCTGCAACCACAGTTTAGGGTCGCTACTGATATTTCTTAAAGCTTAGATGTCCTTTCAATTTATTAATTATAAACTCAAGAGGAAACCACAAGTGCCAAGAGACATTCAAAATAATTTTTCTGTGTCTGAAGACACCTAGAACTTCTGGCACTTCATGCTTTCCAGGTTGTATCTGGCGTCCCATTTAAACTTCTGCTCAGAAGGGCCTCAGTGTAATTTCAAACCTAAGCCTCATCAAGACCCACAAAGTGGGCAGCTTTTTGCTTTTCTTAGTTGTGGGGTTTGGCCATGCAGGAGACAGCCACACATTGGCAGGTTGCATTGGGACTTGCCTGACCAGGGTGCCTGGCCTCTCCATGGTTGATCCTACTACTTTGCCCTGCGACATTTTTGGAACGTTACAGCTTCCGAGGGTTTGGCTCTGTGCCTTTCCTGATGTCCATTCCACTTTTTCCCACTCTCTTTTACTTTTCCCTCCCCCTAATTTCTTTGCTCAGTTTGCTTTCCTTAAAAAAACCCAACCATGAATCATCACCTCGAAGTCTCTCTCTCTCTCTCTCTCTCTCTCTCTCCCCGCCCCCCCCCCCCCCCCCCCCCCCCCCGACTTTGGCTTGCTTAGACTCAATGCCAGCCTAAGAAGCTCGTCAAACACTGCTGAAATTAATCACATCCAAACTGTCATTGCTTTTTAACCAGAAGCCCACTGATTAGTGTGATCTAGTCTTGTGTTCCTGTTTTCTTCAGAAAAGTTCACCCCTGCCCAGAGAGTCCTTTAATTAGTACTCTACAGGATATTCCCTTGTACAACTGCTCTAATTATGTTTAATCAGTAACACTGTACATGCAATAATTAATTACCATTAAAAGAGAGAGCTTGACATTGTGATTCATTGGTTTCATAGTCTTTTGGTCCGCTATTCAGCTATTTTATCTTCTACAGTCTACAGAGCAAATCCTTTTGGGAAGTTGGTTCAGGGTGTAAGGACTCTCAGGCTCTGTTCCAGTGTCACCAGTACTTAGTTTAACACCTAAGATCTCCATTTTCCAGCACCCCAAGTCTGTTGTGAAGGTCTTCAGTGGTCACTGAAGGCAGAGGAGCTCATCTCTGGTAGAAGGTGACATTGTACAATGTGGCTAAGCTGCCGAACAGCTGGAGGAGAGGTGAGGTTTGCCAGAGTGACAATGTCATCAGTTCACCAGGGAGAAAATCAGGGACATCACAGTCTGTGCAAGCACCCATCCTCTGCAGGAAGCAATGTTTTGCATTGCCAATGCGCAGCAAACCACAGCAAACACACCTGAATATGTGCCAGTAACACAATCATCACCACATCTCAGCTCGGATAAGGGCCACTTCTTTGGCTGCTATCCACGAGTGCTGCTCCTGTATTTAAAATGAACCTGTCACTTCACAGGAGGCAAAGGAATAAACCTTGATTTTTGTTTGAGAAGGCTCCATATCCTATGCAAGTCACAGTTTCTTTCATAAAACGTTAATTTCTTTCCATCAACAATCTAGTTGATGCATGGAAAAACCTGAGGCAAAAGCTGAAATTTTTCAAAGGCATGTCCAAAACTTTTTTATCCTGTTTTGAGAAATGATGTATCAGAGGACAGTTTTGTACTTTGAAAGAGGAAAAAGTGCCCAGGGCACCTGAAGTTCACTTTTTCCCTGAAATCTGATATGCTACAACACTTCTTCACCATCAACACTCAGCACGTAGCAGGAAGGTAGAATAGAATAGAATAGAATAGAATAGAATAGAATAGAATAGAATAGAATAGAATAGAATAGAATAGAATAATGGACTTTTTGGCACTTTCTAAAGAAAAATATGAAGTGCAATAGGCTTTTTCCTTCTTTCATTAAAAAGAAAAAATTAAATCACATTTTCCCAGCAAAAATAATTGCAAACCTGTAGGGAGGACTATGATAAAAATAAGCATCTCGGATTCCTCATGGCCTGGCTAAAACAATACTCTTTCTTTAATCTTCATTATAAACAGTATGAAAAGCAAAATCCAAAAGCAACAGAATTACATATTAATGCTTCATGTAACAAATAGATATGAGGGAGCACTTCCAAGTCATGAGATCGCTGCACAGGAGTTGGTCTTCTGGTCAATGCTGGACATTGTCTTGCTGCAGTCCTTCTTCCAGCTACATTCTGATGATTAAGGTAAGTTCAACCATTTTGATCTTTAAAAAACATAAAAGCAAAGAGTTCATAATGCTTATTGTCCTGTTGTGCACATTCTTTAGTGGCTGTTTGAGCCTTGCAATTTTTGCTTTTGATATGGAGAGAAATTGCCAGGAGTCAGACATTTCTTTGGCTATTCTTGCTTATTTTTAAGGGAGACACGAACATCTGATCCTCCAAACACAAGCCAACAACAGGCAAATCCCTTGCTCAGGGATCCCTCATCTGTTCCCGGCCCAGCAGCCTCTGTGCAGGAGGAAGTCCACATTAGAGATATGCTGAACATCACCCAGCCAGGCCACAGCCAGCAGCATCCTGGATCCATATGGCTCAGCACGATACCATTGGAAACCGTCAGCACAAATTTACATGACATTTCAATATATTAGCTGAGAGCTACACCCAGCCTCCAAAACCCTGACTTTTGGCAAGTGAAGGGTTGAAGTGAAGGGCCAGCCCGTTTAAGCTGAGGCCAGCCCAGACGTGGCTTGCATCCCAGCACATCAGGAAACAACCTCACGCTCTCCAGCACTTCCACGTTAAGGCAGATCTAAAATACAAAGATTTGCTGATGTGGCTGTATTGATCTGGAGTCAGAAAGAATCATGATGTGAACTAAAATAGCAACATCGCAAAACTCTCCATGGAGAGGCAAGATACACATGCAACAGGAGCTCATTTATATATATTTTTATAGCTGACGCAATCTGGGAGGAGATTTGATCAAACGTTTTTGTCAACATGAGCTGTGTCATCAGTGGCTACATGAACCAAGTCCATGTGTGTTGGCTAGTCCTTCTGCTTTTCTCTTGGAATTACTGAGTATCTCACAAGCATGAGCCTTAAAGTTGCAGCTGGGAGTTTTTGCAGTCACAGACGACGTGCCTTTTCAGGTTGAAAATGGTTAGTATTTAGTGCCTGACTAACTGTGCAGTAAACAAATACTATGGATTTGTTTTTACTCCCCTGGTACAGTCATTGAAACAATATTGATCAGACACTACATCTCCCATTGACACTAGTATTTATTCCCCGTGGTGTCTGAAACCTGAGGTCAACGTTTGTATTCTTTGTATTATTATTAGTTCTGCATAGACAATGTGTTTTTATACTAATTTACACCCCCCCTTTTGATGCTCTGAAGGTTGTAGGAAGGTGAGTAATTGTCCAAGGATTCTACGGATACAACCTGCCAGAAGCAGCCAGCCCTGTCCACAGTCCATGCAGCTCTGGTTTACAGATCGATGGGATCCACCGTCTTCATTGCATCCATCATGTAAATCCAACCTGTTTGCTTGGCTAGCCTGAACAGCGCTGGTAATAAACAGCCGTCTCTGTATCACATTGCTCTTTATGCTTTTCTTCGCTCAAATGAGTTTTGTTAGCTTAGACCTTGCTCTCCTGCTTTCAGCAGCACTGCCGTAATCATCTGTGAAAAGGCTTAAGTGGACCGCCAGTTTCAATCTTCAGAGATATCCTCAGACTGATCATAAATGGGCTACTGCAGGACAGAGACAACATAATCCTCACAAGCAGATCTGGCCCCAAAATTTATCTGTGTTTCCTATTATATTTGTTTTAATAATGTCATGAAAATTACTCTTTGGCAATTGAAAATGAAGCATTTAATGATGCTATTTAAGACAAAATCACTGAAAATTTTTAATCAAAGACATGTGGAGAGGGAGGGAAAAAAGGAGGTTTTATGGAACCTTTTCACTGGAAAAAATGCAGTTATCTTTACTACTAACAATACCTCCACACACATGTGATCCCTTTTCAGGAACCAGCACTGAAGAGACAATGGAATAAGAGAGCAGGAGCACAACCAGACCTCCCCTCCTTCAGTGGGAAGATTTCCATGTGACAGCAGGTTTGCAATGCCCCGACAGGTCTTGCCATCACTTTGAGCACTGTCTGCCTTCTCCCGAGCACACGGGCAGCCAAAGCATTGCCACTCTTCGTGACAATTTAGCAATAGGAGCCTAGTAGACAATTAGAGAAAGAGGCTGAATTGTCCTGTTTACTCACAACCTATTCAGCAGCCTCCTGCCAGCCCTGGCTGAGCTGGCCATCCATGCCATCAGGAGGGCAGCTGTGTTTGCAGCAGCCACAGGTCTGCTTCCACTCATGTCTTTGAGCAGAGCATCTCTGGACACCTTCCATCATCGGTGAAAGTTGTCTGGGGTGCTCTGCTTGGCGTACCTCTCCGACACCCTCTCCATCTATTCTTCTGAGCCACCAGCTCTCACACCCTTCCCCTTTTTCTGGGGTTGTCCCGTGTAATGAGCAGTTTTTCTTTGCCCTGGTTTCCATGCAGGAGGGTTTGATGGAAGGTGCTGAAGGACCCACCGCAGCACATGGGACACAGAACCACGTGGCAAAGGCACATATGTGAAGGGCTGGCTCATGCGATGGGCTTGGCTGGAAGGGGTAGGTCTCACCTGCAGCACACTGCCCTGGTGTCCTCCCAGCTTGAAGAGATGACACCCTGCATGTGACTGTCTACCTGATTAGTCAGGTATGACTCCCTGGGGTGGCTGACAACCTGATTACAGGATCCATTAGCTTGGCACTTTATATAGAAGGATGGGAACAGGGTACAGCACTGAAATGCATGGTGGAGTATGGGACATTGTAAGGGAGAAGCCCATAATCTTGGCCCAGGATGTCAGATTTGATCGTTTTAATGGAGGATGGGAAATAATTGAGGACCACCAGCATGCAATTGCTTTTATGGTACGCAGCATCTGCTGACAAAACTCCATGTGCACAGCCCTATTTTTACAATGTGTATTTTGCAGGGACACAGACATTTACTAACAAACCACAGCTGCCTTTTAGACTGACAGTTACTGGCCTGTGGCTCTGAAGTAGTCTTTGGTAGGATCTGTGCATTTAAAAATGAAGCAGCCCCAGAGCGGTTTCTCCTCTTGTGGAGAGGAATTGTGGTGAAATTGTGGTGAAAATGTGCATTAGCAGGGAGGTCTGCAGGCATGCTGCCTGTAAATGGAAGTATTTTTTCCACACTTAGCAGGATCTGCTTTTCTGCTGTGTGCGTGCATTTGTATAAGCGTGTGAAATGTAATCACAATATACGTTCAAGATAAGAAACCAAGCCACTGATGTCCAAATGATTAGCTTTGACTGGTTAATAAGTACCTACACGACAAACAGCAAAGTCTGATGGAAAGGAGTGTTCTATACGAAAAAAATCGAAGCAAACGGTAAGTACAGGGTGGGAGCGATAAGGTGCCGAAATGAACTGTCACATTTTCTGCTTCAGCTTCACAAGTAAAATTAGGCAGCTTGTGTTCTGGGTGATCAGACCCAGTAGAGCTGTCATTTCCATCAAACTGCATGGGAATACTGATAGGCCAAAGTAGGACCACTTCTAGTTTTTGGCTCTAAAACCTTCTTTCCAATTACTGGGAATGCTGCTAAATTTCAGAGCATTGGGCTGCAATTTTCCATGTTGTTTCCATGCCTTAAATGAGTCTGAACCTTGAGGTTTGAATCTTAAGAGTTTTTGTTTGTTTTTCTTGTGGTTTTAAGTTAGCTTTGAGTTTCTTGTGGAAGACTTCATCCAAAATTATTCTCAAAGGCCCCAAAAAGGGAAGGAAGGAAAGGAACAGAAAGGGAACAGAGAGGGATAGGTCCACCACACTCAGAAAGGGAAGACACCATCAAAAAAAACCAAAACCAAAAATAAGAAAGATGACCACAGTGGAGCAAAAGACTTGCTGCAAGAGGAGGCTGAGAAGAAAAATGGAGTGTGGTGAGACAGAGAAAGAGGAGCTCCTCCATCCTCCAGCTCTGCCAGAGTGAAAGGGAAGATGAGGCTCATGAAGAATGGAAATGACTTGTCTTATTTCTTTTAAGCAAATCAATATCCAGTTGCAACATTCCCTTACAGCAAAGATTGCATGAACATTAGGAAATAAAGATAACCTACTTAATTTGAGAGGCAAAAGAACATGTGTCCAGGTCCTACAGCAAAAAGGAGACTGTGGGAATAATAAAACTTCTGTTGCCTGCTCCAGCATGGATGTGTAAGATGATCTTGAGAAAGACATCTGCAAAAAGAAAACCATAACCAAAAAATGTCAGTATCTTGCAGCAGGGCTGCGAGGCCTCATGGTTGCCATTTTTCAGTTACTACCATGTTAATCTCTCTAGGATAGCTTAATCAATCATTTTCTCACATTTGTTCTACACATTTTTTTGCTGAGAGTGTTCTGAAAGCTGCCTGACCCTATGGCCCTCACACCGCAGCAGCTGTAGGATGCCAATTTATATCAGAGAATTGCTTTTGTAAGGGCTGTGATCTCCTGGTATCTCTGGAGAAGATTTGAAAAGCTGAGGTGGACTCACTGAAACCCTCACATGGTACCTTTATCACAGAGCACTCACTCCTGACCTAGAAAAAACCTTGCCAGCATGTGCAAACCGCTGCTTATTCGGCAGGAATGAAACCTGCTGCAGCATGGAGGTCTGCAACAATGCTGGAGATTCTTTTGTTGGACCTGTGGGGTGTCTGACAGTGACCATGGGCCTGAGGCACTTCACAAGCCCCCTTTTCCTTGGCTATAAGGTGATTTAGCAACTAGCCCTACTACCCAGGCCAGAAGGACACACAGAGGCAGGTTGAACTATTTGGGTTTTCTACAGGTGTCCTTCAGCCTTCCTGGCTGCCCAGCAAACCCTGTCCACCAGGCACCACTCGAGCTTGGCCAGGTCACTGGTGCTTCATCCTGGGACATGCAAGTTGCTTCATCTTGGGGCATACTCGACCACATGTGGGGACACACTGGGGCAGACACCTGCATCCAGACCTGGCGTTAAGACAGCAGTGGTGTAAAGGAACTTCTCAGATGCCTGTCCTTCCTAAGAAGATTGCTTTAGTTGAAGCCTTTCTGAGATGGCTGCCTATCCGTTCCCTCCCCCATCAGGGCAGGGCCCGACCCTTCCTTCGAAATGCATCACTAGCGATGAGATTTCCAGCTGAAAGTGGGATTCGGTCCCTTTGTTAGGAACAGAAACAAAACATGCTTCATTGCACCTCATGAATTCTTTCAACGTAAGCATCTTTGGTTACATGTTTCTGTAGCTGGACATATGTGTCCGTCACCACGGTAAGGGAGAAAAGAATTTCCACTGATGTGAAAGTGTGGTGCTCCCTTTTATCCTGATCTCATTGTTAAACAAATGAGCTGCCTTTAAAAGTACTGCGATATTTATTTGTGCCTCCAAAAGGGGCTATTTTCACCCCTGTCTCAGTTTACACTTTAAGTAGTAACCTTCTTTTTATGGGCTCTGTCAATTAGGGGGAATAATCTTAATTTCAGTTAGTAAAATTGCTTTGTGTGTATGTGGGTGTGTGAAAATAATACAGTATCTTATTTCAAACCTCATGGGGTTTCAGCAATTATGCCTTTAACAGAAAATCTCAAAAGTCAACAGCCTTATATGCCCAACTCCTGGGAACCAGAGTAAGGGGAAATTAAATATACATCTTTGAGCTTAATGGTGTAAAAATATGTGTGTAGATAACTGCCATTATGTGCATAATTCCCTCCTGCTGAAATACAGATCCCAAAAGGCACACCTCGCCCAGACAAGGTAAAGGCAGATCCCACAGCCCCTGCTTGCCTGTATCAGCCTGCACGGGAATATCGCACGTGGGGAGGAGAGTGGGCTGTGCCGGGGCTGTGCCCGGGCAGACATTTCCAGGTGCAAAGCAGCACGTCCCAGGGGAGGAAAGCCTCACCCACTTCTGAATATGCCTTTCTTCTTCTTGGCTCTTCCCTAATCATCCCGCCCTTCTTCAGCTCCCGGTCCCTTTTTTATCTTTTTTTTTTTCTCGATCAAGGATATGCAAATGTTGCTCTGAGTCACGGCTGCTGCAATAGGAGTTTCATCTCTTTGGTAACAGCAGCGCTGCGCGAGTGTGCATTTCTGCTTTACGTGATTGTCTGCACGTCCCTTGGCAGACAGCAAGTACGTCTCCCAAACCACGGCTCACATGTCTAATCACTTCCACTCCAAACTCTTGAGGCTGGGTTAGAGACAATATAATAACCAGTTTCTTGCAGGCAACTGGGCAGTGGTCCAACCAAACAGTACAGTGAATCTGCTGGCTGACATCTAACTCATCTGAAGAAGCTCAGGTCCACAAATAATCTCCTACAGTCTCTTGGCAGACTTAAGATTCAGTCTTCTTGGACACTTCTGCACTTGGCTTTGCAGGGCATCCTGCCCCAAAATTTGGGGAGAGTAGTGCTGGCATGCTCGGTTAGGTACAAGGAAAGGGGATCTGCCCACTTTTGGATGTCTTGTATTTGCAAACCAGATGACCATCATTTGAAATTCATAATTTGTTGGCAGCAGATAACCTTGCATTCAGGTTGGCAGAGATTTCAAATTCTTCCAGTCCCAAATTGATGTTTGTAGGTGTTTACACATAGCCCGGTATAACGGGATCTGGTCCTGCTTAAGGCTGGTTGTAGCGCACATGGTAAACAGGAGGGAGAAATGGCAGCAAACAGACCTTTTCAGGAGAGCCACTAAAATGAAACATCAGCGTGCAGACAACATGGACGTTGGGACAAAGGCTGGTCTCACAGTCCTGGTCTTACCCAGTTGGAGGATCACCAATTAGACAGGGAAGAGGACTAAAATGAACAGAAAGAGAATCTTTTTTTCCTTCTCCATTCCCCATTTTCTGGTTTTACAGAGTCTCTCAAACAGCATAAGCAGATATTTGTCCAAATTTGGCACATTGCCTTCAGGAGGAGTTTATTTGAGCAGTTAATGCAGGGGTGAGCCCAGTGATGCACTTTCACATTTCAAGTCTCTCCAATATTTTAAATTTCCCATTCACTGCCAGCCAGCAGTGTACCTGGGGCAGGGCGGGTGGGTCAGGTATGTGCCATGACATGACTTGTGAGTTTTAGAGCCACCCATCACTGAGTGTTTCTATGCAGAGGGCGTGGGGCAGGACAGACTCTTCAGGCAGTTCAGCAATTTTTCTTCACAGTGCACATGATGAAGCTTCCTCATATTATTCACTATGTCAAGTTGCTCTGTTGCACATTATAGTGCGCTCTAGACTGTACCTCTCAACTAGCCTTGAAAAAGAAACTCATTGATCCCATGTGATGAGAGCCCTTAAAGCAATGTCCTTTGATATAAATAACAATTTTGGCAATTTTATAACATTTCTATTCAAAAAATGTCTTAGTATTAAAGGTGTTTATCTTTGGTTTTCTGCTTGCTTATCTATTTTCTTGGCTTCTTCATTTAAAAGTTTTTGTTTGCTTAGGAGCAGATCTTGTGGCTTTTGCTCGAATAAGGAGAAATAGTCATGCCATAATTTGGCTCTGTCAGTAGTGAGGGGATGGAGGAGGAAAGACTGGGAGTAGAAAATATTTTTCATTTTACTTAGGCCACATACTACAATGGTTTGCAATACCCTTTTACAGGCAGAACTGGCCACTTTGCTGGCACATATGAGTCATTAGATGCAGGGTCCATCCACAGCTGTTAACCAGCCCTTTACCCTGGCAGAGGCAAGAAGAGACAGGAATTGGAAACTCCTGTTGGGATAAACCTGAGGAACAAGCAAAAGTATCATAAAACTCAGTGGGAGTTGTTTATAATTCACCAAGTAATCCAACACACAACACAAGAGCTTAGGCTGGAGCAACAATAGGTTGGAAGGGCCACTTGCTCCAACTTCTTCTCTTAAATGGGGGGAAATAGACCCATGTGTAACTAGTGGACTTGGTGCTGGTACCCAGGGAGGTGCAGGCTGGCAGAGTAGGATGGAGGCGTGTTAGAGCAGGAAGCTCCTCACTACAAGAAAGACATTGATGTTCTGGAGAGTGTCCAGAGAAGGGCAACGAAGCTGGTGAGGGGTCTGGAAAACAAGTCTTATGAGGAGCGGCTGAGGGAGCTGGGGTTGTTCAGCCTGGAAAAAAGGAGGTTCAGGGGATACCTCATCGCTCTCTACAACTACCTGAAAGGAGGGTGTAGAGAGGTGGGGGTCAGTCTCTTCTCCCAAGTAACAGGTGATAGGACAAAAGGAAATGGCCTCAAGTTGCTCCAAGGGAGGATTAGATTGGATATTATGAAAAATTCCGTCACTGAAAGGGTTATTAAGCGTTGGAACAGGCTGCCCAGGGAAGTGGTGGAATCACCATCCCTGGAGGTATTTAAAAGATGTGGTGCTTAGAGACATGGTTTAGTGGTGGTTTTGGCAGTGTTAGGTTAACAGTTGGGCTCGATGATCTTCAGAGTCTCTTCCAACCTAGACGGTTCTATGATTCTATGATTCCAGGTTGGCACTAGTCACTGAGCAAGAAGATTCAAAATACAGACAGAGAAGCTCAGGACTAATTCACTACTCAGCTACTAGCAAAAAGGGATGAAATAAGTTCCAAGATTCAGCAAAAAATACTTGCAAACTCGTTGTAAAAGCCTGTTGCTGCTTCGCTGTACTGAGTAAGGGTTGGCTGTCCGTGGAAGTCATTTTGTTTAAGGAATTGCTGGACATCAGTCAAGGAGGTTTCTTTTATAAGTTTTTTTTTTAAAGCATTCCTTAATGACTGAAGTTGGGATGCCTTTTGGGATGGGGCAGAGAGTGCGAGTGAACTTGGTCTGGATTACAGTTTTTGCTGGAAGAACAAATATTGGTCTGTGGCAGCACATACAGATGTGGGTCTGGGCACGCGTCTCACTCGAGCACCCCGCCTCGGGCAGCCCTGGTTTGCTGTTCTGGCACAGATGTCTGTTGTTGAACAGATGTTGTCTTGTAAGCTCCCCTAAGCAGCTCCATTTTCCAATCAGAATTGTAACTGGAATTATGTACAGCAGATAATTGCAGTGTTTATAAACGGGCAGTCTAAAAAACTGGCCTTGCAGCTCAGCGTATTGAGGTCACCCAACAAGCTGCTGCCCTCCCCTCCTGCTTTTTTTCAAAAAAAGCCAGATTTATTAGAATCAGCTGCTGAATAGATACTGTTGGCATTACAAGCCAGGAAAGACAGCTAGGATACTCTTTTGTCACTAACTTATTTTTTGACCAGAGAACAAACCAATGCTTGCTGTATCGTCAAACAGGTAATGGTCTATTGTGTAATCATAGAAAATTATTATAATAGTTATTATAATAATTTGTAGATATTTGTCCCTTAAGCCAGCTCCTTCGTCATGTTCTTCACTGTCTGCTCTGTGACTGTATTGTTGAGATCATAAGCATTTTGGGCAGGGACTGTCTGTGTCATACGCAGCGCTGGTCACCTTAATCATCCCTAACGAGTGAGGTTCTGCTTTAGGTAATTATATTGTAGCACTGAAATCAGCTATTAGTAACAGGAGAAAAAATGGTAGCATCTGGATCAGTCTATAATAACTGTTAGGAACCACAACATTATTTTAATTGTTAGGAATCACAGTTTTATTTTCCCTGCTTTCAAAACCTGGGCAAACATGTGCATCAGGACTGGATTGTCTATGCCGTTGTCTAATGAGGCACTGGCAATTAGTTTAGGCCTCAGCTTGTTAGATGCGATAGCCCTGCTAGTCAGCAGGTGCAAATCAATATAAAATAGCTGTTGAAAATCTGACCCATAGATTAAAGAGAGCTATATCTGAAGCCAAGAAATAAACTTTGGATATAGCACTGCCCGAATGAAAAAAAATGTGGTTTGCATTAAGTCTTCCGTCTGCAATGCTAATATAATTACAAATTCAGAAAAAGAAAGCATCAACCTGGTTAAATAAACATCTCTGTGTCAGAGAGAACAGAACTTTTAAATAAAACAAAATAAATCTGTTAGCCAAACAAAAATCTCTTAAAAGGCAATCCACAGTACTTTTCTTCAAACAATTTAAGAGATTCTTCATATTTCCCCTTTTCTTCTATGTTCTAATCATGACAGGGAGGCGATTGTTTGATACCAATACCAGAGCATGGCAGATAGATGAGATATTACACTGTAGACATGCTTGTGGTTTGGCTAAGGTCCACTGTTTTTGTAAGAGCTTCAGCTCTATGCCTTTTGGTACATAGACTTGATTGCAAAATGTCTAGATGCAAAAGTGTGTACATAAAATTCAATGTTAAGATCTAAATGGGGCACCACAAACCCTTGGATAATGGGCCATGAAACAAAAATGTGCAAGCGGAGACGTCGCTTCTGTCTCGACTCTTCAAAGAACCTGCAGTGGCAGAAATATCCACCTAAACGTCACTGCAATAACCAGATCCACATCAACACAGAATGCCAGCAATGCTTCATGTTCAAGAAATAGATTCTGTTGTTGCAAATATACAGTGCAAATCATACATGGTTATATTTATATGTATTTATTCACATGCATATATAATATACATGCCTGCACACATAGAATAGATATATACATATAATTGCAAGGAACAATTATGTATGGAAAAAATGATGCCTTCATCATCTTGGTAAGTTTTCAATTTCATTTAACTATAACTGTTTGACACTTTCGACCTTATAAGCAGTCAGATCAATGAGGTTAAAACAGTTGATTTTTGTTGCCCGCTTTACACAAACTGGTAAAGGACAATGCTGGTAAAAGGGTAAGTGGTATTCCAAAATACTGGAAAACCAGTGGGATGGCAGATGAGTTGTGGAAGCAGGGCACTCCCAGCAGAAGAAGGTGGGCTGGCAGGTGAGCAGGGCTCTGTCGAGACAGGTCTCTGGTTTTGCACATTTTCGTGTGTCTGTGGAGCGTTTGGGCTGACGCTATACAGCTCTGTGTATCCCACTGCAAGACAGACATAAGGGACGAACATCCTTAAAATCCTTATGAAATCCTCTAAGATCTACAAGTGACATGAGGGATCTTTTTCCCCTGCCATCAGAGGGAGCTGGGGTTGGGATTTCACCCATGCCTGTTGCTGTCGCTATGGGCAGCAAGTGGTTAAAGCAGTCAAACAGAGACAAAAACACAGAGTAACAGAAACAGCAAAAATCGGTGGTAAAAGGCGGCTGCGTTTGTGATATACAGCAAATTTGGAAGCACTGGGTATTTCAGTTTTATGGCAGTCCCAGCAGTTTCAGAGCTGCAGCTGGCAACGTTTCCCCTTGGTCAGCACAGCTATCATCTCCCGACTTGACAGAGGAGCCAAAGCAAAAACCAGTGCTGCCATGTCCCTGCCCTGGAGTCGGCACTGGGGCAGGCTGGCTGCCCTTGGAAGGGCTGCTTTCCTTCCCCTGCAGTGTCCTAGGAAGCAAAATGACTTTGGGGAAGGGAGAAGCGATGTCAGTCCTCCTAATTGAAAGAGAAACCTTCCTTCCCTGTGCACGTAGTCAGCCAAGCTATCTTCTAGAGACGTTGGCCAACTCCTGGTTCCTGGATTGCTAAGGCTGTTGAGGTGGCCGTCATTGAACCCCCCACTCTGTGCTTCATTGTGTTTCCCTGTCTCAGAGGATGCTTTAGCGCTGTGTAGTGTTGTGTGAAAACTCCTTGGGGTGCATACAGCTCTGCAAGCCTGCTCTGTAAGAGGAGGGGGCTCAACTGGAGGCAACAAGCAAGAAATCAAAGAGGAATCAGTCCCGGGTTGTCCATCCATGGTCAGAGAGAAAGTCCTGGCTTCAGCTGACAGCCTTGAAATATGTCAAAGCTTCTTTTTGCCAGCCCAAAGAGGCCTGGGAATTATAGCCCCATGGCCAGGGGATTTGTTGCCCTCCACAAGTCATCTTGGACACAATAAAAGCAGCCTCCTCGCCAGAGCAGTCAAGGCAATTGAGAAGGGCGAAGGAAGCTCTTAAACATTTGCTCTCTGGATTTTCACTGCCAGATCTCTCGGGAGAGGCTGGACGCCTCACAAAAATGCTTGACGGGAAGAAACTCCCTAGGAAGGGATTGTTCTGTTTTGTTTTGAACTTGAAGGCCTCCAGTTGACTTGGGACACTGCCACCAGCCACCTAAGGAAAGCTTGAAGCCTTCCTACACAGGGTGGGGTAAAGTCCTACTGTGGGTGTACAAAAGGCCTTCAGAGGCATGACTTTCCCTGGGAAATAATCTTCTTGCCACACTATATTTTGTGGTTGAACGTAAAGTGGGTGTTTTGATGCTTTTAATGACAAATTTCTACTGAGATTTCTCTTTCCCCTCAACCCCCCCTGCGGCTTTTACTCTAGGTTAACGTGAGGTTTTCCCTGGAAATCACTTTCTATGCATCCTACGTGCCTGCTATCTCTTCTTTTTGTCCAATGACTCCTTTAGAAAAATGCATAAACAATCCAAAAAGAAACCAGAAAACTGCTGAGGGATAGGGGACCTCACTGGCTTGAGCATCTCCCTTTCTCTCACACTCACAGTTGTTCCATGAGTCTTGCATTTCAGGCAGTACATCCTCAAGGGGAGGGGAGAAACTGTTTTTCTCCCATTCTTTGTTTCTTCTGCTCCCAGCCTTAATGTCCCATCCCATGAGAATGCCTTCCACACCGCGGACGCTGGAGTCCTCTTGGGCTAGAGGACCAGAGGTGCCACCAATCCCTCTCCACGTGCCCTGACATGGGGATGCTGGGATAATTGTGGGGCTATATGCGTCCAGCTTGGTGGCTGTCACAGCGTGGGGTTGCCACAGCAGGGGGCTCAGCAGTGTTGGTGTAGGAGCAGTTGTGCTGTGAAGGCTTCGGTGCTCGCTGCCTGCTGCAGACACCCCCAGCACCATGGTCCGCAGCGGCAGCTCTGCAGGGACAGCTGCTGCATGTAAAGTTTGAAGGTAATTTCATGGAAATTCTGGGCTCCCAAATATCAGAGTTATTTAGGGGCTGTTTTGTGGGTATCTCCTTGCATTTCACACCCAATTTCTGTCTTTTGGGGAGCTAAGTGATATTTTGGAATATCGTTGCTAGGCTGTTCTTGACTCAGTTTCCTTAGGTATATAATGGAGTTTGCAATATTTTCCGGTCTCACAAGTTTATTGTAACGAAGCACATATTTAAGGCACTCAGCTTAAAATGAGGTGAAATGAATCTTCTACATGTTTGTGATAAATAAACAAAACCCTGGATATTTTGGTGATTTACTAAAAGACACTTCTGATCAAAACCCTACAGCCCGAGCAGCATCTGTAGGAGTCTGCAGATGCATTTTGTATGAAGTGCAGTAAAACAGAACAGGTATAGTGCTCAGGCTGCTAAATCTCTGGTACAAGCACCCGTTTCTTTAAAGGCTTCTTAATTAAAGATCAAAAATGTGACAATGTGAGAGACTGCAATATGCTATGATGAATTTTTCCCCTCTCTATGGAAGGAATACAGTGGATTTGATTTATTAACCCAGAGATACAAAATAAACACAGACTCTGCTTTCTACTACTTGCAATTCCCACTATTCCCAAGGCCACAGCACAAATTGCCCTTAAATTGGACTACCACTACAAAATGCAAACACAGAAATAGGCAGAAAAGTATAGGCAGAGCTTGCCCTTTTTTTTTTTTTTTTGCGTAGTGAGGTGGCAATGGAAAACTGCCTGTAAGATGCACCACAACAATTCAGCTTCATCGTAGAGCTGGGAGCTTGACCCCTCCGGGTCGTGGTGTACGAACTGTGCCCATGTCCTATTTAACTGATGTTCTGCTTACCACTCTGTTAAGCACCAGATTTGGAAAGTCTCCAGCTGGTGTGGAGGAAGGAATGGAGTCTATTTGCCCCTATTCATTCCCCCAGTGCTGTGCAGAAGGCAGCAGGATTTGGCTCTGTTGGGATTTTAATCATTACTCTTAAAAATGGTACAGAGCATTCATGATTCTCATTCTGCCTGTCACATGCTAAGCGACGTTAGGCTGAACTGTGAATGGAGCGAGGTAGTGAGGAACTGCTCTGCTTGCATCCCTGGAGTCAGATTCTAACTTGGTTCCCATTCAGCAACGCTACCCCACTGCAAACGTGCTGGTGACAATCCGATTTTTAAATAACATGTCAATGAAAGGATTAGGCTTACTCCACGTTATGCACATCCTTCTTTTCAATTATAAATTTCCTTTCCCCACCCCTCCACTCCCAGTCCCCACCCCCCCACCCAAGAGAGATTATCTTTATATTCTTTAACTACAGAAAAAATCGGTCAAGTGAGCCAGAATAGTTCTGGTTATCAGCGTTCTAGATTCAGATAGTAATACTGTGTTTGTAACCAGCACGTGTAAAGAAATGTATTGACCAGTGGTGGTTCACATACAGAACTAGGCTGCTTATGGACAGCTTGCGAATGGAAGGGAAAGCGAAGGGGTTTTTTTAATATATTAGTGTGCAGATGTTATCTCTGTTTACAGATAGACAAGCTGAAACTCATAAAGACTAAACTGCTAGCCAAGAAAAGACAGAAAAAGGCAATGGCAGGTCTGGGGAAAGACTTTAGATCTGCTGTCTCCGAATCATCAGCTCTACCAAACAACAGTGCTTCCCTTTAATTAATTATTCATTGTTAAGTGTTTGGAAACAGCTGAGCGCACATTACACTAAAAGATGTCTCGTTGGCATCTTTTTGGCCGTGCAGGATGTGAGTTAATGTTTCTCCACTTTGGCATTGAGAGCGCCTGTATATGGTAAAGAGCAGCTGTGCCTGGTCTTCATGAGTGATTAAAGGTGAACAATCAATTTATTATTTGTGCTACAGATCTTGTTGCCAGCCATGCAAGATGTGAATTGCCAAGCTGTTTTTGTCTCAGTAACTGTAGTGTTTTCAGCGTGATAAATAACATACTCACCTCCCTTCTGCCTTAGCTCTGTTTTGCTAAACCATCACTTCTCAGTCTTTCGCAGAGGAAAGTTTCAGACTCTCTTTTCATTCATAAAAAAGCGAGGGGGGAAAAAAGCCTTTGATTGTTTTCTGTCTACATAGATCTTCACATCACTAAAAATAAACCCCTGGACTGTGTCATTAAACGTTTTCTTTCTGCTGGTAAAGACTCTACCTCCTGCCCCCTGGTATTTGACTTTAGCATTGTATGTTTGGACCTTCTCAGACCAGCTCCTATAAGTTATGGTCTCAGCTGTGTGTGTCCATCTGAGTCTGGCTGTTTCTCTGGATACGCCAGGTGCCTTCAATGGGGACACTCTGCAGCCATCCAGTGTGTAAATGCAGAAGCACTTCCACAGCAGGAGTTAGATGCCACCTTCACTGGGGTCTTTAAACTCATCCAAGCAAGGAGGGAAAGGCTTGATAAGGTTTCAGGCAGCCTGGAGGCTGCTAAGTTTGCTGAGGCACAGGCTCCGCTGACGGTCCTGTGGCCAGTATGATGGCCAGATGCTCACGGGGCCTCCACATGGAATAGGGTGCCTTGTGCTCACAGTCACCCCTGAAGCTGCTCTTTAAGAAGGGCACAAATAGCCCATGTCTTACAAGCTCCTGCCTTCATATCTAGTTTATTTGTGTCTGTCTTACACAAAAAACTCTGAACAAACTGCATCTGCCCACGACACCTTATTGCTTGTCCCTTCGCTTACACAGCAGTCTTGCTGCTTCAGCTTGCTTCAGCAAAACTAAATATTTTGAACATTAATTTTTCCAAGCGTTATTTGTGTTCCACATCTCCATCCATTCTGAAATCACTGTCCATAAGTCCACTTGCTCTCAGCCCTTCCGAAGTCCACGTATCAACCCCACTCTGCCAGGATAGAAAACATGTCCCTGTGTTGCCCACCAGTGTCAGCTGCCCGGATTCCTGCACATGTAAAATATTTCCAGCGGTGCACTCCCAAGTACACAGAGAAATGGCACGCATCCTCAAATAATACCAATGGACAAAGTCTAAAGGTTTCCTTCTTTTTCACCACCCTCCCGTCCCTGCGCTTGAAGCTCTTGCTCCAGTTAAGTTCATTGACCATGCCAAAGTCTTTCCTGCATTTCCACCCTTGCTCAGCTCATGCTTACCTTCTTTTTGCCCCTGTCCCACCCTTTGCTTCCCAACACCAGAGTCCTACTGCTCTAGGGCTCTTCTGGGAAGCTCCATTTGTAGGACACTGACCAGTAGTATGCCATGTAGGCTCTGGTTTTAGGTTGCCAAAACTGTCTTCCTTCTTTACCTGGGCTTCTTTGCCTAGCTGAGCTTCTTCACCCAGGTTTCATCCTTGGCAGCAGCAAACGTTTCATGCTCTAAAACAGTTGGTGGCAAAGGGGATGAATGTCCTCTCGCTGGAGTAAATCAGGAGTAACTCTAAATCTGGTGTGTTGCCATCCAAGTGGAAAAAAACAGGCCTGTGCACAAAATACTGCCGAGCATGAAAGTTTAGTGTGCTGTGCCACTGCGAAAACTGTGACCTGTGCACCTCATGTGATAGCATTGCTAAATGAGCTTTGAAAAGAGAACATTTTTCTAGTGGCCTCTTAAAGAATGTGGGTGGCAAAACAGCGACAGTAATCAGCAGTTAATTGCAGTCACACATCAGTTTTCATTGGCGTTTACCAACTTTCCATATAAAAGACATTGTTACACGTGAAAGCTGAGGTCAAGTTAGCTAATCATTCATAGCGTGTTTACTTTCTCTCGGGATTGTCTAGCAGGAATTGTACCTTGTGTTTTAAAGCTATTTCAAGCAAAGAGCCTAGAGTGAAATTGTTTAATTGATTTAAAGATCTTTATAGCTGACCTGCCAATGAAAGTGATTCAGATAACTAGCTGGTGTGCTGTCTGGTGAGCTAGACTCCACTCTGCATTACCGCGACTGATGTCAGGAGCATCTCTGAGAAACTGATCTGCCTTTTTCCAAAATGTTGATTTCATTGAAACGGTGTTACTACATATTTAAAACCGTCCACTATGTCTGTTGCTAAAAATCATGGGACTCTGAGTCAGTCGTCTTGGATGACTTACGGTTCTGTCACTGATTCACCAAAAATGAATGTCTACACTGCACTCAGCATGAACCGAATGAAAGCTCAGATGTAAAAAGCAACCTAACCAAAGGGCCAGAGGGTTTGTCACTGGCTAATTAGGGTAAATTATACAGCTATAGTTTTATAAGGCTGTTTTATAAGGTTACAGCGTTTACAGTTACCATGCATACTTGTTCAGAAAGGACTAACAGTTCCTTTGTAATCCTGTGCCCAAGGTTATCTGACCGCACAATGGGTGAATAATGCATTTTCCCAACTGAATTATGTACAGGCACAGTAAAGGGTTTTGAAAGGAGTATTTTAGTCGTGTTACAGTAAGTTTGTTTTCTCCAAGTTATGGAATATGACTTTAATAGATACATGGGGCAAATTAGGCTTTCAGTCACATTATTCCTCTTTATAGGCCAAATATAGAATGGATCAAAAAACAGACAACTATAACTTGTGTTTAATGATATTTACTACATGAAGTATACAGTACAAGACTCTGTAGTGAAAACAATTGGTGATTCAGCTTTGTCAGTAAATTATACTTTTTTCCAGCCTCATTAATGACCCGGACTAGCTAATACCACTTTCTGTAGACATAGGTAATCTTATCCCACATTTATCACCCAGTCATTAACAGCCATTGAAGGCTGGAGAACTCCTGCCCCTGGGACACTTCCAGGAGCTCAGCACCAAACCCAGCTGCTGCCCCTGAGGAGGGGAGAGCTTTAGCTCAGACCGTCATTGCGGCGGGGCCTCCCTTCCTCAGGGTCTGCTCTGGCTCCTGCCTGTCACCTCTCTCTCAAACGGCTGGTGCTGCCTCCCAGCACACCACAGCCCCATGCCAGAGGGGCTCTGCCCCGGCAAAGCCACCCAGGGCAGGCAGGGGACCCGTGGATGGCAGCAACAGCAGCGTCAGGGAGGCAGCTCTGCAAAGCAGTGGGCAGTGAACCAGTGCCAGGGAGCTCCTGCATCTGCCCCCGCAGCTCCTCTGTGTCTGGGGCACTTGCTGCTGGCTCTCTGCAGCGAAATCATCGTTATTTTATTTTTTTAGATGCACTGGCATATGGCCCTGCCTCATACATCCAGCAAAATTAAATCCTTAGGCTTTGCCTCACTTTAACCTCCATATAACATGCCCGTAGGGAACTTGTTGGTTAGTCCCTTCCATACCTCATCATGCAACACCACGGTTACAAGCATTCACTGATGGAGAACAGGGACAGAATTTACATCACGTTTTGTAGAACTCTCTCTTGACAGGACCCAAATAAGGACAACCTTTCTCATCCCTTGAGGACTTTTTGTCACACACTGTAGCTTTGCTTGCTTCCATGGTGACAACTACGCATGACTATGTTGTCGTCTTTTTACGGACCCCCATGTACAGACCACCATGATTGGTGGAGCATGTCCTCCCATGCCACAGAAGAGCAGGGAGCCCTCGGCTAGAGGTTCTCTGTTCTCTGAAAATCCCCAATGCAAAGGGAACCACCTTTGAGTTTGGTTGGGATCCAGGCCAGGCTGGAAGGACTGGCTTCAAGACAAGGTGCCAGCCAACTAAATGGGCACAGCTGAAATTTCACGTGCTTTCATAGTCAATATTGTGATAGAAGCTTTCCTTATACGTTCATGTTCAACCTTCACTGATTGCTGCTGCCAGTCTTGGGTTTTCCCAAGGCAGCGTGTGTGTTGTCATTGATACCACTGCAGCGCTGATAGGGGACTGGTTATTTACAGCCTCTGTGCTCGCCTGCTATTTCGCAAGCATCAGTCACTGAACAAATTCTGTGGTCGGGCTGATTCAGGAAGCAAAACATTGCTACTACACACATCTGTTTGTGTATGTGTTTGGTACAGTCTTGAGCTAAGCCTGACTCTCTGATCTTCTTTTCCCTACACCTTATTTTTAATGCATTTTTCTCCTCTTGTGCTGCCATCTCCCTCCCAGTCCTCTGTTCTTTCACTTCCAGAGAAAAGCAGTAACTCATATCTTGAATTAAAAAGGTATGTTTCTAATTCCGGTATATTAACCTTTCTCATTTCCAAAAGTCACTATGAAAATCATGGAGATGTTGGAGGTTCAGAGGGAAAACCAAAACACAGTGCTGATGTTACTGGAATCCTTTAACACAGACAGGGAAAGGAAACCTACAGTGGTACCAGCTCTGGAGACTGGGAGAGAAAATGGCATGAACATTCATCTCTGCTCTCAGATCTTTCCTCAGGAATGCTCTGAAAAGTGAATTATACAGGACAGTATCATGGGCTGATCCCCTGTGTTCACATTGGGCTGGGAAATGGACTCCAAATTGCAATGGGAGAGGAGCTGGGGGCTCTTTATGCCTTGTGGTTCCCCTTCCTGAATCATTTTGGCCACAAGAATACAAAAGGCTTTGTTTTGCTCAAAAGAGGCGGGGGAAATCTTTGAAAAAGGCAAGTTTAGGCCAACTGTGCTACTTTTAGTAGCTGGTGCAGCGCACAATGCAGGGCTTTGTGCAGGCTCCAAGGAGAACATATGTGGGTATTTAAATGGGAAATGAAAAGAAATGGTCTGTCAACCGACCAGGAGCCAGGATGTTTAGGGATCAGTTTCCTTAGTGAGTGTAATGGCATGACAGCAGTTAGGAGACGACTAAGACCAACACACAGAGCGAAGCTCTCTGGAAGAGAGGTTTGCCCTGGACATATGATCTGTAGAGTGGATCTCAACTGAAACAGACCTCTTTGTGAAGTGTGTTTAGATAACTACAGCATAAGCAGGAAAGGATCTCCTTTAGGTTTTAGTTCTCCAGGAAACACTCCCTTGTAGGCAGAGCAAAGATTGATAGGGACCAAAACAGAGATGTCCACCTACTTAGACTTCCTTCTGGAATGTGGTTGTATCAGTAGTTACCCCTTCCAACTGCTTGTCACTGCCAATCTATTGGATGAACCACTTCTGAGACTGTTGTTTATTTTCCTCATGGAAAACCAGATGGATTACTTTCATTGCTCAGCTTGTTCATCTGAGATGATTTTCATCAGCAGCTGACTGAAGAGTGCTCCCATAAATTGCCCTGCCTGCATGGTGGTTGGCAGTCACTGACAGCCAGGATAGCAGGGGAAGAAGAGCGGTCCAGCAAGAAGAGCTCAAAAAGGTGCAAAACCACCAGCCAAAGCCCAGAAATGCTATATTCCCTCACTTCACTCAACCACCATACCTCCCTAGAGCCTAGTGCTCCCAGCTGTGAACTGTGAGCATCGATAATTGCCACAGCGAGGGGAGACAGATTCCTGGGATCTAGAAACTAGGTAGGTAGAGGGACATCCCAAGTTCAGCCTGGGCCACAGTGAAAGGAATGGATACGTAGGCAGAAACTGTCTCCTACAGTTTCACAACTGCTCTGCACAATTCTTGTTTGCACCAGCAACACAAACATATCATGAATAATGTGAGGGATCTTTTATATGGAAACACCTTTTCTATTGCACATTCCCTACCTGTCTGGAAAGTATCCTAAAATAAGTGACAGACAGTTGTGAATGGGTCACTGCTCCAGTACTCCTCATGAAGCTAAGTCATGGTACAGACAAGAACAGAAGATGCCTGGGTCCAGAAGGACAGCCCATACAAAGCAGTCATCTGGCTCTCAGGAGAAGGTTCTTCATCGCCAGCAGATAGTGATAACTCCATTTCTCCTCTGCGTCAGGCATATAAATCCAGAGCAGGACAGCAGCGCAGCAAACCCATGCACCTCATGTTTCCTGTTGGGTAGGCAGTCCTTGTTCTGCACGTATAAATCATGTTTATGCACTGTTCAGGGAATCTTATCTCTGGATTTCATTGTGAGGACTGTGCACGTAAAGCCTAAGGCTTGGCATTCCTGAGGTCTGGCCAACATCTGGCCACAGGTCCTCTGAGAGTGGCTGGTTTTGTTGCAGGGTCGCTTCTCACTGCATGATGAAATGTGGTTTTACTGCCTTGGGTGCAACATTGGAGTTTTTAGACACTGGTTCTACCATGGAGCATCATGGTTTTGATGGGGAAAACACCCAGTGTTTTCCCCATCAAAAATTCAACTAAAAGTAGAGCATATCTCAGTGGGTGATTACCGTCAGCCACTTTCCACAATATTTCTGCTGTGCACAGAGCAGTCTTTGTCCCTGTGGAGCTGAAATATTAAACAGACCAATGAGCCACTCCTGGCCTTTCCTTACATGTAGGCACCCCTGCCCACCACCTGTCCCAGCAGTTAACCATTGTCAGGAATGACTGGCTCCTTCACATGGAGCCCGGCAGAAGGGATGCCAACCTCTTCCCAGTGTGGCTGAATGAAGGAACCTGCTCCTTATCCTTTTTGTAGCAGCAGGGTGTGTGCATATCAAAAAGAGACAAACTAAGCTGGCAGAAACTGTCTTTCATAATTTCATAACTCTCCTGAGCAATTTGGTTAGCTCGCAACTGTCACCACAACTGTCACGCTGCTGGATTGCTACAGGAGCTGAACGAGAACAACATCTCTTTCCATTTACTGCCCGCCTCAGGAACGGCCTTGGCCTCCTTGCGTTGCATGGAGCAGTGACAGTCCTGATGGAAGGAAAGCACTGAGACCACCGACCCACCCTACTGCCAGTGGTGTCCCCACCCTTGTCTTTACACCCACAAATGCTGAGGCCTCTGGGCCACAGTGCCGTTGCACTACTTACCTACTCCTACTTAGTAGGTACACCACCAGCTAAAGTATCCACGGGAAAGGGGATTTTTAAACCCTCTGTCAGCTGCTCTTCCTTCCCAAACTCACATGTCGCCAATTGAGCTCTCTTGAGCAAGGCTGAGAAAAACATGAACATACGTCCTGCATGCGTATCTAGCAAAGAACAAAAAAAAAAAAAAAAAAAATCTAATCTGTTCCACTTCTCCACACTTTGGAAATCTGCCCCTGATTTCCATTAATTTTCTAACAAATATTTGGAAATCAGAAGGTCAGTCCTCTGAGATTTTGTGGTCACCTGGTTTGAGTAACCTCAGGAGCTAATGCTAGATGTGTAGACCTTGTTAACCTAGCACATAACGAAGGCCTGTGTGAGGTCAACTCCTAAATTTGTCCTTAGATGCTTTCCATAATTTTGAATTTATGTTTGAATAGAAATTTTAGGCTGTTTTTATAAGGCTGTGCACCTCAAAGGTACACACAAAGCCCACACTACCTGCCTGCCCTTGGCTGACTTTTAGCCAACCTTTTTCCTTGCATCCCTCTTAGACAGCCTGCTGTGACTGATACTAGATGGACAAACTAGTTGATAGCATTCCTCTTTCTGCCCTTAAAATCTACAGTGGGCATCAGACAACCAGCCGTGTCATCCCCTGGGGCTCTATTTACACCACTGAAAACTCACCCACTCTAGGAAGTGATTCTTGGCCCCTATCACAAGGTCCACTAGGGTGGTGATTTTATAATACGATGGTGATTTTATAATATGAACATCCCCAGGGGAAAGCACAAGAGTCTGGGGGTTCAAAGACAGCAGGGATGATGACAAATGCAATGCAAGGTGCCTGGTTTGGTCCCACCCTCTCTGCCAGAGGGGAAGGCTACCTGGGGGTGGTGTCATCCACTCCTTGTCAGGGTTTTGTCTTGGGCAAAGCTGGTTGGATTGCTCCCAAAGAAATCCCAAGAGAGAAGTGGGTTTGTAGTTTGGGTGGTCAGGAATTCATTGCCTCATTTTCTTCCCTGGATGGTTTTTATTTAACAGGGCAGACATAATCCCAGAGCACAGGCAGGAGATCTTGCTGTACAGAGCCTATTCTACAGTCCTCACTCGCAGGGATAGAGAAGATATAGTCCTTGGTTTTTGAAAGAGGTTCTCCTACTTAAAGTAATCACCCCTGATGGTTTTTAGCTACAGAAACCAAGCACCAGGCATGGGGCTTTTCACCTCCAGAAAAGCCCACCCTGCATGTTGAAGATGCCCTTACCAAAAGTTTTTCTTTTCCTCCCTTTTCTGCAGCTGGATGACAGAAGGCCTTAGAGATTAGCTGCGTTTCTGTGAGCTATTTATACTGAAATATTTTGTGTTGAAAGATGTAAGCCCTTTGTTTCCTCTGTATGTACACAGTGATCCCTGAGGACAAGCAAATCCTGCTTTGTTTTGGATCAGATACATTGTGAATTACCGTTGTAAAACGGCCCTGAGTGCACTTATATGAGTCAGTCTCACCTTTACGCTTCCACATGTCACCAGGCACTCTCGGATGTCTGTGTAGCTTTCCAGTTCCAGATTACCCTAGTTAAAACAAGTCTAATCCCCATTTGGGATGATGCCTCCAAAACATTTTCTCTGAAATAATATTTCTTGACACTTTTTCCAGGCAGAGAAAGCATTTAGCTCCCTGGTTGAGCAAAATAAGAAAACCCTCCAGTAACACGTTGGGCCAATTTGGTTGGCTGATGTGTTGGATTAGGCAATCCTGATATGTAATATAACCCTCATATCCTAAAATAAAATGCACGGAGCCATACAGTATTCTCTCCGTCTGTGAATGGAGAAGGACTATGCTTCCACCCATCCCAGGTGAGAAGTTCTAAAAAGGAAATATGGAGATGAGAGTGTTAAAAAAACCTAGGCAGGCAATCATATGGATAGGTTTCACCTTAGATATCCCTCCCCTTCCTCACAGCCCATAGGAGAATAGCTCGTCTGCTGGAGCGTACGGTCAGGCTTGTGTGGGAAGAGCAGGCTCAGAGATGCAACCTCACAGATGGACCCTGGCACAAATGCCCAGGTGGGGATTTTGCTGTATGTAGCTGCATTGTGGAGAGCACCTGCAAAGATGGGGATCTGAACAACCAACTAGCTCCACACCAAGCTGGCATCATGGCACTGGAGACCCTCTGACCAAAACTCCCACAGGCTCTCCAGCCCCATAAGTAAGGACTCTGCCACAGGGAAAAATCCAGAAGTATGAAGTCTGAATACTGGGCTTGGAAGAGAAGTCAGCTGTCAATACAACACGGCCTTTCTTGTCTCCAAGCCAGCACACTTCTCTTCCTCCCCTCAGCTCTTTGGTGAATCTGACAGGACCAGAGGCAATGGGCACAAACCGAAAGACAAGAGAATTCAACTGAACTTCAGGAAAGACTTTTTCGCTGTGAGGGTGATAGCCCCTGCACAGGTTGTCCAGGGAGATGGTGGAGTCTCCAACCTTGGAGACATCAAAAAAACACCTATACATGGTCCTGGGCAACTGTCTCTAGGTGTCCCTGCTTGAGCAGCAGCATTGGACCAGATGACCTCCACAGGTCCCTTCCAGCCTCCACCATTACCTGTGATTCTGTGAATCCACGGGAAAGGTTCCTTCCCCTGAAGCCTCCTGCACGCTGTGTGGTAGCAGGAGAGCCCAACGTTAGCAGCAGCCCGCTGTTACACTCCCTGACAGGGAGAGAATTTTATGTGATCCAGTATGAGTCACTGGAATTGCAGGTCAATGGCCAAATTCTTCTTTTTGTTACACCCATTTAGTCCTGTGGGCTTCAGCGAGTGGGAGGGTAATGGAATGGGTCCAGATACATTTTATTAAGCAAAAATGCATTTTGGTCCAAGCTGTTTCAAAAGTACTCAATAAACAAAGCATACTTTAATGTGATGCCCTGAAAAGGTCACCCAAATCTCATCCCTTTGGGAAGAGAATTAATTTAAACAAGACTTGATTAAGGAATAATGCCACCCTAAAGGGGATTTTGCTTTTTCTTGGACAGTTTAGGTGGCCATCAGTTGCTGAATCCTTCCTTGGTTGCACAATTTAGTGATACAAACACAAAATGCTGTTATTTACTAGGCACTATTTACACTGCTAATTCCCCTGAAATGAGGTTTTATGTTAAGTGTTTCCACACTTCACTGGCATTTTGTTTTTAAGAATTTAAATGTGAAGACCCTTCTCTTCACCTTAGCTTTGATTCGTGGATTTTATTTTCCATTACTTCCAAGTTATCAGTACCACACTTATTAGGCACGCTGCAACCTTAAAAGGCTTCCTTCAGATCAGCTCAAAACACCCTGAGCATTTTTCCACTTCTTTATGATATCCTTTGGAGAAACTATGATGATTTTTTTCCAGATTGAGATAGCAATACGTACCAAATGCCCCCATCCCTCCCAAATAAAAATCCCAACCAAACAAAACCCCCTGTCTATAAATGGATTTTCATTATATGGTCTTTATGAAACTTTTCTAAGGCCAACATGTATGAAGAAGGATAGTAGATGAACCTGGCTGCAGTGTAGTTTTATTCTGCTCTGTAAAGCAACAATGCTGTAGGAATAAAAGTCACTGGTGTTACAAATGTTGCTGCAAATTAACAAGAGTTAATTCTAACCAATATGTCTGTTATAATTGATTCTTTTTACATGGAACTATTCTAGGGTATTGCTGACTTTTTTTTTTTTTTTTTAACCAAATATATTTATGGAGAGTAAAGCAAAAGATATTTGTGATTTGCAATTTTTATCTTACTGAGTGGAATACTTACACTCGTTAGATTTCTGATTTCTATTACCAAAGAGAAATCCTCCACTTCTAAAGATAATAAAACAATCAGCTGTATTTATACAGAACTTAGACAACAACTCCACATTTTTTCTCTGTTTTTTTTTTCCTCTGGCTTGTTCCTACCTCATATGCTGCACAGTCTCCTCAGTCTACCAGCCCTGATTGCTGGGATTGTGCCTGGCATTAAACATCTAACAGAGACCTTTTGTTGCTAACTGCATGGTTATGACAAATGGCAGATTGTTAAAGCAGAATCTGTGTTATCAAAAGTCAATCAAGAGTGAGCCAAAAACTCTGGCTCCTTGTACAGATTTCAAATGTGGAACAGGCGTCATCTACTTTGGAGAAAGGCATAATTCATAAACACCAGCCAAATAAAAACCTTAGGAAGAGACAGAAACAGAGGGGTGTGCAACTAGAACCAGCAAACGTGCCACCAAGTGTGTTCTTGTTTACCTTCTTTTGCTAGAAAAGTCATTAAAAGAGAGAACTTTTAAAAGTTGACTGCAGTGAGGTGAGCCCTGAGGACTTATGGAGGGTGAGTGTCCTATCTGCCTTTAAGGACGTGGAAACAAACAAGAGGAACAAATCCAAGGAATTCAACTGAACTTGGAAAGCTACTGGAACAAATTATGAAATGGACTGTGAGCACTTGGAAGATAATGCGGTGCTAAGGAATGGCCAGCACGGTTTTGTCAAGAATAAAGCACGTTAAAGGAATTTAGTTTCTTCTCTGACATGGTAACTCATTGTACAGGGTTCACAAGGCAAGGTTTTGGTAGAGGGGGGATACCAAAGCTGCAGGGGTGGCTTCTGTGAGAAGCTGCTGGAAGCCTTCCCCATATCCGATACAGGCAGCGTGAGCCAGCTCCACTGCTGGCCAAGGCTGAGCCAGTCGTGACAGTGGTAGCATATGATAACATATTTAAGGGGAAAAAACTGCTGCACAACAGCAGCTGGGAGAGAGGAGTGAGAATATGTGAGAGAGACAACTCTGCAGACACCAAGGTCAGCGAAGAAGGAGGGGAAGGAGGTGCTCCAGGTGTCAGAGCGGAGATTCCCCTGCAGCCCATAGTGAAGACCATGGTGAAGCAGGCTGTCCCCTGCAGCCCATGAACGTTAATGGTGGAGCAGATACCCACCTGCAGCCCATGGAGGACCCCACTTTGGAGCAGGTAAACATGTCCTGAAGGAAGTTGCAGCCCATGAGGAGCCCACATTGGAGCAGGTTTGCTGACAGGACCTGTGGCCTATGAGGGACCCATGCCAGAGCAGTCTGTCCCTGAAGGACTGCAGCCCGTTCCTGAAGGACTGCAGCCCATGGAATAGACCCATGCTGAAGCAGTTCATGAAGGAATGTGTCCTGTGGGAGGGACCCCACGTTGGAGCAGGGGAAATGTGTGAGGAGGAAGGAGCAGCACAGACAACCTGTGGTGAACTGACCACAACCCCCATTCCCCTGTGCTGCTCAAGAGGGAGGAGGTAGGGAATTCAGGAGTGAGGTTGAGCCTGGGAAGAAAGGAGAATGGGGGGATGGTGTTTTTAGTTTTGCTTTTATTTCTCACTGTCCTACTCTGTTACTAATTGGCAATGAATTAAATTAATCTTCCACCAAGTCAAGTCTGTTTTGCCCATGACAGTAATTGGTGAGTAACCTTCTTGTTCTTATCTCAACTCACGAGCTTTTCATCTCGTTTTCTTCCCCCATCCCGCTAAGAAGGGGGAGTGAAAGAGCAGCTTGGTGGTCATCTGGCGCCCAGCCAATGTCAATCCACCGCAGTCATCCAGCTGATGGCAGGGAAGCCACTGACATAATTAATTGCATTTGTAATAAAGCTTTGGGTAAGACTTCGCTATAACATTCTCATAAGGAAAGCAAGGATACATGTTCTAGACAAAACTACTAGAAAGTAACCACGAAATTCAGTGGTGTGACTCAGAGCAGGGCGCAACAATTGCTACCCAACAGGAATGGCACATCAAATAGCCCCTTTCAGCTAGCAATTTATATCCCTGTAAATAGAATTCCAACTTACACGAGCAACTGGCACGCACGTGGGCAGGCAGGTTCAACACGCAAAACGATCTCATTTAACAGAAGAAATGGCCTAAATTAATTAATTTATTAAAATCGTAGACCAAAGAGGAAGAGAAGTTCACAAGGGAGCAATAGCACAGAATAGGATCTACAAACTGACTATGAAAAAGTATGACGCTTGGGCAACTAAGCAAGTGTCACCCTGGGACCTATTAGCAGGACAGAAGTCAAACAGAGGAGGTCAACTTTGCCATTCATTTAGCCCCATTTGCGTAACAAATCTATAGAGACACCTTCCAGCACCTCTTAATTACAGTTTTTAGTGCCAGATTTTGATATGGCACATTAAAAAAGATGTAAAGAAAACAGAGACACTTGAGTGAAGAACTATGAACCTCGGAAGCACTTTAGGAAACAAGACTTATGAGGAAATGTTTTAAAAATAAAGGTTGTTTTGCTTTTCAAACTACTAAAAGGGGGATAAAACTAGTAGAAATGCCACAGAAACACATAGAGAAGGAAAGCCCCCAAACTGCTAGCCTTTGTGTACATGGAAATGTTATCAAGTGTGTTACATATTAGAAGGAAAATTTGTTCTCCAAGTGCCCTCAATCTATGATAAGAAAGAAGTAACAGGAAGAAAAAATAGAAAATAATTTCTTAAAGTAATATATCTCAGTAGGCATCACCTAAAGAACCCCCAAATTCTGTTGCTGGAGGATTTTAAAAAAGGTTCAAAAAAAGTTATTAAGGGATGGCTACATTTACTTGATCCTTTTCCAAACAGGGAAGCAGATTCCCTTCTCAGGTTGCCTTCAGTTCTAATTTTTTATAATTTTATATGAAAGTACAGGTTCTCTTTCCACTGGAAGCTGCTTGGCAGCCTTCTCACTTTAAGGGAAAAAAAAAAAAAAAAAATTTGGAAAATGCTGAGAATTTCTTTCCAGCTCTGGTTTCCTGTCAATAGAGTAAAGCCTTGATTCTTACTCAAAGCCTTGAGGCCAGTAGCCTGTTTTTTCAAAGGTATACAGTAAGTCAGTACTTCCAGTATTATTTTCATCTCATATCTTTTTTTAATCTCTTTTTATGCAGCAGTGCAGTGCTTTAGGTGCATCTTTTTTGAAGTCTTGTGCTGTTTGAATAGTGAAAAAAAAACCTGCCTGAGCTTCTCTAATCCTCTTTCTATAGGAAGTTGGCTCAAAACCTTTCTTCTAGTCTCTTGCAGGGTCACATCCCCTGTTTTCCAGGATGTCTGTGCCTTCCTTCTCCACGTGCTCCTGTGATGTTTATGCCATTTTTCTTCTCCAAATATTTACACCATCAGTAGATTGAGCACAAAGCAATAAACAGAAAAAGACATGGTCAGCTTCCAGAGTTACTCGGTTTGTGTTTACTTTGTACAGCGATACATGTCCCTCTTGGGCCCAAAGCCCTTGTCATCTTGGCTACCTGCTTCCTCAGTGGAGTTTCCTAGACTTAAAACCACCTTAAATGCTGTTAAATTTTCTCAAAACCAGCAGCTCTCTCTTGCATTTATCCTTTAAGCGAGAAATGGTCTGAATAACAATAAATTGATTTTTCTGTCAGCTACCAGAGCCATTTACCACCTTTCCCCCCCTTTTTTCTTTCTTTTTTTGCTTCCTGTTACTATGTCCCTCCCTCTTATGATCAGGAAAACAGTGATCTGTCCCCATCCAAAATAAAAACGGATTGAACAAAATACCTGATGCAATGTTTAGTTTTTCCTCCTAACTGTAATCACCTCAGGCCTTTGGTCAATCATTCAGACTACGATAGATATGTCGTTCCTTTTCCACTTTTATAAGCAAACCTCCTGTATTAAGGAACTGATTTAAGTTGGAGTATTAGAACAGAAACACATATCAGTGACAACAATGAATCATTATTGTTCTTTAGCTGCAGCAAGGACTTTGGGTATCACAGCATGAGCGAATGTTTATCAGAAAAAAGGTGTTTTAAAATAGTGGCTAATCCTAACCTTAAATATTTACCAAATCCCACAGACTCAGTATCACACCTCTGTGCCCTGGCTCAGTGTTTCTGCAGCACCAGGGAACACGCTAACTGAGGCCCCTTAAGATTATTCCAGGGAGGTTTGATACTTCGCCAGGAAAAGTCTTGAGTACATAGCTGCTGGATGTTGGCAATGGGCACGCAGATGATGTGGATCTAAAAATGTCTAGTTCAGTATGCTGCAGCTGCTGGGACAAAAAAAAAAAAAAAAAAAAGAAAGAGGAAAAAAAGTTCCCCCTTTTGTGAAGAAAGTTCTGTTTTGACAAACTTCTAAGAAGAGGCACTGGCAGCTGCTGAAACCAGGGCAATTTTGGTACCTGTAGTTATCATGAGTCATGTTGTTTGGTTTTTTTTTTTCCCCTGGCGCTTTTAGTGTGCTGCTGGCTCTGTGTGATCATCCAGGCAACACGGTTACTCTGCAACACGGACAGTGACTGGTCCCCAACAGCCAGGCACCACTTTGAAACCACTTGGATATAGGTGAGGATCCATTTTCTGCAGCACCTTCCCTAGACCAGCAGTTCTGATAAGCTGCTCCTGCAAATCTGTGTGAAGGAGGGTCCAAGCCAAGGATGTGGATTCTCCCATCCAGAAAGAATGTGACCTTGCGGTGAGGTTGTTCTCCAGGAGGTGATGTTACAGACCTCCTCTTTTGAGGGGAGAATCCACCAGATTCACCCATCCCCTGATCCATTAGCACACAAGTTTTTTCACTATGAGGGTGGTGAGGCACTGGAACAGGTTGCCCAGAGGAGTTGTGGATGCCCCATCCCTGGAAGTGTTCAAGGCCAGGCTGGATGGGGCTTTGAGCAGCCTGGTCTAGTGGGAGGTGTCCCTGCCCGTGGCAGGGGGTTGGAACTAGATGATCTTTAAGGTCCCTTCCCACCTAAACAATTCTATGATTCTATAAGTTTTTTGTTCCATGAGGTCTCACTTGAGCTCATGAAGAGGTGGTGGATCAGAACTGGGAGGTTTTGGGATCCTTCCTGTAAAGTCACCACACCCACAGAAGGAAGGGTTGAGGTCTGTCTTTAGGGTCTGCATCTGGAACTTTCTGCTTGACCAAGACTGGGGTTAAGCTAAAAACACTGACATGATGAAAGATCGATAAATAACGGGTCTCAGCCAGCTCAAGTCTGCTTTTGGCCTTTGTCTTGTGTTTGTAATAGTGACAGACAGAAAGGACCTAGGAAAACTTCTTTCACCACTGAAAATAAACTGCTGTAAAGCAGCTCCACAGCTGGCCAGCGGGACAAGCCTGCGTCAAGTGCTGCAGAGAGAACATGAGATTAAATTTGGCTCCTGTGGGCTTTTGTGTCTTGGAACTAATGACAGTGATAACCCAGCAGGAAGAATCAGATATGCCAATGGTTTTGTACACAAAGAATCTCGTTAAAGGTTTTTGATTTTGTCCGTGCTACATGATACTACTTTTTAAAGCATTTTCCCCAATTTACTGTAATTCAGAGTTTTAAATACTGCTGCAGACAGAGTTTTGTGCTTCTCACAATGTGTTAGCTAGTTATGGTTAAGGCTTCCTTTCTGAGTTAAGAAATTTTTTCAGGATTTATTTAAGTTTCTAACAAGATGGCTTTGAAGTTGACCAAAAATAAATTCAATAGATTTTTTGTCTTCTTTTAAATTCTGATAATTTTTGGGAGCTGCTTCTGAGATGAAAACAACCTATGATGTGTGGGACAAACAAAGCAATAAATGCATTCCAGCAGGGAAAGCACGCTAAACAGGAAATCTTACATTCAGTAAGAAATGTTCTTCATGTCATCCCTTATCAGTTTGCTCAGGGTCTTTCTGAACTGGAGGGACGCAAAGTGTTGTACAGGCAGTCTGTTCAGATACAGGCCCTCAGAGCTCAAAATGTTTTGTTTGTACTATTCTCCCAGGGTGAAATCGGCATTAATCACCCTGGCTCAAATCCCTGATCTTGTGGCTCAGATGTGTTCATCGCCAAAGTTGAGGTAACCCAGCGAAAGCTTCATGACACAGGGCGCTGTTTTCTGGTGGTTAGGTTCTCCCTTTTTGCAAGGCTGACCGGTACCACAGACCATGCATAGGTGGATTACTACATTCAGGCCTTTCTACAAAGTGTATCTACACACACTCAAAATCTACTCATATTTGTGCTAGCTCCAATACTCGTAATGACTAATAACCTTGACGTATTCAAAACTTAAACTCTGGCCTTGGTTCCCTACCTAGAAGATGATAGGAAATGTCCTCACCATTTCAATGATGAGCATTTTTGCCACCAGCTGTCTCTCCAGATTCATTTTAGTAAACTGTATGTCATGGTTTTGGTAGGGTTCCTAACCTTAGCTCTACCCAGTAATGTAATACCAATACTAATGAATAATAACCAGACACGTTTGTAAAGCTTTGCTACACTCTGTTAAACAACTGTGGCCTTGCATCCATAGATGTATCTCAGTGCTGGGTGATGAAAAGCTGAATTAAATCCTTAGTTATGCTGGCAGACACAGGGCTCAATGAAGTAACAGGGCTAAACACAGCCTTGCTGCCCAGCCTTTCTGAAAATCTGCTTTTTCAGTTTGATGTCGTTGGTGATCAGCCCACTGGACTGAGGATACGGGAAGCAGCAGCAGCATGAGTGCACGTTTATTTCACTACAAATTGTGGGAGTCATGCCCACAGAGCTGTGATCACTGCTGGGCATCACTAGCTATGTAGCACACTATGTAGTAAAGAGAAAGGTGATATGACCGAGTACCATTTTTTCTACCAAGGTTATCTCAGGGTAGAAACTAGAAGGGTTTATGCATCTTATCTAATAAACACAATGAGGCATTTAAGATGCGCTTTTTCCAGTGCTACTGTTAGCAGTGGGTTTGGTTGTTCTTTCTTACTCTGCTTGGCCTGTACACTTCCTAACAGTGGCAAGCCTTGGGACTTTTTGCTATCTCTGTTCATTACATACCCCGCAGGACAGCCCTGAGAGTCTTCAATGGTTGTGACGTCCTTGTCCTTCTCAGCATTTTCACCTGAATTCCTTCCTGCTCCAACTGGTGCTCCCCAGTCTGGTGCCTCCGAATCAAGTTCTACTCACCAGTGAGCTCTTCCCTTTCCAGTGACAACTGGAGCTGGAAACAGTCAAGCAGCCACACCCGACCAATAACCTTTACCAATGTTTTCCAATTTAAAGCCCATCCTTAGCTGTAGCTCTGACAATGTTGACCACCTACTTGTTCAACACAGAATATGACGTTTGCAAGTTTTAAGTGAGGTTGACCTGCTCCCACTAAACCTCAGGTGTTTGCTCTGTTAGATACTTGTTCTGAGCATGAAGTCGTGGGTCAGCAATGTCCATTGTTCCTCCAAAACTGCCTTTGATTTTTAATTCTGAAAATTATTGTCTGATTTTTTTTGGTAGGGTTTAGTTTGTTCAGCCTAGCAATGACATTACATGTCACATGTACTAGTCTCCTGTAGACAAAATCCTGGAATTTTCCACACTCAGAGCTAAACCTAGATCACTCCACTTTCTTACTACCAAACTCTATTTGTTCTTGCAAGATATGTCTTTAATCCTTTTTTTAGAAAAGCACTAAGTCCATCTGCCCTTTGTGCATGGGATAACTCCATTTACTGCTGTTGAAATATTATAGTAACTCAGACCTTCTCCCTCTTTAATTTCTGCCTTGGGTTTTTAAAACTGTAAGCGTGCACCCCATAATCCAGGGGACATGCTGCACTAGCATGCGTGTCCAGCTACATGTCAGACCAGCAACTGGTTATTTTGGCTAGTTAGATGAAGCCTCCAGAGTTCAGCTTTTAAAGCAGTCTTCTTGGCACCCTTCGTTGTTCACTCTGTTTTATGGCGGTAATCCCAATGTTGCTGTGATCTACCCTATGCCATCCCTTGTTGGCTTTCCTTTGGGCCTGCTGCTTCCACTGAGCAGAACTTCTCTTTGGTTCCTTAGTTTTATGTTAGTGTCTTAAACTTCCACCTTATCTCAACCTCCTAAACCACAACTTGTAGCTGTTGCCCCATTATATTCTCTGCCACTAATGAAAAGGGTTTGGCTTCATCATCCCTGCAGTTTCCTTTCAAATAGATGTAGGCTGTTATTAGACCACCCCTGAGTCTCCTCTTGGCAAGACCAAACAATCCCGCCTACCTTACCTTCTCCCTGAAGGTCGTATGCCCTGGCACCTTAACTATCTATGCAGCTCTTTTCTGAGCTTTTTATGGTTCTTGACATCCTGGTAGGTCCAAAACTGGTCTCACCAGGGATGAGTAAAGGGGTAATAATTTCCCTGGATCTGCTGGGCACACTTTTCCTGATGCAACTCAATGTGCCATTTGCACTACCTGTAATGAGAGCAAATTATTGCTGCTTACTCATTCTGGCATTGACCACAAGCCTCCGATTCCCTTTCATCTAGTCTCAGCTGTCCATTTCCCAGCCTGTGCTGATGTATGGGGTTATTCCACCCCAGGCACAGAACTCTGCACTTCTTCCTGCTGAATTTCATGAAGTTCTTTTTGGCACAATTCTCATGTTTCTCAAAGTCCTTCTGGGTTAAAGCTTTGTCACTCGGTATATCAGTCATTTTCCTTCACTGACCACCACCTTGAATTTGCTTCAGGATGCACTTCCCTCATCCCTTGATCCAAATCTTTGATGAAGACATTGAACGATACCGGACCACTGTGGCATTCCACTTGTTACTGACCTTCAGCTGGATATTAAGCCATTGATTATTACACACATTAATGTTGGCAGTACAGCCATTTTTCAAGCCACACTCATGCATGCCATACTTTCTCAACTTGAAAATAAGAATACTGTGGGTGATGGTGTCAAAAATGTCACCAGAGACCGTATATTATATTCGCCACTCTCTCTTCATTCACATAGACAGTCTTTTCAACAGCAGCCCTTTTCCCATTGTCAGGAACCTCCACTAATTGACATGATATTTTGCAGATGACAGACATCAGCCTAGTAATCACTCATGTCTGCCAGTTTCACTAGCTGGATGATTCCTAGACCAAAAAGCCTCTCCCCTTTTCGCCTTAAGCTGACAAAAACTTTCTGAGGTGTGATTTAGATTGCAGTTGCTCTCTCTCCACTCTCTTTTGTGCTATCTTGAAAACTCCTTCAATTTCTTTTTGCTTCTCCTTTCTGATAAAAATACAAGAATGATGTTTTCTTTATAGGAGTGCCAGTATATTTCTTTTAAAAACTTTTAGAGTTGCTCTTGATTTAACTGAAAGCTGTTTAACACATCAAAAATTTCAGCTGCTGTGAGGAATAAGTCTAGTATCTTCCTTTTCGGCACCCAATTTCAGGCAGATAGGGGGTCAAATGCTGCTGAAATTTCCCAGTGTTTTCCACTTACTCAGAGGCTGCCAGCAGAAGCAACGCTTTACCTGCTGCAATTCTTCATCAGTAAGAAGTTTTCAGGGAGCACTCAGGCCTTCAGACGTTTGCAGGGGGTGTCCTCTCTTCAGTATCTAACTCCAGTTGGATGCATGTGATGATAAAAACTAGAGAGGAGCCTATTCTGTTCCTCTGGATGTGTCCAGGCTAAAAGGGAACAGGGAGTGAGCTTGACACCCAGACCCAGGACTGCCCACACTTAATTGCTATTTGGTTTTGTTCTGGCCTCATCCCAAGACCTGTCATCAGGCAGTATAGAAAAGACCACGTTCCAGCCTACGCAGTCCCCCAGGGTTGTCCCATCAGGGTTTCCATCCTCCTGCACACTCACATGGCCCCATGCATACCCTGGGGTATGCAACACGTCACTTCAGGCTTCGTGCCATAAAAACATCAGTCTCGTGGGTTGCAACACCACCCTTAGATTATTTCAGAGCCTTTGAACTCAAAAACAGATTAAAAAAAAAAATAATGATCATGCTTTAGGACCACGGGGACACCACTTGTAGCACAGAAGAGCACCAGGGCTGAGTGCCAGACAACGTGTGTGGGGTCAGTCTGCTGCAGAGGGCTGGTCCTGAGACATGAAGCCTGAGCTGGGCCACGCCACTTAGTGTCCGGGCCAGAGACTGGGTTTTGGCCTTTTTATATTTAGCAGTATGGACACAGCATCTGTTTGAGACGCAGCTCGTACAGGCCAAAACTTAACACCAAAGTGGGATTTTTTTGTGACTCATTTGATTTGCTAATCTGAAACAGATTTACCATGTCTTGTTTAATAGGGAACAGCCTTTAAAGCTATTAAATGAATGAATTGCTGCTTTAGTGTTGGCTGTTTGATTCTGAGCAACTGTTTTGAAATGGCTGGTAGAAGAAAATGTCCAGTTTTGCTGCAAGAGCTACAATCAGCTTATCTATTGCTCTCTTCTCCTGTCCCTACTTCCTCCGTTATTTTGTCTTAGGGCAACACACCCGGTCCTTGTCAAATGATGCCTAAAGCCATCTCTTAACCAGACTGCAATCAAAAATGGCTGTGTCCTACCTCCTCTGTGGCACCCTCTTCTTTAAAACTTCTGTAAGAAGTGAGCCAACCTCCATCATCTCTGTCTGAACACAAGACGGGGAGAAACCTGAGTTATGTGTTTCATAGGTGTTTCTATTTTATGACCAGGAGCCCAAGTCCATGAACATGTTGCCAATGTGAAGCATGTGGTCTCAGACCTGTTGGTGTGGTCAGCTCTGAGTACATGGGCCAACCAGCAAAATCACTTTGTCCTTCTTTGACTGTGGGTTCAAAGCTGTAAGAACAGCATTTATAACCAAAAACTTTAGAAAACAGCTGTAGCCATCTAACTGATTGCAAGTGAAACATGACATTTAGGGTCTTGCAGAACCAGACTTTCTTTTTGTTAATTGCTTGGTTGTGTTATTGCTATGTAAATGTGTGCTCAGGACAAAAGGACTATACTTCTAAGTGCATTTTCAAGCAGAGGGCACATGACATTACTACATTTGGAAGATTAGACAACGATCAGGAGTTTTACCAGCTCTTCCTTATCAGACCCAAGTGGGGACAGAGTTCTGACTTGTACTTGCTTAGTTGCTCCTCAAACCTATAGGCACTCACCAGCCTGTTTGGTTTGAATTCAAGCTATCTCCGTCTCGGTGGGTTCAAAAGTTCAGCTGAGATGTGGGTTGGATGCTCCTTCAGAGAGGCTGTGAAAAAGGGAATGGGAAGGATTCTGGTACACACACATGTCTTGTGCCTATGTATTTGTGTGTGTAGCAATGCCTCAGCCAGACTGAGTGGGAAGAAGAGGTGAGGGGAAGGGAATTACTTTCCAGATTTCTAGCTAGTAGAGGAAATTCTTTGTAAATACAATAACTAAAGATGGGGACAAAAGGGAGAGAGTGGAGCACTTGTACTTCAGTTTTGGAGCAATTTTTCTCAGACAAATAATGATCACATAGAATCAAAAAGATGTCACATTGCATTTGGTGCCTTCTCCCCTGGTCAGTACAGGAGTTGCAGGCATGTCGGCTGGCGTGACCCACACCAAAGTGCTTGGAATCAGGAGATTTTCTGGTGGCTTCCAAATCATGTCATCTGTTGCTTCAAATGGCCTAATTTATCAGAGCACGCACTCATACGCAGCAGTTCCCTGGTCACACCTTTCTGATAAAGAACAAGTTGTTGCAAAGTCTGTTTTACATAAATGACTTAAAGTCTCCTTGAAGTTGCTTGTGCAGCCCCCAAATGAGTTCTGTTTGACTGTAGCTAATGCTGTGCTTCTAGGGTGGATGTGAGCGGGGTTTTCCTCATAACGCTCAAGTATATAGAATCTCCATTTTCTAATATGAGAAAGCAGCTTTTATGAAAAGACGTTTACAGCTTAAAAGTACTTTTTTAAACTTGTCATTGAATTTGCAGCAGAGGACAGCAGTTGCAATTGATGGGCAGATTCTCCCCACCTAGTGCATGGGGATGGAGAGTCCTGGCACCTCAAGGCATTGGCCAGGCAGACTGATGGAGGATTACAGGTGCAAGAAGTTGCAGATGACCAACTGCGAGCATCAGTTGGGCTCTGTTGAATTCTCTACTCATCCAATGCTTCAGAAATTTAATTGCTGATCTGTGTAGCTTGTCTTCTTGTAGGTCATTTTGGAAAGAAAAGTTCAAGAAGACGAAATGTCGAAGGGTAGTTGTCAATGCCGAAGACAGTACTTTCTAACCGGGTTCCTTTAGCCAGAGCAAACCCTTTCTGATAAACGCAAAGTTTCTTGTTGGGAATGGGATGGAGAAGGCCACCTACCTCTGAGAGAGTTGAGGAAAATCCCCCCTAATTTACATCCTTTCAGCGTTTCATTTCTTCTGTCTCTGACTGCTGTGGAGGGTTACGGCACTGCTTTTAGTTCACAGTTAAAACAGGTCTTTCTACTTCCTTGCCTGCTCATAGTTGACCACGAAAAGAATCAACATGAATAAAAAAAGAATAATATCTCATGCCAGGTCAGTAAAGCTGTATCTGTAAGGGAACGTATTGTGTTTATCTGTATATTTAGTGTTGTTCCCTAAAGAAACAAGCTCTATACAACTGTACATACAGGTGTGTACATGTGTGTTTAATGGGTGGACAGGTCTGAGGAGAGCAATATTCCTCCATCAGGGATATATAAACTCATGCACGGGGCTATCAGGTACCCATAAAACCAATTATTTCATCTCCCAGCAGCCCCAAATAGATTTCTGTTTAGACCATTGGGCAAACAAGAGGGCAGATAAGTAGCCAGTCACCACGCACATCCTGCTGGGGCCAGCAGCAAGTACAGGGATCTTCATGGGCCATGGTGCACCACGCCGTACTGTTCCTTCTGACCAATGGCAAGCAGGTGTCAAAGACGAGAAACACAAAGAACTCATCTGAGCAGACAACCTGAGACTACATTAGGACAGATTACAAGCAGCAGTGCATTATCCTTTGACTGTGGTGATTGTGCAAGCTGAACTCACCTGAATCTCTTTAGTCCAAACTGCAGATACCACTGAGACCTTTAAAACCCTTGTTGGGTTGCCAGTAAATCAGTCAGCAGTTTTCTTTACCATTTGATGTATGTGAAACCACTGTCATCCTGGGAAAAGGAGTTCACAGAATCACAGAATAGTAGGGGTTGGAAGGGACCTCGGGAGATCATCTAGTCCAACCCGTCTGCCAGAGCAGGGTCACCTAGAGCAGGTTGCACAGGAACGCGTCCAGGCGGGATTTGAATGTCTCCAGAGACGGAGATTCCGCCACCTCTCTGGGCAGCCTGTGCTTATGTTTAGATGGAACTTCCTATGTTCAAGTTTGTGCCCGTTACCTCTTGTCCTGTCACTGGGCACCACTGAAAAAAAGGCTGGCCCCATCCTCCTGACACCCACCCTTTAAGTATTTATAAGTGTTGATAAGATCCCCCCTCAGTTGTCTTTTTTCCAGACTAAAAAGACCCAAATCTTTCAGCCTTTCTTCATAAGAGAGGTGTTCTGGTCCCCTAATCATCTTGGTAGCCCTTTACTGTACCCCCTCCAGCAGTTCCCTGTCCTTCTTGAACAGGGGAGCCCAGAACTGGACACAGCACTCCAGATGTGGCTTCACCAAGGCAAAGTAGAGGGGGAGGGTGACCTCCCTTGACCAGCTGGCTACACTCTTCTTGATGCACCCCAGGATGCCATTGGCTTTCTTGGTCACAAGGGCACATTGCTGGCTCATGGCGATCCTGTTGTCCACCAGGACTCCCAGGTCTCTTTCCACAGAGCTGCTCTCCAGCAGCTCAGCCCCCAACCTGTACTGGTGCATGGGGTTATTCCTCCCCAGGTGCAGCACCCTCCACTTGCCCTTGTTGAATTTCATTAGGTTCCTCTCTGCCCAACTCTCCATCCTGTCCAGGTCTCGCTGTATGGCGGCACAGCCTTCTGCTGTGTCAGCCATCCCCCCCAAGTTATGTATCATCAGAGTTGCTCCACATCCTAACCGAAACACCAGTTGGGATTTCTTCCTTTTTGTTTTATCTTGTGCAAGTTTCAGAGAGCCCCTGCTGCCTTAATCTTTGCACAAAAGATAGCTTTGAAAGTGAAGGCCCTCTTTGTGAGTTCTTGGTGTGAGAGACAGTTTTTAACCTAGATATTGCAATTCGAGTCTTTTCTGTTTGGAGGAGTGGAAGTATGCGTCAAGTCCCAATTCCCCTTCCAACAGTAGCAGGGATATGAAACCATCTCCCCGCCTTCGCCATGACGTCTGTGAGCTGCAGAACCAAATTTTTCCTTTTTCCTGTCTGGCTTGATGAATTTTCTTTATTTTTACAGAATACATTAGCTCCAACAGGAGAAATTGCCGGCAAAATATTGTGCAATGGGTATATAACCACCCAGTAGACTGTGGTTAAGACTTGTTCCTGGTAAGCAGAAGACCCGTGCTCAAACACAACTGAGTAAGTATAGTATCTGAAACCAAGTCCCTCAGATGCCTGCATTATCTGTGGGTTACAGACTGTGAGGCAGTACCAGCGAAAGCACTCACTGACCATAGGTCTCTCGGAGAGAACTCACAGTTGAAAACCTTATGTGGAAATAAACATAAAATCTATTTTAGACCTTGCCACTCTTGGTTTTTTCTCTTGGCTAGCTTTAATGTTTACCACTCATCATGTTGACTTCTCAGAAACCCAGTTCTTAGGCACTTGGCTGTCCGCATGCATTGGACCGAAAGCGTGAGTGCCGAACGCGGGGCCGGGCAGCCCTGTCGCTCGTCAGCTGAGTCCTGCTGTGATTTTAGCTCACAGATTCCACCCCAATTAACAGAACTTCCTGCAAAAATGTTCCCTCTGATAAAACTCTACACCAAAAACCTTTTGAAAGGGCATAGATATTCAAAGCAAAACAAAACCAAACCCCCGTCCCCTCCATTCATTGAATGAACTTACAGATAAACCCTGGTCTTCTAAAATACATTAAAAAAAAATCGACTTCCTTTGCAAATGGCAGGAAGTTCATATTGCAAGACCAACTAAATGACTCACCCCACATCTATGCTTTTGCTGAACCAGATAAACCTGCCAAAAGCAGTTTCCAAACTGGAAATAAGTACTTCTGTGGGGATATGAATAACATCAGGCAAATCTCTGACAAGGGCATGTGAATCTGCAATCTGTGGTGTTATTTATTTATATTTTTTATTGAGGCCCTTAGTTCAAAGTTGCATTGGATAGTTTTTTGGAAAGACAACCGATCTGTATGGCTATATGTCAGCATCATCAAGGGATCCAAAGGCAACAACAAAAGGCTGTAGTACAATAAAATTCCCGGTGGATGGGGTGTGATATTTGATGGGTCACACAGGGAATTCTTTTGACATGAACCAGCAAACACCAAGTATATTTTTCATAAAACTTGTAGCTTAATCCAAAATTATCCCTGCTGTATTGTTAGCAAGAACAAGGGAACACCCAGTTACTTTTGCAGTGACTAATAATATTACCACTGCTTAAACATAAACAGTGTGCAGAGATCTTTCTAAAGAAATGCACAATATTATTTGCAAAAAAATAATGCTGTGCTCTTACATTATTCAAGTCTTTTTCCTTCTTTGCTGCTGCAGTACAACCACTGAAATTTCCTGAGTTAATGCTGGCATGGCAAAAAATATAACGTCAAAGGAAAGAATAGTCCCATAATTAAAATCTGTTTCCATAGCATTGAAATAGATGGAATTGCTACCCGTCAGTGGACTTTGGATCAGGTCTCTAGTCTGGTGGCTCTTCATTTGCACCACCCGCTTTCCCCTGGAGCCTTGTAAGCATTGATTAGCTAATGGCTTTAAAGTGCTATTTAAATGCTGAAATATTGTTATTGCCAGGTATTGGAACACATAGGCAGGTTTCTGCTCAGCACATACGATTAGTCTTTCTCTAGCGTGGAAGCACGCCATTTCCCTTCTTTGTGCAAATGTGTCTCAGTGTGTGCGTACACCTATGACAACCCAGTTTGGTAAAACAAAATAAAACAGTACGTCAAGGACTTGTTTACTTCAGTTTTAAAAATGTTGGACACCTATGCCGCGATCTCAAAGTGAAAGCCACAGACAGCACTGGAGAGGGTTGGTGCTTTCAGGTTCGTTTGAACAGCCCCTTCGCTGGTACAGGAATGGACACCTAGGGCTGGGCACCAACCCCCTGTAGAGATGCTCTTCCGAAAAGGACAAGCGCATGCCAGCTGCATAAAGCTGGTTTATTAAATAAAAAGCATATTTATAGCAGGAGTAGTCGTTAGGTTTTCAGTGGACCCATGTGGGTGGCAGCTTTTCTTGTCTCCCTAGCACAGTGGCTCCTGAAGCACACGAGTCCGTACACGTACAGATACTGGTCCATGAGCCACTCAGCTGCTATGGGAACACGGCACGAGCAGTCGTGCAGCCCAGCACGGGGTGAGAACTCACTGAGGCTGTGGCTGTTGCATTGTCAGCGGTGCCCCTCTGGCAAATTAAGCCTTGAAATTCCTGTTTTCCCTACCTGTCTTCTAAGCAGACTTTTTCCAGCAGCAGGGAATGCTGTTCCCCAAGCTTTCAGCTGTGCTCCCTTCTGGCACAGGGCAGGATTTGGCTCTCTGAGTAAAAACTTTAGCAATTACATCTTCACATAGTGAAATACTTCCTAACTTGGATTTTCGGAGTGATTTCATTTTCTTTTGCAATCCACCCTCAAAAGACCCTGTAAATCACCATGTTATTCTCAGTCATAACTAGCAAAATAGCTGGGAATGGTGCTTGAGCCAGTGAAGGCTCAGTTTGGATGCACACATTCCCAGGCTTTCCTACTCAAATGGGCTAGCAGCTACTGAGTCCTGGGGGCTTCTACCTGCCCGTCTCCAACAACTTTTAGGGTCCAACCCTACCTGTGATCTAAATAACAAACGAACTGCCAAGGTCAAAGCAAAAGAAAACACTTCATTCCAGTTCTCCAGTTCATTCCAGCTTCAGTACTTGATTTTACTGCAAAAGTCGGCACTTAGTGCACAGGGAACAGTTCATTCTACTTGAATCTCTGGAACTTTCAGCCCCTTCCCCAAAAAGCAGCCAAGCACAGCAGACCGAAAAACTGCTTGAGGATGGGCCAAACCACACAGTTCAGACACTGACCCAGATCTGTTTTCTGAAGGACTGAATGTTTCTGAGCTAAGATTTTGTTTCATGGTCAGATGAAGGAAGGATTAATCCCTTGGAAAATTAGTCAAGCCCATCTTCTTGTTCTAGCATTTGCACTTGTTCCATAACTTTAGGAGCCACTAAGCTAGACAGATCTTCCATAACAAACATAGCAAGCCAGTGATTGGATGACGTAAGTTTGAAGATATGTCTTCAAAATAGGCTCAGTTGCAAATTAAATTATTTGTGATGGTTTCATCGGTTTCCTGGCCTCACAGTTTAAAATGAGCATGAAAAAGGTTAGACCTTTTACGATGAAAAAAACAAAGAAAGCACACACAGAGCAGGGCTGTCTTAGAATGACGAATGCTTCTCTTTTGCTGTTTTAGAAGTACTTTTTGTTCTCGCAGACATTAACTAATCAAAAGGTAAGAAAACATGGTAAGAAATTTCCTTTATTCTACACTTAGTAATAGTTCAGAGTTATTGCTGTACAACATGGGTCTCCCACCGTTTTGTGGTGGAAAAGGAACGAGAAGCTGGGTTAGGAGGAGAGAAGCTAATATGCATTTGAACAGCAGCAAGCTTTTATGGACTGGACTTAATAAGCTTATTGTATAGCCGAGAAAACAGAGGCAGAGAGTTGAACAGAGTTTCAGAGTTTCAGGCCACTGCATGAGGGAGAATGATAACACGCTGTGGATTTCATCAATTTGGGTCACAGTAACCTGCCATAAAAGTGAGGTTGTTAAGTGAAATCGCACACATGGGGCAAGTGCACTTTACAGAAAAGCCACAGAAAAAGCAGCTCAGGCTGTCACAGTTTAACCCGCCCCTTAGCGGGTGGCTACATGCAGAACTGTGTATATAGAGATATTCTTTACCCAGCAGGCTAGGGCCTCTTTGGAATAAACGATTAGCTGCGCTTCTTGCCAAAGAGCGGTTTGCTGGGAAACTCACACAGCACTTGCAGCACCCCCTGCACCCTCTGAACTTCATCAGAAATGTGCAAAGGCATTATTTTCTTTCAGCTGCAATCAGAGTTCCTTCCCAGTGGTCATGTTAATCTATGAGCATAAGATTTTGCAATTCTGGGTCTGGTAAACAGACTTATTTTTATATCGTAGTACATACATCCGCACTTTTTTGACCATACGTGCCAGGACCCTGCTGTTGTAGTCCTTTGCTCAGACCTTCCCAAGACTGATAACACGTTCGGTCCTTGGGCAAACCCCTTGCACGCACTCGTCTCCCCTCACCAAATTGTGTGAAAACTCTTCCTCCCGGCACAGTAACGCTTCGGGAAGCAGGGAAGCAGGTCTCAGCCGTTCACCGCTGCCAAAGCTTGCCCGGGAAAGGGATGTCAGAGGCGAGCCTCCTCCCGGCTGGGCTGCGCGCCTGGAGGAAAGCGGGACCGGGGCTTGTGGGTGTGCGCCGGGGTTCCCCGCTGATGCTTAGGGACCCTGTGAAGACCGCGCAACAGGGATGTAGCCGCCGCAAACATCTGCGGGCGACGTGGTTGAGAGCGGGGGGAGCCTTGGGGCGCGGGGATGGACGGGCGGAGCCGCGGAACGGGTGGCGGCCCGCCCCGTGCTCCCGTCGGGGAGGCGGCGGCGGCGGCGGAGGGCAGCGCCGCCCGGCGGGCGGGGCGCGGGCTATAAATCCGCCCCGCGGCGGCGAGCGGGCGGCGGTCGGAGCGCGGCGGCGGTAGCGGCGGAGGGAGAGCGGTAGCACAGCAGGTAAGGGATGGTTCCTTCGTCCATCTGCCTGTCCAACGATCCACCTAACTACCTGTCCAACGATCCACCTAACTACCTGTCCATCCATCTACCTACCTATCCATCTACCTACATGTCCACCCACCCACCCATCCATCCATCCAACCCCGCGGGCCTTGCGGCCCCTTTGAGAGCACATCCTTGCATCACCTCCCTCCTTTTTTTTTTTTTTTTAATCAATAAATCCCTTTCCCCCCTCCTCCTTCCAAGCAGGGTTTTCCCGGCTGCTGATAGAGGAGCGGGTGGCTTTTAGTGGGCTGATGGCTGTGCGCTGGCGGGAGGGAGCAGCGGATGGGGTGCCTCGAGCTGTACCCCGGACATTCTCAGTTGTGGAGGCAGCTGTTGGATGCTGCTGCCACAGTCCAGGCTCCCCTGGCAGCAGTGGACTGGGCTGGGCTGGGCTGGAAAACAGCTGCGAAACGAGGGCACATACTTTTCCTACGGAAGTTGACTACTGGCGCTTGTTGCTTGCGCCTGTCTGTTCTCGCTGCGCTGTGTTGGATTTGGGGCAGAGGACAGACTTGACTGGTGTCCAACCCTTACCAGTCAGTTGTTTCAGTGGGGTTGTTGTCTTCATATGTGATAATAGGTGCAGTTTGCCGTCCGTGCTTCTGGGCACTGCTCAGGTTCAGAGCACTTCATGGCAGTGTTTGCAGTGGAGGCACAGCCACGTACTGGGTCTGATGAAATAAGTGATTTCACTTCTGCTAGGGAGGATGTTTTGGTTAACGCTTTCCACTGTTATGGTTTTCCTATGAAACATCTTCAAACTGGCATTGCTCATTGTCTTACGTGCTGTTTCATAAAGACCGCACTGCCTGATTTTGCACCCCATCCCCAGAATAGGGTTCCCTTTAGGCTTCAGATAGAAGTATTTACCAACTATGTTATTTGGACCTTTTTCTCCTCAGTTGTCTGTTTAAATAGGAACTGTATTTGTATGTTGTAGTGGCATGGAAGAGGTCAAAGACAACCTGAAGCTTTCTGTCCAGATTCTCTGCAAGGTGTTCCACTGTTTTGACTTCCTCTGGCTTTTTGTCAACTTTTTTTTTTTTTTTTGCGTGTGTCCACGTGTGCCAAAGATATACAGCTGCTGAAAAACTCACTGTTGAGGGCAAGCAATGGAAATAGCCTGTAAACAGGAGCTATCGAATGCTTCAGGTAAACACGTGAGAAGCCTGCCTGGCTGTTTTTAGTGTTGGCTGTTACAGGCATAACTTACGTCAAAACTTCAGCCAGTGGCATTAGGCTGGTCACTTTGAACTTGGCTCTTGGGAACATTTATTTTTTTTAAATTTTGTGCTCTTTTAACCAGAGCCTAACGTAGTTTGACATAGAATGACTGTGTTTTTATCACAAGTGCTTGAGTAAACAGCAGGCAGCTAATGCTGTATGATGTCCTGGGCACAGCAAGAATTTAATGACTGTGGATGAAATGGTAAAACTCGGGAGTAAGTGCAGCAAAAATAAAAGTGTTCCTTAAAGGTCTGTACAGTTCCCAGAGTACTAATAAGCTCTGTGCCCTTGAAGAAGAATAATGCATGAGTGTGTTCAGGAGGAACTGGTGTGTGTTTTGACATGGAAAATACAGATGCAGTGGAAACAGGTTTTAATGTAGTAATGAGAGACTACTTAGGGTGTGTATGGTTTCTGTACCAAATATTTTTTTGGTATAAACTGAACAGATGCCATGGCATAACAGTTTGGGGAGCTGGAGACCGCAACTTCTGAATCTGAGTTCCTTGCCCTGCAATTTAGCAGATACTTGAGTGGGATGGATTTCAACTTTGAAAACTTTGAACCAAAATTTCTACAATCAGTGAACTGAGAGGCGAACCCATCCCCTTGAGAATGGGCACCCTGCAAAAGTGGCTGGACTGGAAGGCCTTGACAAGCTGGGGTTTACGTTTGTTCCCCTTAGGAAAAAGGGTTTGTGTACTGATTCCCTACATTCATTGGCCATTTCACCCAAGGTGACAGCGGGATAGAGATGTCAAACTGTCAGGTGTCCACAGAATTTGGCAATAGCCAAAGGAGTGTCACCCGCTGCTGAGGGAGGGCTGCCACATGTGCCTGCCTGTCTTTGGGAACCAGTGTCCGACACCACCAAAAACAGACTCTAAGTTTTTCTGTTCCTCCCCTGCACAATGGCTTTTTTGTTCTTACCAAAATAAAAGGGGGTGCTAAAGCCGTGACAGATCATCTGGGTAGATTGTATGAATGTGCAGTGGCATTTTCTTTACTCCAGTGGGAGATACTCTGCCCTTTGATTATTCCTTTTTGCACTATGACAGTCACATGGGGAGATTGCAGTGCATCTTGGGAGACACTTTGGCATGGGAGCCTGGTCCTTAAAAACAGTTGCAAGGCAGTTGAGAAACTTGCTCTTGTGGTTCAGGTGGGATTAGCAGTGAACTGTGGTAAGAAAAATTCTTGCATTCAGATTTTTAAACCTAAGTGATTAATTTGTTTGACCGAAATGCAACATACATCTTCTCATGACCAGCTTAAGGCATTTTGGCAATCTTCTAACTTCCCACAGAAAATGCTGTTTTTTCACTTAACCTCATTAGAGCCTGAGAATCTGTTGCACAAAACGGGGAGCGTATATGTAATGAGACATTTCCTGCTTTTATTGTCTCAAAATAGACAAAGAGTGAAAGAAAAGATGCAGAAGGGGTGAAACTGTCTTGAAGGTCTTCAGAATGAAGACAACTAGAAAACTGTGAAACTCTCAAAAATAATACAGATTCTGATTGTGGTGGATCAACGTTTACATCATGCGTACAGCTGGAAGCTTAAGGTTGCAAAAGCCGGTTTGCTGTCAGGGGAGAGCACAGCCTGGGAAACGAGCGGCCTGGATCAGTTCAGTCCCAGCAGTGTGCAGCAAGAGTGACTTTCTCTAGTTGCTCTGGTTTGACCACTTGCAAGGAAAAGCTTCTGAAACCCAGGAGATGCAACTGCTTGGTATTAATAGGGTTGAAACGCTGGTCCTTGAGGGGAAGTATGACTTCCAGATGACAGTTTGTTTACATCCAACTTCCACATTGTGTCACAGCACCTAGAAGTCTCAAGCAGAAGTTCAGAAGAGCCCATTTTTGTCCTGTCAGTGTTTCGCTAAATAGATGGCATGGTATGTAGACTGCCCTTTAGCTTCAGCTTTTAGGTGTAAATTTGTAAGTCTACCTAATGTGTGGTGGTGCTGCCCCTGCAGCCTTTTCGGTGAAGAGCTTCCCTGGAGCAAGAAGAAAGGAGTGGGGAGTGGATCTCCAGCTTCCAGCAGGTCAAGAAAGCAATAGTTACCCCTCTGCCATCTGTCAAAAGCTCCATCCCAAACATTGCAATTAAATTACTTTCTTGTATTGGAATGTCATGGGAAATACTCTGAAACTGTTTAAAAGGCTGAGAGTAGGGCAATCCCATTTCCAGGTTTGGTGGTGTGTGTTGCTACGGATGACTAAAATCTGGGTTAGGCCTCTTGGAAATCAATGGCCATGAATATAATGGCTATTGAACTTGGTGTTTCTCTCCAATGGTGGTGATTTTTTTTTCCTATCATCTGTGTCACTTCCAGAGCCCTGGGTAACTTCAGTGGGGCCAGTCAGCAGGAGGTAATTCCTATTGTTAATTCCCTTTGGCCGCAGAGTTGGAGCAGCAGTAGGGAACCATTCAGAGCTTCTCCTGAGTATGTGATCATGTATCGTTACAGTGTTATTATGACATAATTAAGCTCGGTACTGAGCGTCCATGAGAATCAGTGCCATTATTCACCATTTAATCCAGCACAGCAAGTGCTCAGAGAGGAAAGCCTGCAATTGTCTGAGTTTCAGACTCAAACGTGGAAGCTCCTGTGTTGGGCGATGAGGGAGATGAGTTTACCTTTACTTGTAGTTAAGGGCTGGTGCAGGATCAGGCCTGTTTTGTTTCCCAACTGGCATGAGAGTGTTGTCTTTGGATAATGCCCAGCGATTTGTTGTCAAAGGGGATGTTCTCCACGCAGAGGTGCTCCGCTTGCTGATGCACAGCTGGACTGCCTGTGCTGATGAAATTTTCCACAGCTGTATCTGTTTGTACAAAGCAGGATGTATGTCAATTCTACTGCTCTTATTTTGTGTGGCTGATCACGTTTCCTATGTTTCTTCTGGGTTTTGCACTGCTTCCTTTCAGTTAATTGTCACAATTTTAATGTATCTTTTTCATCTGTCAGTCAGGTTTTTTTTTTTCCTCTTTATAGCTGGAAGTTGGTCAGTGCAGATCTTCCTTTTCAAGTCCTGTTTTTAAAACTGGATATTCACTACTTTTCCAAGCCTTTAACTGTCTGCTTCCTGTCTGAACTAAGTATAGCTTCAAAAGTGTAGCTATTTTAGCTTATTTTCTACCATGCATGTGCAAGGCCAGGCTGCTAGTACTGTGCGGATGACGTAAAAATTAATGGAAAGGGCAAACCTTAAGACCTAGTGCTGCATGAAAACCTGACGGTAAAACAAATCTTGCTGTCTGCTTTCAGCCCTCTCTTGTTTTTCTGTGTGTGCGTATGTGTCCTTGCCATTTCACCACTTTTCCAACTCGACTTCTTTAAGAAATGATGATTTTTTAGGAAGTAAAAAGTAAGTGATAAGGATCTTAATCTGTATTGCCCCTGACGAAGACTCTGTAAGTGGAGACGCTGGTTTTCAAAGCAAAAGAGTGGTAATATATTTTATTTATATACATGTGTGTTTATTGGTAGGCATGAGGTGACATGGAAAAGCAATCAGCTTTTAAAGGAAACTTTATTTGTGAACGCAGTGAGCAGATATCCAGATGGGAAATGCACTACTAGAGGAAGGAAGGATTGCTCTTGCTGTGGGTTTTTGGGTTGCTTCCTTCAGGAAGTTCATGTGCACCTTGTCAAACTAATGATGTCATTTTCCTACTGCTGTAGTTCTATAAGGTGCTCGAAACACTTTTTGTATGTATTGTATGTAACATATCCCTGCTAAGTTTTAAAATGCCTTTGTGTCATTGGACAAAGTTGTGGCATAGTGGTTTATGTGACTATTCTATGAAGTAGATGCACTGCAGAGTTTTATGATGAACGTTTATATTATGGCAAATTCAAAATACTATTCTTTTCCCTATGCGATTCAATTTTAGAGCATTGCATATTTTTTTTCCCCCATGTGAAACATACTGAATTTTATGAAGTTGTGTATAAAATACTAATCTCACATAAAAAGTTGGGCACACATAACTCCAACCCACCTTGTAAATGAAACCCGGAAAGTGATAACTGTGTTCTCTGCCTGATGTAACAGATGCTGACCTGCAGCATGGATGGGTAAAGTTTTGAAAAAAGTCAGCTGAGGAAGAAGAATTGGTTTTTGCCCACTTTGAAAGACTTTGAAAGGCCTTATTTTGAGAAGCAAGGAGTATTCTGGATCTAGATGGTGCTGACTTAAGATGCTCCCTTACCAGTCCCATCTGTGTGATACAGGCAGGAGCGTGCTCAGTTCTTGGGAAGATCATCATATATCTCTAGGTGCTGAGGCTGGGAGGCAATGGAAGACTTACACAAGTCTAGTCCCGAGTAGTTCAGCATGTGCAAATGCTTAAATTTGGGTAATCTTATAACGAGACTTTCTTGGGAAGAATGAGAGATGTGTCCTTAATACAATGACCATTTGTGCAAAGTCTGAGTCAAGATTAAGATCTAGAATGCTAAAGTTCATCCTAGAAAAGGGGACTGGGAGCTCACAGGAACAAAATAATATCCATAAATTATACTTTCCTCCTCAAAACCAAACAAAAACCCTCTGACACTTGTCATGGAAAACTTCAGCCCAGACATTTTGGCAAGTGTTGTAAAGAGAACTTGTAACAGCAATGAGAAAGCGATTTTAATAGGTGGGAGAACAAGTTGTATATGTACTCAGAAGCTGTAACCCATATAGTATGACCTAATGAATAATGTAATTTAAGGTACTTCATTAACCTTAGCTGTGATGTTTTGCAACTTAAGCGTGCATCTTTGCAACGTCAGTGTAAAAATTCAAAACATATAAAAAGAAACCACTATGTACTTGCAAGGGTGCAACCTAGAGAGCCAGATAACATTCCTCATCTCTGAGTGTACTACGAGCTGGTCCCTTCTGGAATAATCTCGGTGTGGTTTCGCCTCTAACTTACACAGAACCACCCACTTTTTGAAGCAGTTGCAGCTGGGCAGAAGCTATGAACTGTTAAAGCATGGCAGACTGAGAACAGGAGGGGGTGGGGAGCATGGCCTGACACTGGTGAGCTGCAGGAACAATAGCCTGTTTCTTGTCTGTTTAGACTGCAATCTTTGTGGCAGAAGCCATCTCTTCCATGTTATGAAATGCTTAATGCATCTTTGCAGTATTCGTTACTTAATCTGCCCCCAAAGCCCAGCCTAATACCCAGGTGCGAGGCAGGTGTCGGGGTCTGTACCGATGTATCATCGCCTTTAATCTTTGCTTAAAACCTTTATGTTTGCAGTCAGTTGGAGGAGGAGGGGGACGGATGCAGAGAAGGTTGTTGGGAGGATGCTGGGAGGGTGCTGGGGCAGTGGAAGGGGACAGGCCGGCTTCGTAAGAAGACGAAGCCCGGGAAGGCAGCTGATTGCTCTTCTCTCTTTCCACCCTGCGGTGCTGCTGGCCACAGCCTGGAGTCATTTAAAGCTAAAGGGCAATATTGGCACCAGTACAAATGGGCATCACGTGTTTCCAAGCAAACCTGGTCTGCCACCGGGATGTAGGATTTCATACGAAAGCCCTGGGTTCCTCTACCCCTACGCTCTGCGAGGACTGTTTGCAGCCAGGTCGGCAGCGAGCGGTGGCTGGTGGAGGAGGGAGGTTGGGATGACAGCCCGCTTCAGAGCCAGAGAGTCCTGGGAGTCACTAGTATTTTTAATCTCTTTGAAGAAACTTCACATTATTGGAGATAATCACTTTTCACGGAGGTATGGCCAGAAGCAGTTTCAGGTGCCAGATGCTAAAGAAACCTGAATTTCAGGAAACTTCGTTAGGATTACAAACCCTAATCCTCACGGAGCTGTGATATTACAATGTAGGTAGCATTAGGGATTGCTACAACAGGAAAAAAACCCTAAGGCACTGCAAACTCTCCATTTCCCTCCCATCTAGGAATAGAACAGCTGCTCATAATATTGGGGGGGGGGACACAACAGGGGTGTCCTGCATAGGGGAGGTGGGGACAGCAGGCATGTCCTTTGGCTAGCACACCAATGCTTCCCACAGCCAGTTTCTACTCCTGTGAAGCATGGGAGGACCCTGAGCTTTCCAAGGAACATTCCTCAGTGCATCCCACAGCGAGAGGATTGTGCAAGCCACCTTGCAACAGTTTTCTTGCTCAACATCTGCGGAGTAGACAGAAGGGTTGCTCCCAGCTCACTTTGTTTTGATGCTACTATCAGTGTGCAGCTGCCAGAGCATCTCTTGCCTGTGAAGAGTAACCAGTCCCTGGTCGGAGGAACCAGCGGTTTAAAGGCTGTGTCCGATCCCAGAGCGATTGCAGCTGAACAGGCACCGGCGCCGGTCGCGCGAGTGAAAAACAGCCAGAAGAAAAGGTCTGGAGATGAGCCTGGAGGTCTTGTCTTTCTGACTGCGTGGGCAATGGCACAGCCGCAGGCAAGCGCAGCTGCGGGAGAGGCTGCCGTGTTGTTCGTGGGAGCCCGGTGGGATCAGCCACTGGCTCCCTCCTCGCAGCCCTCTCCGTGTGGCTTCCCCCGGCTCTCACTTGGCACAGGGCTCAAGTTCTTGGCTGAAACATTTTGGTTTCCTAATCAGATTGATTAGCACGTAGCGAAAGTCCAAATTTAAAAATGGCTAAAACTTTAAGCCCTTCTTGGTTTTTTTGGCTTTGAAAATCACTGTTACACTACATTATACTCCTAAAAACCCAGCTTTTTTTTTGTTTTTTTTCTGGATGGCAGGCTGGGTTCTTATTTTCAACTAGAGCCTTCAATAAAACATGCTGGTGGAGCAGCTCACAAAGGGTGTTGAAAGGAACTAAAAGCAAATTGGTTAGAAACAAACAAAAGTATTTAAATTGGGTATCGGCAGTGTCTGTGCTTGAAGAGGGCTGGGGGATGGCAATTCACGGGACGACTGTGAACGGAGTCCACCAAGCAGCATAGTTGTTTCACTTCCCTGGTATTATTTAATTTAATGCTTTGATTCCTGGCCTTTTCTCATTTGAAACTAAGTTATTTAAGGGTTACACTTCCAAGCTTCCTTTGTGTCAGGTTATTAATTTTTAGTTGCAATTTGAGATAGTCATGTATAACCAGAGTCTAAGGAAACACAGAGAGTCCCAGGCAGTTGAGTGTCTTCAGCTTTTGACACTTGCTGCTCAAACTATTTATTCAGATGCTAATTAACTGTCAAAAGTCATCTGGTTTTTGTTGTTTTTTTTTTTTTTAGAAGGGGAGGAACTTCTATTAAAACCTCTTCCTTGATTTATTGTGTGGAACGATGTCAGAGAAAATCAGTAACTCAGTACACAAAGGACCTCGTGACACCACTGCCTGTAACAATGAGTGGCTTAAACAGGGCATGGTGTGGGCAGATGCTTATGCATGAACTGTTTTGGATGCTTGCAAAATGAATAATTTTTAAATGAATCACAAACAGGAAGATTAGATTGTCAAGTTTATTATAAAACATGGGAAATGTAAACTACAGTTAATGAGAGCGTGCATTGTGGACATAACCATACATGGGTGCTTTAACTGATGTCCACTTGTCTCTATTTAGGGGAGAAGTTTTTTCAAGCTGCTTTTCAGTTTACAGTAACCATCATTTTTTATTTTAGGACCAGTCAGACTAGTTTACACCATCCTGGCCTCATCTGTGCTTCTTTAATAGTGCTTTGAGCTGTTGCAGATGCTCAAAGCCTCACATTGGCACCAGTGTCCTTCCTACCTGCTTTGGTGACCAAGCTCTGAAGACACTTGTGGCTTTCAGGGGATAAAGTGCAGCGTGATGTGGCTGGCTTGGAAACATCTCCCACACGTGGCCCTGGAGACCGAGTCTCGCGTGGTCCCTCTCTCTCCAAAGACAGCAACACCAGTGCTTGGGAGCTGTGGCCATCAGTGCCCATGGCGTTCTCCCTTCTCTCTTTGCCATTAGACGCTCATGAGTATTTAATCCCGTGTGTAAAAAGATTGTTGTCCGTCCTGCTTGCTTGGCCTGGAAAGATGGAAATGCCATCAGGCTGCTCTGGTGAGGTTACCCTTCTGCGTATTGGTACTCAAAAGGAGAATAATCTCTGCTGCCAGTGTTTAAAAAAGCTGTTTTGAGGAAATTGCCGCCTTTATGAAATGCTCAGGCAGGACTCTTTTCCTGTTATTTGTTTTCCGTGATAGCATGTAAATAAAAAACAGTTGGGTGTGTGAGCAGAGGTAAACCCTGCAGTGCTGGTAGCGGTTCCCCCAGCCCTTCATGGACGGGAGACCATCACACGTCATGATGCACCCTGTGGCACAAACTCGGACAACCAGATGTGCGTCTTCAGCAGAATAAAGTTTGAAACAAGGGATCTTTGAGCTTGTTTCACTTCTGTGCTTGGAATGAACTCAGTGACATTCATTAGGGTTACCTAATGTTTGGTGCTTACGATTGCAACATTGCTGGTGTTCCAGGACGGTGTTGGAGGCCCGATGTGCGGCTGCTCAGCTGCTTTTCACACTGTTGTGCAAAGCCAGGCTGCCCGTCTGTCCTGTCTCCCCTGCAAAGGCCCCAGCCACGACTGTCCCTCCAGCAGCGATGCTCTGAACCTTTAAGAGCAAAATAATCAGGCTCAGTGAAATGATTCCTGAGCTACTAGCCTTGGTTACGACGCTCGCTCCGGTGGTTTTGGAGCAGTGGGTTTGGGCTGGAATGGGTACAGAAAAGCCTCTTTGAATGAAATTAGTGAACGCAGTATTGCACACGTGACTTCACCCTTCCCCACGCCCCCCCCGCCCTTGCTTCCTAGCGGCTGGTTCGATGCCTTTCCTGCTAGTTGGCAAAGGCAGATATGTGACCAATTTTAACGCACTTTGGCAGCTGCAAAGGTGCCTTAAACTTTTATTTATTTTTTTTTTCTTAGTCAGAGGTATGATTGTTTTAAAACTCAATCCTCTGCGCAGCAATTAAACCAATATCTGGGTGCACGGCGGTGGGTGTCCACTGGGTGGAGGTGGCTTGTCCTGGAGAGGAGAACTTGGGACCTCTGAGCAGGGCGAATTGGCCAAGCGGAGTGAAAAAAAAAGTTGTTTTTCTCCAAGTTGGCAACTTTACACTACTGCTTGCAGATATAAATGAACTTTGTCTTTTGAAGACTTCTGCAAGACAAGTGCTTTGAAATGTGTATAAAGGAACGCTTGTATGGTTATCTAGTTAGGAGAGCTGTGCAGTTACATTAGCTTCGAGCTACCCTGTCACATAACGGGGGGGGGGGGGGGGAGCACAAAGCACCGATTTAGAGATTATAAAATTCGTGCTGAATATGGGTGGTACAAAACCACTTCCCCAGCATCTTTCTCTTTGGAAAATAAGATGTTTTTTTACAGTGCTGTCAGATAGCGGGACTTTTGTTTGCCAGCTCTCGTGAACAAACAGCATGTTGTTGTGCCGCCTTATCACAAGGTTGTTTCTTGGTAGGAATGTTTCAGGTATTCCTGGTGCAGCGAAGGAAACCCCAGAACTTGGAAATGCCTGCTCTGAAAACATTATGTGGCTGCAAGATCTGGTATCTTTCCAGAAGCGAGAACTTGGTACACGTTGGGCTTTTGTTCCGCAGACTTTATGGCAGTCGTGTAATCTGCTGGTCAGCACTTCCTAGTGCTGGTTCTTTCGGAAACATAGAGCAACAACTTTGAACTATTATGAAAACAGGATTGTTTTTTAAGGCTATAAAAGGCATCCATCTTGTTCTTTTTGGCACAGTTTTTTTTTTTTTTTTGGTCATTTGTAGTCGATGCTCTGAGTCCCTGAAAATCTGAAACTACCCCGTGTAAACAACTTTCTTCCACAAACACTAGCTGTGGCTTTGTTCCTCGAGCCGCTTCTTACTGGAAAACTGCAGGGGACCTGGCTTCTTACTTTCCTCCCCTATAGGAAAAACATGGAAAAATCTCTTGCACTTCTAGTCCCTATTGCAGAATTAGGTGCAATGTTAAGGTGCTATTTCTGTCTTAACAGAATTTGCTGAATCGCAAAAAAAAAAAAAAAAGCCATTTGAGTAAGGTGCAATTGCATGTAAATATTTTTGACCTCAAAATATTTCAGCAGCATTTATTTTCGCCCTCTGCCATGCACAATCGCTCACTGTGTAGAATGGCAGATTACATAGATGGCCGTAATTATGGAAATATGTAACACGCTTTCTAAACTGTCACTTGCAGTTGCTTGAAATTTTGGCAAACTTGTTTTGTGCTTGTTCTTTATGATTAAAACCTGTAACAGGCAAAACTTCCTGGAAAACCTGGAGAAAAAGGGTGAATCAGAGTGATTGCCGGGGAGTTAACTCTTCCCTTGACTCTTCTGACGGCTTAAGTATCTCTGGTGCCTTGTTGTAAATTTGGATTACAAATTACTGGCAATGGGGTAAATTTATTCCTGTTCCCATGCCTCAAGTGGTGGGGTTAAATATTCATGAAGCATTTCTCTATGTTCAAAGTCCCCAGCCTAATTCTCTACCAAAAATCCACCCAATTGCATAGCTAGCAAGAAGGGTTCCTAAAATCTGAAGCTGTTTGCACGTGCATGGACACCAGTGTTTTTTCAGCATTATTTTTCTTAATCAGTGTGTGCCTGCAAGCAGATAGCTTCCTGCAAGATCCAGCCGTCTTGCAAGCTTTCCCAGTAGAGCATCTTTGCCCAGGGAAAAGTGCGTTGAGTTAACCCATGCGAGAGATTAAAAATGATGCTGCGGCCACTGCCGACTCCTGAATACTCCTGTGGGCTTCACGGCCCTTCTTGAGCACCAGGTCGTTTATGTAGATAGGGTTGATTGGCTTAAATCAGATTTAAGTCAGGAGGTGGGAAGTCGTGGTTTAAAGAATCAATTTAAATTTTGTTCTGTAGTTTTTATGCGTATCTTCAGGAAAATTGTTACGCTTAGTCAATAATTCCTAAAGGTGTTTCAGCTTTTTGGCTTACTTTATGAGTACACTTACTCACATGCTTCACTTGAGACAGCTCTAAACTTTTCTTAAAAAGTAAATAATTGATGTGTTTTATAGTTGGGTAGTTAATAAATTTCCAATTTTGTCCAAAGATGCCCCAAACCCACATGACAGGCGTTCCTCCGGCAGGCCAGAGGATATGTAACAAACATTCTTTGACTTTTGTATTTGTCATCTTGCCGTTGAAACAGTTTCAGTATCTCTTTTGAGAACTGTTTCTGGTCATTCATTAGAGCTTAGCAGGGAGCAGCCCTCTACGGCTGGCACCTTATCTTTGTCGAGGGAATGAAAACATGCCGTTGTTCTTCTTTTTAACTCCCAGTTTGGACTGATAGGGTCGCTGAACTGAGACGCCTGTTGGGCCAAACGCAGCAGGCGCGTTGCACCAGCAGCACAGCCTGCCCCGGCAGTCACCTCTTCTGGGGCTGTAAGAGGTTGCTTCGGCATACAATTTCTTCAGCATTTAAGTTAAATGCAATCCTCAGTAAAGATTTTTCTAACACCAGTTTAGTTTAAACAGCTTAATTTTAAGATTTAACAGGTGTCCGGCCAATTTGCAAATGGGGGCACTAACCTGGGGTGTGCACACTCAGGGCGGTGTGACTGTGCTGGGGCTGCGGGTGCCCCGTAGATTTCCATGGGCAAAATACATTGGACGTCTTTTATCTGGCTCCACATAAATGAAATGTGAAAAACAGTTTCCTCAGCTTTGCAGTCCTTCAGGGTTGGCCGCATCCATGTTCCCGGATAAGCTTCCCGCAGGCGAGGGCTGGGTATCGTGATGCTGGTCCTTTCCTAGAGCAGGATACAGCAGTCTTGTTCCTTACTTTGACCATTTTGAAAACCGTGATATTGTGTACAACTTGTTGGCGTCCACTTCAAGACGTACTTGGTTTTACTTGGTACTGTTTGTTTCTTCAGGTCAAGGAAGGTGTTTCTGTCCCAAAGAAGGGAGCACATCGGTCTGAGAGTAAAATGGTGCTTATGAGTGTCCACAGAATCATAGAATGTGTTGGGTTGGAAGGGACCTTTAAAGGCCATCTAGTCCAACCCCCCTGCAGTAAGCAGAGACATCTTCATCTAGATCAGGCTGCTCAGAACCTCATCAAGCCTGGCCTTGAATGTCTCCAGGGATGGGGCCTCCACCACCTCTCTGGGCAACCTGTTCCAGTGCCTCACCACCCTCATTGTAAAGAACTGCTTCCTAATGTCTAATCTAAACCTGCCCTGCTCTAGTTTAAAACCATTGTCCCTTGTCCTATCGCTATCGTCCAGTTCAGTTTGCTTACAGTAAAGATCCGGGGGAAGGAGAGGCAGCCTGCGTCAAAAGGAAAAAAAAAAAAAAATAAAAAAAAAAAAGAAGAAAAATAAAGACATTTCAGAGACAAGTATTCATGCTAATTTCAGAAGGTGCCTGTGCAGATTTGGCTATACTGCCTTTCACCTGTGAAATGACAGCGTCCATGACTCACTCCGCTGGTCCTGCCCCATTTCCTTCAGCATTCTCCATTTTGCAGCTGCCAAACTTTTGTTTGATCTTGCAGCCTTAACATTTCTTTAATGTCATATTGTGCAGGAGCGTGTATATAAATAAACCAGGGAGGTATTTTACAAGAGATTCACAGCCTTCTTGCAAAGGTCTTTTAAACTATAACCTGAGACGGTGGGCCACTGGTGGGGGCGTTGGGTGGAGCAGGATCTCTGTTTGTTCCTGTATTTAATCGTAGATGCAAGCTCAGAACAAATGTTTTTCATCTTTGCAGATACCAGCTACTGACCATGTCAACAGAGTTCCAGGATGCTCACCTTGCGGAGGTGAAACCTCTGGTGGAGAAGGAGGAGGTAATTATTTTAGAGCTTTTTAGTGCTTATTTCAGGGCTGCTGTTGGAACTGCGCATGTGTTCTTAGATTAATTCTAACATATCATATAGAAGAAACAAGTAAGAGGAGCTGGAAATGGAACAAGAGGGTGGGCTTTTTGGCAATGCAAAACTGAACCGTAATTATTTCCTCTTTCTGGGTCTTGGGGTTTTATTTTTCTCTAGCGCTAATCTGGCAGTGACATTTTTTGTTTTATGAATAATGACAACTCTGTGCGTCTCCAGCTATTCTGGATGGTGTCAATTGGGCAATTTCATGTAGGTCCATCTATACCTATAGACTTCTCGATGTAGAGGTACAAACTTTCTTCCATTCGCTGCCTTTTAAGGAGGCACAGAGGGAGCCTTTATTTTTCCTCTGGGCACATCTGAGTCCATCCACATCTGATGCGACTATGCATCATGTAGTCCTCTCCGGCTGTACTTCTGTCCTTCTGTACCCCTGTTGTACTTTCGATTTGTTCTTGCACCGTTTTTCTCCAAAAATCTGCCCATGGTGTCTAGGTTCAGTGGCAGTTTGACTCTGTTCGATGGTAGCGATACTCTGTGCTTTAGTATGTTTACAGCAAATAATTCACTGTAATGTGTGAAGGAACCTCTCAGCATATTTTTTTTTTTCTTGAATCAAAACTAAGATTTTCTTTTTGTTCCCAATGATGGTAATTCTTGACAATGATGCATATAAACGTGTTGGGTTTTTTCTGTTTGTTTTTTTTTTTTTTTTTTAAACTAGAACTATTCATTTCTCTGTCTGCTACTTTCTTTTTTATTCCCTCTTTTGCGTAAACACTTCAGAAAATCATTTCCACTTGCGACTGCAGTGAAATGGTTAGAGCAACTTTAAACACAGCTCCTTTGCCAAGGACATTGCATGAAAGCAGAGCTTGTTTGGATACCAGTGAATGCAGCACTCAAACTTTTCAGAAACTAAGATCCCTTTTTAATTCCAATATTGTTCAGTAGTAGCAGAGCGAAGCAGACACTAAGCAGAAGTCCTAGGGGTACTAAAATGCCTTTGCTTCAAAGCTCAGAAATATCTTAAAACACTGATTAACAACGACAGAGCTTTATTTCATATCATCTCTAAACAGATGCCATATCTGCATATTCCTTTCAACTCTAGACCCCACTGGGACACTGGTAGTGTATGAAACTACCTATGTTTAAAAGGTTATGAGACCAACAGTATAATAATAAAAAAACCCAGATTATCTAAAGCTAAGGCTGTGTGAAATGACTTCCATAAGCTCAGTCAGCTTTTTAGATACCTGTTTGTATACACAAGACGTTGCCTAATTACCTAAAGATCACGGCTCTAGGGTCCTGCGTAATTATGGGTTGGACTGCGATGCTTTGAGGTCTGGCATCTGAGATGATATTGCTCAAGACAGCAGCTGTATTCCTTCTGACGCCTTCCATCCTTAATTTACCTGGGCTTCTGGGACTGTGTGACCTCCCTGCCAGGATCCTAAGCTCTGGTTTTTATCTCTATACTTCGTTTTCAAGCTTTGGCTTCTCTGTCATCCTCTGCAGCATAACAAGTGTTGGTTTGGCTGCTCATCCCTCTGTTTTCAGCCTCCTGGTGGAAGCAGGAGCTGGACTTCTTCCTTGTCTTTTAACAGAAGGAGGTGACTTTAAGACACTTCTTCCTTTAAAGTTATAAGCCTGTTAGGCTATTGGAGATGGGGAGGATGTCACCTAACTCCTTTGCTGGTGGAGATTCTCAACAGGTGTAGGAGCTTGTCGGTAATAGTGATAGCTGTTCACAGGTTGAGAATAGAATAGAATAGAATAGAATAGAATAGAATAGAATAGAATAGAATAGAATAGAATAGAATAGAATAGGAGTATCTCAGTTGGAAGGGACCTACAATGATCATCTAGTCCAGGCGCCTGACCACTTCAGGGCTGACCCAAAGTTAAAGCATGTTATTATGGGCATTGTCCAAATGTAAACACTGACAGGCTTGGGATATCGACCACCTCTGTAGGAAGCTTCTTCCAGTGTTTGACCGCCCTCTTGGTAAAAAAATGCTTCCTAGTGTCCAGTCTCTGTGTCCAGCCAACCTCCTAAACATAACAAGGTTTAATTTTGGCTAGGGTAAAACCCTTCCCACCTTCCACATGGTGTAACCAAATCACAGTAACAACTGTGTAACTGGGTTGTAAGTGCTCAGTCCATGCTTGAACAACGGCTTTCCCGCCGAGGTAGAACTGAGGTGGGCTGTTGGCTGTCCCGTGGTGACAATAAGCAATGGAGAAAAGTTCAGTGTTTTACTGCTTCGACTTGTCCAGTGATTTAACAATAACTGAAGATGCACCAGTTTTCGAGCTTTATTTTTTTTATTGTGCTTTATTTTGCTGGTCTATAATCTAGCATTTTATTGCTTTCATGTTCTCCAAAAAGATTAGTGGGTAAAAGCTCTGGGGTGAATTTTGGTGTTCAGCAAGAGAGCTTTCATTGAATGAAGGGACAGGACAGAGATCTTGGCTACAGAACCGGTGGGTTAGAGCACACATGTCGCAGCACAGACTTCTCTATCTGCAAAAGCTACCTGTTTTAATGCTTTAAATTCTCTTCACAGGCTATCACACGCCTCCTTCCAGACTTCGATGTGCAGGCAAGTAAAGCTATTCTTATCTTTCTTTCTTTTTCTTTTTGATAAAAGGGGAAACTGGATTGATGTTTGAGAAAGCAGCAAAATGTGATGAGAAATGCCCGACTGCTCGCCAGCAGTACTGTTACTGCGGGAGAGGGGTCTGAATGGGGGTCTGACGTAGCGATGGGAAGGGGACTGCAGGAGGCCTTTTCATACTGAAGCTGAGAAAGTTTCATCCAAAAGAGGTGGCTGGGTTGCAAGCGGCTCTATTCTTGCTGAGAGAATGAGATTCTCTCAGCTGTGGTAGTGAAGGCAAAGTATTCCCCTCCCTTGTGGACACGTGCTTTCCCCAATTAATTTGCTTCCATTAGCGCTGTGCGTGCATTTCCTCGGAGGAGATGTCCCTCTCAGTGTATCCCATTATTCCGTTGAAAGTTTCCAAAAGATTCATGAAGGCCACGGAGCGGTGGAAGGCGCTAAGCAATCAATTTTGCCCATAACAAGAGTGGTGGTGGTTCCTGTATGTTTATTTACAGCCAGACGAGTTCATAAAGCACACTACTAGGTCAAATGGTGAATTCCCACCACTGAGGGCAAGGAGTATGTGTTGGGAAAAGAGGCTCACCAGGTGGCTTATTTGTATCAAAGGGTGTAGGGAGAGAAGTAGGTTGTGCAGGCATAAGGAAAGCTATTAAATTGTTCTAGTCTCTTGAATGTGCAGATGGAGGTGCTTGGAGGAAATGAGTTTGTACTTTCTAGCATGTTGCACTTCATTTGCACCTGTCTGTATTTTTATTCAGTGCTGTGCAAATGGGTTAAAAATCCAGCACAAACTGGAAATGGAGACAGTTATCTCAAACATTTTTACCATCTTTCAATGGCTCTTACTTCTATAGTAAGACCGTAGTTTGCATTAATCCTGCATCTTTCCCCTCACCCTTTCTAACAATGAAACCTACTGCCTGAAATCTTGATAGACGTGTGTTAAAGTTGTCACCATGCAGCTTCCTGCAGGACTGTGCACAGCATGGGAGAAGCTTTCTGTTTGGTCCAGATTGATCACTTGTTCTGAATACATCTGAATCCCAGATTAAGTCTGCTAGCAGGAATGCTGCAGTATTTTGATTAAGAATCCAGAAGTGACCCATGTTTTGTTTCTATTCTTGGAATAAGTTTGCTTGGTTTGTAAACCATGTGTATATATAGATTTTTTAACTTGCAAGATCAAATTCTCTAAGCCTTTTTGTTGTTTTTTTTTTTTTTTTTCCCCATGTTTTGGATTAACTGTCACTAATCCACACCAGTGGTTTCTGTCATTTAGCCCTGTTCTGCCAGCTCTTGCCTTTTTAATGATCTTTCTTTCTTGGAGTTTAATCTTTGGTTGTTCTAGTTCAGGAAGGAAAAATGTGGAAGAACAGTCTCAATCTGTTAGGAACTGCCACTGCAAAGGGGGCTCAGCTTTGGTCCTTAAAACCACAAGTACCCTACCTACGTGTCTTTAAGTTCTCCTGTGGTTAATTCGTGACAAGCATGGTTGGAACTGTTAAGAGAGCCTTGATTACTTAGTTAATTAGAGAAGTCAATGTGTGGCCATGGAGGACCCAGGTCACTTGGGACTGACGCTGAACTTAATGAGCAGCCCATCCTCAAGCTACCCTTGGGAGGAGGCTGGACCTGGCCAGGGGAGGAGGTGATCAGCGCTTGGCAGGATGGAGCTCCTTATTTAGTGCCTGTGCATGGGTGTGGGTGTCCACCATATATCACTTGCAACTTGCTCTGTCCTTTTGAGGACAAATTACGCAGTGTTCAGTTGATAACTATGTTTCTGCCACTAGTGAAAAAGTAGTGACTGCCTGTGAGGTGTGTTGCCTCCAAGAATAAATTACATCTAATTATTCAGATTTGGAAAGGGATAGATTCTTGTTTCACCTGCTCTTTTAGACAGACTTGAATTAAACATACTTTTCCATTTTAAGTAAGCCACTGTATAGTGCAATATCACCCTTCTGAAAGGACACATTGCAGGACGTGTACGTGGTTATTCTCTGGAGGAGAGCTTTCATGGAGTTACCAGGGGATGGCCAAGACAAGAGATGGAAGAACTGACAGCTCTCAACTACCTCTAGTCTGTCTGTATGTCTGTCTGTGGCACCTACCTGAAAACTTAAGTGAAGGTCCCCTGCCTCCCAAGAAGGGCAGTGTTCCTGACCAAACCTGTTTTAGCACAACTAATGATAAACTGGTGCAGGACAGTGTGCCCTGTGCTGCTTTATGTTGGCTTAATGCCAGACACGTTTTAATTGTATTTCCAGTTTGATGTATTTGCCTGTTCTCTAGCTTTGGTGGCTTTGGAGCCGATGGAGACCTGGATCCTCGTCACTGTATATAATTCTCTTCGCTTTGTGTTCCAGGAGTGAGCAGTCCCTCAGGAGACTGCTTTCTCAAGAACTAGGCAAAACTTTCTGAACTGTGCGGCAGCTGTAGGTGGCAGAGATGAGTTTGCCCCCTGCAATTCGTGGCTTGTGGCTGTCTATATACAGGGACCATTTCTTCTGTCCCTCCTCCTCCTCCTGCCTGCAAGGGGAGAGGGAAGGAGCCACATTGCAACAGGAGACAGATCAGCTGGTTCTCAGGGCGGGATGGGTTTCTCATTGGTGGATGGGGTAAGGGGCTGTGAATGGACCTGTTGGAGTGGGTCCAGAGAAGGGCCACGAAGATGATCCGAGGGCTGGAGCACCTCTCCTATGAAGACAAGCTGAGAGAGTTGGGGTTGTTCAGCCTGGAGAAGAGATGGCTCCGGGGAGACCTTATAGCAGCCTTCCGGTACCTGAAGGGGGCTACAGGAATGCTGGGGAGGGGCTGTTTGCAAGGGCATGTAGCGATAGGACGAGGGGCAATGGTTTTAAACTAGAGCAGAGCGGGTTTAGATTAGACATTAGGAAGCAGTTCTTTACAATGAGGGTGGTGAGACACTGGCCCAGGTTGCCCAGAGAGGTGGTGGAGGCCCCATCCCTGGAGACATTCAAGGCCAGGCTTGATGAAGCTCTGAGCAACCTGATCTAAATGAAGATGTCCCTGCTTACTGCAGGGTGGTTGGACTAGACGACCTTTAAAGGTCCCTTCCAACCCAGCACATTCTATGATTCTATGATTTCCTCATCCTTTTAGGTCTCTGAAGGAAAGGGGTGGGGGTGGGTGTAGTTTTGTGCTTTTGCAGAGTGGTGTGACCTGGTGATAATCAGACTAGGAAGAATCCCTGGGCAGAACTGTCGCAATAATCTGCTGCGGTTCCTGCACCAAAGTTTTTGTTGCTGGCTTCCACCTTAGCAGAATCATCTGCAGCTACATCTAAAAACTTATTAATGTACCCAACTCACAACGTGAATTGGGAAATTTTTCTTAATGCAGCTAATATAAAAAAGAAGTCTTAACAAAACAAAAAAAAAAAGAAAAAAAAGGAGAAAAATACCTGGTATGGTGGGTACTGGGGTTTTAGAATAATGTAAGATCAATTGAAATAACTGTTTTCGAGTAGAAAAAAGTAGGGGAAAAATGCTAAATAACTTCAGGGCAAGGAGGGATTTGAAATCCAACATTGCAATACCATGTTAAAAGCTCAGATATTTTTGATATTAAAAAAAAGAAGTGAAAAATAGCAGATGCAGGTATTAGTGTATTAAATTTCTTAAGTAATATGAGCATAAAATATAGTGTCTCCTAGCAATTTGAAAGCAATTTAAATCCTCTTTGAAAGCTCTGAAGCTTTTCCTCCAGCTCTGAGGCACGAGAGGGAGGTGTATTCAACAGGCATAATATTATAAGTTAAATTAAAAGCATGAGATGGTAATTGAGGATTAAGTACTTTTGAAAGCTATAAAATAATCTTGATGGAATACAATATTTTACTTAAAATATAAAATACGGCATTTTTAGCAAAATGTGCAGTGTGTGTGGTTTTCCATTTTAGATACCTAAATCATTTTAGTTGCATGTCCCATAGTACAGAAAACAATCACCTGTTCATAAACATGTTTCTCAATCCATGTCTTCCTTCCAGCCAGGATAGAGAGGAAAAGGAATAAATGAGTTATCCTGTATTATCAACTTAGAAATTGCCTCCCCTTCTAAACTCATGACAAAATCTCAAAAAAAAGTCACCTGACCCCCCAAAAATGTGCTTTAGAATGGATCAGCTCCTTCAAACTAATATAGCCTCTCTTAAATTGCATGTATCAAAAGTATTTTCATGTGTGCTTTTAGGGCACTGAGATAAGACTGCACCTCTGTTAAAGTGAGAGATGGGAACAGATGGTGTGTTTGTCTTTATCCTTCTATCGGATTAGTGTACCTTGGATTTTTTTTCCAAGATAGTGTTTTAATACAAATCAGTTGGTGAAGAGCCTCTTACTATAATTTGACGTTGACTGGGATGTGCTGCCATCTGTTTTCAGTGCTCTGCATTTTGAAAACATCCATCCCTACATCACGTAGACAAAGCCCTTCATCTCTAATAGGATCAATAGGGATGTGAAGTTGTTGGTTTGATGTCACCGAAGAAACTGGTTTGAATTGATTGGTTTTTAGGAGAATCTTTTTGGTATTTGCCATTAAGGATTCGTGCTAATGGAAAACAGCACAACTCTCTTGAATTCAGGGAGTCTTACTGTGAAGATAATGAGGAATTAAACCAATTGTTAAACTGACTGTGATTTAGGCCAGTAATTAGTAGTATGGTCGCCTGTCATCTCTGAACTATTTTTAGTTGATACTGAGTTTGAACTAGACTCAGACTTCTAGTTCAAGAAGAATTAGCTGTGGAGGTCAGTGGGATGTGCAGGTTCAAGGGTCTGGCGTTATCTGGCGGGGACAGTTTCTTTTTCTTTCATGCACAAAGGAGGAAGATCCCAAATCTCAAAAGGTGGTCCCTCCTAATAAAACACATTCTAGGTTTTCAGTGATGTTACTGGAAGGATCTAGCAATAAAAATCTGATGATATGAAATGCCTATTAGTCTCTAACTGAGGAGGAAATAATTTCTATATTCTGCACTCAGCAGGAGGTGTTTTACACAATACCGCTTGCTCTCATTACTGGTGTTAAGGTTGCAACTGTTGATTTTTATGCTTTGTATTGAAAATTATCTAAGTACAGAAGGAAAGCAGAAAATATTAATTGCCATGATTATTAATCACTATCTATTGCTACTGCCAATCTCTTCTGGATTATAGTATAATGAATATACCTAAAATACCCTATTTTCTGCCAAAAATGAAACGTATGGTAACATTAAGATGACTGATGTAGGAATACTTTAGGCTAAATGTTGCTTATCTATTGGAAAATACTAGATTTCAAGCATTTAAAGTTATCGGGTTTGTTGTGAATTATTCTGACTTACACTAATTTTTCGAAGTCTTTTGTGTTCTCACTAGAAACTTTAGTCCTGGCTTTTAGGAACGAACTTGCTTATTTCATTTAGAGTAAGTTTGGGGTGTTCTAGCATTTGAGATAACAAAACCTGAAATGAAGCTAAACTTATCAAAACCTGATGGAAACAGCAACTGGAAAGGCTGTCCTAATTCCCAGGTTTGAAGTTTGGCACTTTGTACGTTGTGTAGCAGAGACTTCGTTCATCTTTGATGTCTGAGCTCTGGTGAGAACGTACTTCTCCTGGTCAAACCTGACTCAAATCCTATTTAAGAATGACGTCCTCGTGAATTAGTCTGTTTTGGTTTTTCTAGCTGGGCATTATGGGAGTCATAAGCCTACGCAGGATAGAAGCTTCTCTATATAACCCAGTTTCTTACTTGGGCAAAGTAGAAACCAGCTACTGTCCTCTGTCTGACTCACTGGATTTATCACCCTGTTTTGCCTAAAGATGGTGCTGGATATGGAAGATACAGCTTACCTGCTAAATAATGCAGTGAGTATGCAAAGGAATGAATCTCTAAGGAGGCATAAAAGCTGGACGTTAGTGTTTCGATGGAGTATAGTTCAGATAGCAGTGATGCTCAGCTTGCCCGGACCACGAGTCACGGGGGAATTTTGACGCATGGCTATAATTATAACTTGAAACTGATGTAAATATGCAATTGCAAGGAAAATAGGTGAAATGTGGAATGCTGTCGCCTAGCATCCTTATTTTCCCCAAAACGTGGGGTGTATTTCATGTATCAAATTACATAGCTGAGAATTAGATTGAATTAATACCTCAGATCTCCAAAGAGCTTCTGGGTTTTGCTCTGTAAGGGTTTTCGCAGAGGCTGTATGCACTCTATTTCTGTAGCATAATTTGTGATAGATTTGGATTTAACTTGGACTTTACCTCCGGGCATTGCTGCATGGAGCAAGTCAGGCAACCCCTGCAGCAGCAGGCAGTGCTGAATGACGTGGATGTCTGTGTCCTGGACAGTACATAAAATATTCTGATGAATTGCTGGGACTGGCTACTAACTACATACTGCCTTGACTGTTACGTGAGTGTAATAATACTGTAAATAAGTGTCATAAATAACTGTTGCTTTGTGATTCCCTTTATGCATGTTGGCAAAATAACAAATTGCTTATACCCATCTGAAGTTCAAGTGCAAAAGAAAAAAAAAATAAATCTGTTCTATGTGTTGTGGATGTTAGTATGGCCCGAGTCATGTCTAACTTACACAGACATTCAGTAAATAAAAGATGATACTCAGGGGGTCTTTGATTTGATAATAAAGGTGTCCTTAGCTTTAAGTTCATTAAATAGTACTGTTATGTCAAATAATAGCAGTATGCTTCTTAACATTGTTTCTCTGAAAATCACCACAATAACGTTGTGGATATGCTGCTCTATAGCAAACTTTGGACAGTTGGGTTTATGCTCAGTCTATATCTAGCAAGCCATAAAGTTAATGCACGTGGCGGTCGTGTTTATTGGGGAAGGCTACTGTAATCACGAGGCCCCACAGTGTGATAAGTCTTTATGCCAAATACAGGCTACTTAATACTGCTTTCTTTGGGGAATAGTAGTTATTTGCTGAGTTAAAGTCCTTTTCCTGGAAAAGAGAAGTATTTTATCTTGGCAACTTGCACTTTTGCAAATGTTGACAGTCATAGTTGTAAACTGTTGTTATTTTAGGTGTCATTGCACCAAACTGCTTTTGGTTGGTTTGTTTTTGTTTTTTTCTTTTTTTTTTTTTTTAATTATTTTTGTTTTTGTTTTTTTTTTGTTTTTTTTTTTTTTACCGATGTTGCCTTTTAATGAGGTTAAAAACTATTTAAATATTCCCTCAGCGTCTGGTTAGAGCTATCAGCTAAAACGCTTCTGTAGTTGTGTGTGGAGTGGAGTGGGTGACAGCCGAAGGTCAAACGTCAGCGGGAGCCCCTGCTGTGGGGAAGAGGGGGATGTGGAGCCCCCTGGGGCTGGGGCAGGAGCTGTGCTGGTGTCCGACAGAGGTCTGCTGCAGCGGGTCTTCAGGGCAGGACTTGGACAAGCCCCTAACAGATTCCTGCTCTTCTCTGCCAGGAGCAAGATGTGGAGACTGTGCACGGCTCGGTCCATGTCACCATGTGCGGGACTCCCAGGGGGAACCGGCCAGCCATCCTCACCTACCATGACATCGGGCTGAATCGTGAGTAGACTTGTTATTTAATAGCACGGGTATGACCTGCTTCCTTAGCACTACTGCCGTGATCAAAGGTGTGGAAGCGGCGATGGTTAGGAAACCTTTCCCAGATCCTTACTTCTTTATGTGCATTGCATTAAAAGGTAGGTAATTCCTCTCTTACAGCAAGTTTAATTCTCAGACTTTTTTATCCTCATGAAGTAAATAATTGGAATATTTCACTTAAAGGAGCAAAAGATCGCTGGTAGCTCATGCTGACCATGTATAAATGTAGTAAAAACATCCGTAGGGGATAGCTGAGGGTATACAGCCAGCAGGACTGAGAACAACACTGCTGGTGCTTTGTCTTATGTTCCCATCTGATAACCAGTCTTATGCTGCCGTGGGTTTATATGAATTACATGTGAAATTAGGATGACGAAATGAGTGCTGACATTGTGTCCTTAGCCAGTATGAAGAAAATAAGTTTGATAAGTGCCTTTTATCTTATCTGTCATGTCCAAGAATACAGTGACCTAATATCCAGATCTGCTCTATTTTGTTCTTTCCACCAGTACTGTTTGCTTCACACAATTTACTGTTTCTTAATCAGTTATCAGTATTTACACTTAAAAGCACCTGCAGATCTTTGAAGTCTGGCTGTTGCTGGGGGGCAGATATTACTCATAAGAAAAAAATCTGTTTTCTTGCCTGTTTTTTATGGAACTGCCTTACTTTATTTTGGATTTTCGGTGGATCAGGGCAGAGCTTAATCTGGGATCCCATCTTTGAATAAGACTTTTTTCTTTCTAGAGTTACAAAGTCTATCTTTATGGTGAATAAACTTTTTCTCCCTTTTAAAGGGGAGCAACCTTTTCCCAAAAGTGCGTCTTTTCCTGAAGCTGATTCTAGCTTAAAATATTTTATATTCTGCAATGCTTTTGCTTGTATGTTGTAGTGTGAGGACATTTAGAAACACACGCAGAATATTGAACTGTTTTCTAGGCATCTCAAAGATGGTGCTACAGAATTCTTGCCTTCCATTCCAGGAGGAAAATATGCTAACCCTCTCCCCACAGTAATACTGCTTAAAAATCAGAAATCAAATCACCTCAAAGATGGGAGCCTACAGCATTGCGTATCCCAGAAGGATGCTTTTGTCTTGAGCTGCCTGCAGCAGCTGATCATGTAATGTTGATCTTGTAATATTTGGGCAAAAGCACAAGTCACGATCTCAGCCTTGGATACTTTTTCCCTCCATCTGTTTTGACGCAATCCAAAGACAAATGACTGGACAAGTAAATGGATAATTTAATTTAAGCCAAAACCTGGGATGAACACTCCTGGCTGCATTTTATTGGTATTTTAACTTTGCATAGAGAATAATTTTTTTGAGGTTTTTGATGTACCAAGCAAATACTTCTGGCAGGTACCAAAATAACATGGATAAACCTTAGCTGGCCATGAGGAAGGAGCTCTTCAGGGTTTTTGCTTAAAGGAATTAAAGCAAGTTGGCACAGGTTGCTTTTGTAGCAGGGCTTTACTGGTCTTTCCTCCTTAGAAATAAAGGACTGCCACTTTTGCCAGGCTATAACAGCTCATCTGCTTGAACCATCTGTTCATTAACAGGGTAGGATGGGTTAATAAATTAATTTATTATAGCTGCAAACTTACTATTTCCCCTCAGCATAACTACTTCATATTTTCTTTTCCTTCTCAAGATAAAACTTGCTTCAATCCTCTCTTCAACTTTGAGGATATGCAGGAAATCACCCAGCACTTTGCAGTCTGCCATGTGGATGCACCTGGTCAGCAGGATGGAGCACCGTCTTTCCAGGCTGGGTGAGTGGTCAGGGCAACAGCCCGTGCTTTCAGAGTTATCCTCTTTCTGGAAAAAAGAGTCTTGATCTACAGTTTAATTAAAAAGCACTTGCAGCAAACACAGCTGCATTTAAGCTTTTGAGTTTAAATCCTGACACTCTGTTTCTAAGGTACTGGAGCTCTGGGAGCTCTGTTGTGTTGTGCCAGTTCACAGTAGACTTTGGGGCTGTAATTTTGTGTTTTATGGCTGATAGATAGACTGTCTGTAAAGCAGTTCCTTGGCAGATGTCTACATCTGTCAATTTAAATATTGAGTTACCTTGGTTTGTAATGACATCCTGAATACAAATAAAAAAGGAAATTGCTACTATAAACAAGATTGGCATTAACCACTATGTAATGTCCTTACTAAATCCGTGTGTTTTATGAAATGGCAGCGTGGTAGATGTTGTTAAGTAGACTTGACCTACCTGGAAAATACAAGTTGTTGGATGGTAACAAAGTGATGTCCCCCCACAGAGCATCATAGGTAGCTGCATACTCCTGACTGTGTATCATGTATGATGCTGTAACTCTTGGAAACCTCGTGTGCCGTGAGGACTATCTTTGCCAAAATGCTTGTCCCATTTAGTTCAAAGAGACAGGTTTGCCTTAAGATTCCCCTTGGATAGAAATCAGCTTGGTCGAGGAGGGGAGCAGCCAACATGCCAAGGGGAGGGTACAAGGCAAGGAACAGTTGTTCTGTAAGAACCAGGTATTAAGGAGCTTATATGTACCCTTATTGCATGAGCCAGTCTATTTCCCTTCTTAATTTTTAAGCTGGTCTGATGCTGAGGAGGTCACGATGGGCCAGGTTCTCAGCTAGTGTTTACTGCAATGGCCCAGTTGTCTACCAGAGTAGCCTACAAAGCTATTTCAGTCACCTCCCCTTTGTATTTGTTTGAATCATGAGCTTTTAAGTGTCTTAACCCACATGTCCTGAACAAGCATTAACACTTCTGAGTTGTCAGCTGCATAGGGCAGACATCATGACCTATGCTAGTAAAGACCGCTGCTTAATAACATCATGAGGACAGCACAAGAAGCTGTATTATCCCTCCAGCTGGGAGACCAGCATGCTCAAGTTAAAAGTCATAGCTGTTGCGGTGACACTAGCTTGTGTCATGACAAGGTTTAGTTTTCCAACAAGAAAATCTAAGAAAATAACTCAAAGCAGCTTTGTATTGTTTGGGGTTTTTTTTGTTTGGTTTTATTTTGGAGACTAAACTAGAGAATCATTAGGTGTAGTCCTGATGGGAAGCAGAGATTTGGATGTGTCCTAGGCAGATGTTTTCCAGCTACTTTGGGTGGATTTTTTTCCATGTGTTGCTCAGTTGAGATTTCGCTCAGAATTTCCTTCCCTCAAAATTTTGTTTCTGCTCTGCAAAAGACCAGGAGCATTAACTGACAGCTATTTCCACTGAAATTCCTCAGCAGCTTCGTAGCCCTTCCTATACCTTCATTTTCTCCATCAATATTTATAGAAAGCTATCCTCATTTATGCTATGGTAATTTGTGTGTCTCTGAAAACATGCATGCACCTTATTTGCCAAAGATCTACATCTCATTGTAGTCAGTGATTCTGCGACACAGGGAAACTTTTTTGTGGTGGACCAGAAATACAAATGCGGTGAATGTGGTTGGAAACTTACCTCTCAAGTTCAAGTTTTCTCATAAGTTTTAAGTGTTAACTGTTCTTGGAAGGGATTCATTATGGTCTGTTTTGCTCTCAGCCGGACCAGACATCTATCATCCTGTAACTCACATAAAGTACCATATAGATCATGCTCGTATTTCTGCTAAATTACTTACTTGCGCTTGCTCCTGATTTGAATTCAGCTCACACTGTCAATGATCTCATAATGAGCACGTTTGGTATTAAATCTACAGTGACCACTGTGTCTCTAAATATAGCAGCCTACTCTACTGAAAGTGGTGTGGTAACTCCGCAAACACATATTTGTTGTAGGTATGTGTATCCCTCCATGGATCAGCTGGCCGAAATGCTTCCCGGAATACTGAAACAGTTTGGGTGAGTGTAGAATAATTTACTTCTTTTCCTTGTTCTTCTCTCTACACGGCACACCGAAAGAGCAGGGCAGAGCAGGTATTCACCTGTGCTGCCCATGAAGCTTCGGTCTGGCTGTCTGGCATTTCGTTTCCTAGAATTACAGTTGTGGTTGTTTTTTTTTTAATTCCTCTGTTATAGATGGATCACTTTTGCCTTTGTTTCTGAAAGATCTTATTTTTTTTTGACCTTTTTTGAAATGCCTGTTTATTTTTAAACAGGAAGCAACTTTTGAGTGAAATCCCGTGTGCCTAATTTAGGGGCTTCCTCCAGTATTTTCTATGCGTCGCCCTGACAGGGGCAGGGCACAGACAATCTGTTCTTCCCACTGTAACAACCCACGTTTTCCTGTGTGGTTAGCAGAAAAAAAACAAACCCATGGTCCCATCTGAAGACACTTACTGTTTTATTTCTGTGGCTTGAGTGTCTTAGGGGGTCAGTCCGACCTCCTTAAGCCTCTTCTACTACCAAGTGCAGATGCCAGGTTGCTGATGTCGAAGGGCCTGGTGGCAGTGTTCCTCTGTTGTCTACCCACAACAAGTTTAGGTGTATGTCCTCCCTTAAAGCTTAGCTCTGGCAGGAGCTGTGGCTGAGAAAGGTACCTTCTTGGAAGAGCTGGTGCTCCTGATACACAACGAAGAGTGCGGGAAGGCACCCCCGAGGGGTTTTCAGGCCAAGCAGAGAAAATCTGGCATTCGGGGTTAGGCATTGTTGGAGAACAGACAGGCTGGACTGTTGGCGGGGGCTCGGTCTCAGACCAGCACCCCAATTTAGACATTGTTCAGTTGTAACCAACTATTACAGTACCTTGGACCAGTTTACCTCACTGCCTTCTTAAGAGATGTGTTTTTTAAACTGCCAAACGTAAGGCACAGGTTGTCAATTCTGCTCTTGCACTGAAAAAAATGCTAACATAATGTCAGTACCTTGAAAATCAATTAAACTGGAGTATGCTTGATTTAATATTGCTAATGAGAATGAAAACTATCCTCAAGAATTTTCCTAAAAGCATTGTATAACCTGTTTTTCTGAGTGGTTTTGTCTAGTCTTCCCTTCCCTGTATTTTCTAAGGCCTTGAAGGCGATGCTTTAACACCAATTTCGGTTAATGCAAATATTTGGTTTGTCTCTGCCCTGTTTGGTTATGAAGTTTAAACTTATTCACCCCAGTGGCTGGATAGCACGAGAGGTTTCCCTGCCAGCCCCCTGTTAGAGAGGAATCAGCGTCCCAGTTGGATAGCTGTACTGGGGAGGGCAGGGGGAGCCTGGGGAGGGGGCAGCTTTGTATTTAGGCTGCAGATTTCAGGACTGTATCTTATAAGTTTTTCTGGCAGAGACTAAGCATTTCCTTCCAGGATCAGAACAATGCTGGGGTTGCTCAGTGTATTTGCTTAAAGATAAGTGAGAACCGCTGCTGCCCTGCGATGTGTGAGGACCAGCGTCCTGCAAATCTGCCAAAACCATCCAGCTGCTACATCAAGCTCCTCACTGAGGCTGGTGGCATTGCTGAGAGTCCAGGGTTTGCCCGAGCTGCAGCCCACCCTTCAGTAGATACGTGCTGGTGTGTGAAAGAGGAAGGCTGCTGCTGAGGGGTTGTTTATTTTCGGTGCTGCCTTACTCATTTGTCTCTTCCGTTTTATCGCTGCGCAGGCTGAAGACCATTATAGGAATGGGAACTGGAGCCGGTGCCTACATCTTAACCAGATTTGCTGTAAGTTTTGTGGAGCTTCCCTAAAGCCTCAGACCTGATTTCCCTGACGCGTTGTCACTCCCGTAGGGTGCGCAGAGAATTCCTGCTCTGCCGTGCCCATTTAAGTAAGCAGTCAGGCTTTTAAGTGAAATACCAGAATCTGCGGGATAGCTCATCCAGAAGACCTAGATTTTCCATTTTAAGGCCTGGGCTCTACCCGGTTAATTTGCAGAAGGTTTTTTTAATGGGAGTTCTCTATTTAAACTGAGGGTGGAGAAGTTAAATCTTAATGTTCTCCAGCTGCTCAGTTGAATTGCTTTAATGAAATTTTTTTTTCCATACATACGCTTGTTTTCTGCAATATAAAACTAGATCTACTGCCTTCCTCCCCAGGAGATAATTTGCTAATTTCAATTTTATGCTGACTGTCAAGTTGCAAAGGATATGTGATGAATCTTAAATCTTTTCTTTTGCAGTTAAACCACGCAGAGATGGTGGAAGGATTAGTTCTTATTAATGTAAACCCTTGTGCTGAAGGCTGGATGGACTGGGCAGCAACTAAGGTAAACATTTTTAAGTTAGAAAAATAAATCATACCGTGAGCCTGTCGAACATGAGGAGCTGGGCAAATTTGTGTGTTAAGTCATGGCTGCAGACATTGAACATCCTGGACTAATTCCTTTGGGGTTTATTCTTCCATTTGCAAACACACCTCCTGCAGGGCTAGTGATAAAAGTAAGTACTTCAAGAAAACAGAAACCCATGGTATAATGGAGCTACTGAGTATGGACAATTGACATAATGGACAAAAGAGCTGGTTACTGCTGGGGAAAACATGGTTTAAACTGAACATAGGGTAGTTTTGGAAACAACTTTATGCTTGAAGTTTACTTGAAGGAATGTAACATTCAGTTCTTTCTTGTCCATAGCTTTGTTTACCAGCACAGTCCAAAATATGAACTAGAGCACGGAAAAATGTTCAGAACAACATCTTCCAGGTTTCAATCATCTAACTGAGTCCTGACGCCAAAAAGACTCAGAAAAGGGCATTAGCTACAGTAACTGTGGACAGATTGTCCATACAACCAGACTTCAAAGTGAAAATGGTCACGTACAAAGAACCTCCTGTTAACTGTATTCATTTGTAGCTGTAACAAAGATTGCAATGTGGGAAGTCAGGCACTGAGAACTAGTTTCAAAAATCTTCCTGGAACCAGTACTTATAAATAAGCATAAATGTTACATTACATGTCACTCAGATTTAACCTGTTAAAACATTTTTCACGGTAAACTGATGGAAGGCACTTTGTGTCATTCAGGGTCATGTTTAAGTGAATGGTAGTTGTTATAAACACTCAAAGAAGTACAAAAACCAGTGTGTCATCTTTTATCCACACGTAGAAGCAATCCATTGTAAGTGTCTAGGGTGATATTAAATGGAATGACAACCTTATAATACTAGGAAAAACTTCCCAGAGCTGGGATGTAGCATTCTTTCAAGGCTTAGTTACTCTTTTTTTTAATAATTTTTCATACCAGTTTATTTTGTTAAGTTTGATCTGGAAGCATACTTAGCAACTGCTTTACGTTGAGATATACCAGTTGGCCCATTTTGATTATTTCACCCAGTGTCTCACTGAAATTAAATTCTTCCATATCTATGGTGTACTCTCTAAAGTATTGCTGACCTTAGGAGTACAGTGGGTGCCCTGTGTCCTTCTGTCCTTCCAAAGCAAGAGCACATGCTCTGGGACATGAGCTTTAGGTACCAGCTGCAAAGTGTGATCAGTGTGGGTTGTTAGGGAGGAGGTAGGGCAGCGAGGTTAAATGACACCCATCTGGCTGGTTTGCTTGGCGTTCTTGCAGGGAGTGATGCCATGTACACTGTGCCACCTGTAGTGTGTTCCCTGTATAGCTGTATTAGTAAAGACATCCTATGAGAACGACTCAGATTACACTTAATGGTGTTATAGTTGGACTGGGGGGAAAAAATATCAGTCTAGGATATTGTGTGTACAAGGACAGCAGAGAAACATCCATTGGTCTACTTATGGGTAATTGAAAGGTTTCAGTTGTTCAAGGATTGTTTTAATGAGGTATTTAGATAATCTTGCTCTTCAGATTTCAGGTTGGACAAATGCTTTACCAGACATGGTCATTTCACATCTTTTTGGAAAGGTAAGGACGTTCAGAAGATTCCTCCGATGTATTCAGTAATCTGTATTTATCTCCTGGGGCTGGGAGGAAGGGAGAAGCTTTCACTTCAGCAACAAAGTTAAACTGTGAGATAGGATTCATACTTGTGTTCCCAGTGTTGTGGAGGTGGTGTGCTGCCATGGGGCTTGCTGTGTCCCAACAACTTGAGTGCATCTCAGCCATGACAACTGTAGTATGGGCAGCACCCTGTTTAGACAGCCAACACTTACAGAGCGTCATGTTCTGAGCAGAAATACCCCACAGATGTTTTTTATACCATAATGTAGTTGTAATTCTGGGAAAGCACTAACGGTGCTCTTCAGTGCAAACCTATACAGTGCTGTACTGTTTTCTGAGGCTACTTTGCTGTGCTTGAAACTGTTAGTAAATGCAATGGAAAACTCCATTCCAGCAGGGCAAGGAACTAATCTATAAAGACTTTAGAGCCAAACTGTTTGAAAATGTTAGCAATTGAAGTCCTTGAAGCTTAGTTATTTACTATTGTGAAACTGAGTTGCACATTACATATGTTTGTAAGCTTTCAACATCTGCTTTACCCTGGAAACATTTATTGAGCTTCTCACCCTGGATCTTTTTATGTTTTAAAACCTCACACTTGTCTGACTGTAACCATCTGCACTACAACTACATGTTTTGCAATCACGAGATCTTGACATTACAACATACCGAAGTTTTAAAGCAAAAAATGTGGTACTGCGATCGGTCGCCACACGTTAATTCTGGGTGATGCCACTGGGTGATAGAAGTTGTCCCTTCACAGAAGGTGCACTCCTGTTGTGTAGAGATGAGTCTGATACACGACTGCTGTGCCATGTCTTCAGATCCTTTCAGAAAATAGCCCCTATTCTGAACGATTCTGTCTCCACTGTAGGAAGAGATTCACAGCAACCATGACCTGATCCATACTTACCGTCAGCATATTATTAATGATATGAATCAAACCAACCTTCATCTCTTTGTCAACTCTTACAACAGGTAAATACATTTACCTGATTTCTAACTGGAAACTGTTTTAAGAGGCTGTCCAGCTCTTAGAGCCAGTATTACTTGTGTGGTGGAGTTACTTGTGTTCTCCAGTATAAAGTTCTGCTTGACAGTGCCTTTAGGGATCACAGGTGGTTTTCTTGTGGGAGAAGAACCTTGTGCATTTGTGGGGAGAAAAGATGGTACACTGGGACTGAACTAAGCCATTGATACTTAAGTCACTTCATAGTGGTTCTCCATCAGTTGTGGAGGCTACAACATGTATCAGATTAAATTAACATATGTGAGTGACTGTGCTTTCTCTGAACTAGAAAAATGTGAAAGTATCTGTAAAATTTCAGTGTATCAAGAGCCTTTGTCCTCTCCATTTTTTTTTTAGTCGACGAGACCTAGAGATTGAGCGCCCTGTTCCTGGAATAAATGTTGTCACCCTTCAGTAAGTATTTTATTTCCCACCGGTTCACCTGTACATGATGTGAGCAATGAGGTGTGATCTGTGGGTGGGTGCATTGCAGAGCTGTAGCTGAATGCATTTATGTGCCAGAAAAAGATCTTGTAACTTCACGTAGGAGATAAGAGGTTACTGCAAGTCAGCGGCCACCATCAGAAGGACTTCCCCGCTTCAAAACTCAGAGTTGTATTAGCTGAAATGGAAGGCTAAGTAGTTCCTGTCACTGTGTATCTGTAAACTTGGGCTTACAGAGTAATTACTTGAAAAGTAGATGTACCTTCACCTGGAAATATGTCCTAGTGAATGGAAACTGTAGCTCTGAATGCACCTAGGCCATGCCTACACAACCAAGATAACATTAACAAAACCAATTAAAAAAAAAAAAAAACACAAACCTTCAGGAAGACAGAGTGGGCGTGAGAATGACTGTCTGTCCGATCTTCTGCTAAGGGCTTTTCACTTATGCCACAACTTGTGCAACGAAACAGTTGCCAAGTCCTTCTCTGCTCAGCTGCTGATGTTTGCACACAGGAGACTTTTAGACTCTGCTCTTCTGCCAATCTGGTTGAAATTGGATGAGAGGTCCAAAAGTTGGAGCTCAGGGGGCAGGGAGGTGGGGGTGAGACTTTGGTGCTGGTGCCTGCATTCAATTTCTTATAAAACAAGGACTAAGAGCACTCAGAAGGGCTGATTGCTACAAGGTGGGGAAGAAGACGGGTTTTCAGGCAAGGTGTCAGAGCATGTCAGTAGATCTGCAGTTAATACGGTGGATTTGATAGGTATTTAAGGTGTCTGGAATACAAAACAAATCGTTTTCACACACTTAACTGTCTCATCCTTCCAGCAACACAAAATGCAGCTTAGGGCAAGTCTGGGCCGGATCACAGGGATAATACCGCTTTTGTGTGCTTCCCTGCAGATGCCCCGTCCTCCTGGTGGTTGGCGACAGTTCCCCGGCGGTGGATGCCGTGGTGCGTATATCGAGCTGTGCTTTGCCCCCGTGCTGACGGGCAGGCGAGCCAAGAAGCTGCGCGGGGCCGGCAGAGCTCATGCCCAGGCAGCAACCTCGCTGGCCATCGATCCAGCCCAGCTGGCTCTCCTCTTCCAGACCGCGGAAGAGCTGCCATTAGTTCCTCACTGTTTGTCCCCTTTTTCTGTGCACCGTTATTTAATAGCTACTGCCTTAGGAACAATCGCCACAGCAGTTCCAGTGAACCGCAAATATTTTCCTTTAGAGAGGAATCTGCTGCTGGTATTTTAGCTTGTTCTGTGGTGTTGGAGCTCTGCCCTGGGTCACTATGGGAGCGAAGAGCTTCTTTTTGACCATTATAACGCGCCCCAGATGACTGGGTGACTTCAAATGTTGTGCCTTAACGGGCATGCCCAGTCTGCTGGCTGGTGGCCATATGGCTGCTCACCACTTGGGATGCTACCAGCTGACCCCACATCGCAAGATAAACAACACTTGTTGCCACTGGAGTCCCAGAAACAGATAAAAAAAAAATCTGAAATCCCCAGGTACATGGAAAAGAATACAGTCAGGAATGTGAACTGACCTACTTGAGTTCAAAGAGACACATATATGTATACATAGAGTCTTTATACAGAACCTGAAATACCCAATGTAGTCTGGATTAAGGCAGAAAACAAGATATTTAATCTGTTTTCATCCAGCAATTCGTAATTAAAATCTTGTGTATAATGCCTTATGCTGCTGTTCTTTAATACAGGTTGAATGCAACTCAAAGCTGGACCCAACAAGGACCACGCTTCTGAAGGTAATAACGTAAGATGGGTTTTTTTGAAAATAAACGTTCCCCTCATTTAAAATCAGGTAGATTAACTAAAAAAAGCAGAACCAGAGCGATGTGCTGCAGTACAGATAACACAGTGAGAATCCAGTTCTGATGTGTAAAGGCAGTTCCTTCAGGGTAAGAGTATTTTAGTGGGATAAATGAGACTAGGGGCTTCTTGTCAAGGTTAACAACAGGGAATTTCTCAGCTCCTCCATTTTAAAATACTAAGGGCGAGACTTGAAAGGCTCAGTATTTCACATACCCATAATGAATTTGACTAGAGCTGGCAAAGTTGGTCTTGAGGTATTTTGAAAGGTTTGAAAAAAAAGCCATTGGCAGAGTGGAAGTGCAAACCAGCCCGTGCTGTTCCTCCGCTCGCCGGTCCCTCAGCAGTAGGGTCAGATGAACAGACATCTGATCTATCAGCCATGGGTTTGTCATCCTGCCTTTTATGTGGACACGATCCAGGACTCTATTTTCCAAAAACTTGATAAAATGTACTTCCAAACAGCAAAACGTTGTGCAAAGGCTTTGGTGGATACTCGGCATTCAGAGCACGGGTGCAATCTTCAGCTCCTTACTGGTGACCTAAAATGGAATGAGTGTAATGGCATGCAAACGGTGAAACAAGTCCGGTCATGTTTCTGCTGGGAACTTTTACTGTATCTCTCTTTATTGAGAGATCAGTGAAAGGGAGAGATTGAGAGAGTCACGATCAGTGAAAATGGTAATACACAGTTATTTTTAAATGCTTTTTCCTCCTGATGTTGAGGAGTTACACTGCTGCCCTACCGCGTGGAGAGGGCAGGCTCACCCTAAGAAAAAATCTGACACTATCTCAAATCCTCTATCAGTGGCCAGCCCTCGCTAAGGCCAGGGATACGCCTGATGCCAGATCCTGCTGCAGGCCTGTTTTGCTGCTAACTAATCCTAGATAGGATTCGGGGTTTCCTGTAATTCACAACTCAACTGTTTTCGGCTTGTGGTGTTCCTTGGAACAGGACTGTTTGTGTTGGGTTGGCTTTGAGGGGTGGAGTGGCAGGAAAAATGAAGTGCTCCAAAAATATTTCATGCACTCAAGATAGCTTTTCTAATTTGGCTTTCCCTGCTTCCCTTGGCGAGTCAGGCTGATGCTTGCCATCCGCAATCTCAGCAAATCGTTTTTCCCTCTCACCGCTGAGGTTTAGGTGTTTGTCCTCTCTCCCCTGTTTGTCATTCAGGTCAGTACCGAGTCACGTTACTGTAATTCAGAGCTGAACTTGTAACCAGGACTAATAGGCTAGTTTCTAAGAAATTGGTAATCACTGCCTAGCAAAAAACATTTATTTGTGACTCCAGCTGATGCTTTGCCTCAGGGTCAAGACACTTCGGGGTTTTCTGGGGTGCAGTCGTAGCTTTTATAAATGTTTATCTGCTTGCTTTGGTGCCTTCATCTACACGTATGTTACTCGCAAAACAAAAGGAAATGTTTTTTCTGCCAGATAGCTGAAAAGGTAATTTTAATATATCCTGAGCATAAATGAGTTCCTCTGGCATGACGCTAACTGGCTGTTCTCATCCCCGTTTCAGATGGCTGACTGCGGTGGGCTCCCTCAAGTTTCCCAGGTAGGATTTGGCCCACGGAAATCCTACTAATCCTGTTCTGCAGCGTGTCAGACGGCAAAAAATGGGTGTTTTCCTGTAGGGTACTTGCTGTTCCCAAATGTCAGCCAAAAGGATGGTTATGATTTCATGAATAATGATGTAAATCGGTCATCTGAGCTTTCTTTTTTTCTTTTAAAGACCAATGAAGTGCAAAATTAAGATTGGGCGGGGATATTATTTCCAGTAATTAAGTCTTAAGCGAGTCAAGGTCTGAGGTGGGAATGTGGAAGTATTATTTTATGCCTATCTACTAAGCTAACACGGATTAGGGCTTGAGCACTAGTGTTTTAAAAACATATTTATTGGGGCTATTTATAGTATAGATCAGGAAAGTGGGAGGCAGGAAATAACAACGCTGTGTTCTTGCATACACTGACTCGGCTTGACTGAGAATGGACTGGAGTTTCAGAAATGTATTTAGGCATAAATTCCAAGGCTGCTAATAAAAGCAGGCTGGGAAAGTTAAACTTTACCTACGCTCTAGTGTTGCTTCACTTAAAGAGCTGGCCTGTGAGTCAGCTGTAGAACGTGATGTTTTCTAAACAGATTTCTAAGCAATATAATGTGTTCATAAACTTAAGGAAAAAAATGAATTTGTAATTACCTGCAGCTGCGAAGTCCCTGTACAGGCAGTGTGGGTGCTCTAACAGTGGGGAGGGGGGAAAAGGCTTTTTTAAAGCCACATGGGAATATGTGCATTGCTTCCGTTATACGGAGTCCATTCTTTGCACTGATTCAGATAGAATTATAGAAAAAATACAGGCAATATTGGCATGTGCAATAATTGAGATTGTGAGGCTTATTTGGCCACTGTGTCAGCAGCTGAGAGAAATAATGAGTGGCTCACTGGAAGAATGTCAGTCACAGGCAGTTGTGCTTGTGTATTCCTGCTGAGCTTTTTTGCCTTATAACTATCAGCTCTGACTAGCTAGATGTGTTCTCTGCTGATTAGGAATTGCTCAATTATTGACCCTGTATGAACTGCCTCGTATATTTATTGAGGCCAGTAGTATTACATGGGCTCACCTGCCTCAGTAACTGCACGAGCAAAGTTTGGTCTAGGCTTAGGTCACTTGTAGTCTGGAAATCTCATTCTCAAATGCATCTGTCCATTCGGTAAAATAATGGGGCGGGGGAGCGGACTGGGGAGGGGAATGGTGGAATCCTCTCATGTTAATGAAATTTTCAGACACTCAGTAGAACCCAGAGAATATTTAAGATGTCCCTGTTACAAGAGGGCATATATGGCATCTATAACATTGTAATGCAACTAACTCGCTGGGCACTGCATACAATAATGCTCTCTTTCTTTTGCAGCCTGCCAAGCTCGCAGAAGCTTTCAAATACTTTGTTCAGGGAATGGGATACAGTAAGTATCAGTTCTGTGGAATGGTTCACCTGGCTACCAAAGTTCGTTGGGCATCAGAGCACCCAGAGAATCTTATGATCCCAGATGTGTGATCTTTTCCCTGTTGGATATGCATTTGTAAGGGGAAAAAAAACCAACCTGTGGCATCTGAGCGAAGGGTTTTCAGACCAAATTATGTTACAAAATACTAGAGAGCTTTGTAGACAGCTTATACCCACAAATACCTGCTTTACTTTATCTTGATATTTTTAAGGTGGATGTTTGTAATAGCGTGCCCTAATTGCATCACAGGAGATGATTCATGTGCTGCACACAACATTTAAGTTGTAGTTCAGAGACTTCTTTGATTTGTAGTTGTTTGTCCTTCCTGTATGCGCTTCTGACAACTGCTGTTGTGTAGATGCGTTGCTAGCCTGGGCTGCCCGCAAAGGTTAAACATCCGAAAGTAACGGGACATCTGATGAGTCTCTTTAGTTTTCCTCTGGTTTGTTGCAGCCACAGCAACGTGCCATAAAGCTCTGTCTTGAATCCCCCAGCCCTGGCCACTAATTTTGGGCTCCTTAACTGTATGCCTGGAGCAGTGGTACTTCTTCTACATTTGAAGCTACCACGAAAAGTATATATTCAACCCTGAAGGCTTCTCCAGGGGTGGTGAGGGCTGGAGAGGAAGGCAAGGGCTGCCTTCCAAGCCCACGAAGCAAGGCGTTAATGAAAGACTCTTCTTCCAGTCCCCTCTGCTAGCATGACCAGGCTGATGAGGTCCCGCACGGCTTCTGGCTCCAGTGTAACCTCTTTGGAAGGACAGAGGAGCCGGTCTCACACCGGGGAAGGCACGAGGAGCCGGTCTCACACCGGGGAGGGAACAAGGAGCCGATCCCACACTGGGGATGGTGCCAGGAACCGCTCCCACACAGACACACGCATCGAGCTGACGCCGAACTCGGCAAGCAACGCTGAACAATCAAGCCCCAAGTCCATGGAAGTGTCCTGTTAGATGGCTGTGGGAGGTTTAAACTGGTCACAGTGTGAGAAAGTAATGGATGCCCCCTGTGTATCACAAAAAACATAACTGGTATTAATCTCAAGCTATTCTGTAGGATGAACTCTGTTCACCAGGGTCTGACAGGGACCAAAGAAAAGAAGCATCTCATTTGCTCTGTCGTTATTCTTGTAACTCAGACAGTTGCTGCTATTGTGCCCTCCTTCAATCGATGCCAAATTCTAAAGGATACTTGCCAAAAGCTGATGTGGTTGTAAACACTTCAGAGTCAAACCAGACTTGCTTAAGATCCTCCTTTAAAATCAAAGCTGTTACATGCCCCTTTATCTCTTATTCTCTTGAAGTAAACTGGCACAATTTGAGACGAGTTTCAAAGAGGGGGAGACAAAAAATCACTATTACGGTTGGCTTTTAAAGAAGGAAATGAAACAAATGTGTTATGGCCTCATGTTGAAGCTGGAGTTGAATTCATTGTATATAGCTTGACTTCAAATGATAGAGAAGTTAATGTATCGTGCATTTATAGGCCTTCTAATTCATTAGTATTCAAGCCTGTTTTCCTATGTACAATAATATACTACTAAAATAGGCGATTTTAATGTGACTTTGAGACGAACTAAATCTTTAAGCTTTTCTATTTCACTTTTTTGAGATTTAGTTCCAGTCTTCCTTTCCTTCTCCCCTCCTAGACCCTAAAACCCGCTTAGTCAAATGAGGACAGGATTTAAATTTAATAAGCAAGGTAGCATTTCCTCTTTGGGATCTTGGGCCAAAGGGTTTACCATACTGCAAAAGTTGGTGTAGTTGTGACAAGTAGGGTAGCTGTACATGCCAGCGAAGCAGCAACAGCTTGATTTTTCCTTCAGACAGCTCCTTATCTTTGCAGCTCAGGTTTTTGTGTCCAGCACAATTGTGATAAATTTGGAATTCTGTAAGCGAAGCCAGATCCAGCTGTTCTTTGTCAGGAGAGATGAATAACTGTGGGATGGCATGTAATTAGATACTGTACATTCAACTGCCACTAATTACTAGATTTGAAACTCTGATGAGATCTCACTGGTGCTGAGAAGCGTATTCCACGAAGTGGTGGAGCGGCAGCACTGTATCTGTGAAATACAGTGTTCAATGACTGCATAAATGTAATGGTCTGCTGGTTCTGCATCTTTACGTAGCCTCCGGATACCATGGGTTACTTTCACTGATGTTAGTGGCTTGATACCTTTTCGCCGGTCAGATTCTCACGGTTGGGTGTTCTGAAGTTTGTCCCTGCATAGGTAGTGGGACAGGATTTCCCAAGCTCCAGTGCGTACCTGCTGCATTGCAGTCCTCACACAAACAAGAAAACTCAAATGCCGAGCAGTTAAATAGCAAATGTTAATACTTTGGGATTGCTTGTTCAGAAGAACATGGTCTAGATTATATTGACTAACTTCAGCTCTTGTGTAGAATATCTGTAACAGTTTGTGGGAAGAAAAGACAATTTCCAGAAAGAATAAAGCTATTGTGTAAAGTCTATCAAGAAAAGTTTCTTAATGAAGTATTTGTATTTATTTCAAAACAAATAAATTTGTAACTTTGCAATGTCTGGTGTCTTAATGTTTTACCAGGAGTACAATAGTCTTTCTCAGTGGGAGTGTATTCTTGCCACCCCTTTGTATGAATGAAAACTTTTTTCTTTTGCGCATATCTCTGCCCTTCCCTACTTTTGTGCTCAGAGCTCTTTTTTTTTTTTTTTTTTTTCCACTCCAGCCTACTATTTATACTGAGAAAACACAACACACTACAGTATTAGGTGTGACTGGCTATTCAAAGTACTAAAGGATAATTTGGCCCCAACAAATGCATAACAAAATTGAGGGCTTGGTATGGAGTACTGCTTATTTGCGGTTTGAAGTTTTCTTTTTCTCCAGAGATCTAGTACCGTGTAATGCACAGATCTGGGATCCGTCTACTGACTTCCTCACTGGAGTTGGTGCCATGCTCGTTGCATCCTTTCTATTTTCAATCTGATCTGTCAATCCACTGATGCGTGACGTGTTCCCACTGATGTTTGGAGGAACTTGGGCCTCTTGACTGAAATAGCACATGCTACTCTGAGTTTCTAAAAGCTGTTCTTTTTGGACCTCTTGCAAGAATCTAACTTCAGAAAAGTAGAGTAAAGCTTAACCTTTCACAAATAAGTTTTGAAAGGACTCTCCAAATACAAGGCAGATGGCAATGTAAAGGTTCAGGAAAGAATTAAAACATTGTTTTATTGCCATCCTTAAAGCAGAAGTACAGTTGTCCTTTTTCACCTTAAGCTTCTATTTATCCCGGTGGTTTCCTGTTAAAAAACTGGAGCTTTTTGTAACTTGAGTAATATCTGCCCTTCCTGGGGAAGCATCCCTCCGTGGGGTTGGAGGCTCCCTTGGTGTGTTCAGCATGGGGAGTGGGTAGAAAATAACAGAGCCTGGTCACCAAAGTGGCTTTGCTGTGCTTTCTGCCTTGGGACCTTCAGGAGGAGGTAGTGCTCTTACCTGGTGACTGATTTACTGTGCTGGGGTTTTCAGGGACAGGTGGGTGTGTGGCTTTGCTGAAACTATTTTGAGCTGCTCCTTTCTCCCGTATCTCAGAAAATCCTGTGATAGGAACAGGCAAAAGCAAATATTTGGCATGTCTGAGCCAAGGCTTTTCTAGATGTGATGATTCAGCAGTTGTGATTGGACTGATACCAGCAAAGAGCTTGATTTGGTCAACCCCAGCCTGTGCCAGCACCAGTGAAAACGGGACGAACCTGTGCCAACTCATCTTACAAAAGAAGGGCAAAGTTAGGTTCTTCGCTGAGCTTTTCTGGGAATGGCTAATCATTCCTTCCACAAGGACACCATGGTGTCCCTGTCAAGTCCAGGCAGTTTATTTTTGTTTAACAGGGAGGAATGCATCCAAGCCTCCTTGAAGCACAAAGGCATCTGCGAGCACTTCAGAGCAGCAAGGAGTTGCTAGGACCACTATAAATGTCAGCTTTGCAACAAAAGGTATTCGTTTGGCAAGGAACAGTGTGTACCTGTACAGAAAAGCTGGAGGACAGCACAGCAGAGTGGTGTCTTACCTTTTACAAGGAGTTATGACGCCTCTTTTCTTGCAGCGCTGGTCTCCTGGCATCTTAAACTTGTGCTATAACTGAAGAGTTGCAAGTGACTTGCAGATTTATGAGATTAAAACCCTTCCTAGAGCTTGCAAATGCTGAGTTATGCATTATTCTTAAAGACAGAGTTAGCCTGGATACTGTAGTGTCATTAAACCAGAAAATATGAGCTGGGGTTTCACCTTTTTCTCAAAGGATGAATGGCCACCATGGAGAAGGGGCTTCCTGTGGCATACAGGAGACTCTGATCGGGTAACAGGAGGTTTCCAGAAAGGAAACAGTTCACTCCTCACAGTGATTTTGGGGTTATAAAAGGTGGAAGAGGAGAGAACGGGCTCCCAGGGACCAAGAAACTTCCTGATTGCATTAATATATCTCAATACCAAACCTTCTCTGTAGTGGTGCTCTTCAAAACCGCTAGGAGAAAGGATGTCGTTGCTGAAATCCAAGTCCTTCCCACCTCAGCCTGGGCCTCGACATCTACTGTACAAAAATCTGGCTAAACTTTAAGATGTCTTTCCCCTCCCTGTCCTTGCAGAGGAGGAGTGAGAGAGGATGTGCCAATATCATGCCGTCGCAGCAGGACTTTTGTGCTGAAGGATGCTGCTTCCCTCTTTAAAAGTCTCTAAACAGCTGGAAACTTTAGCCTAGATGTGTTTTGGGGGTTTATGATTAATGTCATGTGTTGCAAGCGATGGACTGAGCTGGAGAAAAAACAGTTTATAGCAAAGCTGCTTATTTTTTCTCTCCAGTGCTGGAATCCTCTTCCTGTCTGTGCATCTTGGGCAGAGTGTCTGTTGCAATCCTCAATGTGCCGGTTAACGCCGTCTGTTGTTTCTACCAACACAACACATTGAGCAGTGTCTTGCAAGTGCTGCTTGCGACTTGGTCCTCCCCCTTCCCACATGCTGTCTGCTTTTTTTGCACTATTTTGCACTATTTCACATTCACTGTAACTCAAAGACTCTCCCGGTCTGCGTATACGAACAGCTGTTTTGATGTGTGGATTTAGTGTTTCCACTGAGCCAAATATAGGCTTTATGTTGACAGCTGATCACCGCTACGCCTAATGTTTAAATAACTGAGAGAAAGGATGTCAGGGTATTTTAGGAGATCAACCCTTCCCCCTCAGGCCTTTGTAACAGACAGACACAGCCTCTCACTGTTTCTATCTATTGCTTCATTAAGGGCTCCATTCATTTTATAAACAACACAGCTGCTGACCAGTGCTGGGGGAAAAAAAAGGAAAGAAAGGAAAAAAAAAAAAAAAAGGCTTCTGATTGCAACCGCCAAACAGTTCAATGTCTGTTCCCTTCAACTCAGCGTGGGGATCGTTTTCTCACCCAGCACCTCCTGGGGCTGGAGGAGAGTTGTTATTTGGATCTAATTAAAGAGGCAGCCCCCTACCTTGCAGGTTTTTGGCGCTGGTGGCTGTGGGATGTACATCAGGTACTGGATGCAGACATGAGTGTGCATCTCCAGAAGAGCCCAGGGGTTGGGAAAGGGGATAGCAGGCAGCTCTTGCTTCCCAAGCAGCACCACCACACTGAGCTGTGACCCGCAGCAGAGCTGGAAAAAATATCCTTATGTGACCCGCCACTCTCTGCAATTGCTTATGGCTGAAGTGGATTATGGTATTCAGGTCAGGGTCAGTACGCGAAGGGGACTGGGGGAGGGAAGGTCTGTTTGCAGGGCAGCTGCACTCAGGGAGGGCTAGGGCGGCTCCAAGCAAAGCCTACACGAGCGATGGCCCTCAGAAGACCTGGACTTTGCAGCTCTTGGCTCTGTGCGTGTGTGCATGTGTACAAGCTCTGGGGCCACCAACATAAGAAGGACATGGACTTGTTGGAGCTGGTCTAGAGGAGGGCCACAAAGATGATCAGAGGGGTGGAGCACCTCTCCTATGAAGACAGGCTGAGACAGTTGGCGTTGTTCAGCCTGGAGAAGGGAAGGCTCCAGAAAGACTTTATAGCAGCTTTCCAGTATCTGAAGGGGGCCTACAAGAAAGCTGGAGAGAGACTTTTTACAAGGGCATGTAGTGATAGGACAAGGGGTAATGGCTTCAAACAGGAAGAGAGTGGCTTTGGATTAGATATTTGGAAGAAATTTTTCACTATGAGGGTGGTGAGGCACTGAAATAGGTTGCCCAGGGAAGCTGTGGGTGCCCCATCCCTGGAGCCCCAGGCTGGATGCGGCTTTGAGCAGCCTGGTCTAGTGGGAGGTGTTCCTGCCCATGGCAGGAGGGTTGGAACTAGATGATCTTTAAGGTCCCTTCCAACCCAAACCGTTCTATGATTCCATGTGTGTGCGCAGGTCCCCATGAGGGTCAGCACCCTTCGCCCAGCAAGATGGGCAGAGAAGGTCTGTTTGCCAGGCTGTGGTTTTGCCCCATGTGGTGGACCCATCATTGGCGTGGGACATGGCCAACTTGCTTGTAGGGCTTGGCGAGCCTGGCCCACACAAAGCTGCCACCCAGCCCATCGCACAATGGTGGGATGCGTGCAGTCTGACCCCTTTGCCTTACCTCAGGCCTACACTTGTATTTCCCCAGCTAGGAAATTGTTATTTATTGATTGATTGCACTGTGTTTACATTTATTTTTAATAATAACCAGTGACGAAACCCAAGAAAATCACAGCTCTTTATTGCCAGCTGCCAATGTTGAACTTTGATCCTACGGTGAGTCCTTCCATGCTGCTCATGCAGGGTAGGAGATCTCACAGGGGCAGAGCCTAGCACAGTTGCCACAGGGTCAGCACTTCATTTGGAAAGTGCAAGGTATTTAGGAGATGGTGGGTTTCCCAGACTAGCCCAAATGTGCTGGCTGAGATAGCTGCCAGGAAGCCCTATCATGTGCCAGCCCACATGTGCAAGTAGAAGACACAGAGGCCAAATGGGACTTTTTGTGCCTGTAGAGGCAGCAAGAAAACGTGCTACCCTTGCTGAAGCTATTGCCAGAGGCACAGCTGCTGGAATGTGCTTAAAAATGCAGAGGACTTCCCTTCCCAGCAAAAGAAAAACCCACACCGAAGGAAAAGGCTGGGGAGAGGGTGCTTTCCTGGTAGCCATAAGCAAGCCCAACACAGACCCGCTCCTGAGCAGGACAGGAGGCCACTCGAAGTGTTTAAATTCCTACTGAGGCAGGTAACCTACTCCAGGCTGGAAGGCAAGCTTGATTTGGGGGAAAACTCTACATTGTATTTTTTCCTAGAATTAAATGGTAGAATCCTTGCTGGGGTTAGCTCTGAGGATCTGTAAATGCAGGGATATAGAATAATGATTCTTTAATTAATCACTGGGGTTAGCTGTGAGGATCTGTAAATGCAGGGATATGGAATAATTATTCTTTAATTTCAATGTTTTTCCCCGTGTCTTTAATAACCTTGTTTGAACAATTTCTGTCTGTGTGGCTGCTGCAAACAGGTTACTCTGCAGCCTCTCAAGAGAGCTGATAAAGAAGACATGCTTATGCAGGTTGAGTAACACACTCCACTTTGCTCAAATATTTCTAGACAGGCTATTCCCAAGTCCAATAAGAGTGCTGGGGGAAAAAAATAATCAAATCCTAGAGGCAGAAACAGACCAGCAAACAAGTACATGTGAGTTGGGGAACACCTGGATTTCCAAAGCTACCAAAATATTCACACTTAAGGAAATTCTCCCATAGCATCCTTTTTTACCACATTGCTGGCTCTTTATTTTTATTTTTATTTTTATGTGTCCTTCAGTTCAGGGCTTTGTCACACATTTCAAACGCATACTTGGACATTGGCCAGGCGAGGAGATTGGAAAAGGAAAAGAAATGTCAGTGGCAAAGATATTTCACCTTCTTTTGCTTGCCTAAGCTTCTAAATGAGGTGTCAGTCACAGATTCATTAATCATTTACCACTTAAGAGGTTATTTAATATCTTCAAAGCGTAGCAGCAGCATGCCACCTATAAAACTTCACCATGATGCTGTACGAACAAGTAATACGTGTAACATAGTTGCTATGACTCAGACTGACACTGCCAAACCAATCTGTTTTTCCCATTAATTTTTCATATGTTTCAGCATATGAAGCTTACAGAAATAACTCTACAGAGCTGCCTAAATTGGAAAGTCACAGTTTGAATAGGTATTTGCATGGATATGTCCCTGTGGTTAATGAGAGCACTCTGTCTCCATCAGTTTAATAAACTGCTTGTCTCAAAATTCCTTCAAAAAACTGGGAGAAAAAAAAAAATCTCCGGGTTTAATTTCCAAGATGACACAGTGTGTCTGAATATTGTGGTCTTCCTGGAGTATTACATATACACAGCACAATCCTAGTGAGCACATCAAAAATAAAGCAACAGCACTACACCCTGTTTCCACTTGCATTCATGCTGAATGTAAAGGCGCCTTTATAAGTCACATTCTTGCTTCTTTTCATCCTGTGGTGGGTGGCTATCCTGCTTTCTGGGGCTCCCAAACGGGGCAGCTTTAGCCACTCTACTGACCTCTGGTAAAGCCCCTACAGAAGGCAAAGGGATATGGTCACTGGAGCTAGCTGGAGTCTTGCCGTTCATATCAGCATGAGCCTACCCTCAAAATCCCATTTTCAATCCTTGTTCCAGCCTGCAAAACCAGCAGGATAATTGGCGTGAGCAAGACGTGTCAAACTGTCTCGGCTTAGCCTGGATTGCAAAACTGTCCCTCCCATCCTTTCTCAAGCATTTCCCTGGACCCCTGCATCAGAGGGTTCTAGCACCATCTCGGAGCCTGGTATCTCCTCAATGGTATTATTGTTGGTTTCTTGGATGATGGTACCACTTTCAGGTCCCAGCAGAGACCTGGGCCCATTGTACGAGGCACTATACAAACGTACAGTGACCATCGGTTCCTGCTGGAGGAGTTTTCACTCTCAAGAGAGGCAAGGAACAGTAGGGCTTTGTTGTTTTGGCTCCAAAGAATTGAGGAAAAGCGAAGCAAAGGGCTGTATGCGTGAAAGCCTTTGAAGATCTAGCTCCTTAATGTATTTAAACAGTAAGCATAAAAGTACTTTTGCAAAGATACATGATTTGCCCAAGCACACAGGGAGCCAGGGAACCAAACCTAAAGGCTAATCTGTTGCCTTAGTCTTATGGCTAATCTTCTTGTAAACATCTGTTAAAACAAAGGATCTCTAATGCACCACAAACTGCAAGTCAAGTCCACTGGCTACAAGCGTTGCTCTTTCCCTTTCAGTGTCACCAGACAGACAAGCAGTTGCACAAGGAGTAGAGCTAATAAGTCTTTGTATCCTACAGGTTTGTGTCCAATGTCCCCAGAAACTGCTTTACAGCAGTGTAACCACCATTATTCCCTATCCGTGATGCCTTCAGCTCTCCCTCCTCTGTGGCTGCTTGTTTCCAACTGGTGCATCTGTTCAAAATCCCTTAATGTTACTGTACGGTGCTGCAGATGGCGTTGGCTGCCTGGCAGATGTGCACGGGCTTGGTAGGAGCAATGTGGTGGGTCTCTCCCCTCTCCTGCTATTTTATTTCATTTTTTTAATTTCAGGACTTGCAATGTTTCTGAGATCTTTACTCTTCTGCCTACTTTGACATTTCCCGCAAAGGCACTGACAGACAGACAGACAAATGGATGGCACAGTTGCGTATGACTTGTTCCCTTAGGAAACCAGGCTAGAAACAGAAACATCTTGGGTGCGTTGCGTGAGATCTGTGGTTTCCAGGCATTCACTTCACTAAAAACCGACACGCACTGGAGCTGTGGTCATGCATTAGCTTACAATGGCTTCTTTCATCTCGCAATGAAAACTGTGTGTTTCGGCCACGGCAGCTTTTGATTACAGTAGTTACAGCGTTAGCTAATTGCAAAGCAAAGCAAGCCTATTAAGTGCCACAGTTTCTGGGTATGACTTCTGATCCTGTTTTCTTGTGGCCTTATGTGTACATGTAAGACAGTGAAAAATTGACTACACATATAAACACACACTATATAGACACTATATTTTATGCACCACAGACTGCACTGTAGGAATATGTACATGTAAATACACACATATATATTATGGACCTGTTCATATATGGTTTTATATATAATATTATATACAACATTTTATAAATGCATGCATACAGTATTTTATATGTGCATATACATACATATACACATATGCATGCATGTATGTGTATATTTGTATATATACATATACAATATGTATACACACACACACATATATGGTGTTTTAAGATGGGCCAGAACTAGAACACAGGATTCCAAGCCATGCTTAAGGGATCATATAGAGAAAGAGATCCTAGGATGGCTTCCCTACCAAGCACCTCAATATAAACCACCTTCCTTTTTGGAAAACATGGTCAACTTCTTGACCCCTTTTCATATGTTCCCTTGGACCTCTTTTTACCAAGTGATGGAGTTTAAAATGTAGCTGCAAGTGCTGAGCCCTCATTTGGGTGGAGGTGCACAGGTCAGATGTGACCTCTCCTGTCGCATCATCCAGGCCAAAGACAGTCGTGAGGCTGAATCTTGCAAAGTGCCGGTGTCCTCAGGTTCCTCATCACCAGAGGAACAAACAGGAGAGGTGCGTTGCACCCACACTGGAACACGCAGGCAGGGATCACCCTTCTTTTCTGCCACTGGGGATTTCAGGGAAGCTTTGAAAAAGTAATAGTAAAAGCTTTGAATTAAGGAATGACCTTGCTCTATGACAAAGGTATAGGTGAAAAACTTGTATACAAAGATGCTACTGAAGTTAACAGCTTTTCAAGATATACAGCATTTCTCCTAGATGTTTTTACATAGGGATTGCATTATTTTCAGCCTGCTCACAAGAAGCTTTAATTTATCATAGCCAGAAAGATTTATGTCTCCTGGGAACTAATCTAGCTTCCTCTGAGTTATCAAGATGAAGACAGACAACTTGCCAACTGGAACAAAAGCAAAATAAGTGACTGATTTAAAACAGTTACATCATCTGAATTTCAGTCCCATACTGATCCAGTCTGTGGTCCTTGTGTCACTCAGCAGTTCTGCTGTGCCACCAGGGATTTTGCAAGCAGATACTACAGTTCGTCATGCAGAAACACATTTCTACTGCTCAGCTCTCCCAAGTGAAGCACCAGCAAACATGCCGTGGTACCAACAACTCACTGGAGAAAAACTGGCTCCAGCATGCTTCAGTGATAAGAAATTTATTGGCTGGGAAGGTAATGGCAGGGTTTTTTCCTTCTCTTAGCTGACAATTACATGTGAAACCACTTCTGCAGAAAATGTTTTCATTGATGTTTACTCTAAGCAGCAGCCCAGTTGCAACTGATGCACCAGAAGCTATGCCAAGGGTTGTCCTCCCATTTTGCATCCACTCATCCACAGAGCTAATAGGAAACCTAACATCTGGTTTCTCAATTAGCATGTGTCTCCTTTCCTCCACCCCAGCCATGTAAAAGAAAGGTATGTGTCACTGGCAAGGTGGCAGTGGGAAGCAGGACCTGTGTGCTGGTAACACCACAGGGAGGAGGAGCTGGTGGTCCTCAAGCACAGACCACACCATTTCTATGTGAATAAATGGACCTATGAGGTCTTGTCCTTCATCTCGCCTTCTTCAGGTCTGTGGAGCTAACCTAGAAGCAGTATGTAATGCATGAGCAAGAAGATCTATTTTGAAAATACGAGCTCTGGGATGGCCATTTTGGATTCAGAGCATTCAGGCTGCTGAAGATCAGAGCTGGTAAAGAAACTGTAAAAATATCCCTGGTGCAAGAGATCAGGGTGAGTCCAAGGAGAGCAGGACACAGAGGATCTTTGTCCCATCCTAGTGCAGTGAAACAGGGAGTCCTTGCACAGAGATTTAAGGAGAAACCCTAGGTTCTTCCCATGAACTTCACCATGGGGTAGGATCTGACTGACAATGGCAGAGGGAGAATTTCTAGGACAGGTCTCAGTGTGACAGAGACCAGAGACTAGTCCTGAGGGTCACCAGCGTCAAAGACTGAAGTCTAATGTTGAAAATAAAACATATACACTGATGCTCATTTTCCAGCTTAGACCACATTATTCAAGAAATGACAGTAATGACGTCTGAGGCTCATGTCTAAGCTACTGACAGCCATATTTTTGCTGTCATATTAGTGTACTGTTCCTTCCTTTGGGCAATTAAACTGCTGGCCTAATAAATGGCAGTCCCAACAGGACATCAGTCCCAACACGACTGTCATTTATGTCTGGAATCTGTGCATAGAGGAATTTCTGTCTGCCATTAATAGATAGAGGTCTGAGTTGAAAACCCTGCTTGTTCAAGGCCTCTCTGAAAACAGTGTGGCAAAACAAGGAGATTTAACATCCTAACACAGGAAAAAAAGAAATTGTACATTGGCAGTGGATGAAGGATTCTCCTTTTATTTTAAAACCTCTGTAAAATCAGAGCAATGGGTCAATTCCAGCATTCAGCCAATTCAATTAGCGATTTCAGAGTAATCGTGGTAATGCGCCAAGTCGGCAAAGATGTCATTGGGGTTCTTGCAGTTCAGGTTGCAAAAACAAGCATTGATCCACATGATTTTCCAGGAAAACTCAGTTCCATCTGGGCACTGAAACCTCACTTCAATAGTCTTGGACTTGTAGGGTGTGCAGCACCTGTTGTCTGTGCAGACGCCGCAATATTTGGGTCTGTATGGACTTTTGCTCACACATCCTGAGATGGTGTAGTTCATTGGTTCATTGGCCCTGTAGACAGCCAAGCACTTCTTCCCAGGCTAGACCAGAGAGGAACAGAAAAAGAGAGAGGTTAATATTCATTGCTGACACAGGTAGGACATGCAAACCACTTTCCCAATATTTAAAGGGATTTGAAGCATTTTACAGCCCTGATCTAGAGGGTGCGGCAGTTTTACACATTTAGACATATGAACCCAGAAGCTGCAAGCAGGATACTTGCAAAACACAGTTCATAGCCTTGATCAGCAGTGCAGCACCGCTTTTCTACTAGCTGAGTCACAGCTCTGTCCAAACCAACAGTGAGTGCCGTGGGCTTGTCTTGCTTTTCCTTGCAAGGACCTTTCGGCTGGAATTAAAGCTCTCAGGGGAAGGTTTTCATATCAGCATGTGGTAGTACAGGGAGGACATGGTTTGGACCTCTCTGCAGCACAGTAAGTCCATGTGGAAGTGCAGCCCTCAGAGGCCTGAATGCTGACAAACAAAGGCTGACCCTGTGCCCAGACAAAGCTCAAGGAGCACATGGAGAAACTGAGTCCCCACCTTAATGTGCTTGGTTATATCCACCTCGCAGGGCCGCATGTTGCACAGGCGGCTTTCCTTCAGGAGCCGGCACTGGTCATTGTCATTGGAAATCCTGGTGGAGATGCCTAGCCCGCAGGTCTTTGAGCAGGGACTCCAGGGTGAGGTGTGAACAATGCAGTTCTTCTGCCAGGCGTCGTCCTCTCCCTCGTATGCTGCAGAGACCAGATTAACCCCACATTATTCAGCCAGGGCAGCTTTCCATATTAAACGCCCTCTCCCAACTCATTACACATTCAGGCCACTAACCCAAATAATTAAATCACAGCGAAGTGGCTCAGCATTCCTGTGAACCTCCTCATCCCACCCTCTTTGCCAATGACCTACTTGTGTCAGACCCTCCCCAGTGCTGTGAGCGCTCAGGGACAGGGCTCATTTCTTTATTTCCCTTTGCAGCATCGCACAAGGGGGTCCTTGTCTGGGACCCCCAGGTGCTGCCACAATACAAACACTTAATTACAGAAGCCTGCGCCAGCCAGTGCAGAAAAGGGATGAGAATCTGATCTCACCGTGAAGGTTTATTTCTGAGCCCATTCAATTGATTCTCTGTAGCAGAAAGTGGTTGACAGTCTCTGCTGGATGGCCGAGGGGCTTGGGAAGCAGCCACAGCCTTTCAGTGGGAGGAAGAGCAGCCTGAATAGCTCTCAGGGAGCTCGGCAGCCACTTGGAGAAAGGGTGGGCTCTGTTTTGAAAGCAGCCGACAACCCCAGTTCAGGTTCCTTCACAGCCTCGGCCAAAGTCCCCACTGGTCTGCAACTCACAGTAGAGCCCTCAGGCAAACCTCTGCTGCATTGAGCTTGCTCACTACCATATTTATTATTACATTAATTATTAAATATAATAAATGCTAGTCTTACTTCTATAAGACTTCTACTTATTAGAGGAAAAGTCAGGCAAGGAAAGCTGTGTTATGCCCATTTTGGGACACAAGCCATGAAGACATAAGGCCAATTTCAGCAGTAGATGTTTTGAGTTTGGACCTACCTCGCAGTTCAAAGCTACCAGAAGTGAGGGCTGAACTCTGGTAGTTTTAACCCAGAAAATGGAGACGGAGGCTTTGTTTTATGTGACAAAAATGCAGACCAAGGACTGGGAAAAAGCCCTTACCATCAAGGAACCAAAATCCTGGTTTACAAGCAGCATCCTATGTCTCCTTCAGCTCTGCTGAGGATAAAATTAAGACATGTGGCAAGGTGAGCCCATCTTAAACATTTGGGACCATGTTATATGATCCCCACTATGAATGCAAGTGTGAGGAAAGAAGATTCCTTATGTTCCTTATGTGATACATAAGACAGGTAGTTCAATAATGTAATCAGTCCAGAATCGCTAAAAAGCTATACTGACACAAAGACAATTTAGCCCAATTGGCAGTGAAACTTCCACCATCATAACTGTTTTCAAGATGTTTTGTAAGTTTGGGACTACTAAGATACAGGGGCTTTAAAATCATACTACTAAAGCAGTATAATCCAGGCAAAAATTAAACTGAGCCCATTCTGTTTTCCAGAGGGCCCAGACTGAAAAAATAATAATAAAAAAAAAAAGGCGAAGTAAAAAGGACTTGTGACATCTTCAAAGTGCCAGCAGATGTGTGCTTCAAAGGGGGCTTTGTCACACAAGCGTGTTTGATGAATCCCATGTTGCTGCTAAGGACTTCAAGCACGCCACTGGCGTTTGCATGTCCTGTCCCTCACTACATGCTGTACGGGAGTCTCTGTGCCTTGTTCCCACAAAGACTAGGCACCTGCCAGGTCTGGCAGTACGAGCTGGTACTTTGGTTGTAGAGACTCTGACTTCAGTTGCCCGCTGGCAAAGGAGAGGTCCACCTCACTCCCACCATACCTGCAGAGGAGATGTGGCGTGGAGACGTCTTCCTGATTTTCTTGGAGTCATCACAAATCCACTGCTCGCAGCACTTCCCTGCCATCTTAATCAGCTTTGGGTTTGGGCACCAGACGAGGGGAGGGCGTGAGTTTGTGCACATGGGAATACAGCCCACAGCCCCGTTGATGCACGTGCAGTTGTATTTGCAGTTGGGCTGAAACGTGTCCCCATTGTTATACCTGACTCCATTGAGGACACATCCTACACCGACAATCTCTGAAAGGAAAGAAAAAGAAAAACACACAGGGCACTGTTAAAATACTACTGGCAACAAACGGTGCTGATGTGTTTCTCTACCGAGCTGCTCCCCGGGCTAATGGAGCCAATGCGGAGACACAGCAGCGCTGCGGGGCGATGTGTTCAGCGTGATGCTGAGCCAAATGTGGTCACGCCATCTAGGAAACTGCTTTCATTCTGAACCACAGCAAAAAAAAAAAAAAAAAAAAAAAAAAAAAAAAAAATTTAATGCTTTATGGGAAAAAAAAAAAAGAAGTTAGAAAATAAAACAAGTTTTATCCACAAATGCTCACTTAAAAAATCATTTCATGGCATGCTGGTAAAAGCTATTTGCAGTAGCAGAAATACAAGCAATTGAAAGAGATATTGAGTGAAATTTGAGGTTTTCAGGAACATGAGAGGAATATGTGGAGCTGCAATTATGTCACAGCTCTGCACGACATCCGTACCCTCCTGAAGCAGAAGGAGGAAGACAGACAAGCTAGCAAAGGAGCACCTAAAATGTCACTGCGTTCCTATATTTAGGCAACTAGATCCCATCCAGTTTATCACTGAATAGTTTTCTTGGAAAACGAAGGAACACATTATAAAGCCACGAAAATTAGTATTTGATGTATATTTGTAAACAAAATCACAAAAGAAAAAGTCAAGCTTTTTGATTGGCCATGAACAAGAATCCCATTGTTTCAGGAAATCAGACACAAGTTCCATAAAGCAGCAACTTTTTTGTTTTGGAGTTATGGGCAATTATTTGGAATCAGTGGCAGAAATCTTCTAATGGAAACTCCAAGCTTCAGTTTCTCGTTTGGTCACACGGAGGCAGTGCGCACGCAGCCATCAGCTTGCGTCACTTTTAAGTCTGGTCGGAAACGGAGCTGCAATGTGGCTGCCTCAGGGCCAACACGCGTTGAAATGCTGGATTAAAATATTGCAAAGGCTTCCTATTTTGAGAATGGGCTGAATGAAAACACCGAACACAAATTCCTTCCTCTTCACAAAAATGAGACTTGTTGGAATTTGAAGCCCAGATCCAGACCTCCAGTTCATGCTCGTCTCCAATTCTGATAAATGGCTTCAGCCTTTGCATTGAAGAGATGTTAGTGCTGGAGCCAGAGCTGAGAATTCAGTTAAACTTCTAGGTGTGCACATGGATTATGACAGTTCAAGAAAATGCTGTATTTCCTGGTGTTTTGCTACCAGCATATTCCTCCTGGGCCGTGTTAACTCGGCCTCCCGCAGGTCTCATACATCAAGAGGTTCATCATGAGGGCACCCCCAAACATAGACAAAGGGGCTGTTGAATGCCTTCGTGCAGAACCACACTGAATCTGTGTCTAAATCAGGCAATTTGGGAGCAGTTGGCAGTTCCTGGCCCCACATGCACACCTGCCTCCCCCCGGGCCTGTGCTCAGCACCCTGCTGTTTCTGCAGCCAACAACAACACGAGAGCTGTAGTGACTCCCAGCAGGCTCCTATGTGACATCCAGGTGTCCTGGGACACACCTCAGCATGCCAGTCTAGATACAGGCGGAATTTCCCACAGTTTCATCCCATTCCCTTTACCAACACCAGTTCCTAACACTTTCAGGATCTTTATTTTCCACAGATTATATTGTTTCTGTAGTCCTGCCTGCACTGCACTCTCTAGACATAGCTTTTGGCATCCAGTTGCAAAGCAAATTCGTCACAGCAGTTAATCCCTGTCACCCAGCACAGGAGTCCCGCTCTTGCGGTCAGGGCGCTAGCTGGTGTACTCAGAGTGGAGTGATGCAGTCTATATATCACCCAGCACATGAGAAAGAAGATGTCAGTAGATGCTGTCGTGTGCCTTTACTTGGATGCTGAAAGCGAGAGGAAGACCACAGATTTCTACGGCAGTCAGAGACAAGCCGCTTCATTTCCTAACCATGGAAAGATCTACTTCTCCTGTCCCTCAGGGCCACAATGCCCCTCACCATACAACCATAAATGTCACAGAATAGGGGATATATTGTCATCACAATAGGGATGTAAAAGTGCATTGGGTTGGGAATCCTTCCAGACCTGACTGGGGAAGCTGGGATCAGTTCTCCTACATCACAGTGCTGTTGTCACGGGCATACTGAGTGCCTGTGATGTATGGGAGGTCTACAAAAACAAACAAACAAACAATCGAACTAAGAAAGCAGGCATTTAAACAAATAAACATGAAGCAACATGAAGGTCTTTAAAGAGGTCTAGGAAGGCTGAGGTAGCTTTAAGACAACATCCAGCTTGTTTTTGTCTCTCAATGCAGGGCCAGCTGTAACGATGTCATTCTTGACAGATGTTTGTCTAACCTGTTCTTACAGACCTCCCATGAATGCTCCACACACACTCCAGACAACACATTTGAATGATCTCATAGCCTTATTTCTTACCTGTGGATCTTTTCTAATCTTGAAAATCACAGTTTTTACATCTCCTTGCACATACCTTCTGTTGTTGTTATTTTGCCCATATCCTACAAAAATCGGGTTAGATTGTACTTTCTGCGTGCTTGTGCTTTGTGGCTGAGCTAATGCAAAGCCAAGTTCTTTTTTTACTACACTTCCCATCCCTCTTCCTCTGAGGAACAACCCCTAGGAACATTTCTGTGAGAAACTGCCGGCTACCCTGAACCTCTCTACTCCTCACACTTGTCCCTTGTGAAGCTTCTGCTGATATTCTAAGTTTACTGAATCCCACTGTTTGCAATCTTTTCTCTTCCCTATGGATCAGTTGTTCTACCTATTCATCTCGCAATCAGGTGTCCTCCAGATTTCCTTCCACCTTTACATTTTCTAATAGTACATCATTTGTCGTTATGTTCCAGCCTAGAAGACTATTCCTCTAAATGGCTTTTCCCTGTTTATGAATCTAAAGCCATAACCAACGTGTTCTAATAACTTGCTCAACAGTCAGCATCTTTTCTGATCAGCTGTCTGTGTGGTTGTACTCATGATCCTTTGTGTTTTAATCATTCCTAGAGTAATGATTTTCAATCATTTATGACATATATAAGCGGATCAGATTCCCCTCATCTTCTGGATCTCAGAACACATGAATATATCCTTGACACACAAAACACTACCTCATTTCTATGTCCTCTTCTCTGTGAATGAAGACATTCCAGTCACATGAATTATCCCACCGAGAGTTTGTTATGACAGGCAGGAAGAAATCCTTCTGCTTCATGGCAGCTAATATGACTGAAACCATTGTAAGATTAAGGCTCAGACCTCAATTTGTCACTGAAAAACTTTGGTAGGAGATGATTCATCCCTGACCCTGACCCCTTGACAGGATACTATGTGCTATCGTTCCTAGGGATCCGCTATTGGAAATAAGCCAAAAGCATCTCCTTAATGTCATGGTTTTCATGTAGGTGCCCATATTGCTTGTCTTTAAAGCCAGATGCATATCCTTCCTTCATTCCCAAACCACTACAGCACCTCCTCCGGTTCGCGGACATACAGAATCATCTGCTTGCAAATCTGAAGACCCTCAAATGCTGGTTGTTCCTTGCTCTTGGCTGCAGCCAACTCAAACAGCAAGAATTCAGATGTCATTTCTCATCCAGCCAACTGCCCTGAGAATGAAGACAGCAATAAGGAAATGGAAGAGGATGGATGGAGGAGCTGATGAGTGTACAGTCAAGTATCTAATGAGATAAATCTCAGCCACTGCTCAGACCGAGGGGAGCTGCCAATGTATATCTAAGTCAAAAATATATGTACATCACTTACGTGCACATACTCCTATTTCGTACCTAGGTCTGTCTCCACTGTAGTCACAGTACAAGCCCCTGTGGAAATCACAGGTGTCGGCCTCAGTGCAACTTTCTCCACGCTGTTTGGCACACGTCTTGCAGCAGTCGCAGCCGTCTGTGACCAGGCTGACGCCTACCGAGCACCGAGGTGGGGACTTCGGACACTCGCATGGCCACTTACAGTACTGAGTCCGCGTGTAGGCCTCTGTCACAGCAGGGATGGTGGGGGTCATGGTGGTGGAGGTCTGGGCGATGGCCTAAAAACAGAGAAACACAGCTTGGAGAGCGTTCCAGAGAAAAGTGGGCTGAGAAATGTGTGGTGATTAGTCCTCAATAAAAATCCTCTCAGGTCTAAAGAGACTGCAAGGAAACCAAAGAATAAATGTCAGAGAGCCATGGAAAGGGAGCGGTCACTGCTCTCTTGTGAACCCCTTCAGCTGAGAGCAAACGGTCTGCAGCTTGGACTAGCACTCAAGCCTCATAGCCCCAGCCTGTTGGTACTCAGCCTTTTCCAGACCTCTCCTCTCTAAACAGAGGTCTCTCCCAGTGGAGGAACACAGGCACATATATCAAGACCCCTCTGATTCATGAGAAGAAGATGTGACATGTCTCCAGTCTGTGTCACCCTGTGGTACTTGATTCTGGCAGAGGATTGCGCCACCCCATAGCTGTTGTGCCTGTTCACTGAGAGATGGCTGTAGGGCCTCTTGGCTACTCAGAGGCTTCTTCAGGCAGCACCAGCTGCCCTTCAGGTCACCGACCAAGATATAGGTCATCATGTTGCAGTGTGAAAGCACGTGTGGCCCTGTTTGGCCTCGTTATCCTCAGGTTTATCCACATTTGCATGGGTCTTGCAACCAAAACAGGGGGTCCCATAAATCTACGAGGGGACTGCCAGCAGGCCTGTGAGCCCACCACCCCCACAAACACCCAGTCATGAATCTCTGTGTTGTGAGGATGATCTGAAACCCACAGGCGTAGCACTTCGTCACGGACCTCCTGGGGATGTCTTGGCCATTTCATCTCTTGCAATTCTGCTAATATCACAACAACTGCCACTTTATAATGTCCCAGCCCTTTGACCTGAATAGAGGTGAGGTTAGAGACAGGAAAAGGTAACATCTGAAACCAAAATCTGCCTAACTGTCTGTGAATGTCTTGATGCACAAGTTCACTCACCTCTGCCTGAAAAACATTTTACTTGCTCCACCTCTATAGCACAACACACACACAGTTCAGCTCTCTGACGGAGTCCCAGTCCTAAGCAATGAAACTACACTACAACTATAACATTAAAAAAAAAAAAATAGAAATAATTTAAAAAAAAATCAAAATACGGAAGTCATGCATTTCCTCTAAGCACTCTGAAAAACACCCTTATCTATCCTTCACAGTGTCCAGACTACTGTATTCAGCAGAAATGCTCTCTGTGAATCCTAAAGAAGTCATAAGGCTCTTAGATCTGCCTGTGATGGGCTCTTCCAGGTCTCACACTGTAGTTCCCATGATGTTGCCCTGGCCCACACAGCCAAGCTAGGATATTTCTGCAGTGATTTTCCACCTATGCCTTTTGGCACATGCTTTTGTCTAACATGGAGTAACTGTGGGACCTATAAGTTGGATGAGTGTAGTTGGATGAGTGTAAATGAAGCTTCCTAATGTTAATCTTTCTCCCAATAGCTGTGCACAAATATTTGCCAGCATGGTGAGCAAGGAAGAAAAACTTCTACGGGGAGGATACTGCCAAGTTTCCATTTCCTGATCTCCATTTCCTTGGGAAATAAGAAAAAAAAAAGAAAAACAAAACAACCCACCACCATCCTGCAAGATAATGCAAAATCTGATAATCAGATAAAAAATCTGACCAAGGTAAATCAAGGTAGAAGAAGGATTTCATGTAACACAGTGATGGTACTCCAGTAGACATACTCAGGTCACTATTACTGAGATAATGGAGTGCTGGGGTACCTTAGCTCATAGCAAAACCCACAGAGGGCAGAGGTTCATTGCCTTATGCACTCTCCAGTCTGTGCAGAGCAAACGCTGGATGACATTTAACAGCACCAGCCATGCTCGTGGTGCAGGAAGGGTGCAAATCAGCCCAGTGACAAAGCAAAGATGTGCCTTTTCTACCAGGTTCACTGCACAGAAAATCTGAGCTGCACATGGGGGTCAAGCAGGACACAGTAGCTCAGGCACGGAAACAAATGGGGTTATTTACAGACTATCAACAGCAATCTGTATGTGCCCTGCTTGGGCACATGTGGTCCAGAAGCCCTTTCTGGTGACAAGATGTGAAGGCTGCAATGAATAACTGTGTAACCCTACAAAGTTCAGACAGAGAAAGTCAAGGTCCAGAAATTACTGAGGCCATTCAATCCATTCTTGGCTACCTTGTACTGTATTATGTATTACTTAGTGTTTGGTTCTCTTTACAGTTTCAGATGTCTCAAACAAAAGGCTTTCCACCATCTCTCCATGAAGAATATGCCCCAACCCAAGACTTTGTGGGGAAAAGCATCCCCAACAATCGCGAACCCACAGCCCATGAACTATCCATCAGGATACCTCTGCAAAGCCTTGGTACTATCTTCTGCAGCTTCCTTACTCAAATCTTGTCAAAATACATTTCTAAACCTGCTATTGCTGTATCTGAAGGTGTATTTAAGTATCTTAGCAATTAGTTACCCTGTATTTAGAACACTAAATTCCTAACACACTGCTAATCACTGCCAAATAGGAAATGTGTTTGCTCTGGGCATAATTCCCAATTCCATTAAGGCCCCCTTTACAAACAGTTGGCCTTAAATTTGGCTTAAAATCACATTTAAACTCATGTTTAAACTAAAACATGCCAATATAATTTGCTCCCACTTTAAGGCTCCTTGATGCTGCCAAAGTTGTTAAAAGAGGAACATTCAGATCAATGAAAAGCCCTGGCCTTTTAATAGTAGTATTTTTCATTCCACTCACAATAATTTGAGTAGGTGCAATAATCTGACACTTGAGAAGAGAGGCCTCTTTAAGCACAGTAAACCTATTTACTTTGTTGCTGATCATTAAAAAAAATTGCTCAATAATCAAATCCAGATATACAGACAAAAGTCACGCAGCTATTTAAAGAGCCCATTGCCATGGCCCAACCCTGTAAGTAAATCCCTTCATAGTCCCTTGTTTCTATTGTCAACACGAGCAAGCAAACAGCTTCTACCCGGTCTAGGTATGAAAGTGTATGTGGATCAACACACGTAGCAAAGAGGAACCAATAAGCCCTGTTAGTCCTGTTTTTAGTTAATATGTGAAGGACTGAGGCTGAATTCTTGTAAAGGACTGGGTAGCTGGGGGCCATGCGGTGGCTTGTGATAGAGAGGAATTCAGAGTAAATTATTTAACAGCCCTTCTTCTAGGTCTAAAGACTGAGCTGACCAAGGAGGCTTTTGCAGTGTCCTTATAGTGACTGTAGCTATTGCAGTTCTTGGACATGCTGGATGAAATGTCCAGTGATATGGCCAAGTAAGCCATAGGAAGGACATTTACTATAGGCTAGATGACCATCTTCAAATGATCAGTGTGCACAGGCATCAAAATATTATGACTTCCATAATATACAAACAGAGAAGGCATGGAGAGATGAAAGCAGCATCATGTCCTAGGCTCCATCAACACCCAACCAAAACCCAGCCTTTGGAATCATAGAATCATAGACTACTTTGGGTTGGAAGGGCTCTTTAAAGCCCATCTACTCCAACCTCCCTGCAATGAGCAGGGACACCTTCACTTAGATCAGGTTGCTCAGAGCCCCATCCAACCTGACCTTGAATATTTCCAGAGATGAGGCATCTACCACCTCTCTGGGCATCCTCTGCCAGTGTTTCCCCAGCCTTGTCATAAAAAAATTTCTTCTTTCAAGTGGAAACTGTTGTCCACTGGACACTAGAACAAGCGCATGACCTATACAGCTTCCAGTCCCCCCTCCTCTCCCTTCCTAAGTCCCTCAAAGCTTTGCTATGAGAGAAGCAATTCTACAGATTTATAAAATTCTTGGCTTTTCCTTTTCCATGGTCAGCTGTCATCACTGGAATATCTACATCTCTTTCGAAAAGACATTCAGCCCTACTACTTCAATGTCCCACAACATTTTAGGATATGGACACTTTCTTATTAATAGGTATGATGGTTAAGACATCATGAATAATACTTTATAAATACCACAATAAAACAAACTCTTTCCACAGGTGCTATCAATGGGAAATCACACTGTGATGTCCTTCATCAATGGCCATCCTTAACTAGAAAAAAACAAACCAAGCAAACAAACAAACAGACCCCCTTAGCAACCATGTCTTTAGGGTCAATATAATGTATAGGAGATCAATGGTTTTGTAAGAAATCCAAAACGAGAGTGAAGAGAAACTTAACTCCAAAAAAGCACAGTGCTGGGGATATGACAAGTTTATTTCAAAATGTCAGAAAGATAAAAGAATGCACCTGCTAGGAAATTATTTTTTCCAGGTACTGGTAATTAACTTGTTTTGTATAATTACTGTTCAATCTTGTGCTCTGTAGATCTGTTATCTTGGATGCTAAGGAGAAAATATTCCACCACAAGTTATTAATGAGCTCTAATTTTGCTGCTTTGGAGGTACAAGCCTGTTCTCATTAAATCAAGATGAAGCCTTTCTCACCATGCCATGGCTGATAACTCTCTATTAAAGTCATTCCTGATTTGTGCTTGGCAAGCTCCAAATTTACTTTCTTTTTGCATCTGCAGAGGATAATATTTCACTAACAACAATTTCCAGCTAATTTCTGCGTTCACATTCAAGACGAGAGAAGGAGAAAATAAAAAATGACTCACTGCTTGCCATGGCCACAAACTCAGTATTTTTAATAGCCGTGAGTTTTACTATCCAAGTCTCAAAGATGTGAAATGGATAGCAGCATTTTAGCAGCATGTTCTACCTACTGGCAAAATATATTTTCAATTTGTTGGAAAATACTGTAGTTGTAAGTTTGTTTTAGTTTTGAAAACTGGAAAGACCAAACTACAGTGTTGAAATGAGTGTATACAGTCCAGACTGCAAGGCAGCCAGTATATATATACACATATATATATATATTACTATATATATATATATATATATATAGCGGCACTTTTACATAATGCATGAGGAAACCTCCATCTTTGCTTTTAAGCAGCAAAGCCTTAGGTGCATTGCAATATATTTCTTTGCTTCCAGTTTTTACAGGTGTTCAAAAATACATTCATGTGTATTTATTTCACTGTTTCAGTGCTGCAAGATCTTACTCTTATATCCTTTTTTATTTCAGGTCTTTTTCTCATCACAATGAGCTGGGTGAAGGTAGGGAGAAGTTATCCATGTTCTTCCCCTCCACTTTATTAATGGGAAAAAGTTCAGAAAGGATAGTGACTTCTAAATTCAGTTCCGCTGGCTATTGGCAGAGCTGGGGAAGGGGTTATGAGAAGTTGGCAGGCGGAGTTCTGCTCAGACCATAGTACCTTATCACCTCCTGCTGTTTCTTCCTTGGGGGCAATTTGCTCTAAAAGGACACAAGCTGTGTTTTGCAGGGCATATGCAATTGGGTGGACCTTTGATTTCCAGTAGAACACATTAAAGGAATATTTTTAGCTTACATTTCTGATACTGCCTTTCTGAGCAAATGCAAGATGTCATTGACGGAAGGATGTGACGTGATCCAGATTATCAGTGAGGAAATCTTTATTAAAATGACCTCCTCACTATTATGTGCTCAAATCATCTGATTTGCAGACTGACACAAACATCCTTACTGGTGGGAATTCATGCACCAAGGCATGACAGCATCACTGTTTAAAAATAGCTTTGGATTTTGCAGTTTGATTGTCCTAAACGCTGAAGCTAAAAACCCAACTTTAGGTGGACACTTAAGGATGCATCTCCCAGGAATGGGTTGTGCATTTGTACTGTCCCGCTGCCAGATGACACATCTGCTTTCTCCTGGTTCCACCTACTGGCTGAACTCTTTAGACAGCACAAGCAGAAGAGCCAACTCCAACACCAGATACTGCCTTAAACGTTCTTACAAACTAAAAGAATTTTTTAGAAGCACCCCAGGAGACTCACATCCAGATTCACAGAGTTGCAAACATCCTAATAATAACCTGACATAGCACCGTTCCCAGGGGAACAAAGGGGCTGGAGCTCAATAAAGAAGTAAAAGCGAACAGACAAAATGAAATATAAATAATCTATTAAATAAAGCCACATACTCTTACATCCCTCAGCTGCATCTCTGGGAAAGCACAGAGATTGCTTAGTTTCATCCCAGAACAGACAGAGGTCAACAACTCATAGTGCCTGTCAGAGAGATGGGCACATTAGCAATGAAAACCAGGACCTGGCTTACATCAGTGGTCTTAAACCAGGCCCTCAAGGTAGGACTTTGTTTCTTGATCTTGCTCAGTTGGAACTTCTGAGCTGAATATTGCTGAATATTTGCGTTATTATTACTCCCAAAACAGACGGGTCAACAAAGAGCCAGTTCTTACAGCAAGATCAGCAGTAATCACAGTACCATCAGGACTTCCTTACTGTTATACTCTTGATGAAGTCCCCACGAATGCTCATAAACTATGAGAAGGTAATACTAGTGACAAGTGAGCTAGCATCGTGACATCAGCATCAGATTCCACAGGACACGTAAATGTAAGAGGAAAATATGATTATGAAAATGAAAAATATTATATGGAAATATGATTATGAAAATATGACAGGTCACCCACCAAGGTTCTGAATTCTCCTTCCTCAGCTGTTGGATTAAAGACCTCCAGAGGGCACTGACAACCAGCATTTCTGGCAGCCTGTGAACGCATACCTTGCCAAAACCATGCGTGGAATACACCCGTAAACCCAAACAACCAAGAAGACCTGTATCAATTCAGTCCTGTGCTGTGCCACCTAAAGTCTGGTTCTGGCACAGAGAAATAAAAGTTAATCTTTTTGTTAAATGGTGCATTTAATACTGTCAAAAGAATTCTATTTTGCAGGTCCATCCCCTCTCATATCATATGCACAGCCAAAAATGTTATTTGGCAGCTAATTGTTGTTTTATCTGATAACAGGAAACGTATCAGAAGCCTGGTTTTGTAGCTGGAAGGTTTCAAGATAATAGAAGGAAAGAGAAACTGCTGCTACTGCTTCTTTAATGGCCCCTTTGGAACACATGGCACGTGTGGATTCATCCAAAAAAACATAACTGCCATTTAATATAGTGTTGTACCATTTTATCAAAGCCACCTCAAGACTCTCAATGACAGCTGAGCAGTAAGACAGCATTGCTACACCCCGGTGGTTAAGTAAAAAACAGATGGAGCCTACAACTTGCCTGAATAAACAGCAGCAATTCCAGGCAGGGTCCCATCATGAAAGGATATTTTTGCTCCAAGCGTGGCATATTTTGGAAATTGTAGCTTATAGTATTTGATGTATTCTGTTATACAGAGAATACAGACGGAAGACCTATAGGTCATCAACATCCTTAGGAACAACAGAATATGCTGGACCTTTGTACACTCTAGGAGGACCTGCAGCTAATTCAGAGTCTGATTGCAGAACATTAGGACCCAGCTTGGTATTATATAGTTTATCTTACCCTTTGGCAGGCAAAATCATGGCAAAAGTCTCTTGTAGCATCTGAAATGAGTTAGCTCTGTGTATGCAGAGAGATCAGTAAAGCAGCACTTTTACATTTGAAGCAATGGCATCCTCATCAATATCTACCACAGCCCGGTTATCTGATCTGGGTATAGTCTGGCCATACTTCTGTGAGGAAAGCGGCTTTTCTTCACAGAATCATGGAATCCAAATATTGAACCGGAGTCTGACTAGTGTCTGACACTGTTTCTAGAAAACCAAATCAGGAAACCACTGAAACCCAGAGTGGGAGAGGGGTATCAGCAGACTGGATTTTACACTGAGCAGCGGAAAAGAATAACGGTAATACTGCAGTTCTAAGTGCCAGAAATGCCAAACCCCATCTATGTGATTGCTGTGTTGTGCTTTCAAGGGCAAGTCTTGTGCCTTGGTCTCCACCACTCTGCATGGCCCAACTTAGCTCTGCCATGCTTCTGGCTCCATCAGCTATTTCTCTTCCCGCTACAGAGATAGCCTGAGGGCATGGGGACAGCTTCTCTGCTTCAGCAGTGAGGATGCAACCAAATGTGACCCCTTCTTTCTTTCTCCTGGACTGCAACACTTATTCCTGTTCCCACCCAAGTGCCAAAGCAGAGCTGCAGTATATAGAGTTCACCAATGATGAGAGGATATTAGAGGAGATCTTTTTGGTCCAAAAGTATTACCAGGAAAATGGAAAGAAGAAGTTGCAGCATTCACCACTGGATAAAATCTCCCTTGACCAAGATCAAGTCCCATTCAAACCAGGGAGAAGAGGAACTAGAGATTAAGTGAGAGATGCAGAACCTCCCTCATAGCCTCCAGAAACCCCACTGACCTTTCTTCAACACATATAATAAAATCGCTGTACTCGGAATCTTTGTGATACTTTCACATCTGTATTGTGAAAAATTCAGCTGATATCACCCACCATGAGATACCCTGAGAATAAAGAGATAAACTTCCAAAGATCACGGACCAATACTTATTGCACTGAACTTTCCATACCCAGAAACATCTGTGCAAGAGTCTACTAAATCATAAGTGCTCACTACATAAAGATAGAAATGAGCACACAACGTACCAGACAGTGGAAAACAAGTTCCTGTGATTAGTACAGCTGACATGGAGTTACTGGTAATGTTATGGCAAATGCAAAAAGCTTAGTTTTCTTTCATAAGGCTATGGCAGTGTAAAGGAACCTTAACCTCTGTATATAAATATAAGACTGTTTTGAAAAAAATCTGGGAGTTATTAGGTAAGTGGGTTTGATTACACTAATTTGGACAGATAGAGGGAAGACTGAAGAGATGGGAAGAGCTGCATCCCTCCTTATCAGCGACTGTGCAGTGTGCACAGTCTGACAGCAGAAAACTCAAGGGGGTAAAGGAAGTATTTGTGGTGTTAAAAGCTTGCTGAGCTATTTAAATTAAGGAAGGGAAACAGGAGTTGAAGATGATGGGATGCATCCAGACAGCAAGAGGTTGGACTCATGTTCTGAACAAGTGCCAGGAATCTGGGGTACTGCATCCAGTTCTGGAGACCTCAGCACAGGAAGGACATGGACCTGTTGGAATGGGTCCAGAGGAGGCCACAAAAATGATCAGAGGGTTGGAGCACCTCTCCTACGAGTCCAGGCTGAGAGAGTTGGGGTTGTTCAGCCTGGAGAAGAGAAGGCTCCAGAGAGACCTTACTGCAGCCTTTCAGTGCTTAAAGGTGGCTTATAAGAAAAATGGCAACAAAATTTTTATCAGGGCCTGTTGCAATAGGATGAGGGGTAATGGCTTTAAACTAAAAGAGAGAAGATTTAGGCTAGATATAAGGAAGAAATTTTTTACACTGAGGGTGGTCAAACACTGGCCCAGGTTGCCCAGAGAGGTGGTAGGTTCCCTATCCCTGGAAACATTCAAGGTCAGGTTGGATGGAGATCTGATCCTGATCTAGTTGAAGATGTCCTTGCTCGTTGCAGGGGAGGTTGTACTAGATGACCTTCAAAAGTCCCTTCCAACCCAAACTATTCTATGATTTTATGATTCTATGATCTGGAAATCTCTAAAAACAGGACCATAGGGTGGCTAAGATATATGGGAAGTAAATGAGTGTTGTTACCACACTGAGGGTTCAGAGGCAAAAGAGACTCACATAGTCAATAGGCAAACCACAAACCTCCGTGCAAGTTAAAGTCATATGAAATGGTTAAGGGTGAAGGGTGGGAGGGGGGGGGGGGGGGGGGGGGGGGGGCGGGGAACGATGAACATTAAATAACCAGCGTGCCCATGTTGTCACAAACAGGAAGAGGGAACTGGTCACCTTCCACTTCCTCCCCATCAAACTCTGCTGGCATTTCATCACATCAGCAGTGGGCCAGGGACGGTGCCATGGCCTATGCTACTTTCAACAGTCAAGTTTTCTGTCTTCACTATTATATCTAAGGCCCTTTTGTCTATTTCTTTTCACAGAACATATTCCTGTTACATTTCTCTGAGTGCTAACGGATTCACACAAATAGACACGTATCCAAATAATGCACTTCAGGTTCAGGGATCTGAAGGAAAGTATAAAACAATACCCAGCACAGAGCAGATGCTGCTTTAAATAACTTCCTCAATGAATTGAATTCCCTGGGAACACGTTATCTTCCTAATCTGTTTACTTCCTAAAGCTGATATCAAGTTTTTAACCATATCACAAGGTACCAATGTCAAACAACAGTCTCTTAAAATCCTCCCCAAAAGATTTAATTAGACTTTTGTCACTGTGTTTTAGGATGTGCTGAAAAGGATCTCAAAAAGGAAATCTGAAGTCCTTTGCAACAGTGGTATCTGATGTCCAAAAAGAGGAGCAAGCAGCGGAACACTAAGCACACACTTCTGGGCATTTTTTCTTCTGACTCAAAGAGCAAAAATTTTCAGACCAAGAACACACACAAAAAAAAAAAAAAAAAAAGGCTAAGGACTTCTAAATAAAACCAGTAAATTCAATAGAAATGTAGCTGCAAGCTCTGGATGAGTTCAGATGTACAGAACATGGCTGGAAGGGGGTCTGCACCCATGCACACCTGGTAGACAGCAAGCCAGAAACATGGTGGTCCATAAGCTAGAGAAATGATGAATTGCTGTAAGCTCATATTGGAAGTTAAAGCAAGATCAGCACAAATGACCTTGCCAAATTTATGGTGAGATCATTTAGCAGGAGCGTGCTGATTAGCTAGAGGCCTCCTTTTCCCAAGCTTTGCTGAGTTTATCTGCCCCAAATCCCTGGAACAAGCCCAGCCTAACTGACGGGATTTTACTAGTGGAACAGAGACGTTACTTGCCAAAACATGTATACGAAGACCCTTCACACAGATAATATTGGAGATCATGAGATCTAAAGCTATGAGGATGGAAGAAACCAGTAAATGAATCTGGAATTTGTTTACTTTTCTAGATGACAATCCAGACCCTGAAGGAGATTGGACTACAGGTTTTCTAAGCAGAAAGGAGGGGACTGCAAATTAAGTACACTCAATGTACTCATCATCGGATGTACCAGATCCACGACAATCCTGTGCTGAGGTTTTGTGATCTGCTACAAGAGACAAGCCTTCCCAAATAGTTTTCCCAAAAGAGTCTATCAACTGTTTCTTTGACATCTGGGAAACTGAGATCTAGTCATATTCTCACCCAGATGCTCAGCTCAGTCTCAGCTGTAGTCAGGTGTGCAATGCCATGGAGTACCTGAGCCTAAGGGAGATGAAAAGGACATCAGAAGTCCATGAACTGGATGCCACCTAGTGTGAAAATAATCCCTTAAAGCTGGCACCAATCTGAGATAAATGAGTTCTTCATAAGAGACTCTAACCTATCTGGGGACCATGTTAGAAATCAAAGCCATCACTGCTTTCAGTCAAATGAAAAATAATAAAGCAGTTCCAAAGAGGGCATCTAATAAGATAAAGCTTTATCATCAGGGAAAAACGTGAAGTGTGTTTATATTACTATTATTAACTTTTTGAATGCTGTCATTAATTTCAGCTGAGCTACAGGCTCAACCAACAAACAAAGAAACCAACCTCCATTTCCTTCTTAAGAAAGAAAAAAAAAAATACTGTTTTGAAATACAAATCCATCAGGAGGGCAAAGTTTTGGGGTACACAGCCATTTGAGGGTCATTTCACCCCATTAAAGGCACAAAAAGAACTTTTTTCTTCTCAGTGAATGTAGAAGCTACTCATTTCTTACATGACCAAGAGGATAGCTGAGCAGCTTTCCCCCGGTAAAGGCAAGAAAGAAAAAAAAAGATCCCTCTTACAGGACATATTCAGTTTTATTTATTTATGTAGGAACATAGCTGGAGAGGAGAGTGGGAGGAAATCAGTTTTGATTGGGACCTGGAGGTGCCAATGCAATGAGACATAGTTACAAATAAGACTACTAAAAGGAGCCAATGTAAGCAGCTTGCTTTGAACAGCCGTTCAAACTTCAAGTGAAGCTCCTTTCTAAGCTAGACCGTGTAGCCAGACGGTTGTTGCATGTGACTGCATCTTGTTCGCTTGTCATAGTCACTGCAAAGGATAAATGGTGGCCAGAACAGCGTGACTGAAATATGAATACCTTAAAAGAATATTGATGTTAATGAAAGCCAGCTGATTTACACGATCAAGTTAATTTAGAGCTAGTCAACAAATAAAAACTACTGACAATCCAGTGCATATGCAAAATGACTCCAAAAATGTCCCTGAGCAAATCACCGTCTCACTGTCCAGTGTTGTAAAAGAATGCGGATTTGGTTATAAGCAGCTACCACACTTGCAAGACGCTCGTTAGATCAGTGGGATCTTTTGCACTGGTGAGATTAAGCATAAAAGGTCCCACTCTCCTCAGCTTCTCCATGCAATTTGCTGCGTTTGCAGCTGCTGGATGTGAACCTCGGGTCCCTCTCTGCTGACAGCAGAGGAGTCACACAAGGGACTTAATAACTACTCTGGATAAAATGCTTAAATTTACGGCTGCTAAAGGTAGAGAAGGTAAACCCTAGGTTGAAGGACTAGGGCATGACTTTGCTATTTGAACTCATCTTTTAGGCTCTCCGTGTCTGCAGAACAGGGGTGGTAGCACTTCTTTTGCTACAAGAGACAAACACTGAAGGTTTAGAGCTGCCCAGCCCATGGAGGAACATGCGGCTGCCATCGAAGGAGATGATCCCAAGAGAGCTCCTCTATGAAAATATCAGTACGGACAGGGAGAGGTAGGAAATCCAGAGCTGCTAAAAGGGCTGTAGGCCTGTGACTATGCTGGTGATGTGCCTGGGAAGAAGAAATTTCTATCCACTCACCCACAGAAAAATCAATATTCAGCTTGTATCATATGAATTTTGCTGAATATGACGTTCAGAGGTGTCTGGAGGACTTCAAATGCAGGGGGACACCACAGCTGAGCACCTTCAACCCATCTACTTGAGCAAAAAGACAAGTTTTCTTCATTTTGTTCACATAAGCGGAATGATTATCTGACAGACAGCATTTTCCTCAGCCTGGATATATTTGCAATTCCACACCACCAGCACGGAGGTTTCGCTTAGGATGCCAGAGCCAGGCACAGCCAGGTCACCACCAATAAGATATGATATCACCGACGCCATCAATAAAATAGCCATACAACACCAGAATGAAAGCAGACACAGATGTGAAGAAGATTTTGTTCTGGCATGAAGGGCTGAAATACCCTTGGCATGTAATTTATCCAAAGCTGAATTCCAGTATACACTTTCTCATCTCAAGCAACAAAAATTCTGTTTACGGGGATCAGTACATCAGTCTTCTCATCACACCCTCGCCAGGGAATTTATTGATTGAATTTTAGTTACTGTGAATTAAACTCAGAAGGTTTAATTACTTTCACCTCCACGAACACAACACCAGAAAGTGGGAGTTGCACAGGAGAGAAGTGTTTTCACCAAAAGCGAGAGGAAATCCTGTTCTTTCTGAATAAAGTGTTAAACCACAACAGGATGTGAAATGTGTGGGGATGTGCAAAAGAAAAAGAAGAAAAAAAAAAAAAAAGGCTGCTCTGGACAGAGACAAGAGGGGAAATTTTCATTAAGGAGAGAAACCGATGATGCTGAAGCAACACAACTGCAAGATTTGAAGGGTTAAACTGTCTGTTTACTGAGCCATCGAGTAGGAAACTCACAGCTGTATCAACAGGAAAGTGGAATCTGGAGTCAGAAGTGCATTTTTTAACTTGTCCTTTTCTTTCTCATATCTACCAAGGAGATTACTAGTTGAGATTTAATACAAAAAAAAAAAGAAAGACTTCAACTATGCAAGTTCTACAGCAACGAAGTACAGAGAGGGGAGACAGCAGGCTCCAGTGTGCTGGCAGCCGGACGGTACTTATCAGCAATAGCATCCACTTTCCAGGCCACCAGGAAGAAATAAAGACTATTCAAGGCTCAAGGAACTCTGACACAATGGGAATTTACTGGCTTGAGGATGATTGCCAGGCCCTAAGGTCGAGCTGAGCCAGAAGCAGCCAAATCGCTGTGGACCAAACCTCCCGTGACTGTCCATCTCTCAGCACACCTCGCCACATTTTGCCTGGTCTCCAGGCCACTTTTCTCCACTCTCCACTACTCTCCTTGGCTGAAGAACCCTATGAAGTTATAATTTCGATTTCCTATTTCTGCATTTCTTCAGCCAAGCTCACAGCCGCAGAGGAGGGTCCAAGTCTCATTGGTTTCAATTTGCGTTCAGACACAAAGTAGAAAAAAAAAAAAAAAAAAGAGATATTAGAACACCGATGTGGATGTGGTCTTGGGTTCCTGACCCTACACAGAACTCCTATTAGCTTTCCAAGAAAACAGTTGAATTCAGCATTTTAATTGTAACGCACGGGGCCTTCCCCCCCACCCCCCTTCCAGTTCTGTTACAGAAACTGTAGGTACACTGTGCTAACCTGGGACAATGTTCATTGTCTGAAACCCCTCTCGTTCATCAGAACACTAGAAAAAGGCAGGAGGTGCATTTGGCTTTGTTAGAAAGCAAGCAAAAAATCTGAGTGTTGCTATTCGCGTGGCGTTTGGGGTATCCTTCCTACTCGGCCTCTTTTATTGGGAAAAACAAAATACAAACACACAAGCAAGCAAACCTTTTACAAAGAGACTGATATAAAAGGAGAAGGAACAAAATGAGGTTTTTTGGGTTGGTTTTTTTTTGTTTGTTTTTTATTTTTATTTTTTCAAATACACTCATTTTATAAGCCAACAACTAATAACTCCAAGCCTGCTACAAACTGCACTGTGGTTGAGGGGAGTTTTGGGCTGACCCTCAGGGATCAGGGTCTCGCACCCCATACTCACACAGCCCACAATCATTAACTCTCCAAACCAGAAGGGAATAGATACCACCTGCTTTTTTAGTGGCTTTTCAGAAGAGGATGTCTGCATTTTACACTCATTCTGCTGCATTTTTGTCTTATTTTTTCATCTTTAAGAGTGATTCCAGACCAGTTCAGGGTAAATGTTGATATATTATTTCATGCAGTAGATTTTAGCAGCATCAGCTAATCCATATGGGTAGCAGTTTGGCAAAAAATGAGTGAAAACTGTAGGGAGTGTACATCACAAACTTCAATAGCATTAAAAGGAAATAAGATGACCACAAAAAATCATGAGATTAATGGATACAAAAAAGCACTGGGGCTTTCCACAGGCAGAGGCTGAAAAACCAGGGCAACTCCTCGGAGGCAACAGGCATGTTCATAATATTAAGATCATTCAGAATGACTGCTATTCAAATACCTCATATAGATTTATTTGACATCAGTGGGAAGGGAATAAAATAATGGTTTTGCTTCAAAACATGCTTCTTCAGCACTGAACAGGGGTCCATGAGGAAGTTCCCATCCACAGATCTCGGAGATCTCTGCAGCTCTGAATTTAAGAGAAGTTTCTTTTTAATAGTTTGTCTACTTGATAGTGTTCTTTAAAGAAAACCTAGAATTCAGATTCAAAATATTCAGCTTGATGTTCTCTCACAGTTGTCAAGTTTCCTTACCTTGCCACAGACAATTTCTCTACATCTTATCTGTGTTGGTCTGGATTTACATGGAGTGCCACATTTAAAATGCTACGGGCCTGGCATGGGAAGGATCCTTCTTTTGGCTGCTAGCTCATGGCTAGGAGCATAATTCTTTTCCTTCCTGAAAATCAGCAGGGCTTGGCCCAGAATATTTGGCTTGCAAGACTTGGATAAAGTTGGTTAAGCCCTTATGTAAGCTGGGGGTCATTGCATTGCAAGACAGTTTTGAAGCAGGCATTTGCCCGTCTCCTGCTCTGGAGCCCCGTAACAAAAGGAGGCCACATGAGGCTGTGAGTGCATGGACACCTAGGTCAGTATTCTACATTTAACTGCCTTGGCCAGCCCCATGCTGTAACCCCAGGAAGCAGTGTGTCTTTGATGCTGACAGAATCATAGAATGGTTCAGGTTGGAAGGGACCTTAAGGGACCTTAACCTACTTCTAACCCCCCTGCCATGGGCAGGGGCACCTCCCACTAGACCAGGTTGCTCAGAGCCCCGTGCAACCTGGCTTTGAATGCTTTCAGGGATGGGCCATCCCCAGCTTCTCTGGGTAACCTGTTCCAGTGTCTCACCACGCTCATAGTGAAAAATTTCTCCCTGATATCCAATCTAAATCTACCCTCTTCCAGTTTGAAGCCATTACCACTTGTCCTATCACTACTTGCCCTTGTAAAAAGTCCCTCTCCAGCTGTCTTGTAGGCCCCCTTCAGATGCTGGAAGGCTGCAATAAGGTCTCCCTGGAGCCTTCTCTTCTCCAGGCTGAACAACCCCAACTCTCTCAGCCTGTCTTCATAGCAGAGGTCCTCCAGCCCTCTGAGCATCTTTGTGGCCCTCCTCTGGACCTATTCCAACAGGTCCATGTCCTTCTTGGGCTGACGACTCCAAAGCTGGATGCAGTACTCTAGGTGGGGTCTCATCAGAGTGGAGTAGATAGGGTAGGATAACAACATGGGGTTTTGGCTGCCCACAGCAGTAGCTGAGTAGAGCACCAAGGATGAGGAGCCAGCAGGATCGCAGCGAGAGACAACCAAGGAGAGCTTGGAGAAAAGACCACCTATGTAAGTGTCTCATGTGAGGCTTAGAGATGGGATGATCCAAACAACTTTTCTAAGGTTTCTTGCTTTTTTTGCAAGAACTGCTGCAGGGCAGCAGTCAGCAGAGTCATGGCTACAGACAGCATCTTGTCCCATGTGCTATGAAAAAGGAGGAGGGGTGGTGATGAGTCCCGCAACAGGGGGAACAGGCTGTTCCTGAAGAGCTGGCCCAGAAAGAGAAAAAAGAGTAAACTCGGGTGATGGGAAGGAGGGGGCTCAGAAGTCAGAGCCAGCTCTCAATCCAGCCTGGGCTTTGCACGACAAACACTATTCCAGACACACTTGAAGCTCAGATCCTGTTTTAATATGCAACAGAAAGCCACAAAACGCATCTGTGCCTCCCGCCCCCCACCCCCAACAAAATTTGACACATTGCAAATGGGGAAGAAAAAAGAGAGAAGCCATGAGATTCACCCTTGGCTTTTACAAGGCTCTGGGGACAAACCCATTGCTTTCAAATTAAATGCAGCGGAAACTACAAGGGGGGAAACTAGAACACCTCCTGGCACAAATTCATGAAGAAAAAAGAAAAGGAGTGAAGTTATTAGTATAGGAAAATCACGTATTGTGCTGGAGAATGAATCCTCCTGCACTTGAAGTCAGTGGAAACAGAACTGAAATTCAGTGCTTTGGTAAAAAAGATTCCAGAGAATGAACCTAGAATAACTGGTGCAAGCAGTAAATGTGAAGGCTGATATACTTGGAGGTATCAGCTCTCCGGATGGGAATGCACACACGGGATTTGCATGAGCAAGCAGAGCATGTCACCGTTTGCTTCTAGGAGGGACTGCTCATGGTGGAAAGCAGCACCTTTCATGAGGAAGAAATTAATGAATAGCCCTGTTTTTATCTGGGGACCAAGAGATGAAGTGACTGTCCCAAAGGCAGACAGGATGTCTGTGGCAGAGCCAAAAATAGCAGTTAGATTTCTTGTTCCTACACTGTAACTGTACCATGATCCCTCCTCCCACACACAGCTAATAGACTAAGTTGTTCAGTTCTTACTGGATGCAAAAAAAGAAATCGTTCCACTGAGCTGACTCTCAGATGCTGTCAGTTCGGCGAAGTCAATTTCTTAGTGTTTTATCTTTCAATCGTCACATGCACCTGATGTCTGCAAAAGGACAAGAGTCTTTCACCTCTCCAACACTTTCAAATCCAGCAGATCATTGGTGATCAGCAGTTTATAACTTGATGTATCTGTGCAAAGTGATGCAATGGGTCCTTCACACTTGATACACTCTTACTTGCATGGAGCTATGATACCTGCCAGAGCCCAGGTCTAAATGAACCAGGTGACAAAATTCCCCTTTCTGATCCAGAGACCTCCTGACACCATGAATGGGGCCAGACTCTTTTCAGTGGTGCTCAATGACAGGCCAAGGGGCAACGGTCACAAATTGGAACATAGGAAATTCCATCTAAATATGAGAAAAAAACTTTATTTTGAGGATGCCAGAGCACTGGAACAGGCTGCCCAGAGAGGTAGTGGCGTCTCCTTCTCTGGAGATGTTCAAAACCCACCTGGACGTGTTCCTGTGCAACCTGCTCTAGGTGAACCTGCTTTGGCAGGGGGGTTGGACTAGGTGATCTCTGAAGGTCCCTTCGAACCCCTACCATTATATGATTCTGTGATAAAATGAAAAAAAAAAAACAAAACCAAGAACAAACCCACAAAACCAAAACCAAACTGCCTTGCTCAGGCCAGGGTGTTGCTGCAGCTTCACCACAACCTGACATGGGGAGTCCTGCACCCTGGCACTGAAGCGCTTTGACAGGTCACAAGGAGAAAATTGCTTAGCCTTCATGCCCATCAGCACCCCCATACCTCCCAAAAAACACACCATGCAAATTCCCCGTCCTACCCAACCCCAAATTGGAAAGTGGCACCATCTCAGCCCTTCAACAGTTAACGCTGCTGCTTCCAGACATAGAGGAGGATATCAGCCATGTGTTTAGTCTCCAGGAGGAGGAAGATGAATTTCTAATTATATGGGTGCTGACATTTTCCCTTGTCTCTGAATAACAGGCTCTGGCTGCCTGCAGCCCACAGCAAGCCAAGCAGGCATGGGAGCTTGTGCGCAGAGCACAGGTTTGGGCTCCCAAATCCCCGACACGCGAGGGCAGTGTTGATGCACAAATGACAAAGCTGTGGTGCTCCCCAGCAGCCCCGCACAGCACCCCGCTGCTTCCGAGCATCCCCCTGGGCCAAGGCTGCTCCACAGACACGATTTGTGCCAGGAAAACCACATTTGGGAAGCGTACAGGGAGGGAGGTGTTAAGCCAAAATACTTATCTCCACACAGCTTCCACTGTAGAGGCAGTTTTTCTAAGAAAGCTTCCCCTGCATGTTACAGGGTGAACAATAAAACTAGGATCAACACCTTTACAGTCACATAGAGCCACTGGAATGAGACAAAGACAATTCTTTAATTATTCCTCTATAAAATGGTACAATTATCAAGGATGTAAAGGTTTTAAAGGGATCTCAACTTTGCTGCCATAATATCGATTTCTTCCTCTAATCAAATTATCCAGCCTCCCAGATGATACTCCAGAAAGCATTTGAATATTTCTGGGAGGTGGGGAGGGAAACAGTCAAAAATATGGTACAAACATCTCCTCGAGTGCGAACAGACTGCCTATATGATATGTATGGAAAAACTGACACAAACCATAAAAATGGGGGGGGGGTGGTATATGCATATGTGTATTATTTATTTATATATATATCACACAGAATTAAGCGTATCATCTAAAAGAAAGAGAAGCATCATCTCTGAGCCTGAAACTAGGCACATAATGTATTGTTCCACCACAAACTCAGGAGCTCACCCACACCTGGGCTGCTTTGGAGGGCGAGGAATTCACCAGCCAGCATGATCACAATCACACCACCTCTTTGGGGAACCCCAGTGCACTGAGGAAGCTTAGTACGGGTTTTCATGCAAAATCTGGAAAAATAAGTCAAGTGACCTCCAGAAACCCACTACCTCATAGAGATGTCAGCTTGCAGCTTCTCTGACCCCTTTGCCAGGCTCATGGAGAGCTGTGCCTGACAGAAATGTCTGATTAAATGTCATTTTAAAAATGTGTAGTTGGCACTCTAGTAAAGCAGTGAAAATTAGTGGTGAATGATGTCCGTAAATGAACTGCAGTGTTAAATAGCAGGGATGTCATTATATATTTAACTACAGTAACTGCAATACCTCGGGTCAAATGTGGAAGAAAAAAAGATAAAGCCGCCAGCTGAATTTGCCGTCATCCTCTTACATCAATGTATATCAGCCCACACACAGATGCTGTGGGTATGACCTAGGCCTCCAAGAACAAGATCCAGCAGGAAATATTGCCGGCAGTGCTTATAAATAAATCACCTGCTGAATGGCCAAAGTGGTTAATGGAACCTGGATATTTTCCTAATTAATTTTCCACCTTTTTTTTTTTTTTCTCATAAAAACGCAACCGAAGAGTTTCATAGTGTAATCCACTTGCAGATTCTCAGTATTGGCTGCAGTTTTTGTGGTTTGGTCCTTCCTTGCTAAACAGCTAAAATGACCCAGCTGTTACTCTAAACCCAGGGAACTGGTAGCCTGCGGGCAGACAAGTACATGTGCCAGGCATTCGGAGGAGCGCTTAATTCTCCCCATATGGATTTCGATGTCTCTGCCTTCTTATCAGTCCTGACACAGAAAGTTCCCTTTGTCAGAGCAGACATAAGCTCTGGTGATCGTAAATGTGAGCTATAGCCTGCTTGGTCACCATACACACACACACAGGAATGTCTTGGTGAACTTCAAGAACTAGAAAGGAGGATCCACAAGTCCGAAAAACACAGATGCAGAGTGACGTCTTGCACCACGAATATGAGAATGCCAAAGACACCGTTTATCAGGCATGGCAGTGACAACAACACAAGCATTTAGGGCACAATCAGGAGATGCTTTAAGATAGTGATGTCACTTTCTGGGGAAGTTACCAGTCTCTCTGCAGAGCCCTGGTACATTAGTTGTCTGCCCAGCGCAGGAAGGTTGTCCCCTTCATGGAGCAAAACAAGGTCACCAGAGTCACTGCTTTAGGTGATTGGTGTTGTCCCCAAAAGGCATCAAACTGTGTTTCAACAAAGCCACGCTCCCTTTTTTTCTCAATAATCTTCCTTTCACAGGCCAAGCATATGGAGACGAGGCAACTTCAGCAGGAGAAAGAAACAATCCCCCCCTCATCTTGCTGTGTCTTGTTACCCAAAAAGCTTCAGTAAGAAAACACCAAGAAGGAAAGCAGAATGGTAGTCTGGAAAGCTGGTAGAGCGTGGAAAGGGATCAAAACTTTTAAATCACTCAGAAATTAAAGTCTGAGTTGCACTCATAAATTCTAGAAAGGGAAAAGTGCAACTGTTCATACGCAGCTGAAAAATTTCTACCTTCTAATATAATAAAATAAAAATATAAAAAATAACTCCCTGGGTCATGCAAAGCAATTTTGTTCAAAGCTGTTAAGTCTATGTGGGTTGTACTGTTCCTGGTGGCACGTAGCAAGTTTTGTGTTAGGTATTGTGCAGAATTACAAAGTTGCTTACTGCTACTGACTTTACTGTGCTCTTTCCCTTATATACAGATACTACATATAATGTTTCTACATGTCATGTAGCTATTCAGCCCAGCTAGACAGCTACATGCTAGAGATGTAACAATAAAACCAATGCTTCATATCCACCTGGAAGCCTTTCACTGGAGATGATTTCATGATGCTAGGAAGGGAAATGACAGGTTTACCTTAAGCTAGGTAGGACTTTGTTTCAGCTCTAAGAAAAAGGTATAAAAGCAGCCAAAGCATTACAGGCATTGTGAGTGCTGTTATTCTGAGTGTCACTGAAATGCTGGACCAAGCGGTTTTGCTATAGAATCATGGAATCATAGATTAGCTTGGGTTGGAAGGGCTCTTTAAAGCCCATCTACTCCAACCTCCCTGCAATGAGCAGGGACATCTTCACCTAGATCAGGTTGCTCAGAGCCCCATCCAACCTGACCTTGAATGTTTCCAGGCATGGGGAATCTACCACCTCTCTGGGCAACCTGGGCCAGTGTTTCACCACTCTTATCATAAAAAAGCTGAATGGGGGCTGTGCTGCCCTGTCACCAAGCACAAGACATTTTTTTCTTATAACTCCTTCTGAATCTGCAAAGCAAGCACTTAGGAGAAGGTCTTTTTGGAGGGCTGGAATTTCTTCGTGACTGCAAAGACCTAACTGCACACATGTCAAGCAACATCAGGATCCAGGTGACTCACAGCCCTCCATGGATGATGCATGAGCCCAGAATTATTTCTGCAAATACCTCTCAGGTTTCCTTTTGGGCTCATTACACACCATCCTGGAGTTCATGAAACTTACCCTTCCAACTTGCTCATCTCTCATTTGCTTTATAGGTTAAGTAGAATGACAGACCCAGACTAATAAAACAGAAGAAAAACGTGGGAGCTATTGAGAAAGAGAAGAGGAACACAGAGATGACCACACAGTCCTGGAATGCATTACCAACCCAAGTATTAGAAATTCATTATTCAAGTTGTGCATCAAATCTTAGCTTAAGTGTTATCTTCTTCCACAGCTGTTTCAGCCTAAAGGCGCTCCTTTCCTTCCCCATCCACAAGAAGAATTACTTGTAGAGGCAGAGCCAGAGGTTGGCACCCACAGAGTAAAACAGCCTTTTCTCCCCGCTACTTTCCCACACCTAGCCCAGATGTAAGGATTACAAGTCAAAATCCAGCAGCAGTCTATTAGAAGGCACAAGGGATTAAGAAGACTCCGGAAGTTTCACCCAGGATGCCAGAATAAGCAGCAGCCAAGAGGGAAACACATAAGGTTTCAGTATGGGTGTGACAAATAACAGAGGCACCATTGGGGGTACCTCCCAGAACTGGGAGACCAGTGGGGTGCAGGAGAACCAGTGATCTTCACCCACAGCTAGGAAACCCAGAGCAGCACTGGAGAACGTCTGCACAGAGCTGCTAAAGCAGCAGAGTCAGAGTCTCTTGACCCAGGACACATCTGTAAAAATAAAGCCCTGTGGTGCCCCTGCTGACCTGCAGCAATTGGAGGCTGAAGGTAACTCATCTCAGGACACAACAAACCCTGGGTGGGACAAAACTTGGAAGAGAGAGTGAGGGGGAAATTGGGTGCTGTAAGCCCATTCCAAGAAAGGGGGTTTGAATTCTTTGCGGACACCAGAACACCGAAAGAAAACAAATGGGTAGACTTTGTTTGGGCCCATCACTGCCATGCTGACAGCTGTCAGTCAAAGTTTCTATTTAATTGAAAGAGCAAATTCTGCTTTTAACATAAGCACCCTAAGAATGAGGACAGTTGAGCTATGTTATAAGAAAGTAAAGAGGGAATCAGGGGAAACATCTTAATCCAGGGCACCTACCTGCACCTCCTGGTGACAAAATTAAATCTGAAAGAGTGGGGAAACCTTACCCTGCTTTCTGGTCCACAACATGAGACACTGTCAGGCTCGATACTCAAATGTATCTTCAGCTGAAGCTGTGGGCGTTCAGCTTTTGCCAGGCCACAGCTGCCAATGTTCACATCCATGATACTATTTCTTTTTCTTTAAAACAACTTCTTTTCCACTCGTGCATGAGAGCCAGGGCTGTCCAGACAGGAATGCTCAAGACTCCGCTGGGACACCGAGGCCATCCAAAAAGAGTAGTTCTCAGTAAGCTGAGCACTGGCAAGAAGCTAAAGGAATGCTTAACACCCCAACGTGGGAGCCCAGAACTTCGGAAGAAATAAGTGTCTCCTGTGGGTATAGAGGACTTCTGAAATTTTTGACCAGTGCCTTTTACTAGCACCTGGGGAAGGTCGGAGAAGCTAAACATGCACAACTCTTTCAAAGGACAGACACTCAGCATAATCATGTAAATCTTAGGCTTTTGCTAGAACCCACAGCTACCATTTTTAACTAATGCTTGTCCCCGGAGAATCCCCACTGGCAGGACTGTTGCAGTGTGAAATGGGGACAGGACCTGCCCAAGGCGACACAAACAGGCAGTGCCACAACTGTGAGGGGGGTGAGGAAGACGTTCTGTCCCCGGCTCTGTCCTGGTTAATGCTGGCAAAGAGACTGTTGCACACTGGCAGCTGACAGCTATCAGAGGGTCTATGTGTGTAATTAGGGGGCATCTTCACTCTATCAGAAATAGGCTTGGGTCTGAACCTCTGGTCCACCTGAAGCACCATTCAGTGTGTTGCCCTGGCTGTGATTTCATCCTGCAAGTGGATTTGTGAGGAGGGCACTGCCAAATAAAAGATCAGCTCTGGGAAAGGCTCACGTATGATGCAGCCATACCTCCAGGGATGATGTCTACCAGCTTCAAGCCACAAGATACTCATCTGCATAGCTGAATATTCAGCTGCTATAACCAGAGTAGTTTTAATTGACATCTACCATCATCTACTTGAACATAGGAAGTTCCACCTAAACATGAGAAAGAACTTCTTTACTTTGAGGGTGGCAGAGCACTGGAACAGGCTGCCCAGAGAGGTGGTGGAGTCTCCGTCTCTGGAGACATTCAAATCCCGCCTGGACGCGTTCCTGTGCAACCTGCTCTGGGTGACCCTGCTCTGGCAGGGGGGTTGGACTGGATGATCTCCAGAGGTCCCTTCCAACCCCTACCATTCTGTGTGATTCTGTGATTTATGGAAGTGTAGGATATGAACCCTTCTAAAGACAAATGTATTGGCCCTGTCTCTGATAACCAGATGCTGTTAAGCAACAGAGAATGGTGAGAACTTTAGAGGGACAAGACACATCAGCTTTGTTGCCTAAGATTATCTAAGCATCATTACCCATGTTGCAAGCCTGTAACCTTCTGTTACAATAGACAAACCTCAGCACACCTCCCCTGAGAGAGCCACAGGATTTTTGCAGGCAATAATAAAGGTGTCTGGAACCTTTAGAATTAGATTATATATGAGCTGCTAGCAAAGCAAATAGATAAATGAATAAATCAATCCATAGCCTTCTCTCTCTCTTTTTTTTTTTTTTTTTTTTTGGTTCAAGTTTGGTCAGAATGTGGTTTTGCCTGCAAGAGCCCAAAGAAATGTAATAATTTTTTCCTGCCACCAAATCCAAACATTTTACAAATGAAATTCTTGGCCTCACATCGGTGCCAAAAAATCCTATAAAAAGGAGAAGGAGAAACTGCACATTATTGTTCTCAAACCACTTTGCACACAGCCTGAGGCAGCCCTGAACTTGGGTCATTATCAGTGACTATCTAGTGAAATCAACTGTAATAAAGGAGATGGTGACTACAGAAAACTGTCTTCAAACATCTCTCTGCTTCCTCCCTCCCACTAAAGCCAAAAGCCTGGTGTTTGTGTGCTGTGACTGCCATCACATCAAATAAAAATGTCAATACCTGCCTACCAGCTGATGTTCTTTGCTTTTTGATGTGTTGCTTACAAGCACCATCAAAGGAAAAGTCTGCAGGTTTGCATTTGCCTCATCCACTCACCACCCATTCCTCCACTTCAAATGTTTTAGAAACCTCCAGTGCTGTTCTTCATCCTATACAATCTCCTTTACTAATTTTGTACAAAGTGCAGAATTGCTTTTCTTATCATCACCCTGGTTTGGGATGTTTTGTCCCATTTGAACCAGGGGGTTCATATCTATTGAGTCATCAGGACTAGACGCTAGAGGTCCTGGCTCTGATCCCTCAATGTGCAGCACTGAAAGGGGCCAACGCATCCAGCCCTAAAGTCCCTGCTGCAGAAATGACACAGACACTGAGGAATCTCAGCCTAGTTGATGGTACTTGGGCTCCCATGGGCTTTGCCCTTATATCTATGAAAGAAATATACATTTTAAGAAATGTTTGAAAATTTAAGCCTGAAATTCCAACTATGCTCAGCTATTTTTCTCTTTGCAAACCCATCTCCCATGCAGTTATGCCCCAATACAAAACCTTGTTGATAAAACTGTTTTAAGAGCTCTGTACCTGCCTGTAGCTTAACACAGTACTGGGGTGCTGGGGATGCTCCCGCAGAACCTGATCGCTGCCTTCGGAAGTACCCTTTGAGACCTGCCTGACCTTCCCATATTAAGTCCTCTGCTTTTCTCTCTGGAACAAGTGTATGTATTCCAGTTACGTTACAGATAGTCAACCCTCCTCTTTCCCAGTGGAGCATCTTTTTCTGTTCATATTTCTTCATATATGTGAAGACTGACAAGTCCCCAGGGAGACCACAGGGCTTTGCCTGTGCACAGTGACCTGCCTGACGCTACCACTCCATGGGTGCCTCTGCAGTGTTGGAAAGATCTTTATTACTGTTGTGATGATGCCACCAAAGATGCAACACAAGAGACAATGAGGTGGGGCAGTGTCAGAGCTTTATCAGCACTCATCTGTTATGACCCGTGTGACTTAGCTAAGATACCTCTCATGAGCTGGCGATGACACCTAAATATTCACAATATCCCACACCAATTGGAATATCTCTTGCTCCTTCAGACATCTTCCCCTTAAGCAGACAAAACTAAGCCTGCTCTTCTCCCAGAAGTCCTTTAAGCATTACATAGAATACTTCTGCCTCCCAGTTGCTCTCCCCAGCACCTCTGATCACTCCATGCTATTCACTCTTTTCATCCCTGTCTCCCCACTCCCTCATGGGTGCCAGGCAGAAATCCGCCCTTCATCGGCCTACCAACCCCCCATCACATCCCAGTTCAGGTGTGGAGAAGACCCACAGAAAGCCAGTTCATTACTGGGGAGAAATCAGCCCTACTCAATGGTTTCTAAGCACAACCTTCTAAGGTCCAACTCCGCGGGTGTGCTCAGGAGGTGACAGTGCCCCTGGGATGCTCCAGACAGACACAGCTTCACCTTCTCCGTTCAATGGAGAGCTTGAACTGGAACAATTGAGGCCCAGGACTCTTTTCAGGCTATTTTTGAGACTCTTTCAAACCCTTTTTTAGAAACTCTTCAGACCAAACATGCTGCCAGCAATATTTGGATTGTACTCACTCACCCCCACAGCAGGCGCGTGTGTCTGCATGCACTCACACATACTTCCGTGCTACAGCAGCTTTTTTTTCAAACATCTTTGATATCAAGGGAACCCAGTACAACCACTTGAAAATTTACAAGGCTCACATGGATCTCCTCTAGTAACACTGTTTGGGGGGGCCCTCCGTCTGTGTGACTTTTTACTTGCTCAAAAAAATCAACCGAGGTAAGAATCAATGCATCTCAGAGCGGCCGAGAGGTGCATTTTGTTTGTTTGTTGTTAGTTTTGTGTTTTGTTTTGTGTCTTTTTTTTTTCTTTTTTTTTTCCTAGAAGAGGCACCATTATCAGCCCATCTCCACGTTCACGCAGGACTTATCGCTTTGCCATCTGCTTTCACACAGGTGCGTCTGGTGTACCACACCACGGGTGCTACTTTCTTGCTTTAAAGCCCCGCTTTATCTCGCTACACACAAGCCAACACCTGATGCCAGCATCTCTGCAAAGCAAAATCCCCCCCTGTACAAAGCAGTTGATGTTACCCCCCCTCCGAGCAGAAGAGATGCTCAGACACAGCTTCACACGTGGCTGGCTCTGGGAATGTCCCAGCTTTAAGCCGGACAGCCCAAGCCGGTCGCTTGCATCTGTCTTTTGGGGTCCCCTGGGCTCCCTGAGTCCAGCGTTGCCTCGGGGATGGGGATGAGGAGGAGGAGGAGGGACAGCGCTCAGTCGCTCTCCCGCTGGGGACAGGCACTCCCCGCACCCACTGTCCCCCTGCCGGGATGGTCACCTTCCTAAACACAACAGCTCCCAACAACCGGCTCCCTCCCCCGGGGGTTTTACCCCAGCTGCAAGCAGCACCGGGGAAGGAAAAGCAAAACGCACCTTCTGGACTGAGCGGCTTTCCCAGAGAGGTTTTTCCAAAGAGGAGGGGAAGGAAAGCAGCTGCTGCTTGCGTGGAGCGGGCAGCTACAGAGATCGGGAGAAGGGGGAAACAAAACCCTCCTCCTTCTCCTCCTCGGCGGCAGCGGCGCGGCTCACCTGCGGGGAGCGCCCGCCGGCACCGCCCGCCCCGCTCCCGGCTCCGCTCCCGGCTCCACTCCCGGCTCCCGGTCCCTCCTACGGCACGGATCCGGCCCCGCACCGGCTCCGGCCCCGCTTCGGTCCCGGCCCCCCGCCCCCGGGCACCGCCGCCCGTCGGGGACCTGGCCATTCCCCTCCAACCCGCTCCCCCAACAGTCTCACCCCGGCTGCCTCGGGCAGGAATGGGTGATCTTTTCCTCCTTCTTGTGCTCCACCATACAAATACTTGAAATAAAAGGAAAAGAAAAGAAAAGGGAAAAAAGAAAAAAAAAGAAAAAAGGAAAACACACCCAAACCCCACACTACAGTTTTCTGTGCAGATCCACCTGGATGCTGAGCAGAGATGGACTCAACTCAGATACACTTCTGCACTCTTTCCTCTTTCTCCTTTCCTTTCCTTTCCTTTCCTTTCCTTTCCTTTCCTTTCCTTTCCTTTCCTTTCCTTTCCTTTCCTTTCCTTTCCTTTCCTTTCCTTTCCTTTCCTTTCCTTTCCTTTCCTTTCCTTTCCTTTCCTTTCCTTTCCTTTCCTTTCCTTTCCTTTCCTTTCCTTTCCTTTCCTTTCCTTTCCTTTCCTCCACAGCTCACCTTTCCCTCCCCGCTCTCACATCTCCCACCTCCCCACAGCTTACCAGTGCCCACCTTCCCACATGCACCGCACTCGGCTCTCCCAGCCCACCGTCCGTTAAGCCCAAGTGTGTTTGCAGAAGAGGAGTCTCTCCCCCAGTTTCCAAACTCACCTGCAAAATGCTGCTTGTTGCTAGAATCCAGGGCAAAAGCCACCTCATCCCTGGAAGCCGGGATTAAATACATTGATTGAACCCAGATTTAGAGCCGTTTTGAACAAAAACACCACTTTGGGGAATGCAGAGCAATCCTGAACTGGCAACCTAGTCTAGGCACTCTGCCTTTTTCTCTTGGCTCTTTAGGGATTTTATTAAAGACAGATCTGACGTCAGGGTGGAGGACAAGCCCTGCATTTTTCCTCTGGAGAAACTTTTCCTGCCTTCACTTCTTCATTTTTGTGTGTGGTGTTGTCCCACCTCCTGCATTTTAGTGTATCGCCGTTAGCCAAAGGGCTCTTAAAGGGAAAGCTGCAGCGCCGTGGTCCATTGCGCTGCGATTTTAGCACCGCACCGAAATGCTCAGGGCTCACCCCTCATGTTGCTCATGGCATTCAGACTCTCGCAACTTAGTTAGTACAGCAAGAAACCTTTGATCGGGCTTTACTGATTATGATTAATGACCTGACGTACACAAATGCGCACAGATGTTGGATTGACTTAATCTTTTAAAAAGAGTGACTTCATTTGAAGTGCAGAAGGATGTTTGTCCTGCAAGCGCACCCGGTGGGAGGCAGTCTGTCGGCTCCCTCAGGACCCCCCCCCTTTTACAGAGCAATCCATGTGGGAAATGAGAGGAAGGGCACACTATCCCCTGCCATGCTGCACATCCCTTCTGTGATTTTGATATCGGAGTATGCATCAGCTCCTGGGCCCAGTTATAGTTCTACCCTAGGCCAGCAGTGGGCAGAGCAAAATTGCTCAAGTACATGGGAGTGCAAACCCCACCCTGACGAGAGCGAAACTCTCTGATCACCTGTTATTATATACCCTGAGTTTAGCTGGGTCATTTTGGATGTGTTTTTCTCCTCTTACCTAGGCACAGGCACAGTATTTTCCCTCACCCCTTTAAATCTGAATTTGAAAGAAAGTCTCTCTCATCCTTAAATTGAAATAGAGTAGTATAAGGAAAATGAGTGCTTGCAAAGGGAAGAAAAATCATATTAAACGGCTTTACAGATCTTAAACCCAAGAGAGATTTGGGACATGGGCAAAAAGAGATGTCAGGGTAAATTTAAAAGTAAGGAAACCTTCCTGCTTGATATGGCAGGCTGGGCAGTGATGGGTGGATGAACACGGATGGCCAAAATAGAACTGAGATGGTGCCGTAACCTCTGCTCAGCCTCGGCTACCTCCTGTAACTCAAGTGTGCCAGGTCTGGTTGGGTGAGTCACCCCTGGACCTCTCCAGCAGCCATCCCAGCTCTCCAAGGGATCCAGTGGGGTTTGCTCCCCGGATCTGGCACGGGTGTGGCTGAGGAGGTTTAGATTAGGATGCGGCAGGGGAGGTTTAGATTAGATATTTGGAAGAATTACTTTACTGAAAGAGTGGTCAGGCACTGGAACAGCCTGCCCAGGGAGGTGGTTGAGTCACCATCCCTAGAGGTATTTAAGAAATGTCTAGATTTGGCACTTCAGGGCATGTCTAGTGGCAGAGATTGTAGGGGTTTTTTGTGTGTGTGTATGGTTGGACTCGATGATCTCAAAGGTCCTTTCCAACCATGAAGATTCTATGATTCTATGATTCCATATGATAGTGGGTGGGGAGGAGATAGCGAGGAAGCTATACTCCAGTAACGCGTATTCTCACAGCGACTTTCACCCCTTTGTGCTGTGTGACGTGACATGGGTGGTTTAATGGTTTTACACCAGCTGGACCAGGAAGCTCTGAAAGGACCAGATTTTTTTTTGTGTCACAGTCTGGACACTCAGCTGCCCTGGGAAATGATTCAGCCAGAGCTTGGCTGCAAACTGGAGGAAGTGCCACCATCTCTTTTCCTCCTGCAGCACCTCCACCGCTACCACAACCCCTTCCCAGGACATACCATCTGAAGTTGGGGATTGTATTTTCTGCCAGGTTCCTCCAGGGGTCTTTCCTTTTTCTTTCCTCTATACCCTGCCTTCTCTCTCCTCACTTCCTCCTCTGTTCATTCATTCCACCTCTCTCTATTTCAATATTTCTCTCTCACCCCTCTCTGTCACCAGCACACATCCCCCCTCGTACCCCAGCAACACTCAGTCACAGGGACTCTCTTCCTGTGCTGAGGAATCTAGAAAGAAGCCTGCTATCTTCATGTCACTTGGGTGGTGATCATCTGCACATGGCTACCACTCAGTGCCTGACTTTGAGCTCCAAATCCCCGAATACTTTGTGAAGTGAAAGGAACATTTTGAGAGTGCAATTCCTCTGACCTAGGTGAGAGGGCCTCTTAAAAAAAAGAGGTGAAATTAGATGGATTAGCCTCAGGTAATAGGCTCAGATGTAAAGTAGGTGGCTGATACAAGTTGTGCTTGCTGGCTTGGAGCTGACGGAGCCATGCCAGCAATCCTAGCAAAAGCAGCTTTGCAAATGGAAGAGGAAAGAGAGTTCAAAGCTCCTGGGTTATCAGACTATAAAATCAAGAGAAAGGACTCTTTTAAATGACATCAAAAATGTCAGTGTGTTGTTTTTGTCTTTTTCCCAAAAAAACATTTGGTTATATGTCGCTCTATTTTGACTGTTTCCCCTGCATATTTAATTCCCCTCAGTGAATTCCTTAACTAATGCTGTGGTCAAGTGTGTCAGCAAGGATGGAGTCTTTGAGATGTGGACATCTGTCTGCTTGCAGCTCCACAGCTCATCTCATGTTGGTCGTGGGAGTTTGTCATGCGACGATCATAAACCAGACACTCTGTCTTAGCTGGATGAGACAGGGATCAAGGAGTGGACCTGTGGCTCCAGGGCAGGGGTGCTGAGGCATCCAGCTGCTTCAGCAGGCTTTCTGATACTGGATCCTGTGTGGATATGGCACACCAGTGCACTTACAGGTGTGACCGGGTGTAGGGGTATTTCATCAAGTCTCAAATGATAGGGACATCTAGGGTCTTCTTTATCTCAATGATGGCAGCAGCCCACACCTTGGCTTCTGATTCTGGGGGTTCTCAGTTCCCTCTAAGGATGACAATGCTAAAAGAGACCATTGCAATCCTGTATCACCCTGGCTTAACCCTGGGGAGTCTTGTACTGACTCCAATGAATGGAGGCTCTAAAGACACTTCTCTATCTAGTTCAAAGACTTAAATTCAATTTAAGATCTCCAAACGATGGAAAATCCACTTCATGTTTTGGTGAGTTCAGTTAGATTCACTATTAAAAGCTTGTGCCGTATATTCAGTCTGAGTTTGCTAGTTTCATCTTTCTGCAAATGTCTGCTTGGCTGATGAGAATTCAGCACCTTCTTCCAACATATAAACATGCGAGGGTTCAGTAAATCACTGCTGACTCTTCTCTTCAATAAAACAAGGAAGCCACATTGCTTTTAAGTCTCAGTGTCTAATTGGTTTTCTGGACATTGAAGCAATGTTATAGTTTTTATGACTTTTGCCTCTTTACCTTTCATCTTCTGTGGACATTATGTCTGCGAATGCAACTATCTGTCACTCTGCAGTCACGCCATCCACAGTGAACTGGAAACAGGTAGCATGCCCCAGTGCAAACTAGCTCTGATTCTGTTAGCCTAACACTTTAATATCACTCCTTCCTCAATGCGTCCCTTAGGCCTCTCGGCCACATAAACAGGTTTCTCAACTCGACTCCATTTTACAGCCTTTTTAGACTAAATAAACTGGGAAATGGATTGATTTATTTTATGCTCTTTGATGTGCCTGACACTTTTACTGAGGGCTGTAGCTGGCCAAAGAACACAGGGACTGCTAAGAACAGGGGGTTCAGGGAGGATGGATGCTGTTCTTGCTTGCAAATGTGTGGCAGAAATAGCTCCTTGCCTGTAGCAGATTTACCCTGTAATAAGTGAGATCAGAGTCTGCCTACAAGTCCGAGGGGAAAAAAAAAAAAAGCACCTTGGAATTTCCTGACTCATAAAAGGTAAGGGCTGAGTCATGAATCTGGCTTTTGAACAAGCCAAACAAGTAGCTATGTAAGTTCTCTACCAGGGTGCCCTTTTTTCTGCCTTTCTCCAGGCCAGGGTGATGGAGGAGATGCCCCTTCCACGCAGGGTTTGCCTGCTGAATATGGGGGCCCCGCTGGGACTGCAATCAGCAGCAAGGCTGGGAACGTCACCCACTTCAGGAGGCACATACTGGAATGGGAAGGGAGGTGAGGGAGTCAAACTGCATCATTATCATTGTTGTTATCATTACTTGGTGATGGGAGGGAGAGTTACATCAGCCTAGCCCTTTGAAATATCAAAGAAACTTTAGAAACAAGAGTATGAAAACATCTGGTTTAGCTGACTCTCGATAACATCAAGCGTCTGAGCACTCAGCCAGCCCCACTTCAACACAGGTGAATATCTCATTTTCACAGAGTTACTGGCCTTTGCAGATGAACCTTGACACCACAGAGTGCAAGAAGCTGCGATACAGCAGGAGGACTCGCTCTTTTGCTGTCTAAACAGTCTTTCCAAAGAAGAAGATGGAGGGGAATCACAATATGGATAGATAGCCAAAAGCTCCTTTGCTCCTGTTTAGATTGTATCCCTGGTACCACGATGCAGAACATACCAGCGAAGAGCTAATGTGGTAAATCCACCACTGGATTCCCTCAGTCCCTTAAAAAATGCCAGGTAAAGGGAGGTACCTTGAAATGTTTTTCTACCCAGGTTTCCATTATTGAGGAAGTACACACAATGCTGTGTGGCTTGCACTCCTCGTGTGCCTGACAGCACATCAGGACTCAGGGATTATTTCTCCAAAGAGCTGGTACAAATCAGATCCACTGATACGAGTGAAGTTGCAAAAGGGTGAAAAAAGGAACCTTCAATATTTAGTCCATTCATGCGGCCAAAATCATTTATATTTGAGTGAGAACGTTGCCTTTAGGGAGACACGACTGCGGTTTCATCCCCCATAAATCCCTCAGATTTCTTAGGACAGGTCCTCAGCTGGTGTCAATCTGTGTGACTGTTGATTTCAGCAGTACGAATCTGGCTGACAGTGGCGGAGCTGTTCCACTGTGAGCAAAAACATGAGGGTTTGAATGACAGCAGCAAAAAACCAAGCCACTAAAATACCAGTTTCTGTATGTTCCCATTTAAAAAAAAAAAAAATAGAACTTTATATAAATTTATAAACATGTGCTATATTAGATTTTCAATTATTGATGCCAGTAACTTCAGATATTGTATTTTCTTCATTGCCCTCAAAAACGAAGGCCTGGCTATTGTGTTCATCTATTCTTAAATTCTCATAATTTCCTGTTGGACATTTATGTGGCCATTATGTGGGCAAAAAAGATATTCCGATGGTTTTGAACCAGTACCAGGCATTTGTGACAGCACAACAGTACTCTGGGGTATCCAGTGTTTTTCCTGAGCAATTGTCTGTCTCAGTATCTCCTCTCAAAAAACATCTGCTTCTTAATTAAAGCTTTCAAACAGGGCCTAGAATAAAAAAAAAAAAAACAAAACAAAAAAAAAAAAAACCAAAAAAAACAACAACAAATCAAAACACAAAAAAAACACACAACAATGAACTACCACACAAATAAGATGCCAAGCCCTGAGATTAATTAATAACCAAAATGAACAGGCCACAGAGAATCAGGAACTTGCCAGAAACATGAACAAGCTCTTATAAATCCTTGCTATAGTCTTCTGGAAATAAAGATTTACATAATATTTGCTAACCAATAAAAGAACTTGGATTAATTGCACATATTGAGTCTGAGCCTCAGCTGGTATAAAAATGAGGTCCTTGGAGTTGCATTGATTTGTGGCATTCATGGCTGCAATGCATTATTCATAAATATTAGTTCAACTATTTGAACAAACGCGGGAAATGCAGGGGAGGAATGAACCTTTGGGTTTGCCTCCTACAGATGTTTTTCTTGATTCACATGAAAAGAGAGGAAAATAAATAAACTAACAAACTATGAAAGGATGAAAGGATGAAGAATCCCAAAAAATATTGCACATATTCTTGAAGTGGCACAGTCTGCTCCCTTGGTAGGTTGGTCTGCTTCATATCACGGTCTCCTTGACAAGAAATTTTATGACATTCTCCAAAAAATTACTTTACCCATTGAGGGTAATGTGCACGCCCTGGTATTTCTATTCTCTAAATCAGTAACTACAGATTTGCACAACTATTCATTCATCAGGGTCTTTTTTACTTCTACTAGTGCATGAATATTGTCCAGTCTCTGGGATGGAGTTGACTACACAAGAAGGGGAAACCTTCTCTGTTCTACTGGAAATTCACTGTGGCCAGTGTCACTGCTCCCACTTGGGTCTAGGTAAGACTGGAATCAGATTTGACCTTCTCAGTCGCACACTGAGGCTTCCCAGCACTGTAAATACATCAGCGAATTTCCAAGCTTAGGTTAATTTGTACATACCTTTCACTGGAAAAAAAAAAAAAAAAACAAAAAAAAAAAAAAAAAACAAAAAACCCAAAAAAACAAACAAAAAAAAAAAAAAAAAAAAAAAAAAAAAAAACCAAAAAAACCCAAACAAAAACCAAGCCAATGAAATTGCATTAGGTGTAAAAGAACAAAGGCTATAAAGCATAACCATCTCCTGCCTCAGATGGGCTTGTTTTTCTGTTGGAAATCAGGTCTACCTTTCTAGATTATGTGTTGTTTTTAAAATATTTTGTTAATAAATGCAGACAAATCATATAATTTTTTATCATATTAAAGAATATAAGAAAGAAACCTTATGAGATGTTTAGAAAAGTTATGAATAGATCTCTGAGAGATCAAACCTGTTTGAAACATGAAATATTTGAGGACCAGTTTTCCCTCTATGGCCCAGGTATCCAAATTCTGCATTCTGACTCTGGTAACAGTTTATTCAAAGTTTCCTTTGGTATTTGGTTACTAAATGTTTCTCTTTCAACAGAGCTGCTTTCAGCCTCTGTTTCCTGGGGAAATGGAGCTTATGCAATCTCTTCGTACGTGTTCATGTCTGTCTGTCTGTCTGTGTCCCTGTGCAGTAATTTTTGAGCCTCTTGGCCAAAATCAAGCCAAATATGACAGAAAGAGAGATACCTCACTGATGATCACATTCCTGTACATTTTGTGAAAGGAGGCACCGAGGAAGAAGGGAGAGGCCATAGGAGTTTCACACCTTTGGGAAAAGCAGAGTGTTTACTCACGCTCTATTAGACGCCAGAGAAGCCACACAGCTGAGACCTCTCAGACGGCCGCCTGCAGGAAAACAACTTCAGCTGGACTTTGCAGTCAGCCACCAGACACAAATCTGTGGGGAAAGCAGCTATATTGATGCAGCGCTCACAAAAAATACTGCTACTTTAGGCATGCGTGGTCCACATGCTCCCAAGTTCTTTTATTTTTATTTTTTTTTATTTCTTTCAAGCAGCACTTTAAGCTTCCATTCCTCCCAGACCACGCCAATATTTTTCCTTAATTTAGTCTCAGTTATAAAAGCAAAAAGGGTGAAAACAAAGGTACCAATTTTCACACTACCACCTTAGGAAATAAAATGTTACGTTGTCACAAACTCTTCCCTGGACTCTTTCAAAGTGCAAAGGTACAGTCACCTTCCAGAGTGGTTCTGCCTCAAGAAGGTGAATAAATTGAGGGCCTTTTAGAGCCCTCTGCAGATGGAGGTCTCAACTATGGAGAGTATTCAGGATATATGTGTTTTTATTACCATTGATAATTGAATCTGAAGCATTTAAAAATATTATAATGAAGATAATGAAGTACTTTTCCATGCCTGGAGGGTGTTCACCACAATGCCTGCTAGCATTCATTATCAGTTTTACAAAACTGGGAGCATTATGATTTTACTTCCTGATTTCATTTGGAGCACTGTTGCTTGCCAACCCAAAAGACACAGTCCCAAGGCAAAGAAAGGGAATGGGGCATGGGAGATGATGTCTCGCACCTGCAATGACAGAGCAGGTCACTGCCCCAAGTTCTGCTGTTTGTGATCAGTGTCCACCTTGCTTCACCCCTACCTAGTGTGACAAAACTTTCCATCCTCTCCTGGACTGAGGGAATAACACAGAGTAACCACAGTTTCCTTCTGGGCTTATTTTTCCTTCCTCTTCCTCCTGTCAGCCTTTTGGAGCAGATGGGATGATATAAACTCGCATTCAACCTGAGGGAAAAGGAGAAGAACAGGCTGGAACAAGGTCCTGAGCCACATGCTCAGGGGAAAGGTTAGTGCAGTTGATGTCTACCTTGATCCAGCAAATGCTTTTCTTCTTCATCAAGTAATAAAATGATTTCACAGGTTCTGGCAGGACTTCTTTCCCTTTAGCATGGCTTTGGTCCATCTCCCTTTTATCACGCCTAAAATTGTTGGGTCCCTGAGGAACTGCTGGGCTGCACATGTTCAGCCAGGACAGGCTTCCTAAAGGGAATTTGGACAAGGAGGACGTATTTTGGGACATTGTGCGAGACAGGCACAGCACAGGAGTGGGGAAGAAAAAGGAGAAGGTCCCCTCATGGGATCCACAGCACCATACTCCTGAGGTTGCATTAATTATTAGTGATTTTAAGCATCAGAAAAATACAGAGGGTAAATCCTTTATCCTCACAATTCGCAAAAATTGTAGCCAGCATGGTGGTTGGTTTTTTTTTTTAATTAAAAAAAAAAAAAAAGGAAAGCTAAAAAGACAACCTCTACATCTCTCAGCCCTGAAAAGCATCCAGCTTCACTGAGATGGTTGCACCTATTATTCGTCAGTTGGAACTCAATGTGACATGACCAGTGCCATTAAATGCCAAAAATGAAAACTCTTCACCATGTTCCATAAAGCCATTTTCTGCCCTAATGCCATCACCCCCCACTCCTTACTTGACAAGGGAGAAATGTAGTGACTTGAAGTCCAGAAGGGACCAACTTGACTTCACATGTCACAGGTTGAGGACTTTGGGGGCTCATTACAGTGAATCAAAGAGCCTTTCCCACTCTATTCCCGCGCCAGCAACATTTTTGATTTAGATGTTCCTTTCTGATGGGTTAAAAAGTGCAGTCTTTATATTTGCAGAGCTCAGGACTGTTGTTTAGGGCCTATCATAACACGGTTTCAATCCCTGAATAGTGTGTTCAGGCTGCAACACAGTGGGAACTATTTTAGCTGTAGTGAAGCTGCTCCCCTGATCCCGGAGGGTCCTTCAGTTCCACAGGCTGGTTTCCATTACTCCCACTCACTCTGACTCCCTGACCTCCATTTGGTCCATCACAACATGACCTACACATTTCAGATTGTCCTCTGGGGCACCCCACAGAAACACCTCTCAGAACAAATGCAAGTGGTTAGTTTTAAAGGAGGAAACTGGTATTTCAAGCAAAAGTGGTCACTTTTGACAAATAAAGTTCTAGCTTAATTTGGCAAGCTCTTTCTGCTACCTTTTGCAGTCTCATCTGTTTGCTTTTTCAATCTCAAATGTGTGTCTCTGGCATCATGTCCCTGGTTCCTGGTGGCAGCCCTTGAAGGACCAGCTGGCTGCACTCCCAGCACCTCACAGAGCAGGATTCAGCATGGAGCCAGAAACATGCACAGCTCGACACCATGACTGAGACACCAAAATGTCCTTGGGGGGTAGATAGTTTCCTTTATTTTCAGTTACTTACAGGCCATGGAGGCGAGGGGTTTCCCAGGAAAGCCACCCTTCTCTTTGCACAGTGGGGACTGTTGTCCTCATATTGTGCCACAGAATTACAGAATCACAGAATGGTAGGGGTTGGAAGGGACCTCTGGAGATCATCTAGTCCAACCCCCCTGCCAGAGAAGGGTCACCTAGAGCAGGTTGCACAGGAACGCATCCAGGCGGGATTTGAATGTCTCCAGAGATGGAGACTCCACCACCTCTCTGGGCAGCCTGTGCCAGTGCTCTGCCACCCTCAAAGTAAAGAATTTCATCCTCATGTTTAGATAGAACTTCTTAAGTTCAAGTTTGTGCCCGTTACCTCTTGTCCTGTTGCCGGGCACCACTGAAAAGAGCCTGGCCCCATCCTCCTGACACCCACCCTTTAAGTATTTATAAGCGTTGATAAGGTCCCCACTCAGTCGTCTTTTTTCCAGACTGAAAAGACCCAAATCCCTCAGCCTTTCTTCATAAGAGAGATGTTCCAATCCCCTAATCACCTCCCAGAGGCACCTTAAGGAAGAAAAGTCTCTCACTCATTTGAGGCCTCAAAATGGCTGCTGACACTACAAGTAAGATGGCCAGCTTAGAATAGTTTTCATGTGCCTTTTGACTTTATTTATTCACCATGTGCTGGGTCAGGGTCCTTGAAATGTGCCTGGGGAAAGTGTCTGCCCAGGTGATGGAGAGCGCCTGGATCCTGCAGGGTGTCCATGATGGAATGCAGCTCCTGGCAAGGTACCTCCTTGGGTGGGAGCCATCACAACCTGTCTCCTGCTGCAGGACTCCAGGTTACTGTTTTTTGGAGCAGGGAAGGGCCTGGGCTGAGAGCAAGGCTAAGGCACTGAGCCTCCAGTGAGCAGATTCAGGAGCTGAAGAAGGAAAATGGGAGGGGTGGGAGGCAAGGGAAGATGACTGAGGCACAGTCAGAGGGCTGGAAGGGACTCAAGGGGTGTCATATCTCCCCTGCCCCAAGGCACAAACTGCATTAACTAAACTCTTCCTGACAGATGTTGGTCTAACCTTGTCTTCAGGGAGCAAGACTGCTTCGCTCTACCCACTCTGCAGCAACCTCTTCCAGGCCTTCATTGTCCTCAGAGGTAGGGAGTTAAGCCTAATGTCTACCTTAAATCTCCCTTGCTGCAGTGTAAGTCCGCTGTTCCTTGGACACACTGGAGGAATTGTTTCTTTCCTTTTCATTGCAACATTTAACCAGTTTAAAGACAATATGCATATCTCCACTGCAACCTTCTCTCCTTCCTCAGTTCTCCTACTCTTTGCTAAGACATCATAATTTCTTGCTCTCTCTGTAATCTTTGAGGTTCCCAAAACCAGGACTAGAGCTATGATGAGACAGATACCTCCTGTTTACAATTCCTAGCCTTCCCTTACTTCCACTTCTTCTTGACCTGCAATCCCTAGATTACTTCTACAGGAAGCCACTTCTTCCCACCATGGTGGTTATTCCTGCTGAGGTAAATGACTGCAAAGGCAGAACAGGCAGTCACCTGAATGGCCACAACCCTGTTGTTAGCACCTGGGAAAGCAAGTCTGCAGGAGAGGGAGGATGTCTGTGACATCAGTTAAATCTGCTAGGATAAAATGTTGGACAATAGCAACAAAATCTCAACAGCAGCAGTAACCACCCTCAGATATGCCCTGTCAGAACCAGTAACCTGCAGGGCTTTACTACTCTCCCCCTCTGTTATTTCCCCTGAGTTAGTTTTCCTTTGGCAAATCCATGTCATTCCTGTTCCTTCATCTTTGGAGAAAACAAAATAAATTAGTGTTGTTGATACAAATGAGGAGACTGACACAACCCCAAGCCCACTGTTATCCTGAACTCCTTTATGAACTATTTCAGAGGATCCTCTGGGGGATCTTTTATTTTCAAACCTTGACTTGTGTCATCATCAGATGTAGCTCTTATGGCCGCTGCCAAAGACAGGAAGATTTTGAAAGACCCCAAGCTACATCCCAGAGCCCCAGTCCAGCTATTCCTCCAGGGCAAGAGAGCAGCACAGATAACCCCCACTGAGGATAACTCTCCTACCAGATCACCATCCACACCACAGGATTTAATCTGGGCTAAATTCCCACCTCACTTGAGCAGATTTCATGTGAAATAGTGTCAAGAGTTTTACTACAGTCAAGATCAAATCACACCACAGCAACTTCATCACCTTCTTCATACATACTCTGTCTCCCATACCCTTGAGATCTGTCACAAATCTGGTGTTCTTTTAATCATGATTTGTTTTTAACCAACATATGCTTGGTGTTGCTAAGCTCCTTCTGATCTTCAAAGTGTTCAAAAACGGCCTGTTACACTTGTTTCAACATTTTTCTAGTTGTTGAAAGTATGCTGATTGGTAGTTAATTCCCTAGCTCTTCCTTTTCCTCCACGTCAATAGACCCATATCTGCCCTCTTCTCTCTCTCTTAGGTCTCACATATCCTTCAAGATAGTGGCTAGCCAGTTTTCTGATTTAAACAAAAAAAAAAATTGTCTTTTCAAATAATTTCTTTAGACTGCCTTTTGCTTACTCTAGATTGAATTCCTCCTTCCCACTCATTGGTGTTGGCGTATTAGTCTTTGGCTCATAGCAGTTTTAGTGAAGGCTGATACATAAAAAGCATTAACCCTACAGGTTTTATTAGCTTCCCTTTCTCGCTAAGTGGAGGACCAGGTTCTTCCTTCATCTTCCTCTCTCTGCTGAAATATTAATAGAAAGCTCTTTGTTACCTTTCACATCCCTCGTTAGTTGTACTTCATCCTGTGCTTTGGCCTTTATGATCTTGTCCCTGCATGCTTGAGCAATTCTTTTATATGCATTTTTAGTAAACTGACCTAGTTTCCACTTCTTGCATGTCCTCATAGACTATCTGTCTGATGCATGAGATTGCCAGCCGTTACCAGCACAGGCTGTGTTTTACCTCCAGTCTGGAGACTGGGAAAACTGAGGTCCTCTACCAACTCATTTTCACCAGGGTGAGGGGTGAGGTTACTAAGAAGAAATATTGTAGGATCACTGCTTCTGTGAGTGAAGTAAAGAGTAACCTCAGTGTTGCACCACGTAGGAGAAGCAGATGCCTAAGGAAGAGTTGTGCCATCAAATGACAAAAGGTATCAACCCTCTGTATTCAATTATCAATGTCTCTTAATTACGCACTCTCCTTGAAAATTGGGGCATGGGATTTCTGAAGAGGAACAGGTTACTAAATGGTCTCAAACACACACTAGTGTGCATTAATCTTCTCCCAGTTTTTGTTAAAATTTTTGCTCTAGAAAAAAGCCAAAATGGTAACACATCTGCACCAACAAGCCCAAAAACCTGCATTTCTTTTGCCATCTCCCCTGTAAGCATTCCTGGGAACTGCAAGTACTTATTGAGGGATAGCTGTTTCCACTGTACTTTCCTGTGGAGAAGCATGGTGAAGAAAGTGCTGGAGTAAATTATCTGCTGTTTGAGTTATTGTCATGAATGATAAAACAGATGTTTCATACGCATGAACTTTTCATGATCTTGGGCTGCAGGCTGGCTAGATAATGTGAAATCCTATTACAGCATGGAACAAGGAGCTGTAGTGGGCATATAAGTCCCAAATCTAGCTCCCAATGATATAGTTTTTTCCACAGTTTATCCCTTAAACCACACACGTGCTAGTCCTTGCACATCCAGCAGCATTTCTGTACCCATTCTTAGCTGGAAGTGAGACTTTTGGCAAATTATTTGGAAAACTCCATAAAATATATATTCCTGTTTCCCTAGTTAATGCTAAGCCCATTGCCCTTCAGTGTGCTCGGGGTCTCTGGAAGGTTTCTGAGCCTGATTGTTTCTGTTGCCTTCTCCCAGGTGAGAACGTTTATTCTTACACCTACCATTAGCATGCCCTAGGCTTTGCAAGGGAAAATGCATCAAACCCCTTTGCACTGCCCCAGAGACACAAAGCAGCCGTAAAGCAAGCTAAAGCAGTTAATTGCTCTGCTTCCCCAAAGCAACATAAAGGAACGGGAGTACCCTGGAGAATCTGGCATTTACAGAGTAATTTCTGTTGCGTGAAAGGCATAACCATTAAAATCATAGACATAATGCTCAAAGGGATTTTAGGGCATCACATAGCCCAACTTTTCACACTGAGGTGGGCTCAAGGTTAGAGGTAGGTTACAAGCGATGAAGTTTGCTTGCACCTTTTTTAAAACTGAAGTTGATTACACAATATATTTCTGGAGACTGATTTGTACCTGCACGTGTAGAATGGCTGAGGTTTCTGAACAGATTTGCACACCAAATCCTCAGTCTATTGCCTCTGTTTTGCTGTGCAATTTTCATACCTATTGTAGAGCAGCTGACAGAAACCAGCATTGGAGACAGTAGCAGAACTCCTTTCTCCCAGTAGCTCCTGGGACTTGAATTAGGACTCACAAACTTTTGGAATTGCCACCGTACGAAAGGTTGTAACCCCACAGTTGGGAACCAGGCAAAGCCTTCCTCTAGCTGCACTACTGGGAGAAAACGATGCCCCTCCAGTGGGCCTGAGAACATGTAGCAGAGCTGAATATTCCCGACATGCTGTATGTGTTGATCTAAGATCAGCTCTAGATTATGTGACTGTCATATTCTCTTTGTAAACAGAATGAAATGTGATGGAGTTTTGGGATAAATGACTCTGATCTTGAGTAATTCCTTGCAGCCCTTCCTCGCATTCACCCTACTAATCATGAGGTTAGGGAAATACTGCTCGAAAGATGCGGTAATGACTTGGAGCCCAGCACAAGCAGTGAAAAATTGCTCTCTTTTAGAAAATATTGTCATTATCCCATAAATATGGCATATCTGCATAGTCTCTGCCTTAGCACATATGGAACATGGAGAGGAAACTATATTACATCATCACACTGTCATGTGCAGTTGGCAGGAATTCTGGGAGCCATTCCTTAACTCCATGTTCAGATGAGGGAAAGAAACAAATGACAGGTAGAGCTGTATCAAGGTGGAACGCTTAATTTTTTGAATAACTTTTCATCTGAGACAGATGGTATGATGATGGAAATATAAACCCATGTTCTCCCAACTTGGCCAAAGTTTCTGTGTGATGAAGTCCTTTGCATGTATTTTATGCCTGTGTTGAAGTAATTTTCTTGACTGTATCCTAAGAAAGTAGGGACATTTAGTTTTCTTTACCATATGCAATAAAAGTAATTGCAACGTAGGCCAAAACGACGTATTCGGTTTGGCACTATATGCTACTCAAATCAAATCCCTCAGCGATAGCATTGAGGGAAGATCTGTAGGATCAAAAAAGGCAGAACTCATCACATCTGCCATTGTAGGAGGTAAACCTGAGCTGTCTGGCTGGGCTTCCATCAGATCTGGTTGAGTCAGTACAGCCTGTGGTTCAGTTTATCCACCCACATATAGGTGTGTATTTCAGGAGATGAACCACCCCCCATCAACCCCATTGATGCTACTACTTGACTCTCCATTGACCATAAAAGGAGCCTGGGTTGGTTTGGTCACACACAGACTCCTTACTGAGATCTGCACTATGTGATGTTAAACTCACCCACTGAGTTCTATGGAAATCTGCAGAAGTCACTCTTCCATGGAACTGCATGGTTTTTGGTTGGGGCTTGTTTGGTTTTTTTCCGTAGGAAATGCATGGAAATGCGTCACTGATGGGTATGCAATGCCAGATACATACACGGGGGTCTGAGGGACTAGCTAGGGTTGACAGTTGACGTGCTGGACTGACACCATTAAAGGAAGAGAAAGGGGTCAAAAAGAACAGAGAAAAATGTGAGAGCTCTCATATATCCTGCTTCATAAATCTTTATTAAAAAGTGAGATATGCGTACACGTATTAATGCAATAGGCTCTGAAATCTCTGTACAGTAACATATAGATATAACTTGTGCATTACCAGCAGCACAAAGCAGGGCCATTTTTATAGGATTTCAGACAATCTTTCTTGTTTCCTGTGAATTGCAAGTCACAGAATATCACCCAGGTGCCTGCAATCAGCTCACGCTAAATTATTATCTTGAAAAGCATCCAGACATGGCTGGAAACAGCAGGAGACTGAGCTGCCACCACTTCTCTTCCTGATTTGTTCCAGTGATCTAATCATTCTCCCTTTGGAGAGGCAGGTAGACCGTGCCTCTACCTTAAGTTTGTCTCATTTTAAGTGCTAGTCATTGTTTCCTGTGAAACTTTTCTTACTTTGTACTTTCTCTGTGCCTCCAAGAGGCACCTCATTCTTCTTATCTAGTAATTTACAGAAGCCAAATTTTCTAATAACTTACAGAAGCCGGATCTTTCACTGTGAGATATTTTCTCGCAGCCATTTAGTTTTTTCTTCTGTGGCTTTTCTCTGCTTCCTGTACAATTTTTCAACACCCCTTTAAAAACATGGTTATCAGGCCAAGATGCGATATTCCAGTACGCACCGCTGCTGCAAACCCAGGTAGAATTCACATCACTTCTCTTACTCACTCTCCTCCTCTGTGTATGTCTGATGATCACATCAGTGATGTCACTTCCCCCAGCATCATTCTGAGTTAAAATTTACCTGTGTGTCCAATACCATCTTCAGGTCTGCTTTGGTCCGTGCTTCTAGGATGCAGGTGCCACTTTTATTCAATTTCATTTACTTTGAATGGGCTCAATTTGCAAAATGTTTTGTCATCTTTTTATTACTGTCTAGTCACAGAATAATTTTATAGTCGGTCCTCTTTAAGTCATTGGGAAACTCTAGATTCAACCCCAAAGTTGCTGATAGAAAAAAATGGAAGGTTTTGGACCAATTTCTGTGAAATCCACTAGAAGATCTATTGCTTGATAAATTCTACTCACTAAAAATAAAAATTCGTTGTTGGTTAAGTGGTTCTTTAATCCATTAAAAATGTGCTTTGTTGTTGTACAGGTCATGTTTTGGTTTATTTTATCTTATTTACAATATTATGTGGTAGTAAAAGTATAGAACATCTAGTGGATATTCAGGCCACGCAGTCTCCTTAATCAGGCAGTTTACTGCCATATGCAAAATATCAGATTTGTCAGATAAGTGCTATTTTCATATTAACATGCCATTAATGGTCATTAATTGTAGTCCTAGACTTTAACCTCATTATTGATTTATGAACATGTCTCTTTTTGATACAAATGGCTGGTTGGCTTTCAGCCTATATTTGCATTGTCTTGTTTGTCCTCATCAAATATTGGCAGAGAACTAACATTTTTCCAGTCGTCTGTAATTTCCCCAGTATTGTGAGATTAAAAGGAAACGTCAGGGAACCAGAGACCGCATCAGCTTCATTTTAAGATGTCCGAGTCAAAGTCACCCAGGCTTGCTGATTTCAAAAAGAATTGTTTTATGTTCTCTGAACCACTAAAGGCTCAGACAGCAGTTGATCATCCTCATGTGATCTTAGTGTATCATCCTGCTTGCTCCCAAATACAGACTAGAAGCACGCTACCTTTATTGCTACTAGCATTTAATTTGTTCCTGACACACTTAAAAACCCCCTCTCTTTCTTCCTGTCTTTGGCCTTTTCAGCTCTGGATAGTGTCTGGTGTCTTCAGCTTCCCTTATCAACCACCTGATTAGGGAGAAATCACAAAACATATTTCTAATCTTCTCATTTTTTATACTCTCTTACTTTAAAATTGTTTCCACTCTTTGCCTTTACTTGCCAATTGCACTTTTAACTAAAACTGGTGAGTTGTTTTTTTTTTTTTCTTTTCTGATGATATGACACATTCTTCATAAAAAAAGTCCAATTGTTATTCCTGATGACTCTTAATTTTCTTTCTTTTAGCACATTTTAATGCATTTTTGGTTACAAGCCACGCACTTATAGGTAAACCTCACTGCTTCCGTTTCTGCTATGGATAATGCTGAACAAGTGATAAAGAAAGAGTTTGAAACTTCAGCAGGAGAGTCCCAGCATACAGACAGATGTTAGCTGTAAGCATCAAAATAATAATAATAATTAAAAAAAAATTAAAAATCACTGCAGTTAATCTACTGGGGAGGGGATTTTGTTAAAGCATCTACCCGAGGGTGTCAGAGCAGTTCACAGGACACCAGTTGGATTGCTGGGAGCATTAAGGCATTGGCTGACCACTGCCTGGCTGTGTTACCACTGTCAACTTTTTTCTCTTTGCCCTTTGAATATGAACAGATAACACTAAATAAATTGTACAGTAAATATCTGTGCTCAAACAGAGTTCAGTGGAGGTTGCAGACGCAATCACAGATCTGCTGTTCCTGACTGTCTGAAGACGTGCTTTGCAATGAAATAGTTTTCTTCTGCATATTTCCTCTTGTTTGTTTGCTTTTGTTAATATGCTGTTTCCCAGGGACCGTGTTTTTTTTAGTGAGGGAAGAAAGTAGCTTTCTTTTCATACATTCCTGTTTGCTTGCTTTTTTAATATGCTGCTCCCATGGATTTCTCCTTTTTTGTGGCGAGCGAAGAATCCCGCAATATGTTGCATCAGTCTCCGCCCTGTGCACCAGCAACACAGCCTGAACCACCTCTCCAGCGCCGCAGCAGAGAGCAGAGATGGAGCTAATATTAACCACGTGCAGGAAGCGTCTATCAGCCACAGACAGCCAGGTGTTGAGAAGCGCTGCGCTGCCGAGCCTGATGTGGTAGGCACAGGTGAGTTTACAGAGAGATCTTGTCTTTCCCTTTTCGTCTCCTGCTTTTATGTCTCCGATCTACTTGTCAGTGCGTTTTTACTGGCGGAGGCCCTGCTATGCAGATCATGAATGTATGTAGCCACACATTCGTGCTCCGGCATCGTAGCAGGCTCACAGAGTTTTCTTAAGAATCACCCACGAAGGAAAAATGCTGATTTTTATGACAAAACGCAGCTCAAATGAATACGGCTAGAATTCCACACAACGAAAGATAAAGGAAAATCTCTAGACCCTAGACCTCCTTGCAGTGAAATTTCAAAGGTCAGCAGGCAACAAGGCTCTTCTTGCATTTCTCAAAAACATTAGAATAATTCAGGAAGTCTGAAAAATATCTCTATGTCTCTCCCTTGACAAGGTCAAGGTAAATATTTGTGTTGCTCAATTCTTATGCTGCTTCACCATTGCGGCTGTTGTTGAGCGTGTTGTGACTTACCAGCTGTGAAGGCAATGCAGGAGACACAGGGACAAGAGGAGGGAAAAATAATTTCCTCCCTGGAAGCTACTGAAATCTGTGAAGGATTCCTTTACAGATGATGGGATTACTCCTGGCAGGGCAGATTCTTCTCCGTAAAGTAATCACTGGCTGATCTTTTGAGGGATGAGTGATACCAGCTGTGTTCTTCTACTCTGGAACACTTTTTAGGAAACTATTAGAAAATGTGATTTCTGTAGTTATTCAAATCAATTACAGATTGAACATTTGAACTTAAACTCATGGCTGTATTTCCTGACTGTCCTCATCATTTTTTTAAAATGGGTCTTGTTCAGAAGATGTTGGAAAACAAGTTTTTATTGGAGATTCCATTGAAAAGTTGCAAACAACATGTCATCAATTCAAAGTCTTGTGTCTGTGTCTATATTTACTTGGCTGAGGCCACTTATTAATTCCACATTTCTTATCTTGTTCTGATGATTTCAGCTAGCAGGATGCAAGATATGAGTGTCACCAGCAAAAGTCAGCATGATCTATTGGTTGACCCTAATTTCTGAGCAATGTACTTGCCTGTTTCTACTGTTCCTTAGTGAATATTGGGTGATACATTCACACAGTTAGGTAACATCACCCAAAATTTACTTTCAAGTCTACTCCCTTGATCATTCACTTTGACTAAATATTAATTGTAACTTGTGCTTTCTTTTGGAGTGAACTATCTCTTCATCCAACATAAAACCTGCCATGGGGCAATAGTTCAGCTTAAGGGCCCTTCCCAATAAACGGGACAAGTAATACTGCAGTGTATGTGTCTCCAAGCACCACATCGCATCCTCCAACACAAACAGTCCTCCAAGGCACATCTTGTATTTTGATGGTCCATGCCATCAAAAGACCCCTGGTCCACAGAGAGGTCCACAAGCTGCTTTGGGCAATAGAAACAAGAATAATGCACATAAATGGATAATGATGTCTTAGAGGCCCAGGACAGCTGATGCTCAGAGAAGACCACTGCCAAGTGCTACGTAATGTGACAACTAGAAAGTGCCAGCACTCAATGATGTGGATACAAGCTTTCTGCACCATTTTACTGTGGGCCCACATCCGCTCTCCAACTGGCCATAATAGATATATCTAACAATATAAACGCAGCCTGAAGTGTTTTTGCCTTGGCTATGCAGCTTATAAACTCTACCCACTTGAATCCTCTGTGTCCAGTCCTCTAGGCTTAAGAAAGAGATTTGACCTTTCTGTTCCTCTTAAAATATTCAGAGTAAACATTTTTTAAGTTGAAATATCCGAACAATGTGTTTTAGTCCATGTTTAATACACAAAAATAACCCACTTGATTTTTTACTAAGCAGCCCCCTCAGTACTATAGAATATACCAATATCCATAAATGGTGAAAAAACCCTGGAATCCCCAGCAACCCTCCAAAAATAAAGAAATGACTGTTATTATAACAATGCGTAATGGGAATGCTATTTGAGATACATCATACTCTTTACACACTGCAAGAAGCATCCTCTGGTGCTTGGATCCCACCATTTCCCTTGGAAAAAAGGTCATGGAAATCAAACCCACAAACCTTATGTTTAAATAACATTGCAGGCCTGGCTGCAACCCATGACGGTAATGAAAATGCTTAATTAAGGTTTCCAGTTTACCCCTAATTCACTCCACATTGTTTAACTATTACAGCATATGTCTCACATTGTACTTACAGAGAGATCTCTCAGGGACTGAAGAGTCCCTCTACACCCTGGCAGTCTGGATGAACTGGAAAGGATTTTATCCTAGTTCTTGAACTTAATATTTCTGTGGGTTTCTGCATGATCTTTAATACTGTAATCTTGGTAGTAGAATCTGGCTTTTTACAATAACATTCAAATAATCAAGGGCAGTCTAAGTGTGGCAATATTATTAGCAAAATTGTTGAAGACTACTGCTTTATTTTTTATTCTTCTATTGCTGTAACATTCAAAGATGAAGCACTAAAAAAAGGTCTTAGGAGACAGGGTTTTCTCACAAGGTTTCTAGGTGACTTTGGACAATAACCTAGGTCCAGATTGAGCCCAACTGGCTTTGATTCTATGCTTCCTGAACTGTCAAAGGATGAGAAAGACAGAGAAAGAAAAAAAAAAAAAGAGGGAATAGAGACTTTCAGAGAGAAGTTCATCCCACATTAATGAGGATTGCCCAGGTGACTGACTTTCTTCTTTGAAAGCTGAGGGAACTTTGGTCAGCTGTTTTCCTGCTCAGGGAGCTTCAATCAAGCAAGTAAACTAAATAAGAGACATTTGGGCATATGTCTCCAGGCAGCAGATCCTTAACTGGTGCAATGGGAAGTACTGAAGAAAGATTCACTAGAGAGCAAGAGATGCTGTGTCCACAGTAGCTCAGCTGGGCAAGTGCCCCAACACAAGTCCTGTCAGTAGAATATGTTATTCATGCGGTCCTTAAACTCACATAGAGGGCAGGGTCTTCATTGGTCCATGTGCATTGGTTTCATAGGATGTTAGCTCATATCAATAATAAGGTCTGGAATTTTTTTCAGAATCTAGCACATGGTGTTCTACCCCAGGTCCTGCAAGAACAACACGCCTTCCCATCAAAGACTGTCCAAAAAAGTGTTTAAAGAGTGGCTATTTTTTTTTTGAGTTTAAAACATGTCAGCTCACACAACCAATCATCCCTACACTGAAGTATGGCCTGCCTTGAACTCCCATTGCAGGTTCACCACGTCTTCTAACACTGCACTGGAGGGAGTCCTGGGATGTCATGCAGAGGTGCAGCAGTCATGCAGAGTGACTCCAAGAGTTACCTGCCTGACTCTGATGAATGGTATATCCCAGAGGGGCACAGCAGATCAGTTGAAGACAAGCTGAAGCTTCACTGTTGCCATCCTTGTTAGTGCCTGGTCCATCTGGCCTGCTCCAAGACTGCAATTTATCAACTCAGGTCCTGTTACTCATTGTAAATAACTATTTACCTCCCTCACACTTCTTTAATAATGACCCAAGCTTACAGCAAATTTAATACAGTCTAAATGTGAAACTTATTTGGCTTTGTAAAGCTGTTTCAGTCCTATGTTGACTTTTATTGACAATTGTATTTATTTTTACAGGCACAGTGTTTTTCTTTTCCTATGTCTTGCAACATGCTTAAGACAGAGGCAGAAGATTAACCCTTCTACATCCAGACCATTAAAACCCAAAGCACATCCAGCCAAGCTGCAGAGCCATACACAGACTCTGCTCAGGGAAAAAAACGCTAAACCTGTGAGGCTTCCCAAAACCAGGGGCAACTTTGTACAGGGAGGACACATTTTGCTAGGAGAAGGTTCGTTAGTGAACACAACATAGTAAACTATTATTGTAACCAAGTTTATCATATCACAGAATCACAGAATGGTAGGATTGGAAGGCACCTCTGGAGATCATCTAGTCCAACCCCCCTGCCAGAGCAGGGTCACCTAGAGCAGGTTGCACAGGAACGCTTCCAGACGGGATTTGAATGTCTCCAGAGATGGAGACTCCACCACCTCTCTGGGCAGCCTGTGTCAGTGCTCTGCCACCCTCAAAGTAAAGAAGTCCCTCCTCATGTTCAGATGGAACTTCCTATGCTCAAGTTTGTGCCTGTTGCCTCTTGTACTGTCACCGGGCACCACTGAAAAGAGCCTGGCCCCATCCTCCTGACACCCGTCCTTTAAGTATTTATAAGTGTTGATAAGGTCCCCCCTCAGTCGTCTTTTTTCCAGACTGAAAAGACCCAAATCCCTCAGCCTTTCTTCATAAGAGAGGTGTTCCAGTCCCCTAATCATATCTTGGCTCTGGCAATTTCCTCAGTGAGTGGATTTGCCTAGCACAGTACTACTAGTCTAGAAACTAATTTCAATTTTGAAGGGGTCTGTAAAGTGTGTCTATGACGAGTGACAACCACATAGCATATAGATACCCACATATGTTTTAAGCTGCCAAGGATGAGTATTAACAGCCTAGAGGTCTAATGCGGATTTGTTTTCTCAGGCAGATAAACCAGCCCACCCCTAGGCCATCAACAAGATGCTTCTAACATCTGAAGGGGAATGCTGATTGGCATGGTCCAAAACTGGATCAGATTTTCTTCCAGCAATCAAACTTTAGGCATGACCACAGCATGGTTAAGCCCATTCCCTTATTTTAACACTACTACTGTAGTCATACAAACAAGTCTGAATCTAGCTTTATGTTCCTAATCGGGACTAATGCCTGCAAGTTAGCACAGACACTGAAAAATCCAGAGGGTCACACTTTATTAAGACCTCATGTTATTTCACGAGGCAGTGTTATTTCATAGCAGTCGAGGCTCACTTTTTTCCAAGACATAAGACAAAAAGAAGTTGGTTTGCCAAGAATGGATGTGTTCATTACCGCTCCATATATGTAACACAGATGTCTCACAAGACAAAAAGCTAAGACTGTTCTGCAGCAGCACAGATAATTTATGTTACCCTTCCACAGCTAACTGTCCTTCCACGATTACAAAATGTTTCCTTCTCTTTCCTCCTTAAAAAAAAATAATAAAAGTACCCGTCGGGATGCTTGGTGGGAGGATGGAATGTCTGTTACGCTGAAATAGGGGACTGTGTTGGCTAAACATTGATGTGTGGAGTGTAACTTTTATGTAAATTGTGATCTTTAAACATTTAACAGCTGCTCCTCACACAGCATGCCCTCTTTCCCTGTAGAGTGAACACCCAACAAAGCCTGTAGTGCTGAAATATTTTGCGTTCTGGGATTTAGAATGCCTCTTCTCTTAGGGCAGGATATAGTAAAAAATTAACCCACAGATCATTAGGAAGTGTTATCTTGTCAGCTTGCATTTCTGCGACAGAACTAGGAGGGTTTACTGGGACTGAAGCAGACAATGTCTTCCAAAATAAAGGACACTGGAATACAGCAAAAGTACAAACCCAGTCATGGAATGAGAAGTCCATCATAGACTGAAACCATGAAAGGATCTAATCAGCCTTGTATTTTAGCATTTTTTCTCACAGTGGGACCACTTAAGGGCAAACCTTTTGTGTACTGTTTTTATTTTTGGTTCTGTGTCATTTTTTATGGGGAATAGGATGGAGAGGTTTTATTGTTCTCAGATTTGAATTTATTTCAGCAAGTTACTCATCTGTGACTAACTATATTTGTTATAACGCCACGGACATCCTGTTCTAGAAGAGCTTTTCTGTTTTTTTTTTTTTTCTTCTTTACTGTGTGCTGAATTTGAATTTCCCCTATAATATCCTAGCTAGGATCTCACAACTCTTATTTCTGAATATTTATTAATCACAATAATTTGCTCAAGGAACCAGAAATAAAATTACTCTCAGTTAAATATCACATATATCCAGAAAATAAAAAAAAAAATATGTTTCCAATCTGCAATGTTGTCCATGCTCCAAGTGCTGCTGTTTAATAACAGAGTATCTCAGGCACAGCATGGAGGATGAGCATGTTACAGTAAACAGATTCTTTCTCTGATAGTTCTTCACCAGTAATCCCAGTTCCACCACTGATTCAAAATCACAGGACAAGGACAATGACAACGTTAATACTGCTCCACACTCAGAATTTGCAGCTGTTTTCATTTGCCTTCCACATTTTTACACAAACATATTTGCCTTTTCAACCATAAGGGTTAAAAATACACCTTTATTTAAAAAGAACAGCCTAAATCACGTGACCCCAAAATCTGGCTTTTGAGGAAAAACAAAAATCATGGGTCTTCTAACGATATCGTTCTCCTTCCAGTTTTATTCTTATTAAGTGCAAATTAGTCTAATCATAGAATCATAGAATTGCCAAGGTTGGAAGGGACCTTTCAGATCATCTAGTCCAACCATCAACGTAACTCTGACAAAAACCATCACTAAACCATATCTCTAAGCACTATGTCTACCCGTCTTTTAAATACCTCCAGGGATGGTGCCTCCACAACTTCCCTGGGCAGCCTGTTCCAATACTTAATAACCCTTTCAGTGTAAAATTTTTTTCCTAATATCCAGTCTAAACATTCCCTTGCACAACTTAAGGCCATTTCCTCTTGTCCTATTGCCTGCTACCTGGGAGAAGAGACCAGCTCCCACCTCTCTACAACCTCCTTTCAGGTAGTTGTAGAGAGCAAGAAGGTCTCCCCTCAGCTGCCTTTTCTCCAGACTGAACAACCCCAGCTCCTTCAACCACTCCACATAAGACTTGTTCTCCAGATCCCTCACCAGCTCTGTTGCCCTTCTCTGGACCCGCTCCAGCACCTCAGTATCTCTTTTGTGGTGAGGGGCCCAAAACTGGACACAGTACTCAAGGTGGGCCCTCACACCTCATGCTAAATACTAAAAATAGGATAGAGAGCAAGAAAGAGTTCATCAGTTTGACCATAAAAACGTTAAGATGTCTGAGTAAGCTAATCATAGGCATATTCCGGAGTCAATGGAAGACAGGGATAGGGGATTGAGCTAATTTATTTTAAACACCTATCTTAGTATGAGGACAATTTCCCTCTGGGATTGACCAAAGAGGGAGTCTAGTTCACTATTTGGAATACATGCATAACAGATGCATAATCTAATTATTTTAGATGACCTTAATTCTACCCCATATGACTTCAACAGAGCCCCCGGAAGTCACGGCGTGCCTTGCAGTATGAAAATGTTCTGGGAAAATACCAACCTTTGCAAAAGGCCAGAGCAGAAACCCTACATGAAAGAGTGCTTCAAAATAGCATTGTTGTGGGACATAAACAACGTGCGTCCTCTGTGCAAGGACAAATTCTGCCGTCCCATTCATGTCCTGCTCCTGGCCTTTGGCTGTTGCTGCCCTCTGGGATCTGACAATGGGGATAAAATATTTCACTTATGAAATCAATGTTTATAACACATATGAAGAACAACACTTAGGAAGTTCTTTACAATGAGGGTGGTGAGACACTGGCACAGGTTGCCCAGAGAGGTGGTGGAGGCCCCATCCCTGGAGACATTCGAGGCCAGGCTTGATGAGGCTCTGAGCAATCCGATCTAGTTGAAGATGTCCCTGCTTACTGCAGGGGGGTTGGACTAGATGGCCTTTAAAGGTTCCTTCCAACCCAACACATTCTATGATTCTATGATTCTATGATTCTGATCATCTTAAAAATCCTATGGAGCAGGACTGGAAAGGCAGTATACCCAAGACGGAAACATCTCTAAGATTGCGCATTGATTTTCTACCCTTTGCAAGTAATTCCCACTTGCAGTACATATACACACCAATATCTTTGGAAATGCGCTGTAAATCTGCTGGGGATCTTCAGCTCCACCTTCACCACAAGCTCCCCCTGGTCTGATGCTGAGGTATAAATAGAACATATGCTTTCTTTTGTTACACAAAGCCAAGCCGCAACAATGCACAGTAATGGGTACTTCCGTTGTTATTATTACTGTGGGACAGACAGGGTCTAGCTCCAAAACACCATGGTGAAAGGGAGCAACCCTAATTGCCTTGAAATTGGGTCTAGAGGGAGCAGTTTCCTGTCTAAACCTGTTATGCTAATTATAGTCCTGCAAAATGAACATGAACTTTGACCCGTTTGCAGACATAGCTTGGCCTGGCTCCAGTAACAACCTCCAGGCGGGTGGGTCCCACTCATGAATCACCACAAAAGCAGAGCCTCCAAGTGTACAACGAAAGAGGTGAAAAAATGCTGACGGAACAAAGAGATTCTAAACAGAATCTCTAATGCAAACAGGGTGGGTAGAAATGCACAGAGAGTAAAGACAGCAGACAGACCTCGTGAAAGTCTATTTGTCTAAGCACAGCCTGGAGCATAAGCATTGTTCTATGAATTAAGATACAAAACTGAATGGAATCCAAGTTCAGACTCTGGCTCTTGTAGACCCTTGTTTCATATTTTTCATCAAGACACTGATTCTATTCTTCAGAGCTGATAAAGACCTTTGAAGAACTGGCTCCCAGGTCACCTTCTCTCTGCAAGATGGACAACTTGTAATTCCTCTCTACCCATCATGGCTTTTGCATGAGCCCCTCCCTCCACAGTCTTGTAACCATATGAAGGATAGTTAAAATATGTAGACATAGCTATACACTTTGCATTCATTTATAAATAAAGATTGCCATAAAACTCTAGTCTCTGAAATAAAGTATGAATAGTCATTTAGAGAAGTCATTTAAATGTGTCAAAAGTTTAATTTCCTGGACGTATTTCAGCAGTCACAAAGTGAGTTGAACCTTCTTGGATCCTTGGTAATTATCAGGCATCCTGAAACAGTAATTTAGTTGATGTTTTAGATCCTGTAGATGAGATTCTGGATTTAAAATATAAGTGGGAATTACATTGTTTAAAAATTTTGAACATAAAAATAGTATCCTAGAGGGCATGAATGTATTACGAGAGCGTACGTTTGGGGTCTGTCAATCCATAAGAAATGTCTCTGTCATTTCGGTCAGCAATGACATGTAAATTCACTGTAAATATCCCATAAATGAGCAGACAGATAGGCTAAAAAATGTATAAAATACTGAATGAGGGGTCAACTTGTTTTCTGACCCTTCCTCTAATGTTTACATCACAGTTTACATCACCTCCTGTCATGTCAGCCGTGGCTCTGAGATGAAATGTGTTGATGCGATTGGTGATATCCCTGTATTGCTGAAGTGACAAAGGCAGCTAGTTTGCTTATGTACTCCTCTGCATAGCTAAACACTTGAAATGAAACACAGCTCAGCAGGACTACGCTACTATGGTGAAACAAAACATTGGCCCATCTCACTGAAAGAAAGTATATGCCTTGGGGCTATGTCTTGTGCCGTCCTCCGATGATTTTTTCCATATTTTGCTTGTAAAATGTAGCAATCTAACCTGCTCTGCATCCCTCCCTGCTTGCAAGGTTATCCCAGGTAATTTAAATTTCATAAACCTTTGTCTGAGATAAGGCTAGGAGACGATGTAAGCCTTAGACACTCAGATGAAATGTCTCCATTTTTTCGACCTAAAACTCCAGGAACTAAGACAGGGTCATGTCAGATTATGATGTCTGAATTTAGTAAGATAAATTCCTCCATTGGTGTTGTCTCTCAGAATGATTTCTCATTGTGACAGACAACCCTTGACAACACAGACAACCCTTTCAGAAATCAGTGGTACCACTGTAAGGTGGTACGACGTGTAAACCAAGAAAATGGGGAAAATAAGGAAAACTATCCTCAGCAAATTCCCCCAGAAAAAAAATCAGCGCAGCAGGGAAATCATCACTGGAATTGCTCACAAGGATCTTGGGGAATGGAAGGATTTCTATAGAGGAGCATTTGTAAACAGGTCAGTTCGTCCACTGCAGCCACTCACAAATCCCATTTAATTTTCCTTCTAAGGCTGGCAGTGTCTTGCACAAGGCACCGTAACCAAGGTTGCATGGTTAGACATTGAGTGTTAAGGACAGTAGGCTTTTCATTAAGGAGGGTTTTCAAAAGCATCCCATTTCCAACGTGGTGTTCAGCTTCCTAGATACATCTAAAATGCCTACAACTCATGTAGGATCATGCATTATTAATTGATTCCAGACAGAAGTAACAGATGGAATGTGCTAAGCTAAAATAAGAGTCTTCAGCCTTTAGTAGGGAGGAGTGATCACTTTGTCTTCAGTCTCAAAAGGGTAGTTGTTACTCAGTTCCAAAACTCTAAGCACCAACAGTCTGAGCACCATTTATCAATGTATTAAATACATCTGACAGTGGTAGAATATTTTGAAAAATATTGCAGCCAGGCCAGGATTACTGATGTCTCGTCTGTTACTACAGGTAACTGGGTACAGTAATCAACACTAGTGATGTGATGACAAGGGGAAATGTCCAGAAGTGGGTCTCTTTTTTAGTAAAGGTTTCTCTGAACTTGGCTGTGTAAAAAATTGGAGTAAAGGGAATGCTCAGCTTCCAGGTTTCCAGGTTATGTTAGTCACACTGGAATTAATAACACTTAGAAACAAAAAGCCTTCTTGCAAAAATACAGATTTAACTTTGGTAAAAATGATAATTTTTTCATTGATGCAAGCACTGAACATAATCAAGAATAAATCTGCAAATCTGTATGTATCGTGTAAGAAGCCCACAAAGAGACAGGTAGTCTCTAGTACCACCATTTTCTAGGTTAGGGAACAAAAGGATCATACAGCCATAGGCATGGTGAAATTTCCATCACAGCAGACCAGAAACCCATGTTTTCTCATCTCAACAAGACAGAAATAATGAACACATGCCTTGGAATTATGAAACTGTGGTTGAATTTCCAAGAAAGCTTAGCAGTTGTGATTGAGCCAAATGCCTCAAGCCAGGAATCCTGGTGTACACACATTAGAGGAGGAGAGAGTGTTTGGGATGCTTGTGGCGAGGAACGTCTTCAGGCTCAGAGAGGTCAGCAGGACTGCTCAGAGAGCAGGACAGGCTACTGTGCTGGTGCAAACAATGTGGAACCGGGTCTCCCGACAAAGGGACTACAGGAAGAAACAGAGACAGACATTTCACTAAACAAAACAAGACTTCCTTGACATTTCGTGCACTCGGAACTGACTGATGTTGAGGAGCTCTAGAGTAGTCAAGTGATCACGAATCCCAAGAAAGAGCATTCTGAAGAAAAGGCCCCAAATCTGAAAGATGGTTGTGAAATGAAAACTGATCTTCAAGAGAAAGCTTGGGTCGGAAATGTATCTTGCAGCTGTGTTTTGTTTAATCCCTTGTCCTTTCCTTAGCTCCTTCTCTGTCTTAGACAGAGACATTCAGACACAGCCATGAACATGGCTCAAAGGAAAAATAACTCTTCATATTAAAAAAAAAAATGCTAAGAGGAGAAAGCCAAACCCTAATAAACCTGACACTTCACATTTTTATTCAAAATGTATTCAAAGCTCTGTCTTCAGGACGGGTGAAGGAAGAGGGAAGTGGAGACAGGTAACATGCTGACTGACATGTGGACAGCCCTTACAGCAGATGGGACTGTTAGGATTTCACTCCAATGGTTCACCCCAGGAGAGAGCCAATCTGAATTGGGAAGTCCCCTGCTCACATTGGCATTTTAGGATCTCAGGGTGGGATTCCTCTGCCTACATCGGGTATCTCACAGGCATCCCTTAATGGATGGCAATCAGTCAGTAGGCTTGTAGGCCATGAGATGTCTGATCCATGAGGTGCACCAGCCCTGGGAGAAGCCCTTAGGCCATGCCCTGGGTGGCGGTGGCTCTGCCTCACCTGCAGAGGAATGTGTCCTCTGCCAACACCTGCGGCTGGTCGTTCCCTTCAAAAGGCTCTAGGAAAACCTACTCCAAATATTTTGTAATTTATAGGGGAAAAAGTGAGATGTTATTAGCAAATCTTAGAAAATGGAGACATTTTCTGGAGTTATTCACTTCTTTCCACTATCTACAGTGGCTACACCTGTATTAGTGTATTACATAAAGCTGGGACCAATCTCTGGCCCTGAGTGTGTGTATCTGGTCTCCATGCCCAGCTGCTGGCAGTGGGGTGGCCGGGCAGCCTGTGTGTGGAGCGGCCGGGGCTGCCCTGTGCCGGACACAGCTGGTCCCAGGCAGTCCCAGCTGGCTCCAAGGGCCCCAGCGCAGGACACAGCTGAGCCCCTCAGCCAAGCTGGGGGCGCTGGGGGGAAAAGAGGTTTGGGAAAGGGCCGAAGGCGGCCCAGGCAGAGGAGGAGGAAGGCAAGGAGGGAGCAGCAGCAGAGGGAGCCCCGGGGCAGAGGAGGAGGAGGGCAGGAGGTGCTGCAGGCCCGGAGCAGGGATCCCCTGCAGCCCTGGAGAGACCCTGCTGGAGCAGAGATCAGCAACATCTGTAATGCTTCCCTATATCTGAGTTCAGAAAAAAAGTATTTGGCCAGTGTTTGTTTTTTTTTTATTTTCACACCAGTGGTGGAGAGAAAAGTGTCAAATTCCTACATGTCACACAACCATTAAACTTTGTAGACTTTAGGAGTTGCAAGTGAAGGAAAGCACAGAATCATAGAATGGTTCATGCTGGAAGGGACCTTAAAGATCATCTAGTTCCAACCCCCCTGCTATGGACAGAGACACCTCCCACTAGACCAGGCTGCCAAAGTCCCATCCAGCCTGGCCTTGAACACTTCCATGGATGGGGCATCCACAGCCTCCCTGGGCAACCTGTTCCAGTGCCTCACTACCCTCAAAGTAAAGAATTTCTTCCTAATATCCAATCTAAATCTACCCTCCTTCAGTTTGAAACTGTTACCCCTCATCCTATCATTACATTCCCTGATAAGGAGTCCCTCCCCATCCTTCTTATAAGCCCCCTTTAGGTACTGCCCTCTGCTCGTTCCTTCTCTTCCCACATAGCCTCCTCTCCTCGGTGTTTCCTAGGGGACTGGGATCAGGTCCTGCTGGTCCTTCATCTGTCATAGTACAAAATGGTGCTGGATCTCCCACTGTCCCACCTCACTCCCTGCCAATAAGAGACCTCTTACCCTGATGCATCTTCTTCATAAGACAGGCAATTGCTTCTGTGTTTCCTGGCCCTGGATTATCACCAGCATTTCACATCATCCTCCTTTCCAGAATGATTAGTTCTGAGGGATGATAAACAATATCAGGGAACACAGTAAGAGGCAACAGAAACATTTTTGTGAGGATAAAACATTTCAAAACACTCTGTAAATGAAGACTAGAAAAGACTGAAGTCATCCAGACATTTAGAGTAGTAGTGAAACACCTGGCCCCAGATCGTCTCTGATTTCTTGCAGGATAATGAAAAATGAGGACCCTTGAACAATTTGAAAAGCAAATGATTCAGGGACTCCTGTTTTCTGCACAGGCTTTTTTTTTTCAGTCAGTTAAGGAGAAAAAGGAAACTTGTATTTTCTATTGTGTTTGTTGCTCTTTGGAAGCAAAGAGAGAAAATTTTCTTCTATTTCAGATTACTGGTCAGCAGACTGAAAATTTCTGCCTCGGCCTTCATTGTGGAAGTGTGACTGGAGCCTCTACAACAAAATCTCCTCAAACAGCCAAGGGTTTATGCAAGTGGGAATACACTGACATATCCTTCCTCTATTTTCTCCTTTCTGCCTTTTGTGCAGCAGTTGGTTCTATCAACACCTTATTTTTCTTTATTAAGAAACAACCTTTAATCCCAAAGGACCCCTGAATAGTAGCCTGAGGCTTTTCGGAGCTTCAAATGTTTGGATTCCTTAAGCAGAGAAGAAAAATGTAAGAAAACTTCAGCTCTTCATCTAAAGACTGTGTCTGACTCACCAGCTACTGGACGACAATCTGGAAAGTTTTAAACTCTCCTGACAGTTTTGGCCATTAATAACTTAGACGATACATGATTTTCTGAGACTGCCAACAACCTCATCTGTCACAGCCTTCAGTCAGGACTCTGTACATGATTTTATGTCACTTAATGCTTCTGTGCAGAGGACTTTTCAATTAATAAAGGTGTTCACAAGAAGACCTGGCAAAGCGTGGTGAGTGTGTGGAGGGATGCCTGGCTCCAAAGCCCTTTTCAGCTCATCCCAGCACTGGTGCAGAGAGTCTCAGGCCCTTCACTGGCATCGTGCTGTGGATCCATGGATTCTTATGTGTCCTGCAATTTTTGTAACCATAAGCAAGCAGAATCGTGCTGTCTAGAAGAATGACATTCAAGCTCAGGTTGGATGGGGCTCTGAGCAACCTGATCAAGTTGAGGATGTCCCTGCTTGTTGCAGGGTGGTTGGACTAGATGGCCTTTAAATGTCCCTTCCAACCCAAACTATTCTATGATTCTATGACTGAGAAACATGCTACTGCTAAGTGCTTTTAAAGTTTCCCTTTAGCTACCAATAGTACTCTGTGTTTTGGGATTTAAGATAAGAGGTCTTGTTGCAGCTCTCAGTGGCTGGAAGTTATTTCTGTACTCATCATATTTGCTGTCTGTCTGCAGGGATTTCCCTAAAGCTGTAACAAAAAGTGACATCCTTCACATGCCACTAACCCTGCATGTTCAGAATACAGCCAAATAATGCCCAATGAAGTCTGAAGCCACTGGGGAAAAACAAATATATAAAAATAAATTTGATGCCCTTGCATTGTGAAAGATGCACAGACAATGATGCACAGGAGAAAGCCTGCAGAGTGTTACTGAGCTGTTAGTCGAGCATCGAAAAACAGTATAAAGACTTCATCAGTCACGGCGACCAATTTACACTGTATCTTAATAGGGTGAGAAGATATTTTTTGTATGTGTGTATATAAAAAATGTACTTTTTCCTAACAGAGACTAGCACACCATTCCTGCCAGGATTTGATGAAAATGCTCTGCCCTGGGCTTTTGTTTAAAAGATACTAGCAAGTGGCAGGTAATATGCACTCCAGTGATGCATGACATTTGAAGGAATACTTGGCAAATAGCTAATTATTTATGATTCATAGAATACGAGGTTGGAAGGGACCTCAACGATCATCTGGTCTAACCCTTCTTGGCAAAAGCCCGGTCTAGACAAGATGGCCCAGCACCCTGTCCAGCTAAATCTTAAAAGTGTCCAATGATGGGGAGTCCACCTCTTTCCTGGGGAGATTATTCCAATGTCTGATTGTTCTCATTGTGAAAAATTTTCCTCTTGTGTCCAATTGGAATCTTCCAGGAGTAACTTGTACCCATTGCCACTCATCTTTTCCACATTCCTCCTTGTAAAAAGGGAGTCTCCATATTCTTTGTAGCCACCCGTTAAATACTGGAACATGGTGATAAGTTTTCCCCTAAGCCTCCTTTTCTAAAGACTAAACAAACCTAGTTATCTCAGGCTTTCCTCATATGGCAGGCTTCCCAGTCCTTTGATCACCTTGGTGGCCCTTCTCTGGACCCTCTCCACCCTGTCCACATCTTTTTTCTATAGTGGGGACCAAAACTGAACACAGTATTCCGGGTGTGGTGTTAAAGCAGGGTGATGACTTCTTTATCTCTGCTGGTGATGTCCCTGATGATGCAACCCAGCATCCTGTTGGCTCTCTTTGCTGCTGCAGCACACTGTTCACTCATATTGAGCTTGTTGTCCACCAGGACTCCCAGGTCCCTTTCCACAGAGCTGCTCCACAGCCAGGTACATCCCAGCCTGTGCTGCATTCCTGGGTTATGTTTTCCCAGATGCAAGACCTTACACTTGTCTTTGTTGAGATTCATAAGGTTCTTGTTAGCCCATTCTTCCAGCTTATCCAGGTCTTCCTGCAGGGTGGCTTTCCCTTCTGAAGTGTCCACTTCCCCACTCAGTTTGGTATCATCAACAAACTTCATCAGGGTACACTTGATCCCATCATCCAGATCAGTAACAAAGATATTAAACAGCATTTTACCCAGTAGCAGTCCCTGAGGGCCTTAACTGTGACAGGTTGCCAGTTTGAAAAGGGGCTATTTACCACCACCCTCTGGGTGCTGACTGTCAGGCAGTTCCTCACCCACCACACCAGACCTCTAGTCTAGACCACAACGCATCAGTTTCTCTAGTGGGAGGCTGTGGGAAACCATATTGAAAGTATTAGAAAAATCCAGGTAGACAATGTCCACCACAAGCCCCACATCAACTGAGCAAGTTACTTTGTCATAGAAGGTGATCAGGTTTGTGAAGCACAATTTGCCCTTGGTGAATGCGTACTGGCTTTTCCCAAGCACATGCTTCATTTGATTTGTGATAGCCCCCAGGAGGATTTGTTCCATAACTTTCCCAGGGGCTGAAGACTGATGGGCCTATGATTTCCTGGATCCTCCTTTAAGCCTTTCTTGTAGATGAGAGTGACATTAGCTTTCTTCCAGTCTTTTGGGATGTTCCCCAATCTCCACGACTTCTCAAAGATTTTGTAGAGTGGCCTCACGATGACATCAGCCAGCTCTCTTTACACCCACAGGTGGATATTGTCAAGGCCCATCTATTTGTAGGGGTCAAGCTCCTGTAATAGTTCGTATATCAACTCTTCCTTCACTGATGGTGGGTCTGTGTTTACATCAACCTGGCCTGTTGTTCCCAAGGCCTGGGGCCCAACTGTGCTGGTAAAGACAGAGGTGAAGAAAGTGCTGAGAACCTCTGCCTTTTCAGGGTTGTTGTTGACTAATTCACCTGCCCTGTTTAACAGTGAACCAACACTTTCTTTCTGTTTCTGCTTGTTGTTTATCACAGAATCACAGAATCTTCATGGTTGGAAAGGAACTTTGAGATCATCGAATCCAACCATACACACACACACACAAAAAAAAAAAAAAAAAAAAAAACCAAAAAACAACCAAAACCACGAAACAAACCACACCCTAGAATCTCTGCCCTTAGAGCATGCCCTGAAGTGTCAAATCCAGACGCCTCTTAAATACCTCTAGGGATGGTGACTCAACCACCTCCCTGGGCAGGCTGTTCCAGTGCCTGACCACTCTTTCAGTAAAGTCATTCTTCCTAATATCTAATCTAAACCTCCCCTGCCGCAACTTCAGGTCATTTCCTCTGGTCCTGTCATTATTCACCTGGGAGAAGAGGCCAACACCCTCCTCTCTACAACCTCCTTTCAGGTAGTTGTAGAGGGCAATGAGGTCTCCCCTCAGCCTCCTCTTCTCCAAGCTAAACATGCCCAGTTCCCTCAGCCTCTCCTCATACGACTTGGCCTCCAGACCCCTCACCAGCTTGGTAGCTCTCCTCTGGACCCGCTCCAGCACCTCAATGTCCCTCTTGTACAGAGGGGCCCAGAACTGAACACAGCACTCGAGGTGAGGCCTCACCAGTGCCGAGTAGAGAGACATGATCACTTCCCTACTCCTGCTGGCCATGCTATTCCTGATACAAGCCAGAATGCTGTTGGCCTTCTTGGCCACCTGGGCACACTGCTGGCTCATGTTAAGCTGGCCGTCCACCAGCACTCCCAGGTCCTTTTCTGCTGGGCAGCTTTCCAGTCACTCTTCCCCGAGCCTGTAGTGTTGCTTGGGGTTGTTGTGACCGAAATGCAGAACCCAGCACTTGGCCTTATTAAACCTCATACACTTGGCCTTGGCCCATCGATCCAGCCTGTCCAGGTTCCTCTGCAGATCCTTCCTATCCTCAAGCCAATGAACACTCCCACCTAGTTTGGTGTCGTCTCCAAACTTACTGAGGGTGCATTCTATCCTCTCATCCAGATCATTGATAAAGATATTAAACAAAACTGGCCCCAAAACCGAGCCCTGAGGGACACCACTGGTGACCGGCCGCCAAGAGGATTTCACCCCATTAATCACAGCTCTCTGGGCACAGCCATCCAGCCAGTTTTTAACCCAGGGAACAGTACACTTGTCTATGCCATGATTCACCAGCTTCTCCAGGAGAATGCTGTGGGGGACGGTGTCAAAAGCCTTACCAAAGTCCAGATAGACAACGTCCACAGCCTTCCCCGCATCCAGAAGGCGGGTCACATGGTCATAGAAGGAGATCAGGTTGGTTAAGCAGGATCTCCCTTTCCTAAACCCATGCTGGCTGGCCCTGATCCCTTGGCTGCCCTGCACTTGCCATGAGAGCTCACTCAAGGTGATCCTCTCCATGATCTTTCCTAGGATACTAGGAAAGATGTACCTGAAGAAGCCCTTCTTGTAGTTTTTAACATCTCTGGCCAATTTCAATTCAAGCTCAGCTTTTGCTTTTCTAACTATATCTCTGCATGCCCTGGCAATGCCCTAGTAGTTCTCAATGGATATTCATCTACTTTTCCATCTCCGGTATGCTTCTCTTTTGGTATTGAGCAGACTCAGAAGCCTGCAGTTAAGTCAAGAGGGTCTCTTGCTCCACCTACTTCCTTTACCTTTAAAGAGGATGAACTGTTCTTATGCTGCCAGGAGAGCGTTCTTGAAAAACTCCCAGCACTCACTATCTCTTTTATCCTCCATGGAAGCTTCCCATGGAATCCCTCTCAATCAAGCCCTGAGTGAGATGAAGTTTGCTCTTCTAAAATCTAAACCCTTTATCTTAGTACTAACCTTCAGAGTGCTCAGCAGGATCCCAAACTCCACAATATTGCTATCACTGCAGCCAAGGCTATGACTAACCAAGATATTACAATGCAGGTTTTCTTGGTTTGTGAGTAGCAAGTCCAGCAGTGCCTGATTCCTGGTTGGAACATTTAACATTTATATGAGGAAGCAATCCTCTATGCATTCCAGGAACTTGATGTATGACGTGAGTTGCTGCATTGTTCTTCCAACAAATGTCTGGGTAGTCAAAGTCACCCATAAGAATCAGGTTCTGTTGACCCAAAGCTTGCTTAAGTGACCCAAATATTGCTTCGTTGGCCTTATCATCTTGATTCGGAGGTTGGTAGCAGATGCCTACTAAGATCTCCCTTGGAGACAACCTTTCTGATCTTGACCCAGAGGCATTCAATAGGGCTTCCACAATTGCCGTAGCTGACTTCCGTACATTCAACATCCTCCTTAACATAGCGCGCAACTCCTCCTCCTCTTCTTCCCTGCCTGTCTTTACGAAATAGCCTGTAGCCATCCATCACAGTCCTCCAGTCATGTGAGCTGTCCCACCGTGTTTCAGTTATTCATATGATACCATAACTTTCTGACTGGGCACGGAGCTCCAGTTCTTCCTGTTTATTCCCTGTGCATTGGTATACATACACTTGAGGTTCTTATCTCGGGGGGCAGCTAAGGAACATTTGTCACTGCTCTTGTTGGCCTGGCTTATCCCCCAGTTGGTTGCAATGGTGTGAGTGTTGCCAGTTTGGACCCCGCCCCACCAAGTCCTTATATCTCCCTATGTAATTGTAGCGATATTTCAGTTGCATTGAGTCTCTGGCTCGGCTGTGTGATGCACACCCCTGGAGCAAGACTTGCTCTGACAGAGGGAGCCTCTGTCCTGCTGGGCATGGCTGTGTTCAGCTGAGCACCAAGCTTAACCCTAGCCCTGCTCCTCCTCCTCCTCCCCAGTGCCACTGGCTGATGCTGTGAAGGAGTCCCCCACTCATTCCCTGCACGTGGTCTTCTGTCCCTATCTCATTGCCCCTGAGGATCTCTGGTCCTTCCTGTTGCAAGAAGCAAACACCCACATTAATTTTCAAACACTGGGATCTGATATTTGATGTTTTTTACCTCTCACCCTGGTTCTGTCTGCCCTGCAGCCTAAACTAGCCACGGGGCAGGCTCAGCCCCTGCATTGTACCCCCTTTTTAAGGCTGGGGCTTGGTGGCCTCACAGTGCCATCACAGTTGTTTTGTCCTCCTCTCATCAGGGAAGACTTTGACGTAAAGTCAGAGAGATCTTTGCTGCGGGTTTCAGTGGGAGGAGACCTCAGCTCTGTTTGACCCTCTATTTTCTTTCAAAGTGCACAAAACAGAACTTCAGGCTGCTTCCAGGGCCAGACACTTTCTTGGCCAATTGCAGGAAGCCTTCCTGATCTGGCTGCAGTACAAGCGGTCAGAATTTCACTTGGATGATTTGTTCTAAAACAACGTCTCCAATGTATTAGGCAAAAAAAGGCTTTTCTTTGATGTCAGCTGTGATGCAGGGCTTTTTATCTCAGCACACTTTTGTCCACAGACCTATTTACTGTAGTGGATGGGTGAAAATGCTGAGTGGGAATTAACAATGTTACGTCTCAGGCACCACTGCAGTGCAGTTTTAATTTGTTTATTTTTTCCCCTATACTATTACTATTAGATTTTATCTACTACCCTCAAATGTTGCTCTCTGGGGCTATGAATCAGCCCATTCTTTTAATTAGCACTAAACTGACTCCCCAGACACCTTTCAACAATGTAAACACTATATTAATTTTGAGGGGTTTTATTCTCTTTATATTTTCTATTCAAAGTCATCATAAAGCGTGAAGTAAATTTCATGAAAAATGAAAGTGGAATAGCTCCAAGTTCCCCACAGCAGCAGCACAACGACAAGTAACAGTACGATTGCAAAGCACAGTGGGTAACAAATTCTGTTAGGGTTTGCTGCAGTTAAGGACAGCATCACAGCACAGAAGCCAAAATGAGCAGGGACTGGACTCCTTGCTGAGTGCTAGTCACCTGGAGAGAAGAGGGGTACCTTGCTGGGACTTTACAATGCACCCCAGCTGTTGGCTTTGCATCGGAGGCTCAGCTTGAACACAGGGGAGAAGAGTTGTGTGAAATGAATATGGACAGTGTGAAGAAATAGGGCAAAGTGGAGATAAATAATTAGGGGTTAAAGAGAACAGAAAAAGCAGCTGCAGAGGGAAGGATGAAGTGAGGGCAGGAAGGAGACTAAGTGCTGGAAAGTAAAGCCTCAGCAGGCCAAGGAACGGCTGTGGATATTGACTGTGACTCTTCCAGGACAGCATTTCCTGTTGACTGAGGGGCTGTGACAAAACCAATGTCAGTTGGTGAATGTGGACTTCTTGAAACATTTCTATATTGGCAAAAGCACCACTGTTATCATAGAATCATAGAATCATAGAATGGCTTGGGTTGGAGAGGGACTTAAAGATCATCTAGTTCCAACCCCGCTGCCGTGGGCAGGAACACCTCACACTAGACCATAGAATCATAGAAGTTTGGGTCAGAAGGGACCTTTAAAGGCCACCTAGTCCAACCTCCCCTGCAATGAGCAGGGACATCTTCCACTAGATCAGGTTGCTCAGAGCCCCGACCAACATGACCTTGAATGTTTCCAGGGATGGGACATCTACCACCGCTCTGGGCAACCTGGGCCAGTGTTTCACAATCCTCAGTGTAACAGATTTCTTCCTTATATCTAATCTAAATCTTCTCTCTTTTAGTTTAAAGCCATTAACCCTTGTCCTATCACAACAGTCCCTGCTAAAATGTTTGTCCCCATCTTTCCTGTAGGTCCCCTTTAAGTACTGAAAGGCTGCTATAAGGTCTCCCTGGAGCCTTCTCTTCTGCAGGCTGAACAACCCCAACTCTCTCAGTCTGTCCACATAGTAGAGGTGCTCCAGCCCTCTGGGCATCTTTGTGGCCCTCCTCTGGACCCACAGATCCATGTCCTTCCTGTGCTGAGGACTCCAGAGCTGGACGCAGTACTCCAGGTGGGGTCTCACCTGAGCAGAGTAGAGGGGCAGTAACCAAAGGAGGTGAGCCACTGGCACTGGCCTTGGGTCACTGACAGGCTTGTGCAAAGGGGTACATGGGACCCTCCACCAGACCTAGCCTGGTCAGCCATGGGGAACTGCATGCGCAGGAGAGCAACGAGAATAGTGACAGGAAGGTAAATTTCACCCAAAAGAAAAAGTTGTGGATTAAAGTAGTAGGTTAGATTTGTCTGGGCAGGTCCCAAGCAACTGATCCCTGGGAATCAAGTTTAGCTTTCTAGTCTTCCCCAAGGCTTTACTGATCTTCAGTCTGTGACATGATGGCCTTACTGAGAGTTAAGCATAGGCCAAGATCTATTTTTAGCATGCTAAAATATTCCAAAAAGGTGAAAAAAGAGATGTAAATCTGGAACTGGGGGAGAGCTGTGGGGTTTTTATTGTGAAAAAAATGGTTTCTGAGAAAAAATGCTCCTTTTGGAGCATTCGTGGCATCTTGGCAAAGAAATAATTAGTTCCCTCAGAAACACAGTCACCACTCTGAGAGCAACTGGTGTAAATCAGGGCAGCTTGCTGGCACTTCTGACTTCAGCTGAAAGGCAGGCCCATGGCTTTTGCTGGAAAGATCACTGCCAAATATAAGAGCTTCAGCTCTCATTCAGGTGTTTATTACCAGGCATGAAAGGAGTGCAAAGTGCCATGCAAGAGGTCTGAAGCAAACACATCTGAAAGAGTTTGACTTCTCTCTTTACCTGTCAGCCCTCTGCTGCCTTTGAAAGCAGTCAGGCTCGTGGCTGTATGTTTGACTGCGTTGGCTCAGTCAGAAACAATGTCAGGCTCATCCTTAACTGCCTCCATGGGAGCTCATCTCCTGAGAGTTCTTGTCCACAATGATTCCCACAGGTGGGCATGCACTCCTTGTGTCAAGGGGTTTAGCCTTCATCTCACAGCACAAGTCCTGACAGCCCAGGAGACTCTAACAAAAAATGTTAGATCATCGGGTCCAACTGTCAAGTTCACCACTAAACCATGTCCCTAAGTGCTACATCTACATATCTTTTAAATACCTCCAGGGATAGCGACTCCACCACTTCCCTGGGCAGCCTGTTCCAGTGCTTGGCAACCCCTTTTGTGAAGAAATTCTTACTAATATCCAATCTAAACCTCCTCTGGCACAACTTGAGGCTGTTTTATCTACTGTCTTCCCTCCCCACTTGGTTCACATTCCCCATCATCCAAAGGAAGGCCCCCACCACTGCTTTTTCTCTGCCACAGGACGGGTTTGGCCCTGCAGCATCCCCTCTGCCCCAGTCCCTGTCCCCATCTCCCCTAGCTACTCACTTTTTCTGGTTGATCTCATCTCAAATGTTACAGAAAAAACAGAGTATTAGAGTCGGAGAAACCAGGTCATCAGCCACAACTCTAGGTAGTCTTGAAATTCTTAATGTCATATTTACCTACAAGAATTAAGTATAGGACAACAGATGTAGCAATATGATTAGCTCCTAAGGTGCTAAGTGCCTAAATAACTTTATGAATTTGGACTGAACAGGGAGATGGCATAGGGCCCTTTGCACTTACAGCAGAAAATAGCTGCTGTAAACCACTTGTGACTTCACTGACTTCTTTTATATCATTGCAAAAGAGGGGTATGTGGCGTGAGAGTACATATATGTTAATAATGAATAACGGACATGAAAAGTGCTAGCTGACCCTGAAAACTGGCCAACTGTTATGATGAAAAAAAAAAAAAAATAATAGGTGAACTTTTTCTGATACGTATTGCCAAAGATCTCAATCTTCACCAGGGAAGCTGAGCAAAAGGTTAATTTTCCCTTCACGAGCCATGTACTGCTGCCAGTTGCAACGGTGCTGTTCAATGTGGACATCCGCTCATTATGAAAGGGCCAAGACTCCTAAATGAGCACTGACCATTGCACAGATGTTGGGTGGGGTTTCCAAAGCCATAATGGGAACCGGGCATCCAAATTCCCTATAGGTTGGTGGGATCTGACTTACAGAATTCTTTAGTCAGCTTTGAAAAACAGCTGTACTCTTTAAAAATATCCAGTCCTGGCTGACTTTGATACAGTGGACTACAAGTTATTATCTAGTAGCTTCATCTACTGCTCTCTAGCTTTTCTATAGAGCGATTGCATAGAAAGCAGCCAAGATAAACTACTGAGCCATGGCCTCTTGCAGTGTGATAGCAGAATACATCAGGAATAACAACAGTAAGGAAAAGGAGGTCTCCTTAAAACAACAAAATAACAGGTTTTGTAATGACTCAGAACCTGTGCTGTGAAACATGGCATTTTCCACACCCAATCATACAGCCAGCCTCCTAAAGAGTGGGTAAATTTGTCAGGAATCACGGTGCAAAACTGTCTTAATTCTCCTTGACAGCATATCAAGTCTCTGCTGAAGTTCGATGAGTTTTAGTCACTGCTGGAATCAAAGGGTCTTTCTTGGGCAGCTGGAAAACGAGGAGAGGGAGCTCACATCATGGTGACCAAAGGCCATGTGAGAGGATTCACATCTGCAGTGGCAGGAACTAGTGACCTCTCAGCTTTGGGCCAGAAAAACGTCATGGAAATAGAAAAAGTTGAAAGCACTGACTATCACCCTTCCTATTAACCAAATTCTCTCCCCACCTGAAACTTATATAAAATCCCTGCTAGGCGGGTGTCTATGTTTCAAAGACCAAATGAGAACCATGTGGAGGATCTTTGCCTTTGTGATCATGTTTATTTTTTTAGCTTCATATGGGGAGGAGCAATGGTCCATAAACCTATAATTACTACTATATAAGCCACTGCTATGTCCTGTAGCTGGAGCAAGTTAGAGAGAATATGAGCCTTTCATATAATACAGAGCACTGGTTGTGATGCCGCTATGCTGGAAGACTGGGTCATTAAATTTAGCCAAGAGAATTACATGATGTGGGTCCCTGCAATAGCAGGAAAACAACCATGATGTTCCAGCTGTATGTGTCAAGTACTTATGAAAACAATTAATGTTCCAGCATTGCCATTTAGTCAGTTGTTTTCTTTCCAACCTTGCATGGTAAAATCTTTCTAATACTCTACATTTTTTTTCTGTTGCCTAATATCTCCTGTGCAAAAGAATCACACAAAATGCTGTAGCTTACATATTCAAGCCTTAAAATGCGACATAACTCAGCTCCTTATACAGACAGGTTCTGATGGCTTGTCTTTCAAAAAGTTCAGTTTAAATAACTTAATTGGCATTCACTGGGTTTGTCTGGGTGTGTGTTCGTAAGGAAGTTTCAAAGGATGCTTCACTTTTAATAAATTATAGCTATTTCCAGCAGGAGGGAGGAAAGCACGGCTCTAGTCAGCATGCTTCTGTGCATTGTTTCGCCACCAGATCACTGAAGTCGTTGGTATTTCAGCTTAAAGCGCAATGACCTAAATAGTCTGAGAATGTATTTTTCTTACTAAGAATTGTATGTGGGAGCAGACTTGGCCTCTCAGTGTCACTAAGGCTAAAGTCTCCTGACCTCTCTGTCAGTCAGCCCGCACGTAGGTTTTTCTAATTAAATCTCCTTATTGGATTTGACTGGGCTATTTCTAACTCTTCCCATAAGGAAGAGTAGTACCAGCCAAAGACTGGATCACTTGTACTGCTGCAAAAGTCACTTCAGATTCCAAACATGTTTGAACTGAAGGACCCAGCATGGGAGATGGGTGAAATACGGAATTAGATGAACACCTGGGATCATGAGACTGCATTTGTCTGCGTCAAAATGCACCTAGGCAGAAGTGAGTTAAAAGAGGTATGGAGAATGAACAGGAGGACTAGCAAAGGGGAAGAAGAAGGTGGAGAGAACTGGGAAAGAATATTGCTTTTCTTAAAAGAGGAAACAAATAGTGAGCCACAGAAAAGAGCATGAGGGCTTTTAGGAGACCCAGAAAGAGAGAGAATGGCCTAAAGAGCTGCATCCAGTGCAACAGGTTGGGTTTGGGACAGTCAGTCACTAATGAAATGAAGATGTTTTACAAAAATTCCATACTTAAAAAGGTTCTTTTACCAAACTGACAGTCAAGATGAATACCTCAGGAGGGCTGACCTAAAAACCTGGTCATACCTACCTACCTATCAAGCTTACCAGATGGCCAAAACTGTAATTAGGAGCCTACAGGGGTGAGCTGCTGAGTTCCTAGCTCAAAATTAAAACCTTTTCTCAAATTCCAGAGACATTTCTGGGCTCAAGGTGGAGGTGAATAGTGAGTGGGGAAAGATTACATATTTAGCTTCAATATGAGTCAATACTGAAGTATTTTAAATCTGTCATCTGCTTACCAGCTCCATGGGCAGCAGATTAATACTGGGGTTGCTGTGTACAATAATTAGTTCTCAAAGATATTTAATTTTGTATGTTATATTTTATGCTTTATGATATTCTGATGCAGAAGACAGTATGTTCACAGTATTATGAAAGGAACCCTGCTGAGGTGAGCATTTCCTGTTGGAGTCATTGAATTCATTGGACATGTTTGTTTTTTCTTATGATTTGATTCTTTAGAGGCCAATTGTGTTTAATTGCTTTTTGGGAAGCTGGCTTGTTTGGAATGACACTACCAATGTTGGTATACACAACAGGGAAAAAAAAATATTTATTTGTGTTTCTTTTTTTAAATATTCATCTATATAAAATAGTATAAAAAGCATATGTTTATAGTTTACTAGGATTTAAATTATTTAAGTATTGCATTTAGCATTCCAATGTTCATTGTAATAGCTTTTTAACGTCTCTTTAACAGGAGCTTTGGGATATTGGGTTGATTCATCAAAACTCCTGGTCTCATGGCCCATTTTCCTCCAAAGTGGTTATTTGACACAGTGTAACAATACAGCCTAGCCTATGGCTATACCAAGCCTGTTCTCCACAAATGATAGGCCATTTAATGTCAGTATTTCACAGGCATTTGGCTGATGTTCTTGAGAATTTGACTTTTTTTTGGAAGAGTACAGTGCAGAAACAAAGAACATTAGCTGGGAGAAGATGGCTCAGTGTTGGGATTGAAAGACAGAAGGCCCAGGATAGAGAGCAAAGTGTCCTAAAATACTTTTAGATGAGTTATAATGTGTTTGCTTAATGGATGAAAAAGAACTTTTCACATTTGCTGAAATTTTTTGTAGGTACATATGTACAAAAAATAAAGATTCACAGGACTACTAGGGTCAAGCTAAGGAGGACCAGGATGCTGCCACTGTAGAAATTAGGTGACAGAACTAGAGAAACCCATGTTTCTTTAAGCCATCTCACTGTTAAATGAATCTGAAATACTGTAGCTCAGCTTTGGTTCTTTCTAGGGCTGGAGATATGCACAGGACTGTCTGCATATGTGGACACATGTAAAACCGTACCTGTTATTAAGTTAAGAGGATTTGGCAGGTTGCATTAAGTTGCACAAAGAGAATCTGTGATTCTATGATTCTATTAGACATCGATTTCCAGGAGCAGTCTCAAAAGAGGAAAAAGTAAACCCAGTCTTGGCCAAGGGATCGGAACTGCTGCATCTATAGTTACTGCAAAGAAAGCATCCTCTGTTGAGCTATATGATTAAGATCTGGGCTTTTTAAAAAGCTCTTAAATCTTTTTTTTTTTCAATACCAGTTAGCTAGCATAGGTAAAGATAATGATGGAAAACACGGTTTGACTTCTCCATCTTTACTTTTTTATATTTAATCAGTTAACAAGCTTTTTGAGTCTGTTATATTTATTGTTTGTTGAACAAGATGTAAGTATAAGACCTACGAGTGTTACCCAGTTTTTCTTCTAGCTAGGTAAAATCTCTGGAAACCTGCATACATGGCAGACAGCAGTAACTGCTCATGCACTGGCAAAGGTCCCAGGCAGCAAACAAAACTTTATGAGTTGTTTTATTAAATCATTTCAACACTGCCCAAGAAATGTGGGTCCTACTGAAATCCGTGGAAATTTTGCTATTAGTTTCAGGGAAGTCTTGATTTCACTTTTTGTTCTCAAGTATCATGAACATGTGTGTGATTTACTGTAAATTGAGGATTATTTGTTGCCAAATGATCCCAGCAATGAATTAACAATCTAACCTAAACTACCTTCAGAGCCATTGGAGATACCCTATGATGCGCTTTTCCTTACACTTCCAAAAGTATTCTGTATCTCACCTTCTCCTTACAAAAGATAAATGACAACATATTCTAAACTTTAATTAAGATATGCTTTGTATTATCTCTGTTGTGTGTTGTGCTTTACCCAAGTGGTCTTATACATCTTTTCACAGGTGATCATGAGCTGAATATAGCATGTGCATGTGCCTGACTTCCCGGGAACACACTCAATGCACACTTTTGATTCCTTTGTCACATTGTTCTTCCTGGATCCAACCCTTCCCCACTTTGAAGCTTTTTTGTTTTCTCCAGAATGCCAGACCAAAGCTCCCACTCCTATCAGCAGCTTGTGCTAGGATGAGTAACAAAAAAGAACAAGTCAGATATGGCATTTGGCAAATGTGAGCCTCATTAGCTGAGAGACTTCTCAAGAGTTTCAATGTACATCCTTTTCTGGCTGGTGGTACTACAGTGTGTTGGCATTTGGGTAGTTGGAAGAAATACAGTCCAAATACTTTGGGGGTTTTTTTTTGCAGTTTTTATTGATACTTAATTTTTCAAATTACAGTTTCTTTTTACCTAAAATAATAGTTGTAGGGCTTATTTTGTGTCATATTCAACAATTTTCTTGAAAAACTACTTTCTTGAAAGGTCTACTCTACTCATTCAGAAAGTTAACTAAAGGAAGCAACTTGTTCATCTGGTGTGACACAGTTGCGTGGATGTACAATTGTGTGACAAACCCATCCAAGAGCACTGTGATTTTCTATCATCTGCTGTAAGCCACCTTGTCTCCCAGTGGCTGGCTCTCCTGGGAGGTAAGTCCTTCACTGGGAACTTCAGTAGGGCTGTTTTCTGCAGATGGCTCTTCATTACTTGCAGTTCCTGAAAAGACAATATAATTAAGATCAAAATAACTGTCATATCTTTGATGCAGCAAGCTAGAAGTTATACACTTTGTCAGTGACACTTAAGAGCCTTTTTATGCAGCTATAAATGTTCAGGAAGCTATTTTTCTCAGTTTGCAGTCCATTTCCAAAATCCTTTAGGGTAACGGCAGATCATCTAGAGGTAATTAAGTATCACGCTTCCAGTGTGCTTTAAAAAACTGCCACTGGAATGCATAATAGCTTGCACTCCACTTGTGCAAGACTTGTCCTCTTTTTTGTATTATCTCCTGATACCTGTAGGAAGTGTTTGGGAACATAATGTTTTTGTCTGTCTGGAATACGTAAAGCCCCAAGCACCTACCTCTGATACATCTCTTCTTCCTTATTCTTTACCTTCTATGATTTTATTCTTCTACCTTATTTCAGTAGTGCAGTTGCCTGAACAACACCAAGAAAGTGTGCTGATGGTGTTTATTTAATGTATCCTAGCCAGAGTGCTCCCATTGCTGCACAGATGTCCCTCATACTAAAGGAATCTGTTATCTAGTGGAGATTTCCAAAAAGAAGGTGTGAATAGAATGGGTAAAAGACGAATGCTAACCACAACATTCCTGATTCGGTCTTGATTCAAGTCTGAACTATGAACACTGTTGCTTTATTTGGACTCTTGTGTGGCTACACATGGTGTCTCAGAGCTAATGAAGAAGGCTTCAGTTTTGCTAGCCATTGAGTTTTCTACAGGTGGGGTCCAGTCAGGCTAACTTGGACACGTAAAGTATGCCTAAATGTCTCAATTTAGGCACATGAGTTAGGCAGACAAGATTTCACTTTGGAGACACTAAAGGTATCTCCTTCTGCCCAGTTGCAACGCTGCTTACAGAGACACTTATTTTAGGAGGACTGGTTCTGTTTAGATACCAGTTAGATGAGAGAGAGATGTAGACTGGATCCAAGTCCACCTGTTCGGGGTGCAGTGAGAGGCCCCTTAATAAAGGGACTCACTGTTAGGCAGCACAGTCCACCACACTATGCAAGGGCAATTTTAGCACTCAGACATACTGTCTGAATATGCATAAACATTCTGGAGATCCTGTTTTTAACTGAATTTCAAGTTGTTAACACATTCCCTGGAAAAAGCCATCCACAGCTTTTTTCCACAATGGCCACTTTTCTTGTTTCTCGTTTTGATGTTTCCCATGGAAACCATCATGATTCAGAATATAAAGTATGTCTTTGAAATGCAACCATGAGAACTCCATTTACTAAATCCCAACCTTTTCAGGCACTGACACTTTCGTAATTCCTCAGGTAAACTGCCACCCAAAATGCCAACTTTACAAACTAGTTTCAAACAAAACTTCAACAGATTTATAGGTCATCTGCAGCAGATTCAAACTTTCCTCCATAATTTGTAAAGGCACTGGCCAGTAAATACCATGAAGAATCATTGCATTTATGACATGACTTCTGTTCAATAATCTTCAATTACAACAACATACATTTCAATTATATGCCAGGAACAAATGATACATTCTGTTATTAAATATTGCAGTCTGATCACAAAATGAAACACCTACTTCAACTTGGACAATATATTTACTAAATGGAAAGAAAACTACAGGTAGCAGTTAAGCTAAATATATACACAACAGCTTCTAGATTCAGCAATGAATAATCTAAAAGACATGTAATTTCAGCTGTACAATATATTCTAAATATGACAGGCTTTATTACAAAAACTGCAGTGTATGAGTTTAGGAGTAACTCAGTTTTCTGTTAGACTGAGACCTAGGGTCTAAGATATTGAGCTTTGAGCCTTTAGTTATCCCTAATTTGACATTTCTAAGTCAAGACCTTTCACATGGCAGTAAACAAAGGATCAAGAAAAAAATTTGAAAAGCCAGTTGCAGTTAGATTTTATGATTGCTGGTTTGTCCAGTTCTCCATTTTACTGAAATATGTAAATATGTTGATTGTTTTTTTGCTTATAGATCACAGATGATACATGAAGCTGGAAAGATATAAATTTGGAGGAAGAGGTGAGATGGACAAAATAGGATTCGTCACAGTTGGTTGAGATTGCACCTACAGCTTTGCACTTTGATGTGAAAAATTGATTGTTTCCTTAGTGATGCCTCTTGCTGCCACACTTGTAAACTCCATCTACTTGGCATGAGGCCACAAACTGCAATGCACAACAACTGAGACTCAGCAGTCAGAACAAACAGTGTATCATACAATCCAAAAACACTATCATGAAGATCTATAATTATTAAAAGGCAGGAGACTGCTCTTTTTTCCAGGAAGTATGTGTTAGGCTGGATCTCACAGTAGTTGACTGACAAATAGTTCCCCCTCAGGACGGAGTGCAAGGTAGATCATCCAAAAATGGTTTGCAGCAATGCTCTCTCAAACCTAGCATCCAAGATCACACCAGAATCCCATATGGCAGTCTGGCAGCACTCCAGGAACAGAGTCTGAAGCGGTCAGGTAAGAACAGAGATGGAGAGCTTCAGCTCTGATGGTAGGTAAAGCAAGCTAATTCTGGTGCAAGGAGGCACACCAACCAAGCAGCAACATGATGCTTAGGGACTTAAAAAAAATAATAATTCAGTTCTTTTGATTGAACACATTCTACAGTCTCATTTGTCCACTTCTGCAGAGTGTATTTTTGGGAGCAATGCAAGTGATGACCTTGTACTGATGGACTGACACTGCTTTGCCATGAATTTTGGCACAACCTTCTCTCAAAAAGAAATTGAATGTGTTCAGCCATCATCATCTGAAGTTCATAGAGTCCTTCTAGCTGAACTGATGAACATTATGAATCTTTTTTTCACAAGGAGGTGTGCTCAGATTGTTATCAGGAGACCCTTAGCATAAGTATCTGTAAGTAACCACCCCATGCTGAGGTCTGGAGGAGAAATGGGTTTGATTTTTTGCCTACTTAAGTAGAAGTCATATGAGAAGTTTTAGTATTCCAGGGCTGAGTTAAGATTCAAGATGACTATCGAAGCAAAGCGACAAGCCAAGGTTGCTACGAGATGGAATTTAGTAGAAGTCAACTGTGTAGCTGCATTACCATGGTGCTGAGGCCAAGCAAATGCTGGCTTGAAGAGCAGGCAGGGTGTACTCACTTCTGCTTACAGAATAACATGTTGACATGTACTTTTTAAACCTTCTCCTTGACAATCTATACTCCATAAATCTCCCACTGTGTGGCTTGTTTTCAAAAATTTGACTCATATTTTTGAACTCTTTCAGTGTGCTTTTCTCTCCCTCTCTCAATTTTTATGTTTGACATTCAAGTATGTTTAACACGACACCTCTCGTGAGACCCCACCTGGAGTACTGCATCCAGCTCTAAAGCCCTCAGCACAGGAAAGACATGGAGCTGTTGGAGTGGGTCCAGAGGAGGGCCAAAAAAATGATCAGAGGGATGGATCACCTCTGCTGTGAGGACAGGCTGAGAGAGTTGGGGTTGTTCAGGCTGGAGAAGAGAAGGCTCCGGGGAGACCTTATAGCAGCCCTCTAGTACCTAAAGGGGGCCTACAGGAGAGATGGAGAGGGACTCTTTATGGGGGACTGTATCAGGGAGGGGTAACGGATTTAAACTAAAAGAAGGTAGATTTAGGTTACATATTATGAAGAAATTCTTCATTATGAGGGTGGTGAGGCACTGTCACAGGTTGTCCAGTGAAATTGTGGATGCCCCATCCCTGGAAATGTTCAAGGCCAGGCTGGATGGGGCTTTGAGCAACCTCGTCTAGTGGAAGGTGTCCCTGCCCAGGGCAGGGGGTTTGGAACTACATGATATTTAAGGTCCCTTCCAACCCAAACCATTTTGAGATTCTATGATTTTGGGTTTGGCCACTGACGAGGGCTAGGCAGACCATTGGACTGACCCACACATGAATGTTGTTGTGTTCTTATGCCAGTTTGGGTGGTTTTAAACCTTGAAAACCAGTCTGCCCTGGTAGATGTTTTCCCACCTTTTGGGGGGATTTTCTGTAAGTGCCGGGAATAGCCTCTGTCCGTGGTCCTCGGTCAACAGCTGTTCCGCCAGAGCTGTGAGTTCAGCTCAGTCTGGCATCACACAGTCATAATGCTGTGAGACGAAGTCCCAAAATTAAGTCCCAGTATTAAGATTTGCAAATTAGGAATATCTCGACCAGCAGAAAGCCATCAGAGAGAGCTTGAAAGACATTGAGGGATACCAGGAAACTGATGAAAAGGCCTATAGCAAAATCTTGAGCCTGCTTTTGAAGAAAGATCACAAGTAATGATTCAGGCTGTCTTTTGAACAAGTAAATTGATGCTTTGTGTTTGTATCAGAACCATCAACTTAATGATTCTGAGACATTATAGTTTGTGTCACTCAGACATCAACCTCAGTCCATTTGAAGTGGTCTGTCAGGCACAGATAGCCCGGGTGGCCTAGTGTCTTGAAGAGTACATTTTGTTCCCAGAAGTGCAACTTCCCCCCAAAGCAGAGGGTCTGGACTGTGTTCACTGTGAAGATGAGTCCTTAGGACATAAAAAACACCTGTAAGCTTGCAGGCCTCCAAGAATAATTCAAAACATCTCTGCCTGCCAGAAAGGGATAGTTTTGTTTGTTTTTATTTACAAGATACACAGACATGAAGGGAATTTTATTTACCAGAATAAACTGAGTGTTCAGGACAGAGCAGCAGATTGAAATCTCCACAGAGTTGATCTTACTGTCCTAAACAGTAAGAAAAAATTGAATAAATCTCACAGCTGCATGGAAATTTATGGAGACAAAGGAGAAATACATGGGGCATAACCAGTACAACTATTAAAGATCCCAAAGAAACTTATCTAGTGTGAAGTCAAAGCATGCAGGATCCATAATGAGATGTACATAAAGTCTCAGTTACAACTTTACAGTGGATAGAAATTACTGTGCTCCTCCTAAGTCACATGACTCTCAACATTCTCATGTTAGGTGCTTCCAGTAGACAAAAGAATCCCATATAGCTAGTCTTCCAGTTTAGTCAAAGTCTATATTATGACTGCAAATAGAGAGCAAGCTATTAGAAGATATAGCTTCATCATATCTTCTATCATCACTGCAGGAAGATTTCTCTAGCTCTAACTCCAGAACAATGAAACTTTATTACATGCTAACTGCTATAAAATAAATTTGTTTAGTGTTGCATCCTTTCAGTGTCAGGAGAGTCTTAACTATATACCCTTGACAATGCAATCTATGAAAAGTAATTTTCCACACTGACATAACAGGACCACAGTTGGAGGAAAATATTAAGCAGAGAGTTTAAGTTTAATTTAATGACAGGAAACATTCTGCTTACCTGTGGGTGCCCTCAATCTTCTGATATAATCAGACCAAAAGGAACAGTCTGCTTTTTTCAATCCTTTAAGAGTCGGCAAGGAAACAGTGAACTCCTTGTAGTTATCACCACCATCATTTGGCAGATACATAGGCCAGGGGGGCATCACCTCTGACATTTTTCTCGAGAAACTATGAGGGTAGTTCGGATTTCTAGGGGAATGGGAGAAAGAATCATCAGAAAACAATGACACGAACAGTAAAATGCAGAAGGAGATCAGCTAGGTCAAGGAAATATGTGTCCAGTTGCTCTGACCAGAAGGGTTCAAATTCAGTCCAGACGGGTGCTTCAGCTGACAGTAACTTGTTAGTGTGGTTCACTTCCTAAGGAACAGGTACACGAAACCTGTATAGGCACAGGCTTATGAACACTCTCAACAACCCTCAGTCCCAAAGCAACCCAAGATGCTCTAAAAAGCACATAAAATCATGGTTCCTGCACTAGCCTTCCAGAGATACTCCTCATTCTTGAGCATGGCCACAGCACAGTAAAGCTGAGGGTTATTTTCAGCATAATTCATAAAGGTTGCACTGTCTGTTCATGTGCTTTCCTCTGGGAATGAGGGAACACTTAGCCAAGAGACTTCAAAAGTGGGGTACTAGAACTAAGCTCTGGAAATAACACCAAGGCCTTTGTAGCCCCCCATATTTAAGCAGAATTTGCAGCTGCTCCATGGAGATAAAATTCCTATTACTTCTAGCTAAGTCATACTACGGATCTTTGGTATCTGCTTGACAACTTGGCCATGAGTTTCCAACAGTGTTGACCAAAGCCCTCTCTGTAGGATTACAAATTCCTAGAGGAAATGGAGGCTACTTGAGTGAGGGCAGAATCTGAACTACATTCCCTCTACTCCTTGCTCCCTCACCAATCATGGCAATTCTTAAATATCATATACTTACCCAGAGTTTACAAAATTGGAGATATACTGCATAATTTGCAAGGAAAGGCTTTTTTCTTCCAGAGTAAATTGTTCTTCATACTTCGGGTAGAATGGCAGTCCAAATGCATACTGAACATCCAGCAAGAGCTCCTGACCTGAACTAAAAAAAAAAAAAAAAATGTTTATATAAAGATAATTAAACCCATCATTTATTTATTTGGGGGAGAAAGGGATCTAATTTAATTCAGAGAACAAAGCAAAGTTTTAAATAATTAATGACCATTAATTAGAGTGTGGTGAGCTGTGGGGCTTCTTGAAATCAGAACATAGAAGAAGGGCAAGCAATAACAAGGAGAATGTGCCATTAAGTTAATGCAGGGTCTTTAACATTTGTTACAAGAGGAAATTGTGGAAGACAGCAGGGCACATTTTCTAAAGTAACTGGGCATATAAGACAAGGTGATAGAGGGAGAAGCCACTTGGCTATTCCTTAAATGCCTCTTAAGTTTTGTACAAGTTTTCACTAAAATTAAATTCAGAAAGTGGAAGCAAGTGGTGACATGGAATCTGGAAGCCATGAAGGAAGGTTAATTACTGTTTATTTCACAGACTTGGAATAAAATTCTGGCCCTTCTTAACAGCAATTGGAATTTTTCCATTGACTTCATTGGGGCCAGGATTCTGCCCCAAATCTTTGGATAAGGAAAGATGTAATAGGAGATGTTTATGAAGATTTCTCTTAGACATAGTTTTAATCTAATTTCTCTGCTGGCTGTGTGGTTTTGGTTCATACAGTCTGTTCTCCCCAAGCTTTATGTGGCAGTCAAGTCAAAACAGCTTGAGATAATCACGTAGATCAGATTTAAGAAAGAGCAATTGTTGTTTCATTCCATGTAATAATTAACACATATAATAAGGAATATTTCAACAATTCAGAGACAAGACTGGCCAGGCAAGACAACAATACTCACAGGACTTAGTATCAAAGGTTACAGAACTCAAGATATTCAAGTTCTGCAGAAAAACAGTGGCCAACTTTTACTGATAAAATTATAACTAAACTATTCTCAACACAGCTTTGAATGACAGGTCAGAAGGAGAGATTTCTGGTATGGTTCAATTGCATTTTCTGTATCCCATATTTAGACAAAGGTCTTATTGACTTGGTTAAATACTGCATGAAGGCAGACAGCATCAGCGGACCTGGGAAAAGGAACAGATGTTTGTGAAGCAGGAATAAACAAATCCCAGATCCACTCGGCAAGATTTCATCTACAGTGCCTGCAGAGGTTGTTGTCAAAAGGTGGCACAACTGAAACTATTTTATCTTTGGACATGAAATGCAGTAGCATTGATATGACCCTGATACTGCCTCTAATGGAACAAGGCTTGTAGTTCAAACCATTATGGGCAGGTGGTCGGAAAGCAAGATGGCTCCTTTACATTTTATGACTGGTGGCACAAAAGCCCCTATTTTGAAAAACAAACACACAACCCTCTAAATGAAATACATCTTTCGTTGTATTTTCCTTAGTCTTATCATAATACCTCAGTAATACTTTGCATCTGGAAAGTGAATTATTCACAGATTATTCACCAAAAAAATGTAGAACTGAAACAAGATTAAAGCATATTTTTCTTCCCCAAATGTTTTTAGAAGGATTAAGCAAGATCATAGTTTAATAATTTTGCTTTAAAAATAATTTGCTTGGCCCAGTATATTACAGAATGTTTAGTGCAGTATTGCAGCAAAGGTACTATAAACTTACAGGAGCTGTTTTCTTTTCAATAGAGTCACTTTTGAATAGAATAGAAGACATGAAATTAGTTGAGATGCTATGAAGGGACAAATGTACCCATTTAGGGAAGGCATGGCAGAGGTGAACTTAGCTCTAAATCTAAAACGAGTGGGCTGGGACTGAGGGTTTCCCCCAAAATGAGATTTTGTTCTCAGCCCTCATGTTTCTAGAGGTGAAATCTGTTAAGGTCACAGCCCAGACTAAAATTCAGCAAACTCCTAAACAGAGACGTTATTAGGATTGAAATTATTTGTACAACTATAATGGGTTTGATAGAGAGACTTAAAGTGGTACAAAACTCTACAATGTCATGGGCTGCTTTCAATGTTTCTGGTTGATGCTACCACACCCTGGCCAGTGAGTACCAATAGTAAGAGGATAAGAAAGAAAACGTAAAGTTAAGAGGGGAAAGAGGCACATATGTACATGCACAGAACAGCAGGAAAGACAACTGTGAAACATCTAGATGGCAGATAAATGGAAAACACCAGGGGAACATTTCTGTCTCCTCCCTCAAACTCTGATCATCACCCATTACTGCCAGAGGGGAGTGAAAAATAACCAGAAACACCCAAACAAGGATTTTGGAGTCTTGTAGGAGGTCTGAGCAGTCTCAGGGTAGCAGCAGGTGGTAACACCGTTTTCACCAGAAGAAAAGCAGAGTGAGAGAAAGAGGGGTGACAGATAAGCAAAGAACAGCTTTGCTGTTGTACAGTGCTAGCTCTACAGGGAGTTTTTTGTTTCCTGACCTGCTCCAAACTCCACTCCTGGAACCCCAGGGTGCCATATCAGTGGCTCAACAGCATCAATTCTAAATGGGGAAATGCAGAGCCCAGCAACTGTTGGACTTCAGAGGACAGTTTGATAAAAGGGAGAACTGCAGAGATAATGGCAAAAGGGATTTTTAAAGTGTTTTTTAGGAAGACAAACTAATAGCAGCTAACTTCCCCTACAGAAATCCCTTTTCAAGGAACAGATCTGTTATTTTAATAACAGTTATGTGTAAGGATGAAAGTTTGGATTTGGTGACTTCAAGGGACTAGTACTTCATGCAAAGGTATTGCTTCAGGTCTTCTGTGTATACCTTTCCTTTTTAGGATGTCAGCATTTTTAGAAACTTATTCACAGCTCTTCTTACATGACAGTATGTGAGCCATGGGGCAGCTAGGAGCCAGACCCTACCACTTTGTTCACACTAAAATGAGCTCCCCTTGGAGAATTATTACTTCACTTCAGAAGGAGGCACTACTGGAGTTGAGTTATTCAGTTTACAGAAAAACAGGTGTTAAAATCAGAAACTTTGTGCCATTCATAGCCAACGATTTAACAGCAGACCCTGAAATATCACTTGTTGGGAATTTTCATTATACAGTGCCAACCCATTTAACTGGGAAGGTATTGGTTCTGAGAAAATTTTCCTTAAGCCTGAGATGGAGTTTCCATTTAAATGTTTCCAAGTAAGAAAGAGAGAAAGGGATTTCTTAGCCATCAGATACTCCATTGCTCGCTCTATAGGACTGTGGCTACAGGAAGGAGTAAAAGATGAGAAGGTCAGAATTTAGAACAAAAATACCCAGATTCTGTTGATTAGGTTCAAAGCCTTGTTCCAAATCAAACAGAGCATAGATGTAAACCCAGATTTCCAACAGTTGAAGTTAATATCTTAACCACAAGTTCTTGGAATAGTAAAAATAGAAAAGAAAAAAAAAAAAAGAAGAAAAAAAAACAAAAAACCCCAACAAAAAAAACCAAGAAAAACCAAAACTCAACACTCCCCCAACCCAGAAATCCTCAAAAATTTTGTTTGCAGAATGGAATTTTCATTAATGGCTACCCATAGTCATGGCAGTCAGAACAGAAGAGTATGATCTGGCAGACCACCGTGCTATCCTACATTATGACAGAATGCACAAGTTAGAACTGGGGCTGCAGAGACCTCACACTGTGATCCGTTGTAAATTAGGACATACATCTCATTTTGAACTTTGTCCTTGTTCTAGATCTGGCTAATTATTTCATACTGGAAACTCATTTTGATGATTAATGACTGACTATGGTCTAACAGTTCTCTTTTTTTTTTTTTCTTTCATTTAAAAATAGTCCTTATTCTCCTAATGTAACAGTTTCAACTAATCTCAAAGCCTTTTGAGTCACAGCTTCTATTCTTAGTTGGCTTAATGCAGCTTCGAGTTCTTTTTTAAAACTCCACATACAGAGAGAAGCCAATGTAAATTAACTCAAAATTCAAATGACATCCTATACAACACCAAAATACCAAACTTCCCACTGCTATCCAATCATCTGACTTTTAAAATAACAAGATAAACATAACTCTAGCTAGAGTTCAGCCAGAGTTACCAGTAAATTACTCAGGACGAAAAAACAAGTTGAAGAAGAATCAGTTTGTCATTAGTGAACATACCAAAGGAATATTTATTTATCAGTCTTTTTAGCTGTATTGACCAATAATGATACATGTTATAGTCCTCATAAAGCACATATAACTATTAACAGAACACTTTTCTAATATATGTGGTCTAGAACTAGAAACTAATGTGTGGCCATGAATTTCCTTTTGGTTTTGTACTTTAAAATTTTTTACTGATAGTTAGGAAAGAGTTCCAATACAAATGGAAATTTAAACCTGCTGAAGAACCTGACACCACATCTTAAATAGTATGTGGGAAGAATTTAATTGACATTTTCACTCCAAAATTCATTCTGTCTTCATGAATACAAACTATTTTAACCAATTTTCTTAGTACTCCTTTTAATTCAATTTTATATACTCAACCTACTGTCCATTTTATGACACAAGCACCCTCTTTTTCACAAGGGATACTGGCTTAGCATTCTGGTTTTTGGGTTTTTTTTGTTTGTTTGGTTGGTTGTTTTTTGTTTTGATTTTTAATGAATGAAGAGCTTGGAACAAATATAGTCTAGCAGCCACATTTCTCAAGCCCCAGCCTGAAGACCCCTGACCCTCAAATGCTCTTCAGTCTCCCCCAGCTTTGACTAGAGATATTGGCCATTACCCTATGTGATATGAAGCCACGTGTAGCCCAGTGAGCTAGGCTGAGCAAAAATCTAAGCAGAGAACTTCAGAGGCTTAAGTTCCCAGCCCCATCCTACTGGGGACAGCAGCATCATTAGTCATAAACGGTCTACTGGGCAACTCCTCCTTTCTTCAATTTCTGCACAAACCTTTTGGCTCAGCTAGAGCATTGCAACCCAGCCTCTTCAGGAGGTGAAATAGATCATTTTGTTTCAGCTACAATGATCATCTGAGACATCTCAAACTAACGTTAGTCACTAAGTTTAGCAGATACTGGTGATCTGCTACAGATTTGTGAGATAAGAAAATCATTAATCCTTTAAATGCAAACTTTTATGAGCTCATTCCAACAGTTGTGTGAAAGGGTCCATGTTAGAGATGGGATCATGGCTTTGAGTTCTTAGCCTCATATTCAAGACCCTGTTCGGTATCCCCTTGGCAAAGATAGGCCTATCACCAGGAACTAGGAAAACAAAACAAAAGGCCTATCCACTGTCACTTGGCTTTGGTGACAATAGGTCATTTACATACTGATTGGATTGAACATAGATGAAACCCAGACCAATAAAGTTGGTGATAAACCTCTTGCTGATTTGAATGTAGATGATAGGATTTCATAACAACCATGTCCCTGGAGAAGGGGATATAAGGAAGAAATTTTTTTACAATCAAGGTGGTGAAACACTGGCTCAGGTTGCCCACAGAGGTAGTAGATGCCGCATTCCTGGGAACTTTCTGGGTCAGGTTCGATGGCACTCTGAGCAACCTGATCTAGGTGAAGATGTCCCTGCTCATTGCAGGGGAAGTTGGACTAGATGACCTTTAAATGTCCCTTCCAACCCAAACTATTCTATAATTCTATGATTCTATATATGAAATGCCACTGCCTGCATGATCTTGTGGCCCCATTCTGTGTTTGTTTTCAATAAATGGATTTAAAATTAATTTCTGCAGGAAATGTTGGAAATACTAAATGTGGTTGTTTGCAGACATCTACACTCTCTTCATATTAGTACCAGCAGATGTGCAGAATGGGGTCAAATATTCGAAGCTGTTAACAGGCACCATCTCACCCATGTCATGGGAGAGGAGCAGCCTACCAACACTGCACTTTGCCTGGACTGAAATGTTCATATCAATGATAAGCAAAAATAATTTTAAAAAATATTATATATAACCACACATCTCAGAAAAGGAAATGGTACAGGATTGCAGGGAGAAAAAAAATAATCAAAGGAGAGCTGGATATTTATAGCAATTTAATGATCCAACATAAGGCCTGGTGTGACCTCTGTAGTTCTAGGGATACATTTGGCTCATTGTGTCTCCTCACATTACAAAGTCCTGCCAAAGAAATGGGGGAAAGCATGTGAAAAACAGATGAACATTTTTCTTTCTTTCTTCTTTTCAGGAAAATCAGGACATATGGAAAAAGCTTAACTCCTAACGGGATTAAACTGCCAACTTTATCCACCTTTGTACCAAAAAAGCCCTATAGATACATGTGACTGGCAAAAGTATCCTGGAGTTTGCTGTGTCTTTTCCACTTGGCTTACTCCCAATACACTCAATGTTCTACTTTGCATTTTAGCTGTGCCAATTGAAGAAAATAAAAGTGAAGTAGCAGATAATAAATTAAGATCCTGAAAGCTCCCATTAATTTAAAAAAAAAAAAAAAAACAAACATAGATCTTAATGCAGGAAGAAAGCACTTTTATCATTTTGTCAGGACTCCTAAATAACACAGATTACAGAATTTTGTCAGGGAATTACTTTATTAAGTATCTAATAATAGGCATGTTGACACTTGAGTGCATCTTTGGTGGACAGGAATGCCTTCAATATGCCTACTCCTGAGCTGAATGAATGGATGCATTTCCTTAAAAAGGTGATGTGTCCATCCAAAAAAACCAGAGCACCGAAGAAGGCCTCTCTAGATACATGTCCTTTGTGCTTATCTTCTAAATTACACTTTGTGGGAACAGCCTGTCCCATTACAGCACATGCAGTACCAAAAATTGCTTTGTACTTTTCTGAGTCTTTTAGTTAAATTTTGGTTCCCTTAAAGCTGATTTCTGCTTTTTCTTAGCTTGGTACTTTGATTTTGCATATTTATGGCTAATTTCCAAGATTGGAAAAATCTACTGAATGATAAAGGCCCCTAAGCCTTCCCTCTCCGTGGGAAGAAAAAACAAAATTGTCTAGACCTTAAGCCTTTAGCAACACAGAAACTGTCTAAAGACTTGAGAATGGTGTGATGTGGTTGAATCAGCGGGAGAGTATTTTCGTAGCTGCAGCTGGCATAACGCAATGGATGAGGCTGGAGGGATGAGAGGCAATTTCAACAAGAGCAAAACAATAACTTTTAGGAGATGATTGGGAGTACAACTTCACAGAGAAAAATGACAAGCTGTTGTTGCAGCAAGTGTATGTAGCTACCTAAGGTGATTGTGGTGTCCAGCTATGGACACAACGTGTATCTTGTCATTCTTGTTACCACCTCACCGGTGCCTTATCTGCCCTCTGTGTTTAGATGAGTTTCTTTGAAGCCCAGAGATATAACTTTCTGTCTGCCTCCACAGCACCCAGTTCACAGTGTGGGCCCCCCAACCTATGGGGTGTTGGTACTCATGGACTAACAGCTACAGTCAGGGGGAGAGCCTCAAGTGGACAACAAGTGGTGGACAAGGACATGATTATTACAAAATCAAAAGAATAGAAAAATCTCCTTTAATTAGAGGGGCATTAAGAACAACCAGAATTAGCACAGCATATATAATAAATAGAAAATGAAAATATTTCTCATAGTTGAATGGGTTTATACGTAAACATTTGCGTTTTTTTATCAGTCAGGAGTTCTCGTCTAAAGTTACAGGAATCATAAAAAGCGTCACCAAAATCCAGCCAACTATGTGAGCATTGGCACGGTGCAGTCTTTTAACAACTCACACCAATGTACACAAGAGTGCATAGTCAGGAGGTAAAGGCAGTCCCAACTAAAATGGCTCAAAACAGACAGCAGCTCATTAATCTTGGATGAATCTGTCCAGTGCACAACAGTTAATAGCTTTTGTGACAATTATTATGCTAATGTTAATGACTATAAGATAGAGCCTCATTAAGTCTCAGTTTCGACCCCTTCAATGACAACAATGACGCTTTGCCATCCTGCTGCAGCTGATGATCTGCCGCCTCGGTGTGCAGAGCACTGATTTTTATCCACCATCTTTAAGACAGCACATTTGTCACCACAGTGTGACTTGGAAACTATGCTGGCATGGCAAGCACTGCTACTTCATATAATATGCAAAAATCACCCAGAAACCTCTTGAAGGGTTAACGAGGCAAATCTTTGTACAGTTAATATTATCCTTATAAAAGCATACTTCTCCTATCACATATTTCTTTACTGTAACTAAAGCTATACTCCAGCCCTCCCCACTAATCCCAGGCAATGCTGAGCAGTCACATTCCTCCCACACTGTTTAGAATAAATATTTACTCCAAGGCCTAAGTGTTCTCAAAAAGACAGTGAGAAAATGGCATCTGGGTTGTGTATATATTCTTACCACAGATCATTAATGCGGGAGTTGGCTATGCATCTCGCTCCTTATTCAAATGGGAATTGAAGACTAAAGCAGACACAGTGTCATGCCAAGCTCAGGAGAATGCTACCACGTGGAAGGAGATATTAGTTTGGTCTCTGCAAGATCCATCCATCCATATGAAAACTGTCAGTTCATGGATTTATGTGATTTTCCACGTCATAGACATCAGTTTAGCATTGCATTTTTAATCCTACCCCTGTATCTATGCATGCTTGAATGTATGTATGTGTATACATTTTAGAAACACACAGTTGTGAGAAAAACTTTTGCTAATTGACTTGTAATGGTAAAAATTCCTTCCTGTTTAATAACTTCTTATCCCTGTTTAATAACTTCTTGTCTACTTTGCATCACTGCAGTTGGGTCTGTCTTTACTGGCTGACTTCTTCCCCCGTCTTGTTTATCTTGCTGTGAGTTATTAAGGGACTGCTCCATGTGAAACAAGAGGAAATACCAGTACTTCTTCATCTCTGCATTTTAAATCTCTCTTCTGTTACACATTTTGGGAGACACACATAAAGGAGGAGAGACATGACAGAGTTGGAATTGGAGAATGTGTTGCTGTGCCTTATCTTAATTAGTGAATGGCCAGTTCCCCAGCCACAATATTTTATCTAAGACTAAATAGTCTTCCATTTTTGTAGTTGTCTGAACACAATAGTGTTTTAATGTACTCTTTCCAATACCCCTGTGACGTAGCTATAAGTAGTAATGACAGATAAAATATATTATCATTATAATCTTTATGATATAGAGAACAAACACAAAGGGGGAAAGGTCCATATCCTGTGTAAAATAACATCTTAGGAAGAATTTAGACACCAAAGACAAAAAAATCATTATTTTATCTCTAATGTTACCCTATGGACATAATACTATAGAAGTTTCTGTTTTTACGAGCGGAGGTATGTACCTCAGAAAACCCAGATGTGATTCAGTATCAAATGGGCTGAGAAATCATTTTTCTGTCAAATGCCTATGAGTGAGTGGGAATATCTAATGAGGTGTTCCTCCAGCTACAGTGCACTGGGGGGGATCTGGTCCTGTATGTGTACTCACAGAACACCCCATGCATGCCTACTATGTGCAAAACATACTGTTGGATATTGCGTTCATTAAGACAAAGAAATGGCTGTAACAGGTTTCTTCTGTTGTGGATGCCCCATCCCTGGAAGTGTTCAAGACCAGGCTGGATGAGGCTTTGAGCGAGCTGGTCTAGTCAGAGGTGTCCCTGCTCAGGGCAGGGGGGTTGGAACTAGATGATCTTTAAGGTCCCTTCCAACCCAAACCATTCTGTGATTCTATGATTCTATGATTCTGTTCAGGAATTCAATAGCTAGGGTGTTTTCAGGGTCCCAGATTAAATTCTCACTTCTGCTGAGCAAGTTCAAACCCACACATCCTACCTTCCAGCCTAAGCTGTAGGTTACTCGGCAGAGTATCTGCCTCTGCTACTCCTCCTGAGAGTCACAATTTTGAACGAGGAACTTGAGAACTGGCAGGACTAATTACTCCAGTGGTTAGGAAAGTCCCTTGGGAGTTGGTGACATGGTTACAAGATCTTTCCCTAAGATTAGTTCATGTATTCTACTTGAAGACTTTTTCATGTGCATCATTGGTTTTAACCTGGTAGGGCAAATCGCCAATAACATTCCCAAACACTGCATTTTGCTGTTTTCAGATTACTGATGGCTTCTCATAGTTTTTAGCAGTTAAGGCCACTCTCCCATGTGAAGCTTCTACCCTTGACATCGCATCATTGGCATGCAGTGAGGCTGCTGGACAGTCTGCAGTGCACTTATACTAGATGGAGGGGGAAATGTTGTAGGGAGGGTGAGGGAGGGAGGGTACATGGCAAAAATGGGATGGAGAATAAGGAAGGATTCACTTAGGAATGAAAGACAACAATGTTTAAACAAAAAACTGACAGTGTATTCAGCAAAGGACCTAGTGTGAGGTCCCTTGGGAAAACAAGGGTATAACTTCATAAATAGTCGTGTCATAGTGTCAAATGAGATCTTTCAGTACACGGACAAGCTGAATTCTGCAGTTTCTGTTTAAATGCTTGCCTTTGCAACATAAACAACATTTGTTTCAATGGTACTTACTCATAAATAAAGATGAAAGGAGTAAGAATGTAAATGCAGTATACCAATTTAGGCTATTTCTCCTTACAAGTGGCTTAGCCCAAGGCATTTGAGCCTCTGCCTCACATACCCACAAGTTTCAGACAGCATACTGGCTTTGTTTGTTCCTTTAAAGAGGGTTATGAAAAAGTGAAATAATAAGTTTTGCACTAAAATTTAAAGTAACTACCTCAGAAGACCACTGACAACATAAATATTATTAAATGTGTAGCTAAGTGCTACATTCCTTCTCTGAAGAGTGTGAGGAGAGCTAATTACACAAGCACAAGAGAAATCCTAAATAGATCTAGATAGAAGAGGAAATTCTCATCAGTCCAAAATTGCTGCCTCAAAGCCAGTGACTCTTAAGTTGTAGAAATACTATTTCATCTACTTTCAAATAAGATCTTATCGTAGATGACTGGGCCACTACCATTCTCCAAAGCAAGAGAAAACGTGCTAGCTAATTTAAGAACACATCTTTTCTCTTTGTGTGGCTGGATTTTTTGGCATACCATAGGTTGTCCCTGTTTGGAGCCTTGTAAAAGTCACTTATCAGAGCCTATCAGTAGCCAAACTGTGAACAATCCCGCTGGAGCTTCCAGCGCAATAACGGCTCCCTGAGGATTAACTTCTTCCCAGCTAAAAAGAAAGCAAGCTGTGTTACCGCAGCATAATGGCCTTCATCTGTAACCTAGATCTTGGTGGTTTCTTTCAAAAGTTTTTTTACTATGCTATCAGGAAAGGAAAAAAACCTGTGTAGTTCGCAGGGAGCTTCACAGTATCAAATGGTGCCAGTAGGAACCCACCGTCCCTTCCCTGAGCCCTCATAAGGAAACAGCTAGAAGATAAGCATCCCTGTGTGCTTTGCTGCCCTAATGTGTGGCTCTGGGGGACAGGAGGGGCTACTGTCCCTGCAGTTTCTGATCACTCAGCCTTTGAGAGAAAGGGACCAGGAGCTACTGTGGTGTGTCACGTAGCAGCCCAACCGCCAACCACTGCCTGCAAACCTCAGTGTCTCATCCTGACTTCTGGAAGGGGTTGTGTCTGAAAAAAAGCCAGGGAAGGTCACCTTAATGGCCTCTGACTACCAGCTTGTTCTGTGCCCAAGGGAACAAGGCGTTTGCATGTTGCATAGGCATTTAGACCTTTCTGTCTAAAATATGATACAGCTTCTCCTGCTGAAAAATCTTCAAGCAAGCTTATAACACGAAGGACGACAGAGAGCTTGAGTCTGCAAATGCCTGTGTTCAAAAATATTTTTATTCCCATGAGACGGTTTGCCAGCTGATCACCAGTCACGGTGCTGGGGCAGGAAGGAATAAATCCCAGACTCTGTCCACACTGAAGGCCAGGCAGGGTAACTGTGGTACAACTGCACTGACTTCAAAAGGGGGCAGTGTTAAATTAATGTTGAATCCTTAGAATGTGTTACCCCATCTATCTTGAGAGCTGTGGGCTCTCGATGGCTTAGAGCTCATTCTGGTTCTTTCTGGGAGATTGATCAGATGTAGAGGAGAAAACTAAAAGGCTATATGGAACTGGAAAAGGTGGGTAAGTTGGAAAAGGGAAACTTAATTTAGACATCTAATTTGAAGTGCCTCAGTTCAGAAACAGCATTCCTATTTAGCCAAGAGAGAGACATAATGTTAGATTATTTACAATAATAATCCTTTGCTAATCTGAACTGTTCATACTACATCTATCCATCTACTCCAAAGGCTGCCCATACAGACAGCAGTTGTTTTGCAAACATTAAATCCAAGCAACATAAAAAAATACATCTCCTTACCTGCTCTGTGAGGAGCTCTCAGGTACGTGGTACATGAAGACATTTCCTCTGGAAGCAGCAGCCCAGTGACTGGCCATATTTATGATGGGACATGTGATAAACTGGTCACTGATAAAAAAGGAGGAGCAGGGAACAGACACAGTCACATAACAGAGGAAATGAAAGACAAAAACTCCACAACCAGCAGACCTCTCTGTATTGATAGCCTTCTTTAAATCTTCCAAACGCATATCTCTGCCTTCAAGTGCACTGAGGGAAACCGCATTCACCCTCTATGAAGCCAGTACAGTTTAGAATTCAGTAAAATTTATGTTTTATGAAGTGTTGAACAATGGTAATGATACTAAATAAACAAAATCTGACACATAAGGAGTATCCTGGCCAAAAAAACAATTCCATTTTAGTCTAGTTTATGGGGGCCCATGCTTGTAATGGTATAAAGCTCCTTCTCTGGCACCACTAGGTTGCGATGGCATCTTGTAAAAGGACTTATATATTTCCTGAGTTAAAGAACAGTAATATCGTTTCTGCATTTGTGTATATGTGATTTTTTTGGGTAGAATTCCAGAGCTGGAAGAGTTAAGAGACCACTTTTGGAGATATCATTCAGGGCCTCTGGTAGGGCTCATCAATATGGTGCATTGAGGTCACCAATGCACTATAGTGCATCTGTATGTCTGGGAAAGAAAGGTTAACCAAGAAGAGTGTAATGAGATAGTTAAATGATCAATTTATCACCAGGTATTGCAATGCAAAGGTGTGAGTGAAGCAAATATATCCAAACCATCCGAGCTTCCATTGACCCAAAAAGTGGGACTGGAAGGTGGGGTGAGCAGTAGCTGGAAGGAGCACAAGTGGTTCAAGAGGGGCAGGCAGAAAACGGGACACCTTACTGCAAGATATCTCGTTATGATTCCTCAAGGTCATATTATATATACACATATATCACCACTTCTCATTCTACATGTGCCTGAAGACTCAGCACACGCTTTGGGTGTTTATAGATCCATAACTACATGAGCACACACAAACGTATCTGCTGCGGAAGTGGGAGGTTTCATTTCTCAGTCTAGCGAATCTGAAACAGTAGCTGCTCCTTCAGGCTTGGTAGGCAAAAAAAAAAAAAGAATGACTGATGGCAAGAAAGAACAGTGTCAGAGAAGCATAAAAACATGTTGCTATATTTAACCTGTATGATTATGAAAGGCACAGTTTGGGTAGCTATCTTGGTTCAGCAGAGCTTATTTTAGGCCCATCTGTGAGACCACAAGCCATGGGCTGACTGACCACAATGCTCTTTGACAGTTATGGTTGACAACATCCATATGAAATGAATATTACTGTTCTTCACATGCCTACCAGCATGGGGCTTTACAGGAGCAGATGGCCTTTGAAAACTAGGGAGTCTGTGGAGAGCATTAGCTCTCGAGAAATGCTTTGAGATACATTTCATCACTTAAAACTGATTCTCTGTTGGTGCTATGGGGGGAAAAAGTCAGCTATTCTGGGGAAGTAAAAGAAAAAGTAAAAAAAAAAAAAAAGTAGCAACCAACAGCCATGGAATACCAGAGTTAAACAAAAAAAAAAAAAAAAAAAAAAAAAAAAAAAGAGGAGGGAGCAGAACAAAAAGAAAATGAAACTCATTTTATACCTGGGAAAAATACCAGAGAATTGCAGCTAAAAGAATTTTAAAAGTGGAATTATTTTAAAACCACAAAATATGCGCAATGTATGAAAGTTTAACAACCACTTGTGTTGCTTTCTCACACTTTATCATCCAGTTAAAACTTTAGCAATTAATTATAACTTCCTGAGATACAACTTTTCTTGGGTTACACATCTATGCTGGTAGTAATATTTTTTTGTTAACAAAATAAAAAATAAAACAAAACAAAACAAACCCACAAAAATTCCAAATCAAACAAACACACACACAAAAAAACCAAACGAAACCAAACGCCTCTTTTCTCCACCCTGTGGGAGAACACCAATAGGGTATTGATGTAGGTGGCTGTCTTTCTGTAACTGCTGTCTCCTCTCCCTTTCTGCTAGAGCAATTTGCAAAGTGTTTAAAGCAAAGGATTATCATCGAGATGTCCTGGTTCCACTACTCATCCTTCTGCTTGCTCATGGTGACTCTTTAAGCCATTCAGGTCTTTCCTTAGCCGAGTCGTTTGCCTCATCTTGTGAACAAGCAGGTCATGCCTGTGCCCATGAGGCTGCTGCGGGGCGCTCGCAGGCTGAGCGCCAGAGGAGCTATTTGTGTGTCGCATCGCTACTGCAAGCCAGCGGTATGCCTGCCCTCCTAGCTTTGCAGAAGTCAGTGTCTTCACCACGCTGAGCCCTGGTCTGGACCTGGCTGATCAAATATGACAGCCCTCTCTTATAACATCTCCTTAAGGAGGTATGTCTGGATACCCTCCCATCTCTGGGTGGGAAGAAGGCTTAAATTTTAAGTCCTTCAGTCCTTTATGGCTTAAAACCTTACTGATCTGACTAAAGAATTACAGCCCCATGGGTAACGGGGGTGATGGAAAGAGATCAAAGATGAGTTCTGGCTTTAATGCCCATGAACCACAGCACTTCCACGTGTGCTGCATGCAGTGGCCCCAGACACTGCAGTGATGGGTGGCCTGTCCAGTCCGTGGGAGAGGCTACGAGGCAGGGCAAATGCGGCACAGTGCAAGACTAGATAAATGGCACAAAGCTCAACCCACAGCCTTCTGGCTTGTTTACTCCATGACCTCAATGGACCAGCACACCTGGACCACCCAGAAACCTTCCCCAAACAGATTTGGTCACTGCTGTCTTGAATCAGGTGTTTCCAAGTGAATCTTGGCTCCTGTTCATCTCCTGCTCCCTGAGGCTCCCCTGGAGCAGCGCCCTGCAATTCTGATGGAGAACGAAGAGCTACTGAAAGCAAAATCTTGTCTCTAAGGTCTCATGGAGAGCCTCACGGTGGGACAGAAAGCTGTAACAGTGGGAATGCAGATACCAGGAGCTTGTAGCTACAATGTCTCAGTTCAGAACAGAGGTGAAATGGCTTGGACAGGCACACTAGGACTCAAACCACCAGCTTATAAAACACATCACCTTAGAAGTGTAAAGAGTTTTCATAATGAATCTGCTCATGAAGCAGAGACAGGACTAGGGAAAGAGTTTTCTGATTTGTTTTATGAAAATCTGTTCCACTTAAACATTCAGCCCCTGAGTTTGCACAGAGGCAGGAAAAAGGAGGTAAGAAGATTTTCCCCTCAGTTTGCCTCCTTTCAGAGAAACAAGATCACCTCCCCTCAGCCCCGCCCCCAGCTCAAGATCTGTAACTGGCGAAAGCAAACTGTCTCCCCATGGGGGAGAGAGCAAAAGCTACAGTGTTCTCTGCAGACCAAACCACCATATGACCCAAGGTAAAGATATCCACTAGGCTTTATGGCCTACCATAGGTGTCATGACTTCTGTGGAGTCCTAGTCCAACAGGGCAACAAACTCTTCAAACTGACTGTTATCCAGAACTGCTGGACCCTGATCCCATACCCAATTAAGGGTCAAAGCTATGCATATATACTAGGTAGTGTGAACATGGCCCACTGCTCATCTTCCACTTCCCAGTGGTCCCTGTCTGCAATGGTTCAATGCAAAGTATGGGAGTCTATGTACTGGAGGTAAGTTTCTCATGCATCTGCTGATGTTTCATCACAACTATTTCCTTCAGAAGAGGCAGGGAGGCACTCTGAGTCTACGGTGTGTCCTGATGGATCAAACAAGGCAAGTCAGCTATCATGTGTTCTCTTCACCTCCACAAGAAGACTTCCGACAGAACCATCCTGCTGCCTGATTCTGCTTTCTCTCACCATGGTAAACCATACACAAAGGGAGCAAATTGCAGATTGGGTGACATTATACAATCACTGTACACTGGCATAAATGACTATAAGGGTCAAGGAAATACATGAATAAGCTTAAGGGGATTCTTCTGCCGTAGGTAAAATGGAGATTAGCCATGCACAGAATGGGGTTGGGAGCCCCTTTTCTGAACATTCACAAATGCTTCACCATTTTCACAGGATCTTCACCTGGAGAAAGCCTGACATTGTGAAGAAATATTTTTTGCAGGTTTCATAATATAAAACTTAATGTAATTGCTGAAATCAAAGTTTTCAAATTTGACCACTCTCCAAATTTCCAAAACCTAGGAAAAGTATCTAACTGTATAATTAGGTGACTATTTGTGAATAAAAGCCAGTCTATTAGTTTTCTACTGTGTCAGGGATGAGAGGAATCAAGAAACAGTTGATGCACAGTGTGCAAACCAAAATATCTTTGACATGAAAGAGCACACAAAGAAGCATTAGTAGTCTGAATCCAATATACAGTTGAGGAAAGACAATGCAAACTTTCGAACTTTTCACGAGGCATAAAAGTCAGTTCAATTTCTGTTTACCAATGACATTGGAAACCTCATGGAAAATGAAATCATATTCCCCATTTTCTGTTCATTTACATAAGAGTTGCTCAAGTTTTTCAGAATATAAATGCACACTTGAGATGAGCAAAACAAACCTTGCTTAACCCCAACCACACAGCTGTAATAGGATGAGTTTCTTACCGGGTGGCATTTTCCAAAGCCCTGGAAAAGGATGAATAATCATCAGTTGAATGTTCAAGGGAGTAATACCATGTAGCTGCATCTTCAATGAATGAGTTGGAGTCTTCTCCTCCCAGAGAATTTTGCAGAGCCTGATAAAAGGCAGTTTTACTGTTGGCTCTTCCTTGACTTTCTTCAAATTTCTGAGAACAAAATGCATACATGGAATTTAGAAACAAAAACAAAAGATACATTTTTAATGGAACAACATAGGCTCAGATCTCCCTCTGCTGGAACAAGTCCTCTCTTCTGTGATCTCCGATTCCTAGGGGAAGAAGTAGGGGACAATTCTACTTTTGCTTTCCCAAGATTCTCACCAGCCAGCAGTATTGGCTTCCTCGAAATATACTGTAGGACTGAATCCCTAATCTAGTAAATCCAAATCATAGATATCATGCTGTGCAGAGGTAGCTCTAATACTACAAAAACCTTGCTGGCTCTCACAGAAGTAGTCCACACGGATAGTTCTCCACTGTAGGTGTGCCCAATGATGCCTTTCTTATGAGGTCCCTGAAGGAAAACAAGAGGGGAGAAAGGGAGATGTTGCTACCTTCCTTTGGAAATTCCAGAAAGGGAACACGCCATATAGCCATGGATATATGGTTTGCTTTGCCTCTTCTGGAAACACCTACAAAGAAATGTGGGTGACGAGGCCTGTATTTAGGTCCCTTCTGGAATAATATCTGTTTTAGCCCTGGAAGAGAAATCACCTTCCTCTAAATCCCAAGGCAAGTAGCAGCCACGATCTTCAAACTTCTTAACGCCTAGGGCCTTTCAGAGAGACCTACAGTGAAATGCTTTTTTCTGAGGTCTGTGGTCTGAAACCTTTCTTGACATAAAGGCATTTTCCCCAGAGCAGAGTGCCCATGTCATTGCAGAATTACTGACAGCAGAGGGACCATCTTCTATGCCAAACTGTGTACCCAATCTTATTTTTACACATCTTTCTTTAAGGAAGTTTTTTATTTTATTAATTCAGACTTTTCACTTTCTTTTTTTTTTTTTTTTTTTTTTTTTTGGAAAGAATTTATTTCAAGTTCAGAAACGGAGGAACTTCCTGAAAAAAATGTAACCTGAACTTTCCTGTGGATCAAGTCCTTTCCAAAGAGGGTATCTTGCAGGTGCACGCTGCCTGCATCGTTGTATAAGAACTCCAAATCTAATAAACCACCTATATTATTTTGGGCAGCCAGTCTGATGCAAAATAGGCTGGTGTCTGCCCAGTCCAGTTACCATAGATGCTTTACTGAATATATTATTTTGATGACCCACAGCTGGTTTTTATCACGCTGCTAGAAGGTCTTTCCACAACCCTACACAGAAAGTACAGAGGGAATAATTGCTTTTCAACAGATTCACAGAAATGAAAGATGGAAAATAAGTCCCTGTCTGCCGAGGCCGAGGCCTGTCCTTACTGACATACTCTAATGCTTTGTGCATTTTGATTAAGTGACTTTACAAGGGATTCCAAAACACTTCCAAATATCCCAAGATCCAAAAAGATCTTGGCATTTTTCCTTGTATTTGCAATATATTATTCTTTTGCTTGATTTTGGCCCATGCGATGTGAAAAGAGTCATGTGGTGTCAGTTTAAGTAATACAGCTGTGCTTCGAAAAAGATCTGCAACTCACACAGGACACGTCACTTCATGTGCACAAATGCCACATATGAAACTGCAGAGCACACTTGCCTGCAAAATAATTCAGTTTAAATACAGCAAGGACACGTATATTTTTCTGCAAGAAACAGAAATTGCCGAAGACCTGACAGCAGATTCCAAAGCAATCTTTCCATCGGTTTTGGCACACATCAATTCAGGTCCCTACTAACCAGCTGAAGCATTGCTTCTGTCTAATTAGGAATCTCTCATTTGGTGACTTTGCCTAGCAGTTATGGATATGAACAGATGCATTTCTGTGTTCTTATGCATAAAACATCCTGTACAAAGCAACTTTCATACAATGCTTTCATTTTGTTTTGTTTTTTAAATGGATTTGTTACCTTACTCTACACTTGTCATGGATACTCAAAAGATAGAAAAAAAGAAAGAGAAAAACCCTTAGGGTATTATTAATTATCTACCCTAGGAACTGATCCTTTACTGCCTCATCAACCACCAAGCATCAAATAAATATTACGGTTGAAAAACACAGAGGAGATGGATCATCATACAGTGCATGGTTAAAATGGGGAACTCCTTGCCACGAGGCTTTGCAGATGCCAAAATTGGTGAAGATGAAGTTTCATGAACAAGGTTTTGAATGTAAAGAAAAAAAAAAAAAGTAATAAATCAGTTGATGGTTATTAAATACGGGAAGACCAATTCAGGCTAGGAAGTCCCTGAAACTGCAAAGTGCTAGAGGTTTGGAGAGCATTTAGCAGAAGTATCACATTTGCTTACGCTATTCTTACAAAAATCCACTCTTAGGCACTGCTGAAAACAGCATTCTGTGCTAAATGGGCCTTTGATCTGACTCAGCGCGGTCGGTCTTAGGTTTTTACTGTGCCTATGTACTGGTTTCTGTGACCTTCAAAATGCCCCCAGAATTCTGGTAGCCTTTCTCAAGGCAATCATTGTTGACAGAGTGGGGTCCTTGAGATGTGTTGAGTCAGATGAAAGAGGACTCAACAGGCAGAGGTGGATGAGAAACAGAACTGGCATTTGTAACACATTTTGAGATTTTTCGTCCCAACCAGCACTAAAATAGCACAACTTCAAACACGACGTCTCAAGTGTCACTTTGGCTACAATATAATATAATTTAAACATCTGACTTTAACATGACAGAACAAATCAAAGTAATACGATCGAAATAAAACCCATGACATTAAAAAGACAAAGTATTTTAACTTTTCAGAAATTGATTCAAGTTGAGCAATTTTCCATGTCCAACAAATGTTTCCCATTTGAAGAACAATTTTAAAATAGCAGTAGATACAACAGCTGCTATCAGATTAATAGAAACAGCTGCACATTATGTAAAATAATTTACATTCTGCTAAACTTTAAAGAGGTATTAGCAACTGACCTCAGAGTTATAGTGAGGTTTTCAACTTTTTTTAGAAAGTAAGTAAGAAAATAGTTAAAGACGGCAGGTGCACGGCTTCCTACTGTTCTGGTGGTGCAAATTGGTCATAAACATTGTTTAAATAATGAGATATATAATGCTTACTGTTCTTGTTGCTGCAGCATGGCTTCTGGAGCATATGAATGAATTTGGTCCAGTGTTTTATTTTAAAAGTAATTATAACAGTACACCAAACGTTTACATCTTAGAAGGGGCAAAATGTACTTTTCTGTCAAACTGGAATAGTGATAACACTAACAGAGTACATTCAGATCTTAGGTCTTAAATGGCTTTTGATAAACGTTGTCACAAAAGACGGTGAAAGACCTGCCAGCCATTCAGCAGAGTGTTTCAAGGATTCCAGCTAGTTACAAGATGAGGTAGAGAGCTGCTATCAGCCCATTCTCCTTACCGATGGCATTTATCAGGACACTGCTCCCCCGGTCATTACAGTTAATACACACATATCTGCCATCTGTTGCATGTTGCTAAATACCTTTATCCATAAAGAAATTAACTGACTGCAATATAGTGCAGGATGGAAGATCTGGTCTGCACAGATCCAGTTGCTTACATGGGGTAAATAAACCTGATTTCTGCCTATCCATTCCCCTATGTCCTGGTTCTGGGTTCTGCAGCCAACTAGATTTGTACTAAGGAAGGAAAGAAAAAGAAAGAAAGAAAACACATAAAGTGCAACCTCAGTCTTCCAACTGAAAAGTTAACAATCCTTGCAATGTGGAGATTACATAGTAGGCACAGAACATATGGAGGATATAAACAAGGCTGTAATGACTTGCATGCATATACAGACAAAACCAGATATAGATCAGCATGCCTGACTGCGTATATTTAATGCCAGTAGGAACCATTAGATCCTCCCACCTGAGCATCACATAGAGCACCGGGATAAAATTTTGCCCAGTTGGGAATTGAAATCAACATTTTTAGAGGTTTCTCCTCAGCTGCCCTAATCTATGACAGCTCAAAGCTAATATCCCTGAGGGTCTGCCATGGGAATTGCAGTTAACAGGTTCAGGCTTAACCGCTCCACATGCCACATAATAGTGCATTATGGCACCACTTGCCATTCCCTTAACAAACTCTGCTTTGTTTCTCACTTAGTTTCAACCATCTGATGGCTGCACTGGGGATGGGTACGAAGTGCTCCAGGAAGTGGTAAATCTGTCTCAGTTCACATGAATAAGCATTCAAGTGAATGCCATAAAACGGTCATTTCCATGGGAAAGACATTGAGCACGAATGTTCGGCATACTCTCTGCTGCAAGCATCACCGAGAGACCTCAGCTTTTAATTGCAAACAAATCGAACATAGATGTTTTGCTAGCACATAAGTGGTGCCTTCTGTTTTTCTGTTTTATTTTTAATACTAAAGGTCTTAACAGGCATAAGCACAGTGTCGCAGTGGGAGTACAGAGACACCCAACACAACCAAATGCCAGAAACACCCCACAGAACAACATGGTGCCAACTGGATTTATCACCTTTGGGTCTGGTTGCAATCTAGAGGTTCTACTCTCACTCCTAAAACTTGACTGCTAAGAGTTTATAAAACTTGCACGCAACTCCAGTCCAAGGTGATAAGATTTGCATCACGGCTCAAGCTTGCTTGCATCCAAATGGCTAAAAGTGTCTCCTCACCATTTACAGGACCGGTATTAATAAAGCAAAACCAGGATTAATAGAGCAAGTCCTTGGCTGAATTTACCAGCACAGCTGTTCCCAGGAACTGGTGGAACAGGTCAGCAGGGGTTAAATTTTTCATCCCCTGCTCTTTGCATCTGACTACACTGAAATCAGTCATCCTAAAGGAGGTGGAAATGAAGAACTTTGCCAATTCCATATATTTGCCACAGCACCTTTTAGCTGTGCCATTTATCTACCCAAATACATGCATTGTTCTTCTCTCTGCAGAGTCGGAGCATGTCCACAGGTGGATTTTAACCCCGGGGAGGTTTGGTCCCCTCTTTGTAGAACAGATTAAATAACTTGGTTGTAGTCAGAGGCAAATTAGGAACCATGCTTTGGTTCCCTGAGCTGAGCTCGGTGCTCTGTCCACCAGCTAACCCCTCCCACCGTCCTTAGTATATCAGTAAAATCAGCTTTGGGGTTTCCCAGAAAGATTCAGGTCAGGTCTACCTCAAGGGAACCCTTAAAATTAATAAAGAGTGGGATATAGTGTGGGTTGTCTCAAATCCTTCTTCTAGGTCTATTGTGGGGAGAGGACAGTCAGCACAGATCAAAGATCCTTATGACATTACGACAGAGGAAATGGAGCACAGACTTCTCAGTAACAACCACCACCCGCACCAGTTTCTGCCACTGTAGCTAAATACATCTGTGGCCTACTCAGGACTGTATCATCTGACTTTGACTACAACCATGCATGGTCATGGCTATGACGTAGAAATGCTCTTGAGGAGCTGGAAAATGCATGTTCTTAAATAGCTCAATGACGGACGAAGCATTAAAGTTTCCCAGCAATTAATACACTAATTATGTGGACAAGGAAGAAATCAGAAAACTTTAACCTTGCAGCAACTCTTTAAAAAAACAATCTGAAGTCAGGAATACAGACTGGTCAGAACAGTCATATTGCCTCCCGCAAACTCTAAAAACCTGAAGACACAGGAAAATAGAAATAGAGGAAAAGGTACATAAAAAAACCCATCAGTTCTTACTGAGAACATGAAAACAGCTTAAGGAAGTCAAAAGGGAGAAAACAAAATATAACCCCCTACCATGAACATTAGGAATTAGGCATCTGATTTACAGCAGTAGCACCAAGTAAGGTAGGTACTATTATAAGAGATAGTAAAGAAATGAACTACCCTTCTAAGTGAGGAAAGTTAGACCCTTGCCAAAGGAGATGAGAAGATCTCCAACAGTAGGAGATTTTAAAACAAATCTCCTAGGTTGAGGTAGGTATGACCTTAGGGTTGAGTTAAAACTTTTTGAGTCCCCTTCCAATCTTATCTTCTGCAAGCCTTTAAATAAAGAAGATATTCCATATTTTCTTCTTGGAAGGGCAACATTTTACTGCAGATTTCTCAGAGTTTTTCCTTGTCATTTCAGCCTGATAGTGCTGGCTTTTAGCACTTATGGCTTTCATTAACACCACGATCTGTTGCAAAATTTCTAATACATCATGGAATTTCATTTTGGTTTTGCAGACAACTGTCACATGTGGAAGCAGTGGTAAAGGAAAGGATTTCACTTCCTAGTCTTCATCATATGACTTGTAATGAGGTTACTGAGGTTTATTCCCCTCTCGCAGGGTCTGGATCATTATCTGCAGCCGTCCAGCGTCACAGTCCACTTCCTATGCCTGACTTCCTCTTTTAATTGATTCCAAAAGAGAAAGATACATGAAATAAGAGCAGGAGATTTCTGGTGGAGACAACGCAATAGGAACTTTATTCAGGTGGGTCAAAAAGACTTCTTTCAAAGGGGTAATTTTGTCATTAATTCTGAAGTAAATTGATCTATGCATTATTGGCTACCAGCAAAGAGAGGCTGGGATTAACCTTTCACTGCCTTCTGCAAGATGAAATCCACACAGTTAAAGAAAGATAGCAACAGACCTGCAGTTCACTTAGATAACCCTCAGAATTATCCCTACTGTGTTACATTGTCCTGTTAATTTCTTAGTGTATGTCTGAGCACGTTGGAACTTTAATTTAATTTGGCAGTGTTAAAGAAGGAAGTGCTATTGTTCCCGTTGTAGAGAAGGACAAATGAACTAGAAGAGGCTGATATGCTGTCTCAAGAACAGACAGTGCCAGAGGGTTCACAAGAAGACGTAAAATCCCTCTGGGTAGACCTTCATGTTTTTGAGGACTTCTACGTCCAAAGTACAGCATGGACGCAATTCTTTTTCATTTCACCAGTTTATATCCTGAAACCTTAGCCTACACATCAGGCCAGTGCTATTCATAGCGAGTCCGTATTCAGAATCATCTTTACAAGAAAATATACTTCTTAAAGGCAACAGAGAAAGAAGCTTGCCACAAAAACCCCACCAACATTGGCATGGAAAAGACTAACTTAGCTCTGCTGCACAGTGAAGAACCTCATAACCAAATTACGAGCTTCCTTTCTTCTTTGTGAGGTACAACTGAGATTGCAATATAAATAGGATTTCAGAGACAGTAAAACATACTGCTGCATATTAATACATGCCAAATCATTACTGATCTCTTACATCTTCTTATATACCCCAGTAATGTTAATCAACAAATATGATAACGCCATTAATCAACATGAACAGCACTGGCTGGAGATGGACAATGTTTTTACATATTTGCATGGAGTATAATTCACAAATTGTAGAAATCAAAAAGCATCTGTCCTGGCTGCATATGATTACCATCATCACTATCGTAATAGTTATACCATCAGTTCATCAATAGTGGCCTCTTCCTACCTTAATTGCCTTAGCTCTGCTGATCAACCCATCTTGCTGAGTACTTCCAATGAGCAGATCTACTTTCCGAAGTTGAGGGCGCTGCAGGGCTTTAGCTAAAGGCTCCCGAAGGTAAATTCCATCCATGACTGGACCCCAGTACTGGAAGGGACCACTTATAGCTAGGAGCTAGATTAGCAAAAAAGCAATAATAGTGCAGTTGTTAGTTAAATTATCTTACCCGTGTCATGTCCATTTTACCTATGTTTCAGAAAACTGAGTTGATAGCCTTCAAGTGAACAAGTGACCAGTTAGGGTAAGTGCAAACTCACCGTTGGCAGGAAGCAATGCTTTTGCTGACAGCATCAGTAACTGAAACAAGCTGAATAGGCCAAGAGAATTGATAGTCTTAGAGTCATAAAAATATTGTTTTAAAATAGAGATTGGTTCTATGCAGGTCCTGATTGGAAAGTGTATTGCCAGTGACTGTTTTAATCTGTGGGTAAAGGATCCGTATCTAGGATCACTTATACTGCAGCTTTCACAAGTCTCCCACTTAAGAGACAGAGCACTGATATTCCTCCCCACTTCCTTTTCTGAAAAAATGCAGTTACTGAAGCTGCAAACACTTGATTCTTCTCTAGACTAACACCCATATGCAGATGAGAGGGGACTGAGAGAAGGTAAAAATTATATTTAGATTAGTTTTGAAAGACGTTGTCAAAGTAGGGTGAAAGGAATTTAGTCTAAAGGACAATCAAGCTGTGAATATTCATGGGTCAGAAGTGGATGTCATGGACACCAGCATCACTCCACCAAAGCTAGTCAAGTTCCTCTTTCACAAGGATTCAGCTCAATTTATTTTTTAAGCTTCCTCACATCTTCATATCAGTATAAGGTTCTTTTTGGTTTCTTGCCAATGGTATATATTTTGCAATGGTGTACCTTAGTCTGTGCATCATTGAGGACACGAGCAGGCAACTGGCGGAGGCAGGCTACAATTTCCTCAGTGGTGGATGAAGGGCATTCCACCTCTTCAGCCAGGACTGCTGCTTGGGTCTGTGCTCTCCTCTTACTAATAACAGATGCTGGAGAAAAAGCTGAACCTCCCTGGAAAGGAAAGACAATAGCAGTCAACACATGCTGTCAAAACACCTGGTCCCCTGGTGCAGGTAAAAAAGCTGAGAAGCTCAGTTGCAGAATGTAAAACACTGGTATTTAAATCACAAGAAGCAAGTTCTAACGATGAAAGCAAAGGGGAGAAGGATAGGTTTGGCATTTTCCAGCTCTGCCATGGTTATTTTGGAAGACCTCTGAAAAGTATCTACGTTATGTCTATAACGAAGTCACAAATCTTTATGAAAACTTTGCTGGAAGGAGACACATTCAGACAGGAGTAAATATGAAGAAGGTGCTGTGAGGAGCATCAGGGAATGGAAAGCCCATCTTACAAGAGAAGACTAAGTAAAGTTTTACTTTCTTAACTGTGATAAACAAGGATTGAGAGCAAATATGACCTTTAAAAATGAATCCATGAAAAAGAGCTATTTATAACTTAGGATAATGCTGGTACAAGACCAACTGGGCAGTAACTATTCATATTAACTGTAAATAAATTTAAGCTAGAAACTTTAAGATAGCTAACCCAAGGTTTAGAAGAGCTATGAGCAGAGGTAGTAGGAACAAAAGGCTAACCCAAGCTGCAGAAGATCAACCAGAGCCAGAACACATCAGTATCAGAGAATAGGCTACAGTCCATTCTCTATCCCAGATTTTTTGTTTCTTTCCTACAGCTGTGCCAGCAGGGAAAAGGTCCTCACCAAGAAAAGATGGTACATGGCTTCAAACTAGAAGAGGGTAGATTTAGATTAGATATCAGGAAAAAATTCTTCACTATGAGGGTGGTGAGGCACTGGAACAGGTTGCCTAGGGAAGTTATGGATGCTCCATCCCCACAGGTGTTCAAGGCCAGGCTGGATGGGGCTTTGAGCTGGTCTAGGGGAAGGTGTCCCTGCCCATGACAGCAGGGTTGGAACTAGATGATTTTTAAGGTCCCTTCCAACCCAAACCATTCTATGATTCGATGATAACATTGTTGAGTAACCATGAAAACTACTTATTGAAAATGCAGATAAATTAGTATAAATCCGATAAGATCTGACCTAGAACAGAAAGGCTGGAATAGCTCTGACATGGTTCAAATGACTAATTTCCAAACATTTAAATCAGTTTACTATAACTGCTATGATTAGTTTCCGTCTTCTAAAAAAAACCCAAACCCTAGATGCATGATATGAAAGACCCCGATCTATTCAACCGATTAACTTACTTCTTACTGAATTTGCTCAAAGCATAACTGTAAGTCTGAAAAAGTATAAAACCAGAAGCAAGTTAAAAAGAAACAGAAAGCAAATAGCAAATCCTTAATTTGAAATTGTCTCAAACCTTTGAGCCTGAAGAACTCTGTGCAGCCCTGGCCAGCACCCAGGACATTTTTTTATATTTCAAACAAGCAGACCCATTGATAGTAATAGGATACCATTGCTCACAACTGGAGAAATATGTTTCCAAAAATAATTAGAAAGACATTATTGTTTGGATGTAGAGACAGTCTTTTGAGTTCACTCTATGTAGAATTCCCAATGCTACTACCATCCTGAAAGTTTTCTCTTCCTTTTTAAGGGATCTGGAAAACAAGCACTGTTATCAGCCTAGTGGCTGAGATGCAGATGGTTGCAGACAAGCTAAGGAAAAGGCTAAGATTGTCAGTCCTGGGGCACTAGAAGAGCCAACTCTGGTTTTAATAGAGCAGAAAATTGAAAGAAGAAGAAATAAACACTGCTTGGTCTTATTCCTCACTTCCACCCTCGATTTAGATGAGAGCTTGAGTGAGAAATGGGCTTTATCCTCACGTGGGATTTGCTGTGGACTATTTCGTGTTTGTAAGGCACGATATTTGCCAGCTGCTGACTAGGTGCACTGACTCAGTTGGTCATGAGAGAGAAAGAAAATTATTCTTGATGAGAGCATCTCTGTGTGTGGGTGTGTCCCCAGGACGCAGAATGAGAACATTGCTTTTTTGCATGGCCTTCAGAAGAGCTTGTTCCCCACAACTAGAATGGGTGAGACTAGAAAAGGGGTAACATGGCATGCCAGCCTCCCTCAGAAGAGTAGCTTCCTTGCTTTTTGTTTGGAGCAAGTAATTATGTGTCTCCTTGGTATAGCAGAGAATTTAGATCTAGGATTGCATAATATTTATCTATTAAGCTGGAAAACTTATTCTTCAACATCAGATCTGAAAGTGCTCAGCATGTTTTATCAAGTATCCAGTACCTCTAAATGGCATTAATTTAAAAAACCAACCAAACAAACAAAACAAACAAACAAACAAAAAGCAACAACCAAAACAACAACAGCTTCAGTTTCCCAAATTCTGAAAGTTTCCCAGATTTTGAAAGTGGCAATTTCTGTCTAAATTTTTCAGTTTCCTTATTAAAAAGCTAAGTTTGATAGGGAAGGATCTACTGAGATACATACAGAATCCAAAAATTCACTGGGACCAAGCAAAATATCCTCATGTGTTCTTGATTTTGAACACATCTCCTCACAGGGATTTTAAAAGCTGTGCAAAGTTCCCCTGTCTCTGAGATATCTACAAACTGAAAGACTACTCTTGGGTCAAGCACTGAGTCAAAAAAACAACTGCAAAAGGTTCTGGATAGAAGCATCCCACAAGTCCTCCCTGCAAAGGGAGAGCTAAAAGCCTGGGCAGGCAAATCTTCATGTCACACCACTGGATGTGTATGGGTTAGCATGAGATATGGTCCAAGCTCAATGAGTAAAAGAAAAACCCAAAACTTCTGCAAATACATTTGTGAGGCGAGGAGAGTTCTTGTTTGAAGCCTTACTCTTGCTGCACATATATTCTCTTTTTTGCATGACTGGTTAGAACAGGTTTACGTGCCCTTGGTTTTTTTGGTTTTTTTTTCTTCTATTTTCCATGGTAATGGCCACTTCCTTAGTTTGTTTGGGGTTTTTTGTTGTTTTTTTTTTTTTTTTAATAACATCCGCATTCAGGAAGCATGTCTTGCCTTTTGGGGTTTGAAAGAGATGTGGTATCCACTGTTATTCATACTGTTATTCATGTTTAATTTTTATTGGGACTGGAAGTGGGTGACAGGAACTTGGGACCTCATTCAAGCAGTATTTGGAAGCAATGCCATTATGTTCCCTCCTCTGGTGCATCTGAAATACGTTCCAGGCTCTGGAAACAAGGCTCCTCTTACCGCAGAAGTTAGGCAAGAAAAACTGTACCAGTTCTCTGTTTTTCAAATTCACATCACAATTCAGGCTCATTGTTTCCTCATCCTCACAAAAAAACCTCATGAACAAATAAGTGAGAGCAGAAGCTGGAGACGGCCCAGAATTAAATTTCTTCCTTTTTGAGCCTACAGTTTTCACATTAAAAAGAAATTTTCCCTAAACACTGTAGCCACATTAGAGGCAGGCTCAGGACACAGAGGATAACATAGCTGCACTCAGGCACTCAGCATTTCTGTTGGCCTCTTTCCCTGTGAAACTATAATTTATTTGTGTGATTAGTCCCAGAAACCAGTAATGAAGGAGTTGTTTGCTTTAAAAAATAGGACTATTTAGGCAGAAGCAGAAATAGCGGAGAAACTGTTCGTTTCCATTACATGACACCCATATTACCATTACATGACAGAATCATGAATCAGGAAACCAAAAAATCATGAGATCAGCTCAAAAATAACAAACACTGTGTTCTTTTTGTTAGTCCTCTGTTTTTTAATTCTCCAGGAATTCTCCTGTACCTATAAATACAAGAGCTAGAAAATTCACTTTTAAACCTAATGGCTGAGATCTTCAGATAATCCTGCAGGGTAGTTTTTTGAAAGCAAACCTATAAACAACATGAGAGATACAATAAAATTGTGGACATTCGCCATCTTGCCATCACAGGGTATTTCCTATCTCAGCATCACTTAGACGGGCTTGACAGGGAACTGAAGCCACAGGCAGTTCTTGTTTCAGCTGTCCTCACAGATTGACCTGCTGTCATCAGAGGAAGTTCCAATGATATTTCGGACAATGACCTGGATGAAAGCATTCAGTACCGAACTGCTGAGAAGAAGCAGTTGCAGCTGTGTTGCACAATCCACGACAGCGATATTATACTGTCCTCCTAAATTCACGGGAAGAGCGGGAACATTACAATGCTGGGCAGTAGTACCTACTGTAACAAGTTATGACATTGAAAATGTACTGCAAAGCTTTCAGTGCTATTTAGTTTCAGGGACCAGCAGCTTTGCAAGCATTTTTTTATTTCTATTTTCAAAATCAGAGGTTAAGCTAGAATGTAGAAATTCAGATATTAGGAAATGTTGCAGCTCACAATGGTGAGAAGCCGACCAATGCAGATCGGTATTGCAAGAAGATGAATTCTTGCTTTGATGTTAGGCTGTGATCAGCTGAGTTGAGGCTGGTGCCTCTTGCAGACTTCTCTCTTGGGACACCATTGCTCACAGATCTCCACTGGTGCTACCCTGTACATCCCAATTCTCCCTCCACTTGTTGGGCTCATCTAACTATTCTCGTCTAGCCAGGCGTTAGCTTTCTGCTTCAGATATCTCACAGTTCAGGAGCTTTTAGTTAAGTAGCACCCCTTGCTGCTATTCTGATGAGATAGCAAAAAAGAATATATGGACTATTAGTGTAAGCTGTACCTCTGTCTCCCAACATACCTGGAAAAGACAATGGCTGTACAAGCTGCATTGCTGAATGTCTTTTAATTCCTCATTTACTCTGGAAACTTACTTCTGCGAAGTTTTTCAAAACTGATTCACAACAGATCTAACGATTAGAAGCTTCACTGCAACTAGTTTTTGTCACCCACACTCTGTAAAGCCAAAACATTCTTCCTCTCCTCACACCATGACCTCTCGTTTTTTCCAACCTGACTTGAAACTGAAAACCCTGCTTGAGCCACGTTCATCTCTTCGACACATCCACTCCCTTCAAATTAATGCAGTTCCTCTGACGGCTGCAGGGCTGCAGACTCCCCATGAAGCCGGCTTTCTGTCTGCCCAGAGGCATGCTATAGACAGCAATGCTACTGCAAACAGCAATAACAGTAACACCACCCAAAAAGCGAGATCAAAAAATATCTAATGAAAACAGAGAAGCCAGCGAAATGTCCTGATAATTCTACTTTCCCGAAAGAGCCAGCTGTACAGCAATATTTCATTTGTTAAAGACAGGCACTCTCCAGGCTCAGTTGCATACAGTTCCCAGCCAGAAATATCTGTCGGACCATCTGGTTTGACCTCCATGATAGCCAAGGCTCTTCCATTTCCTGACTGCTGAGCTCAAGGGCTTCCTAGTACTTAAAACATGGCTCGTGTTTGACTAAAGCCTGATGTTGCATGAAGCATTTAAGCTGGGCTCTGAGACACCGAGAAAGGGATACCGCGATCTTCTTTGCAGTTCATGCCTGAAGATGCTCACTCCACTGACGGGAAAACTCCACCTTATTTCTGTTTGAGGATGTCTTCAGTTTCAGTTAACGCCAGATTAAAGAAATTGTATCTTGTTTTTTTCTCTCTGCAAAAATGAGCAAACTGCAACTAAGTGACTACTGACTCTTCTTTCCTACAGACTTTTCTCTAAAAGACTGGATTTAAAGGATTTTCAGAAGTTGTTGTCAATTTGGGGGTTTGGTTTTTTGTGGTCTGTTTTTTGTTTGGTTGGTTGGTTGTTTTTTTTACTTGCAACGTTGTATTTCAGTATCCTGCATTTCTTTTCCTTAGACATCTAAATCTGAGCAGTGGCAAGTGCTTACGACACACCAAAGCTGGAGGACTCTATGTGGGGACACTAATGTTATTTTTTTCCAGGCTTTCAGACAAAGTCTGTCCTCAAGAACCGGGAGGAGCAGAAATCTTTGGGACCAGCTTGGGGAGTATCTATCACTGCTAATGAGCCCTGTGGCAGATGTGACAAACATTAGCACATGAAGTGTAACAGGGAATTGGCCAGTCAGTCCATCAATGGAAAGGGAGACCGAGATATATTTTTTTTTCCCTCCATAACCATCTACTAGATCTGTGATTTCCAGATAAGAATGGGGGAGAGGAAAGGGTCCTCTCTCTTCTATCAGAAATAACTTTTTGAAGATTTCTTCTTCATGCATGAGCCTTGGCAAATCCGTCTTTGCTCTAATCAGAGGCAGTCCTGCAAGTGCAGTGTTCCTCTCTCAAGTGACTCACTGAGTGCCCATGTCAGGTTAGTGACTTAAATAACAGGATATGAATACTTTTAAGATGACATATAAAGCCCCACTTAATTCATACCAAAACTTTCTTCCATTTAGATGTAAACATTGCCTTATCGATTATCTTATCATTTAAAACAAGCTATTAGCTGAACAGGAAAACTCACTGTCATAATTGCATGAGGGTAAATTGCCACCAGAAACCAGCAGAAACGATATGGAAATGGAGAATTTTCTTTACCTCCCTCCACCGCAAACTCATCCGTTCTCTACAAGCATGGTTCAGACTGTGGCTGAGATTTGTTGTGCTTCCAATGGAGCATGTTCTACCAAGCAAGTCCAACCTCTTCTTTAGTGTGTTCAATCTTTCTTGCTCAGCCTGAGACCTGCCCCATTTGTCAGTGCAGCTTGGGATGGGACGGGACTTCTCGCCAAGGCACACAGACCGTCAGAGCCAGCCTGAGCCAGATATTGGTGCGAAGGATCAGGAAAAGGCAGAGCTCTGCTCCTGCCTATTCCCATAAGTCGTGCAAACATTCCCCAGCCTGGGATCTTTTAGTAACTCCAGAAACACTGTACATCCACTCACTGAATGCTGTTAGGAAAAGTGCATGCCACATGCCTGTGATTTGAAGAAAGCAATAAGGTCCTAAACGATCAAAATGTAACTGGCAGGGAAACTCATGGGGCAGTACGGTAAAAACAGCTCCCCAGAGCTCCCATAATGCTGTCCTGGCTCTGTGTTGTAGCCTGATTTGCTTATTAAGCTCCCTAATGCTTTCCTGTCCCTTCAAGGTGAGGACTGTTAGCACAGCCCGTCAAAGAGAAAGGATGTTCTCCTGTAATTACATAGCTCCAAATTTTGGCACAGCTTTGGGAATTTGATCACTGTCTCGTGGTTCCAATAACACTTACACAGCAGCTCCCACACTCATCAACTTTTAGTTTTCATCATCAAACTGATTGGCATTACAATGGGCATCTACTCAGAGCTGCTCTGGTGTGAAGTAGGAACTCAGGTCTCCTGGTGTGATGTTTTCAGTTTGTTTGGTTTGGTGTTTTTTTTTTTGTTTGGGTTTTTTTTTGTGTGTGTGTTTTTCTTTTTAATTTTACTATACAAAATTAGGTATATGAGCTTTTCAGATCACATCTTGATTATAAAAGCAAAGGGCAAACCTTAATAAATCCTTTTGACTTCTATTTTCATATCTTGCAGTACTATATATTCCTGAGTGACTTCAGTCGGGTTATTTAGCAGGCTAGCATCTTGGTTTCCCCATCTCAGACACTGAGATGAGGGAGGTCCTGAGGCTCCTGCTTCTGTACTTTTTACAGCTGATGTGAAAATGCGCTTAAGAAAGGCTTTCTCTCCATAATCTTTCATTGCTGATATTGAGCTTCAATTATTTGCAGACAGAGGTGTTTTGGAGTGCAGAGTAAAGAACAAAGCAAATCTTGCATTCCCGTCCAGCTCAATAGGAATGGAAAACAAAGTTTTTGTGCCTCTTCCTGTCTGTCTGAAAAAACTAGCAAAACTGCGTAAAACAAAACAGTTGGGGACTGAATGTTACTGGATAAATAAATTTGGAAGGAAAAAAAAAAAACAGAGAAAAATAAACCCTTTCTGTGTAAGTAATGTAAAACAGGTTACTTTGCTCTTTTTTTATATCTGCTCAAACCAGCCCTGATGCAACATGTTGAAAATCTCCCTGTTTTCCTCAGCCCATAGATAAAAAGTGTCTTGAGTAGTGGCTTGCAACAGGAACCTCATCTGTTGCAAACACTTTGAGCCTTCCTTATTTCTCAGAGAGGAAGTGTGTGGCCTGTTTGGCAAATGCTGCTCTACATGACAGCGTGAACTTCACAACACACTCATTCGACCGGCTGCTCCTCGACTTGATCAGCTAAACCTTGCTGGCAGCACGAGAGCAGTATTATGACTACGGCTTTTTGGAGAAACACTGCAACCTGGAATACGATGCCTAGCATTTAAAGGTAATCCTTGCTCTCATACATTTCCCATTATCTGCCTATGGGACCAAATGTTTTGATTTTATTTGTATTCATTAACAATGACAGTATTCAGACCGTGGATTTCAAGTGCCACCAAAGGCAGAAATAGAAAAGCCTGCCTTGATCCTTTTCATAAGGAGCGGCACTAAAGATAGAAGGGACAAGGAGTATTTCTACGGAAACCTCACAGTAAGACAGATGCATAGGACCCTATGCTGAAGCAAACTGCAGCTCACTATAACGCAAAATATGAGAAATGTCACAGACAGAGTAGTGGGCTTTTTATTCAAGGTGTTAGAAGTTTGCATAATGTGGTATTTCTGTGTTGTTTCATAGGTGCATGTTTATGTGAATTACCTTGATTACAGCATTACATCATTCTTTCTAAGTGCAAGGATACAAGTGTCTAAAAGCTGAAAGGATGCTCATTTTGATTAATGACAAATTAAGGGAAATTCACACAAAAATACACAGTTTCTGAAATCTAAGCTGCTTTTTTTTTCCCCATGTGAAAAATAAAAGGATGCCGGTGCTTTCATTTTCAAACTAAATGGGATTCAGGCATTACCTGTGAACCTTACTGAGAATTAAATCCCAAGACCTTGGTAGTATAGATGTGAATATCAGGTAACAAAAATAAAATAGAGTGGAGCATCTCAGGAATGATGAATGTCCTGATTTTACTAGTCTGCAGTATTCCTCGCAGAGGGGCTTTACTCAGGTGCTTATTTTGCCTTTTTATTTCTCTTATTATTTTCATTTCTTTATATTTACTATTTCTCAATCATTTCAAATATGACTTTGAAAAAGTTCTTACAAAGCAATGAACTTTCCTATATGCCGTGCTATTTAACTGCTCCACAAGTGCGTTTTCTCAGAGAACAAATTCTGCAAGAGGAAATTATTGCTACATGTGCTGCACGCAGGAACGGAAGGTGTAAATTGTACCACAGGCTTTTGGGACGCACGATGTAGGTCAATGAGATTCCAGTCTTGACAGGTGAAGAGTTCGTATCTGCCGAGAGTTCTGCCACTGATAAACAGGACACAAAGCAGGACTAGGGTTGTAGGTGTTTTCTCACCTTTTAGCAGCAAAAATAAAGCAGGAAAGATCACTAAACCCCACTAGCTGTGTGTTTACAGACAGCTGTGGCTATCGGCTTTCCTTAGACACCATGTGCACAAGAGGAACGGGGAGGAAGGACCAAAGCTGGGAAGACTGCAAATATGGCCTGAACGGTTAAAAACCAAATTTCCATACCAGCCTGAGGAGGTGGCCTGTGAGCGAGGAAAGCCACCTGTACACCCGCAGGTAGTTTGGTTTGCAGCCCAGCAGCACGGCGGTTCCTCCGAGCTGAAGAGCAGCTGCTCTCCTCCATGCAGGGCGTTGGGTTGATAGGGCAAGGTGAGGTTAGAGTCTATCACCTCTCCTTAATTCTTCCCAAACCACCCCCCGTGAACAATTTTCTTTGGATCTGGCATAGTTATCTGCTTCTACAGCAGAGAGATGCCACCTCTACTCGTATCCCAAACTCTGTCACCAAGTTGAAGCGAGATGCAGTGCCTGGAGAAAATTCGTGATTTCAAAAGAGTATCATATAAAAACGTTATTGTTCCGCTATTGACTTGAATGATAAAAAAAATCAGCTCGACCACAAGATGCTCTACAGTTTCCCGTAAGTCAATTTTTGCAGAGCATCTCAAAATTTCAGAAAAACACCACACGGTTTATCATATGGATTTGTATTGCGCTGCCAATACTTGACGCCAGCACAAGCTACTTAAGCCATTAAGTTCTATCATGCACTTGAGTCATGTGCGCTGTTGTTTTAGAAATACTTAGGATACTAATTCATACACTTACTCTAAAAACAGTGATACGCCATTGCCAGTGAGTAAGTAGAAACAATATTCTGCCCCCTCCATTTCAAATAAAATTTCCCGTTTCTTCCATTTCCATCTCATTTTCAAATGTCTGAGAGTTGAGCCATACCTCAGGGCATTCACTCCACCACCTTTGACGGGACTGTAGGCATGTTTACTCTGCCCAAATGCATAATGACAAGCGGCCTTAGTGGTAAAACCTGGTATGATATCTGTCATTTTCCTTTTAATCACTTCGGATGAGTGAATCATCAGCTCTCAGCTTTCCATTTGCTTATTTTTATTGAACACTTCTGCCCTGAGTCTAGAGAACATCTTGAACTCTCTGTCCCTTTCAAGACTTTATGCTGCCACCAATGGTTAATTAGTGACAGTAAAACAGCATGGAAAATGTAATGAGACACAGTAAACTGTCACGCTAGTGACATCAAAGTCCAAAACGCCATGGCTCTTCACTGTTACCGTAAGTACTTTGCAACATTTGTATTTTCCGTAAATCGTATTCTTCCACCTCTGAAGTAGCAGCACTGAGCTGCACACTCTGTCCTGTTGACTTCTCCTTTGAGATCCTTTGAGAAGAACAAGGTCATATAAAGTGACAATGTGGATGGCAGAAGTGAGCCAGGACAGTTTTGGATGTGCTCTGCAAAAACATGAACTAGGCACATGCCAATTGTTCGGTACTTAATGCAGCTGGACTAGACAGCAAGAGGTTTAATTACAAAATACATATAAGGAAAACTTCAAAAACATGATAGGTATTTTTAAAGAAACATTTAGAGTTTAGATCCCTAAATACCATCTAAAAAAATGAAGATGCTTTGCTTGAACGTGCCATGCTTTTAGAAATTTTGTAAGTGTGAGGTAAAGTTTTCATAAGTCTTTCCATGATGTACAAATGCTACGTATCACTTTCCAAAGTGACTCAGGCACACCTGAAAATCACATCGACTGTATCTTAAGAGTAGGAAAAAAGCCCTTGAAAGCACTCTCACAACTCTGATCGCTAGTAGGATGACTTGTTCTCCTGGCCCTCAAATACCAAGACCCAGAATAAAGGGGCACATAGAGGTAGGACTTTATTATTTTTATTTTTCCATATTTTTGTGGCACAAAATTCCATTATTATTCTCATCTAAATAACAATTGCAGTGTTAAAATTATAAATAAAAATAGAGGAAATTTGTGCTGCCATGCTTGGCACCTATCTGGAATTGCAAGAAAGTTTTGGTAACTGTAGCTTGTTTACTAAACACTTAGCTGGATTTGAACTGCCCTTTTCAAATACTCCAAAAATGCAGCTACTGAGCTCAGAGCTCAATGCAGCACAGAGCTCAGCAGAGGTTATCTGCCCAGGTATTCATCCCACTTCCATGGCTGACTTTTTCAGCCTTGTTGAGCTCTCTATTCCCATGCCCAGGAAATTCTGCTGGCTAATTTGAAGATGAGCCAGGACCACCTACAGTAGCTGTAGCCAAAGTACTGGCTGCACTATTCCTATGCATATACCTCTAATTCCTTATGGGATACAACGGAGAAAAACATTGAAAAAATTAAAATCGGGTCTTGCGAAAAAATATTCGTAATTAGTTCAGGAAATTATAATCTTGCAAGCAGACAGTGCCTGCCAAAATGAATTCTGATTTCAGTTTTAGAAACTTAGGTGCATTTTAATGGAGAATAATTTTGTGTTTGTTATCAAGAGAGACCCTTTTATTCAAATGTGGATATCCAAATGTCCAAAAACTAAATTTAAAGCTACTTTATTATTCAGCTTCTAGACTACTTATATCGGGCAGTGAAACATTTTTTGGTCTTGTGAAAGCAGATTTCAGACCCCTGTCAGAAAGACACTGGCACAGCTGCATCCTACAGATGCGCCACAAGCTGGTTCCTGGGCGCAGGCAGTGAAAGGGTGGTGTGCCATTTGGCCAGTGACATAGAGACTTCTCGCAAAGAGCTTTTGGGAACAAGCACTAAGAAGCTTGAAAATGAGATGAGGTGGAGTCAAACTGTGCATTACCATCTGTTTTAGCACTGATCTACTTGCATTTGGTAAGAGACGAATTCTCTTTCTTTTTAATGGCATTTTTTTTTCTGTAGGGTATATCTCCCTTAACTCGCTGTAAGATATAAAAAAAATGATGGTGTTAAGCAGTATACTCGATTCTGCCAATCTACTCCAAAAGACAATTAATAATAAAGTCTCTCCAATTTCAGCAGTACTGTTTCTCAAGTTAAACACTTCTCCAGCTAACACCGTCAGGCTCTAGTCTGTTGTAAGTAAAGAGCGGTATACCAAAGGCAGTCGTCATCTTTGAAATATTTAAGCTAGAAAAGACTGAAAGATGCAAATTGCACCGGCGTTTAGTAAATACCCACCCGATGCTGCTAGAGCTCCTGCTATGCTTTTCACCAGGCAACTGATGGAGAAATATTTTTAAAAAATAATTAGCTATCAGCTAGTGAGTTTGAGTTATTTTGCTTTAACATACAATTTTGAACAGATATAACTTACTCTCCTCTCTCTCCTCTGCCTCTGAAAATATACTGTAGTGTAAGACCCCTTCCACATCCAAAGGGTTTTTATCTCTGTCTTCTGTTGGGGAGAATTATGATGGGTGCAGTAAAGCCATGAGAAGGAACGCTCCTTTTCATGACATTTAGTTCCACAGTTGCCTGACACTGTTTCTTGTACACCCACCAAGACTTAAGACAAGTGTCTGAAGAATCTGCACCACTGGCTTTCTGCAGGAGAAGTGTTTTGAGATCAAAAACTTTGAGGCAAGGTGTTACTTTAAAAAAAAAAAAAAAAAAAAGAGGAAAAACAACATTACCCACATTCGCTGAGAGCACAAGGGCATCAGAAAGAACCCAGTGAACAGCGTTCTTAGTGTTTAGCAGTAAGGCGACATAATAGACACACAGTGCTGAAAACCAGATCCATCGGTCTAATTTCTTTGGAGCTTCAGAACTCCAAACGCTGAAAAGAATATTTTGTATATGAAATGACGGTACGGGCATGGCTTTGCTGTGACTTCCTATTGTGCTGAGGTGCTGGTAATGGAAACTTTTACTGCACTGCATTCTTCTGAGCAACTTCCCTAGCTGTGGTTTTCTGCTATTCCCCTGATAAAAGCACCAAAGTGGTGAGAGTTTAGCAAGTATGTAAAACTCTCATATGAGTTTGACACAAGAGTTCTCAAAAGCAAAACGGTGTAAAGTCGGAGACACCCAAACTAGGTCATTTCTCATCTCTTAGCACAGCAGGTGTTACGCTGATGTTTAATTTCAATGTCTCCTTTGATTTAGTTTTGAAGAGCTTTGACCGAACTAGAGAGCACAATGGGAAATACTGTGAAAACGCCGAGAGCCTCCGAAGAAACAAGTGCGCCGAGCCAAATGGGTAAGCACTCATTTAATTTCTTTTAAGAGAAAAAGATGTTCAGAACATACGGTACATTCATCCATGTGTCTTCCTTCATCTGCCTGACATAGTAAAAGTAGGCAAGAGCGTGACTGCTGTGGGAGAAGGAGGGCACCCTCAGACAGTGCTTATTTTTACATACGTTCTAGCACATTTTTCATGAAGTACTTTAATTAAAACCCCCAAATGTTAAAACTACTGTTTGCTGCTGCTCCTTGAAAGACATTCCTTCCAATTGAGAAGGCACTGAAGCACTACTTCAGAAACCAGAAATACTGTGTTTTGACATACTTGCATGTGATATTTTATACAAATTTGTTCTGGAAATTTGGTTTTGCTTCATTTAAGGTTAAAAACCTTAGTGATGTTATGCTTGCACTGAACCTGAAGTCCGCTGTTAGTTGCGATAAAAGTAGCACGCAGCCAACTTGTCAGCAGGTTTATCAACAAAGATTATACAGAAATACACGTCACAGGCCAAGCTGCCAAAGGGGATCTGACACATCTGCCCTACGCATCCACATGTGAAAAAATCAGGTTGCAAAGCTCCCCCCCACCATAGGCTGGTAGACCACCATAAGTCATTCATCTGAGGGGGGAAGCAAAAGGGATTCAGTGACCTGCTACTCCCAACCCGTGAGTGAGTAGATGGAGAGTCAGCACAGCCCCGGCTCTCACGCCACGATACCACGGACAGCTGGTGGAAGAGCTGCAATCAATCACTCCCCAAAGGTGAGGAAGAGAAAACAGGTTTGATTTTTTTGTTTTGGGTTTTGTTTTTTTTTTTTTTTAGAGGAGGAAGGCGTTAATCGAAATTTTTGGCTTTTCCATGAAAGATGGTTCAGTTGTACTTCTCATTGTTACAAGGACAGGGAATGAGCCTGGTTTCATTATTGCTGGAAGGAAACCCAGCCTTGCTTTTAGCATGGCCAAGAAATAGCTGATAATGGTCCTAGGTCCTAATAAGGCAGAGACCAAGTTCTGTTAAGGCTACTCAGAGGCTCATAACATTAACCGACAATTTATTTTTTTGTGCCGAAGAGTGCCTCATGTTGGCCTTCCCGGCAACGGCTGTCACAAATACCGTAACCACAAAGCAGAGACATGCACGCACTCAGAGCAGGACCTCGCTGAGGAGCAGGGGAATGAGCGGTCACTGCCATGGCTGTGACCAAGTTTGTATTGCTCCTGCACATGCTAAAAGTCAGGGTTTAGCGGGGCCAAAGCCAACTGCATCCCTTCCAGTGACATAAATAGAACACACCCCTAAAACTTATTGATAGCACAGCAATTAAAGGGGGAAATTACCCATTTAGGAATTCAGGGCTCCATCTGCTTGAAGTTTCCTACACATCTAGCACATCTAGAGAAGTGCTTTTTCAGATCCTGCCTGACCTTCAGCCGCCACCTGGGGAGGGGACAAGTCTCCCATAGCTGCGTGGGAGGTGCTAAGGCCACGGGATGTGTCAGACACTCACACTGGTGAAATCGCACTGAATAGCTATGTGTGAACATCCAGAGGCAGCTTTAAAATCCTCCATAGCTCTTTGGAGCCAATGCTTAGTCTGAATCGGACCAGCATTATTCATAATGGCTTGAATATCAGTAATTACAGTCAGGAATACAAGCATCAATACGGTCATCCAAATCCAATGAAAACAGACTTTCGAAAAGGAACTCAGTACTAAAAGCATATATTGAGGTTAATGTAATGGGTTTGTATCTTTTTGTTTTCCTGAGAAGATAAAACTCCAAATCACATCACCAAGCACGGAATATTTCCCCCTGGCCAGGAACAGCCACCTTTGACTTAAGTGGGGTGGAAGATCCAATCCACAGACTTACAAAAGTCCCAATATTTATTAGGAAAAGCAAGTTTTACACTGGCTCATTTCAGGGAATAAAAGGAAGGACTGAAACAGAAGGGAAATAAAGAAAGGAAAGAATAACCAAGAAATGGGAAGAAAACAGATGACTGGAGTCTGCAGACTTGATCTGCAGCGTGAATGTGTTCATCAGACCCCTATGAGCACTTTATGCTGCCTGAGAGCTGCACTGAAAGCAAAACCTTGTGCTTTCCTCACCTCCAGTGCATCGGTCTTGGTCCTGAAAAAGGGAAGAGTGCATAAGTTGCATTTCCCCAGGAGGCATTTGGACTCCAAATATGACTGCACTCCATCTGAAAGCACACTGTATGGGCATCTCTGACACAACCTAGGTGCTGATAACAGGGTAACTACGGCAGCAAGGGGTCGTCAGGGGATGTGAGCCCTCCTCTTTCCTCCCTTGGGACCCTGAATCAAGGGTTAATCCTTACTGAGCTGCACCTGCATAACTCTCAGTTCCCAAGCTGGCTGGTTTAGATCTAATTTGGGTATGCCAGGGCAACGCTGCAGCCACACCTTACGGCTGCTGCACAGCCAACCTCCCAGACACACACCAGTGCCCTCCTTTACCCTCTCTGGTAGACGCCGTGCCATAAATCACAGTATTTCTGCTGGAGAGTAAAGCTGGGATGATGCAGGGAGCTGAGCTCGGAGCAGCTCATTCCCTCTCCAGACAGGAACCACATGGGTGCACAGCACAGCGTTTTTTGAGGGCAATGAGCTGGATCTGGTTGCTCTGCCTACGCTCTCCCTCCTCTCTAACCATGCTTCTTAGTCCATTCACAAGGAATAATTTGAAGCGTGTGAAATTCAGTCTCACACTTTGCAAGACATCCAGGGATGTAGACACCTAAACCCAACATATGTTTCATATTCATTTTCTACTCCTAAAAAACCCCAACAGAATTAACACCTGATTCAGTGGAAATCACTGTGCTTCGATCTTTCCACTCTAACTTTTGAGTTGTTCCATTTCAGATGTAACCTACACTCGCACTGCGGAGGAGAGGTTGTGTTAGAAAAACTCAGTCAAATCTTTTTTCTTTTACAACTTAAAAGTACGGGGAGCTCATCAGATCAAATCTCTTAGATCATCATAAATTTTAGGTGTGGAGAAAGAGGGTAATTTTTTTAGTCCCTGTTTCGAGGCTTTTGTATTTGAAAGGAGCCAGTATGGGTTTTGTGAAACGTTGTAGAGTGTGGTGGGGTATTTCACATGACCAAAAAAACCCAGTGAGGTTTGACTTAAATACCAATTAAAATGAGATCTTGTTTGTGGAGTGTGAGAGTTTAAAGGTTTTGGTAGTACAAAACCCCTTTACTTTCACTCTAATGCAAGTACATGCAGTTTAAGATGTAACGTTTGCATGGATGTGGCAGCCAACACTATGATTAATTCCTTCCTTTTCAGAACTACAAATTAATGTGCAAAATTGAAACAAAAACGGGTATAAAGATGAAAGTGTAAGCAAAGTAACGCAGATCTTGCCAGAGAAAAAGTCACGTACCCTGTAGTGCATAACAAAATGCAAACCACTGGTACGCAAGGAAGGAGAGCAGAAAAGCAGTTGTTTTCCACCCTTTCAATATGGAAACAAAACATTTCTAAAAAAAGAACCAGCATAAGTTTAAAAAAAGCATTGCTAAAGGCATTGTCATTAAGCTAAAAAAAATGGCATTCCATGTAGAATTGCTTTCAAACAATCTGCAAAGAGAAATTAGGTGCCAGCACTTTATCCTCACTCTGCAGTTCTTACAACCTACCTTCTGGCATTCATTGCTTGCAGTCACGGGTAAAGAGTTTGCTTCATTGAAAAAGACTCAGCACCAATGCTTAGGTCTCGTTAGCCTGAGGTACTAAATAGTTTCATAGACAGAGAAGGTGTCGTAATTTTTAGTGCAGAAGAGGGAAGCAATCAAAGGCACACTCAGCACAGAATTTCTTCAGTATAGTTGAACCAATTGTATAATAAGTTACAGTAGACTAATCACGGCAGTTGGCTGATTAATACAAAGGTACTGGACTAGTCCTGTTTAATTCAGTGACACTAATCAACTAAGAAAACCATGGCACACTGTCAAACTACTCAATGTCTATTCCAGACTACATATCCATAAGGATGCTCACTAACTCTATCGTGAGGCTACTTCAATGGGCAAAGGCTAGCAAGACTAAAAATGCTTACAGTCAGTCTGAATATTAAGGTAACTACTTTGCATAACACAGGTCCCTATAACACAAAAACAAACAGCTACTCATAATCAACTGCGAAAACACAGCTTTTTATTTCCTTTAAACCACAGATGTGGAATATTTTTCTTAACACTTACATTTTCATTATCACTGCTGTAAGGATAACAAATGTAAAATTTCTCCTCTTGAAAATATTTCCTTTCTGCAGACTTGCATGTTTCCTTCAGCCTTTCATCGTTATCACTCTGAGCTATTTGTAAGGCCCCGGGACACAGAGGCTGAAAACACAGTCCCCGTCTCAGCATTCATTCAGGATCCTGTTTCTAGGTTTCCCTAAAACAACTGTCTTCCTTAAAGACAAGTTGACAAGGAATTTATATTAAACGAGAAAATCCAACATGATACAAAAGTGTGTCTGTCTCTCTGGGTAATTTCTTTCCCTCCTCCCCTGAATTCAATCCCGTTTTTGTGCATGTTGAGCAGCACAGAGTGGGCAAGTATGGAGATCAGACCGTCTCTGCAGATGCACTGCTGGATGGTATTACTAAGGAATGGGGCGCAGATCCTGCTGGAGGCAGAGGGAAATCTTTGTCTCCCCGTGTGCCGGTGGAGGGTACTGAAATGTGCAGAGGGAAGGGACCCACCTCGAGAACAAACATGGGCAGCGTATTACGTGATCCCTCTTGCCAGGACTTCTGCAAAAGAGCTCAAAACACCCAGCATGACACATTTCTGAATCTCTCACCTGCCAGCATTTGCTGGGCACCATAGATTCCTGATGGATCATAGAACCATAGAATATATTGGGTTGGAAGGGACCTCTAAAGGTCGTCTAGTCTAACCCCCCTGCAGTAAGCAGGGACATCTTCAACTAGATCAGGTTGCTCAGAGCTTCATCAAGCCTGGCCTTGAATGTCTCCAGGGATGGGGCCTCCACCACCTCTCTGGGCAACCTGTGCCAGTGTCTCACCACCCTCATTGTAAAGAACTTCTTCCTAATGTCTAATCTAAACCTACCCTGCTCTAGTTTAAAGCCATTGCCCCTTGTCCTATCGCTACATGCCCTTGCAAACTGCCCCTTCCCAGCTTTCTTGTAGGCCCCCTTCAGGTACTGGAAGGCCGCTATAAGGTCGCCCCGGAGCCTTCTCTTCTCCAGGCTGAACAACCCCAACTCCCTCAGCCTGTCTTCATAGGAGAGGTGCTCCAGCCCTCTGATCATCTTTGTGGCCCTAAGGAGTTCTTGAGGTGCTTTTGAATGTTTGACAGTCTCAGTCTCCTGCAAAGTGCCTGTTCCGTCCTTCAGAAACCCAGGAGACTCAGCCCATGTCCTACACAATGCTGCAAGGCCCAGAGTCATCCCAGCTGATGTAAAAGGTCTTCTTATCTCTTTATTGACCTCAGTTCTGCAAATTGCAGTTGTACAATGATTTAAATATAAACACCCATGTTGCATGTTTCTTTAACTGAAGATAAGGACATCACGCGTGCTACCTCTAGGACAGTTTCCACACAAGAGGGGGAGAACAAAGGACTCTGGCTGTCCATCAAGCTAATTTTAAAAAGTGATGGGAAATGGGCAATAATGGCCACACTCATTGCCCTTGATCTAAACTATTACCTTTGAAAAGTACCAGTGGTGGAACAATTCAACATGTATCTTCCTTTCCTTAAATGTAATGCATCAGCTTGGCTCAAAATTGTACAAGAGGCATTTAGGCAGTGGCATTAATCAAACTGGGTTACTTCCTAATATTATAAATACTTACTAATTTTGCTAGTTTCAAACTGAATATGTCCTTTAAATATGGTAATTACTAGAAAAAGTGGTCTAAAATTAGTTGCTTACAATTAACCAAATGACCTTTTTTTCATTTCTAATACCTTCACATTCTTCTTATAAAGTTATAGGCTCATCTTTAGGTCTTTATGTTTACCAAATAACATCTCAGAGTGAGATTTTTTTCCAATTTGACCTACTACATAAAATACAACATACATAATGAAAAATCTATTTCTACTTCAGAACTCTGTCTTGGTTTTAAGTGACATTTTTTTTTCTTCTTTAACAGGTCAGGAGAGTGATTTCCTTGCTGTCCTCTATGACTATCCTTCAGCAGACATAAGCCAACCTATATTTCACGTAGGGGAAAAACTACGTGTGCTATCAGAGTGAGTTGATCCAGTCTTTTTATATTAGGTTTTGTTACAATTGATGCAAAGCTCTGTATTAGGCACCTGGCCAAAACAGGATGCAATTCAGCAACATGAACTGAGTTCAGAATTTGTAAGGAAGGGTGCTTAGCCGTGGTGTAAATTTCCCCATAGTTTAAGGATTTGGGATTTCAGATTGTTCTTGGATCCTTGGATTCTTCTGACATGGTTTCTGAAGCTGGATTCAGACTCTATTCTAAAGTAGGGCTCAAACCAGAATTCTGCTCTGAAAAAAATTTTGAGAAAGTATCTCCCTATGTTAGTGGAAAACAAAGTAAGAGCAAAAATAGTTGGAATCACATAGAAAAGGAAAATTATTCTGAATTTCTCTGTCAAGTGTGTGTCTTATTTTCTTTCTCATCCTTTTTATCTAATAAACAACTCCGTTATGATTAGGTCTTAGAATTTCACCCTCGATTTAAGGCAACTCTAACAAAAATAAAATAAAAAATATAGCTTTTTTTCTTCTTAATTTTTTTAATTGATTCTGCAGTTTCTTAGTGGAGGGTGGGGGGTCAAATATTTCCCAGCCGCTTCCACTTAAAAATTTGAAGAGCGCCAGAAGGAAGTAGGCTTAAGAGCACTACTTCGGACTGACCTTAAGCATAGCGCAAATATTTCCACACACAACAGTAAGCACAAATCTTGAAAAATGGAAGCCAGCAGCCCTAACATTCTTTTATGCACCACTTGTATCGGCACACAGTGACCTCGGCCTCCTAGAAGTTACTCGGTCCCACAGCCACTGTTTGTACTGCTTAAACAGAAATTAAAGATTTAATTTTTGCAGCTGGTGGAGCACATGGATTCAACAGGGACTAGACACATTGATAGCAGAGAAACCCTCTGAGGATTTCTAAATTTGTAAAAGAAGTTCTCTACCTGAGGAAGCCCGAGTGTCAAATGGCTGGAGGACAGAAGTATTTAAGAGAAGTGTCACAGACGATCGATGAATTCTCGGACTCTTCTCCTGGCTACCATGACCTATAATGGCCTTTGTCAGCAACAAGCTACAAGGCTACGCGGACCTTTGGTCTGACCCAGAATGGCTGCAGTTATGTTCTGATGACAAAGTGCTTTCCCTGCCTCCCTGAACCTAGAGGTCACAAGACTCAGACAATACCACTAGATGAATTTTCTGCTGATGGAGAACTTCCCTAAACCAGGGGAATTCTTCTCTGGTAACTTCTAGCTGTTTAAACCTTGCTGCAGTTTGCGTAACATCCATGACATGGTACAACAATTGCTTTAGCTTGGAAATTCCAGCTTAAAGCCTCACTCCCAGCTTTTATCAGCTACGAGCCCTCACAATGCCTCATAACTACACATGCCCCTATCAAAGGGAAATATATGTGTGGCATATCATATGCATACATTTGCTGCATAGCGTGATCTACTGGATGAACAACTTCTAAAAGTACTAGGCTTCTGTAGCAGCAGTTTTTATCAAGTTTGCCTATTGTGCAGTGATCAACAGCTTCTCTGAATAGCAAATAAGAGCCAAAGCAAGCCTTGATGGGAACTTCCCTCTTCCTATTTTGAATCAGCTTGTCCACAGAAGACATGACAATCCAATGCTCTACGCAAAGCATAGTGTCCTAATGAAGGACCTGTTCTTCCCTACTTGGGCATGGACTGATGTTAACAGGAACTGCTTGCCTGCAGACTCTTGCTACACATAAGCTATAGGCATAATCTTTTTCTCAAGACATTTGAAGAAGTAAAATGCAGTCGAAGAGAAGAGCAGCATGGCAGGCACGACCAGAGCATGAGTGATGAGGAGTCACCACGGAGAAGCCAGCATGAGCAGGCAGCACGTACTGCTTCTTTAACAGCTGCTTTCCAGCCTTCTACCAAAGCAATTATGTGTAGCAGCAATCAGCCCCACCAGTCCCACCAGGAACATGATATATGGAATGCTCACAGAAAACGCAGCTCCTCACAGTTATTTGTGACTGCTCTGGGTTGGCAGGATTAGATAAGCACCACTGGCACAGTGTCTCACCCTCCACACTTGTCAGACACCTTTCATTACCAGATGAACAACTGCATTTAGCTGGCAGTAGTCAAAGCAGATGTCCCCAAATGATCCCCCCAATCTACAAGATTTCTGTGGCTCCTGCCCCAGGAGAGATGTGCTGCTTTTTTATTGGAATCTGGTCAGCAACCCATTGAAGAAAAGGAAAAGAGCCAACCATGAACCAGGTTCTGTTAGACTGAAAACTGGTCCCCAGGCAGACAAGGATCCATTTGCTGAGCGTCTCTGCCCTGATATTACAGGAGTAACTACAGGGCTGCCCAGACACAGCGTAGTCAGCCATTACCTAAATATCTTGGATACCAGTACAAGTCTAGCTGTGGGAAGGCAGAGCACAGCAGGGTTTAACCACTGAGTATTTACCCTTCTTTTAACTACAGAAAAATATTTTATTACTGACGTAATTTAAATGGAACAAATGTAGCTTATTTCTGTGTCCAAATTTAATCCTGATGTAGGTTTAGAAATGGAACTACTCTAAGTGAAACAAACTTTGGCCCCTTTCTGAATATGTAGATTCAGGAACACGGACAGAAGGTTACAGGCTAATCTGGATGTCTTAACTAATTTCTAAAATAAGGACAAGCTCTGAAAGTACATCTGAAAATACCCCTTCTCTTGCTTTCACACAGTGAAGGAGGCTGGTGGAGAGTCCATTCCCTTACAACAGGTCGAGAAAACTATATTCCAGGAAAATACGTAGCAAAGGTTTACCACGGGTAAGTAAATGCATTTCCTGTAGTCTCTCAACACTACTTTTCTACGTACAGTGCCCTGATTAGTTATTCAGTGGCATAATCAAAGCAATGCCAATAGCGACTAGACAGGCAGAAATTTTATTTATTGACAGTCTAAAATAGTTCCTTTGAAATCTGAAAACATCAAATCCACATCTAAGTTTAGATTACATGAAAAGGAAAATCCTAGTTTTAAATGCTGGAAAGGGTCAAAAAGCCCTCAAATGTGATATTTAAAATACTTCGTTGCAGGGACTCATCTCTAACTTTAAGACGTTGATAAAGAGACCTTGTTTAGAAAGAATTTTTGATATTTACCAAAGAGTAAAATTTAAGCTAGAGTTGCTCATGAAAAACAGACCAAAAAGAACAAATAGAAAGACTAATAAGTCATTCAGGAATGTAAACTCTCACACTGGAAGAGCTAAGGAAGGTTCAGAGGTTTCTTGTTGCCCTAGACACCAGTCAGGAAAAAAAATATTAAAGCACACACTTAAAACTTTTTTGGCAAAAGTTTTAATACCTGTTTAATTTTAAGCATATGAACTGTGAATTTCACTGCAATTTATGCAAGTGCTTAAATTTTAATACACTTATATATCCTCCTGAAATAGAGATGCTTTCCCAAAGACAGGGCACAGGTTAATGAAAGGTACTGTCTGAAGCTTCCCCAAGACCATTTTTGCTGGTAGCAGACGGGATCAAATACACAAGAACAACTTTAAAATAAAGTGCCAGTAAGTCCTCCACCAGCTGAGCAAGCTCAGTTACATGGTTAGACACTTGCTCTGGCAAAATACAGCGGTGCACCAAGCTGTGGTGAAAATCAGTAGTTCTAACTCCACCTTCCCATATCCACAAAGTCAATTAACTGAAATGGATGGACGGTTCCCTAGCATAAGCAGAATAATTGTATTTTATTTTGGGCTTATGTACAATGCAATAAGATACAATTTGGGGTTAACAAAAGTAGTTTAAGTGAAAAAGAGGGAGTTAGTTAATGTCACAGATACTCCATCAATATACCACAGGGATATGTCCCCAACTATTCAGACCAAGGCGGCTTGAAATTTTTTTTCCCTAATAAGTCCAAACCTTATTCACTATTCTCTTAGTCTTACAAAAGTTAATAGAACTCAAAGAGACCCAGATTTTCTCCATAAACTGGGGAAGTATGCCTGGACATAGTTGAGAGAATAACTACAGAAAGCCACAGTGTTATTTTTGCTGTCACTTTTCCTGGCTAATGCTGCACTTTCACGGCCACACGCTGCTCTCTGTTTCACTGGTGTCCAAATTTCAGAATTTGTTTTTTCCTGCTTTCACAGCTGGTTATTTGAAGGGCTGGGAAGAGAAAAAGCAGAGGAACTTCTACAGCTACCCAACACCAAGGTCGGCTCCTTCATGATCAGAGAGAGTGAAACTAGGAAAGGTGAGAAAATACGATTTCTTTCCCCTTTGATCTTGGGCACTAATAGTTTTATGGCTCTTTAATTCACACCCTGTCCTGCTTCATATGGATCAGTCTGAAACCAGAAAATGGGAAGGCAAAGGCACCCAATGCAGCATGCCAGTCTTCACCAGTCACCTACGCTACGAGCGGTGCTGGAAACACGGTTAGCGATGGCCATGGAAAGTTCCACAGGCATCAGCACAAACAAGACACAGTTGTTTAAACACTATTATTTACTTTGGTTGCACGCAAAGCTTATCCGGCAGTGGGACTTTTCAAATGGAGGAAAAGTCACAGCTTTGCCTTGGTCCACAAAAGATTGCCTCAAGAAGCTATAAAATACACACCAAGCAGCGGGGGTGGCTGATAAGTGCATTTCCTATACAAACCGGTGGTTCTTTTATTTACTTTCTTAAAATGACATGCCTTCAATTTTATTTTCTTTCATAGCAATTCTGTTGCTACATAGGAATTGTGCTGTACACACTTTATACTTTTATTGTCTTCAATGGGAATACATCTCCCGCTGTGCAATGTGGTATCTTCCCTTTTTCTGAAGCAGCAGAACACATCCCAGTATCATGATACCACAGATAGAAGGGAATAATAAATCATCTACTCTGCATAACATAGGCCAATTTGTTTCATAATACCTACACTAAATTCAAAGAAATTTAGGTTCGACATTCAGTCCTTACCAACTAAACGCTGTACAATAGTTTTGAACAAAGAGACAGGAAAATCCAAGTCGCCATCTCCTGCCAGGACTGCATTATCAGGCATCAGCTACTGCATTATTGGGAGGTGACTAAATCAACATACGAGCACATGAGTCTGGTCCTCTTCTTCAGCGGAAGACAGACAAGTTCTGTAAAGGTCTATTTCCTTTACACCATTTCAAAAAAAAATCCCATAGCAGAAAAAATAAAGGAAAAACACACCAGAAATTTAAATTCAATCAAAATCTCAGGCCCTGATGTGGGGCTCTGTATTCCGTTTGTTATACTTCAGTATGTATATAAAGTATACTATATAACTAGAAATTAGGATGGCCGCTCATTTTTTTTTCAGATCTTTCTGGTACCACGTCTTATAGATACTTTGGTTGTGATCACTGCTATCCAATCCAGAACTAGGGTCCTACTTTGGTCTAATTAGTTCTCTTCTCTCTTTCTCCAGGTTTATATTCCTTGTCGGTGCGGCACAGGCAAGTGAAACATTACAGGATCTTCCGCCTTCCGAATAACTGGTATTACATCTCTCCACGGCAAACCTTTCAGTGCCTTGAAGACCTTGTGAACCACTACTCAGGTAAAAAGAACTACAGGATAAATGTGTGTTCTACTGGCAACTGTAAAACTATCTATCAAAGGTCCAGATATAAGAAGTTTTGCCAATGTGCGAGACTGGCAACTACTGCCACAGAACAAGCAATGGAAAAACTTTTCATTTATGTCTTTTACTTTACTTTTTATCCTAAATACAATTACGCTAACCTTAACAGTGCAACTTAAATCAACCCAATAACTCAGCTAAATAAAGATAGATAGGCTCTGCCCATATTGGTATATGATATTGTATGGCTATGCCAATAGAGCTGTCCCTGACACTAGTTGGTCCAAACACTAGTGTCTAGCACTTTCTTAGACAACTTTCAAATACAGTTTGGAGATTAGCACAGGCCAGGGATGACCAGACCCTAGCACAGCTAAAGTTAAAGTTTGGGTGTACAAAAATGTTAAACTGTACGGATGCAAGTCAAGGTTTTGGGTCCCAGGGCCAAAGTTCAACTCCTGGCTCACTTTCTTTACCAGCATGGATATGTCTGCCATTTACTTACCATAGAGACAGACAGGTAGACTCAGGACATACAAGACCATGTTCTGCACCCATGCTTCTCTTGGGAATCACTACATCACACAACCTTATCTACAGCAGGAAATTATCAGAAACGTTGTTAGGTTCTTCCCTATTACTTTAGAAGAGTATGGCTGGATTTTATCAGCAGAAGTTATCTCAAAGGGCTCAAGCTGTTAGCTTAAATTTAGATTCAGCTGTCATTTTTACTAACATCATTCCAGCTGATGACACCTGTTTCAATTATAGTTTTCCAGATTTATGGTAATTTAACCTGTGTCAGAGAGATAACTCAACGAACAACAGAATTAAGTGGCTGCAGTTAAAATGAGAACATTTTAAAATGAGGAAGACTGCAATAGGTTAATTGCATAAAAGTTACATGAGAACAATAAGTTCTGTGCTTTAACTACTAATGCATACTCTGTAATTTTAAAAGTGTAAAGCTGCTATAATCTGTGTATTTCATTGGTAAATGAAAAAGTGTGTTGGCCAAAGAGTACTCTGACAAGCTGGGGAGAAAAGCCATATTCACATTTGAAACATGCAAAAGAAACTTTCAAGTCCAATGATATAAACAGAGTGAGAATTTGGACAGGATATTTTTTATTTTTACATTTTAGTTAGCTGACACCTTTCTCCATTTAGAAAGAAGCAAACAATCGATGCCGAAAATTCTGGATGGGGGAAACCCAAAACTTGTGACAACTAACATTTTTACTTGAGTTATAGGTGTCAGAGGAGATATAGTGAGATTTAGCTCTCCTCCTTCCTCCACCATGAGATGATACAGAATCTCACCCCGAAATAAAGCTCAGAGATGTAAAACACTAGTGTTCAGCCACGATGTTCTCTACTTCCCTAGATGTCTCTAGGGACATCGGTTAGTGGTGGACTTGGCAGTGCTAGGCTAACGGTTGGACTTGATGATCTTAAAGTCTTTTCCAACCTAAACGATTCCATGATTCTGTGATTCTACTTGGGCAGAAGAATACATGCAATGTTCCTAGCAGAGCAAGGAGAAGAGGACAGAGAGAAGAAACATATATGAAAGTAACATGTGAATCTTAATTCATTCCATAGCCATGTCCCACAGCACAACTGGTGCACAGACAATCCAGTCCGAGGGGATCTTGCATCTATTTTACACTCTCTTTTCAGAGAGTTCTGCAAAAGCAGAACCCACTGAGGACTCAGGAAACCTGGATTTAAGTCCCTGCTCTGTCACAAACTTCCTTCTAGAGTTTGGGCAAGTCACTGTATCTTTCTGTGTCTCAGTTCCTCACTTATACTGTGGGAAATATACCTCATAATAAATTAAAAGGCAAAAGTATGAGGAAAGGAAAAAAGTAAACCTGTGTTTCAGTGTCCTTGCTGAGAAGATACAATTTATTGACTGCTACTACTGTGCCCAAAACTGTTTTTTTGAGCACGCACCGGGGAAGGAAAACAATGAAGATAAGAGTGAGCAAAGATTAACTGTGTGTATTCATTTCCCTGTTCAGAAGTCGCTGATGGTCTCTGCTGTGTCCTTACAACACCCTGTCTTACCCAGTGCACTAACAACAACAGCGTAACAAATCAAGTTCCTCCTGTGGTGATGCGGAATAAAAACTTCAACTGGAGAAATATTCACAGGTACCACATACAAACAGGCTACCAAAGACAATGTTTTTTTTCCAGCCTTGTAGATACTTGTACTTACAACACAAAATAAACATCCATTTCCTTCTTATGAGACCGGTTTAAAGATTAGACAATCTTCAAAGCTGCTGACAGCAGGTTAACCCATGAAAACTGGATGTCCAGTTCTCTAACTGATAATCTTGGTCTAACTTTGAATAAAAGTATAGTTAACATTAAATCATATCTCCTCTTCAGCTAAGAGTGTGCCCACCTATGCAGTTCCTTTGGGACTCATGAGTCCTCTCAACCAAGGGGGCAGGAGAAAAAGCCAGGCCACAAAGCCTAGTCAGATCCACCACCGATGTCAAATTAACATGCAATGATTACAGGTGAGCCCCAATGGTCAGAAATGGATCCCCCATGTTCACATGGTGGCCACCCACGAAGCAGCACAAGTGCAATGAACACATTATCCCAGCATAAATCTTTCCTACTGTGTGTGTCTCAATACACAGCCCAACTCGAGGTTCATGAGACTTCTAACAGCATGACTGCAACTAGAGAAAGTAGGTCAGGTTTCAGAAGTTGGTGAAACAGCCACCTTCAGGAACAAAAGCACCTCTTATTTTTGAAATGTAAATTTCCCTCCACCACCCTTTCTTTACAAAGCCTATTCATTTGCTTACAAATGCAAGAAAATTTTGTGCAGTATCAAGGCCATCTTTCCTACAGATTAAGAAGAAAGAGAGAAAGTATGTAGATGTTATTTCCTTTTCAGATGCCAAAAAATATTTAGATACTACTGTTGTACTGATTGTTTCAGAAAATCGCTAAATGACAGAAATCTCTGGCGATTTATGAGACAGGAAGTTTTTTATACAACAAAATTAACATCATTTGGTTTGACAACTGTTAATATTATACTAACAGGCTCAGTTCAAGTAGCTGAAACGGTAACAAAATGTTGTTCTTTTAAAGGCTGGAGGTGACCGAAGATACTGAAAGCACCCTGGCAGCAATGGATGATTCTTGTCTCAGCTATGGCCTGAGGGAAAGTATCGCTTCCTACCTCTCCTTAACAGGGGACGACAACGCTTCTTTTGCAAGTGCCAGAAAGAAGAAAGCCCAATCTCTTATATACACAGGGAGTAAACGTAAGAGTACCCTTCACATGCCACCTACATACTATGAGGACTAAATATAAGACAACCAGGAAGAAAAAAAAAAAAAAAAAAAGGACAAGTGAGGGGTTAGAAGAGAAACCCAGAGCATTCTGTGGTCCTCCAGTCCTTCGACAGCTGAGAGATACAGGCTGATGATCAAACGCTGGCAATGCTTCTGCATTTTCTCTTCTGAATGTCAACAAGAGACCTTCTCAAGGGTGCCATCTCAGCCATGGCATGTGCTGGGAATGTCCCCAGTGCACCTGAAATTAGAACCTGCTCACAAGCAGGATAAACTGAGATAGACTCTAAGTCAAGAGACAAGTGAGGCAGATGACTCTTCAGCAAGGGTGATGCCCACCATTGTACAAAGATGATTGCACAGGGAAGGACTAACTACAGCTCAAGAACTTAAATTAAGTCTTACTCTGGTATTCTCCACAAGGCGGAAAATCATCTTTACAGAACCTACCTACATCGAGAAAAGGAGCCTTTTTCTTCTCCGTATAGAATCATTCATTGTCATCAACAACGGGTCAGAAAGTCGTCAATAACCCCAAGAAAGTGTCTAACATCCATCATCCAAGAAACACCTGCTTATATTGACTCCATACTTCTGTCATTTTTACCTTCCAAGTGGCATTTAATTCAACTGCTGGTAATGGCCTGCAGCAGCACAAAGTGGTCACAAAATTAAGAACAGGCTTAACTCACTGAGAAAAGTAATTCCTGCTTAGCCCTCAGCTTCTCATAGTATGGCAAACATACAACAGAAAACAAAGCGGGTTTTAAGTGAAAAGTAAAATGTGGTAATACCATGCCTAATTGTAAAAGTAGGCTTGCAAAGGTGTGACCTTTTATGTATAGAGGATCAGATTTTAACCTCATCTCCTGAAGGCATCCCAATATTTATGTATAATATTTATATTAATAGCAGCTTTTTTTAATAATTAAACTCAGAGAGCAGATCAGCAACAATGGCTGTTAAAGAGTTTTCTGAATTTCTTCTTTGAAGAGAGTTATGTCAAATAGTAATGACACATTTCATCAAACCGCTTAAAGATTTGTAACTGGGTTATCTGAAATTTTACAAATTAAAGAGTTTTTCATTATATATGCACCCTTTGCTAAATGATAAAGGAGCAGCTGGCATGGTCCTTTGAACGTGACTTGTGATTGCTTTCTAAATCAAGTAGTCACTCACATCTGGGGGTGTAAAATGCTGTAATCTATGTTCTTGAGCTGAAATCTTTTCAATCTAATATTCTGTCATACCTTTTTGCACAGATTTGAGTAATAAAGGTTTGGAGAGAGGGAACTGGAGATATATATATTTACTTTTTTTTTTTTCTCCTCTGTAAATACCTCTTAGCACAAATCTGTGTGCTCCTTAGATCTTGTAACAGGTCATTTGCACTAGCAAGAGAGGTTCAGAGATCAAAATAGTTCACAGCCTATTTAAACATATTTCAGAACTTAAAGGATGAATGTAATTTGGCTGGTAAACATTGAACACCATAAAGCAAAATGAACTCAGGAACTCTAGGCATTTGTATAATCTTATTACTGTTACTGATAATTAATATGTTATGGTGACTGCATTTTATCCAGTAAAATGTATATGGGGAGCATTACAGATTTCTTAGTCATGACTTGTATTTATTCATTAAAATAATATCCAGTAGTTACTCTGTATTGCTTTTAGAAAATGGAAAACCTAGCGTGCAACTAGTACAAACACCCAGCCTTGCAGTGACACTGCCAGAAGGTATCTTTGATGGAACGCAACAAAAGAATCCAAGAGCCCATGTAACTGGGCAGCACCTGGAATATGCTCTGTAGGAAGGGGAGAAGATGTTCTGATGACAACAGGTTCACACAACCACAGACCACTTCAGGTTGGAAAGGACCTCTGGAGGTCACCTGCTGCAACACCCCTGCTGAAGTAGGTCTACCTAGAGTAGTCCAAGGTGGTTGGTTGGTTTTAGAGGGAATGAGCCTGGTAAAGGGAGGAAAAAAAGAAGACGGGAAAAGAGGGAAAAAGAGGATCTAAAGGGTAGTTAACTATAGGATTGAGGATACTTAGGGTCCATGTCAGACAGCCCTGCATCCAATTGCAGTAGTTTTCAGCAGGGCAATAAATTTGCTCTTTCCACCATTGGCTGACCTGCTTCCATGGCCAGGAGGGACCTGGTGTCTTCCCTTGTGTTGGGTGAAAGAAGCCCGGGAGCTCTCCTGACACCCACCAGGGAACACCTGGAAGGGACACCTAACACCTGCCCTCCACAGCCTTCTGCAAGAGATAGAGAAAATCCATACCATTGATCTACTCTTCTACGTCAAAATTACACCGGTAAATAAATCAATTAATCAAAAGATGAAGTCAAACACCATGTTAATGCTATTAAATGATTTAAAACAAGACCATAATCACTGAGACTACATTTTTCTAATCATACTAGTGAAAGATGAAATAAGCCATAAAAAGACCTCATGATATTTTGCATTGATATTGTACAATCTTTTCTCAGATCTGTTCCAAAGAAAATCTATTGTAGGGCGGACATAGGAAACTCAAAAGCACTTTGCTATTTTGGGCGCACGTCTTCTTGCAGAGAAAGTTTCATACATCACACCTCTCTGCATGATTAGAAACACCATTTTTTTTTTTTTAAATGCACAACAAAGACCCAAACAAGGAGCACAAGACTAACTTTTGCAAAAAAGTTGCATTCCCTCATGGGATTTTCCCTCAGGAAACTTATATCTGGTATGTATTCTCAGTTTCATGATTCTTAATCTGTGTGCACCTCCTTTTTTTACAGTAAAATTAAAAGTACGCAATGGTTTTGGTGTCTTGGAACAAAAACAAGATGCATCCCTTTACAGGAGGTCTAGGTGAGAAATCTGAGTAAACCAACAGTTGCATTCTGCATCACTTCATTACAGAAAAAAAAATTAAAATAATCAAGTATATATTTTAAGCCACTGCTGTTACTGCTTGCTTTTTCTTTTAGCAGTGTATTTCACAAGAAAACTAAATTCACCGTGAAACCGTAAGGATAAATTGAAATAAGTGGAGATCCTGCTTTTGCCAAGACATTTGCCAAGACAGTGGTCTGCACAGCCCCAGGAAGAAAACTGTTTTTACAAACACTAGATTAGTGGGAAGAACTGATGCACCTGCCTGCTCATTGCACTTGCCACTGTTTTCCATTATTCCATGTCCTGCTGTAGGAGAAAGGAGGAGTTCAAATTCTATTTTATAAAAGAAAAGATGTAATGTGCAACTAAACTCCAGAAATAACGATAAGAGATCCTTGCACTTCCCTTTTATCAGTTATTCAGCTGGTAAATTGCACTGTACCCTGTTACAGCTTTCACAGGGCCCCATCCTGACCCACGTCAGTAAAGGGTTTGTGACTTCAGAGAAAGAGTAGGATGAAGCTGTACTCTGAGAGAAAAGGACTCTGGGTCTACTAGCGAATTAACCACTATGCCAAGAGCTGACTAAAAATCTAGGAGGAATTATCTGAGAATGACACAAAAACCCAACTACTGAGCAGCAATTTTCAGCAACTTCCCTTGCCTTCCCCACTAGAGTGATGCAATTAAAATAATCTTACTGAGACAGGGGGATGTAAAAGGCAAGTTATGTTTCCTGGAGCAAGGGCACACTAAAGAAAATTCAAATAGTAAATAGAGATGTGATTATTTTCAAGGCGAGATTTTATTTAACTGGGCCCTAGGTTTCCTGGAGCAAGAATTCTGTTCCTTCGCCCACTGCTCTAAGTCAACACAGCTAGCAGAGAGATCATTTTGTCCAAGTACCATTTCTGCTAGATATATAAACCTCCACTGAAGATTAAGCCTCATTTCACTGCACATTACTCTCATCTGAGGTGTACAGATCAATGGTAGTATTGAAGCTGACAAAGCTGGCCTCAAAGTCCTGAGGTTTGACACAGGAAGGACTGTAAAAATACTGATCACTTGGGATGTCTGTGAAAATAGCCCAAGCTGACAGCAAACAAGCCCGTGGGTAAACGGATTTTTACTCGCTCACTGAAACTTGTTTTTTCTTTTAAATGAAATCTGTCATGAGATCAGATAAAAAGATTGGATACTTTAAACATGCGGATGTTTGGCTCGTCATTTTTAGAGTCTAAAAACTGCTGATCAACAACCATATTTATGGAATGGAAACTAACCTCTTGTACCTATAAGTTATGAAAGAAGACTATTTATATAATACACAAAAAAACCACAGTGACGAAAACCAGATTCTTGCTATGACTAAATCGATCACCAAAGTGCATCTCTTGTACACCCCTGTGAAGCACCCAGCTCCTGGAGATAGCAGTCACAGGTGAGATGAAAAATAACTAGAGCAATAACAGCCCTTAGAGTACTGCCAAGGTATGGATGAAATAAAACCAGCACCGACACACTGCAACATCCTCACGTCTATAACATCCTTTCACAAAGAAGTCAAAGTGGCAGGAACGGGACTTACCATCAACAGCACCCTCTTGAAGAGGTCCATACTCGCTGCCTCTGTGAGCAGGTGAATGCTGGTAACATCCGCCCCACCGCGGTCGGCTCCTAAAGAAACCCGGCTTGGATCTCCTCCAAAGCTAGCGATGTTCTGCTGCACCCACTTCAAAGCTGCCAATTGATCCAAAAGGCCGGCGTTCCCACTCGCTTCAGGAGAACCTATTGTGGAAAATAAATAAATTAGTCTGAAAAGAAATAAAACTATAAACATTTGAAGTTTTGATTAAACGTTACATTTTTAGCAGCCCTTGCAGCTGAACCTTGGCAAAAATGATACCGGAGCTTAAAAGCTGAAGTAGTCTCTTCCAAGGTCATCGCTGTATTAATAGACTCCATTTCAGTTTTCACCACTCCAGGAGTTTAAAGAGCAAGTATTCAGTGCTATAGTTACCATGTATGCCTATTCATTAAGGCCCTGAAATAATCAGATTTTTTGTAAGTCTTCCCTACTGAAACAACCAAAAGTTCCATGTTAATAGCATGATGCAAACCAGAATAGAGGACTCTGTGGTCCCTATCTGCAGAAAAACATTTCAGACCCGTACTTGGGCAAAGAGGCAACTAAGAGTAATTAACCATTATTCTGTTTAATTTTCAGTACTTTCAAAAACATCTGATCATCTTTTTCTCTAGCTACCGTTCTGCAGGAGCATTTTATCCAAGCCCCATAACATAGTGTTAGTGTATTTCATTACGAGACCAGAGCAAGTTAATAAAAATACAAGGAATGACAGTTCATAGAAAGTTAATATAATTAGCAGTTCTTCCAATTGCATCCTTGGAGGTGCCTAATTGTCTGTCCTGATTATAGAAAAATAAGACTCCATCTTCTAAGCTTCATTTGGACACCTCATGGCAGGAGACATGAATCCAGGCTCAAGTATCCGTAAATTGAGGCCATAAGATTCTTTTTCTAAATAAGCAACTTGATCTTAAAATGAATTAAAAGCAAACAACAAATCAGTGTGTTTGCCAGATTCATTTGACTGTTTCCCTGGAGTACACCTAATTGCATCTTTCTGCTTCCTAGATCCCTTTTACGCTTACCTGACCAATCATTTATAAGTCACATTTCTTTACACATGTACAGATATTATTTTATAATTTATAGTATCTCCATACACATCCTTTGAGATTTACCTGTGCCTGGTTGATAGAGATCTGAATTATATGTATTCATATTTTTTTTTCCCATGAAAACAAAAGAAAAATAATTGATTACATACTCTCCATGCTTAGGTATCACCACTGAAAAGAATACTTTCTTTTCAACACCGACCAGTGGTAACCTGATAGTTTGATTAATAGGAAACTAATGCTGAAAGCATCTAAGGATGCGAACCCCTTGGCAAGCTTAATTTTATATCAATAAAAGCAGAAATAAGTAATTCCTACACAGTCCCTAAAAAGGAATAGAAAATGATTATTCACTGTCTACTTCTTTTTAAGCCACAATGAGCCATTCATTTTTAATGATTTTAAATTCTCCACATTCAAAACTTGGGGGGAAAAAAAAAAAAAAAGACAAGATATAAAGCCAGGAATAGAAACACAGCTGAAACTATTTGTTTCTTCCATTGCCAAGACCAAATAGTACAATTTTAAAGTAAGGGTAGGCTCAGAAACTAGGAAATCAAAATGAACAGATAGTGGAATAAAAAGCTGCCACTTTTGTGGAGAGGTAGCCCTATCTCAGACAAAGAGCAATTGAAAGCATACATCCTGTAGTAGATATCCATATGCCTACCAGAATGAATTACTAAGGTACCACAGAGATCAATTTAAGCAGCAGAACAGAATATAGAGGAGAGCAGATTATTGATAGCCTTGCAGGTTTTACAGATACCCGTGTCACTAGCCATCACTGTAAGCGCCCTTTCAGCAGGACAGCCAAGAGTGAAATGGCCCTGGAAACTACACACTTCCACCCATTGCCATAGTTTCAGATGATTAGGCCAAGTCACACCAGTGAAGCAATGGAGAAAAAAAAAAAAAAAAAAAAAACAAAAACAAAAAACCAAAAAAAACCCCAAAATCCTGCTCTAGTTTTTAGGGAATTTTGAGTCTCTTCTGCACACCACAACCAGTTCCCAGGCTTCTCAATCCAGCAATAAACCCGCTTGATGTTGTTGAAAAGGAAACCTCATTTCAAGGGCTTGCTGCATGCCTCAGGAAACCTCCCAGAGGAAGTGAAATCCATGTAAATGTTTTAGCCACCCAATGTGCCTCGCTACCGGTACAACAAACAAGCAGACCAAGGAGGGCAATACAACCAGTTCCTTCTGCCCTGGCAAAAACCACAGCCAGGCTGTGAAATGTACCATGCTGGGGAACACATGCATGCACAGACATTGACCGTAGTTAGACTTAAAAGAAAAGTGTCTGTCAAGAATCTTTTCCATTGCCTTTTTGCAGGAAAAGATCACATTCCTGAGGACCACAGGAGAATGAAAAGAAACCGGTGTTCAGAAGGACCAAAGAGGGACATAAATATGCATTTCTGTTATTACTAACCTGGAGAAGAACAATAGTGCTAAATTTAAGCATGAAAATCATCCTGGTTTATATGACTCCATGAACTCCTAAAAGAATCAGGCCTAAGAATGTGACTGTCTTCTCCATACTATGGCCATCCATATCACTGGAAATTCACCATAATTAACTTTTCTGGGTGCAAAGCAAGATGTGAAGGCACTAGGAAGTACGTGCATCACTTTTTGCAACATTAACAGGTGATAGCAAATCAAATTAAACCTCCTTTGTACTTAGAAGAATAAGAGCTCTTTGTTTGCAAAAGCAATAAGACAATAAGAGACCAAAACAACTGCAGAACTAACAAAACAAACAAACAAACAAACAAAAAAAAAACAACAAAAAAAGGAAATCTATTGTTTTCACTACCGTTCCTCCCCCAAAAGCTCCATTGGAATCCTTCATTTCTAGCTTTGCAATTTATAACAAGTCAACATGAGAGGATTCAGCACTTTGCTTTGTTGGATAATGAAACTGATATTGCTCCCAAAATCATAACTTTTGTTTGTAACTTCAGGGCTTTCTAACACTCTGCTGTTCGTGTACACCCACAGCCCTAAGGGCGAGCTCCTGCCCCCTTTGAAACTGGTGGCAAAACTTCCAAAGGACCAGGATTTGCCCAAGTCTTTCAGTAAGAATAGAAACATCCCTGGAATATCATTTGAGTCTTGAGAAAAACCCTTATAATATCTGACCCGGTTTGTCAATCTTCATTGAAAATCCCCAATGGTGACTGGTGATGAACATAAGGAGTCAGAGATCCTCCATCATCCTGTGGTGGACCAAAGAATAGATCTTGCAGCGGGAGCATTGCTTAGCCTGGTACAAACATACCACGCCTCATCCCCCCCACAGGGGACATAGAGGAGACAGGAGTGTGGCACTGAAGGAATTTTTAGGGCTTCCCATGAATGTGGTGCTTAGCTTTCTCCTATGACTCTTGCAAAGAGCTTTTCCTGCTTGTTCAAGTTCCCTCTGGAGCAGCAGGATTTTCCCAAATGCACACCAAGGATTTCCCACAGGGGAAGAGGCCAGGAAAGACTGCCCTTTTCCCTGGCTGCAACTCCACAGTACAGAGAAGGAGAGGACTCTCGAGTAGTCCCTACTCATAATGAACCACCTCCGTCTGAAGGTTTGCAGGAATGCAAATTTGGTACCTCCAGCTCATGCACTGAATTTCTGGGACATGCATGCAGATGCCCATGAAAAAGAGGATGGATAATTTTCCTGATCCCTAAATTATGGACCATCATATAAGTAAAGCTATATATAATATTCAGCCCAGCTAGCAGTTTCCACTTAGGAAGAAACCTAGGTGAGATTCACAGGGTTGAAGGAGGTTAGTGGGTAACGCGTGGGCAGTGCTGCGTAATGGAAGCTCGCACGGCATGTATCCACGCTGCATATGGCCCTAGCCAAAATGAAGCCCCAGTATCACTTTCATAAGCATCCGGTTCACACTGATGAAAACAGTGATTCTTTCCCCAGATACACCTATTACCAACTTCATATCTAAATGAGTAAGGAGTTCGCAGTGCCAGCTCTCTACTTACTGAATGAAAAACAGGCTTTGCTGAGAGTGAGCTTTGAACAAAACAGTAAAACAGAGAAGGGAAATAATAACCAATTGCTGCAGGTATAACCCAAAACTAGGCAAAATCCACCCAGCAGCACTAGCAATAAATATTCAAAAGAATCATGAGGCAAAGTATATTGGTTTGGTGTTTGCAAATATTGCAAATATAACCTCCTAAAGGTTATAAAAGTACTAAAATGTCCACTAGAGAGACCAAGGATTGCCACCGGCATGATGGAGCCAGAGGTCCACTTGCAATTGTTGCATTTTCTCTTCACAGTTCTCTGCCTTAAGTTCCCCCGCCCCAGACAGAATGGAAAGATGGTAGAAGGAAAAGTGTTCCCTACAGGCAAATCTAATAAAAGGCAAAATTAAAAAAAATAATCCCAAAGATCAACAGGGAGATATGAATGTGCGTTTTCCTGTGCATGTGCCTCTTTGCCCAACATAAAATCCTGTATGTAGTGGGACTTCGTGTAATTTTTAATGGCAATAGGTATTAGGAAGCAATAGGAGAGTGAAAGTGTCCTTTACACTAGCATATGGGGAAGGGATGCCAACAGAGAACATGCAAGTGTTCAGTCACATCCAGGACAGTAAAAGGGGCTAAAAGAATACAAATTAAACAAGGCAAGTCCTTCAGAGAAGTCAGGCTGAGGAACCAACTATCTGTGCTGTACTTTCCATGCTTTCATGTCCTGCTTACCACTAACCTGCAGTTACCCCTCTCTGCCCCTTCCCCACTCTGACACGGGCACAACCGAGCATTAGCAATATTTCATGGGTGGAACAGCTGGAAGTTGGAGACATTGAAAACCACATCCACAATGTCAGGCCACTGGAATTAGCAGAAAAACCCAATACCCACAGTTTCATCTGCAAACAGAAGTCTAGTCAGATGCTTAGATTTTGTTTGTTCTTTTCCCTTTGCCTCCGGTCTCTCCCCTTTCTCTTCAGATCAAGTCCCCATCATTCCTTTTCTTGCCCATTTTTTTCTTCCAAAAACAGTAAAAGGTACAGGTTTCTCAAGTTTAAAAATAGCTTACTTTTTAAAAAAAAAAAAATATTAGAAACAGAAGTGTCACAGAATGCAATTTAGCCAATAGTTGTGTGTGTTCTAGAAATCCATGACTTACCAGTACTGAGGAAGCCAAAAACACTGACCCGGTAGCTTGCTGTCACGACAATGGCGTTACCGACGGCAGCTAGGTATGACCCATCTATGGTTGTCTTTCCCGCCTCAGCATTGTAACTCCCTCCATTGTGGAAGAACAGCAGCACTGACATGTTTTTGACCTGCCACGACGACAACCAGGTTAATATCCCTGTAGCCAACTGCTTTTGTAGGTCACTGATGAGAATTTAAACATCTTCCCCACTAACATTATCTACACCATTCATAGCTCTTTAACAGTGACCATAATCAGAAGATATCTGGCCATCTGTCTGAAATTCTAGGGCTAAATTGCCCACAATGACCTACATACTATTACAAAAGAACAATATGTCCAGTATAAAGAAGATTTAATGGCATCACTGTGTTCCACCAGCCAACAGGTGGAACCTGTTGGAAGGCTGTTGAGCTAACCTTCTACCAGGTAAGAGCTACAGAGCCCAATGCCCTCTAGCTGTAGGGAAAAACAAACCTCAGATGGACTTTGATGCTGCTGCAGGGGCCATTGAGCATGCAGTGGGCTTGTCTGCTGTAACATGTCTGCTTTACAGAAACACTCAGGAAAAGTTCAAACAAATAGGAAACAGGAGAAGGAAAAGGTCTGGTGGGTTGATTCATCTTGAGCAGGACTAACTCAACAGCTGTGCAGGGCTGCTTCCTACTCCGCAGCCTTCAGCACTCAAACACTGCCTAGTCTCAAAAATCTCACTGGACAAGAGGTCCTCATTGCTCCTTCAGTCCCCGTGGAGGTTTGCCCCCACTAGGTACACGGAGGGGTCCTGCAGAGAGGACTTTGTCTCTGCATGGGAGAGACTCACCTCTCATGAAGGACAGAGGGTGTCTGCCCCAGGAGAGCCCAGCAGGACTCCCAGCATGGGAAGGAGCTATGGTGGGCTGCTGCCTGTGTTGGCACTCCTTGCAGAGCCACCCAATTTTGCTCAGAAATGGAGGCTTTTTCCCAAAGCAGCACCCCATCTGTGTGGACCCTCTCTGCACACACAGCAGGGCTGCGGCCAAGCTGCTGCTGCATGAGCAGCACAAAAGCAGAACCGCCCCAGGAGACCTCAACATTTACCAGCAGTTTACAGCTCCGTCAAGATGACACTCAGAAGACATGCAAGTGAAACATATGGAGGGGTTTTGTTTGTTTTTCTGGGGTTTTTTTTTGTTAGTTTTGTTGTTGTTTTTTTCTTTTTTTCTTCCTGCTGCAGAAAGCAGAATAACCTACTGCAGTGCTAAAAGGTTTTTTTTTCAAAGTCTAATTTCAATTTTGCAGTCACCACTTTCATGTCCTATTGTTTACTTTGGGGCTATCCTGAAGGATGCTCCTCTCTCCTCTGCTCAGCAGCAGGTCATGCACACCCACCTGTCCAGCCTTCTGCTTTGGCAACTGCTCATGTTTTTTGAAAGAAGGGCTGGTGGCCCCTGCAGCAGCATCAAAGTCCATCTGAGGTTTGTTTTTCCCTGCAGCTAGAGGGCATTGGGCTCTCTCGCTCTTATGTTCTGGATGGAGCTTAGCTAAACACTCTGGCATCTGCTCTGGCAAAGGATGTCTCCAGCGAAAATGCGACTGGCTGTACGGGAGCAGCAGCAGAGAAGTGATGGTTGCAGCCTCCTGCAAAATTAATTTGTCATGATTGTGCGCGCTCCTCAGTTATCTCTTTGGAGAATCACTTCAGAGGCTTCTTGTGAACATGGCAATGTTACCAAAAAAACCACCAGAAATTGCAAGCACTGACACATGCTGCTCTCTGTCAGGAACTTCTGCTCCTGAATAGAAATTGCCTAATTCACAGTGCCTTTCCCCTGGTTCCCATTTCTGCACTGCACGCAGCACAGAGAGAGAGATGGGGGCAAAGAAGAAAAGGAAAGAATCTATTTTCACATGGAAATTCATTCTGAAATACAACCACATTAAGCCACGTCAGCTAAAACTGTATCAAATATGATGTTGAGCCCACCCTGTCCCCTCAGCTCAGCATGGTTAAGCCTGAGGTTCCAACTAGGCATTTCCCACGTGTCCACAGCCTGCACAGCACCGTGACCTCCAGCTGCCCTGTCAGTTGTATATTACGTTATGCTGGGTGACTTTGCCTAATACTGTAGTGACGCAAAGCTTAAGAAAGGCAAAGACGGGAGATGATGGAAGTTAAAAATGGCAAAACAAAGCCTGCTGCAACAGCTATGGAGCAATGCGGGGGAAGATTTAGCACCAGGACTATGCCTAGTGCCAAGTTTCTGGAGGCAGCATTCCCATTTCTAGTCCGTGTGGAGCAATGACAGATCCCTCTCTGATGTAAAGGTAAGATACAGCTATCATGAAAAATAATTTGGGGTTTAGAGATTTCAATCTCAGTGCTCATGGATTTGAGCATTTTAGATGAGGGCTATTTAATGTAATTGTCTTCCCATTTCTTGTTAACCATTTTAACAGTATAGCACATTTATTTTCATGCTGTAATTGAACTACGACTCACAACATGAGACATTTCATATCACCTATCTATATATATTTGGTAGCCAACTAATTTTTTACTGTACATTAGCTGCTGGATAATTTATTTTGAATATAAGTGACTTTCCCCAAAGGCTTGTTCTCAACCAAGTTCAAAGAACCACTGCAATTAAATATGTGAGGCAGAAGAGCTGTCAAGGCAGAATAAATGCAAGAGCTTAACTAAAGCCTGCTGGATCCAGTCTCTTCACCCCCCAGGTGGTACCAGGATACCAGGCTTGGTACCAGGCTGAGATGCAGCACCACCAGCATCAATGCCAGGTTGCAGTGGGGAAAGTGGGGCAACGCTGGGCAGAGTGGGGCCAGCACATTCCTCGCAGACAGGCCACGGCTGCCACGTGGCTACTGCCCAGTGCAGGGTTTTGCTTCATTCTGAGCAACAAAATGCAAACACTCGCACTTTGAGGGGTAAAATCGGCACAAAGAGTTCCAGCTGGGACATGGTCAGATGGCTCCCTGGCTCAGGCAGCAGGGGGATGTCTTCTGGGGAGCCCAGCAGCTCCACTGTGGTCTCACGCCTGTAAGGGCTTAGGTCCCATGTGCAAACCCTCAAGGGGGAGAGAAGTTCAGCATCTCCCAGGAAGCCGCAAGTCAGCTGGAAATCTGAAAAGCTCTATAATATTCGGAACCATCTCCTCCATTCTTCTGTAAAACATTTTATGAGCTACTTGGCAGGGATAAATTTAGACTCTACTGAGCCAGGCAACCTCAAGTGCTTTTACTACTGTACAATACTGCTCTGTGAAGAATTGAGTGCAGCAGGGATGATGAGATAAGGATAGGAATAACATGTGCAGGGGATGGGAGGAGAGAGGGTACACTTTCTATTCTTATTTAGTGGAGAGTTTCAACTCTTGATCTTACATTTGAACTCTTCGCAAATCAAGCTGAAGCACAGCTTTGCTTTGCTAGTGTGACAGGTGGTGACAGTTCCACGCGGAAAAAAGTCTCTCAGAAGTGCCAGTTTTATTTGGAGGGTTATGTGGTACACGTAGCTATGGAAGCAAAATGAGGTGATGTCGTTCACCTTCTTCACTGCTTGACACTTAAAGAGTCCTTTGGTGGCAGGCAGCAGTCCCCGCACTGTGCTCTTGTTCAGGCTCAAAATGCTCCTGAACAACCTCTGCATTCGCTACTCTCCAGGAGGTTTTATATTCGGTATTTACTAGCTAATTTAACTTTCCATGGGCTGAAAATATATAACTATAGGTCTCTGTTTGTGAGTAAAAAATAGAGTTCACCACAAAAAGAAACAGGAAAATGCCATGCCTCCTGCTCCCAGCTACTTCTGCAAAAACAGAAGTTTTGGTTCTCTCTTGAGCAAGACTTACGCATGTGAAACTGATTGACTTGATCGGACCTACTTCTAGCTTACACCTCTACAAAAGACAGGAGGGATTCAGTTCTCAGTACCGCCAAGGAGAAGAGACAAGCTTATTCAGTCTATCAGATGGCAGCAAACACAATGCTTTCAAATAAGCTATCTGGAAAGCAGCACTGTGGCGGGGATGGCAAACTGCCTGGGACAGTGACCTGATGTTTTCAATAAGCGCTGACTGTGCTCAAGGCAAAACGTCAGTCTGGTGCTGCAGGGAGAAAACAGACTGCTGGCCTTTCTGGTGATGGAAAGGGCCTGCCAGGGACCGTGTGTGTTGCTGTCGGGTAGCTAGACCAGCTCTTTCCAGACATGCAGTATGACAGACTCATAAATCTCTATTATAACCACCGTCACCGTCTGAAAATTAGCAATACTGTGAACAGAAAAACTCTGTCCCTGTGCTCTGGGCCCACTCTTCTATGGGATTCACATGTTATTCAGCATCTTTATCCCCAGCCCCCCAGGGGTTTGGCCAATCATCTAAGAATGGCTTTAACTTGAAGCTGTATTTTATATCTGTTTGGAATGAGAAATTCAAGATCTTTCAAATGACCGTTTCTCAGATTGTACCATTGGCCCAGTCATCTTTGAAACATCTATTTTTATGCTCTGTGGGCTGGGCACAGATCTAGCACTGCTTGCTACCCTCATTCCTCAACAGAGCTCCCATGGATGTCAACAGGAGAACAGTAAAGATGAGGATGAAAAACTCATCTGCTGCCGCAGATGGTAAGTGTTTGCATTGCGTTATCCTCTCCTGGACAAACGGGACATTGCCATTTCTTTCCTTAATTCCTCCTCCTTTGCTGCCACCTTCCTCTTGTGTTTTGTTTCCTTCTTTGTCTCTCTCTTATTTCTAGCTTTTTAATTTGCTGAGCTTCTCGTTACCCAAAAATGGCTCACTGAAAGCCTACAGGGAATACTCTTGCACCAATACAAACAACAGAGTGCCTAATTTAACCTCGCAGGGCTTTGCAAAGGCAAAACACAGTCATTCATGACAATTAAAAGTACTTCGAAAAGAGACAGTGCTCAACTACAAAAAAAAAAAAAAAATAAATCGACTCGTCTCCTACTTACAGTGGTGGCAGGAACGAAGACGTTCAGATATAGACAGTCTTCACTGACTGAGTATGGTGGGGCCTCTCCATCTCCTGGCTGCCAACAAGCTGCCCTAGAGACACAGATTGAGAAAATTACAATTAAAAGGCTTGTATTCTTTTGCCACTGCTGCTGTTTCCTTATATTTTGATGCACTAAGTTCATAAAATCTTTAAATCTGTAGATCTCAATCACAATTAAAACTATGCCTGCCTATACCTTAGTAACACATACATGGGTTTGTATATACACATAAAAATGAAAAAAACCACATTGTATTTTCATGCAGAATCCTGCCCTCAAAAAAAACCCAGCCTCATTTTAGAAATATTAGAACTTGAAAATAAGCCTTCAGAAAACTCACGCTTTACATAAACTTCACAAAACTAGCACCAGATGTAGGGGGAGCGGGACTGGAGGTCTCAAGGACAGGTCTCCCCCTGCTATCGCCTGGCACATCTGTATAATCCACTCTTTTGCTGAAATGCCAGTTATTTATTTTAGCTTCTAATAGTCTGTGGGCTACATTTATTTCTATATATTTTATTTTCTAATGGTCTGTGGGAGAATATGGCAAATTTAAAATTTTAATGCATTTTTAAAATCTTTTTGCTTTAAGCATCGTAGCAGACCATTAGCAGTGCCCAGCAACGTTAAAAGTAACTTTTCAACAGGAATTCAGCCAGGCAGCCACGTACAGAAAATCATTTTCTGGCCATCATCTGTATGAAATTCATATGCTCAAACTCTGTCCACAATAAGAATCAAGTGAATGACTTTTGCAGCTCAAATATAAGCTATTTTGAAGCCAGTTCCTTCTACTTCACAGCCATAGTTATATCACATAATGAGTTACAGAAGAGCATCACAAGTTATTAGGGAAGAAGACAAAAGAAGCTATGGAAAATACAGTAATATCTCAGAGAATTATTTCTAAATTATCATTTTTAATGAAGGTGTGAAGAATTTAATAGAAAACTGCAAGTAAAAAGACCAGTTTGAATGCAATTCTACAAAATCTTTCCATAATGGAGGTTCCTAGGACAGTGATATCACTCAACAGCTTTCACACTGATGTAGAGAAGCATACCATCTCCAACCAAAACTGCTCAGCGTACAAATTCCCAGGCAGGAACCCAACCAGAACAACAGGTGTAACGCTATTAATCGTGCACCGTTCAACAGGGCAGCAGGAATCATCACCCGTATTTATGGCTATTTTTCCTTTTTTTTTTTTTTTTTTTGTGCAACTCATCAAGATTCCCAGCACCTCCGTCTCCTCACGCCAGGACTCCGGGGAAAGGCTGCCACCTGCTGAGGCAAGTCCACACCTCCTCCAGCAGCTGGAGACTCCCAACAGCTGGAGGAGATTTTTTGGCTTTGTTTTGGTTGGGGTTTGGTTTTGTTTTGCTTTTTTCTAATCTCTAATCAGGTCTAGGCTGATAAATAAATATTTCTCTTCTGTCACTAATGGCACCGTGCTAATGTGAATTTCTTATATACAAATATTGTGCAACAGCAAAATAGAGTTCCTAAAAAAATTAGTTGTCAACACTTTGTATACAAACAGAGACTAAGATCCTTGTGGTTCTGCAAGTGCACTCCTGCACTCCTGCTAAGTTCAAATAAATCTTTTTTTTTAACCTTAAATGAGTAATAGAAGATAATGTCCAAGTTATTCACTGGCCTAAGGAAGCACTGAGAAGTTAAAAGATAGGAGCGGATTAACTAGAGTCCCTAAATCGCTTTGAAAATCTCAGCCAGGCTGCTCATTGCAACACCAGGTCTTCAAAGAGAGACCACAGAAGCAGATGGGTCTTACCAAAGCCTGCAGCTGTGGCTGCAGACACAAAGAGTTGATGGTGTGTGTGCTAACCTAGCATCGCTGTGTACCCGAGGAAATAAAAAACCACGTCTCACCAGATCCCCCCAACGTACATGAGGCTGCATAGCAACTGTGGTTATGCTGTTGACACCTCCACAACTCAGGTGCAACCTGAAGGAGGAGACCACCAGAGGCCAGATGCTCTTTCAACTCCTCAAGACAACACTGCATCTCTTTTCACTCGGTTCGTCACAGGCTTTGCTAGAAACCTCTGGAGACAAATTCTGAGTAATGGAGGGACCAAACAGAGCTTGTAGGTCTCTAAATCTGTAGCCCCAGGGTGTGTTTCCACCAAAGCAGGTGGTAATTCATGTCAGCCCTGAAGGGTGCCATCCTCCTACCTCCCTTGCAAAATCGGTAATTCCCTTAACCATGTAAGCCCTTGGCCAGATCACGTAGCTCAAGTAGTTCATCACTAACCACAGAAGTTATTCCTGGTGCCAGGAACTGAACAGGACTGCAAGGCCAGGCATGGCTGGAAGGATAACACAGGATCTCAATAGAGCTCAGGTCCATATTAGCTGCCTTGGAAGCTCTTGGGTCACTAAACCTCAGCTCTTAACCCTGATTTCCTCAACTCTCTCTACAGAAAGTTCATCGAGTCCTTCCACCAGACTCTCTCCTTTTGACTTTTCTGCACCTTCAGTCTCCTAGTTCTTGTTTCTATCATTTTTTTTCCTTGCAGTTCTTCATGTTGGCCATGAAACAGTCTGCTTTTTATTGATAGGAATGTGATTGGGTACCAGCTCTCCTGTATCAGCTTCCCGTGTACATGAGGAGCATGGCTCGCTCAAGTGGGCTCACGTGCTGTGTAGTTTGCTTTCTGTTATGTGGAGCAGGGATGCACTATGAAAAAAAAGCTAGAAAAAAACCACTCTGCTTTCATACATTTTTTCTTGTTGTTGCTGCATTTCTATTTGCTAGGGGGGGTTATTGAAAACAAATCAATTGCCCTAACATGATCCACAGCACAGATATAGTCTCACCCAAACCCTTTTTTCTTTAAGGAATACACATTCACAATTTTTCATTTTGGTTCCCCAATGCAAAAAAAAAATAAGACTCGTATTATAAGACCTAAATGGAACATAAACATGCACACACAGGCTATGTCCAAAGAGTGCCTCCAACCTAAACTCACCAAAAAGCAATGTCTGTACAGCCCTGGAGATCCAGAGCCACCCAACAGGAAATATCAGATACAGGGACGTAAGATAAATTTAGCCCATCTGCTAAAATAGTTCCAAGTGCTCGTTTCCTCTTAAGGCATTACCTAAAGTGTTTATAACTTCTGTACCTCTGTCCAAGCCATTTAGTAATTATTTGCTTGTTAATAGTTTTTGGGCAGAAAAGACTATTTGGGTCCTTCAGCCTGATCTCCTAGACTCTACCAGGCAAAGAGTTTTTATATGAGACCCACAACTTCTGGTTACATTAGCGTCAAAGCACCTCCGTTTGATTAAATAGTCTACAAATTTATGGCTCAGCAGGAGCAAAATGTATTTGTATAAAAATTAGAAATACTTGTATAAATACTCAGAATGAAAATGGATTGACAGCAGAGAGTCAGTGGGGAGTTATGCATAGATTTGAGGCAACATACTGGAATCTGCCTTTTTTCTTGAAGTGCTTTCATGCATTAATATGTAGACGGAGAAATTATTCTTTTTTGTTAAACAAAGTCCCAGACTTGTATTAATCTGTACCCTATAGGTTCTTTTGCAAGGAAGTACATGAACATTGTGGTCATTACGCCAGCTACTTTCATACACCTGGATGGACAAGGACTTCTGCAGATGATCAAAGGGATTTCTTACCGAGCCACAGTAGCATTCCAGGTTTCCACCCAAGCAAACGGCTCTGGAGGACTGAATCGCCTTTCTGCAAGGGGAGGTGCAGCATACGGGACCCCCAGGAACTGCCTAATGTTTCTCCACTCTGAGCCAACACGAATCACCTGGGACTTGCCCACCAGATCTCCATGGGATGGGATGTACACAGAGGGGGTTAAGTCCAACTCAGAAATGGGTAGGAATAAATCTATTCAGGAGGGAACAGAGAAAAAAAAAAACTCTTTTTCAAGTCAATACCATTCCGGAAATGAAAATCAATCCATTTCCCCTTAATTTTCAACTGTTAAGTGTTTAATTCACATTAAATGAAACATAGATAAATTTGTGTTATTCTCTCCCCATAAAATACTTCCTGCTGTGCTAGATGTTAGCTACTGGATATGAAATTTAATTTTCCAAGCCCTTATTCAAACATTTCTTCCAGATCAGACATCACATTAGAATATAAATCTGAACATGTCTACAAAAAGGGAGAGAGATGTTCAGGCTTTCCCCTCTTCCCTGACACTTCATCTACTGCAGATGAAAAGGAAGGACCTGGACTTTTCTTGCTGGTTTTTTTGGTTTGTTTTTAATGTTCTGCACTTTCTAAAACCTCTTTTACAGACGTCCTTTATTTAAACTTCCTTTGTTATAGGTGCTTCAATAGTAGATGATAACACTATGATTTTGTGCATTTTAATGAAAAATAAATGGGGACATTTTCCCATCCCGCCTGGCTGTAACTCCCCTGAAACGGCAATGGACAATTGTCTAGGAGACATCCAGACTGCTTTATGTCTACTGAGGGTTTCCTCACACCCATTCACAAGAATTGTGCACAGGCCACCACAGTTGAGTTCCTTCCTCCATGGCCTTCACCCGCTCTTACCTTGTCTCCTGTAGATATATGTAGCTGGCTCTTTGAGTAAAACCCAGCAGCTGTGCCCTTGCAGGCCATGTTTGCACATCTGTGTATCAGGGTAGAAAAGGCATCTTATCGCTGAAGGCTGGATTTCCAGTGTAACCACTGTACACGACTGGTTCTTTGAACAAGCTGTAAGGTGAAACGTGAAGAAAAAGAGCAGGTGAAAAACGTATGCTCAAAGTAGTTTGTATGACATTGTCAGAAGATGCTTAAAAGAAAGGTTTTACAACAGGTCAAGCAACAAGGATCCTGCTCTAAGGCAGAATAAGGGGACATAAATGTCCCCAGATTCCGAGAACATTCTTCAAAATAGTCAAAGGACAAAAGGTTATATTGGCTTTAAAATGGAGTAATACCGCAAGAGAACTGGTATCACAGCCCTTAGGAGAAGAAACGCATCTTCTAATAAAGTACTGAGGACCTCAGCTGAATTCAAACAGTCCCCAGGGAGCCCTAGGGGAAGCTTTCAGAATAAGAAAAGCCATCCTCTCACTTGTCCCAGTTTGTATTCAAACACCTTTCCTTTAGAAAAGTTCCTTCAAACAGTTATGGGAAAAGGAAAGGGGAAAAAAATTACACTGCTCGTCTTCATAAGGCGAGGACCATCTACCGCAGAAAATGGGACCATTCCAAGGGCCATCTTCTGCAGCAGGTGGGAGCAATAACTTCCCTTTTCCTTATTTCTACCACTCTGTGGCATTTCAGGATTTACCAGTCGTGTGAAGTTAAAGGACTCTTTGCTGTCTAGGCAGGCTCCTGATTAAAGCAGTTCCCTTTGTTGTTACTACAGCCCAACTCTGCTTCATCCCAGCTTTCTGTTAACCTGCCTTCACGCACTACTGCTACAGGTTACTTTAGATAATGGTAGGTGGCTTTACCATCAGTCTTACTTGATGAGCATCGCTTAACTGTTCTTTAGAAAATAATGAAATTTTCCTTTAATTATTTGCTACAATATTCTGCAAGTTGTACAATTCCTGAAGAAGCAAGAGGTCTCTGTGCTCGAGAGATGTCAAAATTACCCAACCACTGTATGACGCTTTATTTCCATTGTATCTCTCATTAGAAAAATTATTTTCCTTCTCTCAAAATCACAGACACTAGGCTAGTCTTTAAAAATAAGTTAAATCAATGTATCTATGTAAGAAAGGGTGTGGGGAGGGAGGAGAGAAGCTGTTCTTGGTGTTTCAGTCTCATGAGCCAATATTTTCTGTAAAGCTCTGAATAACTATTTCTTACCGGACAGACAAAAGTCTCTGGCAGTGGAAAAGTCATTGGATATATCTCTACTAACTTGCACAACGTCAAAGTTTGAGATGGATGAATCCATGAGAACAGAGGACATACTTAAGGGTTGCCATATATCCAAATACTCTGTAAAATGAACAATATAAAAATAATATAACTAGATAAATCAGTAAAAAATTCAGAGGAAAATAATATAGAGGTAAAAACCCTGGGGAGTTCCCCAATGAAAGACTTTCACCTTCCTTTGGATCAACAGGGAACAAATGAAATAAAATATTCAAATGTTTCTGACTGACTAGAGGGTCCAGTCTCATCTTCAGAGGTTATTTAAAACTAAACTTACAAAGGTATTCAATTAATAAAGATGTAAATCAGGAGCAGCTCCATCCAGGTTTCCATGTAGATCCAACTGATTTAAGTAAAAGATTTCTGAACAGACCTATATTACATTAAAGGGCATGGGTCATAATGCTTGCACACAAGTTCCTGCACAGGTATAGCCACTGATTCCTTGGAAAGCAAGCAGGGATCCTGCATGTGACTGAGCGCTCCCAGAACCTCCAGCAGACATCCACATCTCTATTTAAAACAGGAGCTGGTTTCCTAAGGTAAGCTTCACCTCAGTCACCTGCAAGGTAGATATCTACATCTGAGTCAATCACACTAGACTCCTTGTACTATCAGGAGGAGCAAACAGTTTTACTATACAATATCTCCATCCTGCTTTAGATGTCTGCTTTAGGATGGGACGAATTACCCCCAAGAATCCATGGGTTACGTGAGCCAGAGGTCCATGTGGTCTGTATAGGGAACCTCATGTGAATAGCTGAAATGGCGACGTTCATGTTGCCTGCATACATCTACATACAAAGAGCAAGTCCCGACCTTACAGACTAAGTGAAAATGAGACAACGGTTTTCACAAGTGTTATATTTTGTCTTTACTTCCCTTCCAAGCACTCGACCAAACTCCCACAGCAGCACATGCAATTTTCACAGATTTACAGACTTTTTTTTTAAAGGTCACAAGAATTATTTTTGATCATTTTAATTTGATTTCCTAGGTGGAATTACATTAAATTCTATGAACTGCTCTAATGTCATGTAACTGCTATATAATTAAGATTTAATTCTATTTAATATGTATATATACACATATACACAAATATGTATATATACATATATACAAACATGTATATTCACATATGTACATGTACACAGGCATAAGCATGTGTGAGCATATGTATACACATACATACTGACTCTAGCATTCTTCAAAAATTATTCTGCTGTCGCACAGTAGATTTAAAACAAATGCCACAAACATTCTTCTCTCATACAAAACCAGATAAAAATATCCTGCAGGCTCTCAATTCTGCACACAGAAGTCAAAAAAAGAAAGCTTGGGAAAGAATGGGCCTTTAATTATTTTCGTTCCTTCCAACAGTTCAATATGTTTTAAAGGCAAAAGGGCCCTGCTGTGGCCACTGAATCCTAAACAGGAGGTTGGCGTTACCCTCTCCATGTAATTGTAAGGAGAGGACAGAGCTGAGTCAGCTCTTGCCTTGCTATTGCTGGTGAGCAGGTCTTGCCCTGTCGCTTGAGTTCATTTACCACACAGATACAAAATTTGTGACCGTTCATTTCAGTGAAGACTTCTTCTAGTCTTCTGAGAAATTGGTGACTTGCAGACACAGCCAAAGTTTCCTTCCTTCCCCTCCTCACAGAAAGACATCTGTGACCATACCACCCAACATTAAATGTGAAGCTGAGGTCTGGGGCTCACACAATCAGGGCTGCGGCATGCCCTCCTTGCAACTTGGAAATCCTGGTGTTGACTTATTGTCCAGTTGATGAGAACCCAAGACCCAAAACAGACCACACACTAGCCTGGTTGCATCATACCTTGAGCAAATAGGCAGGAAATAGTGATGACTAAATTAGATTTCAAAATTATTTTATTCCAAATAATTCATGACAACACAGGGCAACCGCCACAACCCAGGGGTCTACGTTGATAATAAAAGTCTTTGCTTTTGCAAGGCAACACCTTCCCAAGGAAGTGTAAGCCTCAAGCATGGGTTATCTCCCAGAGGACAAGCTAAAAAATAACTGTATGCTCCCACTCTTGCCAAGGCTGTTACCTTAGCACTGGCCCCTTTGCTCTCACCCTTGCTGAAGAAAATGTCTAATGGATTAATGGATGATGAACTGACCTACTGTACTCCATATACCTTCCCTAACGGCCCAGGTGTGAACTAGGAAAGAAAGCAGCACTGAGTCCCATGGGTGCTTTTCAACCCCTTCAAAATCATTCTATTCTTATTACGTTTGAGAGCAATTTTTCCAAGAGACAGAGGCTGAAAGTCTCCCACTCAGTAGAAATGAAGGTTAATTTGGTATTGCACTGTCCTATGTTAAAGAGCACATACTTGACATTGCAGAGTAGCAAAGTCATCATCAACACTATATTGAAAGGGAATATGAATATTAAGGGAGCAATGACCCTGCAGCACTGCAACAGACCTACGGCACTTAATTTTTTTCTTCCCCTTAGGCACTAACTATTCAATTGTTTTAGAATACCACAGTGATTTTTAGTCATGTGAAAATTAGTATATTTCATATTGTCAATGATTTCTCTATTTTAAAACCATGTAATATGACCAGTTGCATGACCCATATTAGAAAATTTCAAACTCTACCTCTAGGGTGACAGTTTGTGGCATTTATTTAGAACAATACCTAAAAACAGAAATTAACTCTGTAAGTGATGGAGAATTAACCATTACATCCTCTCCAGAGATCATTTGCATTAACTAGATCCCCCAGGTCTTATTTTTCCAGATTATATCTTATCGGGTTTTGTTTTCAATTATTTCTTTTTTTTTTTTTTTTCTGAAAACCTGAACAAGAAAAGATTATTTTTTAATCAATATTTTTCTACATAAGAGCAACGTTGCCATCTCGCACTGCGTATGGTACTCGTAACTGAGGTCCTACTGCTGGAACAAGTAATCTCCTTAGGTTCAGACACAAAGCTTCAAATTACTAGCTGTGGTTCTTCCAAAAAAGAGCCTTGTTTGGATTCCATTGTAAGTCAACAAGTCTGGATGCATCAGTGGTTTTGGAAGATACTTCACCATATTGACTTTATTCCCATAGCTTCCCCGACCCACTGAGTGACCTTAGGCAAGTCTCATAATACTCATACGCCTCCATTCGCCCACAGGTCAAACATTCAGAAGTGTTCTTGCTAAGTTAAACTGTACTCTCTCAGGAAAAAAATTCAAAACAATTCCACAAAAGCGGAAAAAAAAAAATCCTTTTATTTACACCTCTGACGCTTGAATTTGGCCTCCTGTATCTATTTCCCTGAGGTTTACTATCTTATTTTTATTAAAATTTTTAAAGGTTCTCCAGTTAAGCTTGTGAGTGCACACTGCCGTTATTAGGTACATGCAGCGTGTTCCACATTTGATCACAAGCTGCACTTCCTACCTCCATATTAAAAGATTTTTATTTTATCCTTTTACGTGGGATAGAGTCAAGTTAATGACATTGATTTTAAATACGTATAAGACACAATGGGCCCTTTGCAGCCCATGCTAGGCACAGAAGAGTGACCACTCATGATGCAAACATCCACAGATCATACATTCATACCTGAAGCACATTTTATTTTGATTATTCTTTGCCCCAAATCTCACAGAAGTGACCCTTGTAACCTCCCACTACCCACATGGGGTTGTTTTTTGCGTTGGTTTGCTGTTGGGAGGGGGGTCATTCTCAGCCCTAGATGAAACGTTCATAATCTCAGATCATATTTAGATACTGAGACTTCCAATGTTTTCCCTTTCCAATGTTCTGCCTAGCTGACCCCAGATGCAGATAAATACAAAAACACTAATGCTTATTTTAATGACAGAGCAAAGCCCTTTAACCCGGAGCTGTCTATGGATGGCATCACCATGGACATTGCCAGCCAGCAGTCAGCTGCATGTGAGATTTTGGCTATTAGTTGTTTCCTTCTTCCCTTCTCCTGGCAGCAGATCCAGCAATGCCCACAGCCACGCACAACCACTGCATTACGTGGGCCAAACAGGACTTCCCATGGCTGATCTCAACTTCCCTCCTCTAGAAACTGCTCTCACAAGGCACAGAGCTACAACCTGGCACTGCTTCACCGAAAATGCATAGTGCACCTGATGGGCTGGAAGACATTTCTGGTTTATATATAGGTTAAGCTCAGACCTTCCAAACCACATTTTGGCAAATGCTTTGATTGCATAATTACAGCTCTCTGAATCCAGCCAGCCCTGTAACTTTTATTGCAAAATTATAGATGTCCCATACAGAGAGCCTCGCTCTTCCAGATGTTCTTGTTTGGGTAGGCAAGGTTTAAGGCTGGATTTGCAAAAGGACTCACACGGGCCTTACTCTGTTCCCACTCAAGTCACAGGATCACAAGATTGGAATAGATTTCCTGGGGGCACAGAGTTCTGCCTCCCACTTTCACAGGCAATGACATTATAAAATCCTTTTCATAAGTCAACAAAAGTTTCATCACTGACTTTAGTGGAAGCAAAGAGGGGTCAGTTCTGAGTTTGCAGGAAAATTTGACATTTGAGGTAAGGAAACAGATGCAGAAGTGCAATAAAATAACAAGCTAAATTTAGAAGAAAACTTGTGAAGTTTTCATATGAGGTTAACATGAGGTTAAGGAGGTGCATAACTCAGATATCTGGGTTCAGTATGGGTAATTTATGTTTGAAAGACAAATTCTGACCTTAATTCTGAGATTTGTGAGCCATATTTAAAAGCCTTGGCTCAAGCCAAAAATATGCTGACAGACTGAACTCAGTGCTTTATATTCCTAGCGTTCAGAGATATTTCCAATGAAGATTGCTAACCTGTCTGTATACCAACAACCTATCTATGTACCAACAATCTCCAAAACCAGCAGATCATCAACTCAGAGTGGACCTGCAGAAAATACACTCTTTCTAAAATATAGTTGTTTCTCATTTTTGTCCATCCGCTGAGATTTGAATAATTCAAAATGAGTCATTTTCTTAAAACTGCTGTACAATAACTATAATCACACCTCAGACAAATATGTCACAACCTAACAAAGGTGGTATTTATGGCCTTTAGCAGTGAGCAATCTTGCTATGCTCATGTTAAATGCAAGCTTTCTGCCTCCTTCAGTAGTGCCAATTATAGTAGATGGTATAGTAATAGGATACTAAAAATGTACCAGGTATTTATCCAGGTTTAAAATAAGCTGTTTTCAAAAGGCTAAAATCCTCATGTTTACAAACAGAATAAAATCGAACTTAAGACCAAAGATAGAGTAACTCTACACCAGAGGTCCAATATGCTGTATGGGGGAATGGTAAATCAGTTCCCATGGATGGATAAAGAAAAGCTGCCTTTGTTTCACACCAAAGATCTCTCTGACGTATCCTCAGCATTGTGGGAAAACAGGAAGACAAATGATGCTATTAACCACCAAAGTCAGCTACATCAGCACATGTACTCTCTGTTGAGAATGGAAATACCCCATGCGCTGAGATAGCCCAATGGGAAATTTATTCCCACGTCGGAAAATCCCGTAGCCGCTGCTCAGTCCTGCATTGAGGGAATGACTATAAATCATCAGGGGATCACAGGAGGCAGAAATAGGACGGGCCTAACAGATCATTACATCCATATGACTCCGTGTTTCCTCAATGAATTATTTGATTTGAATGGGGCCCATATGATCTGTATACGATCTGCAGTCCCATGCGGAGATCACCATTTAAGGGCCATCGTCTTTTAGCAGTTGCCAAATCTAAGATAGATAACCATATCCTATTTAAGACTGAGGAACCTGAAGACACAAATGCTCATTAAAGTTTGGATAATTACTGTATACAACTCATAAATCTCATAACAAAGTATAAAAGTAGAAGTTATACATCAGTGTCACTCCTTCTGCATTCCCACACACAGAAGAACATTTGCAGGCTCACCAGTTTGCTTTCAACACAAGTATTCCTTCAAAAAAGCCAGGTAACATCTTTCATAGGTTGTTTTGCTTCTTTCAGTCTTAATTATAAAGATATAAAAATGTCCACAGCTCAAACTCCTGGGCATAAATCATTTGAATAACATCATTATGGAGCCGTAAAATACCGATTCATAATTTCTCATAAAAACCTTTCCTTATCTTCCCATATCTTACTGCTGGCTGCAGAAAGTTCCATCTCAAGCCTAATTTTGAGACCTGACTGTTTTCTCTTTTACATTCCTCCATATTCACACAACTCAACAGAGCTGTTATTTAAATTCTAGCCTAAGTAAACCAAGACTGCAGCATGACGTATTAGCATTTTCTGCACAGGCGGTCTTAAAATAACAGTTGTCCTCCCATCACTAAAGGTCACAGATCATACCTGAAACTAGCCACAGATGGTTCCATACCCAGTGTCATCACAGCACATGAACTTCTTCAGGGGAAAAAAATGCTCCGAATGTAACAAGTCGGACTTTCCCAGTCTGTTCAGCCTATCTATTTTTCAAGCATTATTTCTCAGACAACAGAAACTACGTGAAAATCACAACCGAGCAGCAGGAGCGTGCTCTGCTCCATGAGATAGATGTACAGAAGACAAATAAAAGTATTAATTTAGTTAAAGACAAAAACCACACATTCAGTAAAACGCACTACAGACTAGTGATGAAGATGACTTGGAGAGTTTAACCTTGTGTTCGAAAGGGTGTTGCAAGAATACAAATAGTCAAAAGAGGTTGAACCAACACCAAAGCAACAAGAATTCAGGTAAAAGTGTGCAGCTCACCTCCCTCCTGCCAGAGAGCAGTGACCTACAGGCATCACAGAGCACTTAATTTCCATTTTTTGCAGGTTAACGGGACATCTAATGAGTGTTAGAAATGCTTAGCAGTGCTGCTTGTAGGGAGAATAACCTGGGGATCTCCACAGGAGCCTCGGGCTCTCCAGAGGAATCACAGGGCTACAATGGGCTGCTGGATGAATAATCTCGTAGAAGGCAAAGAACGGGAAAAACCCTAAGCCTTCCCTCTTGCTGTATCTCTCCTGAGGTTAGCCTCACATGGGGAATGGATTTTTTTGCACGTCCCTGGTGGCTGTAGGCTGCTCTACGACAGGGCATGAGAAGAAACCGCTATTGAAAATAATTTCTGCCATTGCAGATTCAGAGGTCTAGAGGTTTTATGAAGATTACTGCTCATGAACATCTTCAAAAAAAAAAAAAAAAAGGACATTCTGGGTTAAAATAAGAGAGAAAGTGAGACAAATTAAGATCTGGTGACAGTCTAAAGAAAGTCAATCTAGCTCTGCAAGAGCTGGCTTCATTGTAGAATAAACAGATGAACAAAATGATTCGGGGGCCATAAAATTTTCTTTTAAAAAGTGTTTTCCAGCTTATTCTGGGACAAAATGGAGAATCTTGACAGGTTTGTCTGTGGGTTATTTTTTTTGGTTTTGATTTTGCTTCTTTTTTTTGTTTGTTTGTTTGTTTGTTTTGTTTTGGGCTTGGTTTTTTTCTTTTAATTAAAGAATGGCACTTCAACATCTCCAGGGCAGAACGATTCAACTGGCTCATCAGAGGTGCTCAAATCTAAAGGGTAGAGATGGAGAAGTTGGTAGGTAACAATCTGGCATCCTGCAGGATGGCCAGGATTCCTTAAAATGCACCTTCTTACAACTACATAAGCCAGCTAATGTAAGAAGTTACCTCAGCTTGCAAATCTTGCTCTCCCAATAATCTAAGGAAAAACAGCAAATTAGCCAACATTCCTAATAATTTGAGCTAGAAAAGCTGAAGCATGTGTGAACATGAGAGAGAAGACCTATTTTCTCAGAGGGCTAAATGTTAAAACAGCTTCTCTGTACAATTGCTAGACGAAGGTCCTAGCCAGTTTTCAGACAGAGCTAAAAGATAACTTGATGGAAAACTGCTTGCGCAAAGACGCAAGTCTGCCCATCTCTCTAGCCTGTTGAGGTCCCTCTGACGGGCAGCACGCCCACCTGGTCTATGAATCACTCCTCCCAACCATTTATCGTCTGCAAATTCACAGCAAGTAGACTCTGTCCCATCCTCCAGGTCATTATTCAAGACGTTAAACAGCATTAGCCCCAGTGTCAACTCTGAGGGTACATCAGTGACTGCCCTCCAGCTGGACTTTGTGCCGTTGATCACAGCTCTGTACCCAGCAGTTCAGCCCCCATAACTGCTGATTTATCTAGATTTGTTTTGCTGATTTACTTCATCAGTTTCTGTGAGGACGTAATGGGAGACAGCATGGACAGCCTTTCAGAAGTCAAGATAAACAACATCCACCGTTCTCCCCTCATCCACTTATGCAGTCACCTGTAGAAGACTATCTGGTTGGTCAGGCATGATTTTCTCCTTCATAAATCCATGCTGACTACTCCAAATCACCTTCTTGTTCTTAACATGTCTGGAAATGATTTCCAGGATCAGCTTCTCTATTACCTTCCCAGGGATCAAGGTGAGGCTGACCAGCACATAGTTCCCTGGATCCTTCTTGCCCTTCTTGATGACAGAGGTGACATTTGCTTTCCTCACAGCTTCAGGAACCTCCCACATCACCAGGGCCTTTCAAAAGTAATTGTGAGTGGACTCAGAATGACATCAGCCAGCTCCCTCTGCACTCACAGGTGCATCCACTCAGGGCCCATGGATTTGTATGTCCAGCTTACTCCCTAACCTGATCGTCCTCCATTGAGCATAAGTCTTCCTTGCTGCAGTCTTCCTCCCGGTCTCAAGGGCCTGAAGGCTGGACTTACCAGTAAAGACCGAGGCGAAGGAGGCATCTTGGCCTTTTCCATATCCTTTGCCATCAGGTCTCCTGCCCCATTCACCAGCAGAACGACATTTTCTCTACCCTTCCTTTTGCTGCCCACATACTTGTAGAAGCCCTTCTTTTTGAGACTTTTTCTATTGCTCTTTGGTCCTACTTGCCTCTACCCTCTCTATCAAGAAGAACAACGAGTAAAACAAGCAAAGCATCTACTTGCCACAAGACTGAAAATAAATGTACTAACCTGGGTTTCTTCACAATGTGTCAGGGCTGGAAACACTAAAGACTTGGAATGGAGTCAGCACCCTGACTGTAAATGGGCGGAAGTGAAGTGCTCGGTACTCAGTCCTCAGCATTGGCTGAGGACTTATTGGCTTACTAGAAAATGAGGCAGTCAAATATATTAACTGTCTATGAAAATATAGGCCTTAATTGTGCTTCAGTAAACTCAGACTCTAGATGGGACATAACACTAACTTCACTATTTCACAGAGCCTTCTGGCAAAGTATTCAAATTTAAGTATCTTTCTGATCTTTTGATGGAAAGTCTCATATATATTATATATATATATATATGCTTATATGCACACACACACACACATACATACACAATGGTGCACTTTAAATAGTGACATTTTCTTACACTCACCATCTGGTTACCACACAGGAGGCACAGTATTACTTTATTTTCCCCATGTACAAGCAATACCGTAATGTAGCACATTCAGTCACTGCTAGCTTTTCTATGATGCCTAATCCTAAACCCATTGATCTTCTATAGCATATGTTAATATAACGCATATAATCATAAAGAGTTTGGAAACAATGTTTTTGAAAATTTTCCAAAACCTCTGACAAAGCGGCAGAGATAGCAATCTGACCTAAATAACCAGGCTGGTACTTTTACTATCAAAATGAGGCACAATGTAAGAAGGACAGATGGTGCCCGGTTGCATTTTGAATGTGTTGCCGCACACACTGGTGTCAGAAACCCAAAGAGTACAGGATACCAGTGCTAATTTGGCATTCAGGCTAGCTGTCCTCCTTGTAATTCAGGGACTTCTCCTGACCGCTGTTCTCAGGACAATCACTCCAATCCAGAATCCTTCCTCTTCATGAGAAGCTCTGCTCACCTGGGTGGTTAACCAGACCTTTGCAAACCAGAGGCGTACCTACTCACTCTGCATTTGGAAAGATGACCTGGGAATGGGTGTGATTGATAGATCAAGATTGTTACTAAGGGTAAGACGAGTACCCACTTGCTGTGGATAAGTTCTGAGCAGTCTTTAGAGGAGAAAGCAAATAACAGATAGAAAGGCCTGATTTCCTTAAGTGCTCCTTAGGTCACTATTTTCCTAGATTTAAGAAAGCAAGAAAAACGTAAAAGGAAAATGACAAAATTACTACAAAGCTTCACATTGGGAGGAAGAAAGCTTTAGTAAAGCTGTTTTCTACATGCCATGGGAAAAAACACTTTGCAAAGGAGTTGAATTGCCCAACCTACACATTAGCCCACTAGCTCCTTCATTTCAGACAAAAAATATTTCTGCTTACCAATAAAGATAGGTGTTTTCCTTCTGGTACATTAAAACGATCATTATAAAAGCACAAATTCCACTAATAATACAAATTGTCTGAACATGATCATGACTGGTAGTCACAGCTATGATGATGAAACGGTTAGTAATAAATTCTGAACTCAATGTTGAACATTAACCGTCTCCTGCAAGCCTAGTTGCATATGGTTTAAGAAAAGACAGACACAAACTGATTAACAAATTTGCTGAGATCAAACAAATAATCAAGGGCAGAGGTGGATGAGGCTTCTCAATTTGAACCTAACCTAAGGGTTAAATTGAGTTATCTAATGACTAGTCAACCTGCTTCCTTTCCGTTACGCGCAGCATTTAGCAACTATGATGTGTATTTATGGAAAGGACACATCAGGGAAGCCTGTAGCTGTTGACAATTTGCATGCATTTTTAGGGGGCAATAAACACAAAGCCCTAAAAGACATCAGTTAAGTTTCATTTATTAAGAGGATCCACCCACTTCTAAAATAGCACGTGAATACTGTAAAATTAATTTACTGCAAGACTGAAATAATTTTTTCTTCCCAATACAAAAAAAAGATGGTGTCATAGCAAGCTGCAGCATCTCTTCAAAAGAGGGGCCCAACACACACCTCAAATACTACATTTTTTGTGATCCGGTTCCTAATAATCTTTGAGATAATATTCCCACCCTTGCAGGAAACCACAAACAAAGATTAAAGGCAGTACAGTTTATCATTCTTCCATATCATCAATTATAAAGCAGTATAAGCCTGCATTAAATTTCTGGAGGAATTGTCCCTTTTATCATCCTGGGTTTTGGGAAAAACTAGATTTGCTAAATTCAACTTTGCTATTGTAATTGTTTATATTTATTTGGAAACTCATTGTCACTCCTTGCATTCAGCATCACTGACAGAAACGGCTGGTGATTTGTCTAATCTGTCATCTCTTGCCATCCTGGCAAGCACCAGGTGCTACAAGAAAGGCACTAGAAACCCAACAGTGGACAATAGTGCAATAAACAATTGCCCTTATTACACAATAAATACACAATAAATAATTGCAGGAGGCTACCTTTGCCAGAGCTTTTCTTCATTGGCCACTGCACTAATGTATGAAGTCACATCCGTTGAAAGTGATGTAACATCCACATCTATAAATGATATATTTCTTCATTAATCCTGCCAAATATTTTGCCTCAGTGACCTCTTGTGGCAGTGAGTTTGAGAGATGTTAGGCCAGCATTGTGGATAACAATAATTTTCCATTTCAGTGATACACTTCTAATAAAAAGAATGCATGCTGCATCTGAATGAATAAAGTCATGGGGTACACAACCATTTCGTTATAATGTGATCGTTGAGTAATATATAAAAAAATATATACAGAAATAGAGGATGTGTCCTTGTTTTAGCTTAATATGTGAATATACTTACCATTTTCTGGCCTGAGAGGTAAACTAACAGGTGGACACAGGTTAGGCATGGTGTTCTTCAAGTCAGCTAAAAGCAGAAAACACAAAACATTTGAAAACAATTACTCTTGAAGGTTTAAAATCAAAACCTTAATATTTCCTGTATTACTTCTGGGATCTGAATGTTGCATCTTCTCACCCCAAACACCGAGAGTAAGGATGCAAGGCTGCTTTGCTGTCTAACTCATACACAACACCAGATTTCCCTAAGTTCCCGTATTTATAAACATTCCTACAAACACTTTTCAAAACATAGTTGTTTATGACCAACTCATTTCAGTAGTTCTGTGGTTTTTTCCATCCCCCCCCCTATATTTGGTTTCTTACATCATAAGAGACAAGAGATTTTCTCTGCTTCCTGATTAGCAAACTGGAATTTCTCAAAAGGAGAACTAGGAACAAGTCAGTTTCCAACAGGAAGTTTTTCAAATTAAAATTCAAATAATCATTCATATTTTCCATACACAAAGCTTCTCATTTCCTAACATTTCTTTCAAACATTTTGTAATTTTAAATAACAAGCAAGAAGTTCCCCCTGTGCATTCATATTTTGTAAAACACTTTGGCTAATCAAATCAGTTATAAATTCTCTACTAAAAGAAAATAAACCACCATCCCTACAGAAGCTGAAGACAGATCAGATTTTCTGTTTGCTTCTTCCGCTTTGTATTGTCCATGCACATAACCAATAGACATTTCTTAAAACCATTCACATTACAGGAGTGAAGAATTGGGGCTATCCAGAACTCTCTTTAAAATGCTACTACATGTTCCTCATTGACTGCGCTGCAACCGTGGATATACATATGAAGTCAAATTGCTCATGAGCAGAGCCGTGCGGGCAAATACTCATAAGTCAATTTAACATGAAACGCGGATACACAAGTACCTTCTTTCAACAGAAGACTGCGGACTAAAACCAAAGACCCTGCTTCATGCTACCGTCCCACTGCCTACAGTAAATTCCTCCTTCAGATTTCACTCATTTTTCCCTTTCAGCCTCAGAGCTTTCTTGTTCCTCTTCCTGGTTCCCAGACACCCAGCATGCCAGCACAACTGATACAAATTTTTGTCTGCAAATATCTCCATTTGCATAAACATCTGTGCCTTGCTGTGTGTTAGGGTGGAAACACATCTGAAGCTTCCTCACTATGTGACGAGGTGTCACCATCTCTCCTAACACTATCCCCTTTGCATACACCCAAGGCTCCTTTTCGTCATCCCTCTGTCTGTGAAGTAAGAAACATACTTTATTTTTAGGTGGTTCTTTGTCAATGAGAGGAAAAACAATTCCAACTGGAAGTGTATCTACACCTCTGCTGTCTCCTCTTCACGTTGCCTTTCTACTATTCTTCATTCTTACCCCTGGCTGCCTCTTAGCTCCCCCTGCCCACAGGCTCCTGCCATTCATTGCCTACTTTATCAGGCCTGTTGTTCCCTTCTCAGCGCTAGAACCTCAGCTCATCCCTCCCCAAGCCCACACTGAGGATTTGGGAAACCCTATAAGCCTCTGTGGTGCTCCTCAACTCCATGCTGTGTCTCCTGGAGTACAGACTACCCCAAATACTGTGCCCGGTTTTGGGCCCCTCACTGCAAAAAAGACATTGAGGTGCTGGAGCAGGTCCAGAGAAAGGCCACGAAGCTGGTGAGGGGTCTGGAGAACAAGTCTTACGAGGAGCGGCTGAGGGAGCTGGGGTTGTTCAGCCTGGAGAAAAGGCAGCTGAGGGGAGACCTTCTCACTCTCTACAACTACCTGAAAGGAGGGTGTAAGGAGGTGGGGGTCGGTTTCTTCTCCCAAGTAACAGGATATAGGAAAAGAGGAAATGGCCTCAAGTTGCGCCAGGGGAGGTTTAGACTGGATATTAGGAAAAATTTTTACACCGAAAGGGTTATTAAGCATTGGAACAGGCTGCCCAGGGAAGTGGTTGAGGCACCGTCCCTGGAGGTATTTAAAAGACGGGTAGACATAGTGCTTAGAGATATGGTTTAGTGATGGTTTTTGTCAGAGTTAGGTTGATGGTTGGACTAGATGACCTGAAAGGTCCCTTCCAACCTAAGCAATTCTATGATTCTATGATTCCTCTTTAACCAAGGTTGCACCACTGGAGGAGGAAATGGATGATCTAGCGGGTAGAGTGCCAGTGCAGGACTTGAAAAGCTCAGGATTGAGTTCATATTTCAGACACTTATAGTGTGAATGAAGGTTTCTTTAAGTGTACCAACACTGTAAAATGCAGTGCACTGCAAGGATATCTGATCTAGCTCTACACAACTTTAATTGGATTATCTTTATATCACATGCACTGGCCAGCATATATCCGCACTTCATTCTTCCCCCTTCCACTTAGGCATTGGTCCTTCTGATAAGTTTAAAAGCAGGAAAGAGTACTCCTTATTCAAATTTTATCCCTGATCCTGTCAACATCGCCAGACCTGCCCCCATGGGGCCTCACTACTTTCAGAGGAGTTCAACAGGGTCCTACTCTTGTAGACACAATAACAGGCTATCCTCACGTAAAGGGGGTTACAGTTAGACAGGCATTCATTGTCCTTATTTTTTCCAGATACGTTAAATCAACATTTAACAAAGAAGTACTAGACCCATCCACGAGAAGGGTAACAAATGACAAACCCACTGAAACCTTTCAACAAAGTAATGGAGTCTTTTGTTTCACTATGGAAAAGAAAATTCACTTTGACTAGCTCTGCTTGTGATTCCTCTTGAGGAAATAACCTAACGTAAATAACTTCTCTTCTATTTGAACACATGACGGCTTCTTACCGCTTGAAGAACACAGTGTTACTTTGGAATTTGGTCTTGTCCCTTTCTTTACCAAAACAGCCAAAAGTGAATTTTAAATTCCACAACAAAACCAATCCTTTGAGGCAACCACTGTTGAACCAAAAGCCCAGCACTGAGAAGCAAAAAGCGATGTCCTGACCAGGCCTGTGCAGTGGGACAAAATATATTTAGATTCCAACATTGGCCACAAGTCTCCCATATAATCTATGGAATACAATTACACCTCTTTGAGATATTTCCATTCCTTTTCAACAAAAATGGAAATTAAAATTTCTTTCCCACACACACTTGTCTGTCCTGTCTATTTGCAATCCCTGTAAATGGGTCCTCCATCTGAAAGCTGAAGCTTCTATACATTAAATCTAAATAATAAGCTTCCATGTGCAGAAACCAGCTGGAAAGGCCATGTGGCCTGCATCACTTACCAGGCTTTTGATACCAGCCAAATGGGTGTATCCTGACTTCAGCATCCGGAAAACTACAATTTGAAACTTCCCAAACACTTCTTGTTTCCTCAGCACACGTCTGGATGCCCAGGCTGTTCAGGGTCAGGCACACAATCTTTCCACCTGCCAGGGAAAGACATGGTTATAGATGAGGAAATATTTATATTATATTTATATTAAATTTGTAGATGAGGAAAATTCTCCTCTTCTAGATAGTATTTTAAGGAAAGGGAATACAGCATGGTTCCATTGAGTGTTAAAAGAAACTCCACTGACTTAGAAATCAAAGTAAGGAAATACTTAAAGTGGGCCAAGTTTTACTCCTGTTGAAAATAGTGTCAAAAAATCACAATTAATTCAATGTGAGGAAAGGTCCATTATAATCTATTAAGGTTACATTTAGGTTTCTAAGTCCCTTAGGCTTTAAAAATGAAACAAACAAACAAAACCAAATTTAAAAAAAAAAAAATCACAAAAAGAAGTCAACAAGCATTTTGGAAGAGAGGTTGATAAATGAGAAGTAACAGTTCCCTGAAGTTTTATCAGTTTGAATTTCATGCTGTTGGATCTGCAGCCTCTTAAGGACTTACAAGGTTTTCTTAATAATTTCTGAGATGCAGAGCTTTTCATTGCACCGAAATAAAAATGGTTATGATTACTCAAAAAGGTGCTAAAGAGAGTTGCAAAAGGTCTGCAAGGGCTTTTAAAGTGCCCTTCACATCAAAAGAATGGTAAAATTTGTAATAATGTAGGAAGACTGAAATTATTTTAAAAATAAAAATAGTGAAAAAATACCTGATAGCTGGGAGTCATTAAAAAAGCCAAATCCCGTGCAACAGGGGTCAGCATCACACCAACGTTCACACTCAAAAAAGCTGAAAAAGGAAAAACTTCATTACTTTTATTATCAGTAGTAATCTGTCTCTGCCATGGAGAAGGGAAGAGAGGATACTGCATAGGGGAGAGACATCAAGAACCTGTAGAGATGCCCTTCATGATAAGATCACCTCACGGTTGTTCATACTGCATAGACACTGCCAATACATTTTCTATTTGTAGATTAAATTATGTTCTATCAGTACACATCTACCAGACTACATCTAATAATTTAGATGAGTAGTTTGATATCTGCCCTAAAAATATCAGCGTACATTAATTTGGTGTATTATTGCCAAGAGATTTAACTGGCCAACTGGCAATTTAATAGCAGTATGAGTAACAATTCGCATATATATAATTACTAATTATATACATTATTATTATAACTCAATTATAAATTTACTTTAATTCATATGGGTTTTTTCTGTGTTTAATATTCTCTGATAATGCTTTTCTTGGATAAATACATCTGATCCCCTTCATCTGCATAACAGGGCCTTGATATTCCAGGCATGATTAAAATTCCAGTAAAAACCAGTCATGTCCTACCCATCTGAAACTGTTTTTCTGCTCATGTCAGTCTTATTCCTCACTGAGATCCCAGTTACTGTCTGGAATGGTATACGTGTGTAGAAGCTCTTCACAGAACTTTTTAGAGTGACTAGAAGGAAAAAGAAAAACAAAATCGGAAAAATCAGCTTAACCTTGTAATTTACATAGACTGGCCAACTAATCACAGGGTAAGTGTAAAGTTTATGTTTGTATGCTACAATGGTCTTGGTCCATCAAAAGGCAAGTTTTGCTTTATCACAGTAAACTGTTGACAGTTAAGCCTGAATATGAACAAAAATCCAACAAGCAAAGACTCTAAAAACTTAGCAAAGTACATTGCCACGGGAAGACTTCCAACCCGGAGTTTCTGTTTCTGAGACCTGTATTGACGTTACTCCTTCCTCAAGGTTCAAAACCAGGAGAAGAATTCCAGATTGGAAGACTCCAGTGTACTCATGCAGTAGTCACCTTGTGCTGCACTTTGAGCTCCCCAAAAAGACACAATTAATAGTTGAGTTCAGTGGACCTCTACATTTTTCACAGCAAAAGTATAGGTTCCTGTACAGTGACAACAGGCTTGTTTGTCCAGTTTCGACCCATGAGCCCTATGAGAAAATCATTCAACTTCCAAACTGTCAAAGAGCAAAGATTAAAATCCACATGTCTGTAAGTCTGTATTTGCTAAAAAAAAAAAAAAAAAAAAAAAAAAAAAAAAAAAAATAAAAAAAAATACACCCAATGACTTTCAATTTTTGCATTGCTTAACTAGCATGGACATTTTAATGGTTGAAAATGGGACTGGTGACATACCAATGACATTCCCATTTCACCCACATTATAAAAAGATCTAAGACCTGGTACACAAATTACTTGGGCTACCCTTGGCCTCGCTGAATCAGGAATAACTGAGATGGAGAGTGGAACTTATGATTAATATATTTCCATTCTGAACTGAAAATGAAAAACCATACCCAGAACAGCCTGACCTTCCCCTTGCCCCATACTTTTTATCTCAGAATCAAGAGCCAAAACACTAGCTTGCGTTATCAGGGTTAGAACGCACATTATACATCCAAATCCCCAAACTTACCTATTTTACGGTACAATGTCTGTGGTTGCTGGGGTAGCACGGTTCTACAGTTTTCTGGCATTTGATCGATGCTGCCATCACAAATCTGTGCCTCTGGATAGAGAGTGCACACAAAGTATATATCTGTGGCATTTTGAAGATCTGCCATTCGACAAAACTCATCTTCTTGTGCACAACCTAGGAAGCAAAGTTACTAAGTTACACACATGAGTGTTTCTTCGCCTCTCTATTCCTCTTCATGTCTTCAGCGCGCTTAAAGCTGACCATCGGCAGAGAACTAAAAGTGAGAATGTCAGTGTTGTTCAATTGGCGCAAGAGGAACAAGGACAGATTCTGTTTCTTGCGACACTGAAGAGCAGGCTTACCTGGAGAGCACAGAAAAGAAGCTACGTCATAGCTAACTGGAAAGATGCGTTCCTCAGCTGTGATAAGCATTGTCTTAGTGTATTGGTGTCGCCAACACTGTGATTCATAAAGGTGTCTCTTTCTTTTTAGTAAATTTGACATGCAAGTCGTACAATCACAAAAGAACTCTGCATTAGTCATGGGTGTCTTACTTTAAAGAATAAAAAGGACAATAAAGTCTACAATGTCTTAGGAAGCTTTTGCAAAAAAATATTTCTGAAATGTTCATATGTTACATGAAAATATAAATAATTTTTCCGGACTCAACTGTTCAAGCCATTTGCTTGTGGCAATTTGCACTGAAATTTGCCCCAGGGTAATAATGCACCTTCCCAAAAGAAACAAAGCTGTCAACCCATTTCTTAATTACAGTGGCAATGGCTTCTGTAAATATATACCTCAACGTTTCATTTTAAACAGGCATAGCTCTACTGGCCTCTTGCAGTGATGTTTGTGCATGGCTTAGTACTCTCCGTTCTGCCTTCCCGGTACTCAGAGCTAGAAACTCTTCTCCATTTATCACGTTGAAATGTACTTTATCATTAACCCCAAACATCTGAATTTTACCTTCTCCTTTTACCACTATGTCATCTATTTGGACGGCTACATGTCAAGAACAGCAGGGTGTTGCCTAAGCTGTATCTTCTACTTCTCTTGCCCATAACATGGATATGCTGGTGACGAATGACGAGTAACCTTTCTGCCACAGTAGGCAAAGATTGTAAGGAAGAAACAGGTGGCCCCATTAGCAACTTCCATGAAAATTTTGTGGGTTTTTCCCTAAAAAAAATCTCTAAGTCCAGAGTTTCTGCTCATCATGATTATAATACCCACTAAAAGATTTTAATTAATTATTGTTCCCTGTAGAATAACAGTCTCCGGGATGTCTTACGTGTGAGACACCAAAGCACAGCTTCCTCTGCTGAGTACTTCTGCCTGAAGACCCAGTACTGCTGGTAAGGGAGAGAAGAGTTCTGGTCACTTTGTATCTGGCTGTTGTCCATTAGGTAGAAAAGATCCTTTGTAGAATCTAAGATTCAAACAAACAAACAAACAAACGGCTCAAACCCACGAAAAAACCTTAACTATGATCCGTAATAAATTAAATTTATTTGTATATAAAATTCTGCCTTTCACGGTAAAACAGCTACAAACTTTTTGTAGGGCTAGCATACACCAAATACTGCTTTTAGTAACAGAACTGTCCACCCACAGTTATTGATGCCTGTCGGCAGCGCCTCCTCGCCGAGCTCCAATGCACAGCATCGCTTTGTCAGACTATTTCCACCACCCGAAAACTAAGGGAAAGTCACAGTTCCTAGAAATAAGAAAGTTCTCTCTACGCTGTCACACAACACATCAGCTTAGCAGTGAAGTATGATGCTTCAGAGGATGTTTACAATACCTTAATCAATCTAGTTTTATTAATCCAAAACACAGTAGTTTCCTTATATTCCCTTGAGAAGCTTTTACACCTTTCAGTGTTAAATGTTTTCTTAACATATATAATATCTATTTCAGTCATTTAATCATTTCTTCTAGTTTATGCTCCACAGACTACATTAAATAACCCCTTTCTGTCCCCTGCTTGTGACTTTAGATGTGCCTACAACACTTTATATCTCCTGAGCTTCCTCTGAAACAATTATAACTATTTCAGGCCGTTTTCAAATTCATCCCTTTAAATAAGGGTCCAAGTAAAATATTGAAAGAAATGAACACTCTTCACTGATCTCTTACGAATTTCCTCATAAACACCTTTTTATTCATCAAATGCCATCAGCAGGTCTCATCCCCAGTTACTCCAACAGTGGAGAGATTCCTGTTATTTAATCTTACATGCACTGAAACAGCCAGACAAAAACGAAAATAGTAAAGACACGCTGATGATTGCAGCTGAAATGCTGAAGCACCTACTGGGAGTGCACTGTAGCTTTGAATTTTCTATCAGAAAATAGAAAAGATACGCTACCACATGCTTTAAGGATGATCATCAAGTAGTAATAAAAGCTTTGTAGACATTTTCTCAGGTGTATCTATAACTTTTTAAAAAAGGTGATTTATAAGTCTTGTTACCTCTCAAGACTTAACTTCAACCTTCAGTTTCTCTTAAAACAGTTTATGTCATGATTAAGATGAAGGGATGGAGGAAGAAGCTGCATTCCTTGAATAACTTCAGGTTTTAATGATATCATCAGCTGCAGCAAGGTAAACGGAGAACCCTGAGGGCTGCACTCATGCCTTGGCAGGTGAATGCAAGAGAATTTCACCCAATGTATTAAGTGCAGGGTTTTTTTCATTTTTAAGTCTAGACTTTAAAATACCACTAATTATATGGGAGCACCACCGGGTAAATGGGCATTTCAGTTTACCTTCCTCTCAAATTACACAAGCAAAATCAGCAATTTGCTTCATGTTAAGGTTTTACATGTGTTAAATCACATGCTCAGGTATTCATCAGGGCTCCTCAGGAAAGATTACAGTTCATTAGAGATGAGCCAAAGTGCTCTCAACAGGCTCCACTGCTCTGTGTCTCTTAGGATTATGGTTCTGAAGACCCAAAGGAACACTAGGAACTTAATACAAATGATTTTTGGTATATACATGACTTAGTATAATGAAGAGCAGACGCCGGAATAACAAAGAAGCTAGAGAACTTCACAGGTCCCTCACTTCCCTCATGCACAGAAACACTTGTGGTTGCAGTTTCATCCTGAGTTCCTCCAAGCATCGTATTTACACTCATATTGTCAATAGCAATATATATATATATATATCCAGGTACCCAGGCTAAGGATTTGATTCCTGAGTTTATATGAATTTTTTCCCCAGCCAAATAATATTTCCTGAGTCTTTACAGTTCAGTAAAGTCTGAAAGAACAAGCTTTCACAGAACATTTTAACACTTTCATTTCCAGCCCAGCCTGGGAAGGTAAAAGCCATAAAGACAGGAGACTCACAATTTGAACATCTCTCTCAAAACCTGTATTGTACTTCTTACCCAAGAGAAATCCTCTGGACTTCACGACAGCTATATCATTGTGATACATATATGGCAATATATGATATTTTCTAGTTAAATTCCACACCCCTCTAAGCTATCTTCTGCTGCCTTTTCTGTTCGCCCTTACTGCAATACCTGATAACGTCAGACCATTCTCTGTTTTCAAAGCAGTAGCATTGCACGCAGAGGTTTTAGTCCGGGTGACCATATCAGAGCCTGGAATTAAAAAGCATAGTAATTCCATTTACCTTTCCTCCATGAGACAAGCTCATCCTTAGTTCACTAAATTTAGCAAACATTTTAAAGTGCATCATTTAGGAAAACTCCTTAGGTAGTTCCACCAACTGATGAGTCAAAAATGACTCAGACCATCTATCTACAAGTAACTGCATGGGAAAAACCTAAACCAGAATGTGCTGTTTGGAGGATAAAAGTAAATGCCACATCCACAATCACTATACATTCCTCATCAGTGCTCTGGATGCTGTGTGCGTTTATAAAGCAGTATCACAAATCATTCGCGCAGGTCCTGCTATCTGTGTTGTGAGATTCAGAAAGTAAACTTGCAAAAACAACACATACATGGTTATGGTGCTAATAAAGGTAACCCACCTAGTTACGTATAAAGTGTCAAATTATTATGGTTCCTGGACACTGATGGGACAAAGGCAAATGTGTCCGTGATAGCATTTTTCATAGATATTAAAACTTATAAAGCATCTTCTCAGACACAAGAATTTATGCAAGTCTCACAAAACTGACAGTAGCAGAATTACTCCAGATTACACCTGCCCCACCAGGAAGGACTGTGAGTAGTGTCTCAATTTGGATGGTATAAAATAAAGTGAGAATAACACTTCCAGGTTAAACAAGTTTACAGAACACACGTCTGCCACTGCCTCCCATTCATGGTAAATTTTTACAACAACTTTTGTGAGATAACTCACCTCTCCACAGATAAACTTGCTGAAAGGTAGTAAAATTTCTTTCTGCCTCTTCTGCCACCTCAGGCACTAAGAAAGAAAAAAACTTGTTAGAACAGCTGCTAAAATTAAACAGGTAGCACTGAAATGTTCAGAAATTACATTAAAAACACATCACTAGACTACACATCACCTTATTTACAATACAAGACCCTGAGGAAGAAGGACCCTGAGTAAGTTCGCAGACGACACCAAACTAGGTGGGAGTGTTGATCTGCCCGAGGGTAGTAAGGCTCTACAGAGGGACCTGGGCAGGCTGGATCGATGGGCCAAGGCCAAGTGTATGAGGTTTAATAAGGCCAAATGCTGGGTCCTGCATTTCGGTCACAACAACCCCAAGCAACGCTACAGGCTTGGGGAAGAGTGGCTAGAAAGCTGCCCAGCAGAAAAGGACCTGGGAGTGCTGGTGGACAACCAACTTAACATGAGCCAGCAGTGTGCCCAGGTGGCCAAGGCGGCCAACAGCATTCTGGCTTGTATCAGGAATAGCGTGGCCAGCAGGAGTAGGGAAGTGATCATGTCTCTCTACTCGGCACTGGTGAGGCCTCACCTTCAGTGCTGTGTTCAGTTCTGGGCCCCTCTGTACAAGAGGGACATTGAAGTGCTGGAGCGTGTCCAGAGGAGAGCTACCAAGCTGGTGAGGGATCTGGAGACCAAATCATATGAGGAGAGGCTGAGGGAACTGGGCATGTTTAGCTTGGAGAAGAGGAGGCTGAGGGGAGACCTCATTGCCCTCTACAACTGCCTGAAAGGAGGTTGTAGAGAGGTGGGTGTTGGCCTCTTCTCCCAGGTGAATAATGACAGGACCAGAGGAGATGGTCTGAAGTTGCAGCAGGGGAGGTTTAGATTAGATATTAGGAAGAATGACTTTACTGGAAGAGTGGTCAGGCCGTGGAACAGCCTGCCCAGGGAGGTGGTTGAGCCACCATCCCTAGAGGTATTTAAGAAACGTCTAGATTTGGCACTTCGGGGCATGCTCTAGTGACAGAGATTGTAGGGTTTTTTTTGTGTGTGTATGTTTGGACTCAATGATCTCAAAGGTCCTTTCCAACCATGAAGATTCTATGATTCTATGACCCAGATGTCCTGGTCCTATTCTGGGTCCAAAGTGCCAAGGCTTTATTCTATTTTCCATCACTGTATTTTCTGTTCAGTTCTGGGCATCTCTTTTTTTGCCTTTGCTCCAGAATTTACCTTTCTTTCCAATTATGGGCTTGAATCTGCCTAAATTAAATATTACAGAGTAATATGCTAAAAGAAGTACATTCTTGACTTTCGTTAATGATCACACAGTAAAGTGTGTCCATACAGTTGGGGAGTTCTTATTCTCTTGTGATTGTACAGTTATGGATTTACTTGAGAATAAAAGCACTGAAGTACAAGAGCAGGCTGGTGAAAAAGGTGGAGTCTATAGAAGAATTAAAGAAAAGGAATATAAATTGAGATAATTCATTGACATACTTCCACTGAACACTTGCCCTCCCAGGGTGAAGGAAAACATCTTCTCTTTTTCATCATAGCTCACACCTTTACATATCCCATCCATGCCAGACATTGGTGTCGGACTCCAGTCATTTGCGTTGCAGATCAGCACGTCTGGGGAGCTCATCAAACCACACAAAATGGTACCTAGGTTCAGGCAAAAAGACAGCTGCATCACTCCGATGCTTTGAAGTTACACAGAGATTTTTACCCAAGCATCCCAATTCTTTCTCTGAATGCCAATTGAACTTGTGTCACTGAGGTAGATACCCTTTAGTGTTGCTACCAAAAAAAAAAAAAAAAAAAAGAAAATCAGAGCCATACGTTCAAATTGGAGCAGTAAGGTTAGCTGTTGATACCTAAAGCAAACATTTGTATCCTGCTTTTCAGAGATTTCAAGCACATACTATTACCACCTAATAAAATACTACTATTATCTGATAATACCCAACAATGTTCTCAGCACTTTATAGCACCACGGAGATGTATTCAGTCCTTCAGCAGTCTTACAATCTCAGGCTCCGAACCAAGAAAGCACTTACGTTTTTCCTGGGATGGTTTCCTGGATTGGTATCTGATTTCAGTCAGTCCACGCCTGAGCCTCTCCCAGCATCATGGTCTGAGTCAAGGGCACTAGCACGCTTAAGGCCAGATGTTTCGGCGTCGCTCTTACCATAACGTCTAGACAATACTCAGTTTTCGCTTTGTTCTTGCTGTCACAGCTCAGGCATTTCTATGGTTTTACAATGCCTTCTCTGATTTTTATATATATATATATTTTATTTTTTTTTATGGACTGGGTACTTGAGATATGGAATGTGCTACTTTTGTATTTATTTATTTAATTATTTTTAAAACAATATGTTAGTCAAAGTAATGTGTTTACCTGTATTACTGATCCAAATAGGCCATTTCAACTAACCAGAGCGCCCTACAACACTGATCTTCTCCCCACCCCCTTCTACACTCACAAGTACAGAGAACGTAAAAATTTGATGGTAAATGTATAGAGAAATGGACTTTACGAGATCACCTAGAGCATTTTGGTGCAAAAATAAAAGAGATGCCAAAACAGAAAATAATTTCCCAGAAACATTTGCTTGACAATTTCCACAGAGAAAGTTTTCTCAAATCCAGGATGTTTCCCACTCAAAACTAGAGAAGTGCTTGCCATATAGCAGCCAGTAGAACATGCCTGTATTTGTAAGAGCCCATCTTTAAAAAACTTGAGGCAATTCAATTAGAACTTCACGTTTCCTATATGAAGCTGGTGAGGGGTCTGGAGGCCAAGTCATATGAGGAGAGGCTGAGGGAACTGGACATGTTTAGCTTGGAGAAGAGGAGGCTGAGGGGAGACCTCATTGCCCTCTACAACTACCTGAAAGGAGGTTGTAGAGAGGAGGGTGTTGGCCTCTTCTCCCAGGTGAATAATGACAGGACCAGAGGAAATGGTCTGAAGTTGCGGCAGGGGAGGTTTAGATTAGATATTAGGAAGAATGACTTTACTGGAAGAGTGGTCAGGCACTGGAACAGCCTGCCCAGGGAGGTGGTTGAGTCACCATCTGTAGAGGTATTTAAGAGGCGTCTGGATTTGGCACTTCGGGGCATGCTCTAGGGGCAGAGATTCTAGGGTGTGGTTTGTTTTTGTTGTTTTTTTTTTTTTTGGTGTGTTTGGTTGGACTCGATGATCTCAAAGGTCCCTTCCAACCATGAAGATTCTGTGATTCTGTGAAATGCACCTCCAACAGAAAGTGTGAGCTTGAAAAGAAACTGCAAAAAGCAGCCACTGACATTAAATCCTTAGATTTGCTGGCAGAAATCTGGGCTCTAAGTCCCACCTCTGCCAGACTCTGTCCGTCCCACTTAACATAATTCCCTGTGTAGCATCCTCTTTTCCTGCTCCAAAAGGGGAGCTGATTTAGATTTGTACTACCAGGACTCTGTCTGAAGGCACCTTCTTAATTCCCCCATCAGCTGAAAGGCACCAACTTCTCGCAACTGAGACAGGTTACATAAGGAGAGAGGCATTTTCAGAATGATTTATCTCATCCAGATGGAGATGTCTAAAGCAGGTCAAAAGAATTATCCTTTCAAAACGTCCATTTCTCTCCAAGAGCAGCTCACTACCTCAGGTCTTCATCTCTACTGCTCCAGGCCAAGTCTTGGGCATTACTCAAAGTCTGCCTACACCAAAAAAATGTCAGTGAGGTAGAGGCAGGCACTGGTATGATGTAGACGTAAGTGTACTGTGTCCAAAAAAGATTTCTACTCAGTTAGCATTGGATTTCTACTGCAGAATTTTTTATCTTGCAGTTAGACAATACCTCCATCAAGCGCAATCTGACTCAAGAGGAAGCCATCACAGCAAGAGTCCCTGCTGCAAATCTGCCGACAGAAGAGCTGAGCGTCGGTCAGAGACGTGCTGGCTGCAGAGAGCACCACGGAGTGATATACACCAGAAAGCACATTCTGGAAACTGGTCCTTTCAAAGGTCTTGAGTCCAGATGAGTTAAATTCTTGTCCTGGGTAGACAGAACAGGAAAGACATGTTCAAAAGAGCTCGGGAGGAGATGGGATGCCTTTGGGTTGTCTGCAGATTGGAGTTGGCTGAAAATTTTAAGATAAAACCTCTGCCTCAAAAGTCCTTTTCTCAACTTTGTGGTTCAAATGAAAGATTAGATAATCAAATCGTTTGGTGTAATTTTACCTGGGTACTTGGTCAGAATGTATTGTCCAGGTAGGAAAAACAGCCCACTGTATCAGCAAAGGTCTCCTAAATCAATGTACATTGTAAGGTTGGCAATATTCCACATTCAAGCACTATATTAATAACTCCCAGGTATAAATGAACCAAAATTATCTCATTAAAAAAGTAAAATGTGTAATTTGGCCAGTATAACTGCATCTGGAATAAGGTTTCTGCTGACTGGACACATATGTGAGAGGACACGATTCATATAATCCTGGATCTAATTAGCAATATCAACTGACATGTAGAGTAGATCTGGTATCAACAAGATTACATTGATTGCAACAAGCTCAGGGGACTTGCCTTTTTTCAGGTGAGGCTTCAAAATTTATTTTTATTATTATTAATAAATGGTGACTCAGAGGTTTGGATAGAAGTAAAAAGAAAGCAGTGACAGCAGAGACTGACTCAAACCCCGCAGCATTCTGCATTATTTGGTTGTCTTGTTTCAAATTTGGCATAAGGCTTGAAGTTGGACACACATTGGATGGGACATACAGTGATAGCAGTCACACTTAGGCTAAAAAAAATATATCTTGTACATTCATTAGTTCAGCTGGATCTCTCTGGGAATCACTGGAGACCAGGTTATTTCTTGGCTGGTATATTAGTAGGACGATTTACAGTCAAAATTATTGTAAAAAAAATTATGTACAAGCTGGTCATTGATAATGCCCTATATAGCTGAATAACAAACTGTTTAATCAAGAGAAATCATAGTACAACAAAACATAATAGAATAGAATAGAGTAGAATAGAATAGAATAGAATAGAATAGAATAGAATAGAATAGAATAGAATAGAGAATAATAACATTGGATAAAATTTGAGCTTTTGTGGAACTGTCTGCCATCGGAATGGCTTACAAAAGCCGTATTCCTAATTTCTAGGGAACAAGACATGATGGAAAGATTTGCTGAGGTTTCTGGTCTATCACTAATAGTTAAGCTATTACATCACCTTGAACAAAGATGCTCCCTCACATTTAGTCATCATCCTACATGTAAGTAACTACAAAGTCAATCACAGCAGTCTAACATTAGACGAGTGATTTGCATGTGGTACCTCTCTTCAAATAGACCGTCACTGCATCTCCCTCCGGATTCCTGACATGAAGCCGGCAGCTGAGACGATCGATGCTTGTGGCAGCGGGGTTCCCAAAAACACCTTGCACCTGAGACAGAAAGCATGCATGCACAATAAATACAACCTCATTGATTTCCTCTCCTAAAACGCATTTCCCTTATTCAGAAACTCATGGGGAGGAATTAGCGCACATGGTTTATAACTCCCACAGCTCCGTGCGGTCATTTTTTATTCTATCAGACAGAGATCTCCACTCTTCAGTGCCACTTTTGCTGTGTTTAAAAGTAATGAATAGGAAGCTGTTACAGTGCTGAAGAGCACATGATTCAAACCTTGGACCAGAGAAAGGGACTGACAAATGATGACTGTTTCAGGTGGCCTGGTTACTGACCTGGATACTATCTCATCCAGATGGAGATCTCTAATGCAGGTCAAAAGAATTATCCTTTCAAAATGCCCATTTTTCTCCAAGAGCAGCTCTCCGAGCAGCAGTTTGAACTCTCCGGATAAATCTCCCTTTCAAGTTAACCAGATTTCCAGACTGCGGGAGCTCAGCATGTTTTAAGAACAGAAGTGCTGTGTGATGTTTCAACCAAAAACTGAGGCATTCAGATGTCAGTTTTGGGAACATTTGGATGTAGCTTCTTTACCAACCTGCAGGAACTGATTACTGCCATAGTGAAGAGCAATGTCCAAGGGGTGAGGTAACAGCCCGCCTTCCTTCTGTGATGCCTTCTACTTATATTGAACCTACAGTATTATGCTAAACAAATATTTTTAAATGTAGTCATTTTTACCAATCCAGAGGTGGTGCAGTTGAAGTTGACTTCAGCAGCACTGTATAATTCACACAGAACGTCAGCACCAGCAGGAGTCACAGTGGCAAAACCACATGCTGCTTCCCTCTCACAGCCTGAAAAACAGAAAAGAAACCTTGGGTTTCCAAGCATTCCATGTGCAAAATTTCTGCTACAAGTTTCGCTGTTTACTGCCATTTACCTAGTTTTTCATACCTCTACCAGGCGGCAAATACATGAATTTCATTAGCCAGATGAACTTCAGTATTAACTATTTTAGTAGAGGGTTAGGTTTTTAAATTAACTTAAATTCATGCAAAAAGTTGTTTGGACTTTCGTCGCCTGATGATACAAACTGCTGAGTTAGGTCTAACCCCTCACCCAAATATTTAATGTCTGGCTGGATAATTTTGCCTGGGGCAAAATTTTGCCTCCTGTTCTAAGAGCAGAGCTGTGGGAGCAAGTTAGTGGTGAGTGTGCGAGGGCAGAAGGATCTTCAGTCACTCCTAAATCCGGGGAGGGGATGGCTGCTTGCTCACTTACACTGGTCAGATGGCCACCACAATTGAAGAATTTGATGTTTCCCCTCCTCCCTATAACTCTAATATTTGTTACAATCTGTTTGCCATGGGGTTACTGTATCAGGGAGATGTGATACGCTCCAAATGTTTTTAGTATAAAATCAACGAGATTAGAACAAAACACCTTCAGAAATGGAAGCCAAGCTGTCTGAGCTTGTTAGGAAGCAGAGAGGGAAGGGTTAAGCCTTACCCTTCAGTGAGCACCTCAACAACAATATCTTGTAGTAGTGCTGCCATTTGACAGTGGGTGTAACTTATGATGAAAATACAGGTTATGTGTGCTTGAATGAGACTGCTCGTCAAAGGGCCATCCTTTCCTCCCTAAGTTCATTCCCACCATCCTCTCAGCTCAGTGCTTTGCTTTTGGAGGTCTCCAGTTTCAGAGGAAGGTGCAAGAAGCCTTGCAGTGTACAGCCAGGGGATGATCTGCTGCAGGAAAATCATCCTAGTAACACATAGACGGTTTCACAGATTCATCTCAGCACAAAATGACCGCTCCCGCTAGAGCAGGGTAAGTGACACAAAGCCACTGACTTTGTCAGACTTCGGTGATGTCTGCCCTACAAACAGGCCACCTGTGTTGTTACTGCCAGGGTGTTTTTATTTTGAACATGACCCCTCTGTCTCTCTTCACAAGTTTGAGCGTTAGGAGACACAAGGTACGGCACTGATTCAAAGCAGTGATCTGAAAGGAGTGCAGTGATTCCCCTTGGTTTTAGATGACACTGAATCAATATAAACCAGTAAACATGATGTATCCAGATGTAATATAGTATATACACTGTAAGGCTCAGCAGAGGAGTATCTCTGCACTCTTCATAATATCCTTCTGACATAAGCAAGAACGACTATTCCTCTTTTATATGCCAATCAGGTAATTTGGGAAGAGGTGAAAGCTTGCTTTTCACGTGTCCTGAACACCTAATCCTTCTTTTGTCTGCACATCTGAAAACTCTGATGAATGTTTCCTGGTCTGAATCTCAGCTCTCATCCATCTTGCAAACTACACCAACTGGCTTTAAAGTCAGATGACTTGTCTAACGTGGTACATAAAGTCAGAAGACTTCTTTCTGAAAGGAAGACCAATCTCTTCCCTGAACCAACATCATCAAAAGTTGTAAACATCTTGCAGTGAACTGGTGCTGAACTGCAAAACAGATAGTTCATCTAGGAACTTAACTATAAGCTCTTCATATAAAAAGATTTTTCATGAAGGTTAGTGTTGTCTCTTCAGATTTCTGAGAGATTTCCTCACCTGAAATACACTGAAAAGCTGAACTTTGCAGGTCTCCCCCAGATGACTGAGACTGAAGAATCTGAACTTCTTCTGACCCATAAGTCAGTCTGGAGGCAGGGACTCTCTCAAATTTTCTGAGCACTAACAAAAAAAAAAAAGGCACAAATCAACCAGGTACTATTATCAGTTACCGTGCTGCAGAGAGACAAAGAGATTTTAGATGAAAATAAAAATTCATGAATTCTGTAGGAAAAAAGCTTTACTCATTAAATGATGTACCATAACTCCACAGATAACATAGGAGATAGCTGGACTGAGGATATAATTTCTATTTTGAAAAAAAAAAAAAAAAAAAGTGTCACAAGATCTTTTAAAAATAAGTAGGAGTGGGGTGGGAGTTTATATTCAAGTGAGACTTCTCTTCCAGCAGCAGACTGGCCATCTCCCATTACTCGTCCGTGGCATAGAACCAACTATTGAGTCAACAGGAGAACTAACTTTCTGCAAAACAGCCACTGAAACAAGAGCCAGCTCCCACAGAACTTGGTTAGAAAGGAAATCTAAGAGCCTTATCACTTGTTTACAGGAGCACAACAGCCTGATCTCCACTGACTTTTAGATTGGATATTAGGTTTAGATTGGTTATTAGGAAACATTAGAAACCACTTCTAAACCATGTTGGAACAGGTTGCCCAGGGAGGTGGTGGATTCACCATCCCTGGAGGTGTTTAAAAAAAGGGTGGATGTGGTACTTAGGGACATGGTTTAGAAGTGGTTTCTGTCAGGGTAGGTTAATGGTTGGACTTGGTGATCTTAAACGTCCCTTCCAACCTCAGCAATTCTATGATTCTATGATTCTATGATGACTTCAGCTCAGGGATCTATTCGAGGTAGTATGTCCCACATGCTCATTTTTTTTCTTCCTTCATTCAACCTTTAACTCCAGACTGTCACATCGCTTACCAAACTGTTTTATTTATTCTCTCTGAATTGGACCCACTGCACCTGAGAGTGAGGAATCTGACCAGCAGCACTGTTCACAAACTGGGAAAAGCTCATGGGGTCTAGAGATGCAAAACCCAAAGGTCACAAAATGGGGAGAGGAATCCAAATTAAGCTTCAGTCTGGGCCTGGCTGTGCCCTGAAGAAGATTATAGTCTCGTGAAAGGGCACATGGTGGCACCACCACTGCCGTGCTCGGGTTGCTACTCCCTATATTACAAAGGGGTTTTGGTACAGTGTGTCCACCAGTTGATACACTAATATTTTTCAGTGAACACAGCATATTAAGGAAAAGGGAAGAAGGTGGTGACTTAGCATCACCCCCGTGTTGACCAGACTTGTCCTCTAAATGCCCCAAATGAATGGAAAACTCGGCTTATTGCAGCCAATGCCTGGTATAGACCTAAAAGAGCCAAGGAGCAGGAGCCCTGGTCTGCTCTCAGCCCGCGGGAGATGCCTGCGTGTGGAAGAGCTGGAAACTCAGCCCTTCTCTCCCCGGCACACATGAGCGTGGAGATCCAGCAGGAGGATCCCAGGCCTCTCTCCCTGAAACGTCTGGATAAACCACAAAATAAAAGTCAGGGATAAGTTCTTAAAACAATCATTTGTACTCTTACAGCAAAACAGTCAGGGCTAAATCAGAAACAAATGTCCTCTGTTGTCAGGGCTGAGTCAGCAGGTGCTTTTGATAAAACCGTCATTTCTGCTCAGAAAAAAACCACAAGGGCCAGCCAAACACTTAACACAAAAAATTCCTCGCACTCCAGCTCAGCTGCAGAGAGGGCTGAACGATGGTGTAAACAGAGGTGGAAGTTTTTTTTCCTTCGTAGAAATACAGGACACCAAAATATAAGCATTAACTTAATTCAGTATTAAACTGAATTTCTTCTACATCTGCAACTTGCAGTGATGCCTGGTCAAAACCAGAATTCACATATTTTCTTAAAACTGAAAAGAAACAGTGTTTTATATTGTTTACAATTGTTGCCCTCATTTCTAATGCAGAATTCAAAACAAAAAAATGACATTTGTAAATGTTTTTATTTTCTTCTGATTTTTTTTTTCCCTAATTCTGACTTCATCCCACCCCTCCATTTTCTCTGCAATAATATGGGAGAAAAGTAGAGAAGAGGTAGAAAGTGTAATGAAACATTAAACCGAAAACATTGCAAAACTAATAGAAAAGCTGCCTTTTCTTAATTCTGGAATTTTGTTTTTTAACACAAAGAAAGGTAAAAAAGTTGCATTCATAAAGCTACTTTGTCAAAAAAAAAATACAATGAAAAATATTCTACTAGCTCACGTTTTCATGGATTTGCTAGTTCACATTGCCCTCTTCTCAACAATAATATAGTTAATCAACCATTCAACAGGCTTAGTCTGTAGCAGAAATTCTCCTTAATCTCACGTCACTGGAGAGTAAAGCTCTAGAACCCATCCCTGTTATTGCAATAAATGTTAAGCGTGGCTTAAAATATAACAACAGAGAGAACAATAAGAAAGAGCATGGGTTGTTACAGCTAATTACTGTGCATTCGTAAAAGGAAATTCTTACTCCCGCTACGGCCTCAAAAACCAAAGAACAGTTGGGTTATTTATTGACGCAGCCCAATCGCCAGCCTCCTGGCAAAGCGGGATCCGGCTCCAGACCCTGCTGTCTTGTTGCATGCTGAATTCAGTTAAGGGAAGTAGAAGGGGCAGGGGAAAAAAGTGAAAATAGTGATAATCCGTTTCACTTCATATAATGCTTTCTGGAAATACAGCATGACTTTTAAAAGAAAAAAAAAAAAAGAAATTAAATTATCCTATAAATTACTTTAAAAAAACACTGGACTTCTTGGGTGTTTGTTATTGTTGGGTTTTTTAAGCCCTGAATTGTCAACACTTATGAATATTTATTTGTAGTGAAATCCATAAAATCCATAAAAATCCATAAAATCCATAAAAATAAGCACAGATATCTACTACTGCTCCTTCTTGGACAGAGTCAGAAATGCTCATGTAGGAGGGCTCAAGGTAAGTAGCAGGAGAATTAAGCTGCGCAGAGAAATATCCCAATGACCCCGTGACAAAGCAACAGGGGCTAACACCTCAGGGTCATGATCCGTCCCTCAGTATGCTCAGAGGAAAAAAAAATAGCTATTTCAACTGAAGACAGTTTTGCAACCTGTTCACAGCCAAGGGCTTTCATTTCACGCTCCTTCCGCTGATCACGCTTGTCATAAGACATTGTCTAATTCAGAGCACACTATGACATCAGTTTCTAAACCGAATATTCCATTAAATTTGATACCAATCATATGATGAATAATAAAAACTCCTGGAAAACTATTTTTGGGCAAGGCAAAAGCTTTGGGGCTGAGAAGCACAATTAGATGCTACTGCAGGCAGTTTGGGGACTCTTTGGTGGATGATGTATTTTTCAAGTTATTCATCCTTGAGAACCGGCATTTCACAACTGTGTTCAAGAAGAAGTCTTCCCAGCTTGCAAGTATATGTTCGCCAAGTCAGATACTGTACAGCAGGAGCCCAGTGGGTGACATTATGCTGTGGCTGTGAGGTCATTGCCAAACACAGTCTATTTCTCCTGAACACGCTGATAAGTGATAATTTCATTAAGAAATTCATCATTCTGCTTCTTTCTCATTAGCCCTCTTGTTATTCTTTTGGGTTTCCAAGCAGAGAGCAGATCAGCCTACATCAAAAGCTGTCAGCCACCTGAGAGTGCAAGAAACCTGCTTTTCCCTCTCCCAAAGAAAATGACTTCTCCAATGTAGTCAAGAAACACAAAACTAAGGAGGAATGCAGCTTAAGGCAGAGGCCACAACCGTGGGAAAGTGAATCCTCGTAAGTTGGCAGGCCAGCTATGGAACAGAAAGTCTTTTCATAAGGAGGTTTTCACTTATGTGGGCTGAAAACATATCCAAAATATTCTTCTGCCACTTACCTAGGCACTGGTTGTCTATAAGATCATCTGTTTCAGTCCAGTCCAGTGCTGCTCCAAAGCTATCGATGCAGAAGGATTTCTTAGTGTCAGGGTCTTGCTGGGAAGGTCTATACTGGCCATTTTCATCACACTGCAGACCCTGCTCATTGTTTTGACAGTATGTGATACCTGTTAGAAGTAAAAAAGAAAAAAAAAAAAGGTATTTTGATAATGCTGTCACAGGGTTTCACAGAATGGTTCTGGTTGGAAGGGAATTTTGGAGGTCATCTGGTCCAACCCCCTGCTCAAGTAGGGCCACCTAGACCTGGTTGCCCAGGACCATGTCCACATGGCTTTTGAACACCTCAAAGGTTGGAGACTCCACAAGCTCCCTGCACAACCTGTGCCAGCGCTCAGCTCTCCCACAGTAAAAAAGTGTCTCCTGATGTTCATAGGGAACCTCCTGTGTTTTGGCTTGCACCCATTGGCTCTGGTCCTGTCAATGCAGTAGGACAATGTTTCAATGCTGTAGGACAGAAGTACTCTAAGTACAAGAGAGACTTTACTGAAAGTTAATCTATAATTTTCATTGTGTTTCATGATCTGAAACATGGTAGTCTCACTGCTTTGTTGCTATTGCAATTCATATTCCAAACATTTTTAGGATTCTCTGCCATGGATCAGATCTCCTTTATGCTAAGTACTTTAAAGCAAAGAAGTACAGAGAAGGAACTGTATTTTCCTACAGGTTTGTTTAGTGCCTACTGCAATGGATCCATGAAAAGTTATGAACAATGGCACAAGAGACATCACATCAATTTGTTATTTGTTGCTCCCTCACTTTTTTTTTTTTTTAAATTGTATTTTTCAGAGGGAAAGAAAAGGTCTTCACACTATTTTTAAAGAATGAAGAAGTTTGATTTTAATTAGCAGCATTTTCCCCAACTACCTAACAGTTTTAATGATTTAAAATGTTTAGAAACCAAGTATCTGGGCTCCACAGAGAAATAAATCTGGAAATTTGACCAACGTCGAAGGCAGCAGCAGAGAACCCCAGGTGGACTAAGCCTGACAGGGTAACCACCTTCGTGCCCTCCTTCTTAAGTGCCTCCTACTTCTTCTTCGTGCCTCCTACTTAAGCAAGAGAGGCTTATCTACGTATGAAGAAACCACCAGGATTTAGTCTGACACATCAAAACGTGACATCATCAGCATCGTTTCAATTCAATGCACTGAAAGTTTAGGAAATGCTTCTCGTGCCTCTCAGCCATCCTTGCCACAGAGGCACAACCTCTGGGAGGAAAACAAGGTAAGCAGCAGAGAGGAGAATGCTTCAGTCCTCCATTTTTCCTGTGCTGTGTTCATGAGGCAATACTTTCCTTTTTTTTATCTGGTAGTTAACTCAGCAAACTCTTCAGACTTTGTAAGGAGACAGCAGGGAAAGAAATAAAAAGAAGAAGAAAGCTAATTGTGCACAACATGGCCCTTTGGAAAGGGCTGGCACTGAGCCTTAACACACAGGTAAGGTGGAAATCAGGCAGGGAGCAGGTTTAGTTGAAGGCGCTTATGGTAGAGAAAACTGCAAGTGCAGTAAAGAAAACTTGAGCGAACTTGTACGAACGGGGGTCCCATACCTACACAGGGAACACGTACAGAAATGAAGAGTGATATCTCAGCCTAACATCTTCTTTAGGCAAAAGCTAATTGATGTCAGGGTGCATTACAATAAACGTGTGGGTTTTTTTTTTATCCCACCTAAGAAAATAAATAGGTTGAAACACAATAAAGCAGTCCCTATACTCACCAGCACTTCCAAGAAACTTGTTCTCACCACTCACTTTCATTTTTACCCATGACCTAACTCTGTAGACAAAACTGAATTTGGCCTTAAGTGATATTTTTTGTGGAACTGGCCCAAAAATAACTAATTTAAGCTGAATACAGCAACTTCAGTGAACATATTGATAGCTGCTTTGTAAGAAGTATTTTTATTTGCAGCGGAAAGAGCTGCACAAAGACAAGACTGCTTTAGTGTTCATGAAAATGCTAACAAATGAACTACGTAAGATGTTTCTCACTGATACTGGACACCCAGGTATCATTTCTGAGGACAATGAACACATCTTAAGGAACCACAATGTCCTACATGAGACTGACCACTCATTTCTCATGCATTTTTGGTCAAAACACCAGACAGATTTTTCTGTCTTTGAAAAACATCTTTGAATGTATGCAGAAGAGATCATATCCATCCAAAAAAAACCCAGGGGGAGGAACTTTTTTTTTTTAAACTTACAGATGAAAAAAAAATAAATAGCTCCATTAGTTATTTGAAACCAGAATACAAAGGATAAGGGAAGGAATGAGTTCAACTTACAGTGATCAGCGCTGAATGCCCCATAGGAGTTGGTAGTTTTGCCCAGAGGACACTTGATACAGGAGGAACGTCCTGTCTGATACTGATAGTAGCCAAGAGGGCAGGGAATGCATTCGTCGTTCTGGAAATGACTGCCTGGAGGACAAACAACTGCAAAGAGAACAACCACCTTATTACTTTTTTGGAATCCAACCAGTTCAGGTATTTGCACACATGTGTGTGGGGGTTTATATATACCATGCTGGTAGACTTGCCACAGGCTTCAAGCTCTTCATATATGTATTTCTAAGTGTTATAACACAGGTAAACAGTCCTTAAATGTTCATTAACTCACGAATAACTGCAATATAAACCATGTTTGTTTTTTTTTTTTCTCAGATCCCCCTAAAAATGTTCTTGAATTAGTGCACTCGGCTCTTTGAAATGCCAAGTCCAGGCCTGATTTCCATTTGTCAAATCCATTTGTAATCAGATAATGCACTTTGTGGGTAGGTTGTGAAAGAAAACAAAGGAACACAAGCTACAAACAGAGTGACTTCTACAACCACTACAGGCAGAAACAGGAAGAGTCTTGGAGTAGAAACTCCAAAAACATCATCCAGAAACACACCATATGGTAACACTTTCATTCAGAACTCCTGGTAATGTAATTTTTGGTGAGCACGTCCAAACTAAACAGTAATGGCTGGATTAAAAGTCACTAATTGTGCACATGACAACCCAAGCACAAAACAAAAAGATATTCTTAGGCTGTATACTTATCATTTTCAGAACAAATCAGGAGTAATATTTCCAGCTGACCTGTTGCATGTTATAAAGAAAACTCTTTGTCTTCTGGGAGGTCATGAAATACTGTCTTTCCCTCCCGATCATGCGAATGAACATTAAAGCAGAACAGGCACAGACACATTTGCAGGACAATACCTTTACTTGTTATTTCACAGCTGCTTTCCAGATGTAGATTTCCTTCAAAACACTATCAAATGTATATTTTGGGACTTTGACAAGGTGCAAAACTTCGTTTCTTGCCCTACATCTTGACAGCACTTTAAGATTATATGGGAGAGAAACAGTAATGGAAAATTGGCCATCTCCACTACAACCCATATGATGAATTGCTGTTCTGGCCAACACACCAGAATATAAATTAATCTAACTTACAGGAGAACTTAAATCAGAATAGACTAAAAAGACAGCTAGTGTGAAAATGATCACGTCTTCCTTCATCTGCTTTAATTGGCCCAATGGGAAAGCCTAGGATGAGACAACTGTGAGACTGAAATTTTCCTCCCAAGTAAGTATCAAGGCGATTGCTCTAGGTATAACACACATCTAAAATCAATTACAGAACCAAAAAATCCTGGAACAGACAGATTTCTCCTTTCTCATGCATATTATTTAATACACAGGAGTGTCTGATACATTTTAAAGACATTTTCCAACACATGCAAAAAGGATCATATGTGTTGCAAATGAGCAACAGTAGAAATTAAAATGAGTAATCCATGCCTGAATTGAAGACAAAATGCAAAGGATGAAGGAGACAAATTAAGCAATTAAAGTTTAAAAAGGAACAAATTAAGCCTTTCAAAGCATCCTCCTTTCTTTGTAGTTATAGTCATGATGTGAAAGTAACATCTGTGTCTCCAGCCACATTTTAAGCAAGTAAAATTGCCTTTTCAAAAGGCACAAAAACAGCAAAAAATGGTGCAGAGAATTATGTTTTCTAGACTCCATAACTCTCGAAGGCACATATCATTTCAGCTACAGGTTACACGCGACACAATTACATAGAGGTTAAATTTGATTCGGGAAGTCAGACAAACCATCGCGCTGTACTTCTTTCAGACTTTAACATTCATATGTTTTAACAATGTAGGACACTTAGAAAAAAGCCTTGAGCCAAAATCTCAGATCTAAGCATTAGTGCTGGGCCCAGAATTTGTATCCCTAGAGTAGGAAAAAATAAATAAAATTTAAAAATTAAATTAAATTTTCCTGTACATCAGATTTGTAACTTGCCACGCTTCTACCCAGACTTGGGCTCTGTGTACCAGGGGAACAACATGCTGAGAGAAATTTCCAGGATAAAGAACAACTCACTGGGGAAACACAAATCAGCGCTGTGCAGGGGTACCGCTCCTCACAGAAGCCTCATTTCACTTGAGACCAGCTCTCACTATGTTAAGAATGCTTAAAAATGTCACAAGAGATCATTACACCCAACGCTTGCACTGCTCTTTCTTCCTTCCAGGGATACTGGAAAACTTTGGGATATCAGATTCTTGATCCAGATTATTCCAAATGAAGTCCTGAGCCGCCAGCTCAGCTCTAAATCTAGCACGTTATTTGATTTGGGTTATGCTCTGCTCAAAGCAATTCTGATAGAATCGCCAAGCTTTGTAAATAATAAAAGGAACTAGCATAAAAATATGTAATAAAACAAAGATAGCTCACAAAAAGGCCTCAGGATTTCTCCTGACATAAACGGAGGGAGAAGGGTTGAGCTCATAGAGCTGCCTCCTGGACAGTTTCCAACTCTCTTCTTTTTGACTCACACCTTAGCAAAGAAAGTGTCTTTTGTCCATTTAAAATTTAGCTAAAATAAAACTGTTACCTCAGACTCTTAAGGAATTATATTCATAAATACCTGTAGAGTAAAGTAACTCAGTGTATGACTGAAACAATGAAAAAAAGCCACATAAGAAAAACTAACACACGACAAATGTTACCCATTTTACAGGCAGAAAAACATAAAACAAAGCCACAATAGATGCAAACTTAAAGAAACAGATGACTGTAAGGACAATACATGAGAGATGAGGAGGCAGGTTCATGCAAGCTGTGTGTTGCTAAATGAAAATATTAAGTTTATTGGGAACAACAGAAAGTTGCCGCTACTAAGAGCTGTTGATACTTTCTGAAGCGAGGGGAAATGTCATTTTCAGTGAAATAAAACCAAACAAATCAATAAGATCAACATCTGAAAAGACAATTTGTATTTCAACAAGGTGGAACAGGAAAGGGAAGAGAATAAAGAATCCCTGTCACCCTCACACAACTTTGATTTCTGTAATCACAGCCAATAACTTCTTACTACTAGCCCCTATTTTTAGTAGAGAAACAGACTCAGAAGGATAAATGACCAGAATATAACCATAATGCAAAATAAAACTATATATGTATATTTGAGAGGAACCAGAAACTGAATTCCTAAATCCTCTATTTAGAACAAAATACACAGTCCTACTCCCTAAACAAGCATCCAGCAGCATATCTACCATGACATCTAAGAATACAAAATCCCTGCCAAAAGCTGGAGCAGAAACTGTCTCCTTTCCACATTTCTTTGAAAAGTCTTTTACTGAGTGGCTTTTTTGTGCAGCTAGCTGGTTCAAATATGAATGGACTAACCTACAAGGCAAATTAATTCACTGCTTCCTAGAGGCCTTTATCCCTGGCAGGAAATATTTGGCAGAAAGATCCAATTCTTTCCAAGTTCTGCTCTAAGTGATGGACTCTACTTAATAAATAATGATACCTTTAATCAGTACAAGAGTACATCTTGTTAAGTAGCTGCAAGTTGTTACAGACCCCGGATACTCGGTAGGAATTAATCTTTTTTCTGCATGGTGTATTTAAATAACCAAAATCTGAAGTGTTTCAGACAGTGGAGATGAACTGAAACTGCAGTCAATTTACCCTTAAAGGTCCAAGCTGGAAATTGCAGCAGTTCAGAACTGATTCGTCACTTGATTACTTTGAAGCCCTTGCCCATGCATTAGGAAGTTCTCCCTAACTTAGGGAGAACTACCATACTAAGCAGGGAGGTAAGTTGTTTTCATGTATTTTGATTTGTTATTAGCGTCTCTAACTTAAGCTGCCTAGTGTTGAAGTTTTCCAGTCTGAAAATATTCCTCATTTTGGGCAACTTCTTCAATACCTTATACTGTTGATTTTTATACCTAGAAGTGATACATCCCTCCTCTGTTCCCAAAGAAAAGCTAGATATAATCAATACATCCTAAACTGACATAAGACACAGTATCATAGAATCATAGAACAGTTTGCGTTCGAAGGGACCTTTAAAGGTCATCTAGTCCAAACCCCCTGCAACGAGCAGGAACATCTTCATCTAGATCAGGTTGCTCAGTGCCTCGTCCAACCTGACCCTGAATATTTCCAGGGATGGGGCATCTACCAACTCTCTGGGCAACTTGGGCCAGTGTTTCACCACCTTCATTGTAAAAAATTTCTTCCTTACATCTAGTGTAAATCTACCCTCTTTTAGTTTAAACCAATTACCCTTTGTCCCATCGCAACAGTCCCTGCTAAAAAAATCACTGGCCCAATGAGAACAATCAGGGTTGCACTGTAGGAGGGTTGATGTTGATAGAAACAAGAGCAGGGCTGTTAAGGCAGAGGCTCTGTGGCAGCAGGACCCGGTACACAAGAGTGCTAGGTACAGCCACAAGGATCCATCAAAAAGATCCTAAGCAGGATGTTTGCAGAAAGGCAGCCTGTTACAGGGAAGCAGACTAAACAAAACAAAAGAAGAAGAAAAGAGGGCAGAAGTGCAATCAGGTCTGGGTGTTGGCCAACACCAAGAAAGCTTCCATCTGAGCTGGCTGGAGTTGGCCCAGGAATTCACAATCATAGAATGGTTTGGGCTGGAAACCCCATCCAGCCTGGCCTTGAACACTTCCAGGGATGGGGCATCCACAACTTCTCTGGGCAACCTGTTCCAGTGTCTCACCACCCCCACAGTAAAGAATTTCTTCCTAATATCTAATCTAAATCTCCCCTCTTTCAGTTTAAAACTGTTACCCCTCGTCCTACCGCTCCACTCCCTGACAAAGAGTCCCTCCCCATCTCTCCTGTAGCCCCCTTTAGGTACTGGAAAGGTGCTATGAGGTCTCCCCGGAGCCTTCTATTCTCCAGGCTGAACAACCCCAACTCTCTCAGCCTGTCTTCATAATCTCAGGCCTTTCACCATTTCTGCATCTAGGTTTCTATTCTGAGTAATGTATCATCATCTGAAGCTCTGGCTACATTATCTTTATGAAATCTTCTTATTAAGGATCACATACATTACAGAAAGACCTTCTACTACCAGACAGATCTAAAAAATCCCCAAAACTTTCTATACTATGTCAGTGCCATGGCGCCCATTTCCAAATCATTGGTTCAATGCAAGGACTGAACAGTAAGCAAAGCACTAATTCCCATGTCTCCTCAGATTTATCATTCACGTTGGTGCTTCATGCCTTTCACGTATTAACCATAAACACAAGTTCACTGATGATTTTCTAACTTTAGCTTTATACTGATTCCTAACAGCATCAAAGAAGGGAAAGCTAAACTGAGACATACCACATCCTTGTGAATTTGGGACTGCTTTCCCAGGAGACGAAATTCTTCGAAACCCACTTCTACATCCTAGCTGCACACTCGGAGACAGATCAAATTCTTCATCCCGGGGAAAATCAATGAAAGAATCTGCTAGGAATTGCTTGGAGTCCAAATGCAGCAGAAAACCACCATCCTCAATCTCTTTTATAAATGCTCCAATGAGCTTTTCTCCAACAATTGCATTTTCTAAAGGGGGAAAAAACACAACAAAATAGCATGAAAGAGATTTACAATATAGTAATGGGTAACCACACAGAAACTAATGAACTTTAAGTTAAAAACATACAGAAATACAAGCATGTTAACAAACAGCAGACAAGAATAAGTCTGTACAGCGTCCTATCAGATTAAAGTCCTAATCTCAATATATGTAGAGGTCCTAAAGAAACAGCAAGAATACCACAACAAAAAAAATGTCATATTCAAGAACTAAAGCATCAGAAAACAAAATTGATTTCTGAGTTACAAAAATTCAGCAGATGAAAAACAGGATTATCTGACATTCAGATTAAATTTATCCTTATTTTTTTTTTTTCCAGTGGATATCATTTGCTTCTTTTTCAGCATTTTGTTGGTTTGTTTTTGAAGGCCAGCACCTGTAGCAATATAATAATCACCTTCCATCACACTACTAATATTCAACATATGTGCCTATGCAAGAGACGCACTCTTCACAATCGCTGAAGCCAGTGTTTAAGGCCGGAAAACAGTACATTCCCTACTCTCTATATTCTTACTTGCCCAGACAGCTTCCTTTCCGACGACCTGTTCAAGGACAATTTTCAGTGCTCATTCAAGAACGAATTCCCCAGTTTGGCTGGCCCAGAAATACTACAAGAACAGCGTTCCCAGTGAATTTTGTTTGCTCTCATGTTCTGTTCGCCCTTGCTGGCTTTATGGCATTGAATTAAATGTTGATGTGGTTTTCTGGTCCAAATTTGCAAGACAAGGGCCTCCGGTAGCTACAGGTGATGAGCAGCCCAGTAACCCAGCGAACGGGAAGTCCTGCACCCTATATACTTTGAGTTTTGCAACTACGCTAATGACCTTGGACGCTGAATTTTCACAGGGAGGATGTTATATACACGAAGACAGCGTGAGGAATGTTACAGCTCACACACTGTACAAAGATTAGTATTTGTGGCTGACGTATCCAAGGCAAATAGCAGAGGGTATCACTGCCTTCTCACGTGGCAAGTTCCCTGACTTTGCGCTGTAGCCCACGGGCAGCTTTTAAATTGTGGGAGGAGAGAATTTCACAGCCAGGTACGAGGCTCCGGCGACGCAGCGCTGCCCTTCTGCCCGTGATGAACCAAACGCAGACGTACGATGCTTTTTCTGAAAGATCGTCCTAGACCTTTAACACCAAAAGCATAGGTGCCCTCTCTTGCTGAACATTGGTCTGTAACCAATTGCTGTGGTGTAGATGCTGTTTCCCCCTTTGCAGAGGAGGGATGCAAGGTTTTTACGCTTAAGGGCTAAAAGTGAATGGACCCCACATTAAAGCTGACAGCTTTGTCCTTGTATTCGCAGTGCTCTGTTTCCTCCAGCTTTCAGCAACCTATCCTGCTGCACTGACACATACTATAATCAACAAAATAGCACTTAGTTTTGTTCAACGCCAGGCCAAAATGTTACTTAGGTCACAAGTAAGTAATTTGAGATCACCACATAACCAACACTTTGCAAATGTTTTGCCAGAACTTGTCTCATAATTGAAAGCAGGAATAAGCAGATTAGCCTTTTATTCAAGCAAATATCCTTCCAAATCATCTAGTGACTAGCTGTAGCAGAATTAAAAATAACCTTGACATGACAGCTGGAGGGAATTCCCGTGTAGAAAAGAAGCAAACAATCAAACCAGTAAGAACCTAACTAGGTCTGTTGAATTTCCTTTAGTCTAAGATATTTTCCTGTGTTGAAAAGTTCTTAATGCTATCACTAAATGTGACCCTCCTACAGACTTGGAATTTAGTACATGAAAATATCTGCAAAAAAAGTAATGAAGAATTCACGAGTTATTTAGATTTGAGGCTCTCCATTGGGAACATATGCACTCTGCGCTTCTGTTTAGCAATTCTTTTCTCAGCTACTTCACAGGAGGGAAAAAAAAAAAAAAAAGCAGCAAGACTTCTCATTTACCTGTAAAGAAACTAAGAGAAAAACAAAGCTACTTTAGTAATGTAGATTTTCAAATCAAAGACCCATTTTTCTCACTCTGTGTAAATACACCAGCAAACACCTCAAACAGAAAGACTCAGAGCTGCTCTAGAAGGTAATGGAAGTTGATGGTGCCAAGAGCATACAGAAAGCAGGTTTTGCTCTGCCACTTATGAAACCATACGGCCATTTCCAGAAAAGCAATTTTAGTACTACAGGGAAATTATAGTGTGGAGAGGGTCAAAAAGCAAAATGCTCTCAAAGCAGAACGCTTTCAAAAGTAAAGTTTAATGTAAAACCAAACACACTTATACTTTGATTCACCTCCTGCAAACTGCTTGAATATTCATGAATCTGGAGCAACTGAATGGATGTAAACATAAAGAGGCTCTAAAGCCAGGAACCGCACGACCACTGCGGCCACTGTCTGCAACTTGAAGGCTTTTGGGATTCAGTTCCGATCAGGCAAAAACTGCTGTAGGGCACACATCTCCAAGTCCAAAAGTTAGAGGGAAGGACATGTGCAGGCAGAGTTATTTATATTTAGTGCTGGGAACACCATTGCAAAGCAGTAAAACTGAAGAAAAGGTGGGTCACAGAGCATTTGATCTTGGGATATGACTTTTACATGTTTTATTTTAAAGGGAAATACTGGCTGCTTTGAAAGAAGTTCCTTACGCCATCCCTAACCTGCTTGGAAACGACAGGAAAGATTTGCCAGTGAGTGGTCTCTGCAAAATTACTCTAGGATGTCTGAGGTAAGGGTTAGTCTTTAGTGTCAAAGGTAATGTAATAAATAGAAAAAGGGGAAAATGAAAGAAAGGATTAAAAAAAAAAAAAAACAAACACAACTTGGAAGAAACTAGTTATATTTTTGGCAATGTGTGAATTGTGTTTCTGAGTCCAACCAAGTAAGGAACACAATCTTTTCCACCACTGAGGACCTGTCCAATGAAAATTAACATCTGGGACAGTTCAGCTCATGCCCAATAAAGTAATTTTTAATCTCAGTTAAGGAAGCTGGGAGAGACAATCCTATCTGAAAGAAACATTCAATTATAGCTCCTTTCCACTGTGCAGTCGCAGCCTGAAAAGAGAAATATATCAACACCATAAGCTCAAAAACACAACTCCAGTGTTATAAAGACATTTTCAGTGAGTATTTATGGTACTTTGCTAGTGCTTTCTAAGAGCAGACACAGGGAAGCAAAACAATTAAAAACAAAGCAGGTTTAATTCACAGAAATATCAGAGGGGAAAAAAAAACAACTTACCAACATCATGTAAGTCAGGGAGAGAAGTTGCCGGGATGTTTTCCATCTGAGTCCTCCAGGTGATGTTCACCCCGAGGCGGTCCACGCTCAGGCATTCAACATACACAGTGGAATCATCACAGACAGAAAGCGAGTCAGTGTTTCCAAATGCATTTACCTCGAATTCAAAATGAAATGAAACCATGGTTAGTCAATCTGAGAACCTTCTAGTCCTTGCCTTTCCCTGCTCAACTGCACTGTGCTATGCTCAAGGTAACATTTTCAAAAGGGCCCATAAAAACAGAAGTAGAAGTAGGAAAAGATAATTTTAGCAGGTCATTTACTCAGTGTTAGAATAGTCTAAAGGTTCTTTTCCATCAAAATATATTTTTAATAAATATTTCTACTTTGTATCTCACCTTTTTTTTTAATACAAAAAAATAACCCAAAACAAAAACCACCACCAAACAACAAAAAAAACCCACCGACAACAGAGCAAAAGGATTTGAAATTACCTGGAGATGACATAAACCACGAGCCTTCAATTCATCTAAAATAAAGATCTGAAATGCCTGGAGTAATCCAGAGTATTCAGAACTACAAGTCTTCTCAGAAGGCAGTAGTAGTTGAAAGTGTGTTTGAGCTTGGACTGTCTGAAATAATTGGGGCTCTAAAAAAATAAGTAGAAAGGGCATTTAGTAGCCTCATTATCTAATGCAGAAACCGACTTTCAAAGTTACTTTGAGAAAAGACAACACTGATTTGGCATTTCGATCTTGCATCAATAGCATCTGCCCATTTCTAGGTGGAAGCAGTAGCGTTGTCAGTAGTTAAAAATAAGCAGCAAGAGACATGCTTGATAAATATATATGTCGTGCATTAGGGAAAAAGCCATGTGATGTAGTTATATAATAATAAAGATATATTTTACACTGGAGCACTAACTCACAGAAGGATAAGAAAGAATCTGGATCATTAATGACTTTTTCTAAGACTTGGCAGATAGGAATTTCCAGAGAACTAGATGAAAGCTGACGTTATGCCAATACTTAAAAAAGAAACAGGAAGACAGGAATTATTGACCTGTCAACCTCCACTTCTCTCAGACACAATCATGAAAGGACTTCTATTAAAAAAGGAATTAAATGATTAAAGCAATTAACAATAATTCAAATGGGCTTTCAGAAACCTAGCTTGTCAAATTAACTGAGAGCTAAGTTTTAGGAGAGAATAAATTTGATGGCATAACAATGGTGTTGATGTGGACAAGGGCATTCCAATTTTTTGATAGCAAATCAAAGTGATGCAAATCACACAAATTGATGAGAAGCCCATGAGCTCATCAGTCACAAAATGAAAATCAACTTATCCAGTTTTCGGCCAGGAAAAAAAAAGGTGAAAATTTCTTGGCTCCTCTAGAGTTATGCTGACCCCAGGCTTCACAGAGGGTTTGCTATCTCAGATTCAGCACAGCAGTCATGCTCTCATGCCACCTCCAAATGGAGCTGGCTCTCATCCCACCAGCTTGGAGAAGCGGCAGAGCTCTCCTTCATTCACCTCCCCTACAGACCTTTGCTAAATCAGGTACAAGTGTCACTCCTGGAGCACAATTCCCTGCCCCTCACCCCCAAAATGAGTGTGGGAAGGCCTGGAGAGCATCCAAGAGGAATGGTCAGAGGGACTGAAGGACATAAAAGCCTCCTTCTTCCTGCAAGGCACAAAGCCTTCTATCTGTTTAGTTTATCAGAGAGTAGTTAAGAGCTGACTTAACCACAAGCTCTAAGTGTACGCATAGGGAAGAGGAAATAAGATTTTTAAGAGTGTGGGTAATTATCCCACACTTTTGCGTGGTGAATTCTCCATTATCATGAAGTTTATTCAATCGCCTTCAGATGTGTTGGGATTTTTTTCTCGCTCCTTAAAACCAAGCTCTATTTCAAACAGAAATTACTGTGGGAAGTCCTGAGCTCACATTAAACGGCAGCTTGAATTCAGATTGCCACGCACTCCCCTCTGTCCTTATAAACAGTTATTCAACTGCCATCAGGCAAACATGAAAGTTACTTCGTAACACGCTACAAAGACCTAGCGAACATGATTACAGACAGACGAAAGTCTGAGTCTGAAATTTGAAGTTTAAAATAACTTCCATTTGGAATAGTAGACCTGGGGTACAAACTGGACATGTCACAATATGGAGGTCTCCACAATGGTTTAACCCATTCTGGAGATGAAGAATAGGTGCACACTCGGCATCAAGATCTGTGTTTCTCAAAGTTCAGCACTGCCACAAATTGCCATTTTGATCAGAATGTCTCTCCTCTGAAATAATTGAAAAGGCCAACATTAATATCCAATCAAGAGACAACTGATTCTTTCAAGATTTAAGGCGCCATTTTTTTCTTGAAAGAAAAATGGCTTGAAAAATACCACAAGTCAGCCTACAAAGATAACAATAATCCTAAAGAACAGACCGCTGCAAAAAGATGCAGAAGTAACAGTGACTTGATTATGCAAATAAACAGTCAAGCTCTGCCAAATTCAAACATCTGGTGCTCATCTGTTCCTCCAGGATTAAGTGGTTCCTTCAGAATCACTTCATGGTGCCAGCATCTTTTAACTTGCAAAGAAAAATCTGCATATAGATTGAATAACTATTTATAGTTATATTATTACAGAAAAGCAGGACTGTTTCTGCCATAGGAGCCAGCCAAGAGACAGAGATGAAGGTGGCAGAAGACAGGGCTAATCTACTGCACCTTAATTTAGCAACTCCCATAGAACTCTTGTGTCTTATTATTGTCATTCACACAGTAACTTCATGATGAAAGAGCATTTTTGTACATCTATTTACATTGCTCTGTGCCCTTCCCACCCCGGGGCAGTTCAGACGTACTCTGGCAGGCCTGGTAGAGTGGGGCAGCCGAGACCCATCGCCGTTGTTGCACATCACACTGAAACGATGTGCTGGACGAGGAGCTGTGGAAGCCCTGGCGACACACCAGCCAGCACTGCTGAATGCTTGACGCTTGCTCAGAGATGTTTTCGCAAAATACAGCTCCGTTGAGAACAGATGAGGTACCGAACGGCAGAGCACACTGCGGACCTTTAGGCACATGAGAAAGGGGATATATTAGTGGCACGCTATGAAGCACTTCTAGCAAAATTCCTCATAACCCTCACACCAACAGAGAAAACCTAGACAGGACGCTGTGCATGTCCCACTCATCTCAACTTGGATCTGGTTTGATGTCAGCATGGTTCAGTTTACTAAAGCTGATGAAAAGACACATATTGACTTTGATGGGTGACGCATTGGGTCCAGAAAACTACGTGCATGCTTTATAAGAACAGATAAGTTTAAAACAGTCATGAATAAATTTAAGCAGGAAATGAGAAGGAGGTCTCTAATCATCAGCAGAAAAAAAACCTTTACAAAAGATAGCCACTGGAAATAGGCAGAGTAAAAAAAAAAATTCTCAGTTCCCTTTAGAGTGGAATTTGAGAACCTTAAGATCAGGAGCTCATGACTATGGTGTCTTCAACAGCACCAGGATGCTTCTGGTGACTTAACAGGTCCTTAACTGTAGTATACAGCTTTGGAGTCGGAGCACAAAGTTTACCCTATCAACTCACTTGGCATCCGTACAGTCATTTGAACCCTAGCCCACTGTAACAGACTTCTATAGCTGACTAACTACAATGATAATTAATTTCTACTAATCAGTGCAAACCAAACGCTTCACTCAATAGCAGCCAAATCCCAACCTAATTCCTGAATATATCTAGTTATAATTAAACACTTCCGAGTTCGAGAGCTGCAAACCATAGAAAGAAAAAGCAACTTCCTCACTTACAAATAAATATAAAGAAAAAGCTGTTCTGATATCATACAATTCACTTGCTGTATGTATAGATCACTTTCCAAATACCAATGCTCAGATCAGTCCCAATCTCCCTAGTCGCCGGAGGAAGGCAAAGACTGCTGATGGTTCAGCTCTGAGCAGCCTCTCTGTCCCCTTCTGATGGGGATATCAGGATTAATTCCTTAACTTAGCAGCCACTTCAGTTAAAGCTTAAACATTGCAAGATGAACCTGGGATCCTGTGTGCACAGTACATCTTTGTTTTCCAACCCTGAGCATTTCAATGCCAAAATAAAAGGTTTTCATATCTGTCTCTGAATTGCCAAATGCACTTTTTTTTTTTTCCCCAAGTCTCCTTTATAGCATCTTTTCTGAAATAACTCCACAAATGGGGCCACTACATTCCTCCTCTTCACTCATTGACTCTATCCATCCATCCTCTTTTTCAGTCAAGGTGGAAACCTGGCATCCTTCCGTAACAAACTTTTAATAAGCCTCCTGAGATTTAGGACCAAAAGATATCACTGTAAAAGAGATGGTCATACTTATCCTGACCAATGTAAACTACATTCACCATTATGTGTAAATTACATTAATATCTCTTTATACAAAGTATTTAAACATCAGTTTGTGGTCTCTTTATTGCTCTAATACATTTCTAGACCCAGAAAGTCAAATTCGGTCTCGGCCATATGCTGCTACAGTCTCTTACTGTTTGTTGCAATGAGAGTTGGTGCGCGAACTAGGAAAATAATTGGCCCTCCAAAATATAAGTGATGGATGGTTTCCTGGTGTGGTTCACAGGTTTCAGTTCACAATCAGTAATTTGCTCATTTATCCCTCTACAGATGCCATCACATTTACTATCGTTATCAAGCCTGCACCATTTTTTCATTCTTTGATTTCTGCCCCAGTTTCTCAGTCCCGTAGGAGTAAATCAGAATCCAGTTGAATATTGACACTTCTTTCATAGCTGTTTCTAAAGATTTCCATAAGGAAACTGCTCTCTCCAGGACCTTCCCTGGAAGGTTTCTCTCCTCTATCTCCACTCAGAGCCATGGAAAGTGGGCATGAGGATGGGACACGCGTGTGAGGACTGCTAGGATACTTGGCATCATCTCTCTGGTGCATGTTAACTAGAAAGAGTTGGATTCTACCTCTGATGGAAATGATTAAGTTAATGAAAACCTCATTGCATGCACTGGGCACTGTGAAGTTATTACTTGCTGTTTACAGCTGTCTGTTCTGATGTTGCTGGAGAAATTTATTATATTTTCCTCACCACAACAGCCTCTTTTGCCGATAGACAAGATCTCCAAGACAGTGAGACAGTACTCCCTTCCCTTTTTCCTGAACAATTATTAGCAGTTCCTAGGACTAGAGGTTTAAGGCTGGATAGACTGAAGGGGAAAATAACATTTCTGTCTTTATTCTTACACATTAACCAAGTTGTTTAGCATGAAAAAGTTCCGTTGCTATTTCAAAATCCAGGAAAATCATTAAAGATTATTTCAATGGTATTTCTATGCAGAAAATAACAGAGAGCTTTCAGTAAAGCCAGGTTTACACTATATTTCCAAAGCAGTTGTCTCTCTCAGCTCAGTCATTTAAAAAAGAAAGTTCATTAATCATTCAGTCATTAGAAAAAGTACAGTCCTCTAGAAAAAGTACAGCGTTACAGGATCCCAAGAAACATCAGATGTGCACGAAAAATGTAAAAACATCTTAAAGGCATATCTCGGGGCACACCTCCTTAGAATATATTCCATACATTCCCTTGGAATTTAGGGGGAAATCCAGAAAATGAGCTTTCACAGAGAGAAAGAGATATCAAAGACTTAACATTTACAACTAGTTCTGACTTTTCTCTGGCCTACCAGAAACACTTCCACTCTTCCCTACTCACCTTCAGAGTCTATGGGAACGTCAGTCCATACTGCTGAGTGCCAGGTGTCATACTAAGTTCCTCCAGCAGGCCCAAACAAAATAAATATCACATAGCCCCATGACCCACAGAGGTACTAGCTCATAAACGGAAAGCAGGATGGCAGCAGCACTGTAGTTGCTAGACTGATCAGCTCTGCTTCTCTGAAGAGCTTGAAACCTGTATTGGGCTGCTACGTTCACATGGCTATGCCACCTTAGTTCTGGAGCTCATCTCTTCAGAGCTTGGTTGGGCATCTCCACACAACACCACAGTGCGCACAGGGCAGATACAACCCCGGTGTCTCCTTGTGGCTTCTCCTAAAATCCCACCCACATAGCTCTCTATTGGTACAAGAGAGTTCAAAGAAAATGATGTTGGTGATGATTTCCAAGTTGGTTGAGGAGCTACCTAATCTATTAAAATGCATTACAGACTGTGGGGCTGACACAATCAGGTATTTTGTTGTGACAATCAGGTATCGGTGACCATGTTTTGCTCTTTATATAGCAGAATCAAAAAGGAAACTGAAGCAATTTCTTACCATGTGGTCTCATTTTCCCAAGTCTACCAACAGCTCTCATTTAGAAAAAAAAAAAAAAAAAAAAAACAAACCAAAAGAACTATGGAACCAGTAGTGTCCTGCAGGCACTAGTTTAAGGTTTTCTTTTTACATCTCTAGTGTCCACTAATCATTACACTTTGGAGCATAGCCTTGTAGAAAGTTTAATTTGTTTTGCTTCACTTCAATGATGGGAAGATGTACAAAGGCCATTGCAAATTAAATTTATCCAAATGCCTCCCATTTGGACATCTCACTGGAAACCATGAGTGAATTCCAGTGCCTCACAGCTCTGGTCATGCAGGAAATACTCTGTGAATATGTAGCGTTTTGGCACATCCTTTTCACACCTCTGGTCACAAGCCAAGAATAGGAATGGCAGAAGCATACATTTTTCAAATTTTATTTTAGTCAGTTGAATGGCTTTTAATCCCAGAGCCAACTCAGACTGGAAAAGGTTCAAGTTTGCAGCAAGCTGTTCAGGTTGACTTTCTAGCTAAGTTTTATAGCTCAACTGCTTTGATTTAACCAATTTTATTAATAAGGCAAAATCAAAGATCCTTTCCCTTTCTCCTTTCTCCCTGACAAAGCACTTGAAGAAAACTGGACATTGTGCCCAGGTAGGCCTGAAATCTGCTATAACACAAAGCAAGCTGCTTGAGCAAAAGTCCCTATAAATGTCTGAACAAAGATTAAATATGCCTAAGTACAGGAAAAATTTAGGATGTGGGTCAAGTTCCAGAGCTGGATTTGCTCAGAAGCGAAGTGCCTCAAGCAGGAACTCACTTGCACATGCAGGTCTTCCTCCGCTTACTCGTGTCCCTGGCACCTCTTCTCCATTGTCAAAGACGCACCAGCAGCTCCCTTGATCCGGGCTGCACTGCACGGGTGAGAAAGTCCCATTGTCCCCTTCACACTGTGGGATGTAGCCTTTGCCAGCTTCTCGTAAGGCAGTTTTAGACTTCAGCATATTACAGAAACTAGGACCTTTAAAGAGAGAAATTCATTGCAAGATACAGAAGACAATAAACTGATTACCTGCAGAAATGAACTATACTAATGTACAGTGTTGTCTTAGAGACTTTAACAGCAATGCTTTCATTAGAAAATGAAAGCATAGAAGCATTAGAAAATGAAAGCATAGAAAATAAAACATAGAACATGTTTTACTAGAAGGAAGAAAGATAAGTGATCATGAAACCATAAATAATTTGAATCATTATAGAAACACGGGATTTTACTTCCAACAGAAAACCCACATTTTTTTCTAAAGATCAAAGTTCAAGTTATATGGGTTCACATCAATAAAATAGTTGAAAAAATACTAATATTTATTTTGCATTTACATTTTTTGTGTTGCAATAGATTTGATAGTGTCTCGTTTTGATGCTGATATTTTAAATTTAAAAAAAAATACTTTTAGTAAGAATTTTTGAGCAAGGTCATTTTAAACATAATAATATGATTATTTACATTTTCAAATAGTCAAAATGTCCCAGTTTTATACCTTTAATACTGGAAAGAAAACCCAGTCCTGAAACAGCAACATTTATGGTCTCCCATAAACAAAAAAAACAGGGACATGAGTGTGCGGGATGACACAAGAAGATCCAAAAAGTTCAATTTGAACTTGAGACAAAATTGATTTTTACTCATTTTGTTCATCTGCAAGTAGAGTAAGCTTGTAAAGCTGTGTATCAAACCATCGCACAGCTAATTCCTCAGTGAACGTGCAGTTACTTATCCCCCATCAGGCCTGCCGTACATCTCCACAGACTTCTGTCATTAGCCCATATGTAAGAAAAAGAAAGCAGACTTGCTTGGGTCAGATGAAAGTACCGTCTAACTGACTATCCTCTCTTGAGTAATTATCTACTCTGTTACAGATGTCATAGAATCATAGGGTTGGAAGGGACCTCTGGAGATCATCTAGTCCAATTCCCTGCCAGAGCAGGGTCGTCTTAGAGCAGGTTGCACAGGAACGCAGGAGAGAACAGATTTCCCATGGGAAATGGCAAACAGAAAACCACTAGCTAAAGAACTGAAGAAACAAGCACAGCAGAACTGCAGGCTCTTGGGCTGCCTGTAATGTGCAGAGGAGCAGAACCAGGGCACGGGCTCCAATAGGGCATCCCAATTCCTGCGAGCAGGGATGCTTCAAGTTTTTGGATCAACCATCTCCTGTGAGACCTCAACAGTTCTCTGTCTTTATTTGAAGATAATACAAAGGTATTATAGACCTAATTGCATTCTGTGGAGCAGCTGTGGACCGGGTAAAATGGACTCACTGACTGCATGTGGCCCAGTTCCCATAGTTCAGGATTCACAGCCTTAGAAAACTCATCCACGAGCCCAAAGAATTTTCTATGGTGATAAGAAACAGAAGGCAGAAAAATGTATGGAAGCCTCTTCATCGGTTTGTCTAGACTTGTTTATTTCTGGTGTTATGAAAGCAAAGGATAACTATTTTCAGGTACTCTTTCAATGTTGATGTGCTTGTATGTACCATATCAGTGTGGAATTGAACTGTAAACCCCCCCATGTTTTCACGGGCATTGTTCTGAAAAGGAAAGTCCATATCCTGCAAAGCATGAGGCATTGCCACTAGTGGCACAGGCGGTGGGTAAAGCACTACTCACACTCAGGATTGCCATCCAAAGCTTTGCTGCCACGCTGGCGTACTTCTCCTGACACAGGATCTACACACCAAATATCTGCGTCGGATCTCTGTAGCACAGCGTATTCTCCTGTCTACAAAGAATCAGTTACACATCATTGCAGAGCAATGTGTGTTAATACAGACACGCCACAATCCATACCCCAAAGGCTGGCTAAGATATTTGATTATATTTACATTTGTCCATTAATACATCATGTTGAAAAGAAACAAAATATTAAAATACAGTCTACCTAATTCAATGCACAGACCAGGCCCTGAGAGAAGCAGTACACAGACTAAAAACCCATTGAAATAAGGTATAATCTTGGTTTAAAATTTCTGTTCCTTGCCCGTCTCAGTACTCTATCCTGCTCACTACCATGTCTCGAGAACACCACGGACCCTATTCTGGGATACCTGCATCCAGCTCCCTCTTGTCCTCACATTCTCCCACAGGTCATGAAGAAAGCCCCCCAGATATCAATTAAGTTGTGCCTTTTAAGCACGGCCCTGCGAAAGGACTAGGCAGAGTCACCCTGAAGGAGGGTAGTGTAGGCAGAGACAGAGCTTCCTATTCCCAGTCTTCATCTCAAAGCTATTTAAATTCTGCCTCATGTAGAGCAACACCTGCTGTTAGTTTTCTTTCAGGTTAATAGGAATGTACAAGGAATACTTAAGGATCATAGACTGAAACTTCACGGGCCTTTGGCACGGTGTAAGCTAAACTGGGGGGGGGGTTGTTTCTTCCTCCCTCAGTCACGTTAAATCACCTCAAGGCAGTAGGGGATGAATAGATCTGCTGTGGAGGCACCCAGCTTTGAACCGCTCTGTCTCCAGCTGGAAATTAAGGCATTGGTTCGAGATCGCTGACATGACGTCTGGCCTGTAAGAGGGAAAACACACATGCATGTTAAAATAAAATCAAGGTCTCAAACCTAAGCTAGAGACAGAGGTACATCCCCAGCTCCTTCACACAGCCCATCTCCATTAGGCTCTGCTACAGCCTCAGGTGGGGAATTCCTGATCGGTGTTTGATAACCACAGGATGGTTGAGGTTGGAAGGGACCTCTAGAGACATCTGGTTGGACACCTGGTCCAACCCCCTTGCTTAAGCAGGGCCATCAGCATTAGAGGGTCCATTCTCAAATCATGCAAGCCAAAAATCACACATAGTGAAATTGAATGAATTAGCAAAACAAGCATAAAATTCCTTTTTTGTTTCTTGCAATGGTTAGAAACAAACCGTGCTTCATGCATATCATACGAGAACTTTCAATAAATATTAAAATTTGTGAGAACAGACAAAGACAAATATTTAGGAAGAAAAACCAACTGACATTTGGGAAGTTCCACTGAGCGTGAGACCAAGGAGTCCATGACATAACGTCCTCTCTCATCCACACACCAGCAGTGACCTGGCCAGGGAAGAAAAACAGCTTTATTTCGGATGTTGCACTGCAGCATGCTTTGTTGCGTATTGGGAAGACTTTCACCCCCAGCACCACTATAGAAAGTGGTCAGTAAATCTGAGTCACCGTTAACTCTGCTATCCAGAGATAAGTAGACCACAGCTGAGAGCAGTGGTGAGAATGGAAATGTAGCAGCTCTGGTGAGACTCTCCCATCGCAGCCCTATCCTGCAGTGTATCAACTACTCCCAGCAATTTAGTATCATCCACACGCTTGCTGAGAGTACACTCCATCTCATCGTCCTGGTCATTAATGAAGGCATTGATCAATAACAGCCCCTGAACTGACCCCTGAGGAACGCTGCTATCAGCAAGCAACCCCCCAGTAAGCTGCCACTTGAGTCCCTCACTCCAGTCAGTCTTCCACCCATCTTGTAGATGACTTCACCTCTCTCCAGTTTGGCTACAAGAATACAGGTTTTTCCATCTTCTTATTAGAATTCCGCTTAGCTTTTCTTTGTTCAGACAGCCCTGAGTATCTTGTTAGCAATTGCTCACCTGTGCTCTCATAGCACTGAGTTGGCTCCCAGTTTCCCAGGCCATCGCACTGTGGGATGTAAGGGAGAAATCCCAACTGTGTTGCTTCCCCAGCAGAACGTTTTGAAGTAAAGTGACTCCGCCAGTAGAAATGCAAGACTATAAAAGATAAGTAAAAGAAAGATATTAGTGGCTAAACTAAGAAGAGATCTTTTAAATGCACGTTTGTAAACACCTGATTGCTCCCTGCACTTTAGAAGGGACATTAACAAAGGCTGAAAGTACATTAAGGCTAGTAGGTGTCCAGATCTTATATATGCATGGTCTCATACATATAAGACAAATGAAATCAGCTCTTGGGTTGGCAGGTTAATTACACTGATTAATGATACTTACCAAGTTGCACCTGTTTTTCAGCAAAGTTGAATGTGACATAGCATACTCTTGCACAGACCCTGGGCATTAATACACTTAATTAAGCTTCGCATCTCTCTTTCACCTACCTGACTGTGCAGCCAGCTGGAGAGCATAGTCACTGCCCGATAACAGCTTTTCGGAGACCACCACCTCTGACTCATAGGGCCGAGCAGAACGAAGAAGGTCATTGTCTGTGAGCTGTATCCCCTTTGACATCAAGAAGCTTTCTCCAAAAGGGAAGTGGGAACTATTTGATGCTATGATGAGCTGCTCTGCCTCCTCCATAAATTTCATGGCTTCCTGCTTTATTCCTTCACATATACCAGGGCCTGTAGAACCAGAGGTTATTTTAGTGCCTTTCATCTAAATGTGAAAAGTAACTGGTCTCTTAATTAGCATCTTCTGTTTCTTCCTGCACTTACTGGATTTTGAGTTGCTTAACAAAACAAGCAAACAAGGCTCATCAATCCTTAACTATATAGCCACAAAATTCCAAGAGTACCAGGAAACACCCAAACATTCTCTAAATCTTGGGCCAAAGCTTTAATAATTTTAAGTTGCCTCCTCATCATTGGTTAACAAATGGAGTTATATGTCTCTACAGAACTGTCCCTCAGTCACTGTCATAAAAAAAAAAAAGTGGATAATCAGAAAAAAGTGAGAAAGGAAATTGAAGGTATATCCCTTGGGTCCAGAGTGGCAGCTGACACTTGGCCTGTCCTCTCCGTACATCTACTGACTGAGATACGGCAGTTCAACACACTAAACCAGCTCAGTGAAAGCTTCTCCACTAAAATAACTCTCTGCTAATCTGCTTTGCCCCCTTTATTCCCCATTTGTCCACAGGACTGGCATCTCCAGCATGCCTAGCCCATTTGGAAATTTGCCATTCATTGTCCTGTCTCTTCCTCCTGGCTGGAAAATTACTGGAAAGAACGGTTTTAGTGTCTACATAGATAATACAGGTCATCTGCTGGACTAACCCCAAAGAGGGCCCAACAGCTTTGCTGGAGTTGTCTAAACAGAGGGCTTACCAAACTACAGTGGTGGCCTCACTCTTCTCCTAGTGACTGCTAGGGGATATCTGTTATTCTTGACTGCGTACTGAGAAACAGTAAAGAAAATTCCTCTTGCCTCACTTGAAGGCATTCTTGAAAGTCATAGAATCATAGAATCGTTATGGTTGGAAGAGACCTTTAAGATCAAGTCCAGCTGTTAACCTAGCATTGCCAAATTCACCGCTAAACCATGTTGCTAAGCACTACATCTACCCATCTTTTAAATACCTCCAGGGATGGTGACTCCACCACTTCACTGGGCAGCCCTTTCCAATGCTTGACAACCCTTTTGGTGAAGAAATTTTTCTTAATATCCAATCTAAACCTCCCCTGGTGCAACTTGAGGCCATTTCCTCTTGTCCTATTGCCTGTCATTTGGGAGAAGAGACTGACCCCCATCTGGCTACACCCTCCTTTCAGGTAGTTGTAGAGAGTGAGAAGGTCTCCCCTCAGCCTCCTGTTCTCCAGGCTGGACAACAACAGCTCCCTCAGCCGCTCTTCATAAGACTTGTTCTCCAGACCCCTCACCAGCTTCATTGCCCTTCTCTGGACACGCTCCAGCACCTTAATGTCCCTCCTGTAGTGAGGGGCCCAAAACTGAACACAGTACTTGAGGTGGGGCCTCACCGGTGCCAAGTACAGGGTGACAATCACTTCCCTAGTCCTGCTGGACACACTATTCTTGATACAGGCCAGGATGCTGTTGGCCTTCTTGGCCACCACCTGGGCACACTGCTGGCTCATATTCAGCCAGTTGTCGACCAGCACCCCCAGGTCCTTTTCCACCAGGCAGCTCTCCAGCCACTCTTCCCCAAGCCTGTAGTGTTGCTTGGGGTTGTTGTGACCCAAGTGCAGGACCATGCACTTGGCCTGGTTGAACCTCATATCATTGGCCGTGGCCCATCAATCCAGCCTGTCCAGATCCCTCCCTTCCTACACTCAAGCAGATCAACACTCCCACCCAACTTGGTGTCATCTGCAAAATTACTGAGGATTCACTCGATCCTGTTGTCCAGATCATTGATAAAGGTATTAAACAGAATTGGCCCAATACTGAGCCCTGGGGAACCCCACTTGTGACCAGCCACCAACTGGATTTAAGTCCATTCACCACCACTCTCTGGGCCCTGCCATCCAGTCAGTTTACCCAGTGAAACTACACCCATTCAAGATATGAGCAGCCAGTTGCTCCAGGAGAATCAAAGGCTTTACTAGGTAGACAACATCCACAGCCTTTCCCTCGTCCACTAAGTGAGTCACCTTGTCATAGAAGGAGATCAGGTTTGTCAAGTAAGACCTGCCTTTCATAAATCCATGCTAACTGGGCCTGATCTCCTGGTTGTCCTGTGTGTGTCATCACACGTGCCTTGTGTGATGGCACTCAAGATGACCTGCTCCATAACTTTCCCTGGCACCAAAGTCAAACTGACAGGCCTGTAGTTCCCCAGATCCTCTTTCCACCCCTTCCTGTAGAAGGATGTCACATTTGCTAGCCTCCAGTCAACTGGGACCTCCCCAGTTAGCCAGGGCTGCTGATAAATGAAGGAAAGTGGCTTGGTGAGCATTGCCACCAGCTTCCTCAGTACCCTTGCGTGGATGTCATCCGGCCCCATAGACTTGTGTGCATCTAAGTGGTGTATCATCAGGTTACTAGCCATTTCCCCTTGGATTTATGGGGACTTCATTCTGCTCCCCACCCATGTCATCCAGCTCAGGGGGCTGGGTACCCCAAGAACAACGGCCTCAGTATGAAAGACTGAGGTGAAGAAAGCATTAGGCACCTCAACCTTTTCCTCATCCTTTGTCAGTGTTTCCCTTTTCAATATACATCCAATGTGTGTATGTCACTGTGCATCCAATAAGGAATGAAGATTCTCTTTAGCTCTCCTTTTTTGCTGATGTATTAATAGAAACATTTTTTATTGTCGTTTACAGCAGTAGCCAGATTAAGTTCTAATTAGGCTTTGGTCCTTCTAATTTTCTCCCTGCATAACCTCACGACATCCTTGGAGTCCTCCTGAGACTTTCCTCTTGTGGCATAAAAGAAAAGACCAGAAGCTGCTACTCATGTGCCAGAAATTCTGTTACTTACATGCTGGGACCTGGTTCACTTCTGCCTTTGTTCCTTGCAGCTCTCCTCCTTTGCTATCAACACACCAACAATCACGAAGTTCAAAGTGGCTTAATGGAGTGCTGAAATCAGTGTACGGTCCTGGGTAATAGGTCAGCTGCTCATTCAGAAGCTGCCAGAACGTATATGGATCCAGCAAAATGTTCTCAGATGCATAGGTCACGTTTCCTTCCAGCACTTCAGGTGGGAGATCAGTGAAGGAGGAATACGTGGTGAATGCTGGGAAGACATTCTGGTGCCCAGCCTCAAACAAAGCTTTAATAAAAGCTGAAAAGCCTTTGGAAGACACCTCTTTATATCCAGTTATGATGCCTAACAGATCAGCAATGGGCAGGGTTTTGCCTTCATTGTTCTCTGCGATCCACCTTTCGTACCACTCAAAGGCTTGCTCAGGAGGGCCGCTGCACTGCACCTGCCTCCAGGCCCCGTCCGCGTCGCACTGCGGGAGGTAAACGCTGGAGAGCTGAGATGTACCGCTTGGATCTGACAACAGGAGTTTCACAGCCTTTAGAAACTCCTGACCAGCTGTTACTTGGCAAGCACTTGGGCCTGGGGAAAAGAAAAGCATGCATAGCACCGTCTTATGAAGGCACTGAAGATATACAATACGCCCCCACCCCCCTAGTACTATAAACACCATTACTAAAACTTGGTCCTTTATCCCAGTACTAACAACAACCTTTCTGGCCTGTTATTAAGAGGCCCAATGCTCTTAAACTGCTGTGCTGAACCAGGATAAGATTTCCAAAGGCATGTAAGCACTGAAAGATGCAGATAGCTATAATTTTTAAATACATCTGAGCACATTCAGCCAATCCCTGCAAAAACAACCATGTGAACAGCAGGATAATACTGATTTTATTTCCCCTTGGACCATAATTTTCAGATTCTGTTGTCCTCTCTTCCTATTCCCTACTGGATATTGCAGCTGAATATGAAAATGCCATCCTTCAAAATGCTGGGGTGAGTTTGTTTTGGAAGTCTTTCCTGCTGTCTCCAGAGCCAAATTTCATTTTGCCACCAAGCAGCTCTACAAACATAGCAAATACAGGAGCTCGTCTCCTTTTGAGCACCAGAGAACTATGAAACTGTTTATTTTTGATTGAACTACAGATGGGTTGCTAGATATAAATCCCCCACCAATTGAGGTCATTGTGATAAATTCCCCGCTACTTCTGCAAACTGCTATTCAAAGGACCTCCTTCACTATGTACCCACTATCACCTGCTGGATACCCTGCTATTCCTTCCAACATGAGAAGCAGGCTCTTCTCTTGGCAAAGGGTCTGTTCCCCTTTTTGATGTGTCATTTTCAGTTCACAGAAACTTGAAAGACAAATATCCCTCGTCAACGTGCTTCCTTCTTCCTTTGTATTACATTAACAGACGGGCAAGAAGAGGCAGTTCATAGTCTATAAGCAAGTTGCAATGGCAAATTGGTGGCTGGCAAGTCATTTGCAACTCACTTTTTAGGCCTGATGCGTGACCTTTATGAGAAACGTATTAGCTCTTGAATCCCTCTCCATATACATTTCAGATATAATCAGATACGAAGAAAGAATCATGAAATTCCAACACAATAAGGAAGCATTTTTAAATTCCCAGTCTCTAGGACTTACATTGCGTTGGCTTTCCAGCTTTTCCCCTTATTCCTGGAATAGTCTTGCCATCCAAATCAACACAGAAGCAATTCGTCCCATAACACTGGAGTGGCAGAAAGTCTCCATCCTCGGTACATGAGGGAATAAAAAGATCTGATCCCGCAGGCAGGGTTTGCTTCAAGTTTTGCAGGTTTCTCCTTTGCTTCTCACAATCAGTGGGACACCTTGGACGTTTGCCTTGAACTCTTGAGCCTGGAACTTCCTTACCTGAAGTGTCCAAACACCAGCACTCTCCTGCATAGCACTGAACTTCCTCATACCTCCCCTCCTTGGTGCACGTTGGAACAAACAGGTCCCTTGGCAACTCACCACAGTCTTTGGATCCCAATGCTAATTTCACCACTTCACCTAAATCTTCAGCAATGCTTTTGGGGACAGAAATCACTTGTTGAAGAAAAGTAAAGAATTCTGGTAATTCCAGGACAGAGGAAAGGAATTTCATCATATTCTGATTGTCCTGTAGAGTTACTGTGCGGCCAAAGCTGCCTACAAGAGGTTTATTCAAAATGGAGCTCCCCTTTGATACCTCCAGTGACAATGTCTCAGCTGATTCCAGAAGGCTGGAACTGTTATCCCTCTCTGCCACATCCTCCTGTGGGAAAAAATGTCCAATGCTGTATTTCCCACTAGTGCCAAGTGCCCCTGTGAAGTTAAACTGGATCAAATTCTTCAAGAACCTTCCTCCAAAGAGATTTTCTTGGAAACGCTTTGGATTAGCAGTAAATTGCAGTGCCACTTGAGCCAGTTCCCTTGATGGGAACATCCCTGTGATGGCTTCACTCAGGGTGGTTTCTAGCCCAGGAATCTGGCTGGCATATGGACTTTGTGCAACTGGGGATGACAATCCAGAGTCCAGAAACAGCTCCTTGAAGGAGGGAGGGCAGGGTTTTGAGAAGCCAGCTATTTTTTCCAACTGCATAGCTGGTGTGGAAAACAAATCAGGCTGACTGAAGTACCCAGCAGGGCCATAAAAGATCCTCGACAAGGCCCGTCGTCTCTCAGAGACACATGCTTGTTCTTCACCTACACAAAGATTAAAAAAAAAAAAAAAAAAAAAAAAAATATTGGAACCTCCAAAACCTGTGACTCCATGGCTATCTTTCAATCAGTCTCAGCAGAAATCACATAAAAGTGTAGTTTAACCTGTCTCTAGTTCCTCAACTATGCATCATGTACATTGTTAAGGAAATTTGAACTGTTGCTGAATACAGTCTAATAAATAAGCTTCTCAAGTCAAGATACAGAGTGAAAGGAGACATTCCTTCACCACGTCCGATTTGTCTGCTCTGTGGTCTTTTCTGGTTCTGTTGTGTCCCAATGTAAATCCTCATTCCTGTTCCTATGGCTGAAAGGATGAATAAAGTCTTTTTCAAATACATTAACTCTCGGGTAGGATGCCCGTTTCTAATGCAAATCTCCAATGATCCAGCCATAATATTTGAACCTAAGAAAGAGAAACAGACTGCAGAAAAACAGAAAGTTATTTCAACCATTGCCCACTAATGAGGAATTTACGGAAGCTTCCTACCTAGATCTTCAGTTTCATAGTGAAGTGTTTATTACAAGAGGTTTGAAAGCAAATTGTTAAAACTAGTAGCAATTGAGTGCTAAGGACCAGAAGGCATACACAAACGAGCTCTAAAGGAAAAAAAATACAGTTTCAACAAAAACAGTCAAATGTCAGGGTACTGAGGGTACCAACAGTGGCCCTGGCCACCCACATCCCAGGCCAAGCTACGTCATCTGCATCCACCCCCATCTGTACATTCAAACACAGACAGCAATGGCTTCGAGTTGTTAGGATGCAACACATCACTGAAAATGTCAGCTTAAGGCTTAAAAGACATCAAAAAAGGAAAGACTTGGTAGATATAAAGAGACCGAGAACCAAACAGACAGGATGATGATGGCACTGACTGGATCTCTGGAACGCACACAGCAGCTTGAATCCTGTGCCACACCGTTACCTTTCCTTGAAAAGTAGCAGAATTATAGAGAAGGGATGCAAAAGTAGCAGAAATATAGTGAAGGGATGCAAAAATACTTTGAGGACAGAGCAGCTTTTCCAGTAGGAAAGACTATTCAGCTTAGACAAAAAAAAAAATATGATAAAGCTTTTTAAAAAAACAGAGTTCTCCACATCACTCAGAATAGACATTACCCAGTATTTTTCACAGTATGGGAATTAGAATGGTCCAGAAGTGGAGCACATACTTATGATCACAAAATTTATTGCAAGAGGATGCTAGCAAGGATAAAAGGTTAAAAAGTAATTAGGCAAAATCCCTGGAAGATGACTCCATAGGGGAGTGCTGAACACAATGATCTGGGTTCAGCCTCCAGTCTGGGGCCTCTCCCACCTGCAGGAGGATATCATAGAATCACAGAATGTGTTGGGTTGGAAGGGACCTTTAAAGGCCATCTAGTAAAACCTCCCTGCAGTAAGCGGGGACATCTTCAACAAGATCAGGTTGCTCAGACCCTCATCAAGCCTGGCCTTGAATGTCTGCAGCGATGGGCCCTCCACCACCTCTCTGGGCAACCTGTTCCAGTGCCTCACCACCCTCATTGTAAAGAGCTTCCTCCTAATGTCTAATCTAAACCCACCCTGCTGTAGTTTAAAGCCATTGCCCCTCATCCTGTCACTACAATATATTCCAAGGATATATGGAAGCAACACGCATTTCCCATGTTTCTCACACTTTCTCCCTAAGCACCACTGCTGGGACAGGATGGTGGATAAACAGCTTTGGTCTGCTCCAGCATGGCCTCCCTGCCCCATGCCCGTTTATTCCACATTTAGGCAATATGATAAAGCATTTGTGAATCCTGTTACCAGTAAGGATAAAAGCTGGAAATCTTAAAGGCAGCTAAAATAGATTAGCAACTAATCTGAGGCTTTGTGATCAGCATCTTTCTCACTCCTCCTTTCGCACCCTTGTCCTGCTCCGCAGTCCCTGGCAGGGGCTCAGGGTCCCTCACAGTGATTCCTTTGTAAAGGCATTTTCTGTAGGATGGGCCCCTTCTCTTTTCAATGCTGGCTTCTGGTAAGAGGGATGAAGAACATTCCTCTGGGGACCAATAAGTTAGTGTAAGCCACAGTCCCGCAAGTATGTTAATACCAAACAAATGTAGGATCACGATCTTTAAATGCTCTCTCCTCCTACCCGCTGTTGTATCAAATCAAAGCAGAGTGAGGAGGAATAAACAGAAAAGCCCTGCTGGGGTCAATTTACTGTAAAAAGTCTGAAAAGGAGCATGTTCCTATCAGAACTGCCTGGTGCCCCGGGTCATGGGGGTACCCAACGTGCTACCCACACCTATGTCTCTGCCTCCTCCAGTGTCCACGCTGCTGAGTGTGAGTCAAAGACATTAAAAGAGAAATAAACCAGAGCAGAACTGGAGACACGCACATGGCATGTAGCTGTCTGAACGCAGACTGCAGCTATATCCTCACGAAATACCTTCTTGGGAGTCAGGCTGTAGAAATTTTTCCCTGCTTAAATTTCCTGAGTCCGCCAATAAAAGCTGCAAGCAGCCCCAAAGTCATTGCCCTCCCTCCCACCCCCCACCCCCCCAGAAAAAAAAAAAAAACAAAATCATCAGGATGGCTCAGCAAAGCATGTTCAAGGAGAAAACAACCAGTCCCAACTGGTGGCGAGGCCTCTCGGAGGCTCCCTTGCAATATCCTTGGTGATCAGCCTCCGAGGCACGCTAACATCTTCATTTCTCCATAAGCCTCTCTGTGCCCAAAGCACTCTGAGTGACCTGGAGCCGTAACACCCCGGGAAAGAGGTTCCTCCTTCTCTATCCGCGTGGTAGGACCGCGTCTCGCAGACAGAGCAATTACCTCCCCCACAGGCGGCCCCCGCGCTAAGACCCTGTGCCCCAGCCCTCCAGTGCAATCCTGGATATTTAGGTAGTGCTCTTCGGAGTGAAAGGTTTTAACTTTCCTCCTCCCCTCCGGCCCTTGGACATTGCTGCTGTCATTTCCATTTGGGGCACTGATTTGATGGTGTATTTTTAATGAAATCTCTCAAAGCCCAAACCCATACACTATTCCTGATTTTTTTTTAAACTGGATTTGACAATTTCCATGGCCAGGTATGCAGTGACAGGAACAGGATAAAAAAAACTGCTCAGGATGAGAGAGAGATACCCTAGAAGTTCAGTAGCATTTCACCAAAGGACGGAGGCAAATCCCAAACCCACTGTCACTGGCTTCCTTATTATTACCCCAGATATTCTGACTTAATGCTCCAGAGCTTGGAGACGAGATAGTTATCATGGCTGCAAAGAAAAGCCTTGCTGTATGCAAAACTAAAAGGCTAAAAAAGGTCATAAAGGAAAATAAAAGGAATGTGACATTTAATAATTTATTAGAATGTGGTTCTTAACCCCAGTAGAGGTTTTTGGACCCCAGTTTTTGGACATCAGAATCTGTCAGAGCTGAGAAGGGAACTAGTCTTTGGGGTTTCTTCCTAGAGACAGCAAGAGACGTGCTCATTATTCCCTTTCCAAACCTCACACATACCGCAGGCCGGGGGCTGTCCTCGTCTCTTTGTGCCCTGGACCTCTTGCCCTTTGGTGTCCACACACCAGCACTGTCCTCCCCGCTGACACTGCACTGGCGCGTAGCCCCCGCCAGCGTCACAAGACGGCACGTAGGCGTGCTGGTAACGCAGGGCTGCGAACTGCTCCACCTCACACTTCGAGGGGCCTGGAAGGGAAACGGTATGTGTTAAGGAAGAAAGCTTAAAGTTTCAGAACCATCTCTGCTTGATCCTTGTTGTTTGTCTATTTGGGAGGAAAAAAAAGGAAAAAAAAATTAAATTAATTTCCTGACTGTTTTCAGTCACACCTCAAGTGCCAGCCCAAAATACGAATTCTCCATCCTCTTTTCCACTGGAGAAGTGGCCCCAGGGTTTTCTACTGTAGGTATTCATTTCTGAAAACCAAACAGAAAATAAAACCACAGCGCATTTTTCAGCCATAGTCGCGGGTAAGCGAAGTAGCAGCACCTCAGTGAGCTGTGCCGGGGGCAAGGTGAGCTCTGCCCCTTAACGCAGATGCAAAGCTGGTGAATAGAGACAGATGGGGAGCTTGGGAGACTGAGATGAAGGCAAACATCAATGTTTCTCAAGAGAACAAGGCATTGCTCCCGCAAAAGGATCCGTACCTGACTGTGGAGATTTGGTCTGGGACCACCCAATTTCTTTCATTTCCCTCTGCAGGGATCTGAAGACCCTATTCCTGTCGAACTTTCCTTAATGACTCCATAAAGCAAATTTTCTGAGTTATGATCTCTCCAATACTAGACTCCACCCTTCCAACAGAAACTTTGCTTGTTTATATAAACCCTGCAATCCTACAGCCTAAATATTTCTCACCTTCAAGAGCCTTCCAGCTACACTCAGCTACCAGGTTGAAGGAGCAAGAGCATCACAGCAGAACAACCTGTTCATCAAGGAAACCTGACAATTTTCCTAATGTGTGTGGCTTCAGGTGGCGGTGTGGGACCTGGGTAAGTAAGTCACCAAAGCAGTCTCCTCTCAGCGGCTGAGGAACGTGGTCACATCTCCATCTTGTGGCTGTTACAGCTTCATCTGTGCTGGGAGCCGCAGCATCCCGAGCGGCAGTCGGAGCTGATTGCACAACACTGCAATGGGAGGGGGAAGATGCTTTCCAGACTCCCCAAAATTATCAGCTGGTCCCAGAAATAGAAAAACCACCTGACGATGTGGCCGGAAAACTTACATCAGTATCTGCTTCATGTCGCTGGTGATGGAAAGGTCAGACAGCAACGTCAGAGGAATTTGGACGGGAGGGTGAAGGATCACACCGGGGGGTTCAAACTCTCCCCAGCCAATGGGATTCTCTTGGGGTCTGCTGTATGGAGAAGGAGGTGCCTGACCTCCAGTCCCACAGAGTTCACTGCCCGTAGGCAGAGAAACTCTCCCCATTTTCCTGCCCTGACGGGGGCAGAAATGGACCCAAGGGCAGATCCAGAAGCTCAGCCTGGCTGGCCAAGGCACTACAAACTCTTGTGTGGCCTCCTGGAAATCGAGTGTGTTGTGGTCAATGCAAGGTCCTTCCAGTTTCTGAATGTACCAACATAAATTAGGGAGTATTTTCTCAGGCTTTTAATTGAATAAATCAGATCCGTCTCCATAATGTCAGGGCAAGAGATATGGAGAGTTCATTGGATTTCAACTAATGCGAACTTTAAGTGCATGGGAAAGCGTTCTCAGAGGCCAGGTACAATCTGCTGGTACGAATGTACAATCTGGAGGTTAAAAGCCAGCTGCAATTCAGTGACCATGCTTCTTCCACCAAAACTGTGATATTGCATGCTTTCAGTGCAAGAGACTCCTAGAACAACTCTCCCCAATGGAGGCTGTCACATATAAGTTCCAAAATGGTCGCCTTATTTACAGGACATCACCTGGGTGCTACTTACATCTGAACTTGCCAGAGGTAGCCAGCTGAACGGCCAGAAACCGCCTCTGCAGGATCCGATGTACGCTGGTCTCCATGAACGTGCGGGCAGGCTCCAGCACAGAGAAAACCGTGTCGTAAACTTCATCGAGCAGCAGTTCCAAGCCTGGGAAAGAGAGACTGTTAGCACAGAGCCTGGTTTTAAGACAGAAGTCACCTGCTTTACACCAGAGTAGCAGAACTGGAAGCCCATCAGGAAAAAGAAAACCAGTCCTCTAAACAGGCCAAATGTGAGCTTGGACTGCGTAACCCTGCTGTGCCGCACCGTACACCACTGCCGAGTGCCCGGGCACGAGCTTTATGCCTTGACATCTACCAAAACAAGCAGGAGGAACACCCCGTAACAGGCATTGTGCTGTGGTTTTGTTAGGCTCGGTCTGCAGCAGAATAACTGATGGAATCTTGGAAACTGATGTTAATTAAAAAAAAAAAAAAAAAGGCATGCAGAAGTTTCCCTGAGTGAATGAATTTTTTGAGAACTTCTCACCCTTGTGGGAATTAAATGTTGAAGTTCTCATCTACCATCTAAATTTTAAGCTATCATGCTTTGCCTTTTTCCCATATTTTTTTTATTATTATTATTTTTTTAACACCACAGTATCTAAGGAAGAGGATCTGGAAGTCCTCAACCTCCTCATCCCTCCTTCTTGGAAAAAAACATTCTTTCTTCTAAAGTGTCCCATCAACTATTAACATGTCTAAAAGCTGTCCTGAGGCTATGAGAGAAAAGGAAGGACTGTGTGATGTCCTTCCCCATGACAGGGGGGTTGGATTAGACAATCTTCAAAGGTCCTTTCCAAACCAAACCATTCCATGATTCCACCTGAGCAAAAAGAAAATAGTTCAGTCTTCATATTCCCCCGCATTTGCTAATTGGACTTATCAAATATGACTAGTGTGGGCAGAGGCTGGACATTCAGAAATCCTATTCCACCATCCCAAAAAAGACAGGATTAACTCCCAGGCAGCAACTCCACTTGCTACTGACTGAAGCTCTGCTTCTAAGGTGGGTTTTCATTAGTGAGCTCCAGCCTTTCCCATGGACGCTACACTGGTCACAGTGGTTCTACCCCTTGTAAGAATGAAATTGAAGTCCCAAATGAATCCAAAGACTGATACATGTTATTTGTCCTTTCCCTTGGGAATTCAAAGCCGCTCAAATCAGAGGGTTCTTACCGGTGTCTGCTAGCTCTCTCCCCAGGCTGTCGGCGCAGTAACAATATCCAGAGACCTCCGGGAACGTCTCCCGCAAGGAGCTGAACGTTTGGAAAGCCCTCGGGAGCCTGGAAGGAAAAGCAGCCACCTGTGAAGAGCCCGGGGAGGCCCGTTGACAACAACTAAGCATCGTCTCTTTCCCTCCCATATTTGTACGGCAAGGATGTCTGTGGAGAACAAAGGCATTACAAAACCCTTCGGTGTCCTTGTGGTGACCAGGCTCTGACATGGTCCAGATCGGTGTTTCAGCAGGATAACAAGTCTCCTAACTGCCATTTTTTTTAAACAAAACCAGGACATTCTCCGTTCAGACAGATTTCTGACTGTTCCTAAGCAGGTACCCAGCATCTACCACTCATTTTCGATTCTACTCTCATGTTTGAAAGCCTGTCAAAGAGTGTAAAATAGATAGATGTTGGCTTAATGTTATTACAACACCCGTTCATTAGCTCCTTCCACAAATCTGCACAGGATGGCAGAGTGCCTAAACAAGCAGGTTGCTTCCTCTTCCCTGCATGCTACGTACGCTTTCTGCACTGAATTAAGCACAAAAGCTGATAAAAACCTCACTAATCTTTTTCATTTTCAGAGCATGGCTCAACAGATTAAGGAGGAAGGGGTTTTAACATGTTACAAGTAAGATTGACTCTTATTTCTGGAGATCAAAGGGACGCTAGTTTCCAGTATAATATTCTAGGAGTGACAACAGCCAAATTCCAGCAAAACAATGATTTAGGAAGGAAACTTAGTAAGGTCAGAGTTGGAAAAAACATAATAAATGTGATCTTATGCGGCAGACACTCTAGGGTTTCTCCAAGCAAACAGAAGATAAGTTTTTTCTAGATTCAGGCAATATGACCATTGGAACAGTTTTTCTAAGTTCCAAAACAATCTTAATATTTTACAGACATATTTTACCCTTACCCTGAAATACAATAAAGGTCTGGTGTTCCAGCTGCATATAGTTTATTTGGGAAAAATCTAACAGCAGGGAAGTGGAATTTTCTGCTCAAGGCATTCAGAGAATTACACAAAGTAGGTTGTTACCAAGGAAGGACACTTAGCAGTAAGAGTAATGGTAAATTAGGCCCTGATAAACTGGGAAAAAGGTTGACGTGCCAAAGCACTTTATGGCAACTCTGCACAATTGTGACTGTGACCAGCCCCAGTTCCAGTGCCACCCTCCTGCAGCCTCAGGGCTGCTCCGTAGCACGTACAGTCTGCAGCGCCCCTGGGAAATGCAACAAGAGTAGAAAGAAGGAAGAAAATTTTTAGACTGAGGGTGGTGAAACACCGGCCCAGGTTGCCCAGAGAGGTGGTAGATGCCCCATCCCTGGAAACATTCAAGGTCAGGTTGGATGGGGCTCTGAGCAACCTGATCTAGTTGAAGATGTCCCTGCTCATTGCAGAAGTTGGTGGACTAGATGACCTTTAAAGGCCCCTTCTAACCAAAACTAGTCTATGATTGTACGAAACGCTTGTCTGGCTCAGACCCAGTGGTCAGGTGAGAGGAGGGGAGTAATGGCCCTTCGCCACCTTCAAGTGTCTGCCTGAGAGCTCTGCCACCTGTTGCCAGGAGAGCTGAAGATGTTACTGCTTCCTCAGCGTATCAAAGCACAAACTGGGGGATGCACGAAGCATCAGCAACCCCTGGCAGACAAAGGGGCTGGTAACTTTGGTGTTGTCCCAGCATCATCCAGCAGCTTGCACATCCCTGAGTGGCACCGCTTCACTCTGGCACTCTCCCACGTCTTCAAGTTAAAAGCCTAATGACTCCCTCCACTTTGGATCATCAAGTCTTGCTCTGCTGCTGACACTGGCATGCTAAAAGCAATCAAAATGTCATACTTCAGGGCACAAAGGGACTTCTGTCAACATTAAAACAATGCCAGTTAAGATATATAGAGCCAGATACCATCTTTCTACGGTCTTCTATGTACACATGGATATAAATGGCTTGGGGCACTTCAAGAGCATTCTACTCTCCTGAATTATCATGCATGGGCCACTGCCCAGTGAGGAAAATCATCTTTTCTCTTCTTAGGAGAGCAATGCCCCTATATTCAAAGGCAGAGCTCTGCACTGCTCATGTCCCTGGAGCTCATCGCCTCAGCACCTCAACGCCTAGCTCAGGGAAACAGGATGCAACAAAAAAAATCTGTACGCTGCTTTCTTTCACCCTCAATGTTAAGAAGTCACATGTATAATTATACTACTTTTATATGGGGCAGATGTATAGTCATATCCTGTCATTCTGGTTATATTTAGCTGTGCTCTCAACTGGGAACAAAACAAAGTACAAACGGATATAAATTAGGCCCTCACAAACAAGAGGACAGAACTTTGCTCGCCTTGCTTGGAAAACTCACTTCCAACCGCTTCTTTTCCTTTCTCAGCCTCTTTTTAACCACAGCCCTGGAGATGAGTAGCGATAACACAGACTCCCTCATCTATCAGACCCAGTCTGAAACAACGGCTGAAGCAAAGCTGACTACATTTCAGTTCTGGATAAATTTATAGTGTATCCAAGCGTTTCAACAAAAATGCTTGCACTCAAAAATATGGAAAAGTAAATAAATGTGAGGTTGTTGACCTTTTCTTCCAGCAGTGAATCTCTGCTCTTGGCTTCCAGCAAAGATAACTCATTACTGATCTTTAAAAGCAGGTTTTCAAGTAACCCCTTCTATGTTTCTATGTGCAGCTCAAGTTACAGCTGCCCTTCTCACTGACTACTCATAAACAGAGGGAGAAATCCAAATCATGGCTTTTTCATGGAATCATAGAATCATTTCCATTGCCAATGAAATAACACATAAATAGGACAGAACCTCCAGTGAGCTGGGATAAAGACACTGGCACAAGGTCTTCGGTCTGATGAAAATAATTATAGCAAGAAAGTAAAAAGATCTTCATTGACGTTTTAATTTTTTGATATTTCTCCCCAGTCTGCTACAGGGCCTTCTATCTGATTGACCATCCAAGCAGGACCCAGGCACAGTTTGTATAAAATAAGTAACAGTAGCCAGGTAACTGAGGTGAGGCAGGAAATGTGGGCTCATCTTTTTTTCCAAAAGTCTTCCTCTTGGGAAAATCTTAGCTCTAGGCCACTGAATTTCTACATTTATTTTTTTCTAACATATTGATTTATTCTGGATTATTTATAAAGGCATAAACAATTTGGAAAGGGAGTTAGTTTGACAAGTCTAGATTTCAAAAATCAGTCTGTGGAACCAAAGAAAGTTGCTCCGCTGGTTCCACATGAACACAAAATATGGGTTTGAATCCCTGTTCTGCTATAGTCCTTTGCTGTGGAACTCATCCCTTCAGCTCCATACTCTGGCCACCTTTAAATGCGACAAGATAATGACATTTCAGGCAGAAATACTGTGAAAATAAATGTTAATGACCTGAGATACTCAGATATGATGGTAAAGGGTTAAGTCAGTGCCATAATTAGAAAGGTAGACAGCTGGGAGTGAAACGATCCTGCTGTGATTAATTACATGACACAGACACAAGAAAAGGCAATCTCCCAGGCCTTTGCAGACAACTCTCCCAAGGGGAGAGAAAAAAAAAAAAAGTTAATTTAAAGCATTGCTTTCTCCTCTGCAATTGTTGTTTTAGAATTTCCACACTCCACAGGCCAAGAAAAAAAACCAGCCAGATTATTTTGCTCTTGCCAAAATAATCTCTCCCGCAGCTCTGACAAATCTGTGCTGTGCATTTGGGCCTGCCTTTCAGTTTTGCTTAAATTAAAAAAGAGAACCCTCAAAATAGCAAAATTGGCATTTACAATAAAATGCCTTTGCTACTACAGAGCCAAGTCAGAATGAGACATTACATTTACTCCACTGCCCTCCACCGGAGAAATGTGTTGGCTGAGATGCCAAGATAACGGCACTTTGCAAGAGATCAAGTGGTTTCTCTGGAGTGTCTGAACATCTGCACTGAAATGAACCCCTCCCACTGTGGTTCCCCTTCTCCATTCCTTATTTCTCCGCCTGAGCATTAATTCCCAGCTCCTCCACAGGACAACGGCTTCTTGCTCCAACAGACAAGCATTTGATCCAGCATCTTGGAGTCTTCCCCAGCCCACTCCAACCACACAAAGCCAGTTGTATGTCAGCATGACCATCCATCACTTTCTGGTTCACCTGTGTAACCAACCCTGCACTGCCTAAATGGATGAGAGTTCCCCACCGTCATGTTGAACTTGCTCTTTTCATGTTGCCACTTGTCTTTTTGTCCGTCTGTTTTCATCTCCCATATGGAATCATCTTTCCTACCTCATACGTACATTTGAATTCCACTCTTCCTTCCACATTTATCCCATCTGCTGCTGTGTGCCTGTCTGAAGGGTAGCCCTGGCTACTTTTCCAAATATGGATCACAATGTGGCATCCACTGCTGTGTGAGGACACACTGACTAGACTGCAGGGATGGAATATCGAGCTTTTCTAAATGAGAAAATTTAATTCAGAAGAAGTCCATTCATTAACAGAAAATAACGTCATGTGGGGTCAACAGAAGGAGGACTTCATGTGGGAAAAAAAAATGCAGTAAGACACACTGAATTGAAGAGGTATGTAGGATTGCCCCCCTGTTTCAGGAGCCTACGCTCTTACCTGTTATAACTATGAACGAGATCAAAAAACATCATGTCTGTAGTGTTGACAAGCTTGCACTGGACAGGCAGAAACTCTCCATCTGCTGAGCACTGTGGTGGGCTCTTCTCCCCAAACCCATGAAGAATGCGACGGTCTCGGATCTCACAGTTCCCTGGACCTGACAAGGCAAAAAAGGTAATGTTTACTGGTGTTTTAACTTCCCACAAACAGCTGATTAGCCACCCCATGGTTTGGAAGGGCTATAGATTCATTACATTGAATATGGACACCTAGGTGCCTCATATTCTCTTTGTAACCAAAGGAAATAGAGATTTAAACTCCTCAGTTAAACACCTGTACTTCTGTAGGTAAGTGTAGGCTGCAGTGTCCAAACTCCTGATCTACCACTTTTCATTCACACCAAACCTTCCCACTCTACGAACCCCACTGTTTTGTTGAATATTACTTACACCGCGTTGGCTTTCCTCTCTGCCTGGTGCCATAAATCTCCATTCCTTCTGGATCTACACACCAGCACTGACCCAGTTCCGTGTCACACTGCACCGCATCAAATGCCCCCGAATCCAGGCACTGAGGGATGTAGGAGATGCTGCTGCTGTTGATGTAGCGACTGACCAAGATCCTCTGCTTTTGTAACTGGCAAAAGGATAAGCCTGAAGTACCAGAGAGGGGCACTGTTAGAGAAAGGTACTTGTTGGGCACTGAATCATTTATTAAGGCAACATCTGAGCTTTCTGAGAGCCGCAAGTTCTGATTCTGCCACTCAGTGGCATGAGGACATTGATGGACTTGAGGTCATGAAAACTGGTATACAGAAACCCACCACAGATGGGGTTGAAGCCCTCCAACTCAAAAGCCAATAAATTAAGTTGATCTTTCGTGATTTACATTACTGCGACCTTCATGAATACAGATTATGCAGGTGTATCAGGTTTCCACGACAAGCTCCGAAGAAACTCCAGATCTTCTATGAGAAAGATCGAGCAAATTGCAAGAAACTAGAGTCCATCAAAGTCCAGGGCAAACCTGTTCTTGATTTCAGCAGTTCAAATGCAGATTTAAATGGCTCTTTACCCAATCTCAACAAAAATAGAAACTTGTGACTTACAAGATATGGGATATCCATTCTGTTTGCTGCCAGGTACCTCAATGCCATTCTCATCCACACACCAACAGGAAAGACCATTCCTACTGCACTGAACTGTCCTGAAGAAGATCACAAGTAATATATTTCACTGTGTTAGCGACAGAGTCCTCAGTCAGTATGGGATATAAACCAAGACATAAAGCAAGCCAAACAAGTTCAAGTACTCCAACACCGCAAATAATGGAATCAGAAAGGGCTGTGTTTATCGTAACTCTAAATCTACCTGATGGGAGCTCTTAATTCTAGTAATTCTCTGAAGTCTTCAGGAATTGCAGATAAGTGACTTGAAGTCAGTCAGGAAGCAAGCAGGTTGGACAGAATCCTGATTCTCAGTATTCGAGAATTGCCACACTTTTTGAGACATTTTTGAAGTCAAATCTAGCATGGGCTAGGTCCTCCACCCTCGGCAACAGTAAGGTAATAGTAGAGAACATTACAACTTGCACTCCCCTCAACCTCACCTTTAACTCATTAACTTCATGCATCTTCAAGCAACACGCTGCTCTCTAAACCATCGTTCTCCATGTGCTTTAGTTCCTTTACTGCCTTTAGAAGGAAACGCGACTGTGCCACTTACAGCAGGGTGGATAACTTCTCCAAGTCAGCTTGGCTCAGCTGTGCCAGGTGGCACACTGATCACAGACCATGTGTCCATGAGCACGTGTGGGAAGACAGCAGTTGCATTACACAACAAGCTGCACCAAGTATTTAACACGCAAATAACGCAGCCGAGATTAGCCTATTAATATTAGCTTGACCTCATAACCCAGAGATTATTTCCAGCAACATGGAATTCCTTCAGGAGAGGCTGGATCTGCAACATGGCTCAATGAAGTCCCTTCAGTCTCCTGCACCCTCCAGTCCACTGACACGGAGGCTCTTCAAAACCGAAGTTAAAGCTTTCATTCATAATGAAAGGTCGTGTCACGTAACAGCAGAATAATAGCAGGGATGAGTACCTGAACTGGCCATCTTCTGAGCACTGAGGAACGTAGTTTTCTCCTCCTGAAAAAGCCTTTTCCCTCTGAAGTTCGCATGGACGTAACGGTTGGGAATCTGTCTGGTACTCTGAAAGCAGCAAGAAGGTAAACACGTAAGGGTGGTTTCACCACAAGCCTCTTCTTCTCAAAACCCTGTTAGTGCCAACACCGTGCGGTAAAAGTCCCAGGTTTGTGCGTCCCTGATTATTTCCCCATTGCTCCTTGCCTACATTTTTGTATGGGACAGCACAGGGAGGTACTGAGCGCACTCGCTGGGCTGCCAGCTGCAGGATCAGCACACGACGGAGGTGCTCCTGAACCCCTTTCCCAGGCCTGTATTTAATTAGCTTCAGCTCTGTTCTGTACTGGTATGGCTATCATTTTCTATGTACTCAGTTAATTGTGGCTATCACCAGAAAACAGCCCTTTGCCATAACCTCACGCATCACTATTAACACTTTAGGAGTATTTATTCTTTAATGAAGCTAAGTTACTCACTATTCTACCAAAAGGAGAGGTATTTCTTCATAGGCTTATGAAAAACCTAAAAAGAATCAACGTCTAGCAATGTCTAGCATCAGGGTAGATCATACTGGGAGGACTTCTCAATTTTTAGCAGGGCAAGTGACCAAGTGATGCTGAAGCCACCTAGCAAGAAAACAGTCGACTCCTCAGTTCTTAATGCACTCAAAACCACATTTTGATGCTCTTTTAGGAGAATGATGATATTCAGTAAGTTCTTTTGTACAGAACAGATTAGTCGATCTGACACTTTCTCTGTCAATACATGATGAATGTCATGCTCTTAATTCCATTGAGTAGTTCTATAAAAATACAGCAAACAAGGATAACCATAGCTACAGCGATTTAGACCAAAGTTTCACTTAATCCAGTATTTGGTCTGAGCATGACCATATACAGTAGTGCAAATAAACCATAAGTATTCTGAATACTTTGACAATTTGCAGCTCAGGGATTTCTTTAACCACAGATGGTTTCTGTGCACCCAGGATCACTGAATCACTTCTGTTCCTATGAGTTTTCACTGTGTCCCTTTAAGCCCATGTGAAATTTCCGTGAGACCGTACAGGGATTTTAGGTTAGCTCCCCCATAGACATCCACACATAGGCAAACCTCACCATTTTCATCTCAAATGTGACTCCGAGCCCATTGCTCTGGTATGTGTGGAGATCCCTTTGTACAGTGCTAGAGAGGGTCTACTAAGATATCTGAGTTCAGAGAATAATGGAAGATTCAAATTGATTGTTGTGCAGGACTGTCAAACTCAGACCAGGGAACTGGGGGCAGCACTCAGATTGTCCGGTATCTTAAGTCAAAGTTCAAGCATAAACTAGACGACAGCACATACAAGTAGAAGTTATAATCTTAGGACCTTCACATCCCTGCAGCACCACCTTTTCTTAGTCAAGCTCCTTCTCTAGCCCAGCCTCCTCTTCCAGAAAACAGTGTTTTTTCCACTCAAAATCCAGGTGTACCGAACTCAGATAACCCTGACCGTTTAAAGATCCTTATAGTTTAGCGTTCAACCTGCAGCCCAAGCCCACAGCACACAACTAGCTAAGTTTGCGATGTGCGAGACTTAAGACCATTACATACTTCGTCAGAACCATACACGGAGCAGCACAAAGAGCGCGGCCGCTCCTGGACACAGGCAAAGGAAAAGAACAAGCGTACTTACCGAATATATTGGCTGCTGCTATGCTAATAAAGCAGCAAAGAAGGGTGCAAAATGGGACGGAGCCCATCTTGCGATGGGAGAGCTCCATCCCCTTTTGTCAGGGAGGCAGCCCGGCACCCGCCTTTTTATAGCGACCATCATGTGGACGGGGTCACTTATGCGCCGGTCGACTGGCTGCAAAATGGGGCGAGTGACGCATACGATGCTCCTGAGAAAACCACAAGAGACCTGTTCACCTGGAACAGCCCTGGTGGTTCTCGTCCTCATTCCCGCTCCAGGGAGCACGGCCGAGCCCACTCATCGGAGAGGAGAACAAGCGGCAGCAGGCACAGGGGGGACTTCGTTAAACCAACATGCAAATTGAGTACATCATTGACATGACCCCGGCCAGCGCTCTGTCTCTCACCTGCATTGTGGGTGCCACCAGAATTTGTGCTTTATGTCAGAAATACACATTTTTGTGTCTCCAGAGAGCCCAGCCTGTCGAGGGGACAGGCAAGAGTTAGGCCTCCAAGCGCTGCAGCACCGGGAGCAAATACAATTCATAACGTGGTTATTTATGAAGTGAAAAACAGGATGGACGTAGCTGCACTGACTGTGAAGGGAATTGAGGGTCGGAGTCAATTGCATCCGACCTTTTTCTTTTACTCCTGCTTGCGCCATGCACTTTTATAGACACTTTTGTACCTGACGGGAAGCAGCTCGGCTTCCTGGGCTTCGTCCTTCAGGTGTAAGATCAGCATAACCATTAAACATATTAAGTCCAGCTTTTTGGTACTAATTACATGCAAGATGCTCAACCTAAAACATATCAGAAATATTGTTTCCTTGGTTTCAGAGTATTTAGGGGACTGGAACACCTCTTTTATGAAGAAAGGCTGAGGGACTTGGGTCTCTTCAGTCTGGAAAGAAGACGGCTGAGGGGGCACCTTATCAACACTTATAAATACTAAAAGGACGGGTGTCAGGAGGATGGGGCCAGGCTCTTTTCAGTGGTGCCCAGTGACAGGACAAGAGGTAACGGGCACAAACTTGAACATAGGAAGTTCCATCTCAACATGAGGAGGAACTTCCTTACTTTGAGGGTGGCAGAGCACTGGAACAGGCTGCCCAGAGAGGTGGTGGAGTCTCCGTCTCTGGAAACATTCAGAACCCGCCTGGAAGCGTTCCTGTGCAACCTGCTCTGGGTGACCCTGCTCTGGCAGGGGGTTGGACTAGATGATCTCCAGAGGTCCCTTCCAAGCCCTCCGTTCTGTGACCATCTCTTACTTGTCCACCTCTTACAGTCGTCAGTTAGCATTTACTTGCACCAGGAATTACAAGAACTCACCCTGACTTATGTAAAGCTTGTTGGTTCAGAAGAATTCACTAAATAGTAAGAGGAGCACATGTTTGAGGCTCAGCTTCGGCTGATTTCAGGAAGAAGTGAGAGCAGAACTCTTGTGTGTGGTTCATGGGGACTAGGCAGTCTAGAAACGACTCTACTGACACTCTCCTACAGACCAAGACTGTGCTAACAGCAATTCAAGCATCCTTCCGTCTAGGCTGCAGATGGCTACAGTGTTTGATATGTCTGGTAAATGTGATCCCAAACAGCAGTACAATCTTGCTTTAGCATCGTTAACCTTTTTAAAACGATTAGGACTACATTTGGATTCCACTTTCAAGCAACTTACTCTGGACTTGAGGAAAGTCAATTGTCCACAGAAAGATCAAGCTGGGAAAAGATGAAGAACGCATTCAGCATACGTGACACAGCAAAAAAAGGCAACCTTCAGAGGCATAAAGAAGAAGAGTCCTGTAACAGCCCCGATTAAGCAGGAACAGAAAGAAAATGAGTTTCTGGATTAGCATAGCATTTGTAGGGAAACATACAGGCAGAGCAAAGGAATGGGACTGAACGGAGAATAGCCGGCACTAGCACCGGGGGGGTGAAGCAGGAAAGATGAAAAGTTTGACCATGACGTCCGTTTCTGACTCAAGAATACTTCAGGAGGCTCAGGGTTGTGTCTGGCCCCCAGCGCAGTGGGGCAGATCCAGGAGAGCACCAAGAGGCAGCCCAGTGTCAGGGGCTCTCCAAGGGCAGCAGCGTCGGGGCTCACGGGCACAACGGTGTTTCCAAGCCACGGAAACACAACCAGAGCGTGAATGTGATACCGATTCAGTCCACTTTTCTAAAGTTAGTAAAAAAAAAAAAATGTAATTCGGGTTCCTTGCACAGCAAATGGGGAGAGAAGCAAGGTCATTAACGCAGGCTCCTCTGTTCTTTGCTACCACAGGTCATTAGTAGCTGATAACAGAGTAAGGCAGACAGGAAACCAAGGAGGTATCAAAGGGCTATTACTAACAGAAAGAAGCACAAATCTGCAATATCTACATAATGTTGATTCCAAAGATTACTTTTATTTCCTTCAGAAACACGCAGAAAACAACCTCTGGACTCTGCAAGTTGGGAAGAACAGCCAAGTGTTAAAAGTCTCTTAAAAAACAAAGTGAGAGAGTGAGTTTTGGCAACTGGCATCACTTAAACCACTTCTAGACGTGCGTCAAACCAAGATGGGCATCTCGATACACGCAAGTTCAATGGGATGCAACGGGCCGTGGATTAAAAAAAAAAAAGAGAGAAAGAAAAAAAAAAGTAGTTTATAGAGCACTATGCACAATCCACATTCTTCACGGAAAAGAAGGCACTTGTCATCTATGGCTGGTCAAATTCAAATTAAGAAAAGTCTCACTGAATAACTCTCAGTGTAAGGACAATTGAATTGAACTCTATTTTTAGCACCTGAGAAAACAGGGAAGAATATCTTAAAATAGCTCTCCGATGGAGGGGAGGAGTAAGTGGAAAAGGTCCCTGTGACCAATATGGCCTTAAAACTAACACGTCTTCAGAATCATTGCTCTAGGGCTGGAAATGCGGGTTTCCTTTGTTGTACACAGCGGCAAAGCTACTTCATCTAGACTATAATTGTTGGGGGAAAGAAAAACGTCAGTGTGATGAAATATTGAAATCACAGAGCTCAAGGGAGAAGCAGAGCCTTTAGTCATTCTTCCAGTTTTGCATCTGCTTTTTTGGTGGAAAAGACGGTTTGTGCTACTGCAATTTTTACATAGTCAAAAGCCCAAGGGTAAATGATTCCTGTATATGAATACATAAATACCTATAACCCACTGAAAAGTTGCTCTCACCCAAATAAAACTTGAGCCTGAGAAGTAAACCTTACTTTAAGACACCAACTTAAGGGAGCCTCCTGGGTGAAGCAGCAAATCGGAAGCAAAAATTTTAGGACTGAAAAACATTGTCAAACTATGCCCATATCAATTAGTTCACTTATTTTTCCATAATAAACTGCTTTTCTATGTTAAATAAATCACTAATCATAGAATCATTTAGGTTGGAAAAGACCCTTGGGATCATCGAGTCCAACCATCAACCCCACTCTACAAAGTTCTCCCCTACACCATATCCCCCAACACCACATCTAAACGACTCTCAAACACATTCAGGGATGGTGACTCCACCACCTCCCCGGACAGCCTATTCCAGTGTCTGACCACTCTTTCTGGGAAGAATTTTTTCCTAATGTCCAGCCTAAACCTACCTTGCTGCAGCTTGAAGCCATTCCCTCTTGTTCTATCGCTAATTACCTGTGAGAAGAGACCAGCACCAACCTCTCTACAGTGTCCTTTCAAGTAGGTGTAGAGAGTGATGAGGTCTCCTCTCAGCCTCCTCTTCCTCAAACTAAACAGTCCCAGCTCCTTCAATCACTCATAAGATTTATTCTCCAGACCCTTCACCAGCTTCGTTGCCCTCCTCTGCACTCGCTCCAGCACCTCGATATCTCTCTCGTATTGAGGTGCCCAAAACTGGACACAATACTCAAGGTGTGGCCTCACCAGTGCTGAGTACAGGGGGACAATCACCTCCCTCCTTCTGCTGGTCACACCTCATATTGGACAATCGTTTCCCACGTTTTAAGAAAACTATGTAAAAACACAGACTCACACCATTTGTTAGCAACTTACTGCGCTTATAGCTAGAGGAGAACTAGGTTTTACGTTTGGTGCGTTTCTTCCAAGCATGAGACGTTTGTCTCAATCTTCTTCGCAGGATTTTGACAGATAAAATAACAAGACCTCGTGAAGTACTTATCTCTATCATCTCTGCTTAAGTTTTAAGAAGTCCTCATGTGTTATGAAATGAAAAGATGTCAAGGAAAAAAAGCATAGCCAAAAAAGAACCCCAGATAATACAAGTTTTAGTCACTTCATACGTGACACGTTCTCCAGATTGAAAGAATGGTGGGGAAGTTGGCCAGATCAGAAAAATGGTCAATCTTTGCAATCTTTTTTGTATTATAATTTGCCAGCTGGGAAGGTGCCTTTGGTGACAAACCCAAAGTAGCTCACGTAAGAACATCTGAATTTGCCTTTGTCCCTGCAGAAATGAACCATTTCTAGGACAGGTAAAATGACGTTTTTCTTACTTATCCATTGGAGGTAACACAGAATGGTTCAGGTTGGAAGGGACCTTAAAGGTCATCTAGTTCCAACCCCCTGCCATGGGCAGGGACACCTCCCACTAGACCAGGCTGCTCAAAGCCCCATCCAGCCTGGCCTTGAACACTTCCAGGGATGGGGCATCCACAGCTTCTCTGGACAACCTGTTCCAGTGTCTCACCACCCTCACAGTAAAGACAGTTTTCCTTTATCTAGTGATGCAAGGTAGAAAAATGTTTATTTTATTCTCACGACAAGTGGCATGTGTTGAAACCCCAAGTCAGTTCTGCAACCCGCACTGGTGCGACGGATGGATTTACACACCGAATCAGCCCAAAGCCTGACAAAATCAAGGTGACGGCGTGAGAAAAGGCACCGGCAGTCACAGAGGACAGCAGCAGGGTGCCAAACTTCTGGTGCTGGTCGGACAAAACCACTTTTGGTCTTTTCGATAATGCAATATTTAACCTTCTCTGAACTGAGGGCAAGAGCATAGCAGCCAACAGTCAGAAAGCGAGGTGGAGGACACACACAGCTCTTCCTGCCACACAACAAAGCTGTGGAATTCCGTACGCCACCCCACGGGGCGGAGATGAACGAATGAAAAAAACCCAGATTAAACTCACAGAGCGCAGATCTGTCAGTGACTGATAAAATGGATGGTCTTCATAAAGATTTTGGTAAAGGAAACCTCAGCTTACCCGGCATGAAAGACGCATTAAGGGAAAGACCAAATTTGTATACATCATTTATAGTCAGTATGTTTCTACAGTTGTATTTCTACTGCAGATAAGACACTGAACTGGCTGGGTGTTTGGTCTGACGCAGCAAACCTCTTCTTTAATAAGTTCTGCTAATTAGAAAAAGCATTTTAGTGTATTACTCCAAGATCTGAATTTGGCCTCGTATCTTAAATTTGAGAGACTGCTTTGAGACTGTATCTTCAATAACGATCAAAATATCTGTTTCAGAATTAGAATTTTGAAATTTCTTGCACATTGACGATAATAACTATTTTTTACTGTGAACAACAGAAGAATTTCTCTGTGTTAGTAACTCATTTGGATTCTGTCTGATTTCATTCCCCTGCCGCTTACATCTTGTGCCCTGCTCCACAGGACGTCTAGGACAGGATCTTTCTTAGCGTCCTTTGCTTATTTCTTTCCTACCACAACAGTGTCCTCAACAACAGTTTGTAGGCAATACTAAAATGTAAGATATCACTAAAAGCAAACCGAAGTTATTTTGTAATGACTTTGTACAAAGGCACAAAACTAGAAACACCCTCAGGGGGCAGATGCACCTGCCCAGAAGAAGAGACGCCATCACTGTGAACACGTTGTTGAAAGATATTGTCTTTTGTCGTGGTTTGGGCAAAACCAGGACACCTTTCAAGAAACGAGTACATTGCAAACCCTGAAACTGTTGAACAGCAAAGCAGTTCAGAAAAATCTTCTAATTAGTTTGCCACACAAGAAGTTAATTCTGTACTGGAACTAGTTTACTGACTGCATAATTTGCCTACAGGCTAAAATACAACTGAAGATTCCCTAAAGCTTTGCGATGTATACAAATAAATGAGTATTGATGACAGCATAAAACTTAGAGATGACCGGCTAAAAATGCCACTGAAGATTCCCTAATGCTTTAGGACACAGACAAGCCCTCACCAGCTCCCCGAAACAAGAGTCCACTGAATGGGAGCCCAGGCACGTAACAATCTCAACAGATCTTTATTGTATTAGAATGCAGTCAACATTATTGCTATTATAAAAAAAAAAAAAACACAAAACCCCAACAACCAAAATAACCCCCAAAAAACCAAAACCCAAACCAAATCACAGAATAAAGTATTTTGCTTCTCTCATAGAAGATTTAATAATAGCGCACTGCTGCCTCTCTGAGAGTGTTTAGTGACAATACACTGACGCACGTGGCTGCAGCCGAACGGAGGTGGCTCGGGCCGGCTTTAAAGCAAGGCAGGCTGCTGTCTGGAGTCAACAGCAATCGAACTAGCTTTAGTTATTCAATCCATACAATAAGGCTCGGCTCATCTGCTGCTTCCACACAGGCCCGGTGCGTATGGAAAGGGAAATTCGCTCCCGAATGATTTTTCGCGCTAGTTCGTTTTCTCCATGCGATACCCAATTTTGTATTTCAGTTGCTCCGGCTGGCGCAGAATGGCTGCCAAACGCACAATCTGCTCCCTGGGCAGTGTATTTTCACCATCATTACATGCTCCAAACTTGTTTTCCGTATATAAACAGATATACACATAGTGTATAATACTTATTGCTAAAAGACAGGCCCCCCCCCCCCCACACACACACACCCAGGACATAACATAATATAATAAAAAACATTACTGAAGTATTTCAAACATCCTCTGTAAAATGATCGCCTAAAGCCATATGGACTCAGCACAACAGAAAGAAGCTGATTAAATGTGAGACGAGCAATGGACATTTTGAAAATTATTAAGCCTCTGACATTAATAAGCCCTCCAAAATTAAGGTGCACCTACCCTAATATTTCTAAGCAGTAGAGAGAAAAATCTATAGTTCCAGTGTTCTAAACCGACTTGCAAAGGTGGGTCCCCTTTGCAAACGAATGGCATCATCGCGTGCACCCCCTTTGCACACCCGCACCTCCGTGTGACTACTGACAAGGCAAGGTGGTCACGATGGCCCGATGGAGCGTTTCTTGTCACGAATCTCCAGTTTGCAGAGGGCTTCCCACCCCCGAGTTTTGCTGTTGATTTTTACATCACGCTCCAGTTCAGTTCAGGATCTGTTTTGTGTCATTTAAAGCTTCATTGAAGAAAAATAGTTGCAGTTCCTCTTCAAACACAAAGGAAAAAAAAAATATTCTGGTTTGCGAGCACCAAAATACTTTTATAATTTTTACTGTGACATTCGAGCGACTCCTTTGCATCCCAGCCTTCAGTTTGGCCAGGAGCACTGGAGCCCAACGGTGCCAGAGGGGCTTTGCTCTAATATTCATTCAAGTCTAGTCAAGTTCGAAGCCAGATGGGAGCAGAGGGAGTTTTGCACCATTTGCAGAAGAGGCTTACAAAAAGAAGACAGCAAAAAATCTAAAAGATTTTGATCGTGGTACACACAATCCAACCATACACAGCTCACGGGACACAAGGAAGGAGAGCTTTCTCTCCAGCTGCTTCCCACAGCAGCCAAAGAACCGGGCATAGGGACGGAGAAGCGAAACCCTCCAGGCATCACAGAAGAAGAAAGAGTGCAGAAAGCTGGAGAAGGAAAGGAGAAACAGATGCAAGCTGCACAACAGAGGAGCACGTGTAGAAGCTTAGAGGCAAAATTAAGAGACAGGTGGATGTCAGCCACACAAGAGGACCACACCCATGGAAGAAGTTTCAGTTCTTTGCCACCCAGCAAATATGCGAAATCTATCAGAAAATTGCAACCTGTATTCTTTGACTATTTTAAAGAGGACCACAGGCTTCTACCACTGTAAATTACTCCACAGCTGTACAAAGATCTATGCATCTAAGGCCAGAATATCCAAAACATGGGCACTACTCAACCTACAGCTACCCAACAACAGGACTAGCAGGAAGCATCTTCCAACCCATTCCCTGCCATATGACCTGAGGCACCTCCGTTTTGTAAGTGAAACACAGGGAGCCCCATCATGCGATAGCTGGTCACGTCACCAAGACCACGTTTCATTTGTAACTGCAAAACTGATGTCCTACTGCCATCACTGCAACTGAAAACACGGAATTCCTGATGTAGATGCCTATGGTATGGTCGCAGGAAGGAGAAAGCTTTGAAATGAATCACCCTGATACCTCCATTAAAAATTAAGACCCCAACCCTCAGATAAAAAGCTGGGCATTTAAAGGCTCTAGAAGTTTGCCATTTAGTCCTGTGAAATCTCAAGAGGCTTCTGTACAATGGCATTTCCCTTTTGTTTATTACTATTAAGAACTTACATTGTTAAAAGAAGGCTGCAAATTTAATTTTTTTTTGTACTTTTCTGTGCACATGTATCAAAACCAGTCCTTACATCGCCATGTACCATTTCTTCCTCAGAGAGCGTCTGCCCCCTCCACCATAAAGCACAAATAATTGCAATTCACACCTCAATAAATGACGTTGCAATAAGACTGCGCGAAGGTCCCTGGCTCATTTACAGAGGAAGACACATGGGAAGCGATGCCTACAGGAACGAGATTCTCGCGATAAGGCCAACCAGGAGAAATACCGGTACAAGCCAGGATGCGTTGTGGTTTGACTGGCGCACAAGCAAAGCAATCACTTGTAGGTTACATTCTGTGCAAAACACTTCGCATTCTTATGGCACTTGAGTCGTAAGTGTTTAAAAAAAAAAAAACAAAACAACTTCAAAAGCATCCCAAACCTTTGAATACTTGAGAAACTGGGGCCAAAACTAACGTTCACGTCTTACAGAGTAACATCACAACTTGCGCAAGCAACCTCAGGCAAGTCTGTGAAGCATTCAAGCGATACGCAGTGTATCACAGCACCGTCCATACGGACACTGAGATTGTATTCCTTAGAAGATATGAACGCCTGCAGCAACTTTTATAATACGCGACTACACAAGAAAGGGAGATTAAAAAAATACTGAACAGATTATTTGTTTTTGTAAGCACAGTCCACCCTGAATAAGGCCAGATCCTGAGGGACAAAATTATATACTCATGTAAATTTAGAGACCATTACATATACAAACAGAAGACAAGTGAAAGCTACATGGGCAGCTTTAACTTTGTCCTTACGGTTTCCTTTTCAGGATACTATTCCTGCATCTCTGCACCAAGAATGACATCCATTCTCCCACCTGGAATCTCTCGGTCCACCTCCAACTTCAACATTTACAATTATATTACACCACACGCATGCACACACATTGCATAATATCGCTACAGTGTATGCGGTATAAATTATGTAAATACACTCCACTTTGTTTCAAAGTAATTCCTCTGGATTTACACTTCTCTTATACAGTACACACAGTACCACATTCAAGGCTATGCAGCAAGTGAATAATATATAAGAGTCTCACGTATCCAAAAGCAAGTAGGTCACTCCACTATTCATAGTTTGAAGCAGTTATTTAAGCATCCAACTATATAAGACAGAGTATTTTTATTTATTAACAGTTGCTACAAAAATGTCAACAACTCCTCAGCTCTTATGTTCTTTCTGCATTATGAAGTTGCCAATCATGATTCCGTAATTAACTTCCACGTTACCATACAGCTCTGGAGTGCCTGCTATAAGCTTGATGTGGCAAGACTTTTTAAATAGCAACCACTCTGTAACAGGGTTTTACATTTCGCTTTGGACATCACGAGTGACAACTCACTTCAGACATGGCAGACAGACGGGAAGCGTCAGGGTAGGTTTATTTGAGCAATGAACCAGCCACGCTGCTTTCTTTCTCCATAATGGTTTTACCACGAAAGTTCAATGCACTGGTTGGCAAAGTCTTTCCCACATATTCCATCTTTGGCACGTTTTTCGGTTTTATGCATCCTCAAAAGGCAATCCAAGATTTTTTGATTTTTTTTTTTTTGATGGTCTGTACATTATAACAATCACTTCTTTTTTACATTTGTACGTAGATCAGGAAGAAAAGTGGAAAATGGAGAGTACGCAGAATAGTTTTAATAAACAGTTTTACATACAGTACCTTACATATAGAACAGTGTGTTTGCAAATTTAAATAATTTTTGAATGTACAGTGGCTTGTACTCTTATCAAAAGGTAAATTCAAGTTTACTGTCTATCGGTTCTAAAATGCATTTATACAGATAACTAGAACTGATAAACAGACGTGAGGCATAAAATGTTCAAGTATCTTAATGTCATCAGTTAAATAGCCTCCTTTTAACAGTCATATTTTACAAATTTCAAAACCTGTACATACATTATTTTCAATTTTAGAAACTGCTTGTTAAAAGGTAACATTTCATGTTAACCACCAGTTCTTATAGTCTATTGTAATAAAACTAGACATGTGTAGATATAAATGTATATAGTATGTATATACGTACACGTGTATCTATACACATATACATACACATACAAGTATGTACGTAGCACTGGGTACAGTGGCAACTTATAAGCACAGGGAATGTCCTGGGCTCAAAATCCAGCAAGAGCTAACAGAGCAAGTAGGTTGCCTTTGGTTTCATGACGTTTCATTCACTGAAGCCGAAAGATTTTTATAAAAACCATCTTGGATAATGTATCTTGCGACATTTATTCTAGTGGTTTAGTATTATTCACAGCCACAGACAGTTTTGCTGCTCTTGTCATTCCTCATCCCAGCTGAGGATGGTAAAGTTTCAGAGGGCCAACACCAGAACAGAGCTATCCAGGACAGAAATGGTACCTTAAATCCCAAATACTGCAATAGAACATAAAAAAATATAAACTAGATCCAATTTTGGATGGATTGCTGGCACCAAGTAGGACTTTGGAAAGAACCTTCATCTAAGTCATAATCAAACTCTCATCCCAGTGGTTTTAATATTATTTGGCACATCTGACCACTATTTGCCACTTATGTTTTAAAGGAGCCTAAGGATGCTGTAATAAGGATTTCTATTTAAAAAAATACTTTAAAAAGGAGACCATAAGTAATTTCTTTCAAAAAAATCAAAGCTAGTATGTTCATTTCCCTGAACATACATGAGAGAAGGAAACATTCTAAAAACTTTCCTTGTAGAGAGGATACAGATCTCTCTGTGTCTATCTTTCACTAGCAAGATAAGAGGAATTCATTAAAAAAGCAGTTCCCAAGAATTTTTAGTCAGCTGAATTCTGTGAATTTAGAATTTTTTGCCAAAGGTTTCAAAATAGTAGCATTGCTCTTCACAGAGTTTTAGTTTGTTCAACTTTCTTATATAGGGGGATTTTCTTGTTTATCATGTTAAAATCACATCAACATTTCTCAGTATGCAATATATTACATTTTGAAGCTTGGACATGGAATACTCAGATTTTCAATATAACTGATTCCTTACTCTAGATTTCCTCTCTTCTCTCTCTAAAGCTTCAGGCTATTAATGTAATCAGCAAAGAACCAGATAAATGCTCAGCTTTCCGCTGTCTTCCTGTCAGTCTTGTGGCTAGTAAGAAAATTCACTGTAAAGAACCTATTTTTATTTCTTTATTCTTCCTTTTGTCATACAGAGCAAAGTGTTGCTATTTGCTGTACTTTCCCCATGTCAATTAAGAGCTGTTTGATACGTCGCTTGAGCTGAGGCAATCTTGCCAGAGGATCTGGTGGTTCCAGTTCTCCAGTGAAATCAAGCCAGCTTTCTAAAACTGCAGAAGAAAAAGGAAGAAGTTGATTAGAATACATCTTTGAGAAGCATTTTTCATAAAAAAATAAACTTTTCTTTCTTACTGTCTGTCTTTTATGAGCAGGGAAAATATACTGAGGCTGTGATTTTTATTTAGCAGAAGAAATGTTTATTAGGGAAACACGAACTAATTCTGTGTTTCACTTAAACAACGCAAACGTATCTTCCAATTTGCTTGTTACTAGAAAAAGGTACCTGGGAGCAAATTATACCCTTGGCTAACAATTTACAATCTACACACACAAAAGAAACCTCAGTTCACAGCTTTCTGGCTATGACAGTTCTGCAAGAGAAAATGCAATCCTTATATGCAAGACTTGCTTCTGTCACTTTAGCAGGCTCCTGTTTACAAGGTCCAGGTTACAGAATGTTTTTTTTCCCCCAATCTTTTTCAAGGAATTTCTATGCTTGTAGAGACAGAGAAGGGGAAAGGTCAACTCTGTTAGCCTAGAAATATTGCCTAGTACAAGCAGGAATATTGAAAGCAAAACTGCAAATGGGAATAAGATAACTTTATTTGTCAAAATATCATTAAGGACTCCTAGGACCAGACTACAAGCTCCTCTCATTCTTTATTTCTATGACTGCTGAGTAAACTTACATGCTCTAAGATTTACTTCTACACTACAATCTCATTCAAGTTTTCTCACGAAGCCTGATTTGTCTGCCTGAAACTAGTTACTTACTGATATATAGCAAACCAAAGTTGAAGGCAGAATGAACGCTTTTTTTGTTTTCTTAAATATTGTCAAATACTAGAACAATCAGGCCGAAACCACTCCAGGCGTATACAAATCCACCAACTTTATGAACCACGTCTGGACAGAGACAAGTTATCTAAGATTTCTGAAGTCTGCCTAATATCACAAACTTGAGCTACGTTTTCAGGGGCCCTGGGTGCTTAAGGTACTTTATTGGGCATTCAAAACTTGTGGAAGGGGGTTGGAGCATCAAGGGTACAAGCTCTGGTCATAATATTGGGTACCCAAATTGGAATACAATACTTAAAAATCCATCCTCCGTGCCTCAGATCACCTTCAACACGGTCGCTATGAAAGATGCTGTTACAGGTATATTAACAAGTATCAGGCAATGCAGTTACCATCAACTTCTTTTTCAATCAGGTCCATTCTGCTGGTGACTTCGTTCTGTACATTCTCTATATGGGTAAGGAGATTTAGCTGCCATTGAAGATGTGTGTCCACTTGTTCTTCTGAGCCTTTTCTTTCATTACAAACAAACACAGTGTTTCCTTCAGCAGAATTCTTCTTCACAGGAGCAACAGAAAGAAAAAAAATTGCCATTTAAGATGGTTTTTTTTGTTTTCTTTTTTTTTTAATTTCTGGTGTTCGTTTCAACACTTGAGTCACATGATGAACTATGATGTCTTAGAATTGTACTTCTGTCTACTTGACTAAAAGCACACTCAAAGAGTCATGTACCATGACAAATCAATAAACTAACACAAGCAAAATGCAAATTCCATAGAAATGAGCACGTACAGCACTTGAGGAAATGAGGTAAAATGTACCAGCTCAAGCACTTTGTTTAATGCAGTAAGCCTGACTGCATTTCTGTGCCCTTCTCATACAAATCGTGGCTTAAATCATTAAGTGCATTGCTCTACTGTCACCAAAAGTGTGCAAAAACCTTAAGGTTTGTTTCAACTTCAGCCAGAGAATGAAGGAAAACTCCCCAAAATGCGGTAATATCTAAGATATCGAAGTCATTATTTTGCTCAAATAAGCTGGCTATTCCATTTGCTGATGAAGACAAAAGACTTCTCTCTTCCTACCATCGCTATGGCCCCATATAACTTGCAAGCACAAGCCTGGGACAGAACTGAACACGTTTCGGGATAGTTACAAGGGCAGTAACATGCAGAGCTGTGCAAACACAGTATCTGAGGAAGACTGACTTCTTTGAAATAAGATCTTCACAGCAAGTTCCTCATCTTTCTGTATTTGACATTTCAGCTAATGGAAATAACCAGAGGAAGTATACCAGATTTAATGAGTTAAAATGTTCAGCATCTCCATGAATTAACACGATTCATAGTTTCTGTTTTATATCTGCTATGACTTCATAGCTCATGAAGCTCTTTCACTATTAATGATTCTGTTTTAGGGATTAAAACACTGGATACGTGTGCTCACACAGTGTAAGTTCACGACAAATGCCAGAGGAGTAAATTTCATCGTATTAATCCACTTTTCTGATAAAATGCTCAGCTAATTTTTTTCCATGTCACATAACAGACTTAATACCATTTTTTCCTTCAGTCTTTTTCTTCATTTCTTTCTCTAGTGAAGAATGGGAAGAATAATAAGATAGGGGAAGAAGAAAATTGTGACTGATGGATTTTAAGTTACTTCTTAAACAGTCACTTTTTTTGCTTAAGACTTAAAATCAATTAAAAAAAAAAACAAGTCAAACTTGGACCAACCTGCTGGTAGCTTTAAGAGAGGGTCCTGGAGGACAAGTATTATTAATACTCAAAATATTAAGTAAAGGACTTAGAGTTATTTACCAAAGATAGATTTTGAAAGTCAGAAAAGCCTCTAAACTCTCAAACCTTTCAGGTAAAATCTTTCATCTCTCAAGGCATCAGGTTTGTCTCAACAGTGTTTTCCCTATTCAAACTATTAATCTTTGTAAAGGATATTTTCAACATAAATAAGAAATGCCCTATTTCTTACAATTTTCAGACCCTCTCTAAAACTATGAGAGAAGACTGACATTTTTCCCTCACTCTGTAAGGACCCAAGTCCATAACTGTAGAACCAAGATCATCTGTTAGTTCATTCTTTTAGATGCCCACATGAATATATCTTAAAGATAAATAACTTAATATCTAAATAACATAATAAAATATTTTATTTTCCTTTTAATGACCTCTATATTTATTCGAAAGGTTAGTAAATGCTCCTTGGAAAAACACCCTCAAGATCAAATAGGTCCTCCTCTAAGTGATCAATGGAGGCAACCAGGGAGCGGTGGCAGAGGTAGCATGAGAAGCAGAGCACAGGATCCAGCTCACGAAGGAGAAATAAACAGGAGGTTCAGGTGGGAAAGGCTCGTGCTTTCAGAATCGAGAACAAGGAAACTAAATACAATTTTAAAGATGATGTGTAGTCCAAAAAGGATCTTGATAATAGTCAATCTGAACACTGTTTATAAGAGAAAAGAAGATATGTAACGGAACTGTAGATTAGGACAAGACAAAACAGTATGGAAAACCAGAATATTTAAGGCTCTGAGGGATGCCAGAAGGGAGACTGCAAAGCCCCAACCAAAACTTTGACAAGGAGAGGTGAAGAAGGCACCTTACAGAGAAGTTGGTTCGTGTACAAATGGCACTTCAATGTCAGTATCATCACGGTTTTAAGGGAAGTACAAACAGGTTCATGGAGAAACCAAGATGAGCTTTTCAATGTGTATTATATTTAGACAGGAAGCCTTATTTCAGCTATCAAGGCAGACTACTGACAACAAGGTCAACCAAGGTGTTCCAAAGAAGAAGAGTATTCTGACGTTGCCCCAGTCAGATCTCTTCCTAGATACACACTTCTAGAAAACTCTTGTTTTGTTTCACTGCTCACATGTATTTTCTTTTAACTCTAAAAGTATTTATGCTATTTACAATGACAATTTAAGCTATGGTTTGAAGGAAAGTGTACTTTACACCACTGCATGTCTCCTTACTATACAAACTGAACATAATCATGCAATTTAGCATACAGTTATTTCTAACTAGAATGAGCCAAAATTTTCCATTCAGACTATATAGCTTACATGTCACATTTAAAACTAAAATTACAAGAAAAAAAAAAAAAAAGACTTATCTTACTCATTTCTTCCATACCAGAAAGTGTACTTCCAAAGGGGGATGAGTTGGGCCATTTATTCTCACACAGTTGATATTGTAGAAAACAGAAAGGTTTGTTTCACTTTGTTTTTTGCTCAAAGAGAACTCATCACTAAAACCAGACTAACAAGTTTCAGACCTTTTCCAGAGTAATGGATTCAAACCATTAATGCAAAAATGAGAAAGAGATGTGTAAGCAGCCAAATATAATCCTGACTAAAAGCCTGTGAAACGTTTGATTAGAAGAAATATGCAATATAAAGGACTCAAAAGATGTTGCACATGAGGTGAAGTTAGTTGGTCAGTAAATCATTACGTGTGGACAGAATTCTAGATAGTGTTGCTCTTCGAACAAGAATATGGTACAATAATAAACACTGTTACAAATCTCAGTTTAACACCACCACCAAAAAAACCCCACACACAGAAAACAGAATTGAGAGAAAAAAAAAAGCTTGTCTCGTTTTCCTCACCACGCAAAAAACCACCTAAATTCTGTTTCAAGACTCTGCATTTTAAGCATAGGATTGTTTCTTGGCCCAAAAGATTAGATTAAGCATAAACAGTTTTAGCATAGGCAATATTTTAACCATACTTTGCATTTCATTCACCAGCTGAAATGGGTATACTTCACCCAGAACTTTTTCAGTGATCTCAACTTTGCTTCTAATGATTTCTACCAACTTATTTGATAGAGTATGTCGACTTACAACAATGAACATTTCTAAATACTTGAATGTGGTGAGTTTTATCAGATTGAACATATTTTTCCAACTAAGAAACTACCCAGATGAAGAATGATACTTACCTGCTCATTCAGGCCATCATCTTTAAAAGAATATTGTAAACAGTTTTTATTCTCAGTGTGAAATTCCTGATCTTCCTCGAAACTACTTGTATCTTCATCATCTGAGCTCATAAGATCAGTGACTGCTTTGCAGTCGTGACGAAAACTCTGTGGTTTTTGGTAACTGTGCTCACTTGTGATGTATGTTTCTTCCATCTTCTGGGGTATACTGGGCGGCTCTTTATGGTTTTGACCATGACACGTCCTTTCAGTTGGATTAACAGCATCCGGCAAAGTCACTAATTTTTTCTCTACCCCAACAGTTCTTTGTTCTTGTTCTTTTCGCATCCCTGAATAAGCCCAGAGACGAAGGTCTGGGTGATGCTTATTTCTGCAACAAAGGGGAGGAAAAAAAGCAAATTATAAAGAATACCATTTAAAGCATGGAACTATTAAGCATCCACAGCTGCTAGATCACAGCTATCAATAAGCACCATTATCAAACATGTAAGTATTCCTAGGTCACGTATCAATTTAGGATAAATCCAGAATGTCCATTTAACACAAAACTGAATATTAAAAAAATATCACCACTAATCCCAATATACCAGATCCACTCAGGTTCTGAACACCGAACTCTCACTGAACCTGAAGGTACTCTACATCCTGCACTTGAATTATTTGCGCTATTATACATGAAAGAAGTTTAATGTGAGATAATAATGCATATGGAACAATGGCAGTCTGTGCTACCTGAATATATAAAGATGGAGAATAAACCCTGGACTGATACTTACTTTAATATCCCAATCTTCAACTGCAGTCCATGCAGTATTTCAGTCACACCATATACATCTGCCAGTAGGTGATGCGTTGACACAATCTTTTTGGCATTAAGATGAGAGTAGTTTTCTTTCAAAAATGATAATCCACACATGTGTCCATTGTTTAGCCAGTCTTTATCATAAAGATATTTGGCACTCCACCTCTGACCTGCGGTAAGCAATAAACAAATTGAGGGCCATCTAAAGCCACAGCAGAACTGTATTTAAAACTAGAATGCTATAATTATATGCTGTACTCTCCTTAATGTCTCCCAACAACCATGAAAGAATGATTCAAGCAAGATCTTGCTATTGATATTTTAAAATATAGCTCTCATGGATTAAGAGGAAACTCTTAACACGTACGAAAACAAAAATAAACCTGAAATCTCAATACTTTCTAAATGGCATTTGAAATGAAAATCTAATCACCTTTATGATCAAAGTACATGATGTTAAGAACTGGGCTATCATCAATCTAACTGCCAAAAAAAAAAAAAGTTTAAATTGGCATTTTATTTATCTAACTACTGCAGCTTACTTTTAAAAAAAAAAAAAAAAAAAGAAAAAGTTACCAAGAGAAATGTTAGAGAGTGGATTTTATATGGACATATCCAAAACACCTAGTTTGTTTCTAAAAGACAAATGTTTTGCCTCAATACTGAAAAGTCAATATCTATTTTGTAGGAATCAGGAACAGGCTTCCTGAAAAGCAGCCATTTCAAAAGTTATCTGACAGCAGAGTTCCTACACTCTCCTTTGAGATGCCTTTTACCAGACACTACGAGACAGGACACCGATGTAAGTGGGCCTTAGGTCTCCCATGCCATGGTACCATCTACAGTCTTAACCCAACAGGCATGAATGAGTATTTAGCTAATGCTTCTATAGTAACTCAATAACTATTCAAAGGTAAAAAATAAAAAAAAAAAACCTGAAAAACAAAACTAGAAATGTGTAATGCTAATTACGCCAATATTATTGTTTACAATGAGGAACCCAGACAAACAGACTGACTAGGACTGCAGTTTCTTACACTCAATTTCATATCAGACTATCATCAGATACAGAACAAAGAATGGGTTGATGGAAGCCCTTCGTACCTTTCAGGACAATACCCTGTCTATCTCCTTTCTGCCCATTATCCCAATACACTTTAAAATACTGACATTGTGAATGGCCTTTTTCTCCTGACATAGAAAGAAAAGAAGTGATGGTTAGGAAGGGAGAGAAGATAAAAATTAGGGACACAGTCTCTGCATAGCAGGGGATAACGAAGTACGTAGTACAGTGCAGGAAAGACACAAGACAAATTAGTTGGTTTTAATACAAAAAAAGCTTGACTGCTCAAAGAACATACCACACAGTGCTATCAAACAAGACTCTATACCACTCACTTAGACTCAGACTGGGGCAAATGGAAAGTCACATCTGTCCAGCTCTATTTTCCTAAATTTTCTTCTCAAAAATAACTAATAAAACTTGTACTGTTTTATACATCTGCAAACAGTTTTCAGATTTCATCTTTTAAATTCAGAATGAAAGTACATTTGAGGATGTAGTCTCATTTCCCTTTTGAAACAGCTGGACTGCTGGATATTTCACCAAAAGACACGTACATGAGTTTGTATAAATTGTCAGGAAAAATACTAAAAATTTTCTTCCAAATTGTATAGTTTTTCTCCAAATAACTGCTAAGAAAAACAGGTTTACGGACAGAATCATTTCTGAAATCAACATTTTCCTCATCAAATTAAATCAGCTTAAAAGTAAATATATTTTTCCTAATGCTTAGCATTTCAAACTTATCCTAACAATCCTAAGTTCAAGATTTGCTTTGTGCACTATCATTTACCATAAAAAGGGCTAGATTTTTTCATATTTTACAGGTTCAGTTCCACACCTTTATTTAACACAATTCTGTACAAATGCAAGCATTATAAAATTGCAATTGATGTGAAATTCCATCCACAGCATACTTGAGTGTACTGTAGTAACGAGTCCTTTTTCTCTAAAAAAATATTCAAATGAACAGATGTGATGCCAAGCAGAGGCAAAACAGATGGCTGAACAAGAATGATTTGTTTAGAAAGATTCTTCAAACTACGATGACATGAAAAAGTGCTAAGGTTTTTGGGGAAAGAGGTTTTGACAACTAAAGTGATGGTAATTAAGATGATGAATAAGATTTAGCAGAGCTGAAAAGATGTTACTAACAGGAAAGTAAGTTTCTACTCACAGCCAAACTTGGAATACTTCTTGCCCCAAAGTATAACAGATAACACAAAACAGACAAATCTTTAACAGTTTAAGCAATGCATAACATCTCTGCTTAAAAATCCTAAGCAGACCATTGCAGATAAAGGCGCTTTATCCCTACCTGGTGGATCTCTGCAGATGTAACAGATGTACTGCTCTGGAATGCTGTCCTCCAGCAGTCCCATGCACACACTGTGCTGCCAACACAAGCACTCTTCACACTGACATCAGGGAAAAAAAAAAAAAAGAGCAAAAACTAAAACTGAGATAAGTAAATTAAAAAAAAAAAATCAGAAGCTATTTCTTGTCAAAATGCAGAGAACAGCAGTTTAACTTCAATATCTGGTTTGAGTAAGATTATTTTAGTTGGGCAATTTGTGTTTGGGTAGGCAAAGACATCAAGCTAAAAAATAGCTCTAGTTCTGGAAGTTACCTCAACCACAAATTCCAGACTGGGGAAAAAAAAAATTGAAGATGTAATATTTAATAATATTTTATTACAACATTCAGTATTTTAGCACCTAAATATTTAGTAGTGAAACATAAGACAGGAGTATAATATTACAGTAAAGTAGAAAGATAATGTAATACATTACAGCATAACAGTGAAAAGTAGAAAACTCTTCAGTTTAATTATTTATATTTACAAAGCATCTCTCCAGTGCGCTAGAAAGATGTGTTTTTAATATCGCACCAATGGAAAATCTAAAAGAAAAAGAAAATGAAGAGAAAATGAAAGAGGAGAAACAAGAGAATAGGAGAGCAAAATAGAAGTGGTAAGACATGAGGGTCTAGAAACAGCAAACTGGTTGGTCTCAGTGAGACAAGGCATGAAGAGGAAAAACCAGGCTGTCATTGGACTTTAGAAATGGGCAGGAAACTACCACTTAAAAATATATTTCCTTTTCTCAACTCTGTGTTTGCCTGTGTTCTAAATATCTGCTGGTTTACTACAGAAAGTCTCTCCTCTTTGCTTTGACATGCTTTTGAGATTCATCAACCTATTCAAAACACTGAAGTCACCTTTCCTCTCGTCACACTGCTATGGCTACAATGTCCTCTCCTCTCTCTGAAGGTTTCTACACGAGTCCATTTTTTCACATTATTACCATAGCTGAACTCCTGCTTCGTCCCTCCAACACAGCACAGCCTTTCAGTAATGTGTTCCCAAGGACAGTCTCTGTGTCCTTCACTTTCAGGTCTTTCTGTCATTTCCAAAAGACTTTAAGTGACAGCAAGGAACTGCCTTCCTCGCCTTCCTTCAAATCTCAACTAAAAAGGCTCTGTATTTTCAACAGAAACTGTACCACATTAATAGTTGAATACAAACCTGTTTTTTGAGTGCAGGGAAAAAAAGAAAACACGCAAGAACTTCATGGCTTTTATAAAGTTACTGATAACCGAGTTCTTCCTCACTGTTGTTTGCATCTGATCTAATCACTGTATTATGAATTCCTTGAGACAAAGACTTTAAATTGTTCATTACTAGATGGGAAATGCTCCCCTCACTGGAATACAAATAAATAAGCAGCAGTAGTTGCAATCCACCAGCACCTGAATGCTATGCAGACATTGTATGCTCAAAGACTTTAAATTGTTCATTACTAGATGGGAAATGCTCCCCTCACTGGAATACAAATAAATAAGCAGCAGTAGTTGCAATCCACCAGCACCTGAATGCTATGCAGACATTGTATGCTCCTCTTCCCTTTTTTCTACACCAAGTAAGGTTTAAATTCTTAGCAGTTTCTAAAACCAGGCAGTGATTTCTAGTTTGAGAATTGCTGTTCTAAAGATGAAGAATGCGTATCACACACACACCACAGTGATAATATTAATGTCTGTATAACAGAGATCTTGGATACAGCTGAGGAACATTTAGAGTGAGCAGAGTGGTTTCTACAATTGGTAGCGCAAAGCACAAGGGCCAAACCAGAAGGGCTGGTACAATCGGGATGGTCTGTAGACAGAAGCGATGATCTGTGTGTGGGAGAGGATACTTTATTCCAAATTTATCAACTGGCTATAAAGAAAAACATTACCTTTCCTTACAAACCTGTTCTACATATCAATTTGTTAGAGAAACCCTGTCCTAGAATAATAGTTCTGCATACATGGAACAGAGTCACGCCAAGTGCAGAACGTCGAAATACTTTGTTATCATCGTTCACTTTATTTACAGCTTTCTACATAACTTCGGTCTCCAACACATCAAAAGGGCACCTTCACAAGCAAGAAATTCACATGGAAAATACATCCCCCCCCGAATTTCTTTACCTGAATCATAAAGCCATTTTCTTCATCCAGTTCACAAATGCATCTAACAATTTCATTGAGAGCATCATCTTCATCCTGAGACTCTTCAAAGTTAGTTGAATCAAAATCCTGATTGTATTCATCACCACTAAGTAACAAACTCTCTGTAGAGGAATCATCCAAGAACTCCACATCTGAAAGGTCTAGTAAAAATAAATGCATGTGAAATTTTGTCTGCAGAGATGCAATATTTTATGGAGATAAAAGGGAGTTTTGGCAGTTAAAAATCTTAACCTGCATATAGCAAAAATATCGCTCTCAAACACACTGCTGGTATATTAGATTTCTTGATGAATTCTGCAAAATGCCTTTAATATCATCTCCTCAGAAGCAGAGTAGCAACACTTAACCAAAACAAGTACAATGCAGAACAGAGTGTAAGCATTTTGGTTTAAATAGATGAAGTAAAATCGGTCACCGTATTTATAGCTACAATCCCAAACATAAACCAAATAATTTCCTTCAAAACTCTCTTTCTTAAAGAATTAAACCTACAAACTGAAAAATGCTCTTCAGCCAACCTACTTTCTCCACTAAGGTCAACAGACAAGATAGCTCTTGGATACTGGTATGATGTATTCTTCTCTGAGAACATGCTGCGCAAAGTCAGAGAGCTCCCCGAGGACCGTGTTAATGGAGAGGAGCACCTGTCCAAGAACTCAACAGAACTATCTTCATAATCTGAATAATCTGCAAAGTTAAAAGAAAATAAGTCGCTGTTATAAAAGTAGAGAAAAGTTTATGACAAATGAAAAAAAAAAAAAGAATATTTAAGTATACTGCAACATTATGTTCAGAAGTAAAGCATATCAACATTGAGGCATTAGGATGATGAAACCGTAAGTATGAAATGGCAAAAGCTCTTCATAACATATTTTAAATTCCAGTGAGAAATATAATGAAGGTTAATAGCTAAGACAAGCATTACCCCTTTAACTTCCCCCATCCCCCTCTATGAATGTACAGAGGAATAATTTTTCCTAGAAGATTATATAGTCGTCTGTTTCCACAATTCATCCTGTACCATCTGCAATCCTTAGAGATGCTGCTGGTAGCTCTCTCGTTTTGCCTTAGGTCTGTTTGAAGCACTACCAACATTGCTACGTAGAAGCAATTGCAGATGGTCCTGTCAGGTTAAGTGATAAAAGTTCATCTGCACCACTGCAGAGGGGCACAGGGAGCCCAAAGAAAACCCTTCTGGGATGCTCCAAAGCCCAGCTCAGGAGCCATCAGCTGTTGATGGGCCGATGGCTGCTGGGATGGGCGCGGGACCATCCCAGTAGGGTATGCAAAGCCCAGAGGAGCATGATGAGCAGGCAAACAAACACACCCTGCCCAGGCCCCTCCCAGGGATGTCCCAGCACTGCCATCACTCCATTATCCAGGTGTGAAACCCATCACAATGTGTTAGCCAGAGCAGCTCTCCAGATCACCTTCTGGACTAACAGCAGATGCCTAATATCTAATCTAAATCTCCCCTCTTTCAGTTTAAAACTGTTAGCCCCCGTCCTATCACTGCACTCCCTGATAAAGAATCCCTCCTCATCCTTCATGCAGGCCCCCTTTAGGTACTGGAAGGGCTGGCTATAAGGTTTCCCTGAAGCCTTCTGTATTCTAGGCTAAACAACCTCTCAGCCTCTCCTCCCAGGTGAGGTGCTCCAGTCCCCTAATCATCTTCATAGCCCCCCTCCTTCAAACTTATTACTTTGAATATAAGCGAGTAATTTGATTTCTACACATTCATCCTTCCGTAATAAGCATGCCTGCTACCAGCTGTATCTACAGTTTGCTTGCAACAGGTTCTACAACATGCGTCTCTTGTAAATACCTTTCATAAAGCCACTGTTCATATTTACTTTCTCCTGTCAGAAACACACTGACATGTCTACCACGTTTCCTAAGTATATTCACTGTAGGGGAGTCATAGAATCATAGAATCATTTAGGCTGGAAAAGACCCTTGGGATCATCGAGTCCAACCATCAACCCCACTCTACAAAGTTCTCCCCTACACCATATCCCCCAACACCACATCTAAACGACTCTTAAACACATTCAGGGATGGTGACTCCACCACCTCCCTGGGCAGCCTATTCCAGTGTTTGACCACTCTTTCTGAGAAGAATTTTTTCCTAATGTCCAGCCTAAACCTACCCTGCTGCAGCTTTAACCTGTTCCCTCTTGTTCTATCGCTAATTACCTGTGAGAAGAGACCAGCACCAACCTCTCTACAATGTCCTTTCAAGTAGCTGCAGAGAGGGATGAGGTCTCCCCTCAGCCTCCTCTTCCTCAAACTAAACAGTCCCAGCTAAAGTCAACTCAATGAGCAGTTTTGTTAATTACTTCAAGTCGTATCATGTTGACCTCACTGTGACAGAACAGTGTGACAGAAATTACCCACCTTCTGTGTTACATGGGTTTTATATGAACATTGATTGACAAACGAGCATATAGTCAGAGCACAAAAATGTTTCTGTTGGGATTTTTTTGTTTGCTTTAAAGCCTTGCATAAAACCTGTCTGGAGCACACAACATGCCCACTCCCTCTTCTTCCCCAAGATGCCTCTGTTTGATTCCAAAGGAACGGAGAATGCCTCACACCCTTTCATTTCTGCCATGACCTGAAAGTAGAGTGAGCTTGTCTGAGAGAAAAATGACTTCTTTTGACAGATCATTTTTCAACGGGCTTTTTCAAGGTCAGACACTGGAGTCAGAATCTGCCAGAGCATTTGTCTTCTTTTCTCCACCAGTTAAAAAAAAAAATCCAGGCAGACACCTTTGGATTTTTAGAAACAGATTTTCACAAGATGAATTTGCAAAGAATAAAATGCTCAGGTTTTTCCTCACACTGCTTTCTGCACCTGGATTTAAGATTTCTATTCTTTGCTGCATTGCGACGTATATAGTTTTCTCCTAATATTTACAATCATTGGATATGTACGGCCCCTAGCAGCTGGGACCTAATTGTAGTACATCTGCCAAGCTTCTAAGTTTCAAGACAAGTTGGCAAAAAAACCCCAGAGGAATAAAAAGAAGGAAAAAGAAAACAACCGCAAAACCACAACAAGCCACCTTACAACCTCAGGAAGATAAAACCAAAGAACAACACTGGGCACAAGAACACAGCTCTTATGTGAATTTGCAAGAGGTGCTCTATTTCATTCCATTTGGATGAATAGGGTTTGCAGAACCTGTTGCATGTGGGAGCTGTATGGAAGCAGAGAACAAGCTGCACCCCAGGCAGTGCCAAGCCTGAGACTCTCCGATCTCAAGCACAGCACTTGATGAAGTAGCAAAGTATCCCATGCTCAGATGGGAACCACCAGTCTGACCAGCTCCTCCCAAACCTTCTAAATCATGCACAACATCAGCCTTTTCTGATGATTTACCTGAATTCCAGAATTCAACACCAACGATGACAGATAACCTCAATTTACCCTTTTATTTGGAAATACATGAAACAGAAGCCTTGGGGAAATATTATGTCAATGTCTTCCCATTACAAAATATACATTTGTAGTTTTAAACTTATTTCAAATCTGTAGCTTAACTTGATACCTATTAAAACAGTTCTGCTCAAAAGATCTTTTTTCAAATATCTCAATCATTATTTCTTTTTATGCAAGTTATTTTTAACTTAGGCAAGTTCTTTTTCAAACAGTTTTACACCAACACTCAGTGTCATATACTCAAAGGATAGTAAGACCTATAAAACATTCTTCCCACTCTTATCAAACTGCACTGAGAGTGCTGCTGGGGATACTGCTGAACACAAGGTGATGGCACATTACATTTGAAGATCTTCCTAAAAACAGAACCCATGGAGAGTTATTAACTCACTCTGCCATGTTTTAATAAGCACAGAGGAAATTGCCAGGATTGCTTAGGGTCTTGAGGTTTTTGTTCTTTTCTTTGGTTCTTGCATAACCAGCATTTACCAGTACCTTCCTGCAAATGCTTAGATGCCTTCCTAGTGCAAGTAAAAAACTCCCAATAATTTTTAGGTAAAATAAGCAATTGAGGCTTATAATTTAAAATCGTATTATGCTGATATAAAGATGGTGAAGTACACAAAGCCTAGGTTATTGCAGTTCACATTCAAGCACTGAAGCTCCTTTTAATGCATAGGGTTTTTCAAATGCTCGAGGAAAAGTTTCTAGAAAAATCTTTGATAAGTTTTAAATTTTTGCTGTCTCATATTTTAAGAAATTTTAATCAAACTTTAATCTAAGTTGTTGTGACTGATATTTAGTAAAGTACACTCTCAACGTACATGAAAGTAAGGTCCTTTTTTCTAATTTAGAGAGATATGGATTTGATGGGTGGACTGTTTGGTGGATTAGGAATTGGTTGGATGGTCATATCCAGAGGGTAGTGGTCAACGGCTCAATGTGCAAGTGGAGATCAGCAACAAGTGGTGCTCTTCAGGGGTCCATAATGGGACCAGTACTGTCCAATATCTTCATGAATGACACGGACAGTGGGATCGAATGCACCCTCAGCAAGTTTGTAGATGAAACCAAGCTGAGCGGTGCAGTTAACACACCTGAAGGACGGGATGCCATCCAGAGGGACCTGGACAGGCTTGAGAAGTGGGCCTGTATGAACCTTATGAAGTTCAACAAAGACAAGTGCAGGGTCCTGGACATGAGCCAGCAATGTGCACTTGCAGCCCGGAAAGCCAACTGTATCCTGGGCTGCATCAGAAGAAGCATGGCCAGCAGGTCGAGGGAGGTGATTCTGTCCCTCTGCTCTGCTCTGGTGAGACCCCACCTGGAGTACTGTGTCCAGCTCTGGAGCCCTCAGTACAGGAAGGACATGGTGGATTGAGAGCTGGCTGTGTGACAGAACTCAGAGGGTTGTGATCACTGGCACAAAGTCTAGTTGGAGGCCTGTAACCAGTGGTGTCCCCCAGGGGTCAATACTCGGTCCAATTTTGTTCAATATATTCATTAATGACCTGGATGAGGGGACAGAGTGTATCCTCAGCAAGTTCGCTGATGATACCAAACTGGGAGGGGTGGCTGACACTCCAGAGGGCCACGCTGCCATCCAGTGTGACCTAGAGAGGCTGGAGAGCTGGGCAGAGAAGAACCTAATGAGGTTCAACAAAAGCAAGTGCAAGGTCCTGCACCTGGGGAGGAAGAATGCGAAGCACCAGTACAGGTTAGGGGTGGACCTGCTGGGAAGTAGTTCTGAGGAGAAGGATCTGGGGGTCTTGGTAGAGAGTAAATTATCCATGAGCCAGCAATGTGCCCTTGTCACCAAAACGGCCAATGGAATCCTGGGCTGCATAGGAAAGTGTGGCCAGTAGGTCAAGGGAGGTCATTCTCCCCCTCTACTCGGCGCTGGTGAGACTACAACTGGAATATTGTGTCCAGTTTTGGGATCCCCAATTCAAGAGGGACAGGGAACTGCTGGAGCGAGTCCAGCGAAGGGCAGCTAAGATGACTGAGGGATTGGAGCATCTCCCTTATGAGGAAAGGCTGAGAGAGCTGGGACTGTTTAGCCTGGAGAAGAGAAGGCTGAGGGGAGACCTTATTATGGCATATAAGTATCTAAAGGGTGGGTTGAAGGAGGATGGAGCCAGACTCTTTTCAATGGTTCCCAATGACAGGATGAGGGGCAATGGGCACAAGTTGGAACGTAGGAAGTTCCGTTCAAATACAAGGAAAAACTTCTTTACGGTGAGGGTGACAGAGCACTGGAACAGGCTGCCCAGGGAGGTTGTGGAGTCCCCTTTTCTGGAGATTTTCAAGACCCGCCTGGATGCAGTCCTGAGTAATGTGCTCTAGGCAATCCTGCCTTAGCAGGAGAGTTGGACTAGATGATCTCTAGAGGTCCCTTCCAACTCTGAAGATTCTGTGACCTGTTGGAGTGGGTTCAGAGGAGGCCACAAAAATGCTCAGTGAGCTGGAGCACCTCTGCTATGAAGACATACTGAAGACAGTATGAGAGAGTTGGGGTCGTTCAGGCTGGAGAAGAGAAGGAACCTTATTGTGTCCTTTCAGTACTTAAAGGGGGACTACAGGAAAGATGGGGACAAACTTTTTAGCAGGCCCTGCTGCAATAGGACAAGGAGTAATGGCTTTACACTGAAAGAGGGAAGATTTAGACTAGGTATCAGGAAGAAATTTTTCACCCTGAGTGTGGTGAGACGCTGGCCCAGATTGCCCAGAGAGGTGGTAGATGCCCCATCCCTGGAAACATTCAAGGTCAGGTTGGTCGGGGCTCTGAACAACCTGATCTAGTTGAAGATGTCCCTGCCCATGGCAGGGGGGGTTGGACTAGATGACCTTTAGAACCCAAACTATTCTATGATTCTATGAAATTCTATGATTCTGATAGGTATAGAAAGACAGTCTAGGTTCTCATTTTTAAATTTTTGAATATTTAAAGATGTTCTCAAAAAAATCAAACCCCACCATCAGCAAGATAAAAATAAGTAGTATTATTTTAAGCCCTGAAACACTTTTTGAAGTAAGCAGGCACAGTAGAAAAAAAATAAAGTTCAGTATTTGGCAAGAAGAAAAGACAGAATGAGTTTGCATTTGCCCATGCTGTTATTTTTATTGCCACAATGCTGCAGCTAAGACTGCACTGAATGCAAAAAAAGGTACACCAAGGAACCTCTAATGTGATTTTATGGTGGATTAAAAGCACCAAAGGACATGGAAAAAGGGAAGAAATAGAAAGAAACAGTAAAACTGTACTGGTCAGAAGGATAGTTAACATTTTATTAAAAAAGGAAAACCCCCAAATTGTTCAGTTTTTCCACAGAATCATGCCAAGAAGAGTTGCAGAAGGGATGGTGCTCCAACGGTAAACCACACTCTTACAGAGTACTTCAACAAGGAGGAAAAAAAAGCACCAAGCGGTTTGAAAGGGTTTTCTGTTTTGTTAAAAAAGCACAACCTTCCTAGAGCCTCGTATCTAAAAACCATATTACTTTTGTCCCTCTAGGGAATGGAAATAACAGAGAACAGAAAAAGATGACTGATATGATCAAAGAATCAGAATAGGGAAGTGAGACGAAAACAAATGGAATCACCATTTGTAAAGACAACAGCCAAAGCTGTTGCAAATGAGATGCCAATCTCAGCTGTTAAGGATTAACTGTTAAGAAGGGGCTACATTTTATACAGTAAACCACTGAAATTTCGCAGCAGACTAGGTACTAGAACAATTTATGTCCAAGCAAAATAAGCAGCACGTGTATACAGAGCTTCACATGAAGAATCTGAAGATATGAGAAGAGCGAGTGTATCTTTTGAAGGAAGAAAAAACATCTGTGAAATATATATGTCTATTATGTACAGAAACACTATAAATACAAAAACGAGGTCATAGACCTAAGTGTCCTTTCAACACTTAAGGCCAAAAGCTATTCTTTGGAACATCTAAAATTTGACATTCATATTGTTTAGACACAAGTTTTAATATCTAATGCCAGAAATACCCTGAGTGGTTTGGCTTTTTTTAAAAAAAAAGTAAATTGAACTTACCATGCTGTTTAGATTTCTTCTTTTTTTTCTTCTTCTTTTTCTGTTTTGATTTATGATCTTTCTCCTTTTTCTCTTTTTTCTCCTTTTCTTTTTCTTTCTTTTTACCTGAAATAAAAATTAAACATTTTAAAACAGCAGTACCATTCCAAATTACTTGCTTCATTTGGCTTAACCTAAATATGACATTCAAAATCAAGTATTCCAGTTGCCTAGTCAGATGAAAATCATTCAGTTAATTTACTGGGTATCTTGGGCATGTCTCTTTCTAATTGCTGGTAGAATGGTTCAGAGAAATCTCTCTCAACAAACAACATTTTACTATTTCAAATATTTCCAAATGAGGTATCATAGTACAGGAAGATATAGCAAAGCACACAAAATAAGTGGCATTATTTAAATAGCTTATAACATCTATTTTACTTACAGCTTATAATAAAAAGATGTGAGCAATAGAAAAAGCTTTCAGAAGTGCAAAATTCAAAACTAAAAAGGATAACATCGTCTCAAAAACATGTGTTAGGCCTACAGGAAGTCATTTGAAGGGAATTTCAGTATCGCAAAACTAATGATGCTGTCAGCACTTTCTACTACACAGCAACATTCTCACGGAAAACTGGTTCTGACTAAAATTTATGATACGTTTTTACACTGCAGTTCACTCCTAAGCGCTGCTGGTATGCACAAGAGGACAAGTACTTTGTCTCAGAAAAAAAAAAAAAAAAAAAATCTATTTAGCCTGTTAATTCTCCCCAGACAAAATATATCCCACAATATTGTCACTCCATAATAATTTTCTAAGCAATCAGCAGTGAGATAAATAATGAGGAAATTGACTTGTTCCAGAAACTAAGTTCTTAGAGGCAGTATTTAAGGATTGTTGCCTGCACACAAATCAGAGTCTTATTATCTTCTCAGGGAATACAGAAACAGAACTTTTACCTCCTGGAAAAACAAGGCAGAAAAACTTCTGAATTCTTGTGCACCTCTAATAATTTTTTAAAATTTAATTTTTTAAACACAGGGTAAAACCGAAGACATCTTAATTTATACTTTCTTTCAAGAATTGCCAAACGTTTGGCTAGTAACACCCATTTTCTTCCCACCCACCCCCCTTACAGTCCCCCTCAAATTGGTCAGTACAAGGAAATTAGGGCAGTATCACTAATTCAACTGAAAAAAAAAAAAAAAAAACCAAATAAAAAAAAGTGCTTTTCTTTTTTAGGTACTATTTTGATCTTTCCAAATCCTTGCTCTGGGCACTTTCATTTTCTCTTATAAAATTATTTTTCCAATATAAACTTGTCATATATATAAAAACTGTTTTTAAGACCTCAAGAAACAAAAGAAGTGCAGCTGGGCCCAGGAAATATTTTACGTGCTTACATTTCCTCTTCAGAGACACAAGTATTCCAGATTTTTTTCCTTTTTTCCTAAAACTATTATTGCTCTGTACGTACCATATGTTGAAGAACTTTTGTCTTCCAGTTTTCCTTTTCTTTCCATTCTCACTGCACCTGCAAATTGAAGAAGAATACATGACATAAGTGTAATGTCTGGCTGATGACCCACTTTCTTGTAAAAGTCATTAGACCGTAAAAAGTCCTAATGGTACATGATAATAAGAAACACAGGAACAATGAAATTACTTTTAATGTCACTTTACAATTATTTTTATTGTCTAAAGCACTGGAAACAAAAAGTATTGTAGTTTACCAACTTCTGAGTGCTTGTCCTTCTCAATCACGTTCTTTAATATTTTCTCCTTCAGACTCTCAAAACATTTCTCCTTTATGGGCACAGAGCACTGTATCTCTGTCCCTTCAGAGCTCACTGATGTGGAAGACCTCTTTTTTTTACTATTCCCTTTGGGTAACTTTAGACTATTGGTTAAAGGCATTTCCAGATGCAAGGCATGTACATGGGACGAGGGTGCTGAAAACAAGAAGACAGATTTACTAGGCATTCCGTAAGGATTGCAGCCAGATCACTGGCTGCGTCAGATCACTGAAATGTCAAGTATTGGTAATAATATCATCACACTTAACATATAATTACTGTGTTTGAATGCCTAGGTCTTAGTCTTACATACCAGACAATACATGCCACAAAAGGTTTCTTTGTCTGTTTTGGAATTTGCACTCACTTTTAAACTACTTGTACTGTGCAAAGTCTACTTTTGCTGCTACTTTTAAGCCTTTTTGTTTCCTTTTTATTTCACCATAGTAGAAACCCACATCAACGGTAAGGGTTAAAGGTGCTGACATTGTCAGTGTTGTTTAAGTTAACATTCCATTATGTGACCAGCGAAACTAAGCTCTGGTACATTTTTAGTCCTATGTATAAAATTTATACTTCTGCTTATTGCATTTAATTGATTTTAATAACATTTAAATCATTCATTGTCTTTCATGGGTATATTTAATCCATATTTAACTAACATGCAAAATACTGTGATAATTTTTCAGAATTCAGCATCATATACTGACAATTCTTATCTTACGCTATTCAGAAAAGTTTATTTAGTGAAATACTTGGGTGTTTTTTAATCTTCATCTGATGCAAATTAGGAAATCACACGGCAAAAAAACCCTCAAGTTATAATTTTCGTTGGTAATATTTATGATTTGTAATCAAATAGGGCAATGGATTTTTCAAATAATCAAACTAGAATAACAGTTATTTATAAAGAACATTATTGAGGTCATTCAAAACTCTATTATTGCGTTCATTAATATTGTGAGAGCTTTCAGTTTCATTTAAACGTAATTAGGAAAGCCTAATCTTCATCAGTCCACTGAGGAACTTCAGGATCACGCCAAGGACACACTGTAGAAAACACAGCTCTGCAAAGCCCTTGGAGGCACCCGTCACCTTCGCTGTCCCTCAACACAGGGGCCCAACAAAACTATCAGCGTGTAAAAAACACTTGTGGGTTAAAGTGCTGAACGAAAAAAAATCCCGAAAAATACCTGCTAGTGGTCAAGATATTAAAGAAGACAAAATATGAAGGTGATCTGGAATGGGTTCTTTGAGCTCCCTCTTTTTTTTTTTTTTTTTTTTTTTTTTTAAGTATTCAGTAATAAAACAACAAGAAGTATTTAAACAAGCAACATTAAGATAATTTAGTAAATTCACCAGTCATAAAAGGATTCTGGGGAGAAGGCAACACCGTCTCAGGGTTGACTCCATATGGTGGCCTTCCAGGCTTGGACAGATCAACCCAATTCTACTATGATACAACATACGTGTTACATGGAACCTACTCCAGCTCCCACGCAGCCCCTCTCAGGATAACAATCAAAATGCCACAGGGCAAGAATGCCGCAGAGGCAGCAAGTGCAACAGCAGTAGTACATCGCCTACCACACCACACAGCACTTTGAAATGCCAGATGCTCCCAGCTATGGAATGCAAGACATCACCATACCATGCCATCCAGCCAGCAGCAGCTGCTCAGTTCTGCATTCTGGCTTCTAACACAAAGAAGACACGAGCTGCATGACCCCGGCTGAGGCCACCTGTGCCCTTCCACTCCTTCAAATCAACCATCTCACCTAAGACCACAATCCTTTCAGGACTGGTCTACTATTCAGGCTCTTGCCTTTGTCCATATTTCAAGCGGACTTAGCTTGCTGGGATACTTGTCATCCACACAAAACACTATTCAAATTATTCCTTTCTTGGGTTTCCTAATTAACGTTTGTCTCTGTTACAGGACTGAACTGCTTTGCCATCTGTGGAGCAACGAGTATATTTTAGCACCTCAGAAAATTAAAAGAGTGACACTTCTCCACATCATCATGCTATCAACGTCTTGTCTCGTTTCTAAAAAGAGCACAAAAGGATCACCCAAATGCACAAAATTTGGTTAGGTCACTACCACTTTGACGAAAAGATGTGAGAATACTCCATCCAAACAACCTCAAGAGAAATTTAGTCTCAATATGAGATGAATTAATACTTAAACTTCATTAATCAGAAGAAATCCTGACCTCAGGCATTCAAACATGCTCTGCAATTGATGATCACAACACAACAAACTTCACTATCTCAATAATTTTCAACACAAGCACATCTGACAAAGTAATCAGCTAGTAATTAAATAACTGTTTGAGGGAACATTTATGATGGGCAGAAACGTGCTACGGTCACACAAATATCCATCTCAATGACAGAACTTTCCAAACTGTCTGTCTATAGTAACCTGAAGAGAGAAATTACTATTATTCCTGCGTACGCTGCAATGTTATTCTTGGCTTTTACTTCTGTTAATCAGAAATCCTTCTAAATTCAGAATCCTAATTCTAAATAAAGTGTTAAGGCTTGCCAAGCTTGATTTTCAATTGTGCAATCACTTTGCCTTACAAATAACCACAAAATTAGACAAAGCAGACAATCACAGTCTGCAAGTAACAGATACCACAAGAAAAATACTAGTTTATAAAAATTATACTCTACTCTCTGGAAATACGACCATATGTTTTTTAACTGTTACTTTTAATTGCAATTTTATTCCTGTTAAGGAATTCCTTCTGTCTAGTCAGCCACCTCCCACGCAGTGAAGCGTGGGAGTTCTGCAACTACCACTTAGCAGAGAGAAAGATGCTTAGAAATTAGACTTGATAAACTACTGATTAGGTCATTGTTCTAAGATCAACTTGATCACCTGAAGACTGATTTCAGATTTAAAAAAAAAAAAAAAATAATAAAACACAAACCCCAGCAGTTTTCAGTCTGCTTTATGCCACGTGTCCATCGCCACCTCTGCTGGTCTGGCACGGTGGAGTGACACAAGCCCACGAGCGCAGGCACAGAACGCTCTGCCACAAGTGCAACAGCACAGACGGGCTTTTAGTGGTACTGCTTATTTCAGTGCAAATTAAAATAAACTGTACCACTGTGAAGCAACTTATTTTGTTGCATGATATTCTATTCCACAGCTTTCGATATTTTCTCAATTTGCCTAATAAGAAACGTGTCATTATCTGCATTAGTACACAACTTAAATCATAACATGACCAGCATAATTCATGGTTTTACCATAATTAATTTGCTGGTTGGAATTCCCAGTGCACAGGATGAATTTCATATCCAAATGCACTTTAAATACATATTACAGATTAATACCAGATCCTGCGCAAAACGATCTTTAGGAAGGATGAGGACATGAAAGGTTCTTGCCTCCAGCCACCTACGGCAAGAATCAGCTGGGAACTTCAGGGCAAACATTCAAATTAGGGAGTAAACCTGACTGTCAATAGATATTCAGAGTAAAACAAACAGCTCCAAAGTAACAAGAGCTTTAGTCAACTCGTCTAGATACCTCTTAAAAGCAGGGTAACCAATAACACTGGCAAGAGTTTATTAAAAAAAGCGACTGATCTCGTTCTCTGAAAATGTTGTGCATCAGCCATTTCTTGTTCCTGCTGCAGTAAACTGTTATCAATAAAATTATGTAAAAGTATACAGTGCTTTTTATTTTTAGCATAAGTGCAAATTTCTCCCATAGAGTTAACCTATTGTTACCCTACTAGGGAAATCATCTAGACTGAGCTAGAACAGGAAGTAAGAGCTAATGATAATAGTGTAATATTACTACTATAAATAGGATATTCATATTGTTATATTAGTAAATGTAACAATATTTGCCTTTTACTCAACTTTTACAACTTAGACTGATTGCTGAAATTATGTTTGCTCAATACATGACAGTTAAACTAACACAAACGGTGTAGAGTTACAGAAACCAAGATAAGTGAATGCAAATTTAAAGAAAATTACAACTACAGAAAGATCTGGACTTCATGTGGGCGGAACTGGAAAACTACAGTGTTTTGCGCGTGTTCAGACTGACTGCAAATGAAAAGCCTACGAAAGGCTAAGTGACAAAAAGCCAGCTATCTACATTTTAAGCAGTTTGGCAAATGAAAGCAAGGATTCTTAGTTACATGTGCAGTACGGGGTGATCACAACTAGGTCCGTACACCAGCTTAGGCAAAGCAGTACCTCTGTTCAAGAATTAACCGGTAGTGTACCAGTGCCTATCAAAGTGCTCACAGTACTTCCATGCAGCCTGTAGACTGAAGGAATTGATCCTAGTGCTTTTGGGCTGCCTTTACGAAATGACAAGTTGTTCGTTTTGAGCAATGATTTTGAGAAGGGACCTGTGTGTAAATTAATACTATGAGTTGCCATTTTTGCTTCTGCACTTCAGTGTGCCTCATCCCTCCCCTATGAAAACACCAAGTTAACATCTTTTGAATAAAGAACTCATCAAAATGCATCATTTTCAACAACATAAAATTATTTTTCAATTGACTCAATTGATAGCCCCCATCAGAAGTCTAGACTTTCCAAGCCACAAATTGCACCTCTGGGTCTAAAACAGTACAGCTCTTTTACAGAAGGGCTGGCAATCATAATAGGCTGTTTCAGGCTAAATAATCCCTTCATCTCCATAATTTCTAAAATTATCTACAGTTATCTGTTTCAATGATTATGAAGACAGCAGGTCCAACATAAGCCCACTTAGCCAACTCCATAGTGTTGTCAAAATCTAGAACACCAGATGTGCCCAGACTGCGTCAATAAAATCTAAACAGCAAAAATATCACAGAAGGACATAGATTTAAAATAGTTCTTTTAGATTTAAAAATGCAGACAATTACAGAATAATCTGGATTTGACACCAATGTTCTCAAATTGTAATCTACAGTCACAACGCGTAGCCTAAACAATGCAATATATTACATTACACTTAGGCAGGCAGATGTTCCTGCATAATACAAATTAACTCTTCCCAACAATTCCAAGCATTGACAGGAATGAGAAAGGAAAGCTTTGGACACCTCTCCTTTATATATTAGCTTGCCATTGTTTAAAGAGGTTCATTAGAAAAGGAAAAGTAGTGATAGAGGGGATTCTGTTTTTTCTCCTGAAGCATGCAAGAATTTAGTATAATTATGTGCGTTTAAGTAACATGACTTGAGAACCTGTGCTATTTCAAAAGTAAAAAGATGCCTTCTAAAGCAGAGAACACAACAAAAACTTTTCAACAGCAGAGAGTAACTCCAGAGGTTTCAAACCTGAATTTAAAAGCTACATTTTTCTTTTTCTTCAAGAAGAACATGAGGGGAGGAGATAAACTAGTTGCACCAGAGTTAGAAGCCTGATATGCACCCAAAAGACATATGAGCTTCAGTTAGAGTCCTAGAGATACTAATGACAGAGGCAGCTAGCTCCAAAACTTTCCATGAAATTTCTGAATTAAAGATATCACACTGCTCAAGGGTGCTGGGCTGCATACTTCTGAAAACTTCTAACATTTGGACAAAAAGGCGGTATGAAAGCTCAAGACAGAGTTCTAGTGCATGGAGGAAAACTGCAATACATGAAAACTGGGAACAAAACACAGGTTTGCCTGTAAGGCAAAAACCCAGAAGACAAAAAGGTAGCTGGAAAATGAGTTCCTTGAGAGCTTATAAATCTTAAAAGTATGTAGGTCCAAAAAAGCTCTCTTAAGTTCTAAATACAGTATAAACTGTATCCTCCAGCATAGGTTGCAAGTGCTTCCATCTTTCCATTCTGGACTCAAATAGTAATACCAGATCATTTTCTCAGGGAATGGCTTCCCCTGACACAAAGCATGTGGATGCGTCAAATATTTTTGAGTCATAAATAAAGGTGGAGATAAGTGAAACATACTGTTTCTTTTATTAGACTCATCTGTGGCGAAGATCAAGACTCAGTTCAACCAAACAGGTGCAAGCCTACTCATGGATGTGGGGTTTAGAACCAGCTCATTCAGAGCCCCAGCCAGTCCCATGACGGAAGTGGACAACAAAATAAATACCTGTCAGCATTACCAGCTACGCATTAAATGATCCAGAAAACACACCAGAAAAGCCAGAAGTTAAATTCCTAGTAACTGAAATGAGTTCTAATAAACAAGAAACAGATGGCAGTTGGAGGCTGTTAGTTTCTTTTATGAATCTTGTTCTATGAGTGGGCAAATATACATCTCCCAAAAGCATTTCTCTTAGTGGCAAAACACATGAGAGAAAAGGACTTTTACAGAACTAATTTTCCCAGAAATCTGCAATTCTACTGCTATGTAATATATAAAAGGCAAACGAACATTATCACATGGTTTCGCTCAAGAAATTAAATAGTATTTTCAAAAGCTTAAGTGGCAGCTCATTAGAAATTCCCGTAACCCTTGTTTTGACAAATTGGTTTAAGAGATTAATAGATTTTTTTTTTTTGGAGAGCGAGAGAAAGGATAATTACAGTCATCTATTTTAATCTACGCAATATCGATCCAAGAATCCTACACAGCTTTTCCTACATCAGGTTTTATTGCGATGCTACAACTCCATGAAGTGATCACCTTGCACTCTCAGTGGCAGCACGTGGGAGCAGACAGCCAAGAAGGGACTGTACACACTAAACAAAACGCTTCACTACCCTCCTGAGCACTGCAGCTGTACTATCACCTGAACGCAAAGTTGTTATTTTTTTCCCCCTTAAACAAGACTGAGTTATAATTTCAGTGTCACACTTATATACCCCCAGGTCATGTTGTCCTTCTTTACTATCAATCATATTTACCAAAAACTTCTCCAGCAGAGTACAATAATTTGATTTTTTTTCCTCCTCTTACTTTATTGAGCCGTTTTCTCATTTAACAAAAATTAAAAGACAAACCAAACAAAGGCTTGTGAGAATTCTTTTTTTTGGAAGCCAATTAAAAATGGTATGCTACTCACCCACATAAGAGACTTATTTATGAAAAAAGTATATGGACACCTAACATACACTGGATGAAAACAACCCACTTTTAGGGTCTGCAAATCACTATGTAAACCTTTCCCCAAAACTCTTAACTGCCTCTATCCAAGCGATTCACTTAAACCATAGTAGTCAGTAAACTCTTACGAAGTGCAAGGCAGCAGAAGTTCCAGTATTGGGCTCTCTGCTAACTCTGTGAGGGTGAACCAACTCTATATAAGCTTTAGAGGATTTTTCAGAAATATTTTCATTTTGTAGCAAGCAAATGACAAAATTTTCACTGCAAATAGAAGCAAAGGTAGAGGAATGATGACTGCCTTGCAAAATGCTGATGTTTAAAGCTGAAGCCACAAGATCAATGAGTACATCTAGATTTAGTATATATTAGTACGTTAGTAAAAAACTTCATAATTATTTTTACAAATTTTAACAGTATAAAATATTTGTGAAAGAAATACTGCTTTTTATATTCCACATTCTCAGATCCTCTTAAGTGTGTTAGAAAAAGTGTTAATGCAGCTCAAAGCCAGTGGGAGATGAAGAATATGCAGACGGATGGACCCCAGGAAGAGTAGCAGGTTTGTGAGTGTGCAAAAAGGGAAAACAAAAAGTATCCCCTCTTTCTCTGTGACTGAATACATACGCATTTTAAACCCTACAACTATAAACCTAACTGGTTGTATACTAAATCTCTTTACCTGACGCTGTTGTAGCTACTCTTCCATCAGTTACTGCTTTGGAAGAAAGATATGTAATCATCTGAATATCTTCCTTGTCTTTACTGGGATATTCATTACGGAAAGTGGATTCTGTGGATAATGGTGCTGTAACTTCCGAACTACGGCTTAAATCAAGAGGGAGACACGGTCCACGCTTCTCAAGTGACATATGAGCAACATCAGGTACTACATAAAAGAAAAAATGTAATATTAAAATAGATACACAGGTCCAACAAACAACAGTTTGGATTGCAGCGTTACTTAACATAGGCACAGCTTTAGCTATAATAAGTCAAAACACCCCATTAGATGAAAAGCGTGAAAGGTCTAATTTTTATGATTCAATTTCTCTTGGGCAGTTCTTTATTAGATTAAGATACATTACCCTCCAATTTTGATGACTGTTGGTTTTGACCACTGATGGAGAACACTTTTCCATCAGTGATTGAAGAGGGAGAAGAAACTTTTTCTACAGAATCATCAGGCAAGGAGCAAGTGGCTAAACGCTGTGATCTTCTTCTCCGTTGGCTATGTTTGTAGGATCTAGGGGAATTCACTGGCTGTGATGGACCTAAAAAGAGATCTTTCAATGTTCATGAAGCAGAGAGATACACCATAATCTTACCGCAGTATTTGAGATCTAAAGATGGGGAGTGCTTTAAATAGCTCTTATTTGCAAAGCTGGTAATCGCAGCAGAACCGATAAAAGTAATTAAAAACTGTGATTACCAGGAGCAAAAAAGAGTTATGCTCAAGATATGATTCTGCTTTTTGCTTGTTATACATTATTAGGGCATGTATTTCCCCACTGATAAAGGCTGTTATTTTAGGTAAACACTGTACTTACAATAAGCAACCCCCCCAGATAACCCATGAGAGTAGGCTACTTATAATGGGAGGGGGCAATAGGATTTAACAGTAAGCAGAACAAATGATCACAGTTAATGATCTAAAAGGTCATGGATAGTGGTAACACACAACTTAAAAAAATAATCAAAAGCAGCGGTTAATTTTATATCCCACCTCCCGTCTTCTGTTAACCTGATATCAATATTCCAACTATATTTCAAATGCACACTGCCAAAGCATGGCACAAGTAAGAAGGCTCAAGAACCTCATACTTAAAAAAAAAAAAATGGGGGGGAGGAATTGATATAGGTTAATATAGGCCTGATTCATTAAAAACAAAAAACCCACACTCCCCTACACGTCTCCAATTTTACCCAGTTTCACAAACTTTTGCCTTAAATTAAGTCATCATCACACTGTAAATCTCTGTTCTCTCCTTTTCTTAAGCAGTTTTTACAGTCAAACATACAGATTTAAAAATAAATATCCAGCAAAATTAAATTTCCACTAAAGGTGGTAAAGACTCAGAAGCCAAAGATTAAGTGACAGCACTAAGAAGATCTAAGCTATTAAGTAACCAATTTTTAAATTAGCTAATTTTTAAAATATTGCTACAGAGACGTCTAACAATCAAAAATACAAACATGCTCAAGGAAAGCTACTTACCATTAGTTTAGGGGTGGGGAAGAAAGGCATATTACAATATAGAAGACTGCTAATATTTTGTGGGGACAAAATACAATTTATAGCAATGTGTCCTGAATAAATAAAGATGGCTAAATTTGTACCCCTCCCTCTCCCATTCATTCAAAGTTATCTGTCAGAAAAGATTTCGAGAAACTTATCTCCTAAGGGAAAATATCAAATCAAGGTTAAGGAGAACACACGATGCAGGTATAGTCTTCCATCCTCAATCACTATTCTAAAAGTGAAACAAAAATGTAGCTCTTGACTTACTGGAATCCACATTTATTTCAACTCTTGGCCTCATCATTTAATGTTCTTCAGGCAACAAAGAGCCTGACCCTAAGCAACACTAAAAACCTAATGTAATCTCAAAAAAAAATATTACAGAAATATTTTAATATTCACAAAAAATAGCATATTCAAGGATGCAGCGTAAACCTTTCCCTGTTCTTCTGATAACCAATACTTTGGTACTTTGCAAATCAGTTGCACACGTTAAGAAGCTGAACGCCTATAGCATTTTTCTATGACAAATAAACCGATTTTTTTTTTTTATATATATTTCCCCACCACACATCTTGAACCCATCTTCTCTTCCACATCATATTTGCAGGAAATATCACATAAGGTGAAGAACGCCACAGCCAACAGGTACAGCACAACAGCCAGCTGAGGGCGGGATTTCTGAGAGAAGGGAAGGTCCACAACCAAGGTGTACATCTTTTCTTTTTAATGAATCAGGCCCCTTCAGAAGAGAGGTTTGATTTTTCCTGTATCACTGTTAATACTTATGTGGAGATTTAAGCTGGAGGGAAAGCCAACCATTAAAGCCACGATTTTATAAATATAAATATATTATTTAAGGTAGAGTAATTCACACGCCTTATTATGTGACTTGAATTTTATAAAACTGAGCTACCCCTAATTCTCCCGCTTGGACCTTTTATTTAAAGCAGATTCATTTTTAAAAGCAATAGCCATTTACAACCAAAAAAAATTTCTGTATATCTTTTATAAGTAATTACGGTATTTTTTTTAAAATGTCTGTGCTCACTAGTTTTATTTATCACAGAAGAAGGAAGCTGAGAGACCAGCGTCAAATCCTCGACTTGTATTAATTCTGGGGAAAGTGGTGATTTAGGGGCCTTTATACACCCAGAAGAATCTCCAGATTCTTGTTTGCATTTCTTGCTGCGAGCCTTTCCTGAAGACAAAGTTGAGGATAACAGTGCAGGTTTCTGTATGTTGGCAGAACTGCTAATATCAGCTTCATTTTTTTTCTGACTTTGTGGTTTAGGTGAAATCTCCTGAATAAATAATAAAAAATTGATACTTTTATTTCAGTTTCTTCGCTGTAGTTCTTGTTTTCTATTTTGATCTTTTTAAAAGCAACTTTAGTATTCAAAACACATTTTAAAAGCAACATTATTTTCAATACAAATGAAAACGATTTAAAATGCATCACATTAAACTTTTTTTTTTTAAAGGAGCACTATCAATTATTTTCAGTATTCAGAACACCCTCATTGCTTAATACTCAAAATGCCTGCAAAAAGTCTGAAAACAAAACGCTTTTCCTCTGTTCCCACTTTAAAAATTCACCAAAGTCTTTTTTAGTTTCTGTCTCTTTCATCTTCAGTAGACCAGGACTGGCAGTGCTGTCTCCAAGTATAACTTGGGGAACAGTTGCTACAGGCTGGAATAGCCAGAATATATACACTGATCAACAATCATTAAAATATCTCAAATTGGAAGGGACCCAAAAGGATCATCGAATCCACCTCCCTGTTCCTTGCAGGACTACCCAAAACTAAATTACATGACTAGGAACATCTGGACGATGCTCCTTGAACACCAAGAGGCTTTTGCACTACTACGAGCAAGCAAAAAAAAAAAAAGCTGCCAAGATTTTCCCTTCACAGTCATTTCCCTGACCACAAGAAAAATTTACGAAGTTCCAAAGGAAAACTTTAACACAAATTTCGTTTTTAGAGAAGAGCCTGAAAAAGTTGATAATGCTCCTTTAAGGAACGTCTGAAAACAATAGAAAGTTTCCAAATACTGAACACACTCTCACACAACCCCTTTCAGTGCTGGGAGTCTGGATTTCACCACATTATATGTTTGTGCAAACACATGAAGAAATCACAACTTCTAGCACCACAGGGTTAAATAGATTGCTAACTGTTGGGGAAAAACGAGCAGATAAAGAGTTAAAACAGTTTTTGAAGAAAAAAAATAACCAACGTATAACGCAGCTTTCCAATTTCATCAATTTTCATCCTTCTTAACACAGATACTAAAGTATTATTTTTAGACAACTAGCATGCATTGACAGACATCAGCATTTTAGATTTTTAACTGGAAGATCTTCCGACTTTACTGAATAAACTGTGCATGTGTTACAAACTTGCCAAATAAAGGCAAACTAAAATATCTGAACATTTCTTATACCTGTCCCCGTTCTTGTCCCAGTTATGTCACCCAGCATAATACCATCTAAGAAAACCATAACTAAGAAAGTAGAAAGATATTTCTACAAAGTGTGCACCGCTTTATCCAAACTAAAAACATCACACCTTTGATGATTTGAGGGTATTATTGGTTTTTCTTATAAATCACAGTTTTATTTTCCACTGGAACTTTCCATGTTCCACTGGAAAAAAAAAAGGCAAAACAAAAAACCCCAAGTGCACATTCTATGTTTGTAAAAGGGCACCCCTGAATGCTACACGAATAGATGGCTGGAATTATCATGTAAAGATCCAGTGCAAAACATCCCATTCAGCAGACACCAGTTCTACCTTGAATAATTCAATTACACAGGTACTAAGTGCAGTTTATTCATTTAAATAAAATATTCCATGAACTGTAGAGTATACCTATGCTGGTTATGAGAGGTATTACCAGAAATTAATTAGAGTCATAACTTGTAAATAAACAATTTTATTGTTCATCTTCACAGATGTGAAAGACATTACTACAGCATCCATTACTTTCAAATTACAAAGTTATTTAAACAAGATTAAAAAAATTAAATTAATATTTTGATAAGGTGCTTAACCTCTTAACAGGACAAATTAACATTAAAAACCTTAATGAATTAATGTTATTCATCTAATCAGGTCTTGGTCAAAAGGAAATATAACATGACATACCCTAATACAGTTAAATAAACTACTGTATCTGCAACTAATAGGCTGAGGTTTTGGGTTTAAGACAACTGTAAACTAAAAATATATAAATATAAATAAAATAAACTTCCATCAACAAAGTCAGTTTTCGGCTACTGGCCTGAATACTTCTACCATGTTCCGTATCACATTATTTAAAAAACCCTACAAGATATTGTATCCATTCAACTTTATAGCAGTAGCAGACAAAACCTCTAAGGAATGTCAGCTTTGCTACTGGAAAACCTTTTGGGGAGGTTTATAACTCGGCCATTTTAATTTGAATTTGAGCAGCAAATTAGTGAAAAAAGCTTTAAGCTCAAAAATTTTCCTCCCCACAGTTAATAATTCAAATGTTTGTGAGGTTTCTGGTTTTAGTTAGAAGCAAAGGAAAAGGACAATTTGGGATTTTAGATGCCTCTTTAAAGGAGCTTAACTATTATTCCCAAAAATGAGGTTTTTCAGACCATTAGCATGTAAACAAATGACAGAGACATCTTTTTTTATGTATCTAATCAATAAAACAGAAACAGCCGAGTTACTAAGTCTAAGAAGTAACAAAAAGTTTGTAGTAAATATGCACTGTCGTTTATACTGTTGCATACACAGTCTATGTAAACCACAAAGTCCCATTCGCCGTAATGGGATTCTGCATGGTAAGATTTACATTGTAATGATTCTTCCAAAAACAACATGCTGTAAGCCATTTCACAGTTTTTTGCACATTGAAAATATCACACACAGTAGCAGTAAAATCATAGCATCTTTAATATGCAAAAATTTGAGAAATGGAATGTCATGTCAATACATTGTAAACCTTTATGCAAAATATCGGTCAATGCATTGACACCATAGTGGCTCAGTTAGCCCTTATGGTGACAGCATTAAAGACAGAAAATCGTGTTCCATTGACAAGACTCCCATCCAATGCGGTGTCAATGGAAAAACCACAGCAATGCAATTATCTATCAGCTCTAAAGAACAAGTACAACCAAAATATCAAATAAAGTTTGGGGTAGGGACTGTTCATAGAGTGTGCCGGGGCTTAAGAACAGAAGTGTTCTTTTAAAAATTGTGGGCAGCAAGGTTATTTTATTCAAATGCTGCTGTTAAAGAAGAATGAAAATGAATACAAAAAAGCTGTATTAAAACTACATTAAGGCTCTGATTTAAATCATTGGAAAACAAAGATGTCCTGAAACAAGACTACTGCTCATCCTTAGCTTGCTTTACCATGCTTAGGCATTCAGCCCTTTTAATATGCAAGATAATGCACAGCTCGGAGTCAAGCAATGCCTGAACACAGTAGAAGAAGCCAAAGATAAAATGGCAGCAGGTCCTGCAAATACGCAGGTTTAAAAATCAGACCCTTAACATTATTTAAAAGTTTCTTTTTTGTATTTATTAAAATACACACCCTTGCAAAACGTATGGCTCATTGAGCAGTTCATAAAACACATACAAGCCTACAACACCAAATTCTTACAATATAAAAGAAACTTCTTTTAAAAGAAGTTCTACTTGATGTCAAAAACCCTGTTTCAAACACAAATCAAATTTGTGTAAGGGCCTTTTCCTAAGCCAGTCACATGGTTCCAGGTATAAAACTGGACCTTGGGACACTGGTCTCCTCACATTTTTTGCATGGAGACTTCATTTTTCTTTGTTTTCTGTTAGTTTTCTAACACAAAAGCTCATTACTGAAATTCAAGTCAACACTGTATTTAGAGACAATTAAATTCCGTACTTCTGGCTCTGCCAGAAATGTAAACATAAGATCAATTTTCAGTTCCCTATTATATCTGAAGGGGCAAATTTTAATGTTGTAGGTACTATATCTCCATGGCACACTCCAGTGGGAACCTCGCAAAAGAATCAAACTCTACCATTTCATACCTGCTCCAGGACTGGAGCTGTTTCTTTGTTGCCTTCCTTTTTTTCAGCACCATCCGCAACAACAGCTTTGGATGCCAATAAACCTTAGGAGAAAAATTGCAGAGTTTTTTAGTTAAAAGAAGCTTGCAACAAGAATTTGGGGAAAACAAAGCAAAACAGTGAGACGAGAAACATGAACTGCTTGTATCTACAAGCAGTACAAGATACAATTCTCTCTGAAACAGTTCCACACAAAGCTGAACGCTTTAATTTAGAAGAAACAAAAAGTTAAAGGACACTCCCATGATGGTGGCCTTTCAAAAGAGGTACTTCTCTGGCATTTCCACTAACAATATAAAAATCAAATTATCAATTGTAAAATAATGCCTTACCATCCTTTTAAAGCCCAAGCACTTTGGCTATAAAACCAAGACTATGATATTTAAGTAAACTGAAAGATCAAAATTATTTACAAACCTTTTCAATCTCTCCCCTTTTCAGTCCTTAAGAAATTCCCATCAGAATTTGTATTATTACTTCTTAACTCTAACACGTGCAAACCTTTCTTAGGCACAATAGAACAAGGGATTTCATTTCCAAATGAATATTCTCATTTGGAGCTCTCAAAGTGGAGCTCCCAAATTACCTCAATAACAAGACTATATTACGAGCAAATACATCAAAATATGTCACTTCATTCATTAACCCATATACAATATCACTACTATAAAAAAAATCTGTAAAAGACAGAGCAAGATAAATACGAGGAAGCTTTTTGTTGGCCAAGCATATAGCAATAGCTTCAGTTCTGCTTTACACAGTAACTTCAACTACCTAAGCATGCAGAGAAAGTAAAAGTTCTACGCCGTAAGACAAAGCAGAACTGATAAAACCTGAAAAACACAAACCTGAATAAAAGTTACTATTATAATCCCTGGGAATGTCAATGTTGGAGGTGGAGAATTTAAGTCCTCAAAAATAACTTGAGCTTACAGATCCACAGGATGTTCCTTTTGAATTCCATGAAAAATTAGATACGTTCAAAATTAATTTACAGTGCACAACACCCAGGGAATTATAAACTAGCGAAGCCTGGGCTCTCAGGAAGCATTTAAGACATTAAAAAAAAAAAAACCACAACAAAAAACATGCACACAAAAGAACGTGTGGTATTTTGCTAGAGAGCTACCACATTTCAGCATTTCACAGTAAATACGAGGTGCTTTTTTTTCCATTTACTCTTTACCTTAGATTAAGTTATGCTTCAGTTTGCTGGAAAGTAGTTGTGTTTTAAATAAACTTTTTTCAGAACACCATGTCCATAACAAGAGGTGCAAAGTAATTGATTTCACAGCTAAATAGGTTAACCGAAAAGTAGAAACTTAATTAGCCCTATCTATTTTAATACCAATACAATTATCAGGTAAGATTTTAATTCTGCATAAATAAACCTGACTCAAATTACCCAGTTTAAATCAAGTTGCAAAATTAGCAATATCCCATCCACAAGAAGGGTCGGAAGGATGATCCGGGGAACTACAGGCCTGTCAGTCTGACCTGGGTGCCTGGGAAGGTCATAGAACACATCATCTTGAGTGCCATTAACCAGCACATGAAGGACAACCAGGCAATCGGACCGAGTCAGCATGGGTTCATGAAAGGCAGGTCCTGCTTGACAAACCTGATCTCCTTCTATGACAAAGTGACCCGCTTGGTGGACGAGGGAAAGGCTGTGGATGTTGTTTACCTGAACTTTAGTAAGGACTTTGATACAGTTTCCCACAGCATTCTCCTGAAGAAACTGGCTGCCCATGGTTTCGACCAGAGTATTCTATGCGAGGTTAAAGGAGGGCCAGGCCCCGAGAGTGGTAGTGAATGGAGTTAAACCCAGTTGGCATCCAGTCTCAAGTGGTGTTCCCAGGGCTCGGCATTGGGCCCTGTTGTCTTAAATATCTTTAGCAATGATATGGACGAGGGGATTGAGTGCACCCTCAGTAAGTTTGCAGATGACACCAAGTTAGGTGGGAATGTTGATCTGCTTGAGGGTAGAAAGGCTCTGCAGAGGGAGTATGAGGTTCAACAAGGTCAAGTGTCAGGTCCTGCACTTGGGTCACAACAACCCCATGCACTGCTACAGGCTTGGGGAAGAGTGGCTGGAGAGCTGCCCAGGGGAAAAGGACCTGGGGGTGTTGGTCAACAGCTGGCTGAATATGAGCCAGCAGTGTGCCCGAGTGGCCAAGAAGGCCAAAGGATCCTGGCCTGTATCAGGAACAGTGTGGTGAGTAGGACTAGGGAAGTGATCGTCCCCTCTATTCAGCACTGGTGGGGTTCCACCTCGAGTGCTGTGTCCAGTTCTGGGCCCTTCACTACAAGAAAGACACTGAGGTGCTGGAGCAGGTCCAGAGAAGGGCAACGAAGCTGGTGAGGGGTCTGGAGAACAAGTCTTATGAGGAGCGGCTGAGGGAGCTGGGGTTGTTCAGCCTGGAGAAAAGGCAGCTGAGGGGAGACCTTCTCACTCTCTACAACTACCTGAAAGGAGGGTGTAGAGAGGTGGGGGTCGATCTCTTCTCCCAAGTAACAGGCGATAGGACAAGAGGGAATGGCCTCAAGTTGTGCCAGGGGAGGTTCAGACTGGATATTAGGAAAAATTTTTTACACTGAAAGGGTTATTAAGCACTGGAACAGGCTGCCCAGGGAAGTGGTTGAGGCACCATCCCTGGAGGTATTTAAAAGACGGGCAGACATAGTGCTTAGAGATATGGTTTAGTGATGGATTTTGTCAGAGTTAGGTTGATGGTTGGACTAGATGATCTGAAAGGTCCCTTTCAACCTAGGCGATTCTATGATTCTATATGGACAAGCATGTACCTACAATGAAAAGCATAAATTAATTTTCAAAAATAAGAGAAGTGGAAGTTTAAGTAATTAACAATAAGCACAATCTATAAGGCAGCTTTTGTGGTTCTACAAACCACAGGTTGCCCAGAGAAGTTGTGGAGACCCCATCATTGGCAGTGTTCAAGGTCAGGCTGGATGGAGCCTTGAGCCCTTATCTAGTTGAAATGTCCCTGCCCGTTGTGCCCGTTATCTCTTGTCCTGTTGCTGGGCACCACTGAAAAGAGCCTGGCCCCATCCTCTTGACACCCACCCTTTAAGTATTGATAAGTGTTGATAAGATCCCCCCTCAGTCGTCTTCTTTCCAGACTGAAGAGACCCAAATCCCTCAGCCTTTCTTCATAAGAGAGGTGTTCCAGTCCCCTAATCATCTTTGTAGCCCTTTGCTGTACCCTCTCCAGCATTTCCCTGTCCTTCTGGAACCAGGGAGCCCAGAACTGGACACGGCACTCCAGATGTGGCCTCACCAGGGCAGAGTAGAGGGGGAGGATGACCTCCCTCGACCTGCTGGCCACACTCTTCTTGATGCACCCCAGGATGCCATTGGCCTTCTTGGCCACAAGGGCACATTGCTGACTCATGGTCATCCTGTTGTCCACCAGGACTCCCAGGTCTCTTTCCACAGAGCTGCTCTCCAGCAGCTCAGCCCCCAACCTGTACTGGTGCATGGGGTTATTCCTCCCCAGGTGCAGCACCCTCCACTTGCCCTTGTTGAATTTCATAAGGTTTCTCTCCGCCCAGCTCTCCAACCTGTCTAGGTCCCTCTGTATGGCAGCACAACCTTCTGGTGTATCAGCTACTGCCCCCCCCCCCCCCCCCCCCCCCCCCCCGCCCCCGCCCAGCTTTGTGTCATCAGCAAACTTGCTGAGGGTGCACTCTATCCCTTCATCCAGGTCATTGATGAATATATTGAACAGGACTGGACCCAGTACTGACCCCTGGGGAACACCACTCGTCACTGACTGCATAACCGCAAGTGTTGTGTTCTGTAAGCTTGCTGCAGATGTTATCTGTTCTTTTAGGTATCAACACTGCAGCGGGAAACGTAGAAGCAAGCACTCCCACAGAGGCAAAAATTAATTGGAAGACGACATTAATACACGCTTAGCAGGAGATATCCTTCACCTTGGGGAAATGTAATTTCCCCCAGTGTTGGTAACAGAAGAAAAAGGAGCAAAGGAAGCAACTTTATTTTGTTGAATGGTGAGCAAAGATCACCAGAGGCAGCTGTGGCCCTTGTGGCAGACAAGGAGAACCTTCTGCAATAAATATTGACTTGAAATCCAGAAAACAGTTGCCTTCAAACAGCCTCCTGCAATCACATTTTTTGCTCCATTTCCCCAAAACAGCTATAAGACACTTGGTAAATGATCATTTTCCTAACAGCTACAACACTTTATGATTCTTTTGTAGCCATTCTGATGGGTACACCAGCATGATTCCCAACCTTCCTTCAAATCTAAAAGCTCATGCTGGAGGCACAAATGACAATTTACAAGTATTTCAAGCATAAGAAATAAGCCTGTAGCAAGAGTGTGACGGTGTTTTCCTCCCACCCAAGCTGACCTTTTCCTATAACCCTGCTCAAGTAATAACCATCAGTGGTGGTCATGATGGATGCATCTGGTCGAAGTGGATTTGGGGGACACAAATAACACAATAGTCAAGGGTTAATTAATGGCAATGAGCCCACCCAACCAAAGTGCTGGTCAACGTCCAACTCAAGCCAAATTTCGAAGAAACTAAAATCTGAGGTTGGTATGCATATATGACTATGAGTCAATCATCTTACCCCCGTACATAGTGAACAGCCCAAGAGCCCTTTGAGCTCTCCTGCACGGCAGGGGGCTGCACACTAGATCTCCCCTGGAGCTGGGACGCCTCTCAAGGCTAGTCCTTGAGGTTGAGAGACTCCTTGCTGCAACAGATCCTCAGTGAGTGACTAACAGCACGCTAAGCTTTGAAGCTTCACTAAGATTATATCTTGATCGATTGTGCGCATACAATCCTTTAGACAGGCCATCAACCAAGTCTGGGACTAGGATTGGATCTAGCCGCACCCAGACTCCTCTCTGAGAAGTTTAGAAAGCCAGGGGGTCCCTTCTGACCCTCGTGACTCAACAGGAAGGTTTCCCTGACGAATTTTGTCTGACTCCATCTTCTATGCAATAAATAACCAAGTGTACCTTGCCATTCAATCTTGTTAAACCACTGTGGCATTTAATATCAAATTTTGTTAAATCACTGTTCTATATGAATAAATATATTGCTGCTTCTCTCTTGAGTGAAGCGCATCACTCCATCCACAACAAAGAAAAAGTTTGATCATCAACAGTTACATTTTCAAAATATTACCTATTACATGCAACAATAAAAACCCTACTACAGCATGAGCTGCAGAAGCGTGTTAATTTGAGAGCAGTTACACAAAGTAACTACCAAGCATGACAAATTTCATCTTGTAATTAAAGCATTCATTCACTTTCACTGAATGGTAACGTATTCTCTGCTAGCAGAGTGTGCTTTCATGGACAGAGACACACACTGTTTTTAGAATGATAACGAAGTCAATGGCTGCAACATTATGTTTTCTGATTATTCAGTTCAGTCTACATGAGCCCATCCAACTGCTATTATTCTCACAAAGCTCCTCAGGAAAGTAGAATCTAGTCACAAGCGCAGAGAAATATAATAATATAATAATTTCTAGAGCTATAGGTTTTTCAGCTGATTTTGGTATCTTCTGCTACTAATTGATACTGGAAAGAAATAACAGGGCTCTATAAATATAGATCACTAGTATATATCTTATACTTCTACTGCTCATGGCAGCAATTAAATTGGGACTTAATTGAGGGTGTATGCAGTATGGGCAAAGGACAGTAGATATGAGGATGATAAATCAGACATCTGTTAACTAAACTCGGTACCAAATAAGAAGCCTTCCAGGAAAGAAAATCCTGGAGGCAGAAGAACTGTTTTTCTAAAGACTGCTTCCTTCATATCATATTCCATACTGGCCCATTTCATTTATTTTCTCCTTTACACTGAAGTACTGATTAAGAGACTGAAATGGGACCACAATCATAAGAAAATTGACTGAGCATCCTCCACTGCTGACCTATGAAAGGTTGGATCTGCCAAAACAAGTCTGAAAAAAACAACCAACCTCATCATACAGTTTAGTAAATCAGGTTATTTTTACATTATAGAAACAAGTAAGGCTTTTTATATGAATGGCCATGTGCTACCTACTACAGAAAACAAACACAAAAATCCCCTCTTATCTGTAGCATACAAAAGTTTGTCAGATTTCACACAAAATATTTACTAGAAGAATGAGTGGAATGCTTTTCTATCTTACCATTTGTCCAAGGGCCACCTCTGTTAAGGGGGAACTTTACAGCTTTTTTTCACACAGCTTTTGAAAAGCACCTGATACTTTCCCAGCACAGGCACAAACATATTACCTCATCCTAAATACTGACAGGATCAATGCTGGCAACACAACTTCATTTTTGGGAGGTATGGGGGAGGAGGGATACAAATTGAACGCATTTTTCCACAGTTTGGTAAATTTCTATTAAATTTTGGAATAAAATGCATTTTTCAACTTTTAAAGATAAGACCAATGATCTATTACTCCATTTCCTGTTGTATAAAATGTATTCTATAGCTGTATACTTGTCTCCCATTAATACCTTTCAGTAATAAATGTAGGGAATGAATATCTTAGACACTGAAAAAAATGTTTCAGATCTTCATTGCTTCAATTTGTAGTTAGGCATGTTTACTTTAAAATGACACACTGTAAACTCTTTCCAGCAACAGTTTTACTTTATGACAAACTATGACAAAATATTTAGGTTTTCCACAGCTAACAAAAGCTTTGATTTACAGTGACGGTATGTAATTCATGACCACGTTAAGAACTGCTAACAAACCCCAAATTCACCCAATAATAAAGGAAATTGTGCAGCTGGAGTTTAAAATATACTCAAGAAATTCATCAGTTCAGGATGGTTACCTTCCTAGAAAACTAAAAAGACCAAGTCAAGTCTGAGACCATTCTGAATTTATGAAAAAGGTAGATTACCTTTTACAGATTCCATTAAAATTCCTAACAAGTAAAAGACTGTAGTGAGTACCTGCTGCATGAATGTGCTTTTATCAATCTACTTTAGTACCTTACATGTAAGCGTGTATATTTCACTACATTAAAAAGGAAAAAAGTCTATAATAATAAAAAAAAAAGTATTTTACCAGTGATCTTGTTAAGACGAGCTCTCTTTGCCTGAAATGAGTTGCCTAGATTACTTTTCCTCTTGTGTGATAACGTGCTTTCTGCCTGCACAAAGGCCATCTTTGGAACATCCACTACAGGAAATCCTACTTTTAAACAGAAGAGAAACCTAATAAACTCACAGTTCTTAAACATGTAACAACACACAAAATACTCAAGTATTTCAGAACTGCTATTAGAATACTGCAGTAAAGAAACTTTAAAATTTTATTAAAAATGAAAACGACACATTCTGAAGATTTAGTACTACACACTGAAGCATTAGGCACAGGTTACCTCAAAATTTCTGATTTTTACTCAATATTATGAGAAATGTAGTATTAAAAACTATTAAAATGAATAAATTCTTATGAAACCACAAAAAGTTTCAAATATCCCTGAACATTGATATATCATCCATATTTGGAATATTTTTTCTTATTTTCACAGATAATAGAAGATGCAGGAATATGAATAAAAGCGTACAATGAAGTAATTAAAAAAAACCCTACATTCTGCTCTTGTTAGATGTTTTGCACAAGTAATAAATGCTGACTGAACTAGATTTACCTGCTAAAAATTGGTTCTAAGCTGATTAATGTCATGTATCATAAAGTTATCATAATAGCAAATGAGATTTCTTCTTCTAGAAATACTAGTTCTTACTTAATAGCAAAATTAACAACAGGAATTCTACTTCAACACTACAGAAAAACTTATTTTATCTTTTATAGAATTTGTTTTTACCAAATGTGTCACTAGATGTAGGCTCCTCTTCCTTTTTTTGGACTTCCTGCATGATTGTAGAGGTTGAGGTTTCTTCCTTTTTTGAAGGAACTTTTAGCCATTTTCTGTCCTCTTTATCTTTATTGCTGTTTGCGCTGGTTCTAGGTTTACTTCCTGCTTTGTTCTTGGCTGCTGCTGCAGCAGCAGCTTTGACCAAAGCTATCCAATCCTCCAAAAAGGAAAACATGGTGAGTAAATATTAAAAACTGCCTGAGATTCAAACAGAAAATACTTATAAACCCAGTGAAACTTCATCTAGAAATGTTCAAAAGCAGTTGAATTTATTTTTATGGCTACTACTCAAAGAGTGGTAAAATGAGTTTCCCAAATTGCCTAAATAAACTTGAAGTACTACCAGTATGACACATAGATAAAAAGAAAAAAAAAAAAAACAAAAAAAAAAACAAAACACACACTTCAAAAAAACACTGCATATACAATTCTGGCTATACATGTTCCCTGTTATCTATTTTACATGTCCTAGCTTTAGAAACCCAGGACTCCCAATCCCAGAACACTGACTGTTTGCTTACCCTTCCAGCTGTGAAATACACCAATTCCATTGTTGCTTGAATTTAACTACTATTCCAAACGACAATCAACTCAAAGCACGGTCCAGCCGGCTGCATGATTGGGCAGAGTTCTTCCTGAATTAAACTGATAAAGCAGGAACAACCCTTTCCTAATTATATCTGTGCTTCTAGAATAACTACAGATAGCACTCTTTTTCTATTACACATTACAAGTTTCACTCAATTTCAATAAAGTGCTCTATAACATAACTGAATTTCATAATCCACATTTAAGGTAATGAAAGTGCCATTTTGAATAATGGCTTATTTGACCATACAGAAACATCCAAGGAGTGAACAACAGAACATACAGCCCAAATTCATCTACTTTTTAGCATACCGACGAAGTCTACCCACCTACAAGCCAACAGAGAGAACTAAATACTTCCAAGGCTGAGCCAAGCTCTTTCCATTAGTTTAATCAGACTCCTGCCTTATGTCTTCCAAGTGTCAGGGATCAATCTGACTGCAAAAATTTTAACTTGATCCTTTTTACTGAAGTAGTTTTTCAAATTTTCCATAACATCAAAGTACAGATATTTTTCCATGGAGTAGTTATATGCAATATCAAAAAAAACAGTAACGATGCTGAACCTCCACCAGTAAGAATTAAGCAACTGAGTGTTTTGAACGATAATTAATTTAATGGCAATTTGAGTATCTGTAGATTTGTACTACCACATATTAAAAAAAGGTATGATAAAGACTATTTTTTGTCTAGTTTCCCATGAGTGTTTTGCAAATAGTAAAACTTTTTTTTGTTTCCCTAACTGTGAAGAGTCTATATTTTATTCTGGACTGCTTCCTTGTTATGTTATCATTCAAGGTACCTAAAGTATCTTGATTTTATAAATCTTGTTTCAATGCAATTTTTCCCCCACTCATTACATATTATAAGTCTTGAAAACTTCTCTTCTACTGAGGTTTCTTTGCCTTCTTTGGTGTATGAGAAAAGCATAACATAAAATGCATAGCATTAGTTTTCCTTGCAGTATGCTTTTCCTCTTCCGTAGCTCAATACTTTTAAATCACTGCTTTCCATAGATTATGCTTCTACATTGCATCAAGCTATGTGCTTAGAAACACCAACAGTTTTGATTCCTCTAAGATGAAGTATTCTGTGTCCAAACTGTCAATACAAGATGCACACACTCAGTCTAACTAGCAGCAGAGAAGTTTGGAAGCGCTTTGGCAATGCTTACACAACAGGCAACTACCAAGCCATTTGGTGACATGCCAGCCACAAAGAGCGTGTCTAACTGCCAGCTGCATAGTCAATCAAAAACACACATACCTCTTTTTTGGCCAGCCAAAACGAGCACACACATTAGCTCCAGTCCATCCAGAGCCTTGCCCATCCAGCAGTACAAAAAAAGGATTGAGCTATTTGTGCTGGTGAGGAGTTAGGAGACCTGAGAGTAGAAGTCTTACACTGTACCCTGGCCAAGGGATGAAGAGGATAAGTAACATGGCTGGAGCTTGGATCTTATGACAAAAGCGGGAAGCAAAGGAAGCACAGCCTGCATCAAAACAGCTTCTAAGCAGTATTTTAGTTTTCAGTCAAGCTAAGCACCCTGAAATCGGAAGCTTGTCAAAGATATCGAGCTTCAAGGATCACATTGAGCTAAGTATCCTGTTCTAATGGTAGCTGTTCTGGTGCAACGTGAAGGCTTGTTTTGTTCACATTTTTAATTCATTGTTCGGATCCTTTCCTTAAGACATGGAGCTTACAAAGGGTAGCAGGACACACGTAACAATGAAGGAAACAAAGATTAAACATTCAGAAGCTAGAGCAGAGAGACATTGATTATGGTGATAGCTATACTTTTTTTCTAGACTAACATGTAAATTCAAACTCAGTGAAGAGAACCTTGAGCAGGGAGGTGGGCAACATTATCTCAAGAGGTCCCTGCCAACCACAACAATTTTATTGTTCTGAATTGGCCAGAAACTCTGTGGGTCCATTTTTATTTTGACTCTGGAGTGAATATATAGGGACCAAAGTGACACAGGTAATTCCTGCTTTTTAGCCTTGAACTCTCACAGAGCAATTGCTCAGCTGCACAGCTCCTGACAGGTGAAAACCAATTAGCATCTAAGATGCTAAGGTGATTAAATTTCTTTTGAAGAGCACAGGAACTCCTTCTTTAAAAAAGATGCATTTGTGCCTTTTTCAGAATTTTTAGAAAAAATTAACAAAAAATGGGAGAATAACAGTGGGAGGCTGAAGCACAATGAATTCTGAAATCTGTCTCAGAGTTGTAGTAAGATATCTATTCTGTCAACCGTAACAGCAAGACACTAAATATCATAGATATCATAAAAACTAGTTGCAAATCTTTAATAGCAAGACTTTTTCCGAGAGCATTCAGTATACCTAAAGCCAAAGGCCCAAAAATGAATACATCACAATTTAATAAACAAAAAGCAAAACCCTCCCAAGAGAAGTTTTCTCTATTTCTCCCTGACACTGTCACTCTATTGGTTGTGCTTTTGTAACTCTGCCACAGTTACTCTGCACCATCTAGTCTGATTTTCCACTTCCCATAGTATCTCACCCCAGAGAAGTTTCTCATTTACATATATAACTTTAAAAAAATAAAATGTCTATTTCCTTCTTTTTTTATTCTTACTAAAATTCACCTTTCAAGTAAGCTGAGAAAACTGACAGGAGAGAAGTAATGGGACATGGTAGTTAGAAGACAAAACATTGCTTTATCACTACCAAGGAAAACTGTCATTATGCTAATTATATTCACTAAATCAAAGCACAGGAAATTGCACGATCAAGAAATACGTTAGTAGAAATTACCCAATAGTCTTACACATTAATTGGCTAAGACACTTGTATGTTAAAATATTCCTTTGCATTACCTTAAACCCGCAACAGTGGGAAGGCAAAACCCAGAATCATTTCTAAAATCCAACCCTTGTGCCAACAACAGAATTCACACACACTTATCGTTCTCCCTTCACCTGCCTACCACCACCACCTTTTTGCTTCTCTACAGTATTAAAGATTCAGCTGGTTTTCCTCTCCTGACACATCACACAACTCCCAACGCCCACACACTCATACAAACACACACATAAAACATGATCAATCTATTGACTGGCTGATTCCACATCAAGCCTGGAATCCTTACCCTCACCTTTCGATTCTAAACAGTCTGCCCCACCTACATCTTGGCTCACATTGTCTCCTGTCACATCATCTTTTTTTCCTCTGTCCCAATCGCAAATCCATGCTTTTTCCTCAGCTTCCTCTTCCTGTGTGCCAAGTCCCCTCCCTCTCCTTCAAAACCCTCCTCAAAACTCACTTCTTTTGGTTCGATTTCCGTCACTAATCTCAGCTCCGGCGCTATCTGCTCCCTCTCGCGCGCCTAATTATATCGAAGATAAAACAAAAAACATGAAACAGAAAAATAAGTTATCCAAATACTTCATATGTGCTCTCACAAGGGCAGTCTCAATATCCCCATCTTTTTTGTATTTCCTCTGTACTACGTTAACCCACATTTCTGTGTGATTTCCATTAATTTGCACTTATCTGCAGAGTAACCTAACCTATAGTCTCATTGCATTGAGCCACACAAATATTTTCCACCCTTTAACAATTTTGCCTTTCCATCCTCACAGCTGAGTCTTATTAAAACACATTTCCACTGCAACTCAAAAATAGGTTGTTACAGTGTTTACAAACTCTCCCTTTAAGACACACTAAACTCAAATCAAAGAATTAACTCAACTAGTCTGTATCTCTCTTTCTCCACATAGTTCAAATTCTGCATGCTTAGCACATACCTTCCAAACAGATCTTAACGTTTGTTAAATTTGCTAATGCCCTAGAACTTGAAGTATCTTAAGCTAATGCTCATGTCTTGAAATGTATTTTTTTTTTCTTTGGAAACAGACAAAAGACAAGACAGGTTTAAATTAAGCATGGAGTTTTGGATCTGCCAACTCCACTACTTTTCAAATCAAGTTATGTTCTTGGCATTTTTTTTAATACTTATATATTTTTTAGTAAATATTTTCTTATAAAATAGATAATGCAAAAAACTAAAAATATTCATTTGAGTTCTAGGCTTGTACAAAGCTCAGCTTCAGATAACTGATTTTCAAACCAAATCTTAGATCACGTTTTTATTCTTAAATACCACAAAAATATTTTGAAGAACAAACATTTTTGCTGTAGCATAATGATGTAGGAAATGCTGCAGAAAAAAAAGGCTTTGAAACCTACAGAACTTCATGCCTAACTCTAACTTTGCAAAATGAAATGCTAAAAGCCTAGTATCAACTAGCATTATAGAAAGCATAACTGGCATTGCTCTTGCTGCAGGGCAACTTAAAAAAACCTAAATCCAACTCAGAAGGTGTAAATTTGGTCCCCTTATTCTTTCTCAAGATTTCACTGAAGCCACCTATGTTCAGCCCCTGAGATGCATGAGACTGACACCATAACTCCCACCTAATGAGAAAAATTAGAAATACTAGATGAGCTGGACTGCCACCAAGCACGTCTGGACATAAAAATGGTTGCTAAGAAATGGATTTACTATTTTTTTTTTAAGCTTAAAATACCTGTGGCCTAAGAGTAGTAACACAAGATTACATACAACATAGCTCCCTAGAAAAAGCAAAGGATCAAATGAGGGACTTTACCTTGTCACAGAAGAGCTGTTTCAATTCAGCCACAACCATATTACCCAAGTGTTCCTTTTTATGAAGTAAAATGAAATATTCCAGCTTCCTAACTTACTGTCATACTGAAAATATTTTTTGAAATAATATATTCTGGTTCAACAGAGCTATTGTAAGACTGCAGCAAGAAGCCAGTGTTAGCATGACTACAGATTTCAGTTTAAACTATGTTTCCTTAAAAAGATTAAGTAGTGCAGCATTGCCTGCACAAAGTTCCAGTGTTGTTTGCATAGATGATCAGTCCCAGTATGCAGCTACCTGTAACCTGGAGGCCAGGATACAGTAAGGTTTTCAAGCCATTTCGCTTATCCACCGGCCCTTGTTGTGATCTGGATGGTTACAACAGTAATTATGAAATACCTGGATTTTGTTTGCCAAGTTACAAGGAGTATTCTAAAGAAAACTGGGAGCAATTAAAACCAGGTTTTTTTCACATTTCTTGTCTCCCAGACTCAAATAGTCTCAGTAGAGTAATTCCTCATTAACTACGAGAATACAGCTACCATGCAAGATAAATGCAATGGTATTTCCACTGAAAGCATGTAACATTTTCAATGTTGCTTTTCTTTTGCAAGTAAAGATACACCTAGTGACTAAATCATATCCTGTACTTCACAGCTTCCCTCAGTTTCTACTCAGCTGCTCTTCTTTAACAGCAAGTGGACATTATCAGAGATAAAGAAATACTTATCTATCTGAATCCCCAAAAGTTCTGATACAGGGGAGAAAACCCCCACAGAATAGTCATATTAATAAGAACGTGGGCAAAAAGCTACCACAGTAGCAAACAAAAGAGATGGGGCAGGGAATAAATAAATAAATGGGCAGCACAGCCTACTGACAAGCTAAAGGTTTTTTCTGAAAGGACACCAGAGGAAAAAGTCTCTGGATGCCCCTGGTTTTGCAAACTCTGCAAGACAAAACTCTGGGAACAGATTAGTTGGCAATGGAGTGGATGGCAGATAGACATTTCAGGTAGCGGCAAGACTACTTGAGCAGCACACTCTGGAGCATCATCCATAAAACTGGTGAAGCAAGGCAGTGCAGGACCTAGAATAAAGACTGTGATCTAAAACTAGTTTTGCTAGATAACATTTATTCAAGATATTAAAAAAGATAATCAATGTAAAACCTAACAAAGAGATACCTAAAAGTATTCTTACCTGCCCTTTTGCATCCTCTGGCATAGATTTGATATGCATCCTCTTAAGACATCGAATAACACCATCATAGAACTGTACTGTGAATGTTCCTGGAAGAGGATTGATGTAATCACTATGAGTAGTTAAGAAACAAACACACCTTGTTACTATGAAAGCTTTAGCAAAATGCTTGTAGGCTATATGAGCAATGTAACCAGATGCTACCTACAGTCAGGATCAAGAACTTTAAGAAAAATAAATGACAGCGTCAATGAAATCCTGGTTTTATATAGTTGTTCCTTGTCCACTTGGACAATTTCAAGCATGTTTAAGCTACTGTGCCGTTTCAGCTCATAATTCATTGGAAGAATTATGTAATATTTAAGTTGCCACAACAGAGAAACCTATTCACAATGAAATCCTCGTTTGCATTAAACTACAGTAAAAACTTCAACTTCTATTTATGTTCATTAGAAATATCACCTCGCTGTGAAGTACTGCATCTAAGTTGTTCCTTTATTTCCCTATTTCCATTTTCTTCAATAAAGGGAACTTTCTTCAATAAAGAGATCTACCATTCCTAAAACAATTACTAAAATTTAAATATATCGCTAACCCAAATCAACAATAGTACAAACTACTTGTAACAAAACATTCTGCTCATCGCTGAGGAAACGTTAAGCATTTTCTCATCCCAGAGAAATTCCAATAGTTTAATTCCATGCAGATAAAAGACAAACCTCTTATTAAGTTTCATAGAATAGAAACATTTTTACTTAATACTGAGGCAGTGAGGAAAACTTAATATGCTTGCCAATTTTCTAAGCAGACTACAGCTACAGCATAGCATAGCAAAACAGCCCTTACCAACGGACCATACATGAATACTTACCCTCTTTATTAATTGCTTCAATCTTTGCAGGGTAATATCGACAGTCTGTCCAACGAGCTAGGACTTCTTCTCCAGGTTTAAAATCCTATTTTATACAAATTTAGTCATTAATATTTTAATCATTTAGATTTTTTCCTAAAAAGAATTTAGCATTATGCGCTAGAAAGATTTAATGCAGGAAAACAAGTAGGACAACAAAGACGTAATAAATGTGCAACTTACAACAAATTCTTCATCATCTTTCAGCCCTTCTTTCCTTAATGCTGGTCGCTCCAAGGGTCGCAACCTATTGCTGTCCCAGTAAATCCACTCATCGTAGCGATGACTCCAACGTTCAAAATGGACCAACATCTTCCCCTCTTCATAATCTATCTTCTCAATACGAGATGGATACCTTGAATGACAAACGTAAACTGATAAATCCATAAGCCTTTTCCAGGGTTTTTATCCTTTTTGCATACAACATTGCTTACATGACAATTCAGACAGTTATACTAACATCTTGTAGTGAGAAATCTACAAGTCTGAAAAAGATGAAGTTACTAAATTGACAATATTATAGCATTTAGTTTAAGAGTTATCTATACATATCAGTGATATGTCATCAGTTTCATCCTAGTCAGATGATTATACACAAATTTAAACCACAAACTCCCAGACCAGCACAGTCTGAAATTGGCATTAGAAGTTTGTGCTTATCAGTTTTAAAACCTGCATTTGTTTAAAGCAGAATCCTGTAACAGTTTTCATTTGCTTGGATGGCAAGAATATAAAATAGTTTCAAGAGTACATTCATTACTTTCATCATATGGAATGTTTCAAACTATACCATCGATTCCAGACAAATCTGAGCAATCAATCAAACCCATAAATCAACAGAACATTCTTACTTAATCTAAGTGGCTTATTAATTTATAGAACAACTTCCATGCCTTCACTACCATTAAATTTGATTCATAATAATGACTTTTTAGCAGTCATCTCTCTGCAATTCCATGCACTAAAATAAATACGTCAGTCAATTAACATGTGGATTTTACTCTGAGCAAACATTATGTGTGCTCAGTAAAACTAACCAGGACTGAGCTGCAACCAGATCAAGTCTTAGGACTTAATTTTGGGCGTGGCATAGATATAGATACGGAGTCATAAAATCTGAGATTACATTTGTAGGGAAAAATAGCAAATTTCTTTAATTTCAGCAATTATTATTTCAGTTTCACGTAAGTGATGTATTTCACAGAACTGTAGTAAGCTAGCAAGGCACAAACTGGTTGAGTCACACTATTTCCTCCACCAAAATTATTAGATCCTGTTATTTCCACTGTACGAAGTGCAGAGAAAATTGTAATGATGCAAAATTCAGCTCCTTCTGCCCTTCACAAAAGTACTGAAACAGACTCAAAAGCACAAAGAATCTCCTGCAAAAAAAAGTTAATTAGATCATCAAATTTTCTCAGACAATATACTAGGGATGCTCTAGAGTTAACAAAACATGTATTGAAAGACAAATCACAGCAAAAGGACAACTGTCTTTCACTTTCAGTAAGAGGCAACGTGTTTTTCCAACAAAGTGCTACTGCGGAGCAATAGTAAGAGAGCAGAGCTCGAGCAACCCATTTCCAGTCCTACTGCAAATTCTATCAGCTAGAAACACAACTAACACACAGGAACCCCGTCAACGTTTCCCATTTTTAATATTTTCCTCTCCAAAATACTGACAGTGCTGATAAAGGAGTTTTTAGCGCTATGTTCTGATTAAAATATAAAAGTTTTCAGGAAGTACAGGCTTTTCCTTATTTCCTGGTGACTAGAACAGGGCATTAAAACAAAAGGCATCAAACTCAATTTGCTCCTTCATTTCTTCAGTCATGCTTCTTCAGCTGCAGTGATGCATATGGCTTTCCAACATCTAAATATCTCAGGAGTTCCTGAATGAGAAAAATTCTCTCTGATCTTCCAGGTTACAAATGCAACTACTTCAGCCACATTTCACCCTCAGATCAGAACGCACAGACAGTCCAACCTCTTGTTGCATTTGTCTCATCCATACATTTCAGAAATGCGAAATATTTGCATAGCCATTCTTTAAGTTGTCAGTTTCTTCTCACTGAACTCCAAAAAAAAACCACCCAATCAATGTCTTAGTCTCAAACTGCAGATACTCATTTGCTACCCTGCTAACAAAATCTTTTTCAAGATAGAAGAACTCCATTGGACGTCTTTCAGAGGAGCAACAAGATCAGCCTGCTTTCCCCTCTCAAGTAGATTAACAACAATCTAACAAGAACAGTGAAACTGATTATATATTGTATCAAAACAGAAAGTAAAACTCACAGGTCAAACCCCGAACCCCCATCATCAGCATTTGTCCTCATTTGACCAAACCACAGCCGCATTCTGGTTTAACTCTGAACAAGGCTTCAAGAAAATAAGTCAGCCAAAAGATGGTTTTTCTAAGCCCTGCCTCTGATGATGCTTTTTCTTTAAGTCTACATGCTGCTACACTTCCAAATTTTATCACAAAATTTCTTACTATTTTTTTTTCCACCTTCGGGAGCATTCCAAATTCAGACTTCTTATAACTAGACACCAAGTGTCAGAATAAGCAGGAAGAGTAGCAAAGCAGAGGAAAAAGTAAAGTTACTGTTACTACAGCAAATGTATGAGCAACAGCGTTACCTAGAAGAGTTCCAAGTAGAAATAAACGATGACACAGAAAGCATTTCACAGAGGGAAGGAAGGAAAGAAGGAAGGAAGGAAAAACACCAGAAAACCAAGACGACAGGAAATTCACTTTGCAGAAATCAAAATGAGAGCTTGTGCACAAGCACTGAGGCTACAGTAGTGAAATCAAAGACAAGAGTGATGGTGCTCTTTCTCACTATAGCTGGAAATTTCAGATTTATCACATGCCAGCCAAGTAGTCATGCAAAACTACAGTTATTTTACAAAATTCAGGGACCATCAGCCAAAAGACAGAATTCTCCTTTTCCTATGCATCTACAACAGAAATCCTCTGTTCCCATTATGGCTCTGCCCTATAGTGGTTCCCTTGCCACATTTTTATTGTTGTTACGGCTGGTAGCTTTCACTGGTCATCGTCAGCAAAGTCACCATTCCACACACCGTGTGTAGAAGACAACAGAAGGGGTAAATCAGCAAAATGTAGTATGCTGTCCTGTAAAGAGAACACTGAGAAAGAAGGGGAAGTAAAATACAGAGTATAGTTTAGAAACAAATACATAAAAATGAAGATAGTTTTAAGGAAAATTCAGCAAGTCAAGAATTGAGACCTTAATATATATGGAAGAAAAAAAAAAAGAAACAAGAGAGCAAAGCCAACATCAGTTAATAAAAGATGCTATGCAAAATATTAAGTTTCATTACGGATCACTCAACAGAGGAAATGCAGCACCAGGTATTTATTGGTTAATATCTCTTTGATAAACATAATTTCTGCTATCAAGGTCTTTTTAAAATGTCATTATCAGCTCTGAATCAAAGTCCATGGTACTGGTTTTGCACAGTTAAATCTTATAATAATGATATCATCACATAATGGCTTTATTCCAATAATCTATTTCGTCAATGTATCTTAAGACAGTGGTTTCAAGACAAATAGAGCCAAAACCCGCGCTCAACTCCAGTCCTCAGAGATGGAAGATTTAGCAAGTCTCTGAACCACCCAAGCTATATACAATTGGTTATTAGGCAGCCCCAAAAAAACTTTGTATGCATTTAGCAACAAGCTGTTACCCTCAATATCCACTAAATTTAGACACACAGTGTGCCACAAATATGTAAGAACAGTAATATTTCACAATACTGATCCCACAGTGGAAAAGAGCAGACCATATGTATTGCAGAATTTACTATTGCAAATTTTACACTGCACAGCAGCATTTTCCTGGTGCTATGGTTTTTGTACTTTTACCGAAAATAATCAATTTCATAAATTGCAAAATTATACACATATTTCAAAGCCAAGTATGCATTTCCTGCTAATAAAAGATAAAACGGCAACATAAATTTACTAATCAACCTTTTTAAAGAATTCTAGTAACAACACATACAGGAAAGCTTTTACTATGGCTAAGAGCAATTTTTAATATTTATTCTGTAGGAAGAAGATTAATATGAAGATGGTTACATCTCACACACATGAGAAATTTTATGCCGAAGTTCCTTCCATCATAAAGCTACAAGTAGGCATTATGAAAAAGTATGACAAAGGGAAATACCAATGTCACTCTTTAAAGTACCAAAATGTAATGACATGTAAGGCCTAACAGTCTTCCAGTTACCGTTTGCCCCCAGAAAGCACTCCACACTAAGGGATTAAAATGAATTTGATACACAAACAGATTTGCCAACATCTGTTCAGCACAAACCAGAAAATACGCTCTAAAAAACTGAGGAAAAAGTCTTTACTTTTCACAGAAGAAAAAAAAAACACAAATGAACAAACAAACCAAAAAAAAAACACCTGAGCACCGCACTCCAGTTCAATAATGCAAGTGTTCTTTTTGTGGGAAGAAACAATAACCTGGAAGTTTTGGGTGTGCTTTTTAATAGCATGCTGGAAATAGTATTTAATAATCCCAAATAAACTCTCATCCAAATTCCAGGGGGTTTTGTTCATGTTTTTTTTGAAGAGAGAACAGGAAAACTATTGCTAGCTGACGGTATCTGCCGAGTTTACTTATTACACACTCTCCATTCTCAGGTTCCAGTGATTCCAATGAGTAAAAATTACACAACATTTTTGTAAAGCTGCAAAATTTAATACAGTTTACAAAATCTACACTATGAAGCACTAGTCTGATGTTCATGTCGGAAAATACGCTCCAATGTTCGTAAGGGAAAAATTAATGGAAAACTTCCAGTTTTCATTTCTTGACAGTGTGAAAACAAAACAAAACCCCCATTTTCTCAACACATATTAATGGCCACATGGACAGTATTTTTCATTTTTACATCATCTTCCTTTTGACCCTTCAAAAGCCACCAAAAAAAGTGGTGAATTGCCCTGTGAGGTGCAACAACAGTTATTTCAAACTGTGAAAAAGGGTGCAAAAACATTAGTAAATTTACCTAAGTTTGCACCTACAAAGTCTATAAACAGACACATACTTCCTGCCTTCACAATAACAGTATAAGAAGTCTTTCCTTCTACCTCATAGAGGATATAAAACTAAATGCCCTCCATCCTGACTTCTTCACAAATAGTCTTCTGGTACCTACAAACACCTATTTGTAACTCCTCACTTTTCATTATATATATAGTATTATATCAATATAAAACAGAGCCTTCACAGTCCTTTCAAATACCTGGCTGTCAAGCAACGCAGTGAACTGAAATCCAAAGGACAGACTGCACAAAATAAGATTTCCCAAAGTCTTACAGGAAAAAAAGCGTCCCCCATACTTAAAAAAAAATAAAAAATCCATCCATATAATCAAATATAGCAAGTCCAAGTGCTGTTGTTTTGATAACTAACCTATTTTAGTGAGCTGTTTCCATTTCAGAACTGAAACAAGGGCCACGTATCTATGCTTTCTTCATTACCTAACACAGTTTAGATCAAGCAGATTAATAAAGAGTATGGTCTCAGAAAAACAACAAGGTTGCTTTTTTCAAAGCAGTATCTGGCACTTATGGGAAACCAGTAGAGAAGCTAGAGCCACAAAAGGCACAAGAAGACAGAAAAAAAAAAAAAAGAAAAAAACAAAAAGAAGAGATGTATCTTTAAATACATCAGTTTTGCAGAGACTGTGTCCTACTTGTAGGAGCTAGCAGCTTAAGAACCAGTCTTCCACATGGGAATGTACTTGCAGGTACGTGCAGTTTTACTGTGTTTCATTTGTTTTGTCGGCAAGAGGCATAGGGCTGTGTGTGCACATGTATCAGTTTTTGTATGATACTGTATCATAGTATGCATATTGTACCATTGTATGAGTTTGTATCATAGGGCAATTCAAGTTGAAAGGGACTTCAGAAAGCCTCTAGTCCAACCTCTCACTAAAAGCAGAGTCAGTTATGGGATCAAACCATGTTTTCCAGGGTTTTATCCAACCCAGCCTTGAAAACTTCCAGTGTCGGAGACTCCACAAACTCTTTGGGCAACCTGATGCGCTACTTAACTGTCCCACAGGGCAAAACATTCTCCTTGTACCTAGCCTGAATCACTTTTGTTTCAACTTGTGCCTGTTGTCTCTTGTCCTTCAATCACGCACTACTGCGGAGAGCTCAGCTAAGTCTTCTTGAAGACATCCCTGTAGGTATGGCAAGACTGCTTGTGGGTCTCCTGAAGCCTTCTCCAAGCTAAACAAGCCCAGTTTCCTCACCCTCTCTACACTCCAGGCCCCTGATCATCTCATATATATTTAAAATTTTTCTATTACCAGTCAGTCCCATCTCATTCACTATCTGCTGACAGATGATCACATTGATTTCGATTAGAAATGCATTTCATAGTTTGCTTTAGTGAATTTAAATTTAGCAAGTGGTACAAATTCATTATGGAAGATGACCTCCCTTGCAACAACATGCTGTTTCGCACTTGATAAAGAAGCAGTTGTAGTTACCTCCACAATAAAACAAAAATAAACATGCTCATTGACAGCCTGTCTTTGCTGATCAGTTTGACCAGGCTTTCTTCTACTCAGTAATTATACATGCCAAATGATACCAGTGACCCAAACACCGTCTACAAAAAAACTTCCTCATTTAAAAGTACGCAGGTTTTAAGCAATAAATAGTCAAGGTACACAATACCCTCTCCAAAGTTTTCAGAATTCAAAGAGAACACCAGATTCCATGAGATTAATTTCAGCAACTACTAAACAGATGAAAATTTAAGACCCATAGAAGTGCCTCAGAAAGCTAAAAAGTAGAGTAGAACTTTATTTTTTCCCATCCTCTAGAAGCTTTTCTTGATTAAGATTTTAACTGTTCACGAACACTGGATCTTTAAATGACAGCAGGCTTTCAGAAAAATGGAGGAAAAAATTAAAAACCTTTCAAAGGCTATTTTTCAGCAAGCGTTCTCAATTTGTTGCTTGTAGAAAGACTGAGCTAAGCAATACTACTGCTTTTCAATTTTGGTTTTGTTAAAGAAAATATAAAGAGATTTCATGTAAGTTCAGCAACTTTATTTTCATTGAAGTATGTTCTATTTCTGCATGCAGATGAGGGGAATGTATACAGCTTATATATAGAAAGAATTTAAAAAAACATCCACCACCCCCTCATGTAACAGAAAGATAAGGGGAAAAAAAAAAAATCACATGGGCTATTATTTCAGCACATGTCACAATAATAACACGACAGTAGGATTTCTCTAATAAACTCTGTGGTTATGTGCATGAACATTATTTTATTTGAAAAAGAAAAAAAAAAAGAAAAAAAGAGTTCTGTTTTCAGAGTTGCTGTAACTGCAAAATTTTAATATTAACTTTCCACTCCTGAATACGGCACCACAGCTGTATACATGTATATAAACTTGACTTGTTCTACCTGGTGGTCCACATGATGAATCAGTTCCCAGAAAGTTCAAAACAGACTCTATTCTGCGCAAAAATACCAGGCAGCTCAGCTACAGAGCTTGCAACGGAGACCATGGCTGCACAGGCCTCCATATTTCCTAGCCCTAACTAATCAGCAAGCAGCTAAGGAAAAACTTCTGGTTAGAAGCATCAACTTCCTGTGTTATCTACTTTAACAAAACTAGGGATTTTTTCAAACTGAAATAGTAGGGACAGCGTACATCATGAAATTAGACCACTTGCATTAATAAAATTTTGCCTGACAATTTCAAAAGAACAACTCCTTTCACAATACACATGCTGTGTAGCGTGGCCCTTGTGCCCACAAATTTCCATTTTATGGTCTTATATAGACCTTATTTAGACTCTTACTCATGACTGGGTGGTGCAGAGTCAGTTTTAAGCACTTAATTCCTCCAGCTGTTTGATACAATCGTACTTACCTATTCCATGAACTCCAAATAAAAATGTTTTCTTTTTTTAAAGTCAGTTTTGTGAACCTATGAAGTGTGATAACCAAACACAAAACAAATGCGCTTGTGTGCCTTCAAACTAAAACAAAAGAAGTCTTTAGTCACAGAAGTTTGCCACATCAACACACCGATCACCTCACACATGACACTGCATTCTACAGTACTCTGGAAATGCTCTTTGCATACAACAGCTGCACAAGCAAATAAAAGCAAACAAACAAAAACCCATAGAAAAATGTAATTTGATTTCTGAAGAGCGAATATTTTCCTAAAAGATAGTAGTTTTAACAAACACATTATGTGGCAATTCATAAAGTTCATATGTGAAACAGTCAATTAATAGGTGCACTCACTTTTATAATTAGACATCAAAACATACAATATACACAAAATAATTTTGCTCTTAGCAAACACTGCACAATGCTTCCATACCATTTTTGTAAGTAGTCCAGTGCCTCCAAACGAGCACCAATCTCAAATGTGATTCCAGGACGATTTGGAGGCTTTTTACTCATCTTGATATTTTCTTTTTCAATGCCTTTGGAGGAAAAAAAAAAAAAAAAAAAAAAAAGAGTCATATAAAACACACAATGTTGTCTAAAACATGTCACTTGACAGCAAATATATTCCAGAGGGTGGAAAAAGATGCAAAATTTCTACCCTGCCTTTCCATTAACTGCTTAGTTTTCACAAGTATAGTCAAAGCCCATTAAAGAAGGCATTAAAAAAAATCACACATATTTTTATTCAGATTTTCTTCCCTCAAAACCAACAAAAACCAGCCATCAACCTCAAGCCAAAAAAAAAAAAAAAAAAAAATCTGGTTCTAATGTCTGGAAGGGTACTACAATGTAATTCCTTGACATCCCTTTGGAGCATCATTTTTAGAGTTACCTAGACATAGTGTGTTCTCTCCTCTGCTGTGGAAAAGATCAAAACCAAGAAAAACATATCTTACCAAGCACAGAAATTTACAGACAAACATGGCCTAAAGGACAAGTAAGATGAAATTAGCAAAAACAAAAACAAACAAACAAAAAAGCCGTCTTCAGCTTTTCTATGCATTCTCGAGTCTCATTCATTGCACAAAGTAAGTTTCGTTGACAAGTGCATTTTAATTGGTTTTGGTAATTCAGTCACTATCAAAGAAAAATCCCACCACTTCTCTGCATGACCACTATCGCTATTACCGTGACTTTCTGATGTACCACTGCTACCAGCCCGCAGCTCAGAGAAGTTTGCCGCTGGGGCCGGGGGCTGCCTGCCCACCGAGGAGCGCGGGTGCCAGCCGGCAGGGCCGGAGCCCCCTCGCTCCGGACAACCAGGACAGCGGCACCCGCTCACCAGTTTTTACGTGGGGCTCCCCTGCCAAGGCCGGCAGCGCGATGCGGACCAGCTGCCCCGGAGATGGTGGTCGGCCTGAGGGAAGCCGGTGCCGCTCCCCGAGCGCAGAAGACACAAAGGGGTCCGGCTCGGAGTGCGGGAGGGCCCCGGCCGGCGGGGGCTCGGCGCTCCCGCAGGCCCTGAGGAGGAGGCGAGCGGTCGCGGCCCACCGGACCCCGGCCGCGGGCAGGGCCCAGCGCGGGGAGGGCCGCGGGCGCCGCCCCGCCAGGACCCGGGCGCCGTGAAGGAGCCCCGCGCCGCGCCGGGCCCGCCCGGAGGGGTCGACGGCCCGGGGCCTCCCGCCCGCCCGCCCGCCCAGCCGCCCGCGCCCTCCCCGCGCTCCTTACCGCCTCCTCCTCCGACTCGCAAAGGCGGCAGCGGCGGGGCCTGCGGCGGCCGCGTCTCAGCGCGGCGGGGGCTGTCCGGCGCGGCGGCCGCCCTCACAGCCCCATCCTCCCCGCGCCCCGCCGCCGCGTCACCACCCCGCGACGCGCCCGCGAGGCGCGGCCCGGCGCCGCCATTGCCACCGCCCCCCCGCCCCCGCCACGTGACTGCGGAGCCGCCGCCGCGTGACGCCGGGTGGGAGGGGTGGGGGGAAAGAGAGAGAGACAAAGAGAGGCAGCGGCGCGCACGCGCGGCGGCGCGCGGTGATTGACAGGCGCCGGTGATTGACAGCGCCGGTGATTGATTGACAGCAGGTCGCCACGCCCCCCCCCGCCCGTGGGTGACGCAGCGCGGCGCTGGCACAGCGTCACGGCTTTCCCCGCTGCCGTCATACAGCACCTCAGCCATCACAACAGGCGAAAGGGAGAAAGGGGGGGTGGCCACCGGGGAGGCCGCTGAGGTGGTCAGGGCCCACAGCCGGCCGGGCACCGAACAACGGCCTCACTGAGGCCTGCGTTTACCTCACGCCTTCGCCTGTGGGACCGGCTGTGTCTCCAGACATGGATTTCATCACTTTTGCTCTTCCCAGTTCCTCCCCGCTTTGCCGGGGGGACGAGTGGCTGGGTGGGCGCTCGGCTGCTGGTGGGGCCTGCCCGCCATCGTCCCTTTGGCACCTGGCGTGGGCCTTCAGGCAATGACAGAGTCAGTCGGGGTGTGCCAAGCTGGATTTATAGCTATTACAGCTGCTACGTGCTGGTTTATTTGCCCCCTTTCTTGCTGCACACTAAACTCCAGGGCATCTTAATGGCTGCTTTCAGCTTTTGGTATTTGCTGTGCTGCTTATCGCTGTGGTTTGCTTTGCCTGGGAGACCTATGATAAAAGCACTGGCTTTGAGTCAAGTCTGGTATCTGGCCCTTGCGTTGCTGCCACCCCAGTACTCCGGAAACCATCTCGTGGAGACCTTCCTCCTTCTTCTTCTCCAGGACAGATGTTTCCAGCCTTGTTGTAATGGCAAGATCAGCATCACAACATCCCCACGGACATGTCAGTAAGATAACAGTCGAGTTACCACCAGCTAACAAAAAAGAAACGCAACCTTTCCTAGGCATAGTGGGTTTCTGGAGACTGCACATTCTGGGTCACTGTCAGCTTGAGTCCTCTCTGTCAAGTGACCCAAAAGAACTATTTTAAGTTAGGCTCTAAACAGCAGCAGAACAGACAGGAGAGTTTGTGAGGTAGCCCTTGGGCTGTGAGAAATATGCTTTACACTGCAGTTGGGGAGCATCGTCTCACCAGGAGCCTCTGGCAGAAAACACTTGGAGAGATCCAAGGTGTTCTAGGGTTCTGGAGCTGGGGGTATCAAGGTTCCGAGGTACCTGTGCTGCACTAGATGTTCATAGGAAGGGTCCCTTCTACACCGTATACAACCAACACTACATGAAGTAAGTGGGTAGTGTTGATCATGCAACAGCCTCAAACAGGCAACCCCAGCTGCCCGTGAATCCTGGAAGAGATCACAGTTTGGCCAAGAGGCAGAGATTTCAGATCATCACCTGAGGAGTGGCTCAGGCCCAAAAGTATAATAAATTAGCAGAAAGTGAAAGGCAATATGCCCTGTTTACCACTGTATCCTGTTGTGTTGTGTGCCACCATCTGATGTGGAAAGCTGCTGTATGGAGTGCAAGTCATGGACCGAATGAACTGACTGGACTTCTGTGGAAGTGGGATATCCCACAGACTAAGGGAATGATGTCTGTGTGTATGTCAAAAGATAAGGATGGGGGGGTCATGGTTGTTGGGGATGTATTGGAGAGTGAAGGACCTGAGTACGGTGTGAATGTTGTGGAACAAGGGGTGGAGATTATACTGGGTCTGGCTGGGGTTGAGTTGACTTTCTTCGTAGCTGTCTGTATGGTGAAATGTTTTGAACAGCACTTGTGCAGCATCAAGGCTTGGTTTTTTTTCCACTTTGGCCCCCTAGCAAGTAGGCTAGCTGTGGGCAAGAGACTGGGAGGGGACATAGCCAGAACAGTTGACCTGAATTGGCCAAAGGCATATTACATGCCATGCAGCATCTACTTCAGCAATAAAACCTGGGGCAGAGGAAGAAGAATGGTGGGGCTTTTGTCTTCCAAGGAGGCCGTTGCTGGGAGACTGGCTGAGGATGGGTCTGCTGGTGGGAGGTGGTAAGTAATTGCCTTTGCATTGCTTGGGGGTTTTTGGGGTTGTGTTGTTTGGTTTAGGGTTTTTCTTTTGCATTCCTTCACTTACTAAACCATCTTTATCTGTATCTACAAACATTCTCTCTCTTGTTCTTCCTGTTCTCTCCTCCATCCCACTGCGGGGGGAGTGAGCGAGTGGCTGTGTGGGTGTTCGGCTGCTGTCTGAGGTCAACCCATCCACTTTGGTTAGTCCCTGCGAGGCTGCCTCCCACTTTCAGAGTCTTTACAGGGAGACTGTGCAGTGTGATATTTTAGATTTGCTACAGGATTTTTTGTTCCTCCTTTGACTTTTCCTTGTTCCCATTATCTGGATAGTGGTGGCAAGCAGGAGAGACTGAAGGAGGAAGGAGGCTTGAAGAAAAGCAAAAGAAACGAAAACAAAAAAAGCACTTTTTGTTCTCTCTTTAATAAAAACATTGTCATTGCATTTATTTGAATTCTCCAGCTGTTACTAGTGTCTGCATAGTTTTGATACAGGCTTTTGTTTAGAGGGTTTGTTACAGGATGGTGATGGTGGTTGTGTTGGCAATGAGACCTCTCCGAGTGGCAACGAACATTCAGCACTAGGATGCTGTTAGAAAAGTGAAGATGCTTCTGTCCAATGAGAGGGAGACGGGGGAAAGATAAAAGAGGTAGCGAGGATGGGGCCCGGTACATGTGGGTGGTTGAGTCATGCTCTGTTGACTGCCGGAGGCTGTCTGGGTTGTGCTGTGACGTGAGAAGGGCTTAGAGCAGTGTGCGGCACGGTGAGCATCACCTCACTGCTGAGGCTGTCAGGAGGGGGAGGCAGAGCTGACGGCAGGCTGCAGAGGCACAGCAAGCCCCAGGTGTTCAGTAATATGGGCTAAAAGCTCATCTGCACACCCACAAAGGAGCACAGAGAGACAACAGTGGGAAGGAGACCCCAAATAGTACCCTGGCCCGGCAGCTCCCAGGAGCCATCAGCCCATCAAAGGCCCATTTCCTCAAGCTCAGAGGAGCACAGGGGCACAACGGCAAGTGGGAACCCAAATTAAGGACTCAGAGGAAGCGACGCCCCAATGCAGAGCACTATGTGTGACTCCTACCACGCTGCCTTCAGAACACAGAAGTCCGCTTGTGGTCCAGGAGTACAAGGCAACATTTTTTTCCACTATTATCAGAATAGTTAGGAGGTCATGGAGCCCCAGCCAGTGTCCCCATTTCTTTGCTGCCATTTCAGGTATACCCACCCTGCCCTGCTGTACCCCTGAAGGCACCCACAGCCCTTACTGGCCTTGACTTGCTCACCCCGGTGCGTCCCCCACCCTGCCCATGGCCCAGGACCCCATTTCAGCTACTATGTTCCACCATAAAGCCAGTGAGGAGCAACTTCGGCCAAGATCGTTTTTTATTCTTTTAGCACAGAAACGTCTCCGATATTTAGTCTCATCTCCTAGGAAAACAGGGCTTACATGGCTGCATTGCATGGCTGCCTTCCCTTTTCCCTTTCTCCATTTACTTCCAGAACTTCTGCCTTCATTCAAGCTTGACAGAGAGACAGAGGTCTCATCACATTATCCCAACCTGTTTTGTTAAAATGCTCAACTGGGCAGGGAAGAGCGACTGCCTCGACCTCTCCGTGATAGAAGAGCTCAGTGCTTACTCTCCTTCAGGCACCGGAACATCATCGCAAGACAGAGATGCAGGAAAGGAGATTTCGTTACTTTGTCTCCTTGCAAAATTTGGTGTTTAATCTAGTCACGAAGCATGTCTTTAGCATTGTGAATATTATACAGACCATAAATTGGAAACCAAACCGGATAGGAGATTTTATCTTGCCAGTCAGTGACTCACAGAGTCTTGGAGGGGGAATAGAGGATTTCATAATCAGCTGAGCATGAGCTCATGGTGTGCTGCTGATGCTGAAAAGACTAATGCAGTCTTTGCAAAGCACATGCACATGGAAATACCGAGTAGGAGTAGAGAGGTGACATTATCTCTGCACTTGGCACCAGTATGTTGTTATTAAAATAACTTACTGCTCAGAAAAGCCATCCGAAAACTGGAAGGGTTCAGGAAAGACCTGGGAGAATGATCAAACACCTGGGAAAAAAGATATTATGGTGAGAGACCCAGATATCAGTTTGTTTATTTTGCCATTTATTTTTTTCTTGGGGGCGATTGGATTAGTCTATGAAAGAACTACTTTAAAAGTCAGATATTGCAATTACGAGGTGATAGTCAATGGAATAAAACTTCATCTTTGTTTTTATCCTTTTTATAGTAGGAAGACATATTTAAAGTGACTGCTGGTGCTTGTGTTTAAATGGTGCCTGCACGGCCTCAGCCTAGCAAACATGCAGCAGCACTTCTGCCCTGCTCTGTCCATCTGTGTAGGCAGCTTGGTCACAGCCTGGCTCTGCTCTGTCATCATTTATCATTTTTCTGCCATTTCCTTGGTCCATTTTGACACTCTGGCATCAGTTGCTGTGTCCTCTTCTTCAGTTTCTCTGCTCTTCTTTTCCTCTCATCCTAGAAACTCCCTCCCCTCTGGAAATTCCTCCCTCCTTTTGTCAAGATTTCCAGTATCTCACCAAACACTTCTCTTTTCCTTTTAAAGCCCTAAATTTTCCAGATGCTGGGAAATATCCTAAAGGGGCTGAGTTTTGGAGTATCTGGCCTTCTATGGGAAAAGAAAGTAGCTAACAGCCATTGCCATGGTCACCAAACAAAGCAGTAACCCCATGGGTTTGGGACACCAACCCCAGCCTTTTCCAGTTTTGAAAGACACTGAAGCTGGACATTTTTTACGTAATTGCTCACTGGTTCTTTGCAGAACATCTTTAACTCAATAAAAGGTTTCTTCCAGAGACCTGGCTGTCCACTGACAGGTGTTGCAACCACAGCACGGTATTTCACTGCACGCTGGAGGGGTGACATGAAGCTATAAACCAGAAGTAAGGTTCCTTATGAGCAATATTGTAAGGGTGAAGTATGGTAAGATGAGGATGCTAGGGACCTGCTAAGGTCAGGTGAGTAATGAAATTTGCATTTGTACAGATAGTTTCACATTAGTGAGAAAGTCCCAAATCCACACAAAGAAAGAGAAGAAAGAGAAGAAAGAGCAAACATTGACTGTTGGTGGAGATGAAAGGGATGGGATGGGAGGCAGGTGAAGCTGCTGCCTACCAGAGTGGTATCTCCTGATCCTCTGCGTGGCTGGAAGGGAGCAGCTACCCATTCTGGATGAAGGCAGCTTTGCTGTGCCATGTTACAGCCTGGTTAAACCACTTTCTGTGCATCCATTTGATATTTTGGGAGGGCATAGGCAACATTCACTGTGCTATGAATATTGTTTTGCAGTGAATGTTAGACCTCCTGAGATTTAATTGTGCTTTTGCCTCGGAAACAGTGTCATGCAATGTGTTGCTTACTTCTGCCTTACATATTGCAGCCATATGTCTTGGATTGTATTTTGGTTTGAGGGGGGAGTCTGTAGATTGGAACACACACATCAGTAAATATTTTACTGAGGATTTTTTTTAAAGCCTTGATGAGAGCAGTACTGAACAGAAAATGTGCTAATACCTGCTCTGATTTTACACTGATTTCCTTGATTATTTCCCTGTGAGACTGAAATTCAGCACACACTTTATGGTGGATCAACGGAGCACTTGACTCTCAAACATATCCCAGTGGTAAGTTTTTCATGGTCTACCTACCATTTTGAGAACAGACCTCAGGGTGGGAAAGGGACAGAAGGAATGTCCAGCCAAGACGATGGCTGTGTTGGAGTCACCATTTGAGCACTTGGCACCAGGATGTTTATCGCAGTCATAATGATATTGGGGAGTAATGTAAGAGGAAAGGAGAGGCTAACAGGCGAATCACTTCAAAACACGCAGTCTAGCAGGGACAGTTTTGTAGTCAGATCGCCAAGATGTACGTGTAGAGAGAATTTGCAACTTGGACTGAAGGAAAACAGAACTCCAAAACTCACATCTGTCCAACCTGGTGGAATCCAGCAGTGAGAATGGAAATAAAAATGCATTACATCTGCCAGCAGGCAATAGCAGTCCCTTTGTAAAACTAATGTGATATTTTCCTGTCTCCTTTGTGGTCCTGTGAAAATTTGGGTGTCCTCAGGGACTGAAGGATGGTTGTCAATTAAGAGATTAGCCCTGAGTGCCCAACCCTGCCTGTGAAATACTTGCAAAGCATTTGTTTATGGGAGGGGTCACTTGTTTCTTGATACTTGGCCATTGAGTCTGTGCTGGCATCGCATGGACAGGTTCCTGGAAGGCTATCAGAGTTCTGGTCTCTGTCCTCAATTGCCTTGTAGACCACATTCAAATCCCTGATCTTTATGCAATGCTGGATATCATCCAAGCTATAAAACCACTCTGCCTCTAGTGTATCATGATCCTCCTTTGGATACCAAGGCTGCCTGTGCCTTTTCCTCTCCCTAGCAGTTGAATTAGTCCAGAACATCAGTTCGAATCCATCTGGAAATGTGACAAGTATGGCACGGTCATATCGGGGAAAAATTGCAAACACTTCCAGAAAGGCCTACGGACTCTCAGTACCAGCTTCCCAAATTTAGACTTTGCTGAAATACTGGCATTCAGGCAGAAAGCAGTGTTTATTTACACAGAAATAGAGAGACAACTGTTAAGGGTGCTGTGTAAAACAGCAGGTAAGACAGGCGTTTTAAAGAATGTTATCGGAGTATCACTGTCAATTGTTGTTTGTCTTCATTTATACATTCATCATTATGATTTATTATAGAAATGACCATGGCATCAGTATCATCAGTATTTTGCCAGTACCATTGTCTCAGGAACCAGCAGTACAAAATCCTCCACCATTGGTCACATAATCATAGAATCGTTCAGGTTGGAAGAGACCTTTAAGATCATTGAGTCCAACCATTAACCCAGCACTGCCAAGTTCACCATTAAACCATGTCCCTCAGCACCACGTCTACCCATCTTTTAAATGCTTCCAGGGACTGTGACTCCACCACTTCCCTGGGCAGCCTGTTCCAATGCTTGACAACCCTTTTGGTGAAGAATTTTTTCCTAATATCCAGTCTAAACCTCCGTGGCTGCCGATTGAGGCCATTTCCTCTTGTCCCATCGCCTGTTACTTGAGAGAAGAGACTGACACCCACCTCTCTACACCCTCCTTTCAGGTAGTTGTAGAGAGTGAGAAGGTCTCCCCTCAGCCTCCTGTTCTCCAGCTTAAACAACCCCAACTCCCTCAGCCGCTCCTCATGAGACTTGTTCTCCAGACCCCTCACCAGCTTCGTTGCCCTTCTCTGGACCTGCTCCAGCACCTCAATGTCTTACTTGTGGTGAGTGGCCCAAAACTGGACACAGCAGTCGAGGTGGGGCCTCACCAGTGCTGAATACAGGGGACGATCACTTCCCTACTGCTGCTGGCCACACTACTTCTGATACAGGCCAGGATGCTGTTGGCCTTCTTGGCCACCTGGGCACACTGCTGGCTCATATTCAGCCAGTTGTCGACCAACACCCCCAGGTCCTTTTCCACCAGGCAGCTCTCCAGTCACTCTTCCCCAGGCTTGTAACACTGCATGGGGTTGTTGTGACTCAAGAGCAGGACCCTGCACTTGGCCTTGTTGAACCTCATACCATTGGCTTTGGCCCATCGATCCAGCCTGTCCAGATCCCTCTGCAGAGCCAGAACCTAGGTGGTAACCTAAAGCTGTGTATATCTAGGTGGCTTGTTCAGCTTTCAGCCACCAAGGTGCTGCTATGGAGGTGGACTGTCTAGCATTAACTGTGGTGACATGGAAGACAAGGAATGTTGGCAGTCGAGTCTTCAACATGTCTTATGGGTTCTTCCTAGGTTGGGAAGATTTTGCTGTGTTTGGACATGCCCCTTTATACCATTTAGAGCTGAGAGTGTGCAATCTCCCCGTACTGTCCTGCCTGGTTTACTCCCTGTCCTTTCCCTTTCCGTGTGGGTGTCCAAGATGCTGCATATGGATTTGTGCTGGAAGCTTGATGACCAGCTAGTCCAGGCACCATGAACACGCACCGTTCATCCAGCGCTTCCTCTGCCACCTCAAGCCCCGTTCCCATTTGTTCTCCATTCAGACCAGTGATCAGGGCATTAATGTTTCAATTGTCTACAAATAAGATGCTGCGAGAGCACAACTGGCCAACAGCTGGCTCTGTCCTGGCTGCTTCTAGTCACTGCAGACACTGCAGAATGTTAATTCATGAACTTTTGTAATCATTAATAAAATTAAGTCAGCCAGTTCTTTACAAAGAACTCTAATGAGGACCCACCCAAGGTCTATGAGGGGGACCTTGACTAAATTCTGCCTCGACTGATGGATCTGAGTATTAGCCTCTTCCTTTTGTTTACTTCCTCTGCTAAAATTGTTTTTAGAGGAGCAATATTTTTGGATGCAAGGTGGGGGAGCTGCAGATTCTAATGGAAGTACTTCTTTGCCCCACGTATGCTTTTCCACTGTTCTTATATTGTGATGCGACGTTGTACAAAATTCCTCTCCAGCACATTCCCATGTCTACATCAGGTTATATACCAACCAAATTGCCTTCTGATACCGTATAATCAAAGAGCAAGGAGATGCAACACAGACTGGTTGTGGCTTTGCGCAGAGAAGTGTCATTGTACATCACACGTTTGCTTGACTCAGGTACTTTCTAAACACTTTTTGTCTGCCTGGATTGTGTGTTTAGTATAATACAGAGGTTGAGATCCCAGCAGTGTGGGTGTATCAGTGAGCTCAGAGCTAATTCTAAGTTTTACAGGTCTATGTATTGTACTCCAGCAGGCAAAACAGAAATGCCTTTTGTTGCCGGTATTGCAAGAGCAATTAAGCTAAATTAATGAATTTAGGGAAAAAAAAATCAACCCTGAAACTGAGAAAGTCTCTGATAGGGTGGAGTGGGATTTCCATCTTATAACACTAAAAATTAATTTGTTCCTGTCTTAAAGCAAATCAATCTTTGTTCATACAGCTGACCTGATAAGGTTATTAAAATCGCATATGATGTGCCAGTTCTGTAAACTGCAATGAAATGCTAACTTTATGCAGGATCAGCCTTCTCTTAAAATTGAAATAAAATGTTTGGATTTGTGAGTTGTTGGTTTGTTGTTTTTTGTTTTTTTTTTTAATTACCAGGGTACCTCAAACATTGCTAAATGGTTCTGCTGGATAAAGGAATGTGCTTAGCTTAAAATGTTATCATTCACAAAGTTGAATTGAAGTGAGTCTTAGTTTTCCCTGCAGCAAGACTGCAAGACAAGCCCTTCCCCTGCTATTTTTTTGGATGTTTCAACCAATTTACAGGTATCTCAGACTATTTTTTTACTCACTGAGTAAACAGCATTAGCAAAGAGCTGTGATATGGGATGAATGGCCTGATTTGATGGTCACTGAAGCAAAATGCTGTGAGCTTTCCAGGACATTCAAAGAGAGTTACGGAAGCAACAAATTACTCTCGATTGCATTCAATCAATAAGCACTCTACTCCCTCCACCATGGCCACTCCATTCACTCTACCCGGAAAAATACCCTTTCTGAAAATCGTGTGTTTAGCACAATAGTGCGCGGCACTGTGCCCTTGTGTCCAAGAAGGCCAATGGCATCCTGGGGTGCATTAAAAAGAGCGTGGCCAGCAGGTCGAGGGAGGTCATCCTCCCCCTCTACTCTGGCCCGATGGGGCCACATCTGGAGTACTGTGTCCAGTTCTGGGCTCCCCAGTTCAAGAAAGACAAGGAATTACTGGAAAGAGTCCAGTGGAGGGCTACGAAGATGATCAAGGGACCGGAACTTCTCTCTTATGAGGACAGGCAGAGAGACCTGGGTCTGTTTAGCCTGGACAAGAGAAGACTGAGAGGGGATCTCATCAATGCTTATAAATATCTAAAGGGTGGGTGTCAGGAGGATGGAGCCAGGCTCTTTTCAGTGGTGCCCAGTGACAGGACAAGGGACAACGGGCACTTATGGGAACAGAGTAAATTCCATCTCAACATGAGGAAAAAATTCTTTACTTTGAGGGTGGCAGAGCACTGGAACAGGCTGCCCAGGGAGGTTGTGGACTGTCCTTCTCTGGAGACATTCAAAACCCGCCTGGATGCGTTCCTGTGCAACCTGCTCTAGGTGACCCTGCTCTGGCAGGGGGGTTGGACTAGATGATCTCCAGAGGTCCCTTCCAACCCCTACCAGTCTGTGATTCTGTGATTGAGTTGCAGTGGGTTGCTGAGATGGCAGACTTATGGTGTAATATGTGCTAAAAGCTCATCTGCACACCCACAAAGGAGCACAGAGAGACAACGGCAGGAGGGGGACCCCAAATAATTGCCTGCCCCAAAGGCTCTCAGGCCCATCCCAGGGGCCATCAGCCCATGAAATTCCCTGTTTGCACCAGCCCAGAGGAGCACTGGAGCACAAAGGTAAGGGGGAACCCAAATTAAGGGCTCAGAAGAAAAGACGCTCTGTCTGGGCCTCTCCCAGGGCTGGCCCATGGGAGCCTCAGCCCCTGTGTCCAGGCATGAAGCCCACCCAGATGGGTCAACACCAGAGCACCTTTGGGACTGAGGAGGGTTGCTGCCTGGGGGCACGGGACACATTATGGCCAGGGGTGTCTCTAAGGCTGATGCCATATGGAATGAGCTGCGGGGGACCAGGGGAGTCCCAACCAGCTGGATGTGAGTGTGTGACGGTCTGTACCAGCAACTGGAGTGGGGCTGTGACTCTGAGGGCTCATATGTGCAGGTGCCAGCAACTGGGGAGACTGGGAACTTGGGGCAGCTACTGGACGGACTGAGTGTCTGAGCCCAGCTTCTGGAGGGATCCAGCTTGTGCAGATGTATATATATATGTGTATATTCTCACTAGTGGACCTCCATCCTGCCCAGCCAGAGAGAGGAGCAGGATGAGGCCACTGGTGTGTGTGTGTTCATGTGAGTGCTCCGTGTGTCTGCCTTTGCGATCTGTGCCTGCCAGGCATACATCTTCAGCCTCCATGCTGGTGGTGGTGGCCTAAATCTGGGTTCTTTCCTGGTGTGCAAGCCAGTAACACACAGAGCAGAGGTATTTCCAAGTGTATTCCATTAATGCCCAGAAATAGAGTGCTCATCCCAAAACGGGAGCACACCTTAGTTTCAAAAATTTCCCTTTTCATACACTGATTATTACATATTCGTACAATTAATACATGTTCACTGTTATTCTCTCAATGATTGGTCGAGATTTCTTCGCTTTCTGTGTAAATTAGTTTGGAGACTCTGTTTTCGTCTTCCATTGTTCTCTTTTCAGCAGGGGGTATCATTTGGGTAGGTGGTCAATGAGTCGGTGGTCACCATCTCCCCGCGCTGAAATTACCTTTTACCTACTTTTCTAATCTTGGCAGTTCAGGTGGTTTTCTCGGTTTGCTGACCAGGCCTGCAGTTCATCACTCTCTGACAGGAATATCCTGCTTATCGACAAAGCTACATTGTCTAGTAGTTAGTTCCTTAATTTAATCTTAGATAAATCATGTCTAGTTACTATTTCTCTGTAAATGATCAAATAGGGTTGGGGCCGTAGAGAGGACTTTTAGCAGCAGCAACAGGTTCCCTTGGTTGCTTCGATTACACGTTACATTTCATTTTTCTAGTTAATATCAATTTTACTACAACGGTGGGACCTTCAGGCCCCAGCCTCACCTCTCTTGGACTGCCAGACCCGGCACAATATGTTTTCTCCTTTATTTGTCGCGTTGTCGCAAGCAGAGTAAACCTGGGAGGAGGGTAGAAAGATACGTGGTATTTAGTATTGTGATTTCTCATTTCCTTCCTTTTGTGGGTTGAACCTGCAATGTATGCAACGGGCATAAACCTGCTGCACAACAAGCTTGTTGGGGGGTTAATTTCTTAGAATTTGAAATGTGATGGTTGAGGTGGGGCTTGGGGTGGGGCAGGAAGCTTGAGGAGCAACAGGTAACAAAAACAAGCTGTATATAAACCTTTGTGTCTGTGTATAAACTACAGGCTAGCACCTACCTATAAAATATTCACTAATGCACAAAGTTTATGCATCAGAAGCTTCTGGAACAGTGAGTTTCAGATATGAATGTTAGTGATTAAAAAAGAAAACACCTCTAAGTCTAAATATGATATAGACACAGTATGTTTTCACTATATAGACAAATGTGAAAGGCCAGTGTCCTTCCAAAAAGCAGCCCAAGCTCAGAATTAACTGCTTCCCATTGAGAAGAATACGAAAAGAAATGAAAAATACTCCCAAGAAGTCAATTAATGCATGTATAGAAATTCTTCAGTGGGTGACCGAGTTTTAAAGACTATTGGGAATTTATGTCCATTGCCTGTAGAGAGACAGGGTGGCCTGGGAAATCCTGCTGTGATGAAGCCCATGCGTCCATGGAAATAGTGTTGGACTAAATTTCCTCATTGGCATAATTCCACTGAATTAAAAGAAGTGATGCAAAGAATGAACATGGCCCTGTGTTTTTGCGTTTGAGCAAAAGGACTTTAAAATGTTCATTTTGGTGTAGCTCCCAAACAGAAGCTCTTTTGTAACATCCTAATTGCCTAATCCCTATTTCTGTTTCCTTTTCTGTGAGGTGAGAATGTTACATCCCTTTGTTATCAGTGGAAGTATTTTTCCTTCTCCAGGGAAACAAAATATCGTTAAATCAAATCAATCACATTTTACGAGGTCTATGCTTTCTTTTTGGCAGCGATACATACAGACACCATCAGAGATACCTACTAGCGTATTTTGTCTCTTTGTCTGGAGATGAAGTTTTGCCCGCTGAGGCTGTATCATTCTTCAGTGTCGAGCAGCTGATTTATATTACTTTTGTGTGTGATAGTTCTACAGCCAAGTCATCTTGAGCGCCAGGACGTCTTATTCAGGCTCCATTTCTCTTACGTGGATTTGACTTTATTTTTGTATATTTAAGGTATGATGAATTGAAACCTTACAGAGTATGAAGCATATAGAGTGGAACAATGAATATGTTTACTTTATTCCTTTCTCCTTTCAAAGGAATTTGTCTTAACATTGCGCGGTATATATTTGCAGTAATGGTTTTGACCGTGAAACTTAAACAACTCTCAACTCTCACCAAGTGCATCTTCTGTATAACAGTGCTTTTGCAAAATGCCTTGTTACTGTACACAAATTTTTTGGTAGCTGGATAATTTTCGTACTTCCAAGCTTGTCAGGCTCACAAGTATTTCAACAAATGGAGTGATTTGGAGATACTACTACAAAGTTTTGTGAGTGGGGTAGAAAAATAAAGCCGAAACAAGAATCTGTTGTTGGTTTTCTTTATGAGAACAGGTTCTGTCTTTGTTCCCCATCTCATAATTGGAGTGAACTGTTATTTATAGTGTATCTTCTCTTTCGCAACGGCCCGCGAGAGCATTCACTGGGCTAATCTTAATCTTCGCTTTGCTCTTCAAATCGAGTGTTTCTGCTGTGAGGCTACTTGACAGGAAGCATGACCTCATTCTCCGCCGTGCCGCTGATTGCACGGGCTGCTTTCAAAAGGAAACAGGGGACTTCACCGACCTGCCATTCCCGAGCCCCAGGGCTGATCTCTGCCAGCAAGCCGCAGAAGGAGCACCCTCCACTTCACATCTCCGAGGCTCCCCTGTTGATGATGAGCAACTTTTTTGCATACATGTGTTAATAGAAATGGATTTTCCAGGTTTGGAAGATTTTCCACATACTTATCTCTTAATATATTTGGCAGCTGAGGAATAACTAAGCTTTGGATTCATTTCTGTCCTGCTCTTCAGGAAGTTTTGTGTTATTGTGAGTGTTGTTATCATGACCTGCAGGGAGAAAAGACTAGACTGCTCTTCAAGAATGACTGATATGTGTGAACAAATAAAACTATCTTTGTAGACACTTGTGTTTGGTAGGTACAACAGAACAGAGCTGGTTGCCTGGGCTTCAGCTATTTTAATAATTAGCACTATAGTTGGTACCTACTAATGTAAATATTTAGAATGTAAACATGGGCAGGGTGTTGCTGTCTACCAAGTGAGGGGCATCATTGGCTTAAAGATTAATTTGATTTTTGGAGGGAAAGGTGATTAAATCTAACTGGTTTGGACAGTGACCTTTTTTTCTAATGTTACGATATGGGCTTTTGAGTGTTTTGAAATTCAAGGGAGGTTGTTGCCTTAAGCTTTTGTTTGAATTCTTCGCATAAAATATTGCCGCGTTCACCTCAGATCCACTTTTAGTGAGATTTCTTAAAGCTGTTGGCCTTTTCTCATGTCATAGTTTAAAGGTTCGGCATTGATGCTCGTTTTGGGGATTACAGATAGAATACTACTGCTTCATTGTACGGTGGTGGTTGAGATGCTTTGTTTTGGCTTGCTTATATTGTTACTATAGCTTCTCACGCTATTAATAGCCCAGAAATGGGACTGAATATTAAATGAAAGCAGAACACTGTGCAGCATTGTCTACAACATGATGTTTCTGTGCTTTCTCCAGCATTGATTCAATTATGATTTTCAGGAACCCTCTTCATTAACGCATGAGACAAAAATTTTCATCATTGAGGGGAGCAAAAAAATCCTGTTGGATTGCCTGCTCTATGACTGTTTACAGAAGCTTGATATTATAATTACTTCAAATAGTTTGAAAGCAAATTACAACTGCTTATTAACTGTTCTTCAAAAGAAAGTCACCGCCTCCCCAGTAATATATTTGCATATGTGTATCTCTCACTTGCTTTTATAAATATCTGTATATACTCTATTTTACCTTAAATTTTACTTCTGCGGGGGGTGGCAGATAAACAAGCGAACTGCAGAGACGTACCTTGCAAATTTATGAGACAATTCAAATTAGTAACGGAAGGGCTGTGGTTTGTTCTGCCACTTTGATCAGAAGGTGTCAACACTTTCGGGTGAAAGCACTACCCATATGTAAGCTACTATTCTTGAGTGTTAATCTTTTTTAGTGGTTGCTACTTTGTATTATCATAACTGAGAAAATCACATGCCATACAACTGTGTTAAGGGTTTCAGTTGCTGGAAAGCTTCGCTCCGATTATTAAAGAGTTGTAGAAGCTATAACTGACGCTGAGGTATAGGTCTGCATCCCTTTTCAAGCAAATTTGCCCTTGAATCAATCACTTTTGTCTAAGCGAGCATATATTATAAGTAACAATATGACATATATTGATCTTACACATCCTGATTTTCAAACAAGACAAAAGAGAAAATACTTCTGTTTCTTTTTAAACTCTTTTGCAGATAATCTACTTTGCCTGTTATCCCAAGGTGTATGAAACAATCCTTTGCAAGATGTATGGAACACCACATGTTGCATCGACGCCAGGAGCAAGTAAATTTGTGCACATTTGTCTGAGATTTTGATTAAAAAAAAAATCTGTTGTGGAGGGGATCTTGTTTGACTGATAAGATTTGGGATTTTGCAGGTTTTATTTTATATAGAGATGTACAAACCACCTGTCGAGTTCTTCCTGTATTTTCTGTTAGAGTTTGGACGAATTTCTTGGTCTTGGGTATAGTATTTTTGCACGATTAAAAATTTTGCCTAAAATAAGATAAATTATTGCAGGACCTAATTGTATATGAAAAAACAAATGTCTGCAACATGTCAGTCTATGAAATACACTCACTTTTTCTAAAATTTGCTGTGTGACATTCTTACCGATGCTACTTGATCTCTTTATACCTCCACCAGGTTTCTTCCAGTTGTCTCCTCCTTCAGCAAGTGCTGAAGCATAATTTTCTCATGTAAAGTGATTTTTTATTTTTTTTATTTTTTTTATCAAGTGTAGGAGAAGCGATATGTATGGCAGTAGGCAATAGGACTGATTTGTAAAAAATTGTAAAAAATTGTAAAAAATTCCCTGGAAGGTTTACTTCTCTTCTTCGGTGACCCTGCCTGATCCCAAGGCTCAGTCAGGCTTCACATCCAGGCTGTGACTGACAACTGAGCTCCAAATGAGGATACACAAGATTGCCAAAGTGGAAACACTGACCTTCATGTCATTTCTTTGCCTCAGCTCATAACTGAACATTAAAAAAAAAGAATAGTCTCTTAGACCTATCTCCTCTTGTAGGTGAATGATGGGCATTTACTAGCGGTGTTGTAAGCATGGTGCTCTAAAGATACAGGAGAGGCAAGGTAATATAGGGAAAGATCATATCTTTTATCTTTCCGTGTAATAACAGATATAAATCCTCCCTATGGATATCCATTGCTCATATTTTGTAAGATTGATTCTGTCAGATGCTGAATGTCTGGCAGCCCTTTGCAGACTTGAGCCATGGTAATCCAGACAAATTCTATTTCCTTAGTCTCCTGCCACCATATTATTGTCAAATCTTTATCACTGTCACTATCCCTATGCCTCTTGTGCTATGTCTGCAATTTTAATCTGAAAAATATATTGTAATGGTAATGGTGGCCCTTCCATTCTACTCTGTATCTGCTGCCAGCACATGTACTGGTTTTGGCATGAAGCACATTTCTGGAAAACACCATTAAAATTACTGCAGCTATTACATTTGTGTCCATAAATATTTCTCTCAAGGTTGTAAGCTGTGTAGAGTATGAGTAGCTGATTATGACTGGCTCTGATCCTGTGCTGTCCTGGTTGAGATGAGTTTCATGTAAACACTTTGTCTTTCCCCCATTCTTTCATCTGCTTTATCTCCTTTAATCTCTCCCTTAATTTCCTTTTCTTTTTTATCTTCTTTTATGATCTTTTTGATATGCACAAGGTACCTGGCAGTGAAGACCAGTCAACTGTTTGAGCTGTGAGCAGATATGATAATGACCCCTTCTCATTTGGCCTTTGCCTCTGCAGGTTCAACAGTGTTTAAAGGAGAACATAGACGCAGCCTCTCACAACGTATTTTTCCAAGGTACTGAGGAAAATTATACTTGTTTCATTTTATTTTTATTTTGTTGGAGATTTTGTAAAATCCCTTTTGGGCCACTTAGAACCATAGTGCTGATATTAATTCAATTACTGCTCTAAGTGGAAGTTCAGAAGAACTGCTGTGGAGATTGGAAGCACTGGCTTTGCAATTACAAGGTTTTGGAGTATCTCTGTTCCATCTACTTTTCCCTCCACTGAAATTATGGTATCCCTCGTGACAGGCCATATGGGATCGTTAAACCTGCTGCTGAAACCCATGTCAGACACTGAATCAATCCAGTGTCTTCCTCTCTGTCCATGGATGTCACTGCATGGCCACTTGGAACTCAAAGGCGTTGAGGAGAAAAGACTAACCATAAATCCAATTTTACTTGAGCTAAGTATCATAGAATCGTAGAATCATACCATAGAATCATAGAGTACCAGCTTGGAAGGGACCTCAAGGATCATCTGGTCCAATCCTTCTTGGAAAAAGCCTGGTCTAGACAAGATGGCCCAGCACCCTGTCCAGCTGAATCTTAGAAGTGTCCAATGATGGGGAATCCAGCACTTCCCTGGGGAGATTATTCCAATGGCTGATTGTTCTCACTGTGAAAAATTTTCCTCTTGCGTCCAACTGGAATCTCCCCAGGAGTAACATGTACCCATCCCCCTTCGTCTTTTCCATGTGACTCCTTGCAAAAAGGGAGTTTCCATCTTTATAACCACCCTTTAAATACTGGAACATGGTGATAAGGCCTGTCTACAACATTTAGATTCTTTCACCTCTGTCACTGCTCACTTCTGTTTTAAATCCCACATTGTATATTTTTCTGTGCTACATTTCATCTCAAAGTCAATTATATTTCAGTGCTGAATGAAGTTATCACCACGTGTAGACTTTATCCCATGTTATTCTAGCTGTATGATATCCTAGGATTTGTGAGAATTAAAAGTCAGGTATCCTTAAATCTTCATTAAGTATGGCTAGGTTACAGAAAGCAAATAAATCCTGCCCGGTTCAGGAGCACTCAGGCTCACGCCATGCAGAATAACTCAGAGAAGTAAAATACTGGAATTCCTCTGACGGCTCCAGGTAGGTGTAGATCTGGCGGGATTCCTTGGCCAAGAGCACCGCCACAGAAATATACCATCCATTTCTCAATTCAAGCTGGCTCCATGCGTTCGTGAAATAAATGCTCCACCTGGCATGGAGCCCTCCTGTAATGTGAAGCTCTGGAAAGTGTGATGCAGGCACACTTGAGCTGGCCGAAACCCCCTAGGTCCAGAAGTAATATCATTATTCCCATATTTTAAATCCATGTCATTACCAGCCCCCATCAGCTGGTAATGTAAATTCATTATTATTAAATCATGGGTTTGCACTGTCTAGACGTTCACTAAATAGAGGGTTTCAATTCTCCTTTTCAGTTATGCTTGTGCCTTTTTGGACGATGACCCTGCCTATGAGTGTTGTTCCACAAATCCTCTGCCCGGCTCCATGTGTCGCCGCAGCCCTCGCCTGCTTTCTAATGGTTATTACGTTTTGACAGAAGACAGTTTTCTGTCTGATGAAGAAGGCAACATAACATTGACACCATCCCAGACAAGTGTTACGTATAAAGAGAATTTAGTTCGGTAAGTGAACTATATGCAGATTTTACTCAATTGCCTCCACATCTCCAGACTTCTCTGGAGGTATCTGTGTGTCTGTCTGCCTTTTGCTTGGCATAAGATCAGTATTGCTTCTTAATGGGAATCATAGAATCATAGAATAATAGAATCATAGAATTGCCGATGTTGGAAGGGACCTTTCAGATCATCTAGTCCAACCATCAACCTAACTCTGACAAAATCCATCACTAAACCATATCTCTAAGCACTATGTCTGCCTGTCTTTTAAATGCCTCCAGGGATGGTGCCTCAACCACTTCCCTGGGAAGCCTGTTCCAATGCTTAATAACCCTTTCAGTGCAAAATTTTTTCCTAATATCCAGTCTGAACCTCCCCTGGCGCAACTTGAGGCCATTCCCTCTTGTCCTATCGCCTGTTACTTGGGAGAAGAGATCGACCCCCACCTCTCTACACCCTCCTTTCAGGTAGTTGTAGACAGCGGTAAGGTCTCCTCTCAGCCTTCATCTCAATTGATTTAGTTTAGAGAATGCAGTGACTGAAATAACTTCATTTTCAGTCATGTCTAATCTTACTACCCAAAAACTCTTCAGTACGCAGTTGTTGCTGTAATTGGAGTTGTGTGCAATAAAGAAAAAGGAGAGCTACAGCTCATTTTGCCAATGGGGTGTTACCATGATAAGCAATAAGAAAATGTGTGTGTGTATATATGTGTGCTCCTATATATATAAAAATAAAAAGGTCTAGTTCTGAAATGCTTACTCAGGGAAAAAATCTCTCTTGATTTCAGAAAAACCTCAGTTTAGGACGGTATATAAAATGTAGTTCAAAAAAGTTGAAGTACAGTGGAGTCAGGCTGCACGGAATGGGACATGGTAGGGTGAAACTCATGGGTAGCATGAGACCACTCAGCGCAGTATCAGAGCCCAATAACTTCAGTATCATTTGGTATCACAATATCCAGTGTAACAGCAGTGTGATACATTGCCGTGCTGCTAATACATTCCCTGACATTGCAATGTGCAGCAGTCATTTTTGGTGACATACCCAGGGTGAAGAACAAAGCTAGGAACAACACCCAGAACCTGGTTCTTTCATGTCAGTCCTGCAAGCTTTAGAGCTCTGTCTCTGCTTAAAAAGCATAATTAACTCTATTCACAGAATCACAGAATAATAGGGGTTGGAAGGGACGTCTGGAGGTCATCTAGTCCAACGCCCCTGCCAGAGCAGGGTGACCTAGAGCAGGCTGGACAGGATCACATCCAGGCAGATTTTTAATATCTCCAGAGATGGAGATGCCACCGTCTCTCTGGGCAGCCTGTGCCAGGGCTCTGCCACCCTCAAAGTAAGGAAGTTCCTCCTCATGTTTCGATGGAACTTCCTATGTTCAAGTTTGTGCCCGTTACCTCTTCTCCTGTCGCCAGGCACTGAAAAGAGCCTGGCCCCATCCTCCTGACACCCACCCTTTAAGTATTTATAAGCATTGATAAGATCCCCCCTCAGTCGTTTTTTTCCAGACTAAAAAGACCCAAATCCCTCAGCCTTTCCTCATAAGAGAGGTGTTCCGGTCCCCTAATCATCTTCATAGCCCTTTGCTGTCCCGTCTCCAGCAGTTCCCTGTCCTTCTTGAACCAGGGAGCCCAGAACTGGACACAGCACTCCAGGTGTGGCCTCACCAGGGCAGAGTAGAGGGGGAGGATGACCTCCCTCCACCTGCTGGCCACACTCTTCTTGATGCACCCCAGGATGCCATTGGCCTTCTTGGCCACAAGGGCACACTGCTGACTCATGGTCATCCCGTTGGCCACCAGGACTCCCAGGTCTCTTTCCACAGAGCTGCTCTCCAGCAGCTCAGCCCCCAACCTGTACTGGTGCATGGGGTTATTCCTCCCCAGGTGCAGCACCCTACACTTGCCCTTGTTGAATTTCATAAGGTTTCTCTCCGCCCAACTCTCCAACCTGTCTAGGTCCCTCTGTATGGAAGCACAGCCTTTTGGTGTGTCAATCAGAAGGCTTCCTTGACAACGTGTCTTTTCTTTCTAGCATATTCCGGCGAAGGAAGAAAATCCGTCGCTCTCTGGACAGCTTGTTCAATCTCGATGCCTGCAGTTCATGGATCAACAGCACTGTCCTCAGCAATATGGATCCCTCCCACATAGACGATCCTTGGCCTGATGGATGCAATAAACTCGAAGGCAGTCAGAGCAATATTGGTAAGCTCTGACCAGGTACCAAGTAATCGAGCTACAACACTACAGTCTATATTTAGTGGGAGTTGGGTATCTCTCTCTCTAGGTTTTGCAGGGTTTGTCGGCCAAGAAGTGCAGGTAAAGGAGAGATGAACAACAGAGTTGTAAGTGGGAATTGAGCTCCTGGCATTAAAAAAAGTATGAATCCACAAAGACCTTTGTGACAAAAAGGCTTTAGACTGAATTTGACTCCAAAGTCATCACCAGTGATGTTTATGCTGGTGTCATTAATATCCGGCACTCTCTGCTTTCACCTGGCTGTTTTAATGACTTCATTGTGTTATGCTTCATGTAGCTTTGTCTTTACTCTGCGTATTTTCTCCTGCATACATTGAACGTGCCAGTTCCCTACCCCTAACAATTTGGAAACCTCCCTGTGATTAAGTAATTATTTTTTCTCATCCACAAAATTCATTAACACAAAGCCTCAAAGCGGTTCTTTTGTGCAATCTCAGTTACATATGCACTTTTTTGTAGGTGATTCAGACTTTTCTTCTGACTATGACAGCCATGTGCCACAAAGACAAACTCCAGCAGCTAATGGAGCCTCTCTCACCAAAGATGACGAGTGTATTCAGCCTGAAAAATCAATTTGGTCTTCAAAATCCTGCTCTCCATTTATGATAAATGACAATGAAGAGAATTTGAGGAATGCAGGTATGTCACATTCTTATTCTGATATGCCTCATTTTTAGAGTGAACTGAGAATATTCACATTAAAAATATTGATATGCCCCCTTGCAGAATAAAATTTATTTCCTGAAACATACATTTTAAATAACTGATTGAAAATAACAAAATCTTAAAATTGGTATTTACTTGTTTACTCCTCCCTGCTCGCATCTTTTCCTCTCCTATTTTCAGTGATAAATGGAAAAAGAAAAAAAGTGGAGTGAAGAGGAAAATGGAGGAAAGGGCATGGGAACAAGAACTGAAACAGGCAATTATTCAGAAAGGCTCGTTTTCTGAGAGCGTGGAGGGCACAGTGTCTCTATGGTCGTGGGGGAAAAAGACTCCTGAGAGACACCCAGAGCATAAAAATTAGGCTTCCGCTTTGAATCGCTCTGGACGAATTCTCTTAAAAAGGAACTGAAGGGACTGGCCTCACAAGTCTTTGCAAACACCTCTTGTCATATATTTACTTTCCTGAAAACTCATGAAAATTATTTTCCTGATTTTTGTTTTAGAATCCAGGATAGTGCAAAATGTCCTTTCTCAGATGGTTGCACTGATCACGTGTTTAATCATTTCAATATGTACAAGGTAATTTTTATTTCTTTTATTTGTTGTTTCTGATAATGTTGCTTACTCCATTTCAACTGGTGAATAAAACCTAAATTAAGGGTCACATTTGTGCAGTTAGATATATATTACTCTGAAAATGTATTTTCACATGATAGTCAATGCAGGCAAATATCTAAATATCTGAGATATATAGATATGCACAAAAATAAGAAATATGCACGCAGATATGATGACTACTTTGTCAAGCGTGATTGGACAGAGGTTTTGAAAGGCTGAGAAGAATCAGATGAATCCCTGCCTTTCTAAGTGACCAATGTGGGTGTTTCTCTCAGTCTGGGAATACTGAGGTATTTATTTCTAAGAGATTATCCTCAATAGCTTAAGTAATTTAAAGTTTCAAACTGCAGTTCACCTACCAGAGTTCAGAGGGTTCATCTGCAAGAACCTTCTCTCCTTCTCCCACCCAGGCTTCACCTCTATTAACCCAATATGCATCCCTTGGTCTTTTTTTCTAACCTTTATGGGTATTGTTATGTTCTCAGATATTTTCTGGGAGGATTGTCTGCCACTTTGTTGCTGATAATTTTAGTTTGTAAGTACAGACTTCCTTTATATTCAACACACAATATTTTATTAAGTCACATCTGAGGACCAAAATCCATCCTTGGATGTACATCCACAGCTCTTATTGATGCTAAATAAGAATAATATGTGGGCATATGGGGACAGAATGTAACCTTCAATCAGTTACAGGATTTTGCATTTACATTTCACAGTTATTTTGTCCCAAGATGCTGCTGTGTCATCTTTCTTCAGTCTTGACACATCTTTCAAAACAACTAAGTTTTGGTAAGTGGCTCCAGTGTCATGTGATGAGTAGAGGAATTGAGAAACTTTATATTAAGAAGAGGAAGGAAAGATTCCTTCTGTTGTTTTCATGTCAAAAGTTAGAAGGCATGATCTGAAGTTACTGATGGAGGATTTGACTTTTCCTGTTACTGATTTGTATTCATAGAAACTTTCCATTTCTTTTGTAAAACTGCCTTTTCATAATGTGCTATAAATGTTGTAACACCTATTTGTTGGCAGAAAAGGAAGATAAACCATAACCATAAACCAATATGTCACAACATGAAGATCCAGAGACAGACCAAGGACAGTAACTTTATATGAATCCAGAGGTGTGCGGTCAAACCTTGCACTGAAGTCCACTCCCAGGCTACAAAATTGAGTCTTTACTTTGACTGGAAAAAATAAAACCAGCTAACTATGACGCTAGCCCCATCACCACCTTCCAGGGACTACAGAACCGATATGACTTTGCCCCACTAAGCCCATGCACCATTAGGTTCAGGACAGAGCTTTGCCTTTGGCTTATACTATAGCCTGGTAAATATCTTAGAAGTATTAAATCAGTCTGATCAGTTGAATAAAGGTGCTGATGTTGCTGTTTCAGACTGCTTTATTTCAAAGTTTTGCACAGAGCTGTAGCTTCTAAATCCTTCCGGAGAAAAAGACTTACATATTTAGAAGGTCTGAATTATATCTCTAGAGCAAGCTCATACATAGGCCTCCACGCTGAGAGAATGTATGTATGTGCTGGATTTATGAATTACCATCCTTTCACGTTTTACGCAGTAGAAAATCCTTCCGAGTGTGTAAAATCTAAAATACTGCTAAGACTAAAAACATTTGAGCTTATCTGAATTTTTATGTGGTGAAAGTGAAGCTCAAAAGGACGTTGTTTGTTGCTGAAGCTGTGTCAGGGTTCAGGAGTTCAGTGCATCCCAAGGGCAACAAGACAATCTGGCAGACCTCAGCCTTTGAATGGAGTATATCGGAAGTTAGAAACAGCAAGGCAAAACTTGGAGAGCCGTATTGCGATGACAGTCTTGGATTTTGGGTATCCAAGGGTCTTAGCACACCACCTCAGACACTCAAGGATGGTATGTTACTCGTTGTTACTATGTCATCACTCCCAATAAAATCGAGGCCACCAGGTTAGGACAAGCGTGTTGCAAAACACACGCTCCAAAGTACTGCTTTCTGACTTCCTGAATAGTTTAGCTCTGAGTCAGAAACAAAACTGTTCTTCACAAGAGGAAAACAAATACACTCTGAGAGCTTTTCAGTCACTGGTATATAAAGAACGCCTCTTTTATGCTCACACAAGTGAGAAGTTACCTGCTCAAACAAGTAGTCCTGCAGCTTAACTAAATTCAGCAATTCAGAGCCTACATATATACTGATTATAACAAACTGTGGTTTAAATCAAGACATACAAAAATGTATGCTTTATTTTTTTTCCCCCCAGGAAATAATTGGAAAGAAAGAATAATTGGTGAGTATATCTCTAAGTTTAGAAAGAACTCCATACTTTTGGGGGTGACCCTATTTTGAAACAGGGTTCAAGCATGCCAGAAAGGTTCCCTGGACTTTTCATTAAAAGACGGTTTAGCTGCAGGACCCTTGCCGGTTTCCACTGCGAATTACTCCACTTTGCTGTCTGAAACTCCTTTTTCATTTTATTTGCATGAAATATTTTTTTTATTGTTTGACAACAGTTGCTAAACAGCGTAAGCTGTTAAACAAGTGCTGTGCTTCAGCGCAGAAAAAAAACACGTTTTTCAGTAACGGGCAAAGCAAGGCTTCCTTTTTCCAAATTTAAACTGAACAGTAGGGCCAGGTGCTGTACTGCTCTAACGTGGTACCATTCCACTGAAGGAGTGAAGCAGCATCAACATGTATCAGTCTGGAATATCTGAAAAACACTTACAGATCCTTTTTTTCCGTATTCTTTTTCAGTCAAGCCTCGCTCTCAGTCTCCAGTTTCTGTTTATCAAGCATTTCTCAGTATTGGTGCAGCTTGGAACCCTTAAAACAAGAGCACTGATTTATTTCTAATAGGAGCTAGCCATCCCAGTCCCAGCTCCGTTATTTCCTTTATCTTTTTACTTTGAAAAAATAAAAACGAAAAGAAGGAACTAAGTGGAGCTATGCCCAGTTTTGTGTTCCTTACAGTGTGGATAAAACAGTCTCGTTCATCAGTTTGCTGGTTGAGTGCAGTTCAGCTTGTGAGATCTAAAGGCATCTGCACAGCTGCAGATACAACCTGGAAAACCTTTCAGTCAGCCCTCAGAAAGAGGATGTTCATCCTGAGAACAAAGCATTTTAGAACTGTACGCAGGTATTTCATCACTTTGCAGACTTACTAAAGCCTGTGATGAAAAATGCATCCTACACATCCAATGTGCCCAGCAGTGGACACTAGATACGGCACTTCTCAAAGCCAGTGGGACTGTTTCTGTAAGGGCTGTAACACCAGAGCTTTGAAGCTGACTCTGATTTTGAAAGCCAGTATCAATATTAACTAAAGCAGGTGTTACAGGATGGAGCAGAGAACTTGGGACTTGTTGCCTAGCAGGAGTAAACTAAATACAGACTGGCAGAGGTTATTGCGAGACACGACCTCCAGCATTTCAAAACAAGCTTGTCTCTTGCCTTTCGTAAAAACTTAAAAGCAGAGTAGTTACTTCTGTATATTTCGAAATGAGTTCGCTAACAATTTTCATTTTTCCTCCTCCTCCTCAAATTTATTTTCCTCAGCTCTTCAGCATCAAATGACTGGATACCTCCTATGGCTATCGTTACACACATTCCTGTGGAAAAAAATAACGGAATTGTTAGTGTTCTTCCTTCAAAATACAATTAATTTTAGCTTTTTTTCATTCTGTGAGTCAAACCGTGAGTGAGGCCATACTTCTTGGTGGCTTTCTGAAAGTAGTCGTGCAAAATAATTGCTGTAGTTTCTTATGTCAATTAAGTCCTATATAGGCATGGGGTCCTACAAGCATTTTGATAATAAAGTCATGGTAAAAAGTGTTTTTTAATCCCCATTAAATCAGCTTTTTACAAAAAACTGATGTCTTCCCATACTTTATGTATTTATTTCTTGTAACAACATACTGTCAAAGATAATGGATTTGGATAGTAGTTGAGTACATGTGGTAACACATTTCAGAAGCTTTTTTGCACTGCCTTTTGGCCTTTATGCTGAGCATCGAGAAAAGAGAAAAAAAGGAAGAAATAAATATTATTGGAAGGAAAGCATTATTCAGAAAACTAGGAATCAGAATGTGGAGAAGCAATGATGAATCTGAATTACCTGGTTCACATACAAAAATACGAGACTTGCAGGTATTAACTTCACGTTGGAAACACTGAGCCCTGTTTTTCAGCTTGGATCTTTGCTACAACAGAGACTAAATTACACATAGAACCTGTGAGTAACCAAAAACTGCTATCTTGTGACTCCAAGCTTTTAATAATCTGCTTCCTAAAATATCTCCCAGCGTGCCAGTTTAGCTAGGACAGCATGGATTTCATCTTCCCATGCAACAAAACGATGATAATGTGTGAGGATGCTGTTACCCACCAAATCATTCTATAACCAGTGCTGCTTCTGGTCTCCTTGTCCTCTGGTGTGCTAAAAGCAGTGCTAGCACAGCCCCAGCTGGTAAATCGGACACCAAAATGCTGCCTGTGGAAGGGCTAGGTCTGCTGGTGAGGTACAATCAAGCTGGGAGGCATAATGACTGGCATTTGAAAACTCTGCAGCAAAAGCACACAAGCAAAAGGTTCTGGTGGAAGAAAGAATCGACAAAACTGGAACACCACTGTCTGTTCTACTCTATGCCGAAGCCAAACTCGAGCAGGTCGTAGCTGTATTTCTAGCATCAAAAATCCAAACAAGTGATGCAATGAGGAAAAGGGTACTTGAAATTCAATTGAAATGCACATTTCTCTTTCAAAGTGGACATATACGCTGGTGTATTTTGAAGACAGGCATCAATAGCTCAGCATTAAGAGCCCAAAGAGGGAAGTTTCACCCAAATTACCAATTTTGCATAGTAATTTACTTTTCCCCATTGCATTAAATTCACTTTATATGAAGACAGACCATTTGATGTAACAAGACCAGGTTTTATAGTTTTAATAAATGGTGAAAATAGAATGTTCTTCTTCATAAAACTGCTGTATTATGTAACTATAATAGTAGTTATAAAACTCATGCTCATATTTACTTACAGTTAATACACTTGAATTTTTTTTTCAGTATTAAACAATTCTGCTTTATTTACTTTTACTATGGAGACAACTGAGCGTGAGTATCACTGTGTACTAGGTATAAATATTTTATTACCTATTTTATTGCTACTTATAACAGGTCCATTACTAAATGCACTTTTTAAATGAAAGGATTATAAAGATCTTTAGTGTTTAAATAATCTCCTGGAAGAATAATCTGGAAAACTAAATTCTATACTGAGACAAAAGTCTAAGACTGCAATTGCCCTGCTGTCATTGAAGTGATTATGCTGAAAACTAGAAAAACCTGAGTTCACTGCACACAAGTTAGTTCACTGCAAACTAGTGAAGAAAAAGCTGATTCAGCTTGACAAAAATTTGGTCTAAATAAAATGAATTGCTATAATCTGTCTATGAATAAATATAAACTGTAAATTAGAATTGTTCTGATCTGGAGAGAGGGAAGTTCTGGGACAATTTGGCAATTGGAATTCAGGGGCTATAAATAAGATGCTCGGGATCTGTTAAGATGTGCCCTCCATAATATTCATTAATGTTGAATTAACAAAGTTCTATTCAGTTACCAGGCTGGTTGGTTTTGCCAGTTCCCTTCTGTATATTCCAATGGACATAAAAGCAAGCCTCGTATTGTTTCTCTGAAAAGAGGCACAATAACATGGTCGATCCCGTTGGATGAAAAATTGAAGCCAGGATCTGTCTGATGAAAAATTGAAGACAACATTTTCTAGCCTAAATGTTTAAATCCAAACTTTCAGAGGTAATTAGTATTGGCAGCTTCTGTTAACTACAGTATCAAGCCTAGGATAATTGTGAAATGTAATTCTAGCAAAGTAAAACCACTTGTTGATTAATGATTAACTGACACATCTACAGAGAAAACAACTAGATCTTTATGTTTCTGTCCCCAATGATTAAACTCTTAGTCTTCTTTAATGTAGCACCTTATTTAGAAAAAGAGAATCACAGAAGACTTTCAAGATAGAGATTTATAACCCCCTGTGCATTATCTCATACCGTTCGTTACTCTCATTTTTTTATCACTACACCTTGTCTTATACTCTCTTATTTCTTGCTGTGTTCAGCTGAATTTCAGGGTCATTCCTGAGTATATGTCACATAGCTCTGCATAGAGGGGAATGTTCATGTTGAAGGGAACAGCAGCAAGCACGATGATATTTATGGCATCCCTTAGCTTATAATGACCCTAGTCTGTGAGCAAGTCTGTTTTGTATTTACCCTGAAAGCATTACTTAGAGAAGCCAAACCATACAAAGATTAACATTTTTTTTATAAATGATATGGAATAAACCACACTGGTACAGAATACAGGTGTGGCTATTTAGTCCAGTTCTGTAGAATCCCCTCCTTAACGTATTTTTTTGTGAATTAGCTGCAATGTTTTGTAAACTTTGTACATTTTAACATATACTGATCAAAACTATTACTTCATTTCATATTATTTCTTTTTTATGGTTTCTCATGCTGCCTTTTTTTTTTTTTTTCCTTCTCTCTGGCATTTATATGTCAGTAAAGTTGTTCCTGTTTTCATTTCTTCCTGTATTTGAGGGTGTTATCAATAATGAAGATTATTGTTTGGAATTACATATATTTCAATGAATTTGTTATTTGTGAGGTTATGTCCTGCCTTGTAGATTGTGTGCTCTTTGCAAGAGGATTTATTGGTACTTTGGTGTGAACATGAAAGCTTCATTTTTTTACAGTTACAAAGTAAGCATTACCACCAGAGAATATAATAACAATAGTAATAAATACAACAAAACAAAAAACAATAATAATAATTTAATAGGAAATAAATAGAAAGACACAGGTTCAGATTCTGAGTGGGTACCAATCAGCTGATTCCATCTAAGACTCTGACCTGCAGCATTTTAACAGCTAAGATTTGTCCACGGATATCAATTTGCTGGGGCTGTAGCACCTTACGTGAGTATATACTGATGGAGTGAACCCATATTCAAAATACTTCTGATGCACTGTAATAAAAATGCTGTAAAGCCTATTTTTGTTATGGCATAGAAATATATTTTGTATTGCATTGTTTTACGCATTTAGCAAATAAACTTCTAGTGTATTAAGGCAGTAAAGTGAATTTCTTTGGGGAAAACCTGCAGATGGGACCCTTTTTCTTCTTTCTCCACTCCTTTCTCCTGTTTGTAATGTGGCTCATAAAATATCTCTTTCATGTACATCACTTCATGCTAAGAATTCGGGCTCGTGCTACTGAAAGCCCTTGGTACATAATTTGAATGAAAAATAAGTGCATAAAAATAATGAACAAAATAAGGTCAATATATGTAAATATAAAATTTGTATTTAATTTGAAAATAAATGAATGCAAAAGTCTCTTGAGAAGCTGTACAACACCATACCTGCAAGTTACATCAAATTTTGTATATTTATATTATGTTGAAGTTGTATGGGCTGCAAACCTTTAGTTCAATGAAGCTCACACGTAGCCCTACATGCTGAGAGCATGTGCCTCTGTTCTGGATTTATGAATTATCATTCTTTCTATGCATCAGAAAATTCTTCTGAGAGTGTAAAATCTAAAATGCTGCTAAGACTAAAAACATTTGGGCTTATCTGATTTTTTACGTGGCGAAAGTAAAGCTCAAAAGGACGTTGTTTGTTGCTGAAACTGTGTCAGGATTCAAGGAATCCCAAGGGCAACAGGACAGTCCGGCAGATCTGTTAGCCTTTGAATGGAGTATATTGGAAGTTAGAAACAGCAAGGCAAAACTTGGAGAGCCGTATTGCAATGACAGTCTTGGATTTTGAGCATCCAAGTGTCTTAGCACACCACCTTGGATACTCAAGGATGGTGTGTTATTCTGTGTCATTATGTCATTATTCCCAATCAATCAAGGTCATGGATTATAAGACCCATTCTAAAGAGCCTGCATTTTTAAAATGGACAAGAAACCAGTGTGATTATCCTACTTCAGCATCTAGCTTTCCCCCATCTAGCTAAGCCACCAGGTTAGGACAAGCATGTTGCAAAAACGCTCCGAAGTACTGCTTTCTGACTTCCTGAATAGTTTAGTCCTGAGTCAGAAACAAAGCTGTTCTTCACAAGAGGAAAACAAATACACTCTGAGAGCTTTTCAGTCACTGGTATACACAGAATACCTCTTTTATGCTTATCACAAGTGAGAAGTTACCTGCTCAAACAAGTAGTCCCGGAGTTTAATCGATTTTGGCAAACCAGGACCTGCATATACGCTGATTATAAATAAGTGTGGTTTAAATCAGGACATACAGGTACAAGAGTTTGGAATGAAGTTGAGCCGGGAAGAAAGGATGGGTGGACGGGAAGGTGATTTTAGATTTGTTGTTATTTCTCATTATCCTCCTCTGTTAAATTGGCAATAGATTAAATTAATTGCCCAGAGTCGAGTCTGTTTTGCCCATGATGGTAACTGCTGTGTGGTCTCCCTGTCTTTATATCATTCCATGAGCTTTTAATTGAATTTCCTCCCTCTGTCTTGTTGAGAGGGAGTGAGAGAGCAGCTGGGTGGGCACCTGGCAGTTAGCCAAGGCTGACCCGCCACACCTTAGTATATTGAAATTTAATTAATTGAAGATTTTATATTTCTTTATTCAGAACTATTGTATAGAATCTCTGCAAAAGCGGTGAAAAAACCCCGCTGTTTTTAACATAACGCAATAACGCAGCTATTTCTGTGCAATACAATGTAGAAACGGCATTTAAAATAGTGGACACAGCAAGAAGAGGATTTTTTTTTTCATCTTGAAATTGATTTACCTTGATTACGAGCAATGCTCTCAAGTGATAAATGCACAGTACAAGCAAAAGGTGCAGCTATAAAAGCCGTTATTTGAAGGGGCCTGCAATTTAATATGAAATAAATGGGTAGGCAGCGGAAGGCCTGGCCAGTGGCCCTTCTTTAATCTCTGTGGCTCTGTGGGGTGGCCGTGGGCCACATGGTGGCATTGTCCAACCAGCTGCATGAACATCCCTGCCCTCAGCATGGGTTTGTTATTTACCTAGTCTGACAGACCTGGACAAATACTATGGAGCTAAACTAAAGTGCTTAAACTACTTCTGCTCCTTTCTGTCGCGTTGTCGCCACAAAACTTAGTAGCTGACACCTCATTCCTCCTATCCTCTAAATAACAACACAGTTAGAAAGTTGCAGAGTGGCTGTGGGGAGCTCCATGTATTACATCAGAGGTAAATGATTTAATAAATTAATTTGGTCATTTTAAAAAAAAAAAATCCTACAGCCTTATATAAACTTATATGTGAATTTCCTGTTAGTAGGAGATGACATTTAGGTTTGATTAGACTACAAGAAGGACACTGAGGTGCTGGAGCGGGTCCAGAGAAGGGCAATGAAGCTGGTGAGGGGTCTGGAGAACAAGTCTTATGAGGAGCGGCTGAGAGAGCTGTTGTTGTCCAGCCTGGAGAAAAGGAGGCTGAGGGGAGACCTTCTCGCTCTGTACAACTACCTGAAAGGAGGGTGTAGAGAGGTGGGGGTTGGACTCTTCTCCCAGGTAACAGGTGATAGAACAAGAGGAAACGGCCTCCAGTTGTATCAGGGAAGGTTTAGATTAGGCACTAGGAAAAATTTCTTTTCCGAAAGGGTCATCAAGCATTGGAACGGGCTGCCCAGGGAAGTGGTTGAGTCGCCATCCCTAGAGGCATTTAAAAGACGGGTAGACGTGGTGCTGAGGGACATGGTTTAGTGGTGGACTTGGCAGTGCTGGGTTAATGATTGGACTTGATGATTTTAAAGGTCTCTTCCAGCATAAAAGATTCTATGATTCTATGAATCATGGGGAAATGGTACTTCCACAGACAACGGAAAAAATGCTTTCAGCCCAAAATGCACTAGGCAAACTAGCTGATGGATACGCAGGTGGACGACAAAAGTATTATCCAAAGGACAGAAGAAAGAAACATGCCTGAGGAAGAGGCACTTCATATACGATTGCCCAGCCAAGAAAGGGGTCAGGAGCAGCTGGAGTTGTAGAAATCTTACTTCTGGATGACACAAAAGCCATTTTTCTTCTCGGGCGGGCACACAGGCGGCTCTGCCCGCTGGGACGTCAGGCAGCCGCTGTTCTGCCGCGGCGGAGGCCTGACCGGCCCGGCCCACAGCAGCGCCCGCCCGCCGCCGCCTCCCGCCCGCCCCGTTGCCAAGGCAGCGCCGCGGCGTCCTGTAATGGCGGCGGAGGCGGGAAGCTGAGGGGCGGCCATGGTGCGGAGTGAGTGTCGCCGAGAGCCGCTTTCCTCCCCTCCCCTGGGACCCTGCCCTCCTCCACAGGATGCGCCCCGGTCCCTGGCCACCGTGTTCCCTCTCACGCTGGCCACCCTTCCTCTCCATTCCCCACAACCCTTGGCAGCTCCTCTCCCCTCCCCAGGACGTGCCCCACTACCCGGCCACCATGTTACCTCTCCTCACGCTGGCCCCCCTTCCCCGCCATCCCCTACACCCCTCTCCCCTCCTGCCTCCCCTCCTTGCCTGGCTGTATTATCTGTTCTCCCTCCTTCCTGGGAATAGGAACCTTTTTATTCCACCCAGCATAGCACAGGGGTGGTCCCGGCATGGACGCCTCCGTGTGTGGGGAGATGCTCAACAGGACGGCTTGTGTCTGGGCCTAGAGCTGTCAGCGCCAGCCTTTCCCTGAAATTATAAATTTTCAACATCACATGATAATTTTATTTTTTTGGGGGGGTAGAAGTAGCCAATGCAGACACTTGATCAGAGACATAAAAAAATGCTGTATGAGGTTAAAATACACCATACTATTACTTATAAATCGCTAAACTTTTAGAGGTAAACCAGTATGACCAGAAAATACTGAGTGCTCATACATATCACTCAAGAAAAAAGCGCCAAGTTCCCTTTATCTGTGATTTTTCCCTGTAATTTATTTTGATTGTATACTGTCACTGGACTCTCAGTCCCTTGCTGGGCTAAAATAGTGCTTTGGAAAGAAACTCCTTCCCTCTGCATGAAGCTGGCAGATGCCCCCTTTTAGCAGGCACTACCTGAAGGAGAATGGCTTCATATCTTGAACAGCATGCTATGAATTTGAGTCTTAAAATAATGGTTGAATACTTTACTTTTGTGAAACACAGGTTCCTCCAGTGTTTCTTGATATACCTGCAGCTGTCCACGTGCTTATTCTTTCCATTTCTTTAATGCTTTCCTTCATATCTGTTCTTTTTTGAGTAAAACATGTAGTTTTTGGAAGTCCAGCTGTAAGATTTTCAAGATTTGTTATCTCCAGTTGATTGATGCCATCTCTTACTTCCTCCCGTGTTCATGAGAACACAGGAGTAGCTGTGGTCTCTCAGGTCACTGATCCTTTCTCCTATCACTGCACACATCAGATATTTTGGTTAATAAACTTCTCAGTGAGAAGCAATGTTACAATGTGTTTTTTCGATGTCCTGGTAAAGTTTTTTTTAAAAAAAATAATTTGTTGTTTTCTCTCACAAGTTTGTTTCCCTCATTCCTCTTAAATAAACTAGATAGCATATAAAATGTCAAATATTCACTCAGTTCCCTACAGCAGGTCCCCAAAACGGGTCTCTCAAGCTCCACTGTAGCATCTATGGGGAATGGTTGTCTCTGCTTTGCAAAACCACCTGGTAATGAAAGTGGAGGTTTTGCATAATCACTGCAACAGTCAATTCAATTTTCTTTTCATCAACAAAGGGAAATCCGACTGTAATAAAACTGTCTGGAATAGTTTGTATGACTTCTTTTTACATAAAAGGTATAGAGCATAATGTTGCCTCTGGTGTTTATGTATACAGATTGTGGAATATTGTTTTCTTGCTCACACATACCTGTTTGTACTGGAAAAGCTGGCGCTGAAAGATCTGCCACCAAACACATTAGTAAGCTGGCCTTTTTTTTTTTTTTTTTTTAAATTTCCAGCAGATTTTCAACGTAACTTATTATATATGCCAATGTTTTTCATGTTTTCTGGGAAGACTGAAATATTTAGCCACCATTATTGCCATTTTTTTCTGTTTTCTCTGTTAATTTAATCAGGTTTAATCAATGGGCTGTTGAAGGGAAGATGGTTGTTCAGATGCAGCAAACCTGCCCAACATGATTAAAAGAGAAAAAGACACTTACCTTCCCCAATATGCTTTATGTGTAGACAGGGTCCCCTCTTACATCAATATCAATATCACCATTATATAGTTCTGTAAATCACGTTAGATGAAAATGTTGAATAGAAAGGAGATTTAAGCCTGCTCATCTGTAAATAATACAATAGATGCAAAGCCGGTTTCACCTTTTTCCCAAAGGCTGTAAATAGAGGAGCTACACTGACACATGCAAGTTTGGGCTGTATTGGTATGTCGTTTACCCAGCTTGTAGCAGACCAGTCCGTGTGAATGTGTGCAGCCATTTGAGGACCACTAATAAAACTGGAAGATTTCACAAAGCCTTCCTGAGAGGTTTGTCCCTGAGACAAAGAAGCAATGAAAGAATACTTTTTAATTAATGCATGGTAGGAACAATTTGTTTTCACAGTCCTCTGTATATTTCCTCTTTTTACTTATTTTTCTTCAGTCTTTTTGAAAGGCTTGCTAGTCTTTTTTTGGCATTAACCATCAAGAAAATGGTTAATTAAGAAAACCACCTATGCTAATTTGAGAAAACCCTAGTTTTTTAATCAGTATTTCACTGTAGTTCACTGCTTGTCAAGGAGAGGAAAATGCTAGTGCTTTTTTGGTGCAGTGGGCTGGAAACAAAGTAATAACATCTAGCTAAAGAGTGAGCACTGGTTCTCATAGAATTTCTTTACCTTCATTATACAGAGCCTTTTCACTGTTTGAAAGATTGCCTGGCATTAAATATTACTGTGTGGAAACTCTGAGCCCAAGTCTCTGGTGTCTTTTAGCCACGGAGACTCCTTTGCTGGGCTGCTAATTAGCTGGTAGTGGTTAAGAAATACCCAGGATTAAATTTCATTCTGATGTAAACATTTATAAGCATGAATTAGTTATGGAGTTGCCTCAAGCACTGAAAAAATGAAAAATATCTGCCCACTTTCAGCATTCATCATGCTTATTCCTGTGCACACTGTGCTGGCGGAAGAATACGTAGCTAGTTTACTTTTTGTGAACATCTGGCATCAGGAAATAAAAGCATAAACCACCGTTGCTTGTCTACATGGATCAACCTGCAACCCAAGCTATGCTGAGAATAATGGATGCTGGATTGATTTCTGCAGGGGTTGTGTCACAGTCTTATGGAAGATTCGGCAGTTTTCACATGGATTTTTCTAAATGCTACAGGTGACATGAGTGTGTTTCACAAATGCTGTTTACTGTGGCAGATTGGGCTGAAGTTACTTGGCACTTGATGTCTTTTCTAGCAGATTTTTTGTTGTTGGTGGTGGTGTTCCTACCGGCTATGTATTTGCTACAGTAGAACAAAAGATTATAATGATTTTATAAGTTGCTCGTAAGTCAGATGGTGGAAAATGACTAAAGGGAGACATGACATCTAACGTTTCTTTCAGTCACTGAAGATCTTGTTAGAAGACGTGCAGAACATAACGACTGTGAAATTTTTTCACTGGAAGAAATCTCTTTACATCAGCAGGAAATAGAAAAACTAGAGTATCTTGACAAATGGTGTCGAGATTTAAAAATTCTCTATCTTCAGAATAATCTAATTCCAAAAATTGGTAAGTGTTTTCTGGATATGTTTCTTTTTAAATGGTTTTACATGCAGAATTTTGAAATCAGAAAAAGTATGTCTGTTGTGTTATACTTTAAGGGAATGCAGGGTGAGGAACTACAGAAAAGTTCTTTGTGGATCTGCTCCTATAAGATTTCCTTTCCCTGCCTCTTTAATATATTTCTAAGAAGCTCAGAAATTTGAAAGAGAAATTTTAACTTAAAAGATCATACTGAGATACAAGTCACTAGAATATGAGTGTGGAACACCATTTATTAATTAAAATCTCATGAATCAAGATATAACTTAAATATCCTGTCTTTGTGGCAAACAGGGAGACAGTTTAGCGTATGCCATGGACTGTGATATCATAGGACTAGCTCTCCTCATGCTCTTTTTTAAGTTTGGTTTTTATACTAATGGTCTTTTTTGTTAACATTGAAATAATTTTCATTCAGATAAAATGCTTGCTTTTGTGCAGAAAGGCAACTTTTTACAGTGAGGTCTCAATGGTCATCCTGCATGACAGGAGAAGCTATAATTTCCTATGGTCTGTGTTTTGTGGTATAGGTTCACATGTTTGCTAGGCTCTCTTAAAGTTACAATATCAGGCCTTGGGCTGGAAAAGCTTAGACTCTACACATAGTGTGTAGATGAAGAATGGAAAGTCAAAAGTGCTCAGGAATTATATTAGCATATTTCTTTGAAGTTCCTTAAGAGGAAGAAAAAAATACCTAGTTTTAGGGTGAAATTCTGTGCTTAGGACTTGTAGGCAAAGGCTTAAAATCCTCTGGAGGAGCTCATCAGGAAACCCCTAGGAAGTATCAGTACTGGTAACATCTGCATTTCTTAGAGGAATCTTCTCCCAGAGATAATAAGGTTTTTGAAACTGCTTTATGCTGCTCTGCCCCATCAAAAATGGGACTAAAAGAACTCGTTTTTTCTCTCTGTTACTGTGTCCTTAGTAAGGCACAAGACCATCTTATTCTTTTGTCAACACTTATACATCCTTTAGTTTACTACGGTATATCATATTACCATTCATGTTACTGCTTTTTTGACACAAGGTTTTTTCAGCAATCTCATTTCTGAGACATTCAATTTTTGTCTTAACTTACTCTAACTGTAGGAGTTGGAAAAGTCTGCAACTTCCTACTACATATATTCTTGTATAATATAACAGCTTTCCAGGATACTGCCTTAGTAACAAAATGGGGGAAAAAATGCACTATGTAAGTAGTGATCAAAAGGGTTTCCAATAGGGGTTGTGTTACAAAGTACGGATTTGAGACATAATTCTTCCCAATGGTTACCAACATGTCCATGCAGAGCACCCAGCATTTCCAAGGACACTTCAAAATACCATAGCTGAATGGTTTATATTTACTCTCGTGGGGTGTGTCTTTTATCCTCTTAAAGAAAACCTTTACGCAGCCCTCAAGATCTGACTTGCCTACTAATCAGACAGCAAGTTGCAAGGCATCCACAGTATGGATGAGTCCTGATTCTTTTCTATAAATGGAAAAAAACCCACAAGATGCCTTTGGCTTCAACACTTGCCTCTCCCACATCTTCATGTGTACAGGCACTGCCGTTACAGAAATACTGTAAGAAAAATGAAAAGCCAACCTAAGCTGCACAGGTCCTTGCTGAGAAATTGATTTCATCATGTTTGTGAATTATGAAGAAAATGTCTCTCCAAGGTCTTACTAAACTAAGTGGTAGGATTCATGTCACCAAACTTTTAGACTTCTATGTCTTAGACAGCTACTGAAGCCTCCCTTTATAAGCAGTGATGAAGAAAAGGTGTATTTTTGAGCATGATTTGGTTCACTGGTTGTAGACAGACAAATTAAGATAAGACAAATTGCACCTTGAAGAGCCTGTTTCTCCTTATTGATTATAGAGGAGCCTAGACAACGAATTCATCTGTAGACATGATCTGTGTTGGTTAGATGAAGCTCCCCCTCCTTGAATTTCTTTCTTTGTCTCAGCAGGGGCAGTTTGTACAACAGTTAATCAGTGCGGCTTGTGAAATAAGAGTTTGAGGTAAACTTAATGACTTCATTGGATAAGTTCTCCAGTCAGATCTTCAAAACATCTGGTTATTGGGGAGAAGCTGGTGAACTGTGACACAAGTTATGCTATGTATCTCATCTCAGATGTACGTCTCTGACCTGTGTCATGTATCTCAAGGGGTATTTGCATTTTTCAGACCTTTTTGGGACTGATGAAGATTGTTGCTACCCTATTCCCTCTTTATCCCCGCTCTGTATTCAAAGGAGGAAATGCTAGCCATTATCACACAACCTCACACGTTGTGAACCTGCTGATTTCAATAGTTCATGGCAAAAATAATCCAGATTAGATTCCAGATTAGGAGGGGGGGGGGGTGGTTGTGTTCGTACTGAAGCCATATAAATCCTTATTTGCAAAATGTTTAAAAAGGGAGGAGAGGAGGTTTCTTCTATTAACCCAGTAGATAAAAGATCTTTAAAAATTAAATATATACTAAAGCTGCCAATCTTTTATATATATATGAATGCAAAAGTCTGATTTTATAAAGCTTGACTAAGTATGGCTTGATCCTTTCTGAGTTTCCAGAAAGATGGAATGTTTCAGCATGCTTTTTGGCCAGTCCTCTCACATGATATAAGTGTTTTATGGATTTGTGATAAAAAATGTTTATAACCTTCCTTATTTCTTTTTATTTTTTAATTTGTGTTTTCAGAGCTTGTTTCAGTTTTGTATTTCATTAATATTAAAATATTAATGCCAAGTAATCTGATACATATTCTGATTTGTTCTTCCTGTTTTTCTGATTTATTGTTTCTTTGAAGTCAAGTGAGCAGGTAAAATGATAATGCCCTTTACAAGAAAACTGAAATAACAGATCTCTCTTTTGTTACAGAAAATGTGGGCAAACTCAAGAAGCTGGAATATTTAAATGTAGCTTTGAACAACATTGAAAGAATTGAAAATCTGGAAGGTCAGGTTTTAAACAAACCATTTTGCCTTTTGAAACACTTAAGTTGTGACTTCATGTAAAAGAGGGTGGAAGCCATTAAGTATGTCCACCACTAGAGATACTTTCTTGATTCTTAGAAAGAGCCTTTTTTTGTGCAGAGTTTCAACAAATGCTTCTTTATAGCAAATGCTTCCTACCACCGCAGTTTTGTCATTGAAGTTCTGTAAATGTATTTTAACTTGCTTTTTGTATACTCTTTCATCAGTGGTGCTAGCTATGATAGCTCTATTCTTTAATACTTTGCAAGGCAAGAATGTGCATTTTTCATGAAATTTGTATTTCCCCGCTCTAAGGATAAGATAATGTGTTATGCAGATTAGCTGGAGCAATGCAGGTTTTTTTAATGCTATGCAGGCTGTAAAAAGTCTGTCTTGTGTAACGTTTCAGCAGTCATCTTCACTTCAGCAATCAAGTGTCACACACAAGAAGATTCTATTCTGTGCAGAGGTTGAACTGGCAGTCTGGGTATTTTTAAAGGGTTTTTCAGATGGGCATTTTCTCTGTCATTGCATGAAATCCTCTCCATTTTTTCTGTGTTTAATCCTTTATCCTGTCACTGTAATTTGTAGAATCATAGAAAAGAATCATAGGACAGTTTGGGTTGGAAGGGACAGTTAAAGGTCACCTAGTCCCTGCCTCCTGCAATAAGCAGGGACATCTCCAACTAGATCAGGTTGCTCAGAGTCCCGTCCAACCTGACCTTGAATGTTTCCGGGGATGGAGCATCTACCACCTCTCTGGGCAACCTGGGCCAGTGTTTCACCACCCTCAGCGTAAAAAAATTCTTCTTTCTTTCTAGTCTAAATCTACCCTCTTTTAATTTAAAAACAACTACCCCTTGTCCTGTTGCAACAAGCACTGCTAAAAAGTCTGTCCCTGTCTTCCTTATAAGCCCCCTTTAAGTACGGGAAGGCTGCTCTAAGGTCTTCCTGGAGCCTTCTCTTCTCCAGGCTGAACAACCCCAACTCTCTCAGCCTGCCCTCACAGCAGAGGGGCTCCAGCCCTCAGATCATCTTTGTGACCCTCCTCTGGACCCATTCCAACAGGTCCATGTCTTTCCTGTGCTGAGGACTCCAGAGCTGGACACAGTACTCCAGCTAATTGCATGTGCACAGATCTAGCATTTCCCAAGATCAAAATCTAGGACTTAGAGCACCCATAAACACATTCTATATCACTTGAATAATTTCTGACTTGATTTCTTTCTCTTTCTTGAGTCTGAGTAGGCCAGTTGCTGAATCTTTAAACTGTCCACCTTGACAAGGGAACAATGAAAAAAAATGCTGGCTTTTTCTTGGTTTTTTTTGTTTGTTTGTTTGTTTTGGTTTTTTTTTTTTTTCCTACAAGAGAATAGCTTAAATCAAATAAAAAAATAAGCAAACAGACTAAACAGAAATTAGTAAAAGTTGAAGAAATAGGTAGTGCATTACATATTTTGCAATTTTTTGAGAAATTTGCATCTGTTTTTATGCCAGTAAATTTTAAGTTCCTCTATCAGGCAGCATTATTTATTATTGTGATTTGACATTTATTTAGGAGTCAGAACCTCTGGGAGTGAGCCTTGCAAAAATTTGGGTTATTTAAATCCCATAATAAATCATTTTAAGTTGTTTATTTTCTTGCAGATCCATTATGCATAAAATACTTGCCAAATAGACCTACAAAGAAAAAGAAGTGAATACAGTCATGAGCACCGAAGTTGAGGTTGCTTTTAGCTAAACTTTTTTACTCTTAGAGTCAATGTTATGAATCAAGGAGAGATTATGATAAAGGAGAGGCTGATAAATTTTGGATCCAGATTTTCCAGAGCATCTTGTTAGCTAATTTAGAGTTTCTATTTATAATGAATCAGTTTTGGTTAACAAACAACATTTTCTGACCAGTATTCACAACTTAAACAGTGATAAAGTATTTACAACAATAGCTGAGTCCATAGAGTGGAAAACCTCATCTTGACTTGGAGTGAATTTTTAGATAACCTTATCTTTACACTTGAATAATGTTACCTAAGATTCACAGTACACAGAAATGAAACCCATAATTGATCCTGTTCTCCTGACACTCTTTTAGCCATACAGTAAAGACTCAGTTGAGGTGGGGTGCCAAGGCAATCAGACTGTTAAAACTGAAATCTAGCTTATCAGGAAATGAAATATTAATAGCTCATGTAGTATACCAGCACTGACCACAAAGTTGTGATAGAGATTAAATCTATAATAAGTTTTGCTATTTTGTATTTTATTGAGATTTTCTTTCTTTCTATAAATATTGTGACCTCATAAACTTAAGCTGTGAGTCACTCTTTCACTTGTGGCTTGCAGAAGATGTATTCTTATAGGATGAAATGAGTATACAGACAACAAATGCAGACAGTTTTATATCCAAGTGTGTGCATGTGTAAATTTATGCATGTGGGGGTGTGTGTCATGTACATATATGTTATGGACAAATTGAATTGTGTTTTTTTCAACCAGGCTGTGAAGAACTGAAGAAACTTGACCTAACAGCAAATTTCATTGGTGAACTCTCCAGTATAGAAACCCTACAATGTAATATACACCTGAATGAACTGTTTCTAGTGGGTAACCCATGTACTGAATTTGAAGGTTACAGGCAATATGTGGTAGCAACTCTTCATCAATTAAAAGTAAGATTTTTAAAAGTAAATTTATTTACAAATCAATAACCAGGATTGTGGACTGAATATACTAATCTCAAAGAAAATAAATGCCTGTGGTAGGATAACTAGGTGTGTTTTTCTTACTGTCCACAGGAAATTGAATCCTATTCTGAAGAATAAGTGATTACAGTAAATAATGTGATAATAAATTGCTTCTGTTCTGACTGAACTACATTCATTTGTTAACTTTTCTGTCATTTTCGTTGGACAACCTTAAAGTTCTGAAAAAAAAATACACTGTACAATTTTGGCTTTTTTTCTCATTTGTTTTTATATACACAATGTATTTTTAAATTATTTTCATGATTGAAGAAAGTTACCAGGTTGTTGGTTCCATACCAACAATATATACCAAACCAACAGTGTAAGGCAGTAGAAAGATAGAAATTGATGTAAAAATGCACTATATCGCCTCAACTGTAAATAGATAGTTTGAGATTGAGGTTTTGTGTAATGATTTTCTGATGTAATGATTTCCTGCCATCAAAACAGGCAGTCCCAGTCCTGATCCTTGCTCCCACATTTTCCCTTGGAGAAGCACAGACGCTTGCTTAACTTATTAGGAGTATATTCAGCTCACTTAGTTGGCAATAAACTAACACATCAAAGTGAATAATTTTGTAATAATTTCATGAGCTGAATCAAGGTCAGACAACTATCAGAAATGGCTGAAGGGACCCTCTCTATTACACTGTCTAATAAGACCAACTGAAATTCCTGGAAAATGCAAAATGCAGCCGTCAGGCACACAAAACCATTTTCAGATCTGAATAACAACTTATTGTAATTCTTTTTAATACAGTATAATTTACATAGTGCTATTGAGGTTTAAAGATGTATCTTTAATTTTATACAGAAAGTAATTTTTCAAAATTAACCTACAGTTTAATGGATTTATTGGTTTTAATATGCTTTAAATTTCTCATATATCTATATTGATTTTTTTTTTTTTTTTTATCCATTTGGGAAGTGTTTGGATAGTAAAGAAATAGAACGTTCAGAGAGGATTCAAGCACTTCAAAATTATCCAGAAGTGAAACAGAAAATCAGAGAACAGGAACGAGCTTACCTTCTCAAAAGAGCCAGAGAAAAAGAAGAGGCTCAAAGAAGACTGCAAGAAAGAAAGGACAAGAAAGAAAAACAAATGAAATCTAAGCTTGGATTTGACAGGTAACAGTAAGAAACAACAGTTTGTGAGTAAAAGTCGTTCATCTCTTTCTTCATTATGAATTTTATTTTTCCTCATTAAAATATAGTTTATATATTTCCACTTATTTTTTTTATCTTTATTGTTGATTCTAGCAGAATTATTTTTCCTCATGCATGCTAACTCTAATGAAAAATATAATTAATTACAAACATAATTAATTACTGACCTGCAGACAGTACAATAGAATTTTTGTCCCAAAACTCCAAGCTAAATTGTCTGGGTGCCAAAAAGTGTAATTGATAGCTTCTTTCATGAGAACAGCTGGAAATTGTTATTTAAGGTAATGGAGGGGTTCCAGAGAAAGCAGCTGTTCACCTATAATTTCTTTTGCTTTACAGTTATTAGATCTGAAGACTGGAATGGAATATTGCAGATCTTGTGAGATGCAAAAGGCTATAGAATGTTCTGTACTTCCTCCACCTAATATCACTTCCTCACTTAATATCACCTAATTACCTAGATAACAGAAGGATTTTTGTCTGGGGTCATCTTCCACTGCAGTTGCCATCTATCTTATTTTCAATACAATAGAGACTAAGTTCTAGGGAGCTGGCTATGGAACTTTCTCCTCACAGATCACATCTGTAATATAAATTTAGTTTACTCTCTACATTGATAGATATTTTCTGAAGATTACAGAGGCTTAGAGCTAGGGGGAAAAATGATCCAGGTTCTAAGATGACACTTGAGGAAATGCCTATGTTACTACCCTATAAAATTTCTAATCTGCTGCTGATTGATATTGGGAATACTTAAACATCACACAGACTGAAGATTTTCTTTCACCTGAAAGTTGTGGGGGTATCTGAAAATTCTGCTCCTGAAATTAAATCTGTTGAACTATCTATCGGGGTTTTCAGAGGGTTAGGCAAAACCACGGGATCACTTCTTAGTAAAGTCAATGAAAAACACTATGTTGAAATGTTTCGTTGATTGATGAAAGAAGCAGGGCAGAGAATGTTGTCCAAATCTATAAGATACTGTTCTTGGTAGGAATTATACAGCTATTATTATTGGGTTAAAAAAATATTATTGGAAAAATTCATTAGCAAGTACTGTTAGTCTTCCTTCATTTCATTGAGATAATATTCCGTATGGTCTTGTGTAGCCCAGACTCTCTACAGAACGAAGAAAACCATCAGGCAGAAGGAGACAGAGAACAAGAAACATGGAGAACAGCTGAAGATGATGAAGAAGACAGAAGATTTTGGGAGGAGCCTACACCATATACTCCAGAGACTAGATTAGAAACTCACAGATATATTGAAGAAAAACGGAGAGCTAAAGACAAGACAAGGTACATTTTCGTGTATTCTATGACTTGAGGAAGGGAAATTTTTCAAAGGTACAGAGTAGAGGGAGGCGACTGCTTCACATTAAATATGAGAACTGGCAGTTTAAATCCCCATTGCCTGTGCACAATATACTTATAAAATCTAAATAAAATATCCAGATTGTGCATTTTGTTTTATTTTCTAAAGATATTTATGAAACCTTTTATTTGTTTTTCTCAAATAGAGTTTTTAAATATAATTTCTCTTTTCAACTCCATTTTATGGACTTTAAAAGTTTCACTCTTCTGTCAGCTAACTAATGTGTTTCGTGTAGTTTAATGTTAATATTCTTGCTAAAACATTTATCTGGAGTGCAGGTTGCATTACATAAATGCCCTATAGGCCAAGCTGCAAAATTTTTGCAAAAGTGGCATTTCAGGCACCTTTTCTATGTGACTTAGAAATTTTTTCACATACTTTATCAAAGATATTTGTCCTGAGTAATAAGATTCTTTACGTTATCTTTGCTATTTGGCATGGGTGGATCTGAAGATGTCTGGCCCCTGGAAAGCCTTTAAAACTTTCTAAAGTTGCCACTGGTTTTGCTGATCATGGGAAAATTAATGCAGATGGTAGCAAAAGAAGTTATTTTATTGCTGCTGGCTGATTAGTTCCACAAACATTGCAAGCAATGTCTTTTTTTTTCTTTTTTCTTTTGCTTATATAACAGCATTTGTGCCAGAGATTTTTTTCTAGCTGTTCTTCTTAAGGACATGCTTTTTTAAAAGATTTTTCAAGCCTAAATATTGAAAAAGTCAGTTCTAGGGAACTATCCAAGAAATCTGAAAATCTGCATTAGTTGTTGCTATATTAATTCAAGGTCTAGCACTTTCCAGAAGAGCTACTGTGAAACTCAGATTCTGGCTACTTAGAATCTTGCTGTGTTTGGGGGTGCCTTGCTCTAGTCAAAAGCAAATGTGTTCCAAATACTTCCCTCTCAGCATTCAAGGAGAGTCCAAATAGCATTATAATAAAGAATAATTCCTTTCTGGAATTTTCTAAGTTTCCAAAGCATTTAAAGGAGTTACAAATCCTTTCATGGTTCATTTTGTTTTGGTGGTGAGATTTTTGTTAGGTAGCATGAGAAAGGTGAGAACAGAAAAGTGGCCCTAACAACTTCAAATCATCCTTGCTGGTGAAATTTAATGTAAGTTACTCAGTATAAAAGGATGCTTATTTCAGTATAAAATTGACATTAACTCAATCAGACCAATGGTAAATTTGAACCTATTTATGACATGTCAGCACACAACTATAACCCAGCACACATGGTTATAGTTGGGTAGTTGATAATAAACTGAGCACCTTTGGCTATTGCTAAATGAGTGAATACTTGCATGTTCATTAAAAAAAAATCAGAAAGAGTAAAGTAGGTGCACAGGATCTCCTGTTTGGCCTTGCCAAAACAAGGCCTTTCAGCTCATCTCAGCACAAAGTTAAACAAGTTATCTTAAAGTCTGATGATTATGACATGACTGAATTTGCTTGAAATGGTTCACGTGAGCAGACAGATTTCATCTAGAAACAGATTATTAACAGGTAAGAGGTAGTAGGATGTAATTTTCTGGAGCGTTTCTGAGAACTGTGTCTTTAGAACAGAGTGGTGGTTCATTCACTTTGCATTTAAGTGTCAAGAGCAGGGATTCAGGTGTAGGAACTTCTAGCCCACAAATCCCACATTAAAGCTCTGATTTATATGATAGAATAGTAGTTGTGCATCTTTCTTAAACAGAAGTTGTTTTTATGTAGTCATTCCAGTAGCTCCACTCAAATGTTTTTATTTCTTCAAATCCATTGTATTTATAGACTGAATCTTTTTTTATGCTATTTTTTTTCCCCCAAGCTGATCTAAATCTCATATAATTTATTTCCCTCATTAGTGATTAACCTTTAGGGTTCTCTTAATCTTGAACTTATAGTAAGCGATAGGTTTGGGAACGCAAAAAGCAGTGTATCGCTGGTGTCTTTTTGAGAATTATTTTTTTTTATGTGTCTAGTAGCTATGCACATTATATTGACCAGCTGAAGAGTGGATTAATGCAAAGCAACAATAACAGTACTGTATTTTTAAGAAAACATAGCCATTTTTTACCTAGGTGCGAACAGATTTTTCTTTTTCATGTTAGTAACATTCCTTACTCTTCTTCTCCTTGTTTACGATCTGAACATTTGGCAGGAAAATTCCAGTACTACAAGTCTTGATCTTACAGTGATCTGCTTTGTTTTGGCAGATAAATTTAAGGTAGCTTGTTTATTGCACTAAATGAAAGTCAGGTATAGTTTAATTGCTGATATCCGAACATGGATAGTGATGATTAAAGTTTCCTTTAGTAATATGTATTGTATTTTTTGAAGGAAGAGCACAACAAAAACATAATAGATGCATCAATAAATAATCTACATGCACACACTTTGGTCATACTGTGTCATAATTGGTGCTGCTCATAGTCTTTTCACCATTATAATTCTATTTACTAGTGCAGAATAGTGACTGATAGACATGCTATTTAGAGATATGACAAGCATTTGTTCAGTAAAAGTAATTGTTAGTGTGAATAATTTTTTTTTTAGAAATACTTGCAAATCAGTTAACAGTAATGATACCTTATTAGTATGACCATTCCTAACTAGAAAAATGTCCCATTTCATATGTTTAAGCAAGCCACTGATTTCTTAAGTTATACCAGATAAATTTGATATATTACTGTTTGATAATGGACATTGTGACAGTATAAGAAGTTATTATCAATGTAAGACGTAATATTACAAGCACTTGCTCATCTTACATGATGCACTTAATGTGCAATTGGACATTTGACTAACCTGTTTTGTTCCTAAATAAGTTGTATCTTTAACATCAAATATCAGGTAATTCTTACCTCTTGCCATCCTCTTCTTTCTTTTTTGCTATGACATAAAATAGTAGAATATGAAATTATAAACCATTTTTTCTTTCTGTTTTGTTAAGGGAATCGAAAAAAGAGAGAGAAGCCTCTCGGACATTGGTCACTGCAGAAGGAAAAGTTCTGAATGTGAATGTGCCTGCGTACGTAATGTTAAGAGGCTGAACAGGCTAACCTCTCTATAGTTGATTTAGGGCAACTATTCCAAGATATGTGGACAATACAAAATAAGAGGGCTAACAAATCTCATTGCAGTATTATATTCCTGATGGGAAAAACTGACCTCTAAAATTATGCTCTGATGCTTGAAAAAGATTAGTTTTCAGTAAGTAAAAGGTCTTTGATGATAGAAAAACTTGTTTTTCTGTAAAAGATATAAGACATTTTATTCTTTTCCCTTCTATGGTAAGGGTCTCTTTCTTGGAGCATCTTGCTAATAGTGGAATCTTGCTAATAGTGGTGCCATTGGTTTCACTTGAACCAGGCCTTCCTTTTCTAAAGGGAAAACAGGAGATAGAGAGTGCAAACACTGTTTCCTTATAAACGGCTCCCCAAAGAAGGGAGACTGATCAAAAGTCACTTACCTGTTCTGCTGCCCTCTGGACAAGTTTTTCCATCTTAAGACTGATTTAGCTGCAAAATCAAAGCTAAGAGCATGCTTGTTGTTAGCATGCAGAATGGTTTCTAATCCTTGGAAATTTATAAATCCATGCAAATTCAAGGAATTTGAAAACCTACATTACAGGATCGGTGCATAATTTTCAGTGGTGTAGGGAAAATTAAAGGTAGTGGCAGAACAGCCCATGTGTTTTCCATCTGTACCAGAAGATACTTACCATTGTATTGATGTACTCTTTTGGTAAAAATGTGTTGACTGAAAAAAAAATTTAAACAATTTCTAGTTCAAAGAATACAAGTCTAAAATAGTTTAAATCTTGCATTAATAGAATTTGATTACATCTCTAAAAACAGAGACATTTAGAGTAAAGGTCTAGCTATCTTTGTAGAAGAAATCCAGTCCTCTAGATTTGCTGCTAGTAGCAGTCCTGTTTGTGTCACCCAAGTTTTTCTGGATTAGAATTTAGTCTGTGGATGTGCCCACGTAAAGCTAGATCAATGAGCATTTGTCATGCTTCAACAAGAATATCACAGCTCTTCAGCACAATCTGGCAATGTATTGGAGAGACAAATAAAGAGACACAAGTAGACAGATGGTGTTCTCCAAAGTCTTTGCTTCAATGAGAAAATCTAATGTCCAAAGCAATGTCCAAGCTTCTCTGATGTTCTTTTGGAAGGTTAGCAAGAGGAATGGCTGCATGGTGCTGAGAACAATTCTGATTTAAACTTCCCTCTAGAAATTTTACAATTATTTTTCTTTTTCACCCTTCATGTTGTAGTGAATTCTCAAAACGTGTGATGCAGTAAGAGAAAAAACATGAACGGGAAGCAAAGCTGTTTTGTACTCTTTGCAGTTTTCCATTAAAAATCACCATAAACTAAAAGCTCCATAAGCTTTCTTGCAAGCTGACTGTGTGAGAATACAGGAGAGCAAAGAGTTAAAATGTGTATCTGGCAAATATTTTATTGATGAAAAAATGTATCATCTAAACTTTTAACATTTGAGCTGCTTTCTGTTACCTGAACCCAAAGTATCTAAGGATTTAATGTCACTGAAATATTCCAGATAAATAACATTAAGCAAAACCCTCTAATTTTATACTAGTAACTAATTTATAAAAAAATTCTTATTTGTAGGTGAGGTTTATTTTGTTTTTTCTCTACTTCAATACATGGGAAATGTTTGAGTATATGAGCAGAACTGTAAGCCTAGACTAGATCTCCTTACAATTGTGGTAATAGACGTTCTTTTCAATTTATAACTGGTAAGATTCTTTCACAATTTTAAGAACTCAGCCAGCAGATCACAAACATGCAGCTGATACAATCTACAATCTCATTTTCAACAAATATTATAAAGCTTGTAGAATCAAGGATATGTGCAAATTGTGTTTTACTTTGGAAATGCACAGGCAGATATTTATACTCAGGGTAAATTAATTGCTATGAAAAAAGGCACAATTTTTTTTTTTTTTTTTTTTTTTTTTTTTACCTATGGTAAGGTTAGAATTGCCAAGTTCCAGGCTTCTCATGAACTATTTTTGCTATGCAGATGTTAAAAGAGAAGACAGATTTCGCCAGCAGATGTCTCTCTTTCTGCATTGACAGACTGAACTTAATTCTAACCAACCTTCAGCAGTATTTTTTTGTTTATTCTTATGGACTGGGTGGGGGAGAACAGAAAATAAATGTAAGAATGAGTTGGTTCAAATGCCAGTATTTTTTTCTGTTCATGAGGAATATTGCAACTGTTTCTAAAATGATCATGTGACATATTGTCTACATGGTATTTGTATTCATCTAAAATCGCTAGCAGTTGATTTGAATTATGCTGTAATGTTTGGTTATTCACTCCAATTGTAATTATCCTGGAGGTGTTCTTGTATTATTATTAGGCTTCTTTCTCTTTGAAAGATGATGAAGAAAACAACCAAATCATCTTGGATCTTGCTGTTTACAGGTAGGTATTTTTTTTTCCTCTTAATTTTTGCCATTCTTAAATTCTAATAAACAGTGTTTCAAATATACTCTCTGTAATGAGAGGAAAGCAAGTAATGAGAGAAAAGCAAATAATGAGAGGAAAAACAAATGACATAGGGGGTAATCAAATCAATCTGAAGTTTGTGCCAAAGAAATGAAGCCGAATAACCAAAAACCTTTCAGACTGTTCTGTTACTCTGAATAAGTCTAATAGTCCTTTTGGGAATTGATCTTGCCTGCATTCCACAAGCAGGTTTCCTCCACACCTGTGCTTTTATGTAAAATCTTTTCCATTCTGCATTTGAATACTAGGGAATGGGGGTTTTGCCCATTCTCAGGCCCTAGAAGTGCTCCAGTAGAGTTCATGTCGTTCTAGTTAAATTCTTCTCCTTCCCAAGACAGACTAGATTAGTCTTGTCCTACTTTCCTTGCTTTCTGGAAAGAGTCCATGGCCCATGCTATTTCCCAAACTATGCCAGGACATTGCCTGGAAGAATTTTGGTTGAACCAGGCCAAAATATGACAAGAAAACCAGATAACTATTTGATAGTACATACTACTAAGCAGTACAGTGGCCTTGCCCACACTTCAGGAAAGGGCTGTAAACCCCCAAGCTTACTTACCCATAATAGGAACTGTTAGATTAAAGCTTGAACTAGTTTTATAGCACAGAAACACTAATCATGCAAAGTGTTCTTCCCTTAAAGCTCATTAATTTCCCCCCAAAGAGGCTTGCTCCATGTTCTTTTTGGAGCCTCAGAAAATCTGTTCAGGTGCCATAAAATGTTGGACATGTTATAATATTCTGTGCTTCCTTGTGAGAAATGCAAACTAAAAAGTTTGAAAAATCCATCTGAGAATTAACTTTATAACAGAAGGGGAATAGGGAATAAGTACTTGTGCGTTCACTAGTAGGTCACAGAAACATGAGTGTATTTGTCACATGATGAAGAGTAGATATTAAAGTGGAGCTTTTACAGGTCACAAATTTTGTTTGACAGCACTGAAATTTAAAAGTACTGTGTTTTCTGAGCATATAAGGTATCTCTGTTCATTGTTTTCCAGCAAATTCTGTGCAAAAAAAAAGGAATTCATTATGAATTTACTAGTTAAGTCTTCAGAAAGAAAAGTAATAAAATACTTTTACAATTTTAAATAGCAAATAAATTAATTTTCATATTAATGTAAAGCACCAAATTAATAGAAGATATACCTTTTAATTTTCCATAGAGATTTGAATTCTTGCAGTTATACAATAGCTGATGTGGTGGACCTTGACAGGATTTAGACATATTTTAATTGACATTCTGTGAACACACAGGAAGATCATATTTTTCTTCCAAAGACATTAAATCCTAATAATATTTCATAGAAATTAATAACTGAAATTAAAGTTTGTAGTTTACAAGCTGTGAAATCATCATTGAAGAGCTATAGGGTGTGCACTGCTTATTTACTAGACTGTACTGTAGATTGATTCATTTATTTATATCTCATTCTGAAGACACTTGGACACTTCTCTGCTTGATGTTGATGTCCAGCCAACTTACATACGAGTACTGGTGAAGGGAAAGGTTAGTGTTCTTACTACATTCATTTCAAATCAAGAATTAATGCTTACCGTAGTTATTCAGTGGACTCTGGAACTGACTTTTATGAGTTACTAACCGTGTGCACCTATGCAGAAAAAATGTTCGTTCATACTTGCATTATTTTGGACCACGCATAAACTGTGGAAGACCTAACCAGAAGACAGGCAAAGTCTGAAATGAAATTTCTCTCCTTCTCTCTTCTCATTCCCCTCACACAGCATACCATAATTCACCAAAGAAGAGAGCTTCCCAGTTGCCCTAAGCTAGAATTTAGCAAGTTTACAATCTGGAATTTATAGCTGACAGAAACAAATGGATGTATATTCTTTTGAAAGGGCGTTTAAATGTTGTTCCAGTTTTCTCTCTTCTCATTAGCTTTATCATCAATTTTTTGAAAAAAATTCAAAGTACTTAAACAGTAAACCAAAATCCCTATTTTTGACTGTACCAACTGCATGAACAAAACTTCAGAATTACTTTACGTCTGAAACAGGCTGGATAATCTTTCACATTTAATTGCTAATATAAGTCAAGCATCATTTTATACCTTCTTTAGAAATGTCATTTCAGGAATGACAGCAATTCAGGAATATACATGCAAATTTACTTGTAAGTAAAAGCTGTTTAGCATGCTAATCATTTATTAAGATTAGTAATACTACATATAAGTGAGAGGATTAGACCTATACTGTGCTTAAGATCAAAGGACGTGACAGTGATGTTTCTTGATGTTTCTGCATCATCAGGTTAAAAAAAAAAAAAAGAGAAAAAAAGAGATATTTTAGCATGATATACTTCAATTTCATATTTTCTCATAGCCATTTCAGCTTGTTCTCCCTGAGGAGTGAAGCCAGACAGCAGCTCTGCTAAAGATCACAAACAACTGGCCACTTAGTTGTCAGCATGCCAAAGGTATGTAAAATAATCTGAGCAGGCATTGTACAAAAATACCTAAAATGTTGAGAGTACCTTGGAATGTTTCTGAGTTACAGGTAACATCTGGCTAGCTACAGTTATTCAGTCTAGCTTTTCCCATCAGGACATATTTTCCAAAAAAAGGAACATTCCAGAAAGACAATTTAATCATACAGCCAAACCTTAGGAATTAAGATCTCTTTAAAGGAACATTATGAAAATCAGTATTAACAGAACTCTTTGTATTTCCTTCATTTTCAACAAAACCAGCTTTTTATATCTGAAAAGAGACTCTGCAAAACATGCAGTATCGTGCAAATGTGTAAGAAGGTGGATTTTTCAAATAACTGAAAATAAGCAACTTACCTACTTTTTTTTCCAATAATAAAACAAATCAATTTTTCAAAATTTCTGTGGCACACACAGGTGGGAAGATTACCTTTTGGTTCAAGGACAGGAATGATATAGTACTCTCACGTCTCAGGTGATCAGAACAAGAGGTGCTTAATCCATTTTCCCTTCGTGTCCTCCCTGGCTGGAAAGGATCCACTGACCGGCTGTACCAAGTATATGTAATCACAGAGCAAGAATGTTGTGACAACACGGTGTTTCAACTGAAAAATACTGCACACCAGTCCCTAGTACTTAAACAAGCCTGGCTAGAAGTCATATTCCACTAATATTCTTAATTCTTTGCTCTCCTATCTCACCCGTGCTCTGATGTTGCCTGTATGGTGTCGCGCTGATCAGGATTAGAGTCTGTTGAGAATTCTGCTGGCAAGTAAAAGGAATTGGCTTAAAATGTGTTTTGTATTCTCTCTCTTCCCTGCCGAGCCCAGTTCTTGTAGTGTAAATGAGAGCAAACTGATAGGTATGTCCGCTTTATTTCCTCTCCACTGTGTGTCCTCCTATGGTTTCAGTAAATGTAGCTTGTACCCTAGATACCTAAGTGGTATTTTCATAGAACCATAGAATCACAGAATGGTTCGGGTTGGAAGGGACCTTAAAGATCATCTAGTTCCAACCGCCCTGCCGTGGGCAGGGACACCTCCCACTAGACCAGGCTGCTCAAAGCCCCATCCAGCCTGGCCTTGAACACTTCCAGGGATGGGGCATCCACAGCTTCTCTGGACAACCTGTTCCAGTGCCTCACCACCCTCATAGTGAAAAATTTCTTCCTGATATCTAATCTACCCTATTGCAGTTTAAACCAGCCTTGTCCTATCACTACATGGCCTTGTGAAAAGTCCCTCTCCACCTTGGAGATCATGCCTTACTGAAGTAGGCAGTGAGAGAGGTAACAGGTGGCCAGCCAGCAACCACTCAAAGTTTAAAGAGCATTAGAGCTTAAATATAGGGAATATGCAGCAGTGTGAACCAGAATAAGACAAGGGGCAGAGGGAATCTGAGTGACAGAGGTACCTTGAGGTTTGGGGCTTAATGGGTGGGATGCTGGCATAAACAAGAAGGCAATTAAGATAGGACTTGATGTTGTCTGGTGCAAGACTGGGTTCTTGGACCTGCAGGAAAAGCAGAGATAGACTGAGGGGCTTGGAGCAGACAGGGAGCTGGAAGTTTTAGGAAGGTAGAGTTCTGGAGGTGGGAATGGTGAGGTTCTGGGAGCTGTGGGAGAGTTTAATCAACTCCAGCATCATGCTCTTATACGAATATACCTTTGGAAAGTTGGGCTGCTTTTGAGGCCTCTTAAGACTACATCATATATTTTTGGCTTTCAGAAATAGGGTAACCCTGTCCAAGGATAGTTATAGGAAAAAACCAAATTCTTGGTGCTCTAGCCTGACCCTTCTGCCCTCCAGTAAGCTTCTCTGCTGTGTAGGAGCAGTGGGACACGGTGATACATACGAATCTGCCAGGATATATCAATAGCAGCATTTTCTTCTGAAGGATGAACGTTTGGCTGCTATTAGGGGTCATTTCTTTCTTTTTGTGCTTTGATTCAATTCTAAGACTACACAACTAGTATCTGTAACTAAAAAGGTATTTTTCAGCTTCTGGCTTTTTCCCCTTGTGGTTCTATACCTTCTATGTTTTCTTCTGCGCTCCAGTCCCATACCATCTGTCTTTCCCTACATGGACAGCCTCTCATTAAATCACAAACTGTCACTGCAGCATCAAGCATGCAGTTTCACCAGGAGCTTGAAGAATGATGAAAATTGTCCTCATTTGGTTAAGATCTGTATTTTGTTCAAAATCCACTCATATGAGAATTTATGCTTTCCTAAATCTATTTCTTTGAAACTGCGGCCTTGACATTTGCCATTTTGGATAAAGTAATTTTGAAAATTTTCTGAACAGTTTTGTTTACTATTTACTTGTCCTTTGGATATTTCAAGTACTATCAGTTTTCTATCCCATAACGTGCTTTTATTACTCATACATCTTCCTAGTCCCTTTGTGGATGATCAGTGCCTTAGAAAATGTAAATATTTCAGATTTTCTAGATATATTCAAATCTGCTGCCTGCCTAGAAAATCAAACCTAAATTGGCAAAATGAATATTATCTCTTCATATTGTGATTGAGAGCTGCCTTTATTCCACTATTAACTTTATATTTCACCTATGTTTCACCTACCTTGATATTTTAGCTACATGTACATATTTTACCTAGTTTGAGGGTCTGGAGCCTGTTTCATCTCAGAATGTCACGATTCACAGCTATTTGTGAGACCTGAGGAGAGAGAAGCTCTGTAGAATAACTGAGTTGATGTTCTGAGTTTTGCCTTGGTTTGGTTAAAAACTACTTGTGTAGCTGGGAGACAGAGATATGCATGAATGGAATCCTGCGTAGTCTAATGTCTTCATTGTCAATGTATGCAAAAAACTTGCAGCTTTGCAGAAAAGGATGTGGGAATCTTGGTGGACACCAAGTTGAACATAAGCTGGCAATGTCCTCTTCTGCCAAAGAAGGTTAATTGTATCCTAGGCTGCATTAGGAGTGCTGCCAGCAGGCTGAGGGAGGCAATCCTTTCCCTCTCTTCAACATTGGTGAGACACACTTGAAGTAGTGTCCAGTGCTGAGCTCCCCAGTACAGAAGAGACAGGGACATACTGGAGAGAGTCCATCGAAGGACCACAAAGATAATTAAGGGACTGGAGCATGTCTCCTATGAGGAAAGGCTGAGAGAGCTGGGGCTGTTCAGCCTAGAGAAGAGAAGGCTCAAGTGGATCTTATCAATACATATAAATACCTGAAGGGAGGGTGCAGAGAGGACAGAGCCAGGCTCTTTTCAGTGGTGCCCAGTGACAGGACCAGAGGCAATGGGCACAGACTGAAACACAGGAGGTTCCCTTGAACATCTGGAAACACTTTTTTACTGTGAGGGTGGCTGAGCACTGGCACAGGTTGCTCAGGGAGGTTGTGGAGTCTCCAATTACCAGGAGATATTCAAAAGCCTTCTGGACAACTGGGCAACTGGCTCGAGGTGTCCCTGCTTGAGCAGGGGGGTTGGACCAGATGACCTCCAGATGTGCTGTCCAACCTCAACCATTCTGTGAGTCTGTGATCCTGTGAACTCCATGGATTTGCTGATCGATGGATTTGTGCTGCATCGCAGCAATTGCACGGAGCAGGTACAAACCTATTGCTCTTTGTTCTATATCACAGTCACAGAATCGGTTCCCTTCTCTCAGGACTGAATTAGAGTGCACACACTATATTTTTGGGATACATATCCTTTTCAGATGCTCTCTATCCATACAAATTTTATTGGTATTAATGGGATGTAATCTAGGAAGCAAAGTATAATGAATGTTAGCAAAAACTGGAACGCCAATAAATATTTTTCTTCAAGAACATTATGGCTGAGGTTATCAACAATGTTTGAGAACACTAATTTGAGATCATCAGCATAATATGAATTCCTTTTAGTAAGATAATAGGAAGAACAGAGTTCATGCAATTCTTTTCAACCTATATCAGTGATAATACAAGCCTAATGACTATATTGCACCATATTTAACCATTTTCTTCCTGATAAACAGTTTTTATAAAAATAAAATTATTTGCAACTAGGTAAATGACCTAGCACATTGCTTGGGTAACAGAAATGTATGAAATGCTATAAACCTAAAAATAGTCTCCAATAAAATGCTTCTTGCAATACTAACCTGAAATGCTCTCTCTCTTCTTGGTAACAGAACACAAAGCTAACTGAATGCAGTGTTTTTCACTTGCTTTAGTGAGTTTCTGATCAGATTACTAAACCTTTCGCCATTCATCTTCCAGCCTGTTCATAGTTCCCAAGCCTTTAAAATGAAAAACAAAACCTCTTTTCTTGCGTCTCCGATGACCTTGCCATACCACAGATGTTGGAGATAGTAAATTCCACATGAAGTAAAAGAAAGCAAATAATTTTCACCTTCTTTTCTAGGAACACTTTTCTTAAATGTACTGTTTACTGCACCGTAAATCACTGCAGAATGGGCATCTTTCTAAGGCATTGTCTACTAACATGTTTTGGAAGGTCATCAAAACAAACCGAAGGACACAACATTCAGTGAAATGATATAGTGACACTTTTAAAGTTTAGTGTTTATACTGTAATGACCGTCTGTACAGAGATTTTGCATGAGTAAAGAGTTGATAGTGACTACATTGTACGTGCTTCGTTTTCTGGGAAAAATATTTGTGACATGAAGCTTTTTAAACTTTGAACTTCTATGCTCTGGCAGTGTCATCTGCAGATGATGCATAAAAATTGAAAACTGAGAGTTTCTTTAATAGATTTTGGCCAAAATTGGCATATTAAATCAGTGATTTTGTAAAATGTCATCAGTAGATTACACCAGTTGCATTTTAATTAATGTCTGAGAAACAGCATCAAAAAAACAGTGTTATTAGCAAGCAGTTTTTATTTAGGGTTCTGAGACATTCTGTGTCATGTTTTAAAAATTCACTTTCCTTATTTTAGTAAATCGGAGAGCAAAATTTGGACTTTTTGATTAATTCTTTATTATATAATCAGTCACAAATGAATTCTGACCACTTTTTATTGCCTAGGCCTTCAAAAGCATTTAGAAACTTAAAGATCAATGAGTTTGTTTCCTTAATTAATTTAAAAATAGGAGTGGTATATATTATGCATGTCAGTGTAAAGATTATTTGATAGAATTTCACTATATAATTCTCACTTATCTAGGAATGGTAAATGCAGTAATATTTCATTACCATCAAAGGCATGTGGAGACATATAGCTGTGGAACCCTAGAAATCTATTAATGCTTTGGAATGAATGTGTTTCAGGGAAACTCTGTTACTCAGTGGAATTCCTGTTGTAGAAGAAAACCGTAGGAAAAGAATTGTGGATTGAAAAGATGAGTCAGCTGAAAAATGTTGTCTTCACATATTAATTCCGTTTTCTCAAACATATTCCACATTCTATGTAACACATCCATTTCTAGAATTCTCTGATAATGATATTAAAATAGCCCTCCTTTCTGTTTTCTGATTAATGCAACTATTAGCAAAAGTTTCATAGAATTACTTTTAGAAAGCTTCATTATATTCATTTAGTCCGTCTTTCTATATATCTTTCTAAATATCACAGGCTTTAAATTTAAATACAGTTATCTTCCTACTGAGCCCAAAGTGTTATATTTCGCCACAGCTGGGGCTATGGCGGTTCTGTTTTCCAGAACAGTTATCCTCACTTGATCAGTGTCACTAAGAGATGGACAGTCAACTGCTGGCTTGATGAAGCTCACATACGGAGTTTTGTTTCAAAATGAAGTAAAATTAGACAGTATCACTTTTTTTTTTTTCTTGAACAGAGGTTGTAGGGCATCTTTTGAGCAAAAGAGTTTTTAGGTCAAAAGTATTTGATAACTAATAATGAATGTTCTAGAAGGCAAATCCTATCCCTTCCCTATATTCCAGGATCACATCTTGTGAAGGAAGCCTTTACTATTGATTGCAGAATCAGCAAATTTCCTCACCATCCTTGGTGATGTGCTTTGAGGGCAAAGTAAGGAACATTAGTCTTAAGAGACTCAAAGGAATGAATTATTGTTATAAGAACAGAACACTAGAGGGCCTCCTGAGAAGAGAAGGAAGGCCCAAAAAAAAAACCCCTTTCCTTCACCAGAGTATATATAGAACAAGAGGGGAACAGCCCCTTGACAATGAATTTCAGAAATGTGTGACAGAAGCCACAGGATCTGTTTTATTTCTTGCAGATTTTAGAAAGGAGACGTTAAGTTTACTGGGGGTCTGGAACAGACTACTTTCAGACCAGTTGTACTAGATGTCAGTGAAATTAACCATTTGGTCCAGTTCCTGTTCTCCTCCTTCCTTTCAAATACTTAAGGGGTCCCTCTCTCGTGATGTCGTTAAGAAGGGAAAGAGAGACCTTTTTGCCATGAAATACCCTTTTGCCAATAACACGTCTGCCGCAAAACAGTGATGGACTCGATTTCTTTGAGAAGAGGAATTCACTTGGACTTTGAACTTGAGATTCCGTTTTAGCAAAAGAGCTGAGGGAGTTTGTGGTCACCAGTCCCTTTTTTAAAGAGTGAGAAGTCCGGACCTGCAGCAGATTCTTTAATAAAAATGTCTGAACTAGCACATGGACAGAAGAACTGAGACGCAAGTGGGAGGCACATCATAAACCAGTTAGTTATGGAGAAAATCAGTAATGTGCATTATTAACATAGTACTAAACTATAGAGCATATATTTAAATACAAATATATGCATCTATTTAATTACTTACATATATATACATATACTCAGATATATATTTTAATATAATTCCATTCAGATCATTTGGTTAAAATTGCCTTATAGATTGCTTCATGCTGAGTGACGACTGTTAAAATCTAACAGGAAGAGTAAACGTCACAAGAGAAAATTTATTCAGACCCTCTTAATTTCTCTATTTTTGAGAGATTGTTTAAATGCCTGCAAGCATAAATATCAACTATTATGAGACTTATTTTTCGGTCTATTTTTATTTTAGGCTAAAGAAATAATCCTGGCTAAGCAAAAAGTATCAACTTCAGTCAAACATTCCGACTGCAATACACCGCAAAAAAATGCAAGAAGGTAATTCCTTTTTTTCTTTTGCATTAGTTTTATTTTTTGTCTGTGTGTTATTCTCATGCCAGGATATACACTTCTTATTATGTTATTGTTGAAAGTATGAAAATATTGATTTGAATAGAATAAAACTATGTCCAAAAGCTTTAAACTAATGGCCTGTCTGGTGCTGTTTATAAAGTGATCAGCTCCAACAGCAGAGCCAAAAAAGCACTTATTTCTTCTAATCAGTTTTTCTGTCAGTTCATTCAGATTATTAAACTGGTATATATACTAAAACTAATTCACCTACCGAGAATTGCCTCTGCAAAGCTCCTTGCTGTGTAACTCAAGTCTGAAAACCATTGAGAAAGCAATGATTTTAAATCCTTCTCATGAATGTATTTGCTCACTGGTATACAGGTTGAGCTACTGCAATAATAACTAGGTTCAAAAAGCAATTCTGCAATGTTTTATAACACAGATCCATCCTATTAAATGTCATGTAAACTCCAGCTTTGAAATCTTGCAGGTAATGACTGCCAGAAGCAAGCAAATATCAGTGATGCACAATTTTTTGTTTTAACTCTTAGCAAGTGTTAATAGCCATTGCTGTAGATAGACACTAGAGCTGATGGGCACTTAGCCTAAGTAGAAATACTATGATATATCTTTTAATCTTTCCTTTTGCTCTTGCTATAGGCAATGACATTCATACCAGAATAAGATACAGTAACAACAAAGTTTGTTAAGCCATTTATCTGTTTATATTTGAAGTGTTGCATTTGTTTCCCTGTTTGATTTCATTGTGGTGCCGGTTGATAGAAAGGCTAAAGAGTTAGTGAAAAATAGCATTATGGGTCATGGGTATTCTTCTTGGTCACAGCATGTAGGAGACTGGCAAAATGGCACTGCAAGAGTCAGTTGTCATTAATCCTGCTTTTTATTTCTTATTTTCAATAACGATGAGTCATGACTTCTTTTCTTGAATGACCTGCATGATGACAAGATGATAGGGGGACTGCAAGTATTTTTTGAGATTCCTAATGAGCCAGAAACACTGCACCCTTTCCTTAGGCACAATGATTACAAGTGCACCATCTTGATTACTGAGTACTTGAAATATTATTAAAAGCTCCAAGCCAAATGGTGGATACTTACTCTCCATGATATTTTAAAAGTCATGGCAGTCAGGTGAAGTCCCTGGTGACTGTAAAAAGGGAAACGTTGCACACATTTTTAAATAGGGTACAAAGAAGGACCCTGGGACCTCTCAGCCTCACCTCTGTGCCTGGGAAGACCATGGAACAGATCCTCGTAGAAGCTACGCTAAGGCACATGGAGAACAGGAAGGTGATTCAAGACAGCCAACATGGCTTCATCAAGGGCAAGTCCTGCCTGACCAGCCTCGTGGCCTTCTGTGTTGGAGTGACTACATCAGTGGACCAAGGAAGAGCAATGGATATCGTCTACCAGGACTTCTGTAAGGCCTTTGACACAGTCCCCCACATCATCCTTCTCTCTACATTGGAGAGAGATGGATTTGATGGGTGGACTGTTTAGCAAATGAGGAATTGGTTGGATCGTCGCATCCAGAGGGTAGTGGTCAATGGCTCAATGTCCAGATGGAGATCAGTGACAAGTGATGTCCCTCAGGGGTTCATATTGAGACTAGTGCTGTTCAGTATCTTCATCAATGACATAGACAGTGAGATCAAGTGCACACTCAGCAAGTTTATGGATGACACCAAGCTGAGTGGTGTGTTTGACACACCTGAGGGATGGGATGCCATCCAGAGGGACGTGGACAGGCTCGAGAACTGGGCCCATGTGAACCTCACGAGGTTCAACAAGCCCAAGTGCAAGGTGCTGCACATGGGTCTGGGCAACCCCTGGTATCAATACAGGCTGTGGGATGAAGGGATTGAGAGCAGCCCTGCCAAGGGGGTGCTTGGGGATAACTGGTGCATGAAAAGCAGGACACAAGCTGGCAATGTGCACTTGCAGCACAGAAGGCCAACCGCATCCTGGGCTGCATCACAAGAATTGTGGCCAGCAGGTCAAGGGAGGTGGTTCTGCCCCTCTACTCCGTTCTGGTTAGACCCCCACCTGGAGTCACAGGACTGGGGTCCTCAGTACAGGAAAGACATGGAGCTGTTGGAGCGGGTTCAGAGGTGGGCTACAAAAATGGTCAGAAGGCTGGAGCACCTCTGCTATGAGGACAGGCTGAGAGAGTTGGTTTTGTTCAGCCTGGAGAAGAGAAGGCTCCTCTGCGGAGACCTTATTGTGGCTTTCCAATGCTTAAAGAGGACTTATAAGAAACATTGATACAGACTTTTTAGCAAGGCCTGTTGCAATAGGACCAGGGGTAATGGTTTTAAACTAAAAGAGGGGAAATTTAGACTAGATATAAGGAAGAAATTTTTTCAACAATGGTGGTGAAACACTGGCCCAGGTTGCCCAGAGAGGTGATAGACCACCATGCCTGGAAACATTCAAGGTCAGGTTGGTCAGGGCTCTGATCTGGCTGAAGATGTCCCTGCTTATTGCAGGAGGGGTGGACTAGGTGACCTTTAAAGGTCCCTTACAACCCAATGTGTTCTATGATTTTATTCTATATTTCTACTTTACAAAAGGAATGATTCTTTCCCACAGAAGAACAGTTAAAACTCTAGACTCATTAAGAGAAATCAATTTAAAGAAATGTCTTAGCTTTTTTTCTAGGAGAAAAATAGATCTTCCTTCATTAGATAAGTGACATTATCTCTCTTCCAAGTGGATTCTGACAAACAGCAAAAGAGTTGTCAAATTGTTGATTAGGAATATACATTTCCTTAGAACCCTCTGTGTGCCTTTACTTTTGGCTACACAATAAATGTTTAAATAGAAATAATAATGGGAACATGGAAGTAATGGAAGTAATAATGTGAAACTGTCCCCTTTCCTGCTAGCTGATGAACCAAAGATACTCCATGGCATAATGAAACTCCAGGAATTTGTGTTTGATTCCAATGCAGTTTTAAGTAATTATGAATATGCTTACTGTAGATTTTTAAGAAAAAATAAGAATTTTACTGTTAAAATATTACAGGAATAAGTATCACAAAATTAGAAGTAGGAAAAAAGGCTTTTGAATTACAATTCTTACTAAGAATAGTAAGTTTTGACCTCTTTAGTTGAAAAGTCGCTGACTAGCCAGATGTTAAAAATCTGCTGAATAGTTGTCTCTTAGATTACAGAAGAACATTCATTACAGTCATTACACTTGACAGCTACAGATGTCTTAGCTAAATGCTGTCAGACATATAATCTGCTAAGCTATAATGTAGTGCTTTAAATTTCTTTAACTCTTGTTAGCTAGATTACACGATGATACTATCATTACTTCTGCCACGTAGAACAAAACTGTATTTCAGACCTTCAAAGAGACAAGTTTCTATGGGAGAAATTTGACTGATTTATTATACTTCTAAAGCCTCTATTAATATAGCTGCTGAGTATGCCAGTCTTTACTGTAACTGCCCTCGCAATTCATCTGAGAGGTACAGAAGTTGAGTTCACCACGGTTGCAGAAGTGAAATTCAGAGGTAGGTAGGAACTCAATTTTATGAAGTCATACTGGAAATTTTAAGAGTAACAGTTACATGAAATCAATAATCTTGTCTCACACCCTCAGCTTTAGACTATTCTTCCTTCAACATGTTGTAAAAAAACCCCAAATGAAATAAAACTCAAAATGTCTCTAAATGTAAATACGCACACGGTTGACTTCCTCCAGTTAAGAAAGGTACATAGGAATACATGAGAGATCTTTTGGGGTAGGTTTTTTTTGTTTGTTTGTTTGTTTGTTTTCTTGTTTTATTTTTATTTTTTTTTTAGTATGGATCTTTATAGAGAGAGTCTGAGAAATAAAGACAGCGAATGCATAAATTTAAATAGGCAAAGGAACAGAGCAGCAGTTTCTAGAGTACTCTAGGCAGAATTAAAAATGAATCAGCATGTTCTAGTCTATACACAGGTTTTTTAATGAAATAAGGAATGTGAGGTGGAGTTGGTTTCTATCTAAGTAGTTCAAGCATTGCAAACCTGACTGCTGCAAGTGGCATTCTCCTCTTGGCTAAGTAACATTGCACTGGTTGGCTAAGCCAGCAGGTGCTATAGAAAATACTGTGTAATGCATTAGAGTAGAAATTTGACTTACTTACATTCTATTGGAATCAGTTCTTACTGGCAGTATGTAATTTATGGCTTTTTGGAGGTTGGTGGGGTTTTTCGTCTGTTTTGTTTTTGGTTTTGTTTTTGTTTTTTAATACAGATTCTTAAGCGGAAAACAAAAGAAAAACATATGCTGCTGGAATGTCCACCACTGTCTGCTGGTACACCCATAAAAGCTTTTGAACAGGTTTCGGTTTCAGCCACATTTCACTAGTTGGGAGAGACATCAAATATATAAAAATGCCTGTAACTTATGTTGAACTTGAGGGCAAGAAAACTTGGATGTTTTTAATACTGTATTGGATTTTAATGCCAACCTTTTTCTAGCAAACGTGTCATCATAGGACTCATTAACAGAACTCCTTTTATGGTTTAGTTTCACAGTAACGAACAAGCATTAATTTATTTTCCTTGGAGAACCTTTTATTTTCAGTTGAGCTTTTTTCCATTTATTAACAAGCAAATAAAAAAAGACAGATTATTTAAAAAACCCTACAGTTGTCTCACTTGAGATTTAACAATGTTGCTGAAGATGAGATCAGACCGAAGCTCTGATTTACTGGATGACCCTAATTTAGCTTGGTTCATTTTGGTGGAGAAGTGCAAAGAACAAATTTGTGAGAGAAATTTGTAGGTGTAAGGGTAAGAATCTTTCTTTGGGAGTGAGAAGTCCTAATTTGGATCCTTGAAGCAATCCTTGTGAAGTGTGGGAATACTCCCTCTCTTTCCACAGACTTAATGGCTGAAGATCTCTCCCAGTCTTACATTTCTACAGTTTACAGAGAGGGATAGAGGTGTGACAAATTGGAAATAAGAGAATTTCATGTTGCAAAGAGAAATACAGTAGAACAGGATGAATAATTTCCTCAAGACTAGGAATGTGAGGTAAGATGAGGTCAGAAATTGAATGGAAAAACTAACCTGAAAGAACTGCAAGAGGATTTATGTGACCTTTCAAAACCTGAATTCACCTTCACTTCTATGCCTAAACCAAGCACAAATATTTTAACTTGAAGAAAGCTTAGCGCATCTGAAGCGTGCCTGCCTGAAAGATAAATAAATGTGTGGAAAGATCACAAATGGCAATCAGTTATCAATTCTACTGAGATGTCATATTTGCCTTCTATAAACACCTGGGAGTAGATCATAAACCTTGAGAGTTGAATAGATTTGCAGAAATAATATTTTCAGGCTACATAGTTTGTTAGCTGTTATGAAGACACTGAGAATTTTTACAATGCAAGTTACATTTTCTGGGAAAGCACGAGCCATAGGAGTTTTAATTCAGTTGACTTCTTAAAGAGGAAGTGGAGTAAGGTATGACTCAGCAACATATTGAAAAGGCTTTTTACTCAAGTCAATCTTAAAGTATAGATTCATTTTCATTCATTCATGGAGGCCTAGAGCTAATCAGAGTTGAGGGTATACATCTCTATCATTTGACTAATGAGGCGAACAAAAGGTGGGGTGCCTAAGAAGTGATTTGAAAATTAATTTGCACACACAGGCGTCTGGTAATCCATAACTGTAATAAGGGTGAGGAGACTTCAGAAACGTGCCCTCCTGGAGAACAGCAATCTCAAGAATAGTGTTCAGTTAACTCTTGATCACTACAATCCAAATTCATCCCCAGCTGTCCATATGTGACAAGGACAAAAGACTGAGGGCAGAGACGTACTTTAAAGTGGCTTTGTAACATTCCATAACTTTGTAAACAAAGTCTTAACACCTTGTTAGTGTTTTCAGTGTAAGCTTCCCTAATGGTTAAAAATTAGGGACTCCACATTAACTGACAAATTTAACAGTGATTTTTGTTTTTCTGGGTTAATCAAGGACTGAAAATAAGATAGTATTAGAGCCAGACCTAGAAACTCAGGATCATTTTGCATACTGCAGGTGCTGGAACATATTTCTTGCTAACATACAATGTCAGTTTGAAATTGGGTATCTTAAGGTGATTGTGCAAAAGAGGGTAAGGGGTGGAACAGTGAAGTTGAAAATGTCATAGTGACTATGATTTTCTGTCTAACTTTTAGAAACTTGGATGCTAGTGTTATGTACATTCTTAATCTGATGATTCCTATCTGTGAGATGTATTTATCTTCTGGAGCAGAATGACCTAGATATCATCAGCCTTTTATTTATCAGAACTTTGAACCAGTGATTTATTAGTTCTTCTTGATTGTAGTTTAATCCTTGAAAAATGAATTTGATTCTGCCAGCCATTGTTTATTCCTATCTTCCTAATGATCCACTGATTCTGAAGTCTTCAGTTATAGCGTTTTTTCAGATTACACCTATATAGAGAGATTTGAAAGATCTCTTATAAAAGAGACCTTCTTATGAAAGAAGTATTAATACTCCAAGTATTTATAAAACCATGACTATTTGCTTAGATGACCTAGTAGATTTTTCTAAGTGTGTATTTCCAAAAGTTGAGACCAGAGTATGGCAAGTGTCAGACATTCACCATCAGTTTTTAAAACACATAAATAAAGATTTGTCTTTCTCAAAGCTTTCAAATAAGATATAATTCCATATACTGAAATCACTTTATTTTCTTATTCAAGAAAAGGATTTATTAATACTTTTTCTAAGATGATAATAACTTTTGTGCTGTTTCATTCACAGTCTTAAAAGACCGGAAAAAGTGCTTCTCCAAAGCTGTTGGTTGTGACTTGTAAATATCTTTGGAAATCCTGGTGCCAAAAGGAAACTTTCAATCAAATGTCAAAACCCGTGTATTCCGGATGAAACATATGATAAATCTTTAGCAATCTAAATTTTACTGAAATTGAGAAGTTGAAACAAGGGAATGTAACTGTCAAATCATTAAAATACAAAATATGGGGATTAAGGATTGTGTGAACAAAAGTGTAAATTATCAAAAAATATCAAATTATCGGATACGTGCTCTGTCACACACCAGATTGTTCAGCAGGCTGCTATAGTTATGCAAAATGGAAGGACTTTGTTAAGTCTTTTCATTTTCTTTTTTAAAAGTATTGTTGAGCTATGCTCAGATGGAAAGAGCCTCTCTAAGGGAAAAAAAAAAAAATACCAGGAAAAAAGATTTAATTCAGTATTGTTTGGTTTGAATGGTGCTCTAATCTTTAGACCATAATTTTGCCTTGAGTAGAGAACACTCAGCAGCAGGTCGCAGTGCCAAAAACTGTGAACTTCTTTGTTTGTTTTTTTTTAAACTGAAATTGAAATAATTTGCAAACATTGAGATTTCCAGACATGTGCTGTAGCTGGTCCCGCACGAAGTATTATTGTTTTCATCACTCTTGTCTTACTGTTGCTCATGGAAGAGCTTCAGCAACAAGATTACCTTTATTCTGCTAGGTAGAATTACATGGGAAAAATGTTTAGATGACCTAAAACTCATGCTTTTTTCCAAAAATTTTCAGGTGGTTAGTCTTGACATCATCAATACCCAGCCTCTTTTTGCACAGATTACATGATGAGAGGAGCAGATTCTCAGCAGATGTGTGTGTCGTAGCTGCACTGCCTTCCGCATAACCGAGTCTTGTCATCAAACAAATCCTTGTGTCATGGTAGTTGAGGTAGCACTATGAAGTTTTAGTAAACAAGTATAGTATATTTAATCATGTGAATTTAAGGACATAATAATCCACTTCCTTTCTGGAAAAAAAAATAAATTCATGACTGATGTGTATCATCCTTTCCCAGCTTGTTGATGTGGACTGTTACTTATAATGCTCACCATTGATTAATTTCTCATGTACTGAAGTTTATTCTGCTACTAAGCAATAAGCTATTCAAACTCCATAGAGTTTATTGTATTTTCATGACTAGCAATTTGTACAATTTTAGAAAAGTTGAACAAATATAAAATACCACTACTAATTAAAATACTACAAATCAAGGAAAATCTTTTCTACTATGTGGAGGGAAGCACAGGCTGAGGCTAATTAATTTTCATATTTGTGCTTTTTCAGCTTTTTCTGAGGTGCTTCAGATTAGTGATTAGATGAAGATTCTGGTGTGCTCTCTTTAGAATATCCCCAACAGCTACTGATAAAGTGATCCCAGGTCACAGCGTATTTCATAAATTACACAGGAAACAAAAATGTCTTTTACCTCAAGGATGAGTATTTTCTAGACTGCTGCCACAAAGTGAATCCACTTCTATTTCAATTAACCGTGTAGTATAAGAGCAAAATCTAGCCTTATAAAGTGAAGAATATTTAGGGTAAAGAAATAAGAGTTTTCTTGTACCTGTCTTCGTTACCCATAAAATTGTTGTCTAGTTTTTGTTTGTTTGTGTCACTTTTTGGAAAAGGCTGTCTAGACTATTAAAGCAGGGTGCTTCTCTGGTCATTTTCTGCTCATCAAAATGAGCAAATAATTCCCGTAGCCCAAGAAAAATCTAGTGACATAAGGCTGAAAGAGGTGTCTAGGCTGATTACTACCTCTTCTGTTAGTGATGCTTTCCTCAGCATAGCTTAGGAGGAGAGGAGGAAAAGTCCCATGAATCCCTCTGCATCTCTCCTCCATTGGAACAGAGATCCTGCACACAGACGTGGGCTGGGACATCCGTACAGATCTCACAGAGCCTTGGTGAGGAAGCACTGATAGAATTTGGAAGCTCCTTGGCAAAGCTCTCTCTTTGTTTTAACAACTGAAGATGGTGTGTTTTCAGTTAAAAATCTTTTAATATACTTTATTTACATATTTTCATTACCTGTATTGTCATCAAAGAAATGTGCTCTTTCATCCAGTGACTTTGCTACTTTTGTTTGCTCTGGTGCTAATCAGCCTTTCTGATCTCCTGGGTAAATGTGTAGTTTTCTCACATCTTTGAAGAGTGACGCACTGTCTTTTGTAATGCTGAGCTTGGAACTTTGACCCAAAGTAGAACTCAGTATAAAATGAAAATTAGTATGAAGATGTACAAATTGTGTTGGAATTTGCAGAAATTAGAACATCATTCTACAATTAAATTTCCATTTTGCCGTTTTCCCTGTGAACAGTTACAAATTACTTGAAAACAGGCTAGATTTTTTCATATAATTGTTGAGCTCCTCTATTAGAAAAGAATAGTGGCTTTATTGCTGCAAGACAGAAAGTATAAGAATATTTCAAATCTTTGATCATTATGTGATGTGGATAGGTTGCCTTAATGAGTGGACAGTAGACATTTCTAAGTGTGATCTGAAAGAATATCCTCAATAGCAATAGACTCTGGAAAATCTGTTACAACTCTGACCTTTGTTATACTTTCACTTAATTTCTTTTTCATAACACAAACGTGGTGAGGATCTGTAATGCCAAAATATAAGAATTAGCTGATAAAAGCAGATAAATTAGTACAATTACATTTTCTCTCTAAATAAAAGTCTTTCTGCTTTCCAAAGATGAATCTGTCACACAGAAATTAATAGACAGCTACTGGGAAGGAACCGGGCTAAAAATGAACAGAAAGAAAAAAGAATGAAAAAACAATTATGCTAAAAAAAAACTGCCTTACATCAAAAGCCAACCATTTGCAATGTGATACCAGCAATTGCCGTGTTCTGATACAAAGCAAATTATAGAAGTCAAAAATTTAACTTTTGACGTTTGTAGGCTAAGGATTATTTCGTACAAAATCTTAGTGATTTTTTAGTACTTTTCTGTGTTTACAGTGTGTTTTTTATAACAATCAAATTTCAAGTAATGAGAACTCTTGATTGTGGTTTAATTGGACTCCGTAACGTCTCTCACACTTAACTCAACGGGTTTATAATCAGGCACCCAAAATAGTTCTGTTACATTTGTCACTGAAATTAAGTTTTTTTCCATTTGTTTTCCTCTTGTTTCAGGAGCGCACAGGTTGAGAAATTAGAAGTGGATCCCAGTAAATATTCATTCCCTGATGTGACAAAGATAATCCAAGAAAAAGAACGAATTGGGCAGGGACCTATTAGGCTACAACCAGAGAAGATTACAGAGGCTAAGAAGAGTTATGTTGATTTTGAAAATAACGAAGATGTTCCTCCCTTAATTTGAAACATTCTTAAATAGTCCCTCTATGTGTGGCATTTATGCTTGAGTTGTTTTTATGACCCCATGTGTAAAGTAAGTATAATATAGCTGAAGTTGGAAATATTACAGTTCTTATCATAAACTTTGTTATGCCTGAGTTTTCTGTTGCATTTTCTGTTAGCATATTGCTATATACATTCTTTTTTCTAGATTGTTTACTTAGTAAGTCTCAAATCACAATGGGAGTCATATAAGTCAGACATTGTCGTTTCTTCAAAGAATTTACTGTCTAACTTGAAAGATGACGTATTACTGTAGAAAAAGAGAGAAGGAAGGAAGAAAGCACTTGTAACAGGATTTATTATTATTCTGACTAAACTGAAGATAACAAAAAACTATGTATTCCTTCAGTGTTTTTCTTTTTCATGAAGGACAACAGTAAAAGAAAACAATGTATTCTGGGGTTGAGAGACATTGCTGCAGTGAATAATAATAGTAGTAACAGTAACAGTAACAGTAACAGTAACAGTAACAGTAACAGTAACAGTAACAGTAATAGTAATAATAATATAATTCTGGGAGAGAATAATGCTGAACACAGTATCTTCAGCATGGGGAAGCTGGAAAAGTCAGCCAGACCATTCTTGTTCCTCTTCATGCAGCTACCCTGATCTGTTCCATCTTTTTCAGGATACCCTAAAAATATCAAGGCTAATTTTAAACTGTTGGATGAAATAAAGTTGAGCAGCTGTAATGGGATGAGCTTCTCCTTCCCTACCGTCCAGGCCTTTTTTAGCAACCAGAGACTCCATTATCATATTTTTTCTCCACAGCTTCTGGGTTGCCCCATGAGTGAAACAGGACAGCATGAAAGAAAAAATGTGCACTGGGTTACATTAGAAAAATACTACATTATTGCAATTTAGCAAGACCAAATTTGTTCTGGTTTTATTTTTCTTTCCCCCAACCCCCCGCCCTGGTTTCCTGAGAAATTAAGGCTCATGTCACTCTTAGCTGTGCTTTTGAATGCCATTTCTATTATTTTCACCCCATTTGACAGAACAGAAAGGTCAAAGAAATACTCAGCTCCTCTAAATTTAATGAAAAACATCTACTGAGTAGTGAAAAGCGATTCTCTTGATGCAGTTGCTGTTTGGAAGAGAGAGCTCAGCGCTTACCTATTCTAGCAGTAGTCACTCAGCTCATCAACATGTTGGTAAGGGAACTCTTTGTGCATGTTAGCATTCTTACCTAGGTGGTAGTTAAACAAAGTAGGAGTCATGATGGTAGAGCTCTGGGAACCTGGTAGAAAGCTGAGGAGAGTGTGGGAAGTACTGAGGTTCGACCTTGAGTTACTATGGAAACAAAAGGTGGATACTGAGAAGACAGTGGAATTTTGCACAGGGAGGGTCACAAAAAATATTTCTGTCTTGGGTGGCTGTTGAAATGAGGAATATGTAGGGGACATACAACATAAAACCATAGGAAATCAAGCCTCTTAGCTCTGTTGTCTACAAAACAGCTGATGTAAGGATATAGATGTGCTGAACATCTCTTTTGGCCTTTCAGTTGGGCAATTAGCATTCAATTCTATAATAAAAAAAGATACCTTTGGTTTTTTTATCATTTTTAAGGCCACCTTTATTTCAAAAAACAAAGAGAAACTCCAAGAAAAAACAAGTTGAGTGACCTACCTTACCGTGCTAATGAATTTGAAACTGTTTCTCTGTAAAGCAAGAGTTCATATGGTCCTGCAGAAAGCAAATGCTTCTGATTCAAACCAGCTTTTGCTTTTAGCCAAATGGGATAGAACAAGCAAATTCAGTTCAGGAAGAATCAAAGAGTATTTTGTGGTTACATCTTGTTTTCATCCTGAAGACAGAAAATTAATAAGCTGCACTTATAACTGAATCACTAAAACGCCACTTAAAATATGTTAAGTAGCAATCTGTGTTCAGATAGTGCCCATAATATGCCTCAGCACATAACAAGTTCATGGTACATTCTTTGGAAGTGCTGTTTCCCTAATTGTGAAAAATATCATGCAAAAAACTCAGCAGTTAGCTAGAAAGAAAACGTTGCTATTGAATTCTGGGATTTTTTAAGCCACTTTAAAGTGTTTTATGATTCTCCACAGATGTTTAGTATAAGATAAAGATAAATAGTCTATCTCAAAATGCACTGAAGAGAAGCAAAATATATCCATCCATGGAGTTGAACTGATGCATTTTCTTCGGTTGCAATTTGAAATGGATATAGGATAAAAAAATGAAGTTTCCTACTAATGCTGTATATATTGAGAGCTGAAAAGAAAGTGTATATATCACAAAGACTTAAACCAAAGATGAATTTGGGCATAATCTCATCTATTGTAGTATCATCTTGGATTTTTCCTTTCCCATCTTGTGCATTGACTCTATTTTTCCAATTCCAGAATAAATTATTCTATGATCTAAGCCTCTCAGCCCTGAAATCTACTTAATCAGCTCTACTCTGGTAAATGGGGTATAAAAACATCAACTTCTTCTGCAATATATCCCCATTCACTATAAATTCCTAATCATGCCGGCCAACTATTAAAAAGACTGTATTGTGTTTTACCTCTTGATGTCACCAAATAGTTATAGGCCCATAAGGATGAATATGGATTGTTTTCTGGATTGCACACCAAAACACCTACATCTGAGATTGTACAGGGTGTCCATGTCCATATCTGAATATGCCCAGGTCCATGTGCATGTCCATGTCCATATCCATGGAGCTGCCGGGTGGCCTGTGTGTGGAGCGGCCAGGGCTGCCCCGTGCCGGACACAGCCGGTCCCAGCCGGCTCCAAGGGCCCCAGCACAGGACACAGCTGAGCCCCTCAGCCAAGCTGGGGGCGCCGGGGGGAAAAGAGGTTTGGGAAAGGGCCGAAGGCGGCCCAGGCAGAGGAGGAGGAAGGCAAGGAGGGAGCAGCAGCAGAGGGAGCCCCAGGGCGGAGGAGGAGGAGGGCAGGAGGTGCTGCAGGCCCGGAGCAGGGATCCCCTGCAGCCCTGGAGAGACCCCACTGGAGCAGAGACCCCCCCCCCCCCCGCAGCCCGGGGAGGGCCCAGGGTCCTAAAAGTTGGTGGTCTTTTATGTAACTGTGTAGCCCTAGTAGGAAAATAGACAACAGATAATGTAACTTTTAGCAGTCAGATGGGCAATTTTTATTTACATTTTTGTCAAGTCTGCTTCCTTTTTTGTGTGCTTTTGTGCGCTTTTGTGTGTGGATGTATGAATTTTGCTGACCTTGGGATGGGTGAATATGAAATGCTCCAAAAAATTGTTTCCTGCAGTTTTACTGGTTGCTGTGGGGATTTTCTGATGTTTCAGAGAGATGAACACATTGAAGGCCTTCCTCTTTTTCTTCACTGCTAATTTCTGAAAACCTTGTAGGCACAATCCACCTTTCAGACCTTCAGCCAGTTTAGATCAACCTGTGAAGAGTTTCAGAAGGTTTTGGAAAACAGGCTTCCATACAGCCTGGTCATATAAGATTACTTCATTTTTCCTAAGCAGAGAGCTATAAAATTTGACTTCTGCTATCAAACCAAAGGATAATACAATTAGATCTTTCCCTGCTCCAACTCATTTCTCTTTTTCATCTGGTTTGTAGTGAATAGATAATGCTCTGGTTTGGGAAGAGAAAACTTCGTTGAGCTAGTTAATGTCTCATGGCAAGATGGATAGAAGGTACCAAAACACACTTGAAGAAAGAGTTGTTTCACATGGTGCCATAATCTTGGGATCCAGTCTGAAAAAGGGGTATATTCTGAGAGTCAGCTTCAATAAAATTCTCAATGTGTGTATGGGCCATGGAGACTACAAGAAGAGGTTGATCGTAGAGGAACGAAGCCTGCAAGCACAAGATGACACCAGTGGCCCACAAGAGCATAAACACATATCACAAAGTATCAATCATTGATCACTAAGGTAATCCAACCTTGAGAGAAGAAGACGTAAGGAAATCCAACCTTGAGAGAAGAAGACGTAAGAAGCACAAAGAACATACAGCCAACATAGATAAAATATCTCCTGTATAGTAAAAATGCAAAGATAACAAAAGGAATTAAAAGAGCCACAGCCACCACAAGAAAAAGGAAGAATAAGGAAGGAATAACATCACCAGCATTTTGTCCCCCAGTTAAGGACATCACAGCTGATCAAAGCTATGGTGCCTCTGCAGCAGGCTGCTCCTATCTACAGCAGAAAAAAAAAAAAAGTGCTTCTTTTCGATTTGCCACTTGCCTCATTCTGCCACCACAGACTCAGCAACTGTAGGTACAGTATTATCTCTTACTATGTAATTGGGTTAGGTAGATTAACATTTCAGAGAGCGCTCTGCGTGTGTGTGTGTGCGTATTGCAATATTTCACCTCTAACTATATGACTGGATGAATTTAAGCAGTATGCAGTGGATGGATCTATTCATTGTCCCTTAGGTAGGAGATGGATGGCGTTAATGAAAAATTCTAGCAGTACTGAGAGGAAAGAGTATGTACAATGGTTCAGAAAGGCCCTTGGATTTGCCACAAAATCTTCCCCTTGCTCTAAAAACCAGGTAATGGGATGTAAATTTTGGATTTGCACAGTCAGAACAGGAGAATTTTGTTGTTGATGCACAAGACAGAAGGAGTCCAGTTCCTTCCAGAGCTAAGTTGATTCAGCTGGGTCAAAAAAACCCCAAAAGCAGAAGAGAATCTTTTATACTGTTACAGTGTAAAGCTATACTGCATTTACAATTACAGCTGTATTGCAGAATAACATGCACTAAAACAACAAAGCTTGATTCAAAACTGCCTTTTGTCTTACAGTCTTAGATGCTCAGTGTGGATATCTGAAATATACCCACTATGGGTAACAGTATTGGACATGCAAAATGTGCTTTCCTACTGCATGTTTCAAATGATAATTCCCATTAGGGCAAGCTAGTGAGTAGCAAATACATTTCTTAGTGGTTAATGAATAGTGAAAGAAAGCCTGAGGATTATTCTTTTTCTGAACAGTTGCTAAAGACCAGGTGTTAGCTGTCAAAGCCAGACTGCGTTTGTAATTGTAGCTTCACCCAAACAAAATCACAGACTCACAGAATTGTTGAGGTTGGAAAAGACCTGTGGAGGCCCTCTGGTCCAACGCCCTACTCAAGCAGGGCCACCTAGAGATGGTTGCCCAGGACAATGTCCAGGCGACTTTTGAATATCTCCGGGGATTGGAGACTCCGCAACATCTCTGGGCAACGTGTGCCAGTGTTTCCCCACTCTAATTGTAAAAAATTTCTTCCTTATATCTACTCTAAATCTTTCAGTTTAAAAAGATAACCTCTTGTCCTATTGCAACTTGCCCTGATAAAAAGTTTGTCCCTGTCTTTCCTGTGGACCCCCTTTAAGTACTGAATCACAGAATCACAGAATGGTTCAGGTTGGAAGGCACCTTAAAAATCATCTAGTGCCAACCCCCTGCCATGGGCAGGGACACCTCCCACTAGATCAGGTTGCTCAAAGCCCCATCCAGCCTAGCCTTGAACACTTCCAGGGATGGGGCACTGTCAACTTCTCTGGGCAACTTGTTCCAGTGCCTCACCACCCTTACCATAAAGAATTTCTTCCTGATATCTAATCTAAATCTACCCTCTTTCAGTTTGAGGCTGTTACCCCGTGTCCTATCACTACACTCCCTGACAAAGAGTCCCTCCCCATCCTTGCTGTAGGCCCCCATTAGGTACTGGAAGGCCACTATGAGGTCTCCCTGGAGCCTTCTCTTCTCCAGGCTGAACAACCCCAACTCTCTCAGCCTGTCCTCATAGCAGAGGTGCTCCAGCCTTCTGACCATTTTTGTAGCCCTCCTCTGAACCCACTCCAACAGGTCAGTCTTTCCTGTGCTGGGGGCTCCAGAGCTGGACACATGACTCCAGGTGGGGGTCTAACCAGAGCAGAGTAGAGGGGCAGAACCACCTCCCTTGACCTGCTGGCCACAATTCTTGTGATGCAGCCCAGGATGCGGTTGGCCTTCTGTGCTGCAAGTGCACATTGCCAGCTTGTGTCCTGCTTTTCATGCACCAGTTACCCCCAAGTCCTTCTTGGCAGGGCTGCCCTCAATCCCTTCATCCCACAGCCTGTATTGATACCAGGGGTTGCCCAGACCCATGTGCAGGACCTTGCACTTGGGCTTGTTGAACCTCGTGAGGTTCACATGGGCCCACTTCTCGAGCCTGTCCACGTCCCTCTGGATGGCATCCCATCCCTCAGGTGTGTCAAACACACCACTCAGCTTGGTGTTGTCCACAAACTTGCTGAGTGTGCACTTGATCCCACTGTCTATGTCGTTGATGAAGATACTGAACAGCACTAGTCTCAATATGAACCCCTGAGGGACATCACTTGTCACTGATCTCCATCTGGACATTGAGCCATTGACCACTACCCTCTGGATGCGACCATCCAACCAATTCCTCATTCGCCAAACAGTCCACCCATCAAATCCATCTCTCTCCAATGTAGAGAGAAGGATGTTGTGGGGGACTGTGTCAAAGGCCTTACAGAAGTCCTGGTAGATGATATCCATTGCTCTTCCTTGGTCCACTGATGTAGTCACTCCAACACAGAAGGCCACGAGGCTGGTCAGGCAGGACTTGCCCTTGGTGAAGCCATGCTGGCTGTCTTGAATCACCTTCCTGTTCTCCATGTGCCTTAGCATAGCTTCTAGGAATATCTGTTCCATGATCTTCCCAGGCACAGAGGTGAGGCTGACAGGTTGGTATTTCTCCTATTTGACAACAGCTTTTCTGGCATGAATCATAGAAAAAGCATAATAACCAGCTCCACTAATTAGAGTTATTCTGCTGGTAGTGGTGTAAGAAAGGCAGGTATTGCTTTTGCAGTGGAGAAAAGACGTTTCCATCAGAGGTGACATGATAAGGGAATGACTAAGACAAAGAGGCTCCAGCAAAGGCTTGTAGAACGTCTCTTATCACACAGAAAAAAGGACAAACTGATTCATACTGCATTAGTGTCTAGAAGGGTAGTCAAACATTTGAACCAGGGCTAATGACATCGAGCAATTTTTTACCAAAAAGGAAAGAAATAAACTAGCCAGATAATCAATTTAGGTGTAGCACAAAGAAGTAAACAGAGGCAAGACATCCGGGAAGAATTTTAGGCACCTCGGACAGATTGTGAACCCTGGGGTACCTAACCAATGGGAAACAGGGGAGGGAAAAATTCAGCCGGGATTAGGAAATAAAGAGGTGTGTTTCAAGAACTGAAAGTGTGCCTACTTGCTAGGTCACCCGCTCTTGCAAGAACGTGAATAAAAATGTGCTTCACAGAGGATTCTGCCTGAGCCTATTTCATTCGGACTGGAACTTATTTCTCACACTGGAAATACAGCTTTCAGTGTAGTTCAGCCTTAGAGCCCGGCGGAAAAAAATCTCTGAAGTTATAGCATTGCATCACATGAACAGAAGCACTTAAAAGTTCCATGGCTCCAAACTGTAAGCAAGTTTCTCTTCAGAAACTTCACAGAAAATATGTGTGTAGAAGAGGAGACTGGTGAACATTTGGTTAGAAAGATGTGAGCGGTGGCTATGCTTTGACCCTTTTTTTTGTGCTCTCAATGCTAACCATCTGCAAGTCTACCGGCAGCATAATTATGCCTGTTTTACAGTGTACATAAATTAGTGTTGGCTCTTCTGGTTTTGCAACCAGTCAGACAGCCATCTGACTTTGTAATTAAGGATTTCACTGTGATTGATAATAAAGTTCCATTATACTTCCATATTTAAATGAAAGTGCATCAGTGGTATAAAATTTTCAAAGGGAAAACATCCACAGAAACTTATCAGTCACCTATGAAGTATAGATGAAGTGAAGCATGACATCAGCTATGGAAGAAATCCAAGCTGTCTGATTTTCCTGCACAGAGCTCCATTCTGCAGTGGAAGTCCTCTACGGGAATCAAGTCCATTTTTTTCACCCATTTTATTTTCATTTCCACGAACCTGAGACTTTGTATTGGAGTTGTGAACATATAAAGATGCTGATATCCTGCATTATTTTCAGAACTTCCTGTGGTTTTATCCTCAGCATCTAGTTACAACTTCGGATACTTAAATGCTTAAAAAAAAAATCACTCTCCCTTATGTCTATAGTAAAAGCTATATTAATCTCACTAAAATGATTTTTCATTTTTCTAAATAAAAATATATGTCTATTTAAAGTTATGCTTACAGTTTAGCTCAATTTGGCAATTCTTGCATGAAATCCAGTCACTGTCAAGCATTCTTAAAACTTTTCCAAGTCTGTCTGTACAGGTCTATGGATCTTTTAGATCAATCAATTAAACTTCTTCAGTTTCCTTCCCATGAATCTTGAGATTCGGTCTGAACATTCTCAAAGTGGTAGTGAAGTATCAAAGGCTCCTGAGACATGTCAACGTGTACCTTATAGACGTGAAGCTCTGTGGCACGGTTGACGCTCTGGAGGGAAGGGATGCCTGTGGCAGAGAGAAAAAGATTTCACTGAGAGGTTCAAATTAACAATTTATTTGGATTTCACTCACTCACAGGTCCGATACACCACTATTGCAAGTTTTTATGGATACAATGGAAGAACGCACTATTGCAATTTAAGGAAAAAAAAAAAAAAAACAAAATTCACAGAAGACACTATTACCACCTAAAAAGTGATCCCGAAAAGTAACAGCACAAACCACCAGCACGCTAGATATGAATACCTTAAACAAGTGCAAAAATCACGATCTTGGAGCATGCCAGACATCATACGTGTTATCAAATCACTTACCCTCTCTGTCTGGTAAGGCCACTCAGTCCCAGGAAGTTACCTTGCACAGAGTCCTAGGCAAGGGGGGAAAAATCTCCTACAGGCCAGCTGTATTTTTGGAAGACTCCCCATTTTGCTCCCCAAAACTTTGGACTTAAATATCTTGTTTCATTGTCTGGGCAGGATTGTGCCTGAATGGATTGCACTCGCTGGGATGGTTATCTCTGCTGGTTTGATGGCCCCTTATGTAGCGATGTTTATTTTGTGATGTCTGGTCTCACACTCACTGAATAGTGGTGGTTTGTGACTCAGGGCATTTTGTTTGTTAAAGGCACCATTCAGGTTTCCGTTCTTATTGTAATGCAGTGTTGAGACCACCCCAGGCTGAGCCATTTCCACAGCTCCCCCCAAGTTATCTCTGCATAGATAGGGATCAATGAGCGTCTGCCGAGGGGAGACGGAGCTGAGTTGAATGACAACTCCCTGCATGTCACCTTTTGTGTTCTGAACCCCGTTTGGCCAGGTGATCCCATTCAGTGCCATCCAGAGGGACCTGAACAGGCTTGAGAGGTGGGGCCCTGTGAACCTCATGAAGTTCAACCAGGCCAATTGCAACGTCCTGCATCTGGGTCATGGCAATCCCAAAGGGGAGATTTAGGTTAGATATTAGGAATAAATTCTTTACTCTGAGGGTGGTGAGACACTGGAAGATGTTGCCCAGGGAAGCTGTGGATGCCCCATCCCTGCAAGTGTTCAAGGCCAGGCTGGATGGGGCTTTGAGCAACCTGGTCTAGTGGGAGGTGTCCCTGCCCATGGCAGGGGGTTGGAACTAGATGATCTTTAAGGTCCCTTCCAACCTGAACCATTCTATGATTCTATGTAGTCAGATTACTTTGTGCTAACTGTGCTGGGGTGATTTCTATGGGGCTGGAGGTAATTTCTCACACTTTATCAGCTGTGATGAGACACATAATTACATGCCTGTGATCTGTAAAGCAAATTCTCCCTCTTTATCAGTGTTTGACAGTGGACGCTTAACAACCTGGTTAATCAAAACCAGATTATACTGCTAGAATTAATGAGGCATTGAAAGTGTTTAATGACTAAGGGAAACTTTTTAAAGCTTGTTCCAAAGGGATGACTTAGTTTAATATTTGCTCCTAAGTAGTAGAGAAATCTTTGGCATGGAAGTCGCAGTTATTCAGTCATATGAATTTCCCTGGGTCAACTCAAGCCTGATATCTCATCATTGAAAATCTTAGATCTAGTTCATGTTCTTTCAATAGACAAAAAACCTCTTTTTTCTTTCCCATTGTGCTAGTTCAGGATTCAGTGTAGAGGATTTAAGGACAGCTGGCAAATATGACTATTTAAATCAGCTTGGGTCTGAAGTAGAAGATATTTTATTATTGAGAGTAAGATGGATGTAATAATCTGAATCACAAGATTAAAGGAAATTACTACATGTAGCTAGAGACAGAGAAGTCTGCCTCATATAAGAGGTACTGAATTAGTTTCAGCACCTGCTAGATCTTGAGATATCAGACCTTAAATTTATCACTAGGCCCTTGAATCGGGTAAAAAATGTGTACTTTGGTGAGACAGACTGGAAGAAAGGCAGGTATTGCTTTTACAGTGGAGAAAAGACGTTTCCATCAGAGGTGACATGATAAGGGAATGACTAAGACAAAGAGGCTCCAGCAAAGGCTTGTAGAACGTCTCTTATCACACAAACAAAAGACAAACTGATTCATACCGGATTAGTGTCTAGAAGGGTAGTCGAACATTTAACCAGGGCTAATGACATTGAGCAATTTTTTACCAAAAAGCAAAGAAATAAACTAGTCAGATAATCCCTTTAGGTGTAGCATAAAGAGAAGTAAACAGAGGCAAGACATCCAGGAAGAATTTTAGGCACCTCGGACAGATTGTGAACCCTGGGGTACCTAACCAATGGGAAACAGGGGAGGGGAAAATTCAGCCGGGATTAGGAAATAAAGAGGTGTGTTTCAAGAACTGAAAGTGTGCCTGCTTGCTAGGTCACCCGCTCTTGCAAGAACGTGAATAAAAATGTGCTTCACAGAGGATTCTGCCTGAGCCTATTTCATTCGGACCGGAACTTATTTCTCACAAGACTGAGATTATAAATTTCCCTCCTTGGCTTTAAAGACTTTGCATGGCATTCTTAGATCCCCCATAGGGAAAGAGGATCTAAACTGTTGTTCAGGCTGTCCAAGGAATGAACACCTGTGTGTGAACACAAGTATAAATGTCCCCACTGCCTGCGCTGCAAAATGGTCTCACTGCTTCTATACTTCCTTGGGCATACTGGGCCCAACAGCATGACAATGGGACTTTTCGGATGGTTCTGGGAATCTATTGCCTGACATTGCAAACAAGAGCACAGCAAGTGGAGACAAGCAGGACACCCACTTCAAAATTATCATCCAGTTCTGAACTAAAATAGACTCCACCAGTGCATTTCCAGGCTACTGCTGCTTGTGAATGTGGTGGTGTTCTGTATCTTCCATGCTGATTTTACCGTTCTTGTTTTATGTCCATAGGAGCTTGCCATTTGCTTTTGCCAAAGGAATTTGAGTAAACAGCTCAATGTGCAAAGTAACTCTTAAATTCTGCGTGGCTTACAGTCAAGATCAGAGTCACTTAGTAAAATGCCTTTGCAATAAGAAACCCCCGCAGTCAGATCCACAGATCCTTTGCTCCAGGACCTCATACATCAGAGCCTGCTGATTCCCCGAAAGGTCTGAGCTTTACTGTTTTATCTAGTCTCTGTCAGCTTCCTGAGGAGGCCTGGAAGCTTCCCATACATAGCTCAGCTTCATTGACACTGAAATTATTGGTGAACCAAGTCAAAAGTGGGAAAGATATCCTCATCTTATGGGTGAGAACACAAAGAATCTTTCATAAAGTGACGTACCTCAGACACTTGATCCGACACTGACAGAGCTGAGGATATAATTCACAAGCCTGCTGCTTGAGGACAAGAGGCGTGAATACACTGATAAATTTCTTATGCTGTTGCCCACAGCAGTAGGTGTAAGGAAGGCCAGACGAAGCCAAATCAAGAGTCCATTTAGCCCAAGATGTGGCTCAATACCAAGCATGACATTTCATAGGCTGGCAAAATGTGTTGAGTGGCAACATAACAACACCCCGGCTGTGTGTGACTGCCCCTCTGCGCCTGCTAATCTTCTAGGGGAGGCTGGACTGAGACTGGGGTTTTCTTGTACACTCCAGCCTAGCCCAGTCCCTTCTCCCTCAGTCTGGGGGAGGCAAAATTCAATTTTTACATAGCCTGCTGGGACGTATTGACCCAGTTTCTGTCTAAGAAATCTTGAAAACAGTGATCCTTCCCTGATACAATCTCAGGGACTCAGACAGTCAGCAGCTGTAGGACCTGGTGGCTAACATGCAATTATCTTTGATGGCAAAGGCAGGGACTGGGAGAATGAAGAACTGCCCACTGTAGGACAATATCAGGCCTGAGACCATCTGAGGAATCTGAAGGTGCACAAGTCTGTGGGACCTGATAAGATGCATCCGTGGTCCTGAGGGAACTGGTGGATGAAGTTACTAAGCCACTATCCATCATATTTGAGAAGTCGTGGCAGTCCGGTGAAGTTCCCACTAACTGGAAATGGGGACACAAAACCCCCATTTTTAAAAAGGGAAAAAAGGAAGAGCCAGGGAACTACAGGCCAGTCAGTCTCACCTCTGTGCCCAGCAAGATCATGGAGCAGATGCTAAGGCACATGGAAAATAAGGAGGTGATTGATGACAGCCAACATGTCTTCACTAAGGGCAAATCATGCCTGACAAATTTGGTGGCCTTCTATGATGGCGTTACAGCATTGGTGGATAAGGGGAGAGCAACTGACATCATCTACCTGGACTTCTGCAAAGCATTTGACGCTGTCCTTGTCTCTAAGTTGAAGAGACATAGATTTGACAGATGGACCACTTGGTGGATAAAGAATTGCCTGGGTGGCTGCACTCACAGAGTTGCGGTCAACAGCTCAATGTCCAAGTGGCGACCAGTGGCGAGTGGCGTTCCTCAGGGGTTGGTATTGTGACTGGTGCTGTTAAAAATCTTTGCCAGTGACATGGACAGTAGGATTGGGTGCACCTTCACCAAGTTTGCTGATGACATCAAGCTGTGTGGTGCGGTTGACATGCTGGAGGAAAGGGATGCCATCCAGAGGGACCTGGACAGGTTTGAGAGGTGTGCTCGTGTGAACCTCATGAAGTTCAATAAGGCCAAGTGCAAGGTCCTGAACATGGGTTGGGGCAATAACAAGCACAAACACAGGCTGGGCAGAGAATGGATTGAGAGTAGCCCTGAGGAGAAGGACTTGGAGGTGTTGATGGATGAGAAGTTCAACATGAGCTGTCAACGTGGGCTTGCAGCCCAGAAAGCCAACCGCATCCTGGGCTGCACCACAAGAATCATGGCCAGCAGGTCGAGGGAAGTGATTCTGCCCCTCTGCTCTGCTCTGGTGAGACCCCACCCAGAGTCTTGAGTCCAGCTCTGGGGCCCCCAACATAAGAAGGACAGAAGATGGGGAAGGACCTTTATCAGGAAGTTTAGTGACAGGACGAGGGGTAACAGATAAACTGAAAGAGGGGAGATTTAGGTTAGATATTAGGAATAAATTCTTTACTCTGAGGGTGGTGAGACACTGGAAGAGTTTCCCCAGAGTTGTGGATGCCCCATCCCTGAAAGGGTTCAAGGCCAGGCTGGATGGGGTTTTGAGCAACCTGGTCTAGTGGGAGGTGTCCCTGCCCGGGGCAGGGGGGTACTAGGTGATCTTTAAGGTCCCTTCCAACCCAAACCATTCTATGATTCTATGAACACTCCTTTGTGAATCTGTGTAGTCATTATTTCACACTAACTGCGCTTAAAAACCTCCATTCTGTATCCTGTAGCTACAAGCTTCATGCTTTAATTATGCATCTTGTAAATATTTGCCTTTGTTTATTTTAAGCCTATCAACATTTCCTTGGGGATTCCTAGTTCCTTTGCTTCTTCCTGTCACCTTTCTCAGAATCTTTTCTACTTCTATGACATCCAGGAATGAACAGGACAATATATAAGTGAGTGCTCTATGGCTTTACATAGCAACATGTTATCTCTCACTTTCCTGCAGATTCTTAATGGTCTCTTATCTTTTGCATACTGTCAAGCACTGAGCCCACATATTTGGAAAATTATCTACACAGAGCTAAAATTTTATTTCCTGAGTTTCAATAGCTATACAAGAACCTACTGCTATGTACTGACAGATCAAACTGGTTTAGGTAGATTTATTTTCCCCCTTTGTATTTAGAGATGTTGAACTATTGTTTCATTCAACCACCCGACCACTTGGGATTTTCAGAATTTTTTGCACTCTTCTCAGGCAGTTTGAGATATGATTACTGCAAGTCATTTTATCACCTCAAAATTTATCTCAGTGAATGTTATCATCTCATTATTCATCTTTTTTTCTGGATCCACAGATAATCCTCTTCCATTGTGAAAGGTGACAATTTATTCTTACTGTTCCCTGTCTTTAAAAAATTCTTAATCCTTGAGGTGACCTTCCTTCTTATGCTGTGACAGCTTAGTTCTCTTCCTAATCTTTCAACCTTGTCACAAGCTTTTTGAAAAACTGAGTACATTGTATCAACTAGAACATCTTTTTCCACAAGCTTACTAAAAATATTTCTATTTATTTGAGTTGAAATATTGACAGTAAGACTTTCAAGTGACTAGTGATTTCAGTTGCAGTGATTTCACTTTTTCAGTAAGTGCTAAGACCCTACCTTTAGTCGTTCCCTTGGAGGAGTTTAAACTTGGACATATGAGATCATCAGCTCCTATCTAAAAGCTTGGTTTGCCTATGTGGAAATACACAAACAGAAAGTAGAATATAGTGGCGTTTCTGATTATGCTGAGGAAAGAAGCTGGTAAGGAATTTCAAAGGCACAAAATGGACACTTCTTACTTCCCATCCAGCTTTGGTCAACTTGGATAAGTTAAGTGCGCAAAAGTTTTTTCCCATGCAGGCAGATAGGATGAAGAAAGATGCTGCCACTTGCAGAGAAAGCAGATGAGAAAGCTAGAGTCCTCCCTGCTTCTGGACTCTAGTTGAGGAGGAGGCAGAACATGTTGAGATGCCAAAGGCACCCAAGTGCAAAAACCCTTCAAGCATTTTTGTCCATGCCACCTCCTGACAGTAAGTAGCTGGGACCTTTGCAGGCAGGTGCCAGACACCTGCCATCTTCAATTCCTTGGCAATCTATGTAAAACATTTTTCAAAAATGTCATTTTCAATTGGAAGGTCATTCCAGCAGAAAAGATCTCCAACAGCTAGCAGTGCAAAGTTTTACTTTTACCTTTAGAAATCCATTTCCAAATTGCTTTTAAAATTTTTTTCAAAGGTAATGAACTCTTATTCTACACTGGAGCTGGAAAGAGCTGAATGTTCTCTTATTCTCTTTAGACTTGAAAGAACATATCATTTGCATGTCAATAGTCTTTAGTAGATCTACTTTGTACATCATTTGCTGTATGATAATTAACAAGTTAGTATCCGCATATGATGTATCTTTCTGGGAAATGGTAAGAGGTCGATAAGAATCTTTACCATATTCATCATATTCATTGGCATTTTGGGGAGAAGCAATTACAGTGGCTCCACTAAATTTATTACTGCACTCTGTCAGGGGATTCAGACCTTGACAATTTACCCTTGGATATTCTGATAGTGTAATATAGAAATAGGGTGGACCATAAAAAATCCAAGTTTAGACCTTACTCAAGAAACTCATTGTGAATTCCATTGTAAAGAATTTTGGAGTGAAGCATGGCTTGTGAGTCTAAATATAGACTTTCACATGGCAGTAGCAAATAAATCAATGAACCTGAGAAAATCCGTCAGCAGCAAGAGTTGTGATCTGAATACAGGATTTGCAAAGGGGTGCTAATCCTTCTTCCACTAAATCCTTATGAACTTGTGTAGTTTTTATTAGTCTCCTTCATTTTGGCATTTCAAGAGACGAAAGGCTGTGCAGTCAAGAATCCAACTGCATCTCCATGCATAGGTGTTGAATCCTTGGAAACAGCGTCTAATATGAATTCTCGCAGCACCTACACTGCATATAAATCCACTCATGCACCACTAACTGGTGCTAAGTGTGTGTGTGTCAGACCCCACATATGTGGGACAAGAATAGAATAGAATAGAATAGAATAGAATAGAATAGAATAGAATAGAATAGAATAGAATAGAATAGAACAGAACAGATCCATTGGAAGGGACCTGCAATCATCATCTAGTCCAACTGCCTGACCACTTCATGGCTGACCAAAATATAAAGCATGTTATTAAGGGCATTGTCCAAATGCCTTTTAAACACTGACAAACCTGGGGCATCAACCACTTCTCTAGGAAGCCTGTTCCAGTGTTTGACCACCCTCTCGGTAAAGAAATATTTCCTAATATCAAGTCTGAACCTCCCGTGACACAGCTTTAAACCAGTCCCACCTGTCCTATCACTGGATACCAGGGAGAAGAGCTCAGCACCTCCCTCTCCACTTCCCCTCTTCAGGAAGCTGCAGAGAGCAATGAGGTCACCATTCAGCCTCCTTTTCTTTCTCCAAACTTGACAAACCCAGAGTCCTTGACCACTCCTCATAGGACGTTCCTTCCAGCCCTTTCAGCAGCTTTGTTGCCCTCCTCTGGATGAAAAAAGAAGAGAATCATCATTCCTTTTTCCAGATTTACTTAGAGTTTAATTGAGGACAGCAGCTTTACTCTGTCCAGTTTAGAGAAACAGAGTCCAGCCTGAGGAAGAGAATTCAACTCTTCTACTAGCTTGATGGGGCTCTGCCATCTTGGCCCATGTTTGCTGTCATATCTCAAAAGTTGCACAATCCAACAGACGTAATGCCAGCTAGTCTCCCTCCTCTGGTCTTCACACGTAGTCCTTCCCATCCGTGACTTGGTGACAAATCCATTTTTCTCCACCATGCTTCAAACAAGCAACTCCCTAATGATAGGTATCGCTGTGACTATCTGGTGTGTCAGTTCTATTTCCTCAGTCCCCACATTGCCCATCAAGTGATTAATTTAACCCTTAATATGGCCTAAGAAAAAGAGGATTGTTGACTTTTCTTTCTCCTAGAGGACACTCTCTCCTTCTCCTGCCCTATCTGCCCAATCAGTAGTGCTGCTGGAGGCCCTGTTTCTGCCACCACCACTCTGTAGGCACCTTTCAGGTCTGTGCAGGGTGGTGCTGCTTGCAGAGCTCCAGGCGTTGCTCAGGAGGTACTCATGCAGCGCTGACTGCAGGATGGGGACTCAGCCCTTTGCCTTACTGCTGCTCCGGCCTGATTTCTGGTGGTGTTTTCAGACTCGGACAACGTGGCCTTGCTCTAATCCTCACAGGATAGATAGATTTACTTGGTCATGGTCCTCACTCCCTCTGCTTCCCATTTCAAAGTGGGAAGTTGTGGGCTGTCAGGCAGCAAAATTCCTGCCTGCAGTGGTGACAGTTGAGAGCACTGTGGTACCCATAACGTGGCTGTCTGACAAATACATGGTTCCCACTGGAAAGTTTTCCCAGTTTACTTTTTGGGCAAAATTTAGTCCCTGAAACTGAATTTGCAAAATTACTGAGAAGCAGAAGGGTTTGCATGGAATGAAAATTGTGTCAACAGTTTAACAGACTGCTCCTGAAAACGTCGCTTTGCATTTATTTGCCCTCTAAGCCCATATTTCTGGTATAAACACAGCTCTCTTCTGATTATGAGCTTGCTCTGCTTTTTCCTAGTTGTAGTATTTTATGTTTCGTTGGCAGAAAGACCTTGTTTTGTTAATTTATTTTCTTTGGTATTTTTTTGCTGTGTCTGGGATGAAACTCATGCTCTTTACAGATAGTGGTGAGTCTGGGATCAAGACAAGGTGGTGTACGTGCTGAGACAGATTTGATACCAAATGTGTCAGCAGAGCGCCAAAGCACATAAAAGTAATGGTCCAGGAAGTGCTGGCTCCTGCCCTGGGGATCTTAAATCTGAAGACTTGGTTATCTGGGAAAAGTGACTGTAATTTGTGACATGTAATCTGTGAATTGATGTCATCCTTGTTACTCCAAGAAAAATGTCATCCAGAGAGTTGAATACAGGCTATGTCTGAGACACATTGCTTGGAAAGCACAGAGTAGTTACTGAACTCACTTCATAAATTACTGGGAATTAACTTTTTTTATAGGCAAGGCAGAGAAAAAAGTATCTAAAAAATAAAATGCAGTCACAATGTCACTTTCTTAAGAGGGTCAGCATCAATGCCTGCCCCACGCCCAGCTTCAGAGAAAATCATGGCTCTTTCAAAAAGCAAACAAGTGTGGTTTATCTCACCTAAATTTAAGTGATGAGACTAGGTTCCCTCACAGTAAATGGAAAGACAAAGGAATTTCCAGAAATTTTCTCTGTAGGATGAGTAGACTCCTAGACACTTTGATGTGAATATATGCCTAACTGCTGCCTAACTTCTCATGCAGACAAACGCAAATGTTGTGTAATTGATATTTTTCTGATATCTGCACACCATCTTTCCCAACATACAAAGTTTGCTATGAAAAATATCGGGAGATCTCCATGCTGCACCCTGTGGCCAAAGATAAAAGAATTTCAAAGGAAACAAATCTTCCAAAATCTTGTTACAACTACAAAATGAACAGAAATGCATCAACCTTCTGCATTTCCTTATGACATTTCCATGTTTAGCAAGGTGAGTTCTAATGCACAAAAATGCTGATTATTATTTTTCCCCATCCACGATCTTATAACCTTGCACCAGGAGAAAAGATGAGCCAATACTGGAACATGACTTAGAAAATATTTACTTGTATTTATTGGTCCAGCAAAGGAAAGTTTTATATCCAGCACAAAGGTGTTTCTCTGCATCCAGCCATTTTCCCTCTACATTAAAAAATACATTTCCAGGCTAACCTTCACTATAAGAACTTTGCTGTTTGAAATGTAGCCGAGCAGTTTAAGGGTCTGAAACATAAAAAGAGAGACCTCCATGCCCTGTTTGGTTCTGATACTGGCTTTGTTTTGGGATTATGAGTTTGAAGAACAGAGTATACCTCGTTGTAAGGACTGGATTTCATCATCTTTAGGGGGAAAAAAATCTTCTACAGGAGTGCAGAGAAGAAAACTAAGGGAGAATGGAAGATCTTGCTAGAGATGATCCTGACAGCCTGGAGGACAGCTGGAGCCATTGTACAAAGCTCCCCTTTAGACATGCAGAGGATGAGGATGCACAGAAAGGTTGAAGGTAAGTAGGAGAAAGGGACTTGTGGGGAGTTGGGTGTGTTCACAACCTCCAATTGGCTCGTGCTGGGTTTCATAAGTAGGATACAGTTTCGATCAAACATTCATGGCTTCTCCCAAACCTCCCACTGCAGCGTCCAGAGTATCACACTCCAATGATGACAGCTACCCTTCTGGTTTGGGGCTTGAATGAGTGTTCATATAGGAAAGGTGAAGAAAGTCTGCGGCATCCTGGACACCTGTTGGAAGACTTTTGGCTGGTAGCAATGGAGGGAGCCTGACAGCAGGTGCCTCATCCTGACCTCTTTAGGCAGTGGGAGTCAGCTGGTGAGTGACACTGGAAGGCTGAAGGCAAGTGATCCACAGCACACAGTACTCAGCCGTTCTTAGCATCTCTTGCTCTTTGATAAGGAGGGAGGATTTGCAGGACTTTGGTGAAATTAGCTCATTGGAAACAAACATTTGCTTGTTAAATGCATGACACATCAGTTGTTTGTACATGCATCTAATTAGCATGGGATTTGAAGACATCTCTGGAGGGAGCCAGAGGGTAGAGGAGGCATCACATTCTGCTTGTTTGTCACTTTTTCTTTGTCAAAACCATGTCATTTATGTTAAATGCCTTATTAGCCAGAGCCTGACTTTCTGACATGCAAAAATATATCCCTTTGAAACTACACTGTCCGGATTATGTAAAACCCAAGACACTTTTCTTCCAGCCTTGCAATGGATTAGTCTCTGTTACCAGCTCAGTGAACACTAACATCTTTTTTTGTTTGATAGCTCTGCATATTTAGTTCCTGAACAAACTGAGATCCCATATTTTTTGCCCTCTGGGTGCAGTGCCAGGGTGCAGTGCCAACGTGCAGTCAAGCAGCAAAATATTTAAGTCAGGTATTTTATGGAAGAATTTGAATTTGGTTATGTCTTCCATGTATTCAGCCCTGTTCACCCTTGTCAGTTTAAAATCCTAAGCAGTCTTTAAATTGGACGTGTGCAAGCACTCTGCTTTAATTGAGGACTTATATTTTTCAAGTGCCTCTTCCTACCTCAGCCAAATTTTGCCCACATGCAAAGTACTCTCTACAATCAGCTCTTTGCATAGGCTGCAGCACATCCTAAGAGCTCTCTTGAAGCATTGCCATGCACAATGCAGTCTCATGTCATGCCTATGCATGACCTACGCAAGGTCGCTTCACCAGTTTGCCCATCCTGTGTCCCCATGTCTCAGTATTTTCAGACGATGGGCTGTCTGATATGTGCATTACGATAACTGACAGTCTTACAGAAGTAAAAAGTTTTGCAATCTCTTTTCTGCTGGGAAACTGGAAAGGGAGTTCACTGCTGTGGAGAACAGGCATTGCGAGTCCCAATAATAGCTGTATTTGCACAGGAGCCAGGGAAGGAGTCTACAGAGGAGCCAGATCGGGAGCGTGGAAAAGGGCACTTCAAAACGTCAGCCACCTTTGAGAACACAGGCCCACAGAGATGAAGGTCATCCAGGAAACTGAGAGGTGAATATGTACTGTGAAAAAAACTCATCAAATAGACCCAGACATGCTGTCCTGGTTTCAGCTAGGATAGAGTTAATTTTCTTTCTTGTAGCTGCTGTGTTTTGGATTTGGTATGAGAAGAATGTTGAGGAATGTTGATAACACATATTGTTTTAGTTGTTGCTAGGTAATGTTTATATTAGTCAAGGACTTTTTCAGCTTCCCGTAGAAGCAGAGAGGGAACATAGGACAAGCTGATGAGGGGGATATTTCATACCATAGAGGTCATGCTTAGTATATAAATGGATGTTGGCCAGGGGGCAGTGATCTGCGATCATTGCTTGGGATGGGCTGGGAAATGAATCATTGGGTGGTGAGAATGACTTCTATTGTATCCTTTTTATTTTCTATATCCTTTTACCACTATTATTATTATTATTTTCCCCTTCTGTTACTGTTCTATTAAACTGTCTTTATGTCAACCCATGAGTTTTCTTTCTTTCCCCTTCTTTTCTCCTTCTTCTTCCTACCCTAGTGGAGGGGGGGGGAGTGAGCGAGCTGCTGTGTGGTCCTAGTTGCTGCCTGGGGTTAAACCACGACACATGCTTGCAGAAGTTCTTTGTAGAGACCTTGTAGTCAGAGAGGCCATTACATATACAGGATGGGCACTTTGCAAACAGGACATACGAAGAGATCCCACAATCAGCGTGTCACTGGGAACATACTTTCCAGCAGCCTCCATCCATGGATCTGCAGGTGCAGTCAAATAGCATTAGTTTAACCTCAGGCTCTTAGAAGTAAGGCTGGTTTACTTCACTCCTGTCCAGGTACTTATTCTGGTGCAAAGTGGGGCAGAATGTCTCCATGACTGTGAGGCTTTACTTCCTTTGGATCAGGGTCAGAAGATGGTGGGAAGTAAACCAGCCAAAACCAGTAAGCCTGAAGAAGCTCAGGAGCAGCGTAGTTATGGTTGATAACATGCAGAATGGGCACAGGTTTTGGGTGATGTGAAAGGCAGAGGTGACATTTCACCTAGTGATATCAGTAAAAATTTTCAATTACTCCAACGATCTTCCAGCTCACTGCAAATATTGTGCTGGCTCCAGATGTCTGGTTAGCACCAAATTGGTGAGCAAACAAAAAGCCACAAAATACAAAGAGAAATGAATGGAATACGGAACACTCTGGAGACAAGGAAAACCAAAAGACATGGTTCTCTTCAGAAAATCAGGTCTTCTCCAGTGTACACACCTGTCAGTCTTTATTCAGTCTTTCTTGTCTTTATGTAGAAAGAGAGAATGAATATATGTATAATTAAAAGATAGGGCTGAATTTGCCCTGAAATGAACCATCATAACAGTAAGAATCCCTGATTTTTTTATGTGCCTAAAATATCTTCTTTGAATTATACTTGTGTTAATCTTATTTTTATTTTCAATTTATTTAATTCTGAGAAATTATTTAAGCACCAGAGATGCCTTGAGAGAAGTCACAGACAATTATATGCTCCAGCTTAATATTCAGAAGAAAGAGAAAAGAAGCTGTTAAAACTATCCATGGTCTGTGCCAGAGCTCCAAATGTCTTCTCTGAAAACTAATTACATCTTGGCATATGGAGTCCTGGCAAAAGTGTTGCAATAAAAATAGAGGACAAGAAAAGAACTAATTCTCTCAATTTAAAAAATAATTCATAGAGCAAAACTCCTTGGTCTCCTGCTGCTTGCAAGCTGTTAATATAGAGCAGAGAGGAACGTTTCCTAATTTAGTATGGACTTTCTTCTAAGAACTGCCAATTCTTCAGATGCTGGGGGAGAACTAGAGTAGCAGAGCTGTCCAGAATATCAGATTTATAGTTGTTTTTTTCAGTCTCTGCTGCCTATCAGCAGAGATACTGGCAAGTAGTCCAATTAAAACAGGCATCTCTTATTTGGAGACTTGAACCCTAATACAGAAATCCAGGTTCCAGTGAAGAAAATGAGAGTTTGTAATCAACTTCATCAAAACTAGGGTTAAAAGAATTGGTCTTGGTTTTAGAAATCATGGATGGGAAAGGAAGATATTTGAAGTATATGTTTAAAACTGAGCTATTAACTAAGTCCCATTGACTTTAAATTGGGACATCAAGTTGGAAGTGTAACTGTCAGATGCTCCAAGGAGATTCATCTACCTTTAGATTTCTACTATAGAATCATAGAATCACTTAGGTTGGAAAAGACCCTTGGGATCATCGAGTCCAACCATCAACCCCACTCTACAAAGTTCTCCCCTACACCATATCCCCTAACACCACATCTAAACGACTCTTAAACACATTCAGGGGTGGTGACTCCACCACCTCCCTGGGCAGCCTATTCCAGTGTCTGACCACTCTTTCTGGGAAGAATTTTTTCCTAATGTCCAGCCTAAACCTACCCTGCTGCAGCTTGAAGCCATTCCCTCTTGTTCTATCGCTAATTACCTGTGAGAAGAGACCAGCACCAACCTCTCTACAGTGTCCTTTCAAGTAGTTGTAGAGAGTGATGAGGTCTCCCCTCAGACTCCTCTTCCTCAAACTAAACAGTCCCAGCTCCTTCAATCGCTCCTCATAAGATTTATTCTCCAGGCCCTTCACCAGCTTCGTTGCCCTCCTCTGCACTCGCTCCAGCAGTTCGATATCTGTCTCGTATTGAGGTGCCCAGAACTGGACACAATACTCAAGGTGTGGCCTCACCAGTGCTGAGTACAGGGGGACAATCACCTCCCTCCTTCTGCTGGTCACACTATTCCTAATACAAGCCAGGATGCCACTGGCTTTCTTGGCCACCTGGGCACACTGCTGGCTCATATTCAGCCGCTTGTCAATTAGAACCCCCAGGTCCTTTTCCACCAGGCAGCTCTCCAGCCACACTTCCCCAAGCCTATTCCACAGGCGAAAGAACTTGTTCACGTAGTGGAGATGTAGACATAACTTAAGACACTTTGTCCAGTTTACAGGTTAGCTGTTCACATGCCTGTATTCAGGCACTTGAATACCATTTTTACATCTGAGAGTAGCTTAAATTGTTTTTTTTTCTTCCTCATAAAAAAATATTCTACAGCACAAAATTAAGTTCTAACACGGCAAGGGCAAACATGGCAATCAAACAAGTAGCATCATGTTGTAAATCAAGATTAAAAAGAAAGTACTGTCAGCAGCGACAGAACTGAATTTCCTGGCATTTTTCATGCAGTCGTCATCCTCTCTGAGCCTGGCCCGGCAGACAGGAGTCTAGAAAGTCTAGAAAACAAGTTGAACATGGTGCAGTTACTGTGCAACCCTTGGTCTGCATTGCTTAGAGCAAATGGGAACCCAGCTGTGTGCTCGATGCATGTCTCTATGAGAACTTTCAGTGTTTATCTTACCACGTCTGGCTTTTATACTGTAGCAGTACAATTAGTATTCTGACATTCACATAGAAGGAAGGAGAGTTAAAGCTAAATAGATACTGAGCTGTCACATGGTGACAGCACATTCCTGAACATTTCTCATATTTCATACACTTTGTGCCTTTGAATGTTAGAGTATTTTTCTTCCAAGATTTATTTAGACGAAAGCTAATCTTGAAACACGTGTGACTTTGGGTATGCATTTGTGAAATTCAATTTGACATAGAATAGAGATATATTAGCGTACCTAAGGCCATGGAGAAGGTCAGCTTCAGCCACGTCAACCCCAGATCAGTTTAGAAGAGTGTGATCTTTCTAGAGTCTGAGTAGATATGCTATATGAAGGATAAGGAGAACATTTTGACCATCCAATTTTATGTGAGATATTTTCAGAATCAGCCAAGAGACTGTAAGCCCAGTGCCAATTAAATAAAAAATGACAGGACTTCAAATCACCAGGAATATTTGATAATTTTAATTAGATTGCATATTGATACTTTTTACCTGTGTCACTTTTCACCAGGAGTCAGTTGGGAAAGATAATGCTACATCTTTAAGCTATTTTCATGATATACAATGGAAGTGTATAATGCAAGTATGTTACTTTTCATTTTAAAGCAAAACAAAACATACATTTCAGTAGGCTCTTACTGACTGCACTCTTGGTCATTAGACAAAGGTCTGTTAATACTCGTTACCTTTGTTAGTTTAGCTTTTGATCTACCACAAAGAATTATTGCATAAGGTTCTGTAGTCATTTAGACTAAATGAAGAGGTAGAGTCATACCTGTTATCCTTGAAATTAAGGAGGTGTGTACTTCATTTAGCTTAACATCTTCTGTGTTAATGAGAACGGCATGATATGTAGAAACACTGCCCTGGGGAAAACACCAAGAAACTAGTCCCTTGTATTGATTACACACACACACATAAAATTATTCAAATTTGCTACAATTTTATCAAGATCATATTATTTCTACAGCTTCACCTTGTATTTCGTTACCAAGGACAATTGTAGCAAACAATCAAAACATTCTCATTTATGCTAATGTTTTCTTTTTATTTTGTTTTTCATTCAGCAAACAGGGTTGTACTAATCTTCCTCAGCAACAGGAACACTTCAGTCTATTAATAGAACTAGATGTTCAGTGTTCAGCTATCAGAGCATGTTAAGCAAAATTCTTATTCCAGAATTAAACAGTAACAAAGAGGAACAGAGGGTAAAACTTAATAAAAAAAATTCAATTTGCACTAACACAATGACTGAAAATGATAAGATTTGTGAACATTTCATAAATACCTATTGGTTTCTCCCACGTTTGCAAATAGTAGATAATAGGGCACCAATCACAGTCAGAGAATGAAATGCATGCATCAGATTCACAAGTCAATGAATTGGGTTTTAATGAGAGCTGCATATGGTCATTCAGGGAAAGGAAGGGTGGCCGGCGGTGCTTCTGTAAGAGCTAGCAGCACAGCCCGAGCGTGGTTTGAGCTCTGAAAACCACGTGCTGCAGTGAGAGCCCTAGACCAAACCTACACATGGGGAGTCCACAGGCTTTGCTGAAACACTCCCTGACAGCAAGTAATCTGCTCCTTAAAGAGGTGACAGACAACCACAGGGTCTCTGATCCAGTGGTAAAAAGTGCATCGAAACCCAGTGACTATAAACTGAAGCTGCCAGGAATGGAAAAATCAAGCTAATGTTTAACTAAGAGGGCAACTAACCGCCACAACCTCCTGATAAATCAGATAAAGTCTTCATCATTTCAGACCTTAAAACCACAGCTAAATGCCTTCCACTATAAAAATTGTAGGTCAACCCAGAGTTAAGTTATGGTATGTGCTGTATCTTGTGGTGTGATATTAACAACAGAATTATTGTCCTTTTCCCTACATACACATTGAGGTACTTGCTTCATTTTTTGAGGGAGATGATTTAAGGTTCACTATAATCTGGATTTTATCCTTTGCCCTGTGTCCTGGTTTCAGCTAGGGTAGAGTTAATTTTCTTTCTTGCAGCTGCTGTGTGTTGGATTTGGTATGAGAAGAATGTTGAAGAATTTTGATAACACGTATCTTTTTAGTTGTTGCTGCTAGGTAATATTTATATTAGTCAAGGACTTTTTCAGCTTCCCATAAAAGCTGAGATGGAGCATAGACAGGACAAGCTGACAGGAGGATATTCCACACCATTGACATCGCGCTCAGTATATAAATGGGTGTTGGCCAGGGGGCAGGGATCTGCGATCACTGCTTGGGATGGGCTGGCCAACTGATCATCAGGTGGTGAGAGTGGCTGGTCTTGTATCCTTTTTATTTTGTGTATCCTTTTACCATTTTTATTTATTTTTATTTTTACATTCCTCTTCTGTTACTGTTCTATTAAACTGTCTTTATGTCTAACCACAAGTAAGTTTTTTTTTCTTTCCTCTCCTTTTCTCCTTCTTCTCCCTACCCTACTTGAGGGGTGGGAGGGGACTGAGCAAGCAGCTGCATGGTCCTAGTTGCTGCCTGGCGTTAAACCACGACACCCTGCTACCCTGCTTCCTTACCAATGACTCCTCTTGAAGACCACCATGAACTTTACTGCCAGGTGGTGCAGACAAGCCCCGCTGCTCTTCTGCATCTGTTGCAGATGTCCCCTCCATGGGCAGAGCCAGAGAGGAAATCACTTCCATTTAAACCAGGAGAACTGGGTCTGTGGATGGAGGTCAGGTCAGTCATGTTTTGGTTCTCTGAGAGCCATCGAGTCTTCTTGCTGTGGTTATCTTGGATTATTTAATCTAAAAACCAAGAGAGAGATCTGGTGTGAAAAAGAAACAGGATCAGTACTGAGTGGTGTGATCACAGGCCAGGGCTTTGTGTCACTTGTGAGTTAAAATTGTGAGTTAGTGAGTTAGATTGTCAGTAAAGCTCAAAGGCATCTCATCTCATTGAGAGCAAAATTAGGGTTGTTGTGCAGGGTGTTCGGAAATAGCACAGTATGTAAATGCAATTAAAACAGCATCATTGATGACTCTGAGAGACTATGCCAACAGAATAAGTCCCAGCAAAGCTGCGGCTGGCTCTGAGGCCCTCCTTCTACTTCCCTCGTGGAGCTGCTACTCCCAAGGGAAGGAGACATGAACAGCCATAAAGACTACGGTCTTTGCCCTTCATTGACAATGTGGCTTTTAGGCTGCATCCCAGTGTGGTCCCTCTGTCAAGTCCTTCCTGTTCTCAACCTCACACCATCGGATCATCCCTGCGTCTGGTTCCCAGCACCATTGAGGGATCCCCCAGGGCCGTGGGAGCACGTAGAGACTTTTTCAGTTCCTCAAGGTCAGACCAGTTATACCCAAATTTTTCTCAGACATTTGCCTAACATGCTTTGAAAAGCAGTATCTTTTGTAATATTTTTTCCTTGCTGTGGGTTGAGGTATTTGGTCTGCCCTCAGTGACAGATAATACCGCTTATCCCTTCCACCGCAACCTTGCCTGTATGCCATGACTCCTAAAATGCTCAGCCACACTTTCCCACTGCTTCCCAGTGGATGCTTTCTCTGAAACACTGCCCTTCTTTGGACATCTTGGTCTAGCTAGTCTTTCTCTTTCCAAAAGCTGGCATTGGAACTAAAACTGTATGAATCTGAATATGAAGTATTATTTTTCCGAAGGGCTGCGCAAATGTTTGTGGAAGGTAACGTCACCTCAACAGCTGAACTCAGCTATGAGCACCCACCTGCGATTTTCTTCTGCTTAGCACTAAGCCTTCTTTTGAAATGGTACCATGAAGCTAAATAAAGGGCTTGTTATGTTGAAGAAGATGAAACCAAAGAGTAGGGTAGATTTTTATTATTGTGTTGTGGTTTAACTCCAGCCAGCAACAAGGACCACGCAACCGCTCACTCCCCCCACGGCGGAATGGGGAAGAGAATCAGAAGAGTAAAAGTGAGAAAACTCATGGGTTGAGATAAAGAGAGTTTAATAAGTAAAGCAAAAGCCGCGCATATGAGCAAAGCAAAACAAGAAATTCATTCACTGCTTCCCGTTGGCAGGCAGGTGTTCAGCCATCTCCAGGAAAGCAGGGCTCCATCACGTCTAACAGCTACTTGGGAAGACAAACGTCATAACTCTGAATATCCTCTCCCTTCCTTCTTCTTCTCCCAGTTTTATCTACTGAGCATGACGCCATATGGTATGGAATAGACCTTTGGTCATTTGGGGTCAGCTGTCCTGGCTGTGTCACCTCCCAGCTTCTTGTGAACTCCCAGCCCTCACTGGTGGGGTGGTGTGAGGAGCAGAAAAGGCCTTGAGAACCTAGCAACAACCAAAACCACATGTGCTATGAACACCATTTCTCATCCCAAATCCAAAACACAGAAATATTCAGCTGTTAGTAAGAAAGTTAACTCCATCCCAGCTGAAACCATGACACTACTATTCAATCACTGTGTGGGAAACAGGGATTTCCAAAACCACAGGATTAAAGAGGATTCTATAGACATCCCAACTACCTGACAGCCAGTACATAGAGAAGGGCAGCATGTGAAGGCAGTGATATTTTAATAGTCAACCTTACTAAAGATAAAGATTGAGACTGAAAAAACTGTCCTACTTCAGAAATGTCTTTTTAGTACACAGGAAGAATATAAGAAAAGGGGTTTCAATTAGGATGCTCTACTTTTGTTGCATTCAGTTTGGGAAATGCACTGATAGCAATTTTAAGTACTGATGAGATAACAGGGAAAACTGGAGAATACGGAGGCATTTAGGGCCTCCAGCCCAGTAACGACAGTGGATGAGCATACAATAGGCACAAAGGACAGACCCTTTGCTGGTTAAAGTGCTCTTAAAAGATAACAATAAAAGCAGGAAATAAGAAAATGGGACTCAATAATATAAATGCGTATATGTAGGAAGAAAGAAATCAACTGAAACACTGAATAGGACAAGGACAGTGAGAAAGCAATAATGATGAAGGAGGTATAAGGGAACGACAAGAAGTGTAATAGACATGAGCCTGCAAAGCAGTGGGAATAAAACTTACAGTTCTTTAAAGAAGCCAGTAAAATTTTGGACTGGAGTCCCTACTACAGATTGCATGGGAAGTAGTTGCGAAGTAGTGGCTCCTGACTTCCAGTATTTGCAAACTTTGCTCTCTGTAATGTGCTCCTCCTTCCATTTACCCATTTCAGGACTCATGGGCCTATTTGCATTATCAAATATAAGTTTGCATCCCCCTAATATCCATCATATAACTAATGGTATATTGATTTCACTTTAGTTTCAGGTTTCTTTAGGCATTTTTATTCAAATCTCTTCAAGGGTAAGGACAAAGGGCCTTTTTGAATGTTCTGCTAGCATGCAAGCCAAATTCTTGCGAAGCCTATCTAATTCATATTTAGAACCTTTAGCTGAAGTCTGAAGGACTTTGGTTCACAAACCATTTTCAAAACACTCAGAAAGTTTCTTGTCTTTGGTGCCAGCCCTAATGGAGTTCTTGTGGGTGTACTGGCGGGAATACGTGTAGTTGTGGACTGAGCTCGATCTAGTTTGACTTCTGCAGTGTGCAACACACTAAGGATGGATAACATCGTTACTTTGTCTTCCTCATTGGTCATGCTCTTGTATTGCTTTAATTCTCAAACTGAACTGCATCCAGTTAAACTTCAGAAATTTTAGGCAAGTTGGAAACAAGTAATAACATAATGCTAGAAAGATTTTGGCAGAGAGAAGTGCATTTTGGAGGCGAAAGCAATCACAGTGGGAATAGATTGAAGTTGGTGACTTGAACGCAAAAAATGTGAAATAATCAGGCAAAGCCTAAATTACTCTAGTCAATCCTTACCCCTGCAGAATTACCTCCAGTGATCTCACAGGCGGCTGTTTTAATGATGGACACTTAGAAGCATTTAGAAAATTAGTTTGCTTTGATTTCAGTAGCATCGGACACCTAAACTGCTTTTAGGAAGCTGGTTTTAAGAAAACATGTCAGCTTTTAGTTCCACATTAGTTTATGTGGGAGATGATTCTCTACAAAAAGCCTTTATCTTGAGGAGTGCTGTCCCAGATGGATGTAAAGGGATGCAGTCCAGAAGCATCACCTTATCGCAGTCTGTTTTGAAGGGATGAGAAGAATGTGACATAACTATTTTCATCTAAGGTTAAGTGGCAAAACCAAAATAAGAAAACCAAGTGATATGACAAATCAAAACCTAAGGCTGGCAACAGGATTTGTCCAGATCGAGGTGTTCTCTCTACCTGGATGTTTAACAGTTATTCTGCATAGTATGAACAATCAAGTAAATATAAGCTCATATATATATATAAGCATATAAATGTATACACATAAATGTGTTCTAAATCATCAACGTCTGCCAACATAACATACCAAATACAAGCAGCATTATGTATTTCTTCCGCAGGCAGCCTAAAACACCTCCTCTGAATGATGTCTGTACCTGCCACTCATTATTATCCCTGTTGATAATAGCTGCACTATTTTTCTCCATCAGAGTATCCATGATACGACCTGCTGCCATTCACTGTGCCTTCAGACACGGGGCAAAAACGTGGTCCCTGAGCTAAAAAACATCGAAGGAGTTTATGTGTAATTATAGACATGTGCTTCCTGTTTGAGGCCTGGAGCTGGCTAACAATTGTAAAGCTTAATGTCAGCTCTAGAAGATTCTATTCCAACTGTAACCATTTTATGTTATTAATGAAAGAAATCTCAGCTACTGATTGCACTGCCAAGCTGGGCAGACAGGGAGACTTTCTCTGCAAAGTGGGGCAAAAAAAGAAAGAGGCAAGGGAACCCAAGTCAGATGGCAAAGGAGGAAACAGTAGGATGATGTGCTGCAAAGGATATTCTCCATCGCAGCTAGTGGAATATGTTAGAAATCACAAAGATATTTTCAGAGTTTACTCACCACAGGAATGTTTTATTCTGTCCCTTATCTCTGTGCAGATATCTACTTGACATCAGTGGGAGATCTTCTTGCTGTCTTTTTCAAGCATCAGGACCATCATCAGAAAGGACTTTGCCAGTCACTTCCCTGTGTCAGTCACTATCCAAATCAGCATCACTGTGTTTAGAAATTGTACTCTTGCCGTCCGTCCACTTTTTCCACCTTATTGATATATCACATTAATGATAGCAAACGTTGCCAGACTAGCCTTGAAGGCTCCAGCTCTTCTCTTTTAAGTCAGAGAGACCATAGGCAAGAGTGTTGCAGCTTGTCTCTGCTCTTCTGCTAATATACCTCATTCCCCCGTGCAAAGGCCCTGCAGGGAGCAGAAGGAATTGAATTTCTGCCTTTCCTGTATTTATGTTGCTAATGAAAGAGGCTCATGGACACATTCATTCTGTGACACAGACACCTATTTTTTGAGAAATGGGACTGAGAACGCAGCTCACTTCGTCAGGGCAACTCATCAGCGAAGACAACCACACTTGCGGTGGAATCTCCTGGCTGCTTGCAGCCTTCATCTGGCGGTTTTACTGGGAGGGAGGGTAAGCTGTGTGACAACATCAATTAATGCAAAAGCCTGTGCATAACTCCCAGTCTAGGAAGGAGACCAGGTCTAACCGGAAGGTGCTGAGGCAGATGAGCACGCACTGCAGAGTTAACCAGCTTGTATACACTGTATGTAGTACATACCGTACAGCTAGTGGCCTTCCGTTGGGGTCTTTTGGTGATAAAGTGGTCAAGTTTCCATTCCCACACCAGTGTGCTGCATCAGCCATGCTAACGGGAGGGCACAGGGAGACAGGCTAAACCCTCTGAAACCCACTTCTCCTCCATACTAGTTAAATCCTTGCTTGGATCCTTCTTCGGGCCCATGAGCTTCACCTTTGCCTCACCGCATCACCGTGGTCCTGATGTAAGTCTCCATCTCAGCTGCATATTGGGAAAGCCAAAGTCTACAGTGCTCGCCAAGGGCTTTGGGTTTATGTGGTGGAGGGTGCTTATAAAGGCTCTTCTTAACAGCATAGGGAAATCTGTGACTGTGAATAAAAAATGCAATTAATTCTATTTTCTACGAAGAATATAAAGAAGAAAATTTCCATGGAGACATTCCTCAAACCTTTTTCCTTCTATCTCCTACAAATCATGAGAAATTCTGCTAAGAAATGCATGTGTCAAAAATGTATATGGAAAATAAATCACTGCTTAGTATGCACGTGACTGGAGTGGAGGAGTGCTGTCGTTTGCTGGAAATCTGAAGATGATATTGTACCCAACATGGCAAAGCAGGCTTCTGTGAGTAGCCTCTTCCAACAGCATCGAAGAGTGGTCCCTTTGGAAAACTGCTGGAAACACGTACCTGTGATAACCTAACCAGCCACTGAGTGTCATCTTTGCTCCACAAACCCAGCTGACATAGTACTTTATGAAAGAAAGGCGAGAGGATGCTTGACCCTTAAGGAGAGCTCAGATGTAACAACTGTTAGGAGATAGACACAATCCTTGTTCTAAACTGGAGAGCTTTAATTAACTCACCTGCTTTAATAACACAGCTCCCAGCCTCTCTGATCCGCAGTTTCTCTCTGATGTAAAGTAGGTATTTGGACTTAAAGATCACAGTGTGTTTCTAGAGAAGGGAAAGACTAAATTTCTTTTTGCTGTTGACTCCACTGATACCAGCCATGTCAAACCAGGGATGGATTTGACCCAGTGACTCATAGGACTGTGCTAATGGGAACCAAAGCAATGCTTTTATATCTTCCTTTTCATAGTTAGTGGCTGGATCTCACAATGCAACAATTGTTCTGTTTCCTTCCTCATTAATTAATTGCAGTATATTGTTCTCCTGATTTGGTTTGCAACTCTTTTGTATTGCAACAGATAGCCTGACACTTATATTTTCCACTGAACATTGGTCCAGGTTTTCTGTCCAGGGACCAAGCACTATGGCTTGCCAGGAGACAACCTGTGCCAGTTCAAGTTACTCCCAGATGACCTGTGGCTTTGGGCAACCTCTAGCATGTCTCTCTCAGACTCTCTAGTTATGGTTCTACATGGGCAAGGCCATGCTCAAAAGCCATTTCCAACTGCTCTGAGGTGTTCAAAGTAATTTTCATCTACCATTAGTCTGGTGACACACCTTTGCCTCTGCTTAGCCACAGGACTCTTAGCACCTTTGTTGTCACTTCCTAATCCCTCTCCTTTACCATCCCAAGATGATCCCAGGCAGCACCTCCTCTCTGTTGCGGTATCAAGAGGTACAGCTGAGCACCACTGCAGTAATCAAAATGTATTTATTGGTTTCTTGTTACTATATATAAGCTGTTAGGAAGTTTGAATCCCTGCTGGGGCCTATCAGGAAATCATTATACTGAAGTAGAAGAAAATTAAATTCTAGAGGATACTGTTCTTAAACTGTACCATAAGGACACAGAAAAATATGGAGATTCATGCAAGAGGAGGGCCCTGGATGCCAGAGGAAATTCTCCCCCAAGAACTTCTGATGGAAGGAGAAACAGAAGCATAGCAGTGTCTGTGGGTATATTTGCCATTTCAGTTTGGTCTGTGTATCTTCTGTGCTGACATATAGTTACTGTGTTGAGACAGCAAATGAACAGTATCTGGTTTCCCCAGCAATTTATCTTGGCAAATTAAAACTGTAAACTCAGAACATCCAATGGGACTGCTGTTCTGCAAGAGGAAAAATCTTGCTCAAACTTGAGCAATGGCACCCGAAGACACCTGAGTTATGGGGCTTTTATTTCATTCAACTGGACAACAGGCTAATCACAAGAACATATACCAGTGTTAGATATATTGGTCCAATCTCATAGGTGGAGCTCTGACCTTAAACTTGAAGGCCGAATTAAATTTCTAGGTCAGCTATTGACCCATTGTCTCTCTTGTCTTGCCCACCATCCCAGTAAAACTGATGAAAAGTCACATGTTTAAGAATTCAGTAATGTTATTATGTGCGCTAAAGATTTGAGCATGTCAGATCTGCAGTACAAGTCCTCAGGCCTTAGCTGGGATGAGGGCAGTGACCTTGAAGTGTGACTGAAGATAATATTTTTTTATTGAAGCACTGAGAAAAACCCTCCTGTCGCCCCTTCTTTTATATATCTTCAGATGGTAAGTTATACAGCGACTGACTTTCAACCAAAGAATATGTGAATGCCTTTTTGCATCCAGTCACCAGGCAGGTTGGGCTGTCTGTATTTCACAAAATTCAAGGATTGCTCCAGTATGTCCATGTCTCTCTTGCACTGGGGAGCTCAGCGCTGGACACAGCACACAAATGTGTCTCACCAGTGCTGAGTAGAGCTGCAAGGACACATTTCTGTGTCATGGTCAACTTGGTATCCATTAGAACCCCCCCAGGTCCCTTTCTGCAAAGCTGTTTTCCAGCTAGTTGGCGCCCAGCATATACTGGTGAATGGGGCTGTTCCTTGCAGGATTTTCCATTATTTAAATTTCATGAGGTTCCTGTCAGTCCATTTCTCCAGCCTGTTGAGGTCTCTCTGAATGGCAGCGTGATCCTCTGGCATATCAATCATTCCTTCTAGTTTTGTATAACCTGAACACCTTTTGAGGGTACACAGTCCAATCATCTAGGTCAGTAATGTGGATGTTAAACAATATTTGCCCCAAGATCAACCCTGAGGTACACCACTTGTGACTGGCCTCTGGCTACACTGCTGATGATAACAGACCTTTGAGCCTGGCAGTGGATTGTTTGTGACCTGCTGTGTTGCCCCTCCAGAAGACACCAGGATGATTCATGTCCCCCATGTGGCCCAGAGTCTGTGAACATGAGACTTCTTCCAGCTGTTTGAAAAAGACATCATCTACTGCTTCTTTTACCCATGACATATGGTGCAACTTGCTTGCCTTTCCAACCTGTCCTTCCTGAAGAACCATTGTCCATCCACTGTAGCACTTGAGTCATCGGAGCTATCCCACCACAGCTCTGTGATCCCAGTGAGACTGTTTGACAAGTTTTCTACTAAAAATAGAGTATTTTTATTGCATTGAAGTTCAGGTCAGTTCAGGGTTAGAAGCCTTCAAATGCATATCTCCCTGTTCATATCAAAGCTTAATGAATAACCCTAACAAAAAAAAATCAAGCAACATGGGAAAGATGAAGAGGCAGCAGCTCAAAAAACTAATATTCTTCAATAAAACATTAATAGAGTGGGAAAGACTGTGGTCTAGTGAAATTTAGACCTCATTTAAGGCAGTGGGATCTCAAATGCCCTTTCAGGGCAGAATAAAGGGTGTATCAGGAAACAGAGGCAGAGGAAGATTGTTGGCACCTGAGGAGACAGTCCACATGTCAGGGAAATGGGAAATGTTTCTCTGCTGTGGTGTTCACCAGCAGATGGAGGGGTTTTGTCTTGCTAGGAGAGCTACTTCTGCACCAGGGACTGGCTTGTAAAAGCTATGCCAAATAGAGCTACGTGGATATTATTATTTTTTCATGTTCTTGGTCAATGTAGCCAGCTGGTGAAACTTCTGCCTAGATAAAGTTGTTTCCTTGGTAGGGTGCTCATCTGTAGACCTTGCTACAATGATTTCTTTTGCCAGTACCGGGGCAGTAGAAAGAAGCTCACATGCCGTGATGTTTTGCGGTTGTCTCATGTTGTTTGTCTTTCTGCTTTATAGCCATGCACCTGTTCTTGTACAAATTGTAATGCACCCCCTTCTCCTTTATCCTTCTCTCCATATTTTCACATTTTCCCTATGCAGCTTGATGAACAGTTTGAAACAGTGGTAATTATTGGAGGTTTATATTAATCACGTTTGTGTCAGTTTGTACCCAGGAACCCAAGAAAAATGAGTCCTTTTTGTATGCATTCAAAGCAGTTCCTCTGCTAAAAATCTTCAACAGAAGAGATCCCCCAGGTAGAGAGAGTATGTGACATATTAGACAATATGATGACCACACATGGTATGTTGACCTTCCCTCTGCTTTCCATTTTTCTGCAAAAATCATGTCCCAGGTCCAGGCACGCAGTTCAGAGAAGATCAGCTAATATGAGAAGATGAGACCTTGAAGAAAAGGAGTGAAGGAAAGAGAGGAAGTGCTAAAACTGCCAGAGCAGCAAGTAAAAGGTGAAGGGAAGGAGAAGATTGAAGCAAGTCATAGTGAGAAGAAAGCAGTATCAGACCAGAGCTTTACAAGGAGCCAGGCATCTCCACTTTGGATGCTCTGGGAAGTGCTCCTATCCGGTGGGCCTCCCCAGGCCTGTACAATAAGGATGTAAGGTATAAGTATTATTTTATCTGGGATGAGGGAGCACATGATGTTCCCCTGAGTTGGAGCTGAAGAAATATCCTGTTAATAAACCTGTAGTTTTCTTGTCCCTCTGCTTGGAGATGAGAATCCAATGTGCTGCCATGACCTCTGGTTTTATCCAAGGTCTCTGGCTATTTGTCACTTGTGATTTTTGCATTTCTCCTAAACCTGGACACAACGCTCAGTGCTGTAGGAGGACAGAGAGCCAACATGATGCAACATGCAGGTCTGCTTCCACTTTGTACGTATAGTTTCCTCTCACATCAAGCAATTCTTGGAAGGATTCATCATCTATAGGAATCCTTCTTTCATAAAGGTTTGGGACCTAATGAAACATAATTAGATCATTTTTTAAGGCAAGACCCAGAGTCATGTCACTGATTCCACAGCTACGAGACAGAACAATCTCGTGTGAAGTTAAACACCACTTGCCTCTACACCCAAACTGTTTCCCCTGGAGCATTTTTTCATTATCTCCAATTACTTAGTCATAAAGATTTAAGGAGTAAGGACAAAAATCCTGTCTTCTTGGTTTGCCTTAAAATTGGTACAGGGCTTGCAATGCCGATATTAATGAACGGTTGCAACAGTTCAGCTATTAATACATGTTCTCTGGCAGAGCTTAGCAGAATATGATGAATTCTGGGTAGAGTATGTTACGCTAATTAGCATAAATATAGGAAAGACCTTTTCCCATCTGAATATAAGAATACTCAAAATGAATGCTGCAGCTAACATATGCACGCGGGAACATAAGATTATCTGTATCACTGGCAACACCATCTTATTAGCTACAAACATATGTTTTGTACAAAGAGAGGCTCTGCTTGTTAAAGGAAGGGCAGAATACTGGCAGATGAGGTGAGGAGAAAGAAGTAAGAGGTGGAGCTCTGGGGATACAGTTCACAGAGACAACCTTGGAGACTTCTTAGACCAAAACCTGCCTGTTTCTATACAGCATATAGCACCGCGTCTTCAGGGCCAGTTGCCCTCTCCCTCCCATCACATCTATATCAGTTAATTAATGAGGACTGCTTTTTTCCCCCTTCTAATGAGAGCTATCCTGCAAAGAAAAAGGGGGAAAACCAAACCACCAAAAGATATCTTTCATCCCAATATTCCCAGTATTCACTTTTGTGGAAATGAACTGCCTCATCTGAAATGTTTCCCTGTATCATTCCCAAGGATGTAATAACTCCATAGGAATAAATGGTTGTGGGTTGTGGCTTTTTTTTTTTTTTTTTCTTTTCCTTTAAATACTGCCTTGAAATAAGAAATGGAGAAACTTCCAAAGCTTTTGTAATCAATTGACAGAATTGGATATTGGATATGAAATATTTCTTTTGGAGAGATAACCAAGACTGTGTCACAACGGGAGCTACAGTAGGATAATGAAACACAATCCTTCTAATTACAAGACCAAAACAAAATGCTAATGCTTCTCAAATCACATGTAACGCACACACATAGTTGATGTTGTTAAAGTGGAGGTCTTTATATCTTCCCCCTTGCCTTCAGCATCCCTTTAAGCCAACAAGAAGTTCTCTGCTATTGTGGTTGGTCACATAAAGCAGAGTTTGGCTTATGTTTATTGACGGCACTGATACAAAGTGATTTAATCATCTGAACTAAAAGTAGGCATTTAATGAACAATGGGAGTTTTGGATTTGAAGGCATGGGGGGCATAAAGTTGGGCATAAGGGTATCTTACAAAAGTCTGAGGGTCTCTGCCACGCACTGATAAAATATGCTCCTATTGACACTGCACCGAGTTTACTGTAGATTTCAGTGAAAGTTTTGTCAGGCATCTGATGGAAAAGTCCACTAGGAATGGTGAAAGTATTAGGTAGCCTTTGGGTCAGGCCTGATGAAGAGATCTTTCTAGTTACTTGAGATTGAATTGTAATTGTAATTTCTCTGTGAACGCTAATGAGCAATTTTATATATGAGAGTAACAAGAGGAAGTAGAAACAAATGGACAGCAGAAGTTCCTTTCATTTTTCATTCAGAAAAAATGCCAGAAAAATCTGCTTTCTTCATCTCAAGACTAGAAAATGGCATCAGATACCATATTTGAAGGACTCTGAGCACATAAGGATGTGAGTAGCCTGAACTAGCAAAGTTCCCCACCGACTTCCTAGAGATTTACATGGTTTTGTTTTAAGACTGAATGTTTCTATTTGACCTGTATTGTGGTGCTGCATCATAAAAAATTAAAGTGATACACAATATCTTCTATTATTCAGTATTACTCTGAAGATGCGTCAAACGGAGCATGTTTTCCAAACACAGGATGGTCCGTCTGCCGTTACTTCTGTTGCAGTAAAGTCTCTGAGGGATACATTATATGACTCAGAATCAGTTTGAAAAAACACAGTCCCACTTGGTTCCTGGTAATCACACTGGAGATGCACTTTGCATCATGCTATGCACAGAACGTGTTGTCTTATTCGCATCCATCTTTTTAGCCTCTGCTTTCTTTCAAGTACAAAAACCACAGGGATAGGGCGACAAAAGTTCAGTTTTCGGTGAGATGATAGCATTTGTGATTATGGTTCTAGCCTGTGTGTTTGTTTATAGTAAAAGGCATATATGTATATACAGCTACACTATAAGCCTGACTGCTCCTCATCCTTTCTTTTCCAGGGTGAAGGTGGAAGGAAAGGGAAGGCAGAACAGAACCCAGCCATTCAGGTACAAAATGCTAGAATTTTTTTTTTTTTCTTTTTTGCATTAAATCTTAGATAACTTTATTTACAAAACTCCTCTATCATCTATTCTTGATCCCATCAGTACAGACTTTTACATTTGATAAGATATAAGTATGATAAAGGCAAAAATAATCTTCAAATCGTTGTGTGGATTAAATATCTGCTTGTTAACAGAAATTTGCAAAAGGTTTTCTCCATTAGGACTGATACCTCAGAGAACAAGTATTTCTCATTCTGTCCCAGCAACAATTTATTGAAGGTCTCTATTTAGAAACGCAGATAGTGAATGTCTTGATGAGGGCCACAGAACTACAGCTGCTCCAATCATATTCTGTATCATTTTGATTATCAGGATCCAGGCATAGGACGTGCAGTGCATGGATGCAGTTTTTTGAGCTTCAGGGTGGACTCCTGCAGTCCTAAAATTAGGTGGTCTAAGCTGCCTAACAGTTCTTTGAATTTAATTGCTCAGAAGGACATGAAGTTTTTTTACATGTTATAGAGATATTCTGAATATTGTGCTTATTTTTCCTTCACACGTGTTCTCTATCAACCAGATAGAGTTAAGATTTCCTCTGTCTCACTGGTGCACTGTAAACATTGGTTAAGTGAAGAGCTGGAAGTATTTAATTATTGTGATAATATGAGGCCATTACATCCCATTGATTGTAGGTAGCTGGCTCTAGGGAATGCACTGTATAAGCATCTGAAGTGCTTTCCAGATACTAATTATTGCTACAAGACTATCGTTCCCATTTGAAGGTGGGGAAATTAAGGCATGGATCAGTAAGCACTGGAGCTTTCAAACACGACAAGTCCCAGTCTAGACACTGAAATCCATACTGAAAATTTCCAACTAATTGCAGTGTTTTGCTCTTTCCAAGGCTGATGGAAACCTGTCAGGGAATTAGAGAGGTATTCAAAAGATCTGAATGAGGCCTTCTGGTTTGGCTAAGTCATCCTTCCCCTCAGCTTTTGATCAATTCTGTTAATGCAGAACTTAACGGTGGTTCATACAGCTTGTGTCTAGGTGATTTAAGGGCAAATGTTGGAAACTGCGGGTCAAGCAGCTTGCTCCCTGCGATGCTGTGAGCTGCTGGGGTGAGACCTGGGAATTCCAGATGCAGCCTCCCAGACTTCCTTCCCTTCCAACTTTCCATCTCCAGTAGCAGCAAGTCACACTTCTGGTCTATGCCACAGACGGAAATACCAAAAGGCAGCTGAGGTAGTGAGGAGGAACGTGGGCTCCTCTCCAACGTGCACAAATATGTAACGTCTCGCTAATGCATTTAAATTAATGCTCTAGTAGTTTCTTGGTAAGAACAAAAATATCTTGTGGCGCAGGCACTTTCCCTTTTAGTGAAGAGTGATGCCTCCAAAGAATGAAGTCTTGACAGTCTGGAAGAATTAAGTCTCTTTTCAAGCAGAAAGGTCAGCTACAGGCGAAGGAGCTGCAGTGAGAATACCTTCAAACTGCTCAGTCACTTACCTCCACGATGAATTGCTGGGAGCTCTCTCTTCAAGGCTAGATATATTTAGACTTTCGTTGATAGGTCATTCTTTTAAGGGCAGATTGATTGGCCCAAGGTATGAGCAGACCAGCTGAAATTTAGCCAAAAAGTAGGTAGTGATCTGGCAAAATGGATCCTCATCTGCAACTCTTCCCCTTAGATCGTTTTCCTGTAGTAAATCTGCCTTTGTTCACTAACTGGCCTCTGTGCCGAACTTTGCTATATTCAGAAGTGCCAGCAGGAACAGGGAACAAGAAAATGCCCAGGAAGACATTTAAATACATTTAAATCTCTTAAAGTGGTGGCATTCAAACATAGGCTGCAAAATTCTGCTGAACTGGAGGATGCAGCATGCTCCTCTGCAAGCAACAGCAAAGTCTTTGGATGCGCTCTGGTCCTTGTATTGTCCAAAGCCTCTGTCCTGCAAGGCACTGTGTTTTCCAAGACCTCACTTTGCAGCATTAAGAGAAAGTGGTCCTTTCCAAAGCAACCTGGAAGTAAATGGATCAAACCTATTTTTTTTTAACCTGCTTTTCTTTTTTTTTTTTTTTTCTTCCCCATGAAATTGGAACAGTGAGTTTGAAGCGCTCTTCTGAAACTGCAGAGAAGTGTCTGTCCCCTGCTCCAGGGAAGTGTCCCCACTGGGATCACAAATCTGGAATGGTAAATCCCTGTCACAGAAAAGAAAGGCCATCAGATCCCCCAGGCTCTTAACTTGTCTTGCATGCTTTGCAACCAAAAAAGGACATCTTTTCACCTTGGTAGGGCAATGACCAGCTTTGGTAGACAAAAGCTATGGCTACAGCAGAGCCAGATGTCATTTCCCTGTCGGCAGAATTTAGCTTGTTTGTGCACTAAGGAGGAAACCACGGCACCCTGAACTCCAGCTGCTCGAGCAATGCCCCTCCATCATCAGCAGTCTTGGGTGGCACAGTGGGGTTTTGGGTACCTGAGGCTGTTAAGATGATACAACTACACTGACGGATTGCGTTACAAACACAGGGAGAAAGAGATGCCACATTGGAAAGGAACAAAAACTGGGCCCTGGGTGCTGCCGGGTTGCTGAATGCAGAGCAACGCTGTAAAAAACCGAATGCAAATTCAACTCCATTAAAAAACCTCATGCAACTTCAACAGTACTGCACGCAGTCTCAAGGCTGGGAAAAGACAGTGGGAGCAATTTGTTTCTGTCTGTTCAAAACGCTGTGTTTTGTCTGACCAAATTTCTAATTTTATTACTACTTGTTTGAACCTCTAAAATAGAACTGTGAAATTGTAAAACAAACACTTCAAACAAACCTTAAAATGAGAAATTTTGACTCTGTCTAAACTTCTGCAAAATAGGTAAAACACCCCTTCACACAAGTTCATCCATATAACTGTTCTCCTGTTAACACGTTTTGAGTTTTACCAAAAAAAAAAGAATGTTTCCTCTCGGCTCAACTTGAAGCCTCATCATCATCTCAAGAGACAGAAGCTTTTGTTCTTATAGCTTTCTAGAAACATCTATCAAAAACTTCAGTGTGAGGGTTTGTAGTGAACCTGGATATCACAAATGATCTTCTGCCTAACACAGAAGATCAAGATGGGATTAAGTTTGAGTGGTCTTCAGTTTGGCTTCAGCCTCCTGCAAACCAGTCTCCAGCCCCAGTCAAAGCCCAAGCACCTCCTGCTGTGAAAATGAGATGGGACAGCTAGAAGAACAGACAAGCATGCAAGGAAGAAAGATTTTGTTTTTCATCAAAAAGCCAGAGAATAAAACTGATGTCTTTCTTGGGAGCTCAGGAGGTTATGACAGCCTCTTTAAAGGTGAAACTTTACAACACTGAGTGCGATTTCAGGCTGTCTGAAGATTCAGACAGACATGGGGATATGTGGCCTTGCTACTGAACCTCAGTTAAAAATGCATCAAATCTTCCCAGTTTACAGGGTCCACAGATCAGCAAACAGACATTTGACTGACTGGGAACAGCCCGTTCGGTCCCTGCTGCTCAGTGATGCTGCCCTGGCCAGCCATGCATGTCCTCGGTGTCCACCCCAAGGAGAAAAGCAGTGCCCTGGTTTAAACCTCCCTGAAGCTCGGAGCAGGAGGAGCTGCTCAGACATTGAAACTTGGAATTATTGTTTGCTCATCCTTTTAACAACTTCTTACCAAACCTATCCATCTTCTTGTTTTTATTTTTTAAACTGAAGAGGAATCAGCTTTCAGTCTATTTTTAGTGAACAAAAAGTGATTTCCCTTCTTCTCCCAAAACTTGTTTACAAGAAAGAATAGTAATTAAAAAAAGAGATTAATTTATCACATGTTGATTAAAAAAAAAAAGTCTTTTTTAATCAGTTCATACCAATTCAAAAGAAACTCTGAGACAGTCTTTAACTTATTGCTGAAGAATTTCCACGGATTTATGTTCCTAGCAAAGTTTTCCAGTGTCAGACCACTACTCTCTTACCTGGGATGTGTCCACTCCTCAGCAAGCCCTGAACTAAATTACTGATGAAACAAATGACAGTAACTTCAGGCGCTGAAAGAAACCATCTGGTGGAGATGAGACTAACAGATGTGCTTTTGCTGCCGGTACCTCAATCCACATACTTAAGAACAGTACTGCTATACACTTCTTTGTTCACCTGCTTATTAATAATGTAGCATTTCTGTTCCTGCGGCACTGAGGGATCCCATTCATCATGCCAGGCCCTGCGTAGTGTCAGAGCCTGTAGTCTCCAAGCACTAAAGCCCTAATGCTCCAGTGAACTTGGTGCACTGGCCTTGGAAGAAAATGAAGCACAGGACCAAGTCTTAAGGAACCAAGACAAACAACTGCTCCCTGAATGGAGTGACATTGATCACAGCCACACAGGGAATAAGTAATAATAGGAAGAAAAAACAAGATCTCCTAAGTGCTATACCTACGTATTAATTGCCAAATTAGCTCTCCTCCTGAGCGGATGACAGCAAATCTTATTCCTTCCTGCTGTGTCTTCTACACATATTGTATCTCATGACGGTTTCTTTCCATATTCCATTCTGAAATCAAGCTAAGCAATACTATGATTTTAGAAGCACATCCACATCGTGGCTGGGCAGGTACCCTGGACTCACCCAGACATTTGCAACGTTCCAGCAAGTGCAACTTGCTGAGCAAGGCAGAGGCTTTGTTCCAAAGCAAAGCCTTGCGAGCTTGTTCCTACGGCTACTTCCTAATCAACTCTTTTTAAGAACAGCAAAGATATCGGTAGTAGAAACAGGGTGCTCTGACAGTGCAGGGTCCCACATCACTCAATGTGGGAAGTGTGGACATTTGCTGTCCGGAAAAGTGGAATAAATACTCAATTTGGCAGATTCCTGGTGCATTCCTTGCTCTCTAAGCTCCAAGCGCTATACTATAGCTGCACAAGAGTAGAGCCATGCCATAGTTTCTGGCCTGAAGCTGACTTTGGTACTGTGCAGGATGATCAATATTTATCTCTGTGCAATGAAGCACAGTTGTCTACAATCAATGATAATCTACTTCTTCTGAAAAATAGCACACAGAAGGTGCAAATTAAGAAATAGACAACATTTGACAACAACAGAAACCATAGATTTGGGGGCATCATTCAAAGGGGATGTGTGTATTAGGGCAGGTCTTTTCAGATGCAAACCAGGTAGAAAAAAGTTTGTCAGCTCCTAGAATTGTGTAGCTCACTGTTGTTTTCAGCATGAAGAGATGGCATGGGCAGGAGAGCTGTGTCTGCATGTGCAGAGCAATGTCTGCGGCAAGAGAAGCCATCTGAAAACAGTGGAATGTATGTGGTGTTGACTTGAAGGCTTTCGCTGGTCCTTCAGAGCTGTAGTGTTCAGAAAGCCCTTAAGAAGGTGCTTATCAGAGATTGCTTCTGATGAGAGGGGAAAGTTGGTGATGGTTTTTCTGTCATCTTAGAGACACAAGGAAGGAGAGGCTGGAAATAGATTTTCACTCTTATATTTGCGAAGACAGAAACTAACACAGGACAATTTCCTCCTGTCCTTGGGGAAGGTGATAAGTGGCATCCTTGGAAGGCTGGAGTGAAATCTTGCTGCTACCAAAGACAATGGACAGAAACTTTGCCCTTAGAATCCTTGCCGGCCCACAGGCTCCTTAAAGGATGTTCTCCTCTCAAGGACTGAATGTGAAATAGGGATAGCTTTGCAAACCAGAGTTGGGTTCCATATGCAAAGGGCTGATAGCTGTGAATCATAGTGCAGTTCTGGGTTAAATTCCTTGAAATTAAAGCATGTGTCAGGCACTTCAATTGACCCTTTGTGTAGCTGGGTGTTCAGAAGTCAGAAATGAGGTAATACTTAATTGTGGAGTCTCCAGCCCTGGATACATTCAAAAGGGACCTGGGCAACTGGCTCTAGGTGGTCCTGCTAGAGCAGGGTGATTGTACCAGGTGACCTCCAGAGGTCCTTTCCAGCCTCAAATCACTCTGTGATTCTATGAATGTCTGAAGACTGCTTCCTATCCATCAGAGAGAGCTCCAAACGAAGTTATTAGGACTGTACTGGAATAGGACTATTGAGTGGTGTAAAGCAGACTGTACCATGATGGCTTGACAGCCAACATCACCATTTCAGTTTGTGTGATTCTTTGTATAACCAGTTATGATCCTACCCAGAACTGGTGGTGATGTTGTACAAGTATTCAATCATCCTCATATTTTACCAACAGTGATGGAGCCCATGTCATGGAGAAACATAATTTGGACACCCAAGGCATTCAAAGCAAAGGCCTCTCTTTATTTATCTCCAATAGAAGCGACTTGACTGAGGAATTTGCAATGGGTCAGTTTATAGCAAATATAAACTGATATGCAAAGGTTTCTTTCATATGTGACCACCCTTCCACCCTCTTCTACCTCAAATCATGCCTTGTGGCCACTCCTGTTCAGAATAAATTTAGAAGTATTGGATAATTATCCCCAGAAAATACCCAAAAGAGATACTGGTTTGCTAAGCCAGGCTGCCTCCTTGTTTAAAAGTAGGCAGTGTAAAGGAAACCAGTGGGTAGGTTCCCCGAACACATCCTTGCAAACATGACTTCTTCAAGTCTGAAGGCAAAGAAGGAATTTGCTGGGAGTCCTTTGTAAAAGCAGTCACGGGCTGCACCTCCAAGTAACTCTAGAGTAACCTCATTTGTTGTTGAATCCATAGCACGATCCAATTTCCCGTACTGACATTTCAATGCATTATTCTAATGTTAGGGAAAATATCGGATTGATAGACTCACTTTAACATGGAGAGACTATATTATATTAGGCACAATCTGTAAACGTAAAAATTACCTGAAAATAAATGGAAAAATAATTTCAGCCAGTAATGACTCCGCTACACATTCCTGAGAGTTGCCAGCTGTAGTGATAAGAGTTCAAAGGTCGGGATTTCGGGCTGATCCTGTGATGTCACAACACCTGGATGTGCGACTCTCACCTTACTTTGATTCTCTTACAGTCAGGAGGGGAAGTGAGAAATATCAAGTGGCTCAGAAAAAGTTGTAGAACATGAGAATAGATGAGGGAAAGTGAAAGACCCATGAAGACCCATCTTTATTTTCTTGTTTTCCTTCCCCGAAGAACCACGCTATTTTTTCAGGCAGCCCTTTGACATTTCATGTTTTTCCTCAAACTGGGACAACGCTACAGTGCTGCCGTGCCTCGTGTGCTAAAGGGGGATGCCTGGGAAAAAATCATAGTAAGGCAGATCCAAAAACCTGAAAAGGTTAAGCGTGCTCTGCTTGGTGAATTGAGGAATAAAAAAGTTTAGGATGAGTATTTTTTTCAAGAAAGTCAAGGACTAGGATGGTCAGGGCTCGGCAGAGCAAGGAAGGACCCAGGAGTCCAAGGTTTGGAGCTGCTGCTGGACAAGGCCCAGCAAAGCCTGTAAACCTTGCTGGCTGAAATCCCTCCTCCCATCTCAAAGACAAGGACTGTGCAAAATGATGGCACAAGATTATGGGTGCACACCTGCTTTCTGCGCCATGCCATGGATTCGGTAAGGTGAGCATGAGTGAATTATGGACGCTCTTTTGATTGGTTTGCAACGATCTTTTAATGGCATTGAGACGGTGTGAAGTTACAATGTATTGATTTTCTTTTGTCCATGCAGTAATTTGTAGTGGTGGAGATTTATTCTCCTCTTTATGTTTTCAGTGAAGGTAGTAGGCAGCGAGGCCAATGACAGCTGGCAGTTGGTCTCCCATTTCTATGGATGGCACAGGTGGCCACCTCTTGTACTCAGAGCATCATTGTGTGTCAGGGGACTAGCTTAGGGAGAACAGAGTTGACACAGGTGATTTCTGTGGACTCATTCCCACTGCTGACAGGCACTAATATTGTCTGCCAGGTTGAAGCTGCTGCAGTAGCAATCCAGGGAACATTTACCTGCCAGGTCTCAGACCAGGGGACCTGTCCTGGCAAGTCTTTCCCTCAAGTAAGCACTGTTTCTATGAAGGTATTTTACAGTTGGTGTTTTATTTTGGTGCTTTTTGTGTTGTGGTGGTGTTTTTTTTTTTTTTTTCCTTCTAATGAGTTTTGTGCAGTTTGGGACCAGCAGTGCCAGCCCCACGGTTATTCCGACTCTGAATGGGAGCTAATGTAGACTCTGGTTTCCAGCTGCACCTTGTCGCTGCAGAGAAAAGGAAAACAGCTTGAGGCAGCAGCTACTTTTCATCAGGCTCATCTGCAGTCTGGGGAAGGAAGAGCTGGCTGGCACAGCTATCTTTTGTATTTCTGCACAGCTTTGAGATTTCATGGACGTCTTCAGCCCTCTTCAATCAGCAGACTCAAGGAGCAGACACTGATTTCAGTCTCCTCAACGAGACTTTGGTCTGCCTTGTGGCCTGGCCTGGTTTTGGGGACTTCATGCAAAGATCTGGAAGCCAGAAAGAGACATTTTTGGTCACTTTGACCATCTGCAAATCACAGCCTGTAACTTCAAGTTAAACTAGGCCATAACTTTTAAAAATAAAGATCAAACCTATAACTCTGACTTAAGAGCGAGTCTGAGAGTGCTTCGTGCTTGACTAGGCTGTTCCACTGCTTGACTGACAGGTTCATTTTGTGTGAGTTCAGCAGGCAGGAGCAGCAGCCACAGCTTAGATTCCCTCAGTGCTAAGCCCTAAGAAACAAGACCTAAAAAAAAAGAGCTTGACGTGTAACTGTAAGGAAGAAGGAGGATACAGATGCAAAATGAGGAGAGAGGAAATACTTGAGCATACCTATGCTGCTGAACACTGAAGTCAAGAGTACACGAGGCAGGTTGGGTCTTTGAACAACATAGCTGTGGCAGCAAAGTGCTGTGTCTGCAAGAGCAATCCCCTAAATCAGCCCCCACAGGGCTTCAGGTCTCTTTTATGGCTAGACTGCTCCTATCAACTGGGGCATCAGTGCTGCACTTCTTACTTACGCTGCCTCGTTTGGCATTCACCAGTAGGCGCTTCCAGACTGGGCGTAGGCATGTTGGTAGATTTTCTGGGCATCCCAGTAGTGAGTTTTAACAAAATGGTTGAAAAGGATCATGAGGTAGGTTTGTGCACAGATGGAGTCCTCCTCAAAACCTTTGATGCTTTGGAGAACAGTGCGTGAGGGTGCTTGATGGAGCTTCTAACAAAGGTTGAGCGGAGGTTGGTGTTAGAGAGCAGCTAAAAATGGGATGAGATCTTGTCACCCTAAATGAGAAACAAGAAGCCTTGAAGGACTGCAAAATTTTTGCTTGATAAGATAGAAGAGCCAGCAGAAGGAAAGAAAAAGAAAGGAAAAAAAATCCACCACCACTTGTGTGCTAACAGTGAAACTGAGATCCCACCTACCCCTATGGTTACCTAGCTTCACCCTCCATGTGCTGGGTCTTGTTATTGCTAAGACTGGTAGGTCAAGAGGTCCTTGCGCTTCAAATCTTTCATCCCAGAAAACGATCCCTGTGGTTCTGCTCTTCAGCACCTTTCTCAAAGCATGTCCTACTAAAATACTATGTCACATTTTAACAACAGTTTCTCTCATGCTATAGACAACATTGCTTTCTGCTCCCAGTTCCTAGATATCCCCCTGCCTATTTTTTTCAAGTGCCAGGTCTTTGCTCCTGTATCACTGAAGCTCATGATCAGCTGTTGCCCATTTTGCCCCTGAAGTCTTTCGCAGAGTAACTGGTTTTCTGTTTGCAGCTTTCCTTCTTGTAAACACGATCCAGATCTTCCAGCTGAAGGTGCATGTGGCTCAGCTAAAACACACTTTGTGTGTTTGTGTGTGGTTTACTAAGCAGTCCTGTGCTTTGTCATTCACAAGAACCCAGCTGATCTGATACCTGATGAATAAGCCAAGATAAAGCCGTATTATCTTGACCCACAGATACAATCCCTTCCTGTTTTTCTCTGATTTTAGACTACAACCTCTCCGATGTACCAGTTTTCTGTTTGACAAGGGCCAGCATAACCTACTGGGAGATGCTTATCGCAGGTCCCTCTGCACACTCCCAACAGAGCCTCTTACAGCCTCCTGGCTGCAAACCCCAGCTCGGCAGTAGCACTTGCTTTTGATTACAGACGTCTCCAGTGTCAGCCAAGGAGGTGGATATCAAACCTGTGCACGTTGGGTGCTGCCAGCAACACATCATAAATAATAGTAATGGAGCGTAAATTGCTCACCAAGCCAAATCATAGCCTGGAGTTCTCCATCTGGCCAAACTCCCGTTGACATCAGCGGGAGCTGTGCCAGCAGGTGGGCAATGCCATTGGGGTCCCAAGCAGCGGTTCCACCAACGAGGAACCGCAGCAGCAGTACCAGGGTGTGATCCAGATCCCCTTGATGGTGCTGGGTGTCTGCGCTGATTTAGAAGGCTTTAGCTAACTCCCCTTGTGTCACACTGCTCCCCGGCCAGTATGGCCAGTACGACTACGTCTGTGCAATAGTTCTCCCAGATGGAGGAGCATGGAGGAGGAGAATTCCCCACACTAAGAGATGGGATTTTAAATTTGGAGAGGAGGTAGAAACTCTTTCCTGTTGGGTCTTAAAAGGTGGTTTGTATGGGGGTGATTTGGAACTTGAAAACATCTGAGCGGCTGTCTTTTGGAGGATGCAACTGAAAAAACCCAAAATGTAGCTGATATTGAAAAGTGTTATGTCCCTGATTGCAAGGGTTGTAAAAGCCAAACAATCTGGTTTGCCTGCCTATCAATCGCCTACTGCTATTTGACGTTGGCACAACCCTTTGCAAGTGAAAATAATTTACTGCCCTCCCCCCGTGAAAATTATTTACCATCCCCATTTTGGTTTGAACATTTACTGTTGTGGTTCAAAACTGTGATGAACCGGTTAGCTATAAATTTTCTTTCCTTCCCCCTTCTCCTCCCACCTCTTCCTATGTAATGCTGGGATGAAGTTAAGGCATAGGGTGTTATCTGAAGTAAGTGCTCTATTCTCAGTGCCCCATACATCCTCGCTAATGCTTATAGCTCCCCTGTGGTATTGGGAAGTATCATCGTTATTGTACTGAGGTAGAACAGGAGCTGGAGAGAGATAAATGGCCTAGTTATCAAAACTTCCTAGCCTCCCACAGCCTTCCTTGGGAATACAGCTATAAATGACATTCAAATGATGCTGATAGATTCTAGTCGAGCGGGAAGCGGAACGTGTGCCTTTCCGGTGCCGCGCTCGGGCCAGCCACTTCTTGCTGATAGTGTCATGGAGATCTCAGCAAACCCGACACTGGCTGCTGATGTGGTGGCCGTGGGGGTGAGATACCGCGCTGTCTGCTCGCATCTGCTTGTAGACAAATCCCTTGGGGTTGCAAAGGTTCAAAATCAGATGGAGCCTGAGACATATTAATGCTGGAGCTTGCAGAGCTGAAGGCAGATGTGTTAGCTACGAACTCGGAGGGGAACAGTAGCAGGGGGAGCTCCAGGCTGTGAGAGACATTTTTTCTTCTTTAGCACTGAATCTGCTCAGTCTGAACCCTCAGAGGGTCCAAATATCAGAGGGGAAACAGTCCTTCTTCTACCCAGCAATGGGATGGCAGAAGTGTCATTTTTGTGTGACTTGGGACATCTCCAGTAGTGGCCTATAGTCTGGTCCAAGGCAATATGGCCCCTGCAGCCCTGTGGTAGGTCCAAAAATCACTTCCAGGAGCTCCCTGTCCATCTAGTGTCCTTCCTGGTGTGTGAAACAGAAGGGCTCCTCAGCTCACAAATCCCTTGGGGAATGGAGCAGGAGCAGTTAGAGTAGGTGGCAAATCTGCTTCTCTTATGAGTCTGGAAGGGCTCTTGGGTGTCTTGGCATCTCTTCAGGAGATACCAGGAAAGCTCCCCCATCTGGAGGAGGAGGAGGACCTCTCAGGATAACAACCAGCCATCTGTAAGGTTTTGTCTTTTGGTCTTTTTAAAAATTATTTATTTATTTTTTTGTTATTATTCTTATCTGGCGAGAAAGAAAGGCTGGGTTAGACCCTTTTGTATCCTCCCAAGGTGTAGCTATGCGAACGCTCAGCCCTGCAGGCAGGTTTTTACTCCAGAGCAGCTCTGCCAGGAGGGGGTTACGGTGTTTCTGGTGTGTTGTGGCAGAAATCCCAGGGCACCAAAGGTGCAGGGCACACCAAAGCTGTCTCTTCCCATCTTCATTACCGCCAAAATCACATCCCTTCATGGATTTAGGTCCGAGACTGGCCCGGGATGCTAAAGCGGGGGGGTGGGGGGTAGCTATTATGTCCGACGGTCAGGGCAGACCCCCCGGGGCTGCAGCCGGGCTTGGCCCCCGGCGCTGCTCCCTCGGGGACCGCAGCTCGGGCTGGGGCAGGAGCAGCATCTCCCGCAAGAGACCCGTGCAAAAAAGCAGCTCCTCGATGGAGCCAGGGGCTGCCCGGCCGTGCTGTCCCCCACCCCCAATCCCCTCTCCGCAGGCGGAGGCTCCGGCCGGACTCGGAACGAGCCGCATCGTCAGGCAGCGCCTCCAGCCGCCCACCCGCCGCCTCTCCCGGCATCCTTCATCCCCACCCTCCGCTCCTTCCTGCTCCGGCGGTGAAAGCAACCCCCCGCCGGGGGCCGGGGATGCCCTCCCCCTCCCCTTCCCTCCTCTCCCTCCCCTCCAGCCGCAGCGGGGGAGGGGGGCTGTGATGCTGCAGGGGGATCCCCGGGTGTCGAGCGGGGTCTCCCCTTCCGCCGGCTGCCGGGATCTCCCCGCTCGGCTCCGGCGGCCCGAGCGGCGGCTGTTGGGGGCTGGCAAGCGGGGCCGTGGTAGGGGGGCAGCCCCGTAGCTGAGGGCCGGCGCCGGTGCCCCACGCAGCGTGGATGACTAGACACCCGGGACTGGGGGAGCGGGGGGCGGGCGCCCGGCTATTTGCTGGCTGCATACAATGGGCCACTCCCTAACGTGAGGGCTTGGGGGGGGGGGGGGGAGGCAGGAGCTGGGAGGAGGAGGAAGAGGAGGCGGGAGGGGGGAGGGGGGGGGGGAGGAAGGGTCTCGGGCATCGGGCTGGTAAATAAACTCCGCGATGATTTCCCTCCCGTGCGCCGGCCCAGGTGCCCGCCGCGCTCCTGCAGGCGAGGATGACCTGACGGGGATGTGAGCGGGGATGTGACTGCCGCCCCCCATCCCACCTTTTTTTTTTTTACCCCCTTCTCTCCCTATATATACATATATATATATATATGTGCATCCATGTATATATATATACATCGATAAAGAAATCATTTTTTGGGGGGGAGGGGCGGGGAGCTCGGATCATGGCCTTGGGGCTCCCGGGGCTGCCGCCGCCGATCTGCAGCTCGCCTCCGGGGCCCGGCGGCGACCATGGGGCTGAAGGCTCGGCGCGGCGCGGCGGGCGGTAGCGCGGCCGGCGGGGCGGCGGCGGCGGCGGCGGGGCGGCGAGCGGCGGCGGGAGGCGTTGGCGACCCCGAGCAGGGCTCGCTAGCCCTGGGCACCGGCGCCGACCGCGACGGGACGCTGCTGCTGGAGGGCGGCGGGAAGGAGGAGGGCGGCAAGCGGAGCCCGCCGGGGCTGGGGCTGCTGGCGAAGACCCCCCTGAGCCGCCCGGTGAAGCGGAACCACGCCAAGTACCGCCGTATCCAAACTTTGATCTACGACGCCCTGGAGCGACCCCGCGGCTGGGCGCTGCTCTATCACGCCTTCGTGTGAGTAACGCGGGCGCGCTGCCCTCCGCGGAGCGCGGAGCGGAGCGGGGCGGCGGGGCGGGGAGGGGGCGGGGGGGGGATGCCCCGGGGATTGCCCTCGGGAGATGCGCCCCGGGGGCCACCGTTTTGCTTTATCATTCTGGGCGTAAGGCGCTCCGGCGGGGGGCTTCCTCCAGCACCGAGGTGGGGGTACAGCAAGGGTCTTATTACGGGGTGTGCTGCCGAGTGAGCTGGTTTGTTTATCTATTTATTTATTAATTAATTAATTAATTAATTAATTTATTTTCTGTCATCGGGTTTTCCAAAATGAGCAAGCTGCTTTTAAGTCTGTGTCTCTCCCCTGTGCGTACACCCACCTTGCCTCGGAGCGGCACGTCCCAGCCCCTGTGGCTTAGACCCTGGAAAAGGGATGCCAGAAGGACCCGAGTGCTGAGCAGTTTGAAGGCTCGAAGTGCATAAGGGGGAACGCTGCCGGCTCCAGTTCAGCCTAGAGCATCGCGTGCGGTTAAACTGGCTGGTATAAACCCCGAGTGAGCCGACTCTTTCAATAGTTGAAAGTGTCAAATGAAAACCATCGGCTTTTGGTCGAGTAAGCGTCACCCTGCAGCGCATGAGAGCCGAGCCTTGCAGCGCTGTCAACCAGAAAGTTAAACTGGCCACAAGCGAACTGAGATGAAGCAAACTCGTTTTGTGGCCCAAGGGTGACAAGTCAAATAAATGACCACTGTTTCGCATTCCTAAAAATTCTGTTCCCTTAAATTTTCATAGGGAATGTAGAAAAAATAAATCTGTTCATAGCACAGAATGGAGTTGTCAGAGTTCTATTAAAATAAATGTGGGCTTTAGTGTTGTGAATGTGTTTGAAAACCCAAGGGATTATCAGTGATCATGATGTTACTGTGTTTCTTTAATGCTACAGCGTGTACAGAGCTCTATGCAATAGAGGATTTAAGCAATGATTTCTGAAATTGGTTTATTTGCCGAAGACAAACAAGGTGCTCTAGGCTGCATGGGCTGTGAGCCTGGAGCTGGATCTTGGGAAGCCCTGACCATCCGTGTAGTCTTTGCACCTGCAAATAAACACCTTGAGTACAGGGCTATGATTTTACCTTCAGACAAATTTCTTGTTGATGTTTGCAGGGATTTAGCCCTGGGTGAGGAGTAAAAGGCAGCGTTCACTACTGAAGTGCTGCTTGTGCCACTCACTCATTTCTCCTTCCCATTTGTCAGTGTTTTCATAAAGTCCATCTTGGGACACAGGTTCTGGCTTCCCAGCTTAATTTCTGTGAAAATGTGGACACTGGATGCCGTTACACCTTTCAGTTCTTTTGCCCATTTTTTTGCTGTAGGAAACCCTGTGCTAGCAGGCAGGCAGTGACAGCATTTGGGCTGGGTTATGCTGGGAAGAATCTTTGGTCCGGAGCTTGCTGTTCGATCGTGCTCAGTGTTGTGTAACGCTGCTTCTTGCTGGGGAGAGCCACATCTGGATGGAGGGGCTCCCCTTTTACCCTGCCTTGGTCAGCCCCCCCACATTGCATAAGTGAGGCTTTATGAGCAGTTTGGCATCTCTCTGTTTGTGGCCCAGCTGTGGCAGCTGGGTTAAATCCATGCCCAGGTTCATGTCTGGGTATAAGTAACAGGACGGTGGATGAGTCTAGAAAGGCTGAGATGAGGCGAGAGATTCACGTTTATTTGCAATGGTCTAAGAATTTCCAAGTTGCAACATTCATTTTAGATAGCTCTCCAGATGTGTGGTAAACCTTAAGATCCTTATGCAATATGGATCATAGAACGGGAAAAAAATCAGTGTGTTCGTAAGGTTTGATCCTTCTTGGGAGCGGACCTGATGCTCTATGTGCCCAACTTCTTTTTGGTGGCTGCTCAAAACCGAGATGTGGGCTGACCTGCTCTCATAGAAGTCAATAGCAGTCTTGTTAAGACAATCAGTGCCAAATTCAACTTTAATAAAAAGCCCCCACTTTTTGGAGTCCTTATCCTTAAAGGAAGTAAAATACACAAGTCCTGCTCCCCAGCACAGATATCCCATCCCTTCCCAGGACACCCAGGGTGGGTCAGTAGTCCAAGGCTACCCTTAGCCACACAGTGTTTCTCTTCAGTCTCAGCTCCTTCTGAACTCAGTGGAAGTTGTGGGCTCTTTACCTCACTGTAGGATCAAACCCTACAAAAGAAATCTGCCGAAAGCAATGGAAGAGCGTGCTGAGATCTTGCTGACAGGCTTCAGAGCTTGTCCCTGCAACCGGAGAACGATGACCTGCTGGAGAGCAGGAGCAGTGCCGTGGGGAAGCAGCACCTAAGTTGATGGATCCAGACTCTTTGTTCTTGCTTTCAAATGAATTGTCTTTTAACATTTTTTTTTCTTTCTGAAAAGGAGTCTCTCTCATGTTGGAGGTGCTGCTGTGACCCTGCGTAGTGCCATCCCAGCAGTCCCCCAGTGCTTCTTTTCACACTAGAACAGTTTACACTTTCCCTTGGGTAGGTGAGAGATTGCCAGCCTTTCCACAAAAAAAGTAAAAATTTGATGCTGTTTTAATTTTCAGGAAGAGTCCCATTTATCTTAATGACATGCTACACTTCGTTTCAATCTTCTGAGTAACTTTGCGATAAATACCATGCAGCCAAAATTAAAAGTAAGAAGGTTGCTCTCGGATACAAAAAAACCCTGAGAATAAAGAGCCCAGGGCTGAAAGGGTTTGCAGCATGGGTGGATGTGATGAACCCCGTATAGATCCAAGCATTCAGAGGTGTTTAATGAAGACATGATGCAAAGGACTCCCGTGCTCTGTATATCCCAGGGTTTAGGAGGTGGGAAGCTGCTGATGGAAGAAGGTTGCAACTTTCAGGACACGCCGAGGGTGTTGAGTGGGGACAGGAAGGGGCTTTGCGAGGCCTTTGCAAAAGCTTTGGGTGCCAGAACATTTACAAGGGTGGTACAGATGGGATCTGGTTAAATCGTACAGTGATACCCATATGGCTGCAAAGGGGTCATGGTCCTGTGTGTATCTCACTGCTATAATGTGCACATAGATATGGTTCGACGCAGTGCCTCTTGTAAACACTCACTTTAGTTTAGGTGGGGTTAGATCTGCTGAAATGATTCAATGTGTTGAAATAATTCAATGAGAATGCATAAACGTGATCGGGGACTACCAAGCCCTGGAGAAAAAGATGCAGGGGAGAAAGGGATAAATTCCTGATGGCAATTTTAGTGTTCTGCTTTCACTGGCAGTGATTTACGGAAAGCGACATGAGATATTTGCCTTGCAATTCTCCCTCCTTCTTTGTTCTGCACAAGTGAGTTTGTCCAAGCCTATCCTTATAGCGAAGAGAAAGGTGATTTGGTCCCAAAGACCCTCACTCTGTTTCCTTCACCACCTGAAAACGTTTATTCTCTGGCAGCTCTGCTAGGCATGAGATTTACCTCACACCCGTGAAGTTCCCCTCTGCTAGGACGCCAGGGTTCACAGACTTCTTGGCAATATGGCAATATTTTAATGGCATAGTTGGGAAGAGAAAATTGATTTTCCCGTGAAAAAAAATTCACCTTTGTAAAGCTAAACTCCTGCTGAACATTTTCAGTAAAAAAAATAAATAAAATCTGGTTTGAGCTCTGAGGTTTTTGATTTGGAAATGTCTCTTGGGGGTTGTGGGTCAGGCTACAATCTATTGCTGCTCTTTTCGGAGCTGGTGTCCCTGTAGGGATAACTCCTGTTCCGGTGGGGTATTTTCATTTGTGTTGAGCAGCACAATGTATTGCAGGAAACCCCTGCGGTTGTGCCTCGTGGGATGTGTGCTTTGGCCGGGGAGACCAACTGGAGACCTGTTGGCCTCCACGAGCCATCCAAACACTTTATGCACAGAAGCATAAAGGAATCAAATGGAAAATTGAAAACAGGTAAGATTTTTATTTTCCAGTTTATTTTTAATTGTAAGAACTAAGTCTTTGGTGGATAATGGACAGAGTCCAGAAAGGTAACAAAATACAGATCAATTTGTGGAAAATTTTCAACCTGACTTAAAGAAAAGAGGGGATGAAGGAGAAGTAGCTAGGAGATATTCTTATTTTCATACCATCTTCTTAGACAGCTACAGCCTTTACTTTCATGGGAAAATAAGACTAGGAAAAGGCTTGGGATTAAATTTTCTTTTTTGTGAAAGTGCACAATATTGACTGCCCTCTGCTGATGTGGTTCACCACGGCATACCTGCTGATGAGAGAGGGAAGCCATGGGGAACACTTGAAAACCTTTCCCTATTTGCCATGCCATCTTCTTTCAATACCTTTTAATACCTGGAATAAAAAGAGGAGGCAGAGTCATGAGATCCATCAAATCATCAGTGTTTCTGGGAAGCACCGTCGAGCACCTCTTGCATGACTGATTGTGGGTGGGTTGTTTGCGGAAAAGAGTGTCGAGGGGCTCAGAGAACAGGTTGAAGGTCTGAGGACTTTCCATTATTTTCCTCTTCGTCCTTCAGGAGATGCTCCGTAAGATGTGTTGATCCGTCAGCCTGTGTCAGCCATCTGGGCTGAGGCGGCAACATGGTCGGGGTAAGAAGGACAAATATGAATTCTTCCTTGGCCTGTTTGGCACGGACTTGTCTCTAAGTGAGTCCCCAGAGCAGCAGAGCAAGCCTGGTCCATTAGCAACTGCCCTTTGCTCATGTGCTCACCAATACGAGTTCTGTTTTAATTATTTATGCTAATCCATCGTAATGCATGGATAAATATTCTGCAGCATACTTTGTAAAAAATAATGAAGTCTTAGTCATTGGAGACCTCACCGCACACCTCTGCTATTGCATCTCTGTCGAGGCTTGCGGAGCGTTCCCTGGGTTTGTGTGGGGTTTAGTGAGATGCGACCGTATCATCTCAGCTGCTGGGACCAGCTGGCATGGCAGGCTGTGGTCACCAGCTGCTGACACCTGGGGTTTGCTGGTGGGAACGAGAAGGGTCAGCAGAACCTGGGGAAGCCACAGGATGTGTAATCTGAGCAGTTTGCCAGCCCCAACCATTGCTTCAGAATTGATTCAGCAGCTCGTAGGTGCCCAACGCTTGTTTCATCGCCGGAGCTGAAATGATAGACCTGACACTTTGGTGGGAATAGGTGTGTTTTCACCTACAGTCTCATAACTCTTTGCTAGGGTGTTGGTGCTGACAGCGAGATCCACTCCCGTAGTGGGTACCCATGGGTCGGGTCGGTCAGCTTGTGCACTTGGTGTTGCCATGGCTACGCTGCTAACTTGCTGAGTTTTGGTGCTGCTTCATGCCTGTTTGATGGGCTTGCGGGAGCTGCAGGCTCAGGGCTGCCTGGAGCACAGGCGTGCGCCTCAGTGTCCCCCCAAAACCCCTGGGAATGCAGGTCCCTGAGTGCCCTTCTGCAAGTGCAATCCCCTGTGCACACCACATGGTGCAGTCTCATCTGGATGGGCGTCGAGATCCATCGCGGCCAGTGATGCACGAAGGAGGGTGCGATGTGTGGGCGAGCATCGGTGATGACAGCGACAGCAAACACTCAGCAGCCAGTCTTTTCATGCTGCCATCTCAGCCGAGGAATGAGACCCTCAGAAAATAGTCATAGCCCCTGGTGTAATTTCTATAAAATTGAGCAGTCCCAAATTTCGTCATTTTGACCAGAGGTGATACAGCAAAACCATTCCAATAGTGAGCAAATGGTGTTTTTCTTCTCTTTTGAGAAACTTGGTAGTGAAGAGTAGCATCATCTCAGTGCTGCCCCAGCGGTCCTGGAGGCACCTTCATAGAATCATGTTGGGTTGGAAGGGACCTTTAAAGGTCATCTAGTCCAATGGTCCTTTAATGGTAAAGCCCAAGAGTAGAGTTATCGCAATATCTGCAGCGCAGCAGCTGGGGGTCTGGTTGGAGGTACCACTCAGCTCATAAAAGCCATCTCAGTTTCTTCTCATGCCTCTCTTTGCTCCTCACAGTAAACATCAGCAGATCATCACGGGGCACAGCAGGGTCCTGGCACCCCTGGGTGGGCTGCCAGGTGGAGAGGCCACATGGGTTTTACTTCTTGTTTTAAGCTGAGATGGAGGTTGGGGAAATGTTTCAAAAATGCGCAGGGAGAGACCTACCACACCCGTTTTGCCCATTTCGTTGGTGCAGAATGTAGAAACATTCAAAACAAACCTAATGGAAATAATAGTAACTAAGGACTATGCATATTCACAGCTGGCTTAAAAAATCCTCACATACGTATAATGCCAGTTATATTCCACTGTGTGCTTGAGTGAACATGAAGGTGCCCCAGCAGTTCCTCCTTCTCCCAAACATGACCCCAAAGGCATCTACTCACCCGGCATCTTTCTGTTCTTTCTTTGGGGCTCCTTGTCTTCAAACTTTTCTCGATTAAATCATCTTTATTGATAGCCTAGACAACATACAAACCTGTGCATGTACGTAGAGCACAATTCTGTACTTCTTGGTCCTTTCCAGCATTGAGATATATGTGCAAGGTCAGGTGATGGCTTGTCTATACAAGGAAAAGGTCTGAAATTGGATAATTTAGATCTAATTTAACAACTTTAAGAAACTTTCTAAACAAAATCAGTCAAGAGAGTGCTAAGATCAGTTAGATCTTATTTAGAAACATAATAGATTGGTGACCTTTGATATAGCCAGGCAGCTGGTTGGTTGGGTACTACTATGATTGATCAGCCTTGCATGGTATAAATAAATGATAATGTTCATTCTTGCATTTAATAATGCTATATTCCCTTCTTGTGCATGGAATTTTACAGAAGGAATGAAGGCACGGAGACACTGCATCTGCTATTGCTTCTGGCAGATACTCTATTAAATGGGATAAGTTAAATATTAATAGCTTTACAAGGAATATGGTCCACAGGAGCTGTTAAGTATATGCTGCCTTCTGTCTTAAGATGATAGTTGGGAAATTTAGCATTTTCTGTGGAGAGAGGGACATGCCCAGGGATATTTAGGTTCCTGATAACCTACTTTGGAAAAGGGCACTCTGGGAGAACTTTCAGGCTGGAAATCTATAAATTACCTTCCCCAGCCTTAAGTGAGCAAACTACTTAAGAGCATGTTTAACTTGGAGCAAGTGAAAGGTCCCACTGATGTCAGGAGGAACCTATCCAAGGTGACGCAGCCAAAGCAGAAGGGCGTGACTGAGATTTGGTGGAAAGTAGCACTAGGTATCATCATCTTCCACTGCACAACCAACTTGCTGCTCTACTTGGGCTGTGTGAGATCCTCCTAAGCTACAGTTCTCCACAGGATCCATCACAGGCCTTCATCCCTCCCGTACCTTAATAGCCACCTCTGGTTATAGTCACCAGGATAACACCTTGCCCTCCTTACAGGTGCTGCCTTTTGCTCGTTTGTGTGGGTTTTAAAAACCATGCTGAAGTGGAGTTGCCTATCTCCATCACTGCTAAATCTCAGTTTGGAGAGATGCTGAGACCCTGACATCCGAAGCATCCAGTGTCTCTTGAGGTGGCATATGCTCTCACTCCCTTCTCCTACATGCATTGATCTTGCTATAGTTTTCCCTACTTTTTCTAGTTTGGTACATGGTGGTGGAGCATTACAGGTTCATTGTACGGCAGTGACAGGGGAGGAATCATAATCCAGCCTGGGTTGGCTGTTGTCTGTCTTCCTTTGACTTTACAGGCTTTATTTCATGTTATGAATATTTGCGCCTGGCTTGTCCTCCCTGTGTTCAGAATTCTTTCTGAGAGCTGTATGGATGCGTTTTGCATTCCTTTGCCGAGCTGTATTAGTTTGTGATTGTCACGTTGACTCTCCAGTGGTGTTTTCTAATCCCAGATGCTTTTCATATTTACTTTCTTCTGTCCTCACTGATGTTTTGATCACCTTCCAGATTAGTACCTCGTAATTTTGTTAACATTTAATTTAATTCTTTTTGTATATCATTAAGGAAGCACTTAATAAGACCAGAATAAAAAAATCCATTCAGCATTTCACTAAATAACAACTTCCCCCTTCCTGCTTAGTATGGTGTCATTTGTTATGGCTTTATTTATAGCTCTGAAGCCAGTTTTTCATTTCATGTAGTTTCTCCCGGTCATCTGAATTAATACCAGAACTAAGATTTTATGAGAGATTGCACGTATGTCAAAACAGCAAATATTTCCTCATTTCTTTTTGTTAAAACCTGATTGTTGGGCTATGTTTATCCATTTAGTTCAGTGATATGCATTTAATTGTTATCTTCCCATCTCAGATTTTTCATGCTTTTGACATGGTAAGTGTGTATCTCCTATAACAAAATAATTCAATGTTCCTAGTGCCATCCACCACTAGAGTAGAACTAAGGCAATGCTGAAAGCTTAAATGCCCCGATCCATCCAAGTCCTAGTTCTTGTATATTTTATGGGAGCCATTAGATTTGGGTTATACCTAATTTCACGTGAAGGATAGAGATGTTAATCCTTAACCAGAAGATTTTTTACAGGGCATTTCCCACTGACTGTAAATACGGAGAGTCTAAAATTTTCTGTTTTCAGTAGGGACAGAGGAGAAGCAAGTACAGCTGTTGAGGGACTGATAGTGAAATCCCCAAAGCGCACGGTGGGGAGCTGCCCACCAGGCTCTCAGCAGTGCAGCATCAGCTCTGCTTATCTTTGTTCCCCTCATGCCTCTCCATGCACTGCTCAGAGTGCTTATGAGGAGGGATTACACCCTGAGGGGGGAATGTCAAGAGCAGCTGATTGAAATTGCAGGGGAATTAATTTAGGAAGGTAATTACAAGAACTGGAATTTGCTCTTCTACCTTTGCTAACACTGCTGCTCTTGTGAGACGTGCTGGAAGAATTTCAATGCACGCAACTGGTTGAAGGTCCCTGATCAGACCGCACACACCATCTGTGCAGTGACACCAGATGGATAGGGTCACTGCTCAGGACCATCCTTGCACTGCAGATATGGCAGCAGCTTTTCTCATGCCTAGAGTAGTCATTAACTGTGTCTAGACTAATTGGCAGAGCCGTGCCAGGGATGTTCCCGAGCAGTGGCATGCACTGGCCAGTAACACAACATTGCTGAATGACCTCTGCCGTGGTTTTAGTCTCAGACAACTAAGTGACTGGGCACAGATCAGGTGTTGCCACAGACCTGGGACCACTCCCAGTAGGAGTCTGAATGTGGCTCCCTGCTTTGGAGGCAAGTGAGGTCAGTGGTATGGACACTGGTCACACCAGCTGCCCTCGTGGACAGAGAGCAGGACTGAGCATCTTTGGATTACTAGAATAGACATAATTGTCATATGTGAGATCTTGCCACTTGGAAGATATCCTCCTGGGTCTATGCAAAAAAGGCACTTTGCTTTGGGATAAGGCCTTTCACTTAGATAAAACCCCAAGAAATTCTATCCCATTGAAATAATATGTTTCACCCTATGTGTGCATCCAATAACACATTTTATTTTCTATACTCTTTCCTTTTCTGTTCATGGGACTTTACCAAGGCTTTTGCCTTCTCTGTTCCAACATTCCTTGTGCGGATCAAACTCCCATGGAGGTTCAAATACTTCACCCCCACATCTCGACATATTAACAAAAGATTAGTTTTTGGGGTGCTAAGCCAGGAGGAAGAGCCCACTGACCCTTCATTACCAAACTTCTTATCATTTTTGTAATACACACAAGAAGATATTGCTAGTTGCGTTGTTGCTGATATTTGGACATTTCTCCTCATTTTGTCTCACTCGCTATTGTAGATGTTGCTCCATTACCTTGTCAGGTCCTGGGTGCAATGACACTGCACAGAGGTGGGGTCTAGCAGGTGCACGCTTGTAGCAGTTTCAGAATGTGGCATTATCTCATAGTACATTCTAAAATATGCTACTCTCTTCAGGGCTAAATTACTTAAAGCAACTGTATTTATTTCCCTGCTTTTCCTCAGGGCTTGAGAGGCTGTCTCTCAACATTCACAATGAGATCCATCCATCTAGCGCCTTATCTGAGGTAGCTGTCTGGACTCCTTTTATAGCTGCTGAAAAAACCCAGGAAACAGAAATTTCTGGAGTGCAATTAGTCTCATCCTAAGGATGATTCTAAAATAGGTGAGATTAATCACCTTTTGCAGTGCCTGAAAATTTCCACTGACTACAAAGGAGACCTCAGGTGACTAACTTGAATTTGGATATTTACACCGAAAACTCCTGAGGGATGGGAAACTTTTTGCCTGAGAGGCAGGACTGAAAGCCACATTAAGGTAACTAAATTTAGATATATTAATGTATGGGTCTATGTGTGCAATAGGCATTTAAGTTCTCTTTATAGTCAGTAGAGATCTAGTCAATACAGTCAATAGATTTTACGGTGCAATTCATCCAACCAGATGTAGGGGTCTGATTTACATGGAAATAAATCACAGCTTCAGCTCCATTGAGCAGCTCTCCGTTGTCTGTAGCAGGACCGAGGTGACTTGATCTCTGGTAAATGACTGCAGTAAAAGCCATTTTCAGAGAGTTGAGTATTTCCTCTAAAAGCAAGAGGAATACGAGTCTTACTGTTACATAGACTCTTCTTGATATTAGGCTCAACATAAAATTCTACTTCCCTTTCCTCAAGAGCAGTACACATGTGGCTGCCTATTAGTGCAGGCCGTGACAGGCCTACAGTCATCCCTGACATTAGGCCAAAGAAAAATATGGTGGTGTAGTTGGTGTCGTCAGTTTTATCATCCTATTTATGCTGCCGACCTCAGTAGCTTTAAGAGTTTTCCCTCGTTGGGAGTCTTGAGTTTACCTTTCCACCTTCTCTTTGTTCTTGGGTCTATCTCCCTGAGCCCTCCCATAAATATCCTCTTGATTTATAATTGTAGTTGAAGTTGATCTTGAGGTCATACTCAAACTCAGACATAACTACCCCTTGTACTGAGCTTCAAATCTAAAAACTGTGATTGACTTGGTTCTCCCTGCATCTTCTTGTGGCCATTCGTGATTTACCTGGGCACAGGAGTTACTGTAGTGGGAGTTTGCCAGCAGCAGTCCTGCTTCTTCCTATTCCTGAATTTCCATCCACTTATATTGCTCCCCTTGCCTCTACCACTCAAATTAGCTCCCCAAATCAATGAACAGACAACACAGCTTTCTACAAGGTGTCTTTTAAAGACCAGAAAACACTGTGTGAGTGGCTTGGACATTGTCCTTTTGAAGCCTGTAACAAATGTAGGAAGTCAATTTGAATGGCCTGCATTGAATGAAGGTGATTGTGGGGGACATTCAGCTTAGACTGTTTTTATGTACTATGGTTTTCTCTGTAAAGCTGGAGACTTTGTAGATATGTAAGCACCATTCAGTATTTTAGAGGACATACTCACTTCCACGCACCAGCTGAATCAGGAAACTAGCATAATTGAACCTAATACTGAAATCATCAGAGAGCTGTACAAAATTTGAATGCGTGAAAATGCCCTGTCATAAGGAAGTGGTTTCGGGTGGTGGCGTATTCCTTTAACAGCTGCTAGTTTGTGTTTTGCTTGTTTTTGCAGAAATACTGAGCCAGCAACCTCTTTTAGCCATGTCAGTGCAAATGTAAAGTAAATCTATTAAAGTTAGAACAATTGGATTTGGCTTCTGTACCACAAGCTCGTTCTGGACCCGCTACAAAATCTTTTAATTTTTGTACTGATGTTCTGTTACTGCCAGAGGCCAAGGTCAAGGTCCTGCACTTCTGGTGAGATACTTCCCTGCCACCACAAACTTGCCCTCCCAGTAAGGTAAGACACCTTGAGGAATGGGGGAAATAGGAGAGGTGGAGATCCCCTGGCAAGACAGCAAGTGAGCACCAGCCCGTCCCAGAGGTGCCAGTACTCACACCATGGTGTTTGTGGATTGTTTTCTTCACTTTGGGAGCTGGCTTATACAGGCATGGAGTCTTTCCTTCTCTCCCTGCTCTCCAAAGTGGAGAGAGGTTTTTTTCTCCCTCAGAAATGCAGTTATTTAGTTGACAAATACAGTACAGATAAGCTGGGGAAGTTGAGCAAGCAAAGCACTGTCTGCCCACTTCTTGGTGTGGGTCCTCTCTGCTGTTGGGGCTGCAGGGGGGAGTTGACAACTGCAATCATAAAACTGTTTACTTTGGAAGGGTTTAGAGGTCTCCAGTCCAACCTGTAGAGCAGGGATAACTTCCAAGTCAAATCAGGTTGCTCAGGGCTGTGTCCAGTTCAGTTTTGTGCATCTCCAAGGTTTGAACTACTTCATATTGTGAGGCGTGATAGATTTTGTTGCACTGCGTGGAATATGTTGTTTATACATTTTTCATAACGGGCAGACTTCTGGGCCCAGAGTCATGGAGACTCTTCTTCCCTCCCCACTCCATTCAATCCTGAATATACATGGACAGAAACGAGATGTAACATCTGGACAGAGACGTTGGACAGGTCAGCCCACAATGGAGGCAACAAGGCTCAGATTAACCACAAAGAAAGCTGCTTGACAAAAGGCTAACTAGCACCAGTATTGCCTCTGTTTGGAGTACGGACACTGGGAAATGCTAGGGATAATCTTTAGTGTAGTCAGTAGAGTTCATTGAAAATAGGAAACCTTTCCCAATGACTTCTCAATTTTTTACTGATGTTGTAATTTGACATTTCCACCAATTTTTCAACATTCAGAAGAACGATTCATTGTCCAGTAATTTATCCCTACTCTACAACTCCTCCTGACTTCCCCATCTCTTTCTCCCTAGCACTGGATCATCCAGCTCTGCTTTGTGGGTGACCCCTCAGCCTTTCATACTTTATGTCACTATGACAATTGTTCAGCATGACTTAAATTCAGTTGGCCTAAGGACTGATAGCAGGTTGATGGAGCAAACGTGACAATTTGTCTCTTACCCAGGTATAGCTGTATTTATTTTTTGGGGTTTTTTATGCTTTTTTTTTTAAACTTACTGGACTTTGACATTGAGTTCACCTATGTCAGGATTAAAATTGTGCCTCTAATTCTCTCAGAGTAGGGATTCAATAGGAATTACTTTGTCCATATGGTGTTAGGTAGTTTAGGTGCAGGAATTGTCTCTGACTCACCTTGTGTTTCATCACCATTAGTGTTTCTTTTTTGGTTGCACAGCTCCTGATGTTGAATCTGGCATCCGGTGGTAAGGTGCTCCCGCTGGACCAGCCTGTGGCTTTGGGCACAGCCCGAAGTTAGAGCCCCTGCGCAAACAGCATCGCTGTAGGAGAAGCTCTTAGAGTTGTTGTGATTCAGACCCACACACTTCTGAGTCACTGCTCCCGATCACTCTTTGCTGTAGGGGTGATGGTGGTGTTAGGGAAAGAGTGATTTATTGATGACCTGTGTAGGTAACAGATTTCTTGCAGTGACTCAGCTGTTCTCTCCAGAAAGAAGGAACATGAAGTGGAGGTGGACACCCATCTCTCTTCCCAGAAAGGGTAGAAACTGAGCCCCTTAAGTTTATCCAAATTCCTGGGTTTAGTGGTAGGAGGAAGATGTTTAGGAGCACCACATACAGGCTAGTCCAAGATCTGCATGCTACTTCATACACAGCCTGAACCATACCTGCAGCTGTTGCTGCCGGAGTCAAGATGATGATACAAGGTCCTGGTTTGCAGCTCCATTTGCTGCCAGTGATGTTAACCAAGAAAAATAGAGGATGTGAGCTCCTGGTGTAACAATAAATGGACAGCAACTTTCTCCAGTGAGTGAGCAGGTAGGCAGGACTGAACGCTGTGTCTTACTGCCTGAATCGCCACCTTCCCGAGAAAATGAGATGAGAACACAACACCGCTCCCAGAGACCAAAGCAGGACATTATCACCTCCAAAGCAGCATTTTGCTGGAGACCATAGAAAAACTCTTCTGTTGCAGAGCAATGTCTTACAGTTTTCTGGAAACAGTAACTCTAAAGAAAACATTATTAGAATGAGTGAAGAAAAGAGATTTGGGGCAGATGGAAACGTGTCAGTGCTCGTCTTCATTGGCAGTGCTTGTTTTCACTTATTCTACCATGAGTTAATTTCCAAGCAACTTGAAGTAGATAATGTGTTTATAAGCGTTAATCTGAGTGCTCCATCAGTGTTTGTTCCAGGCTGTGAAGACTCGGAGTTTCTGTTATAGTAGAGGGCATTTTAGTTGCATAAATGATGATAAAGCAACGGTTGGAAGATGCTGCAAGATAAATTCAGGCTATAGATAAGGTATTCCAGATATCTGCTGGAAGAATTTTCACAAGAAATTATCAATTTTCCACTTGTCATTTTTAAACAAAACTTGGAGAATTTTGCAAAAGGCAGCCACCGGCTGTAGCTTAGCTGCAAAATATGGGCTTAAATCAATAATTCTGTGTATTATTGGCTGGTGATTAAGCAGGACCTCATCTTATAACCAGGAATATGTTGGGTTTGTGGTTTGTTTTTTATTTAAATTTAGCAACAGATAAGCAAACAAGAGACGAAGTAACTCAGGAAAAAGAGATTCAATTGTTTCTTAACTGGATTGTTAACGTCATAATGTAACATAGCATAAGTAGTAGCAGTAATAGTAATGGGGCTGGGATTCTTAGGACTAAATGTAGGTGTTTTCCCTGTAAATGTCGAAATGTGGCCAAGTCATTTCAATCTCCTCAGTAGCCAGTATAGACAACTGCTATAGGAGTATTGGTGATTGTTCAATTCATCTTGAAGTAAATGGTGACACTAATAAATCACATCCTGATTACCGGAGATGATACCAAAAAAAAAAAAAAAGATATCCCTTGACTATAGTGGGATCTTCAATACATGGCTTAGATGTAGACACCTACATTACAAACACTAACTTTAAGTGAGGTGAATCTTATCCTAATCGCATTGTTGAAGGCCTTGTGGGGATAATAACTTTACAAAGTACTCTGGATAAGAGGTTAAATTTGGCCTTGAGATAACTGCCCCAAATGTTAAAATCTCATGCTGTCTTAAGTCTGGAGCACCTTTCTCAGAGCAGGTAAATACATGAATGAAGATCACCAAAGTTTTGCAGTGTTGGATTCTGATTCAGTTTTGTTCCTAAATCTTGTTGTGGTGCCTCTTAGGTTCATCTCATGCTCCTGTGGGCCTCTGCTGATGTCCCCCAGGCTCCCTGTGCATGCAGAAACAAAAGCTCATGTAGCATAGCTTTGCAGGACTGGGGTCAGAAATTGTTACTGGTCCCTCTGGACAGCATAGTCCCTACATTAGTAGTGAAATAATAATTGCCAAAATTTAGTTTTTGTTTTTGGTTTTGGTTTTTTTTGTCTGGAAAGGTCCCCAAGTCAATGTTATCCTCCCCAGAGCACAAATATCTAGCTGTATCTCTGAGTTATTTAAAAACGTAATTACAATATGGTCATTCCTTCAGAGCTGTCAGCTCTGTTAAGAGTGGGATGTAATTTTTGGGTGTCCATGCAGTCTCTTTGTCACTGATCCTGCAAGGAGAACAGATGGACCTGTCTGGTTTCTGCCTTGTCCAGAGGGAAAAAAGAACGGTTTTCAGCCCACCTAGTTAAAAAAAAAAAAAAAAAAAAAGAAAAAAAAAAAGAAAGGGAGGCGGGAAATAAGCAATAAAGCCAATGTTTTTTTAGAGTAAGAGTAGCAGTGGTGCACGGAAGAAGACAGCAGCTGTGAATGCAGTACCAGGGACCGTGATAAACCAGCAGCCAAGCTGGAGAAAGAGGCAAGGGAGATGTTGGAAATAAAGCTGCGAAAGGGAGAAGGAAGAGGAGTAACTGTGCTGTGAAAGGTAAAACAGAAGGAGGAGGGGAATTATGGCTGCTCTTGTAGGTGAACATATTAGGAGCTACTTAATGAAGGTGCTGCTTGTATGGAGAAAACAACTTAATTGCCCTCCTGGTGCTTTGGTGGCTGTTTCAGGCAGGTTGCCTGTTTTCCTCTAATTGCAAAGTGTCTTCAGTGTAAAACCTGTTGTTGCTGTTGGCCTACATGAGAGACCCCATGTGCTCTGGTTGGACTGAGGACAAGCCTAAGACCGGTCAGTGGTGAGGCATCTTAGCCAGGTAGTAGTGGAAAACAGCTGTTTGTTGCTTGAGCTATTCCTGCTCTGAAGGCAGCCAGGGGACTGTGATTTCTGAGGTGTATCCATCTTCTTCGTACGTGTCACTGTTGTCATCTTCACTTGGCAGCACAGAGCTATGAGTTACATGCTGGCACCTCAACAGCAGGAGAGGAAGCGAAACGTCATCATTTTAGTGCAGAGCACAGCCCTCAGAGCTGAAATCCAACGACACCGTGCTTTGTGGCAATTTGGGGCTGATCCTGGGGCAGAGAACATCCTGCTCTCTCCTACACCCTCATGCCTTAGCTGCAAAACCTGAAGACGGTCTAAAGAATAAAGAGGGAGACTAAAGGAGCGACATATTCAAGGCATGTTAAATGTAACTTCAGGGGAAAAAAAAGAGGAACAGCTTTGTCTGATCTTGAGCTCTAGAATCATAGAATCGTCTAGGTTGGAAGGGACCTTTCAGATCACCAAGTCCAACCACCAGTCTAACATTGCCAAAGTGACCAGTGAACCATGTCCCTCAGCACCACGTCTACCCATCTTTGAAATACCTCCAGGGATGGTGACTCAACCACTTCCCTGGGCAGCCTGTTCCAATGCTTGACATCCCTTTCTGTGAAGAAATTTTTCCTAATATCCATCCTAAACCTTCCCTGGCACAACTTGAGGCTGTTTCCTCTCATCCTATCTCTTGTTACTTGGGAGAAGAGACCGACCCCCACCTGGCTACACCCTCCTTTCAGGTAGTTGTAGAGAGCAATAAGGTCTCCCCTCAGCCTCCTGTTCTCCAGGCTGGACAACCCCAGCTCCCTCAGCCACTCCTCGTAAGACTTGTTCTCCAGACCCTTCACCAGCTTCGTTGCCCTTCTCTGGACCCGCTCCAGCACCTCAATGTCTTTGTTGTAGTGAGGGGCTTAAAACTGGACACAGCACTTGAGGTGGGGCCTCACCAGTACAGGGGGACGATCACTTCCCTAGTACTGCTGAACACCCTATTTCTGATACAGGCCAGGATGCTGTTGGCCTTCTTGGCCACCTGGGCACACTGCTGGCTCATACTCAGCCAGCTGTCAACCAACACCCCCAGGTCTAATGAGACTTGAAGCAGGTTAAACTTCTGCGTAGACACTTAAAGGCAGTCTCTCTGTTACCTCAAACAACAACCACACAGGAGTAGCTATAAGGAGAAAGGAAATCTGGAGCTTCAACCCCCTTCTCCCTGATGCTGGAGCCCTGGGTTTCAGTGGTGCAGCCCTGGAGAGACAGCGTCTGCCACCATTCCTGCGTGGGAAAGCAGCCCCATGCTGAACCAGGCCTGCACACGTGTCTGCTTTAGACGTTGCTGGTTGAAATGCCTACGTTTGAGGGGTTTTCCTTTGCCAACCGGATAGTGGTTCTTCAGGCTGGTACTGTGTGGTCAGGTTTTCCAGATTTTCTTTGTAACAATGAAGCAAAAATTCTACTGTTTTCTTTCTTTTTTGTTTGTTTGTTTGTTTGTTTGTTTGTTTAATAAATGGAAGCTGTGCCTGCCATGACGCCTCCTGGCTCCACAAGCTGGGGATTAAGAGAAACAACAATAAACCTAAGAGTTTGCAGCACTGTGAATAGCATGTAAGTGAGGTGATGATTTTAGCCGTTCTCTCTGCTCTCGTGGCCTGACAGCACCTTTCTTCAATAAGTTCCTTCACTTCTGTGACTCATGTAATGCCTTACCCCGCAACGTGATATCAAGGTGCAAGACCTTTTGTAATTCTCTGTTTATGGTTTTACATCATCTACAGGACGTTCCCTGCAGTTTGGTGGTTTGTTGGTTTTTGTTTTGTTTTTTTGGGGTTTTTTTTTTTTTTAAGATTAGATTAAGATTTTTGAGATTAAGATAGTCACTGGCTCGATTCTTAGTCAGAAAATCTAGCATGAAATCAGTTCGAGATTTTTTTAGTTGGAGATTAATCTTCCTGTCATAGCACCCTTTTTAAGCCCCCAAATCATTTTTAGTGGAGATAAGGTAATTATTAGCAGTGTGCAGTCATGTGATAAGCTGAAATGAGGTGAATGTGAGGGCAAAGGCCATGGCTGACACACCTATGAATGTGTGTTTGAAATGACATAGGGCCACACAGTCACTGCAGTTTGTATTCTTATTTGGATGTAGTAAGTGCCTTTGTACTAACTCAGTAGTTATTTATAATGTATTTATACACTCTATAGAAGCACCTTCAGGGACAAGCAGAGATGCAGACACACCTGAGCTCCTCAGCGAGATGCAGCCCACCCTGCCCAGCTGTGACTTTTGTGCTGTGCACTGCCCATACGTAGCAAAAAGGATCCTTGCCCCAAGATGTGTCCAAGTTTGTACACAAGACAAAGAAAATGAATCACAGAATGTTTAGAGTTAGAAGGGATCTTAAAGATCATCCGGCTCCAACCCCCCTGCCATGGGCAGGGACACCTCCCACTAGACCAGGCTGCTCAAAGCCCCATCCAGCCTGGCCTTGAACGCTTTCAGGGATGGGGCATCCACAGCTTCTCTGGGGAAACTGTTCCAGTGTCTCACCGCCCTCACAGTAAAGAGTTTCTTCCTAATATCTATTCTAAATCTACGCTCTTTCAGTTTAAAACCTTTAGCCCTTGTCCTACCACTACACTCCCTGACAAAGAGTACTTCCCCATCTTTCCTGTAGGCCTCCTTTAAGTACTGAAAGGCAGCCATAAGGACTACCCAGAGCCTTCTCTTCTCCAGCCTGTCCTCATAGCAGAGGTGATCATCTTCATGGCCTCCTCTGGACCCATTCCAACACGTCCATGTCCTTCTTATGTTGGGGGCCCCAGAGCTGGACGCAGTAGTCCAGGTGGGGTCTCACCAGAGCAGAGTAGAGGGGCAGAATCACCTCCCTTGACCTGCTGGCCACGCTTCTTTTGATGCAGCTCACAACACTGTTGGCTTTCTGGGTCATGAGCACACCTTGCCAGCTCACGTTGAGCTTCTCTTCAACCAATATCCCAAGTCCTTCTCCTCAGGGCTGCTCTCGATCCATTCTCCGCCCAGCCTGTATTTGTGCTTGGAATTGCCCTGACCCACGTGCAGGAGGTTGCATTTGGCCTTGTTAAGGCTTGTTATGACTACAATTACCAACTGGGGCAGATATAACTTAACAAGAAAACAGTTATGATTACTGTAATAATCAGTAGTCTCAGTGCTCCAGAATTATTAGTGTTTTGCACGCGTGGCACAGAGACAAGGCTCTTGCAAGGGAAGACTGGAAGGAGCATAGTGCTGGATTTGCTGATTCTCATAGACTGCTCCTTGCTTGCACAGGGGCCAGAGAGTGAAAAGGAGAGTGTGAAAAAAGTGGACTAGTAAGTAGCAGAAGTCGGTGTCACTGGTTGAAAAGAGTGTTGTCACTCCAGGAATAGCAATGGTTCAACATTAGTAAATGTTCTCCAAGAACTGGGGTTTCAGCCCTTCATGGTGTGTTCTGGGAAGACGCTGGGAATTACAGGTCAGGGACCACAGGAGAGACCGTTTCCTCTAACTGGCCTTGAAACAATATGCAAAAGCCATCCCCAAAGCTGACATCCTCACTGGCAGTGTCTTTGGTTATGCCACAGATTAAATTGCTTGCTTAGGCCACCTCTGCTTCGTCCCAGGTCCTGAGAGTGTGGACTCCAAGCCCAGGCGGGGCTCATGGTACCAAAAGGTGTAGAAAGATAAACTGTTGTTGATCACGCTATTTTCACTCCCAGGCAGAGAAGACAAACCAACTAAAGGCTGTCATGTTTCAGGGCTGCTAGTTCAGCTTCTTTTATATCAATTCAGCTCACCGGGGATGAAGGAGCTACTGGCTTCGGGACTTGGGGACTATTCTTCTCATAGTGCTGGAGAGACTGAAGTTAAAAAAGTGATGGTATATATTCAAGAACATATATTGGTTTATGGCTGGTGTCTCATACGTGGTCGTGCCACTGGCTTCTCCTACACAGCTGCTGATACACAGCACGTGATGGGATGGAGTATTTGCACCTAATACACCTGTTTGCCAGGGACAGTTGGATTTGTGTTTCTGACTGGTCTGGAGGTCCCATCCATCTGCATTCTCCAGCCATGCTTTTCAGCCGTATCTCGCTCAGATTCATATGCAAGTTCCAGGTGGATTAATCACATTTGTTTAATTCACTTAACTGAAGTCTGCTGTTCCCTCATGTTTCCCTGGGTCTACTGACACTAGGGGACTGGAGAATTTAAGAAATGCAGCCGATGTGCATCCTCTACCCCTACCCATGCTCTGTTTCATCTCTGCCTTTCCTGGATTGCAGTGGCTCATCTTTGATGGAAGTGCAGAGGATTTAGGAAGTAGAGAATCATGTAACGTGATTCTTCCTTTTCTGGGCGACCGTGAGCTGATGAGCATTTCATGGCAGCTGTGGCTGCATGTTGGGAGATGTATGGGCTAAATCCTATGCACAAATCTCAAGGTGGGCTGTGATCCTTCTGATGGCAAGTCCTCAGCTCATGTACGTTGTTTATGTTGTTGATTTATGCAGTTGAGACTGCGGTTGGCTTTGTTTCTGGCAACTCTGGAAAGCAAAGCCTGTTTTCATGTGTCTGGATCCCATATGGGGTGGTGCTGCGTGCTGGCGGTGTGGGCAGTATGTGCACAGGTGCTGGATCACACCTGCCTGTCTCGCTCCCGCAGGCAGCAACCCGCATCTTCGCAGCAAGCAGGTCTTGTTGCGAGGTGTCTGTTGTAACTGGGGAGGAAACCTACAGTGAGGAGAGATGGGCCAGAAGGGCTGGCAAGGGAAGGCAGTGGATTGATTTTGTAATTTCAATGGCCAAAACTTGTTACAGTGGAATGACACTGATAATTGGGGTATGGAAGGTCAATGGTTGAACTTTGTTAATTTATCAGTGATTAGGGGAGTGGGAGCGAGCAAGGAAAATGAAAATCCAGTTCATCAGAAGTAGGACTTTAATTAAAAATGTTTGTGTTGCAGCAGCAGCGAGAACCTAGTTACAGTCTGTGATCTCACTGAGCTTAAAGCTGTTCAAACTCAGAATAACAAACAGGTCTTTGCTCCAAAGACCTTACCATTTCAGTGTAATAGAGGAATTAAAGGTGCATCCAGAGGAAGAGGTGTGAAACAAGAACCACTGGCAGTACTCCCGGTTTGCCCTCAGTATAAGCTGTTAATAATCTTGTATATGCCACAGGAATGGATAATTTGAAGAAAGGCTATTAGAAAAGTCAGCAAGGTGGCTTCATGCATCTTTGCATCTTCCAGCTTGTGCCAGAGCAACTAATGCACTTGGGGTGTGTGCAATAAAAATCTGACACATGATCAGTAAGACCTGGCACAGATCTGGGAGAAATTGCTATTCCCAGAAAAAGTCAAGAGAATGCGCAGGAGGAGCCATGACTCAGAGGTACGTTTCTCAGTCAAGGTGGTCTCCTACCATTTGGGCCGTGCTCCAGCATCAGCGCTGAAGCTCAGCCCTTAATGGCAAAGCTTTCCTAAGGACAGGGTGCTCTGCTTTGCAAAACGTAGTGGGGCACCTCTGCTCAGCGTCTGCTCCTCAGTCTTAGCTATGAAAGACGAGGAGATCCTGGATGACCCTTGCTTGCTTCAATAGCGTGCAAATTAGCGCTTTCTGCTGTAAGATGTTTGTTGTGTCTCAGGGGAAAAAAAAAAAACCAAAAAAACCCAGTATCTCTCTCGATTCAGCTGCAGATGGTTTTTCCAGAAGGATCCTTGTCTAGTCTGTTAACGCATTGGAGGTTATCATTGACACCATGAATGGAAGGAAAAATGATTTAGCAGCTCTGAATAGCACGTTGAAGGGGTCTCAGAAGAAACAGTGGTGTTTCCATGTATCATAAGCTGAGCTGGGAGTTGGCTGGATCTTCTGGTGAAGATGAAGTGAACTAAGAAATGAACTTGCTGTGGAGGCCTGTACTGCATAAGTGCCAAAAACATGTTTCTGGCAAAGCCATAAGATATTCTGCCTGTCAGCATCTGTCAGTGGTGTGTCCTTTGGCTTTGCAGTCTGACTGCCACAGGGAGGAGCGGAGGTTGGGGATCAGAATTATCAGTGTGCAACTGATTTTAGAAATGCCAATATGGCACATCACTGCTTACAAGTTTATTTAAATCTCTGGCTAGAAAATTGCTGGTTGTGGAGGAATGAATAAAGAGAACTTGTTCTGGAGACAACAGTTGAAAAAGTGAGCTGGATAAAAAGTCTGTTGGATTTCCATCATTTCTTGTAGTAGTTAGCTATTAAAAAACCCTAAACAACTTGCTCCAAAAAAAACTCAAAAGACTTCCAAGGTACAGAAAGCTTTTATGCCACACTTCTGACTTGGCAAACTGAAAAGGTACCAGGAGAACCTGCTCAGTGTATCTACATATGGCTTTAACTTGGAAGTGTAACCATTTTGAATCACAGAATCATAGAATCGCTGAGGTTGGAAGGGACCTTTCAGATCGAGTCCAACCATCAACCTAACTCTGACAAAAACCATCACTAAACCGTATCTCTAAGCACCATGTCTAGCCATCTTTTAAATGTCACCATTGATTTCACAAATCACGCTGTTGGTGCTGAACAATGTGGCTGGGTAACACACATATTACAAAAAAGAAAAATATTTTTTTTTTCATTTTGGTGTGTTAAGGCAGTGCCATTAAAACAGCCATTATCCTCCACTACTAAACACAATGTAGGTAAAAGTTTCCAGGACTATAGTACAACGCTAATATCACACAATCACAGAATGGTAGGGGTTGGAAGGGACCTCTGGAGATCATCTAGTCCAACCCCCCTGCCAGAGCAGGGCCACCCAGAGCAGGTTGCACAGGAACGCGTCCAGGTGGGTTTGGAATGTCTCCAGAGACGGAGACTCCCACCACCTCTCTGGGCAGCCTGTTCCAGTGCTCTGCCACCCTCAAAGTAAGGAAGTTCCTCCTCATGTTGAGATGGAACTTCTTATGTTCAAGTTTGTGCCCGTTACCTCTTGTCCTGTCGCCGGGCACCACTGAAAGAGCCTGGCCCCATCCTCCTGACAGCCACCCTTTAAGTATTTATAAGCGTTGATAAGATCCCCCCTCAGTCTTCCTTTTTCCAGACTGCAAAGACACAAATCCCTCAGCCTTTCTTCATAAGAGAGGTGTTCCAATCCCCCAATCATCTTGGTAGCCCTGGATCACCATGGATCGTAACTATCAAACTTATTTACTGGTGTGCAATGAAGTTGTACAGGCACTGCCAGTGACAGAAACAGGGACACCCCTGTAAACTCACAGACCTGCAAGGCACAGGCTCAGCCCTGTCCATCTCAGACGGGAGAAGGGTTTGCAGGTTGTCATCTCCCCTTAGACGCATCTTTTAATCACCTCCAGCTATTCATATGACCTTATTCTGGTCACCTCTTGGGCCCCTTTCTGACTGTGGTGTGGATGCAGGAGATACGATGGTTGAGCCAAAGCAGGGGCATGGTCGCCCTGAGCAGTGCCGCAGCCATGGACCACCTCGCTGTGGCTCCTGTGCCTGCAACCCCACCTGCCCTCCACGGGCCTCTGCTGCAGCCCCGGGTACTGCTTCCTCACGAGCTTCTTCTGTTTGACAGGACGGTTAATTTAATGACATTGTTGCCATGGCATGAAGAGCTGAACGGGTGGTTATGTGAACAGTGAGGATTTGCTAGCTGTTTCCACTGTAGGGGATATAAGCCTCCAATGCAAAGTATATTTTACCTGGAATTTTTATTTTCTGCTTAAAGTTGTCAGTGCTTTTTCACACATATTGTTTTCTATAAATTGATTTTTTCTGGATATAAAGTGTTCTGGGCATGACGTGTTTTCTTTGGGGGGGATCTTTCCTTGTTGTTGTAGACGGCATAAATCCTTTGATATATGAGCACCTAAATTCAGTGTAAGGTAGAATATTGTTAGCAAAAGAGGTTGATAATCCAAATTTGCTAGACTACCTGGGGAACAGCAGTGAGTAAAAAATGTGGCTACCAGAAAGAGGGAGAGGAGAGCGTGTAATGGAGCACGTGTCCTTCACTGTTGTGAACTGAGCGATTACTAGGCAGGTAGAGGCTGGAAACAATTGACTGTAATTGGCCTGTTGGGATTTTAATAAAACCTTTAAAGCAATTAAAATGCTTTTATTGAAAACAGGTTTGGGCATCTTTTCTGAGGAGGTCCTGACTGTAAGTGCTGTTTTAAATGCTAATTACGGTTTTGTGAAAATTCCCTTCGCAGCAAGCGATATCGGTGTGGTGTCTCTGCAGCCTGGGCTGGATCCGCATCAGAGGGGAGATCTGGTGGAGTCAGCCCCGTGCCTGTGAGACGGCTGCCCTTTGCAGCACGCGGTTCCTCTGGGGTTTCTTCTTGTTCATGCCCATGCCCACGTCCATGTCCACGTCCATGTTCTTCTTGAAATTCGGACAGCTCAGGAACGATGTGTAAACCCCTCCTGCAGACTCCTTGAGGTACCTACAGCATTCAGAGATGCAAGGGATCTGTGGGTATGCTGTGTCATGTGAGGGAGGACTATTTATAGCCAGGAAAGCTGAAAAGGTAGGTATTGAAAATAAGCAGATTATATAAAGATCAGTCAAATATTCCAGTTTTCCTCTGTGTTATAAAACCAGCCTTTGTTAAAATAGAAAAACATGGTCTTTAAAATATATCCGTATTGTGCTGGTGTTGTCTGTATTTTAGAATTTGGAGAAAGCACAGGGATTAGTTTCATAACGCAACAAATTAGTTTCATAGCTGTTGTTGCCAGCAGCGATTTAGGAGTTAAAAGTTGCAAAGCCATTTCCAAACAAATCTTTCTTTTGTATGTGCTCCTAATTAGAAAAAATAAAAAATAAAAATTAAAAATCCCTTTAGACCTATAGCGTCTCTATTTTATCACCATTAGGCATACGCATGTTCAAAGAAATTTCAACACATTTGTTTATTGAATTTTGAATTACAGTTGACCTGTCTATCTCTTAAAAAATGTCTTTTAGTGGTGCTGACTCCCAGTTTTAGTACAGATCCCCAGGTACTTGCAGTGTTTCTTGCAGTCCGAACCACAAGAGCCCTTTTGTGATAATTATAGCAGCTTTTTACATATATGCTAATCTTCTTTATTTATTCTTTTTGCCTTTGGAAGGTTTACATTTCCAAGCAGTCACAGAGACGTATGTATAAGCTTTCTAAGACACAAAACTGGGAAAACAGCTCTCTCAATTTTTATTATTTTTTTTTTTTTTAAAGAAACTCTGATAAAAAAGAAATCATAATCTTCTCATTTCTCCTGGGGACTCAGTTCTGGTTTTGCCTGTGAAGGGCTGCTGCTATTGTATCTTTCCAGAAGAGCAAAAATGCAGGAGTTTTCTGAAACAGAACGGGTTCATAGTCTAAAAAAAATGGTGTGGGTGAGATGATGAGGGCAGAAGGAGAAATAGCTGATGGAGTTAAGTGGAAAAAGTGACAAGTCTGTTCAGTAGATATTGTGTGAGACAATATCCCATTTACTTGTGTGACACTGCAGGAGCACCTGGCAAGTGTCCTGGCGAGCGAGGGCTGCATTGGGCTGCACCTTGTACAGCCACGGGGTAAAACTGGATCCTTCCCTCACGCCCTCAGAAAGCTCTGCCTTCATTTGGACATCAGGAGAGACTTTATAGCTCTCAGACTCCCTTGGCAAGTTAATGACAAAGATATTGGGATGAAGGAGATTTTAATTTGTTTCTCTGAAAAGAAGCAGCCAGCAATGTAAGAATCCAGGACAGGAAGGAAATCTTTGCAGGGATTGAGTTCTGTCCTCTTCCATCTGAGGAAGGAACATAACGTGATCTTTTCCTTAAATGAATAAAGTCTTTGTGAAAGCTAATTAGAGGCTGTCCGTACCGGACTCAGAACAGGACTGCAGTGCAGTACTGGACTGGCACTAGTTTTGAATGATGAGCTCAGGTGTCGGTAGCAGCTGAGAATGGAGCTCTACAGGGGCCATGAAGGAGGCTGAGAAGGAAGCAAAAAGAAGCAAAAAGGCTGAAATACTCAGCAAATTAACCTGAACTGAGGTCCATGCTTCTGTAGCTGGGCAGTTCCCAAGAGCGAACAGTGTACAGAGAGCCTGGGCACAACTGCACATCACTGCCGGGTACACGGATCCCGCTGGTTTGCTCCCACGGCTGCTATTTGAAGGCTGTTCAAGGCTTTTGCTATTTTAGTGTCTCAAAACCTTTCAGTTCCATATCTATATTTATGCACAGTCTGTGTATATTCATTTCTGTCTTTTGCCAATGCTGGTTTGCAGTTCAAACAGCTCTTCTGCTTCCCCCATTCCTCACTTTCCCAGCATAATTAAAGGGAGCAGTCATCTTCTATCTTAACAGCTTACTGAAAAGATAACATTTGTGGATCTAAGAGGAAAAGACCCAAAATCCAACCTTGTGACTTTCTTTGGACCTCTCTGCAATTTTTGCCACCTTGTTCTATAATATATGAGCCAAAAGTTAACTCACATAGGCTCTTCCTGTCTTTTGATTTATTGACAGCAGTGTTTTTAAGTCCTCGATGAGGACCAGGCTTCTAATTTTCCCAGGCACTGCATAAGCACACAGCATAAGAACTCTCCTCCCACCTGCCCAATTTATGATTCTAACAAATGAGAGAGAAAACAGAAATATGGGGCATGAAAGACCTTGTTAATGGATGTACTTGCTCCTCTTAAAGGTTTCTTGAAAATGGTTAGTTAAATTTAAACTTGGGTTCTTTTTTTTTTCCCCATATGATTTATTATAGGAAAAGTAATATAGGCAGGAAGAGTGCCTAAAAATATACAGATTGCTTTTTTTCCTTACTTTATACCTTAGGATATTGCAAATGTCAAAGCTAATCTTTGCTCCTCTGGAGGAGGCTCTGGCATGTGTTGGAGCCCAACTGCCGGAAACTCCATCCAGCTCTGTTAACCAAGTTCTGGGAAGCAGAGCCAGTGGCAATAAAGTGACACCTCACCTGCATCTCCAGTAAAGCCTATAGGTCTTGGTTCACCTGCTTTACAAAAGCAGACTACGACGTTCATTACCTACCTCTCCCTTGAGGTGGTGGCAGTGAGTGCCTCTCTGATTAGCAGTTCCCTATGAACTCCGTATGAATTCCTGTAGTTTCCCCTACGAATTCCCATAATTTCCATTATGAGCACCTTCAAACTGTTTGAAGATGCTCCAGGTATAATTCTGGTGATGTTTTGCTCTTTGCTTAATGAATTTCTTTTAACGTCTCCTCTTTAGATACTTCTATCTTTGATTCATAGAATCATAGAATCATAGAATGTGTTGGGTTGGAAGGGACCTCTAAAGGCCATCTAGTCCAACCCCCCCTGCAGTAAGCGGGGACATCTTCAACTAGATCAGGTTGCTCAGAGCCTCATCAAGCCTGGCCTTGAATGTCTGCAGCGATGGAGCCTCCACCACCTCTCTGGGCAACCTGTTCCGGTGTCTCACCACCCTGATTCCATCCTTTCCATTTTACTTAGAACAGATTATTATTTCCTTTAAGTGATAACCTTAATGGAACAAGTTCACTTTTTTAAAAATTTAACTTCCCATCTGAAGGATTCAATGGATGGTGTTGTTCAGTGAAGCTAAGCCCCAGCTTTAGGAAGGGATCAGTCAAACAGATTATCTTTGTACAGATGTCAGATTTATAGTCTGCCTTTACCGTAAACTGCGGAATTAATCCCAGACATGGGGTAAGGTGTGACTGAGATTCACTGATGATTCATGGCCAGAGCAATCCATGTTTGTAACCGTGCTGCTCTGTCAGCAGCAGCAAAGTTGCTGTATGTTTGTGACAAGGCCGGGCACTGATTTTACGGCATTAATTTCAGACAGTGGAAATGCATTAATTCTTCTTTTTATCACAAGGCAGTTGCAGAGGTGGGGAAGATGCATAAATCATTTTGCAGGAGTGCTGAAGACTCCCATCAAAGATTTAACAAGAGAAGCGCGACAGGTGATGAGCACAGTGCACAAAGGGGAAGCATCTGACGCTGCCACGTACAGCTTTTGTTTTTAAAGCTGTGCAGATAAATGATGACAAAGAGATCAGATAAAAATGACTGTGATTGACTAGCCCCTTTGTCTTAAGTTTGGGGCCAATGATTTGATGGAGAAAGAGGCGGAAGAAACCCCAAGTAACTCATAGGCATCCAGGATATTTTAATCCTTTTTTTTTTTTTTTAATAGCTTCTAAAATTTCATTAGAATCCAGTGAATGATTATCCTGTGTTATTAACTAGCTTCACTAGACGTCATGTGGAGTTTAGGAACATTAAAAAGCCACTGTAGTGAGGTAAGGCTGAGAAAAACATGTGAAAAATAACCTTTTCTCTCCTCTGGAGTTGAGTTTTATTAAACCAGCTTGGAGGGTAATTTTTCCACTTTGGAAGGAAATGGACTTTTGGAGGAAAGCTGTGTGGTTTTTTTTTACCTTTTTATAGCACTTTCTTGAACTCCTCCAAATCTTTTAATGTTCTGAACACCAGGAGTAGATGTATTCTAGAGAATACAGACAGTCTTCCCTATACTCAGTATGATCTCAAAATGTAAGATTGGGTGGGAGCTTAGGTGGGTATCTACTCCACCCCCAAACCAGAAACTAACGCACATCAACATATCTGTGTCATTTCTGAAAAGTATTTGTCCAACCTATTCTTAAAAATCTGAAATCATGTTAAGTGAATAACGCCTTAGACCACCTACCTCCATTTCATTACCTTTCCTGTTGGAAAGTTTTCCTCCATGTCTATTTGAAACCCATTTCTTCTTAACTCATCTCTATATATTCTCACTTTTGTTTGGTATCCTTCTTCTTATAAATCACACATCCTTTGCTCCTTTTTATTACTGCATCAAGAGCTCATGTTGTGATGATAATCCATGAAGAATTTCCATTGGAATCACCTTATTTGGGTTCACGGTTGGTTTTGTAGCTGTGGCAGTTGATGTGTTTTGTCGTAGTGAATTGTTCTCCTTACTTTCTACATACTGATCTGTGTATCACTGCAGACTTTACTGCTAAAGGCAGTCTATCAATGACTGATAAACACAGTGCTAGACCAAGAACCAGATATTGGGAGCTTCTAAAAAAATACCTCCCATTAACATCTATCTTTTGAGATCTGCCAGTAAGCCAATTGTAACCCATTTATTGTATGTTACTGCAAGTTTTTAAAGTCAAAATGCTGTATGGTACTAAGTCACATGCTTTTAAATACAAGCACTATAATTAATCGATCAATTGTTCTTTAATCCAAAAAAGGGATAGTTTGAAAAATGCACTTGCCATGAGATTATGCTGAAAGGTTTAATTACATTTTTTCTTCATTTCTTTTTTTGTTGATATAGTCCAGAAATCAGCATTATGTAAATAACCCAGTATCAGCATCAAAATGGTTGGTTTGCAATTCCCTTCCCCATCCCTTTTATACTTTTCAATATTCAAATGATGTTGGTAGTCCTGCAGTCATTTGAAATTTTCTTTGTTTCCCAAGATTTTTGGAATTAACTTTACTGAGAGTTCCTCATCCCTTAAAGGCTCTTGGTGCAAGATATGTGTCTGTTGTTTTTAAAAAATGTTTAATTTTAGCAAATGCTACCTCACATTCCCTTTTCATCACAGATGGCAATCTTTCTGTTCCACCCGCGTTATAAAATTCCTGCTCAGTTTGATATATAGGCAAAAATATCCATCCTTTGAAAATTTCTACTTTTTCTACTTGCCTGAGAACAGTTCTGCTGTGTGCCTCTAGCAATAACTCACAGTGAAAAATATGCTATAATTATTTCTAGCTGTATTGGTCATTTCATTGTTCCCTTCATTTTCCCATTACCAGTCATGTGTTTTGTAATTTAGATTAATTGCCATTTCCTTTCCATTTTCTTCCTGACTCTACAAATTTGAAAGAAATTAATGCCTTACTGTCACTTCCAGATCCCCTTTCAATATTTAAGGAGATTTTTTTATTTTTTTTCCAGCAGAGCACTGCCGTGGCTGGGAGACTCTGGCTTTTGGAGCCTCCAATAGGAAATTTGAGAACAATTCATTCTACAGTCTTCTCTTAGGATTTTTTGCTTTAAATTTATGTTCCTGCCAGTGACGCTGACAATCTCACTAGGTTTGCAAAAATCAGCCATTTCAAAATTCTTATGCTACTGGTCATTGGTGTGTTCTGTTTTCACACAATAAATGTAGTCAGATCACCATCATAATCATCAGTATCTAAGCAACCGCTCATTTTTAGGTCATCAATTGATTTTTCTTTGTCCATCAAAATGAGGTCTAGTATTAAGTTCTACTATGCTAGGTGGAAGATTTCCTCTTTCAAGAAATTACTTGGTTTTTTTTTTTTTTTTTTTTTTTTAATATCTGGGGAAGTTTTATTACTGATTGCACTCACCCAAAAAAGGGATCTCAAGTGAGGTCACCTATAACAACTATGATGCCTATGGATCAGGTCATTTAATTCTCCAGTGAGATTTAGAAATTGATAACAGGTAGTACCCAGTTCTCCTTCGTCATGTGGAAGTATGAGCCAAAGGGGTGAAGTGTCTTGTTTGTTATCACTCAGTGAGCTGGTGGCAGATTTAGGAGAGCTTATTCCTGCCCTGTTACTGTGCTACAGCTGGGAAATACCAGAGCACTGAAGCCAGAGGTTGTGGGTGCCTCTGGCTTCAGTGTATAACGCTCAGACATGTCCCTGGTTGGGACTCACAGGCTGGAAGACTTTACCCCAGGTTACAAAGGATTTCAGGTCCCTATTTCTCATTCCAGCACATAGCTGTTTAGCTCTTTCTTGGTGCCCGGAAGGGAGAGGAAATCCTGAGAAAGTGAACCCCATAAGCTTCCAATCTGAAAGTCTTTTCATCCTTCTGAACACCAAATACCTCTTTTCAGGCAGCACAGAAGTATTGTGGTGGCGCTTGTTTTCTTTGCAGAGTGCTTCTGCAGAAGCAAATTAAAGCTGCTGCAGGCTCTTGAGGGTCTGCTGAGCTATTTCACTCTCAGTAGCTTGGGTGACTCTTCACAATTGATGCAATTTCTCATATGTTAGGTAAATATTCACCTAGGATGTCATTTAGAAGACACTCTTCCTTGTAAGGCAACAACAAGCCACCAAAGTATTATACACCAAGAGCTTTGGAGGCCTGAAGTCCAAAGAGACGAGACTATATCCATAGTAAAAGCTGGCACATAGAATCACAGAATCATTTAGGTTGGAAAAGACCCTTGGGATCATCGAGTCCAACTATCAACCCCACTCTACAAAGTTCTCCCCTACACCATATCCCTTAACACCACACCTAAACGGGTCTCAAACACATTCAGGGATGTGACTCCACCACCTCCCTGGGCAGCCTATTCCAGTGTCTGACCACGCTTTCTGGGAAGAATTTTTTCCTAATGTCCAGCCTAAACCTACCCTGCTGCAGCTTGAGGCCGTTCCCTCTTGTTCTATCGCTAATTACCTGTGAGAAGAGACCAGCACCAACCTCTCTACAATGTCCTTTCAAGTAGTTGCGGAGAGTGATGAGGTCTCCCCTCAGCCTCCTCTTCCTCAGACTAAACAGTCCCAGCTCCTTCAACAGCTCCTCATGACACAAGATAAAGCTCCAGAGCTGGTTTCTGATACATCTTGAGACTGTGTTTGAGGAAAACAGGAAAGATGGATCCCCAGACTTTGTTTCAGGTTGATGGCATCAGGAGCACCTCCAGGGAGAGACATTGACACCTCAAAGGAGCAACTCATCATGTGCATGAAATTCTGGGTTGAATTATGCTGCCGAAGCATCAGCCTCTCTGTTGGCAACCAAGGCACCCTGGCTGGTTTACTTGTGCAACCCTTTTGCTTTTGGGGGCTGCAGCTTAGTGTCTGATGCATCCCAATCTATAGATCATGAGATGCCCAAGGTCACACAGAAATCCACCGCAGAGCTGCTAGCTAAACCTGTGTCTCTTGGTCCAGATTAACACAATATAAGCCTGGAGTCTCTCATCTCTTGTATGCCTTTTTCTTTGCCCCGTCTGTGGTACCTGGCTCATACAATTGTATTTGTGCGTGTACTTGAATAAGCCACTCTGTCTTATCCTTGGCACGCTGGGGATGGAGAAATAGTTCTGCTCCTGAAACTCCAAATGAATATTTAAACACACAGGTTTTTTTTATTAGATGCTAATTAATATTATGGATAAGGGATTCTAGGGGATTTTGGGAGGGGAATGGTTTTAAATAGGCAAATTATATCATTTAGAAGTACATTTACTACACATAATAATGGATAGCATTCTTATGGTGCTTTGCAACTTCAAAGTGCTTTGCAACTATTAATTAATTAACATGCATGCTCTTTTGGAGGTAGGAAACTAATTATTAACAGCCCCGTCTTGCACACAGGGAACTGAATGATAAACATTCATGTTATTTAAACAATTTAGCCATTGTATTGCATGCTTAATTTGTCTCTGCAAGTACCACTTCTTCATACATAATGTGGATTAATGCATATGCAAATGAATAAATTAAATAGCTGCATTCATACAGTGCATGGTGATCGGCATGCATAATTATATGCCCAGTGCCTCATATCTCAGGACTCCCTTAAAATGACAATCACTCATCCTTCCTTGTGTTCCCTGAAAGCCATTTGAGATTGATATTTGTCCCCAAATGGGAGATGAAAGATGACATGAGCCAAGAGGTGTCCGGGGAAGTGGTCCCTGATCTGGTAGGTTCTGGAGCGAATCCTGTAACAGCGGTGGGGAAACAAGCTTAGACTGTCTGAAGCTAGCGCTGCACAGAGTTATATACACTCTTGTACCAAAAAATCCCAACACAGTCCCAACGAAGACAAAGAGAGAAAGATCAGTGAAAAATTCAGCCTCATTTTGTTGGTGGCAGACCAGAGACACAGTGGCTCAGTCAATGTGCTGTACCTGAGCTCCTATCACCTGCACCTTGTGCTCCTGTTTCTGTAGGCAGCCTAAGCCAACCCTTATGTTAGCCTGTGTCCAAATCCAAGCAACCTTGTGGCAGACAAATCTCAGGGTAATTTCAGGGAGCCCTTGTCTCTCCCAAACATCAGTCAGGGGACGATGCTATAAAGCTGGATGGGACAGATGATTTTGCCAGAACAGTAGCTGAGCACCAGATTTGTGTCCCAGCCAGGAAACCATGCTCCTGTGGATCACTTGAGGAGGGTGCACTTATATTTCATCCTCCAGGAATACCAGGTGTGGACAGGCAACAAACTCAGAGAGTTCCTCAAGGGTCAGTTGGTGACATGGACAGTGGGATTGACTGCACCCTCAGGAATTTTGCCAGTGACACCAAGCTGTGTGGTACGCTTGACATGCTGGAGGGAAGGGATGCCATCCAGAGGGACCTGGACAGGCTGGAGAGGTGGGCCTGTGCGAACCTCATGAAGTTCAACAAGGCCAAGTGCAAGGTCCAGGCTGGATGGGGCTTTGAGCAACCTGGTCTAGTGGGAGGTGTCCCTGCCCGTGGCAGGGGGCTTGGAACTAGATGATCTTTAAGGTCCCTTCCAACTCTAACCATTCTATGATTCAGGTTGCCATTGCAGAGAAGCACTGGCAAAGCTGGAAAAATGAAGTGACCTGCTCAGGGTCCAGCACTTACACACTTTCACATGTTATTTAAGGTGGATACCTAATTTTCCCTCCAAACAGCTGTCCATTGGGGGTTTGAGGTGCTGGTGATGGGAGGCAATTTGCATCACAGGAGCAGAAGGCAACGTGTATAACTTGTGATGAACTTCCCACCTCTCCGTGACGAGAAGAGAAGCTGCCCTGTGAGATTTAGGACTCACTGAACAGAACAGAAAGGACATAAGGAAAGCTGAGGAAAGCACCCTTGGGAGGGCATGAAAGGAGTGTGACAGCTGAGGGAGGAAAAGCAACTGCTAAATAAGCAGAAGCGTTACCAGGCTCAGAGACTTGGAGAGCTTAAAAAAGGCAATGGGAATGAAGCACCTGGGAGTGTGCGAGAGCCTGTGGGATCTTAACAGAAGTGAGTCTGTGCAGGCCCTCCTCAGGCTCCCAGGACATCCAGTCTGTGGGCTGGTGAGAAATCACCAACACGTTCTTCTGATCTCTGCATGGCTGTGTGTGTTCCCGTAAGGCTTTCTGTGCTGGAAGGTGGACTGTCCTTATCTCAGTTCCTGACTGTTTGACTAACAGTTTGCTTCAATTTTTCTATTTGCCAGTAATCCCACTTCCTTCCTCATGGTCTTTTCTAACTCAGCATTGCTCCTTCACCCTTTGGGCTCCCCTTTGCCTTCCCGTCAATGCCCACTCTCTTTCTGTTTAACCCGTGATTAGACAATTCACAACACTTCAATGACAGCTATCCTTGCAGCTCTCCTGCTATCTGCTCTCACTGCCCTGTATTTTTCTGCCTCTTCTGATGTTCTCAACCCAATCTGGTGTACATTGCCCTGTCCTCTATTTATACAGCTCCTGGCACACTTGTTTCTTATCTGAGCTGATGTCTCTAGGCATTGCCTTCATACTATTAACAGTAACAACCACATAGCTTTTTAATTTCTTGATGCGTTTTTAAGAAAACCAATGTTTAGCTCTTAATCCTGGTGTAGACGGTGTGTTCTTATCAATAATTGGCCTATTAAGTTAAGGGTGCAGCTGAGTAAATTTCACGCTTATAAAAATGTTTGAGGAGGCAATGCATTAAGCTGACTGCAGAACGGTATTTATGTAGTTCCAGGAGAGTAAATAAAGCCTATTCGGTGGCCATCATTATAGCATTATTTTCTCTCCCTCCTTCCTGCGCTCTCAATTTGATGCAAAAGCTGAACCTCATGCACAGAGTCGTGCCTCCTAGAGGGTATTTAATTTCTTCAGCTGCCCCTGAAATGAACGGCACTGGGGACATTCCCTGCCCTCCAAGACCAAGCTCCAATTCCCAAAGTATAAGCCTGAAAGTTTATGAGCCTGTTTCTAATGTTCATTCCCATCGCAACTGGTGATGTTCAGCGCAGGGCTGATATTAACTTTGCCTGTCCAACCCCTTTCGTGGATTGCACATATTATCTGATTCATAAATTAATATATATACCATGTAGGGGAGTGTTTTTGAATGCTGGGTAAAGTTGAGATTCCACATTTTTTTTCTTTTAACGTTTATACTTGGAACAGCTTTTCTGATTTTACTTTCCTTATCTTGTAACTTATTTACAAAACAGTCTTCTACGGGAAATAATTATTTTGAAGTCATTAAAAAGACAGTTACAGCCCTCAGTAACCCCTAGGGCAAGTCTATATGTTTGTTGATATTAATGTTTGAATGCCAGCTCTGTAAAGCACTCAATTTGTGCTTTGCTTTCTTTCAGTTTTAACAGCTTAAGGTGCATGTGTGGACCTCTTCAAAACTTATAGTTAGCGTCATGGTTTAGACTGGGCTGGGCACTAAATGAATGACAAATGCTCTGTTTAACCTCTCTCCCTTCCCAGAGGAAGCACTGTTTAAGATTTACATGCCTGTCATCAATGTCTTCTAGGTATGGGTCTCCAAAAAGTAGACCCAGGCAAAAAGTGAGCAAGAGGTGGTTACCAAGAAAAAGAAATTTTTCTATCTGTTTAAAAAAAAAACAAACCCAACTTTTATTATTTAGGTCTTCATCTGTCGTGATGCTCAAAATAAGATGGTATAGGCAGAGATGAAAGCATACGCTTGTACTAAAATTCAGTAATGGCACTCCATAGTGTAATTATAAGAGACTGACACTGAGCTGTGGAGGGTTTGTGGAGCTAATAGGACCCTGGCAGTGGCTGGAACTTTGGAATGACCCTTTGCAATTTCCCAATGGAAATTAATAACTTCCTACCTTATACCAAAACAGTTGCTCAATTTAGTTTTTACCGAGTACCAAACTGCACACATACCATTTGCTTGGACAAATAAACTGAAATTAGGTTATTGTGTCACGTAAGGTGCTTGTAAAAGAGTATGTGGAGCCTGAGGAAAAATAAGAGTCAATCAATACCTCTGGAAAGAGGAAGACAGCTGGAAGGAGAGTGAGTCCACATAAATAGCCAACAAAACAGATAAATACATGACAGCACAAGCAACGTCTCTGCTGTAGATTAAATACACTTGATTTTATGGCCCCAGCGTTTCCCAGCCTAGCACATCCTTTTATGAGGATTCCCTTTGCCTGCACCTGGAATACTGTGTTCAGTTTTGGGCCCCTCATTACAGAAAAGACATTGAGATGCTGGAGCGGGTCCAGAGAATGTCAACGAAGCTGGTGAGGGGTCTGGAGAACAAGTCTTATGAGGAGCGGCTGAGGGAGCTGGGGTTGTCCAGCCTGAAGAAAAGGAGGCTGAGGGGAGACCTTATTGCTCTCTACAACTACCTGAAAGGAGGGTGTAGCCAGGTGGGGGTTGGTCTCTTCTCCTGAGTAACAAGTGATAGGACAAAAGGAAATGGCCTCAAGTTGCACCAGGGGAGGTTTAGGATGGATATTAGGAAAAATTTCTTCACAGAAAGGGATGTCAAGCATTGGAACAGGCTGCCCAGGGAAGTGGTTGAGTCACCATCCCTGGAGGTATTTCAAAGATGGGTAGACGTGGTGCTGAGGGACATGGTTCACTGGTCGTTTTGGCAATGTTAGATTGATGGTTGGACTTGGTGATCTGAAAGGTCCCTTCCAACCTAGACAATTCTATGATTCTATGATTATACCACGTTGCACCAAAAGTGCAGCAATGATACTAACTGGCTTAAAACTTTTTGGCTTCCATTCGTACCCAAATGTTGTTTTCCTTTGCATTTTTTTTTGCTTGAAGTTTTGCTCCTGTCTTTCCACAGCTAGTATGTCATCTCCACCAGTAAGTGGAGAAGTACCGTGCTGCAGTAAAACTAGAATAGAAGTGGGGAGTGAGGCCCTTGTACACAGGAACAGGAAAAGTCATGTCAACACAGTTTGAACTGAAGGAAAGGTCTATGTATTTATGGTGTGAGTGATTAACTGCTAGGACAGATTAATTGAGAAGGTGCATCCAAATGCTGTCTGCCAGCAAGTCTTTTCAACGCAAATAGCTCCCTTTCTATTTTGCTTAACCAAAAATAACTGAATGGATTCCAGAAAAAATGTGTGTTATTTTCTGCATTATGCCATGAAATCAGGGCAGATGATCCTAATCGTCCCTCAGAGATTTTCCTGCGCTCCCCCCATTAGGATCAATTAGTCTGACCTCCCACGTCGCGTGGATCAGGGATTTCACTGTGGAGATTTTCCAGCATCAACCCAGTCCCTTCTGATCTCCAAATCGATGCCTCTGACTCTCCCAGGCTGACACATGGAGACAGTTGGTGCTTGGAACAGAGTAATCCAGATCTCCCCACTCCCACACCCCTGCTGTGGTGCCGCATTCGCCGTCCCTCATATAGAGCAGAGCTATAGGCAGCAGAGCGAACGCACAGATCCGCGCTTCTGGCTCCAGGGAGCTGGTGGTTCCTCTTTGGCTGCACGGGCTTATAAAAGCCAGGGCGAATTTTTCACAATGAATAATTTAAAGTGAGCCTTTTTGACCTCATTTTCTACATGCATCTCCTAGCAGAAAGTTGAAGCTGAAGTCATTTGTCATGGCTGAGCGTAAATCCAAGGGGAGCAGATGGGGGTTTCCCTGCCGTGTAGCTCTGCAGACACTCTATGCATGAAAATGGATTGCCTGGGACAAGGCAGGCAAAACCGCCACCAAGGAAAAAGATAGCTGCAGCTACATTTTTCAAAATCAACCCCCCCAGTTTACTGGTGGGGCTTTGTTCTCCTGTGAACCTAGTCTAGGTTTGAGGTGGCTAGGAGGCAATGTCTTCATCAATTAATTCAACCTGTTTATTTACTTTTTTTTTTTTGCTTTGAATGTTTATTGCTGTCCATTAAACTGTTTTTCTTTCTGGGATCTGCTGGCAGTAGCTTTGCAGCACACCATGGAAAGGGCTGAGGACACTGCCCAGGTTTTTATTAACCAGCTGGTACTTATCATTCCCTCCATATTTACATCACTAAAAGATGCTGAAGAGACCTGGGTGGTTTTTAAGAGGGCAGAGGCTGCAGTGCCACATGCAGAATTGCTGGCCACGTTTGAATGCTGTGTTAGAAACAGGACCAAGGTGAAGAACATCTTTCTTCTGCCGTCATGTGTTCTTTGTGACCTTCAAAAGTCACTTCTTTGACTCTGAACTTAGTCATTTGTGAAAAGGGTGAAATGCAGCTGGTCTGGCTGGAGGTGTCTGGGGCTTAGTACGAGTGTGGAAGATTCTCCATCATCTGAAATCTTTGCATCCAGTCTAGTGTCTTCTCATAGGATATGTTGTAGCTCCGTTTACGGACTCAATGAAGAAATTATTATCATATCCTTAACAATCCTTTACCAGCGGGGTCCTAATGGTGATAGAATAGCTTTCTGTTTTCCTGGGGAGCCCTAGTTATCTTCTTTTAGCTTTCATTACTGTGCATAACTGCCTAGCCTGCCAAAGCGCGGTATCGATTCCAGCCTATCGAGCAGATCAGGGCTTTGTTTGTTGTGCAAATAGCAAAACAGCAGCAGCAGCACTGCAGACGGTAGGAGCGAAATGAGACAACGCTCTGTCTCGGGCGTTTGAATTTATTCATCATGCCTGGTGTTCGCCGTGCAGCGTGACGAGCTGCCTTAGTCTCGACGCACGTTTTCAGTACAAGCCTGAGGCTGCTTTGTGCGCCGTGGGGACTCCTGGCTGTCAGCTGCAGGAGGCGGCTCTTGCTGGAGCCTGCCCTTGGAAAGGCTGACATGAGCTCTTAAAGATGAATTATTTAGACAGCCTCACGAGCATCCTCCAGCCAAAGCTAAAGATACGTCTGCTTGTCATGGGCAGCCATAAGTCTGTGACGAGAGCAGAGGGGTTTCCCTATGACACAGCCCAGCCTGGTGCTCGCTGCGGCAGGCAGGAACAGGAAGAGTGAGAAAGGGAAGGCTTTCCCCATCCAAGGGATTTGCTTCGGATCACTCGGTTACAAGAGGTTGTATCACAACATAAGCTGCAGCTGAATCAACATCTCACACAATTAGCCCAGGGTTTCGCTGAGAATCTGGCTGATCAAGCACAGGGCTGAGGTCTGGTGGGGGTCTGAGCAAAAGGTGCTGGTGCTGGGAGCTGCCACACCTCTAAGGCGGCTTGCACATACAGACGATGTCTTTTAATCTGAAAATAGACTCCAGCGGGGTTTGCAGCAGTTTAACCCCTGCCCTGAGCCAGTGCAGACGACTGCATTACGGATTTTCCACTGATGTGGTCACGTTGTAGGGAGTTCCCTCAATACAAACGTGGCCCTAATACCTTAGGCAAATCATTTCGCATCCCTGTCTCCTTTAGCTGCCAGATCCACCTGTCTGCCTTGGGTGAGGAACAATGCCTCATCATTTCAGCTTTAGCTTCCAAATAGCATGAGGTTAGAAAGAGAATTTCCTTGAGGTTGTATTCCTCTGTTCTGGGTAGCTGCGAGATTTCTTACACCTTCCTCTGAACTCTCCTGTGGGAGATGAGATGCTGTAACTACAGAGACCTAAGGGCTGATCTGAAATGGCAGTTCCTCCCCTCCTGCTGGTGTGGGAATTAATTAATATTTTTTGTGCTATGTGCAATCATGAAATGGTAAAGCAAAATGTGACAGTTAGGTGTTTCATCACTGAGCTTGTTTTAAAGATATTCCTTGGTGTAAAAGCTCTTTTTGACTGCTCAGTGCTGTATTGTGCAGTGCTATCAAGCCTGTCTGGAGGACTTCTAGCAGTAATAATAATAATAATGATAATAATAATTTCTAGCTCCTATATAACCCTCTTTTGCAAGGTTTCCCAAAGTGCTTTTCATAGGAGGTTAGTGTGTAACAGAAAGAGAAAATTATTTTCCTCGCGTCCCTCCAAGCTCGTGTGATGCAGGTAGGAGTGGAAGTGAATTTTTCAAGCTCTGCATCCTGGCAGGCACCACCTCTCAGGACACCAGCTGACGCAGGTAAATTCTAGAAGTTGAAACTGGGTTTCTGAATCGCCTGTACAGTGGGTTCGGGCAGTTTGTGTAGGCTACAGTTTTGTACGGGACTGTGGCTCTGGGAAAAGAGTCTGTCTTATATCTCTTTGCGCATCGCAGTCTCTGTGCCCCAGTTTCCTTCCTTATTGCACGGATACCTCCATAGCTTGAGTCATTAGCATCCTGGGTGGGAGGCATTAAGTAGAGCAATGACGACTCTGATGGCTGACTCAGTTTGACATTGGGTGTCAGGAAATGGTGTATTTCTATTGGGAAATAATGTATTCTTAGTCAAAGTTAGTCTTAAGTAGGATTAACTATGAGACCGCGTCCCCAACAGTACAAGGACAGAGCAGAGCAGGCAGAGGGCTCAGCCCTGCCAGTGCCCCTCGGCTGAACAGGCTGGTGCGTTTCAGGAATATTTGCAGACTAAAAAGATATCAGAGGAAGGATCAGGGCTAATCCTCATCTCAGGGATAAAAGCTCTGTCCCAGAGACAAAGTACCTTCAAAGCAGAGACCATGAGTGAAAGAACTCCATTCCTTGAGGTCCGAAAAAGGGGCTTTGCACAAAACCGTTGGGAGCCTTGAAACCACAACTATGAGTGAGGTTACAAAGTTCCCTATATCATCCCTAGAGATGCCCCTTCCCAAGGGCTTGGATGCTCAACTTTGAGCTGCCAAAATGCACCCCGTTTTGCTTTAATTTAAAAAGTAGAGAAATCATCAGTCTCTTTTTGGGGAGATGGTGTTTTTTCATTCATCATGGCCCAACAAGGGTACATTGCTGGTGTGGGTTACAGGAAAAGAAGGATCCTTGTAGGTGAGAAGAGTGACAGCAGACAAGGGAAGAGGGGGCACATATGGACAAGCCTGAAAGGAGCACTTGGACCCAGACTTGTCATCCATACCTCACTTGGGTTGTTACAATACCCTAGTGTTTCGCCCAAAGGAGGGATACTTGAGCTGATAACTCTTTAGAGGAGAATCAGGACCTTCTAGGCATGATCAAAGTCAAGCAGGAGATTAATTTCTTGGAGTAATGTATTCCTGAAAAGAAACAGGGCTGAATTCCCTGTGCTTGGAATGATGTACTGAAATGCTTTGAGGGGATTTTACTCTGGGTACATTTTGACAAGAACATCTGAATTAAACTTTCGGTCAGATCTTCTGTTTTTCCCTTTTATTCAATACCCATGTTGGTACTTTGAATGTTGCATATTAAATGCCATGTACATGGCTTGTAAATACACCATGAGTCAGCGTTGCCAATAGATATGTTGGAGAATTCATGTGGAGCTCATTGTTTTTTTAAGAGCTGTTGCTTCTTCCACAAGTAGCACATTCTGGTGAGATACATTTCCTGGCTGTTCACAGAGGAAAGGAAGAGGTGCAGATTTGAGAATTCTAATTTATTGGGAAGATAAACAGTTTACAGCTAGTATCTTACAGTTTCTTTCCCCATCCAAAAGCAAAACACATACGCCAGCTCTTGCTGTTTAGAACAAAAGATGAAATAGTTTTTGCGAAGATTGAATATATTATTTTAAAAACCATTTGGTTTTGATCTTTTAAGGAACAGGGAATGTACATTTGAGTAGGGTTTAATTTTGTTAAAGAATATTTTTGTTTGTTTGTTTTTTTGATCTTGCTTTTTTTTGTATTAGGATATTGCCAATCCCTTGTTACACATTATTAATACAGATAATGAGATACAATTCTTGCTCTAGGGAATTTTCAGTCCTCACAACCAAAGACTTTACAGCCAAAGAAACTGCAATTAACAAGATAGACAAATGGTGGAAGGAAGGAAAACATTATTGTCTCCGGTCTTGAGGTGGGGAGCGAGTTACAAGGAGATTAAAGCTTTAGTTTAGCAAAAACTCTTAAATATGTGTAACGTGTGCCTAGATCCAGTCCACAGAGGAAATGAGGATGTCTTTAAGTCCTGCTGACCTCGGGTGGTTTCTTAAAAGGGACATAGAATCCAAATAGCACAAACAGTCAGACACGCAATCGTTAGTTAAAGAGATGTTTTTAGACATCTGAACTTTAATGCTTTAATATTAAGCTTGCGTTTAAACACTCACTTGAGCTGGGACTAGATTGTTTCAAAGAAATTTGTGCAGGGATTAGATGGAAGTCGATGGGAGATTTCAAGTTCTGGTGCTGCTTCAGATAGTGACCTTGTGAGTGCTTCTGCTGGTACCTCTCATTTTCCAGGCTTGTCTGCCAATAAACCTGAGAAGTGTCCATCTCATTGATGTTTTTATCCTGATTTAACACTTCCAGTTACTCCTTTGTCCATGGAATGATGAAGTTTCATAATTTTGAGATTTGGTTCACCGTGACATTAAAATCTCTACCAATGCAGGTAGTCTGAGATCCCTTTCTCAGGCATGCGAAGGGCGTTGCTGTCCACATCAAAAGGTCTGCTTTTCAGAATGAACTAATCACTTGCAGTCTCTTCTCCAAGCACCCGAAGTGTAGGTCCAGCTTACTGGTCTTTTCAGTTTGTCAGTCCTGGATATGCACTCTGCCTATTCCCCTCTTCCAAAGCTTTTAAATCTCTCTGAAAAAGGCTCTAAAAAGAGTGGATTATTGTTTTTTTATGTCCATCAAATGAAAAAAAAATTCCTTCGGATCCTTTCTGCTATTGCAGTCAGAGTTTGCTTTGGATTTTGCCTTTGTCGTTGGATCTGTAGCCTTTTTTCCTAAGCTTTTATCTTCTATGTAAAGGATATGTCAGCTGCACGGCCTCTGCTGTGGGACTGATTGAGTCATTCCTGCATTCACAAATAGTCGCAGACCTGCTGTGCATTGATAATATCTGTGTTCATTGATGACCATAGCTGGAGCCCCTGTATCTATCTCCTACTGGTGTTGTCCCTCTTCCCTTTCAGACACTGCACGATATGTCTGAATTTTCCTCTCCCTATGCACTTTGGAGTCTGACCTCTGAAGGATTTTCTTCTTCCGGGGACAGGACTGCAGTGGTCCCTCTGTGGGACCCATGCCTAGCCAGATGATGGGGGAGTGGTGACAGCGCTAAGCTGTCACTGGGAGGTGACGTTGCAGTGGGGGAAGTGGTCCACCTACGAGACATCTTCTGAACATGAGGTCTTGTTATGTGTCCTGCTCCTCTCCTGCCACAAACACCACTTCTTTTGAGATCTTTTCCCTTACATGTTGGGGACAAATGGCATGCAAATTGGTACCTGGGGACAGAGGAGAGGTCATACCATGCAATGCAAGGGTGTAAGGTACAGCCATTGGCTGGAGAGGAGGAAGCAGTTGTGTGAGCCCTGTGCTCAGTGTCTCACCTGTAATGGGTCTGGGGGTGCTGTGGGACAAAATGTTTCATTTTCTGCTCAGCTTCTCAGACCTGAGGCACAAAGTGAGCAATTCAATGAGACCTGCTCCAGCATGGCAGCGCTCTGCTGCTGACGTACCACTCACAGTCCCTTTCAGGGCTCAGTTTGAGAAATGCACCTCCTGCTTGAGATTCGTGCTGATGCTCCCCTTACTGTTGCTACCTCTGCTGCTCTGAGTTAAGCTCCCACTGCCAGTGACAGTTCCCAAATTCCCTTGTTAGCCCAGAGGAACTTGCTCCTTAGCATATCCCCTAAGATATTGCCTCGGGAGCAATGGTTCAGGATTCTTTCTAGCTTTGCCATTTGTATAGCTACCCTTCGCCTTGTTTTTTTACCCCATCATGCAACTTGAGAGCTTCCATCATAGTATGTGACTTGGGCTTGTGGCCACTCTGTTAAGATCTTCTGTAGTTTTCACATGCTTTTATCTCCTGCCTTCTAGAGTTGCAATTAATTCCTAAAGATGGAGTAAGTAAGTGAAGTAAGTTAATTTCAGTGTGTCCTTCCCAATAACCTCATTTGCAAGAAAATAGCTCAAATATTGTCATTAATCATTCTTTTATGCAATCAGTTAGCCAGCTGACTTTCTTCTGTTTTCCTGGTCAACAATTTGATAACAGGATTGCTAAGTTCACTGAAGAGCTGTTTTACCACAGACTGGAGGGCCACAAAGATGATCAGAGGGCTGGAGCACCTCCGCTATGAGGACAGGCTGAGAGAGTTGGGGTTGTTCAGCCTGGAGAAGAGAAGGCTCCAGGGAGACCTTATAGCGGCCTTCCAGTACCTGAAGGGGGCTACAGGAAGGATGGGGAGGGACTCTTTATCAGGGACTGTAGTGATAGGACATGGGGTAGCGGCTTCAAACTGAAAGAGCGTAGATTTAGGTTGGATATCAGGAAGAAATTCTTTACTGTGAGGGCGGTGAGACACTGGAACAGTTTCCCCAGAGAAGCTGTGGATGCCTCATCCCTGGAAGTGTTCAAGGCCAGGCTGGATGAGGCTTTGAGCAGCCTGGTCTAGTGGGAGGTGTCCCTGCCCATGGCAGGGGGGTTGGAACTAGATGATCTTTAAGGTCCCTTCCAACTCAAACCATTCTGTGATTCTGTGATTCTGTGATTCTGTGCAGTCTGGGTGGTGGGTACAGGAGTAAGTTGTCCTGATGACCAAAGAATGAGGTGGTGGAGGGGGTGGTAAAGGACCAGAGTCAAGCTCCATCCTGTAACACTCCAGTGAATGCTGTTCACTTGATGATGAGCATTTCCTACATGCAGATCAGGCACCTGAGGAAATATTTGGTAGTCAGTCACGGAGGATTTGCCTCTCCAGCTGCAGTGACACCATTGCAATTATTGATATTAAGCTTGCGTAAACTGATTGTAAAGTGTAAAGAGAGATGGTCCAGCATCAGTCCTTGCACAGAGCATCTGGGGCCAGGGGAACTAGCAGTGAATAGGCAGCTTTGTGTTATTTTCCCAAGTGCAAGAACAGAGGTTTGTTTTTTCTCATTATTTACGTAATTCCAGCACATATTTTCAGAATGTCTTTCCTTCTTCCCCTCATTTTAATTAGCTTCTTGGTGGGAAATGCAGATGATTTCCCAATATGTTGTCATATGACTCAAGAAAGGGATAACCTCTGTATCTCAGTTTTTCTATTCATGTTTGAAGCTGTTTGCTGGTTTCCATTCATCCACAGATACAATTAATTCTTAGCATCTGGCTGTAAATAATGTTATGTCTGGCTGCGGCAGGGAGACAGGGAGCCCAATTAACACAACCTTGACTATTGGCTAGTTGACTTTCTGGACGGATTTCAATTTTGTGTTAGAATGCTTAAAGCACAGAGGAAAAAGAGGAGGAAAAGAAATTTTAGACGTGGTCTTGTCTCATTTAATATTAATTTGGTGAAAACAGTATGATAAATACTCATGAATTCATAAAATGACTCTTTCTCTTCTCAGTAATATGATGATGGTAATTCCAAGTGTAGAATGGAGTTAAATAGGACTTCCTCCTGTGAATTACTTTCAAAGTCATTTGCTGGGGATTCTTAATCAATAGATAACAGGCAGAATAGGATCCTGACTATAGGATTAGGAGACTATCAAAGAGGCAGCTTAATTTAGTGGACACTGTACTGTGTCCAACCTTAATAGAGGCTGCTGAAAAAAAAAAGAAAGGTTTTGGCAAAGTGAAACAAGACATATCTGAGGTTTTGAGAATGTCCTTTTGAGAAAGAGATGTAAAAAGACGGAAATATTTACTTTACACAGGGAAAGGTTCTCTTAAGCTCTGAAGTTCATTTAAGAGGAATTTGTAGAAAACTACATGGGGAAGACTTGGCTGAGAATAGATTGCTCTACCAGAAAAAGCAAAAAAAAAGAGCCACTGGGTATAAACTGAGGCAATTGCTATTGAAAAAATACACAGGAAAACAATTTTGGCACTGAAACAACCTACCGGATGTGATACTGGTAGGTTCTCCACTTGTTTTAAAGTCAGTTTAAAAGTATTTGTCTTCCACAATGGTATGCAAAATGTCCAACAGAAGTTGTGTGCTTAAAGAAATCTCTGTGGGGAGGACCTATGGTCTATGTGACACAGGAGGTCAGAATACCCTACATGACCGTAAGTGTTCTCTCAAGGCTTAAAAACTCCATGTATCTCAAATAAGATTTTGTTTCTCCCAGAATTTGTGATGTAACACAAGGCAGCATTTTCAGTCATGGTGCCCTCAGGAGAGCATCTGTGGAAATAGAAACTTCCTTCTTTTCCCTTTTTCTGTATTTTAATGGATGAATCACACAAATTTTGGACTATAGTATCTCCACTTCAACCACTTAAACCCCACCATTCTGTGAGAAAAAAGGACATTCTGCGTAGCACACTTGTTTTGGACTATTTAAGTTGCATTTCCTCCTGTTTTCCAAGACTGATGCACAAACATAAGGATGGGATTCAGTTTAAAATTAAGACACCTACCTGGAAATGCCTGCTAGTCTCAGCTCCCATTTTAGTCAGTGGTTGTCTGGGGCTTGATTCTGGGTCTGTATGTGGGCATCTCAGTGTATGAGATCCCCATGGAGTGGGGAGGTGCAGGTTTTGGGACGTGAGGGAAACCCAAAGTCTTCTGGACTGGCAGCTGGAAGTCAGGTGGGATGCCAGAGCAAAAGGCATTGAATGATTAGGTGTGAGCACAGCATAGTCAATGAAGTCCAGAGCATGACTCAGGTCACCCGACAGCAGAAGCCTACTGACCTCAAGAAAGGGCAGGGGGTGGGTTTGCTCAGCCCGAGACTGTGCTTCTGTGTGATCAAATGATTCATGGATTTGCATCATTCATACTGATGTGGATGGAGGGACTTTAAATCTGGGGTTGATGGGTCCAAGGAGGAGCGGGTGATAGAGCTGCAGGTCAGCATCAAAAAGCCTACAGCTGGGAAGGGCATTTAATGACTCTCATTTTTGCTTCCCAGCCCCAAAACTTTTCAGGGCCCGTGACAGGAGAACACAGGCAAATGTTGCCTACCTTTCAGCCTTTCTCAAACAGAATCATAGAGTGTTTTAGGTTGGAAGGGACCTTAAACACCATCTAGTTCCAACCCCCCTGCCATGGGGGTTGCAGGGACATCTCCCACTAGACCGGGTTGCTCAAAGCCCCATCCAGCCTGGCCTTGAACACTTCCAGGGATGGGGCATCCACAGCTTTTCTGGGAAGCATGTTCCAGTGCCTCACCACCCTCATAGTGAAAAATTTCTTCCTGATATCTAACCTAAATCTCCCCTCTTCCAGTTTGAGGCCATTACCCCTCGTCCTATCACTACACGCCCTTGTAAAAAGTCTCTCTCCAGCTTTCTTGTAGGCCCCCTTCAAATACTGTAAAGCTGCTATAATAATATTATGCAAATGTTCAAATATATTCAAATATCATAAACAAGACTGTAATTCCAATAGTCCCATTGACTCTCCTGAGGAGGATTTTCAGGATCTGGATTCAAAGGAGTCCAAAAATGAGCCCTTCAAAATGAAGTCTCAGCACAGTAAAAAGTTTCAGGACCATCATAAGGGCTCAGAAGGAACCTCTCAGGCTTTGAGAAGTCAGGTCCTAAGTGCACCAACATCACAAGACTTCCAAAATTCAGGACATAACAAAACGTGTTGCTATTCTCTTCCAGTATTTGGAAGAGGCTTTGAGCAGCCTGGTCTAGTGGGAGGTGTCCCGGACAAGGAAGGAGGGGTTGGAACTAGGTGATCTTTAAGGTCCATTCCAACCCAAACCATTCTATGATTCTATAATTCTGTGATTCTATTTGAGCCATTAGGCAGCACGGGCTTCCTGTTTTCTGGAAGCTGTGACATCAGCAGCGCAGGGCAGATTAATCTCAGAACAAGGTTCATCCCCATGTATTTTCCTTGCAATCAGAAATTATAAAAGGTAATGGAAGGTGCTAGTGCCACTTCTTTGGCATAGTTAAGAAACTGTCTGTGCTGCAGGATCAGACTCTTCAACTGCAATTTTCAGTCGTAGAGACATTTTTCCATTTTGGACCTGTATTGCATTTACAGTGTGACCCTGAATACTCTCTGTTAAGTTTTGTGACGCTGATAGACCTAGTGGGGACATTTCTGAAATGAGCAATTTTCATGCAGCAGAAGGAATGTTTCATGGAGGATTTCATATTGAAGGTCATTCTAGGAATCAAATCTGTTTTGAACCTTTCCCAGCTGTAGGTGAAAACAGCAGCTTTCTGCAAGTTGGTTGCACGGAAGTGGTCTGTACAGGAATAAAATAGTCTTACTGAAACACCTGCCCCATTTCCCCTTCACTGTTTGAAAGCTTCTCACTAAAGACCGGGAGCCGATTCTTTTCTAGGGAGGGGGTAAATGCATCCTTAATCACAACTGAGTGTCAGCAGTAGTATTATAAGAAAAATAAAAGAATTTGAAAGTACAAGTTGTTTCATATGTTCTGAGATTGTTAAATTCCTCATCATCATCTTCTCTGCCAATTGTTAATTCTTCTTCTAGGCTTGTTAACTATTCCTCAGTCAATTAATAAAGTTCATTTACCTGAGCAAGAAAACGGCATAATCCTTACTGGTTTTATATCAGATGATATCAGCAGCTGAGCTGAAAAAAAAAAAAAAAACCCCAACAACTCATGGAAAACTTGTTCACTGTGACAGGTTTTAATGTTTTTGTGTATTTGTCTGTAATTGGAACTCATTTTTTTTTTTTTATTTTATTTTTTCATTTTAGAAAGTGTTCAGGAACATTTTGAATGGGAAGCATAAAAGCAAGACGTATCAAGTTCTTGGACCAAACTCATCACTAAGCATTTCAGACACGGCTTTGAGAATGATTTTTAGCTGAAACTGACATTCCTGAATTTAAATTTCTTGGGATAACTTGAGGGAAGAGCATTTGAGGGAAGAATAAACTGCTGTCATATCAATCTTATTTTGCTTGTGTCAGTGTTCCCAAAGCAAAGGTTGCGTCTTAAGTTTCCTCTTAAGACCTTAAAAACAGGTCATGCAGAGTCTCACCAGTACCCAGCTGGGACGTCCCAAAGTTACCAAACCACAGCTGAAGTTAAAGGTGCCAACTGATACATCACCACTCTCATTGGGTTTCAAGCTGTGGTCAAGAGCTCTAAAATCTGATCTTTGGCTGAAAAAGCAAATCACAGAAAATAACTGAAATGCCTTGGCTGTGTTTTTTTGCTGGCAGGAGGGAAAGTTTCCTAGTGTCAACCAGTTCACTGATGTTGTATTATTTCCATGTGGCTTGAGAGAGCCTGACAGAGATGTGTAGGGTGAAATGACTGTATTTATGTCTGAGTTTTTACTTGCATATGCTGTCATATCGATTCCCTGTGTCAACAAATATAATATACAGTATTTAATATCTCATTTTGGCATCCCCAGCTGACTGCAGCTGAGAGAGCAGTACTGGATATTTCTTTTCTGAGTGAAGAAGGAGCCCACAGACAGGACGTAGAAGTTCTGCTCTGGAGAAGCAAAGCTCAAAAATCTCAGAGACCAAAGTTGAGCCAACCTTAAGGTCTACATCTACCCTGCTGTTCCGGGTAGCGGTCACCTGGTCATGAAGTGCGGTACTGAGCTGCCTGACAATATAAATGTACTGAAAGCAGCCAACAGAATAAGAACATTGAATTTTCTGGAAGTACAAGTTATTTTTTGTACATCAGTTGGGTAAAAGTAATACCCACCTCCCTCCTCACCCATTGCCTACCTTCCTGCTCCATTCAGCCATGAATAGGACGTTGTGCAAATGCAAGCAACTGCCTACACACACATCCTGTTCAAAGTTTACAGTATAAAGCATTACACATATTTTAATAAATCAGCAGATTAGACTTTTCTTCCCACCTCTTCCCAATGACTGACTCTTAGACCTAGCAGTTAGCTCTGAGGTGATGGTGGATTTGTACACCTTAGTGTACAAAATGAAGGACTAAGTCCAGGATGTTACACGGGCACATTTTTTTCCCTTTCTGTTTGGGTACCCTGCTCTCTACACTGCCTGGGAAAATCCCCAGATCTTAAAACAAATAGAGATGAGAAGAGTAAACTGAAGGTTCTTGCTGATATCAACCAGAGTACAGTGGAGGCACAGTGAAATCAAATAAAACCAAGCCACTCTACTGTAGATGAGCCTCTCCACCATATTATTTATCCCTCAGTATCTAGGGAATGTTGTTTCCCTGAATATTTCTCCCATCTTTTGCTAGAGCTGCCCGATGCCGCCTGCCTCTCCATGTAAAAGATGGACAGACAAATGGAGAGGCAAACCTTTGAAGCAGTAACATGGGGCAAGCTATAGTGCAAAGGGATGCACTTTTAATTCATGAGAGGTGAGAAGGATGCGCTTTGAAGGTTAAGCACCAAAGAACGCTGCAAAAATTTGGCAGAGGTTCATTTTTACTGAGATATCCTGTTCAACTGAACGCTGATGTTTAACTACTCATAGAGAGTAACACTTAATCCAAACCCAGAGGTCTTTGGGCACACATTAACAAAAAAAAAAAAAAACATGGTTAAAAAATATTGCCAGCCAAGCACTGTGGCTGTACAGCACAGCTCAGTACTCTTGACTCCAGCCTGGAAGAACAGCTTTCAATGTTCAGCTTTGCCACTGTCCTGCTGGCTCGCCCAGAGCATGTCTTGGCTTCACCAGCGTAGGTGGGATATTGAGCCTTCCTTTCCTGAGTGTTTCAGATGTGTTGATGAAAAAAGCAGTGTGAGACCCCACAGAGGAAGCCTTGGTCCACTGCAGCAAGGTGGGAGTTTTTTGCTCAGCCCAAGCTCTCTGTGCATCAGCCCTTGTTAACGCACCCATCTCAGCGGGCTTCTTAGCTCAGGTTTGGTGCTGTGCTAGCTGCTGCTGGCTACTGCTAGTCAGCTTCTGCTGGCCTCAGGGTGAGCAGAATAATGTTGTACCTAACTGAAAAAACTATTGGCAAACCCATACTGGCTTTGGCTCACAGACCTCTCCATATTACCTTTGCCTATAATATTATGAATGCACAGCATCCTGCAAACCATCAAATGCAAGTTTTGTCCAAACCCTCAGAACAGATAACATCGCTCCTGAGTAACTCAGTCCGACAACCAGATATGCTGTCGTGATAGTATTTTTCACATATGTTACTGTCAGCTCTTTTACAGTTCCCTTTTCTCCTAGTTTTAATGTGTTTGAGGGCATGCCCTTCCTGACCCCAGCCCCGCTTCCTTGCACAGCCCAGGAGAGAGTTGCCTTTGACTGAAGTGGCAGCTGGAAGCAAAGCTGCAACTGTTAATTAATGAGCTGAGTTTTGGCTGCCTGAAAAAAGGTCTCACATTGTATTTTAGGGGGATTAGATCAGCATGAACAGTAAGAGTGCACAGAGTCTGGCTGCAGCGAGGCAGGAGCAAGTGGTGGGAATATGGGGCTCACATGGCCCTTTCAGTATGATTCTATGAAAATCCCCCTTATGTCCCTGGTACCTCAAATCTCAACTGTTCTCCTGATGCTTAAAAGTAAGAGAAACAAGGGACTCAATGAATACAGGAACCTATCATAGAATCATAGAACGGTTTAGATTGGAAGGGACCTTAAAGATCTTCCCCTGCCATGGGCAGGGACACCTCCCACTAGATCAGGCTGCTCAAAGCCCCATCCAGCCTGGTCCTGAGCACTTCCAGGGATGGGACATCCACAGCTTCTCTGGGCAATCTGTGCCAGTGTCTCACCACCCTCAGAGTGAAAAATTTCTTCCTGATATCTAATCTGAATCTCTCCTCTTCCAGTTTGAACCCATTACCCCTCGTCCTATCACTACATGCCCTTGTAAAAAGTTCCCCTCCGGCTTTCCTGTAGCCCCCTTCAGATCCTGGAAGGCCGCTATAAGGTCTCCCTGGAGCCATCTCTTCTGCAGGCTGAGCAACCCCAACTCTCTCAGCCTGTCCTCATGGAAGAGGTCCTCCAGCCCTCTCATTGTCTTTGTGGCTCTGATTTTTTTCCCCAAAAATTGCTGCACTCCTGTATCGCCTAGCGACAGTAAGTAGGCAGGTCCTTTTGTATCAGAAACAGGCAGGACTGGTACTGATGTCTGTCATTAATACTAATTAGACAGTACTGGCAAAATTTTGACCATTGATCCCAGCTGAAATTCTGTCACCAGACCGTTATAAATTTTCAACAAAAACAACAAGCAATTTCAGAAAATGATATTAGGAAATATTTACTCTGCATGTTAAAAAAGGATGATACATAGGAATTTATAGCATCTTTATGAATGTGAGTTCGGTATTGGTAGGAAATGCTGCCTTTATGCCTGGGATATTCCACTTGCTGTTACTGTAGAAGTGTCCACACATGGAGAAATTATGAGTTTTGGAAAATTCTAGTCTCTCGCAAGAAACTCATTGAAATTTGGCAGCTGCCTTCTTCCTGGATTCTGACAGCTCTGATTCTGCTTGAGCTGGAGGGTCTTGGCTGGACTTCCCTGGAGACATTTTCATCCCAGGGAGCGGCCGGCGGCTGGAAGAGGAAAGCAGGCTGACTTTCCTCCTTGCCACCCCAGGGAGGAGGAGGAGGAGGACTGGGTGTGTGCGTGGGAGGAAATGGGACAGCACATCCAACTTGCAGAAGTGCTCATCGCTCCTAGCTGCAGCCAAAGCCAGTGAGAGCTGTGCTGTGCGCTGATAAAAACTCTGAGAATAGAGAAATGAAAAGTGGCGCCCTTATTCTGAGACGTCAAAAATTAAATTGTTCTTTTGATCCAGTCCTCCGGGCCTCAGTTCCTCCCTCAATAAAATAAATCTGGGACCGCTCGGATGTCACAGCAGATTTATGACAAGAAATTTGTGCATGCCTGTGAAGCTTGCAGGGGTGAGGAAACTAATAGTCTTATTTTCCTAGCAGGAAAAGGTTATACACAGTGTAGATACAGGGTGCAGATATAAGGAAATACTGTATAGAGGTTTGCCTCGTGTGCTCCATTCTCTCTGCACATTGAGTGAGTTGTGAAACCTGTAAAAATAATAATATATGTTCAGTTGTAATTAAAGGCTTCATCATAATGCATGAGCACAGGGGAGGCAAATGAAGGTTTGTGCATGTGCAATTATTAAATAACTTTCTAAATTACAGCATCTCGCTAAAGCAGCTAGAGGATTAGGCTAATTTAGTGAGTGATGGAAAAGTTCTGTAATACCATTCTGTGCAGAAGTATCCTTACTCCCTACAATATGATTTTCTTTTCTTTTCTTTCCCAAGTCTTGGTGTATTTACTTCATTTTTTATTTTCTGGATTCAAGAAAGGGAATGTGAAAATAATGCTTAGTTTTTTCTTCAGGGCAGAGACCACTCGCTGCCTAGCATTTGTACATTGCTCAACACCAGGAGCCTTATTGGTGGCCATTTGTTCCTACCCTATCAAACACAATAAATAATTTTCTGAGCTCTAGATTGCAGTGTGATTGTATGTTTATACATATATACCAACACGTGGGTTTTAAAGAGCCCTATACTACAATTTATTCTGTTAGACTTGGCCACAGTTCAATGAAAAATATCCTTATTTTTTTCTATGGAAATTTCTAACAAACCTTTTCTCAGCATGTGTGTATAAAATTTAATAGTGAGGCCTTTCTAAAATCACAGAAGTTGAAAATATTTATTTACATCAAATAAGGACCATTCAGATTTAATTCCTACATTTGCATGAAGACATATTATTGGAGAAAAGAAATAGAGGTGAAATCGTGACTCCACATAGATTGAATTTCTCCATAGCTTTCAATGAAATTGGAATTTTACCTTAAGTGTAGGAAAGAGCATTTAGCTGTAAACATTATGCCTTTGTCTGCTACATTTCATTCTCTTGAGAAGGTTCATACAGATGTTTCTAGCCTCACCTCTATATTCTTATCTGTGGCTTCTGAAATTGGTGCCATTATGCAAAAGCAGTACCTGCCTTCCACTTTTCCTGCACAGAAACCTCTATAAGGCTGAGATATGCCTGAAAGGATAAATTAAATAAGAAAGTGCATCCAAACACAGCGGAGGGAACTGGGCACTTAATTTCCTCTAAGTCTTTATAATCCCCATCCGTACAGAGCGCACCATAAAATCAGTTACTGCATTCCTGTAGTCTCAGTGGACATTGCAGAAGTCAGTCTGTACTCCCAATACGAGTATGAAACACTGCTGTTTTTCTGGACCATTTGAGAGCCCTGGGCTAGGTTATGTCAGCATAGATAGTTCTGTGCTTGTCTTCAGTGACCTTTCCTGGGCTCTGAGTGGAAATCTCTGTGCTGGTCTCCAGGGCAGTGAAGGTGACTTGGGTGCAAATGCCCTTACCTCAAAAAATTTCTCTTCACTGCTGCAGCAGCCCAAGTCGAACTTGGACAACTTTCTACAGTGCTTTTAGTCTCCAGCACCCACCTGTCAAGTTCTTTTCCAAAACATATGAGAAAGAAACCTGGGAAATCCATTCTGGGTAAGGGCAGTCATATGGGCAAGTTCTGGTGCACCATGCAGGCAGTTTGCAGTTCCCAGTATGGGCACAAAGCCCACATACAAGAATATGGAAATTTGGGATCATCTTTCGTCAGCACTTGTAAGACATGTAAGATGTTTCATGCAGGCAATTGTATTACATTACCCTCTGTTCCTATTTTCAAATTAGAGACAGGAAGAGCAGCATATGGCGAGGAGCAAAATAACATTTAGATGCCTGGCAATGGTGCTTAGATTCATTGCAGTAGTGTCTAGTAACCTCTCTCAAGGATAAAGACCTCATCTACTGGGCACTGTGCAAACAGCGCAAAATATATAACAGAGTCTCTGCCCTGGGGATCTCACAAGCCAAACATGACCAACAGGCCAAGCAAGTACCTGGAAGCTGAAAAGAACACAAGAAATTAAGTTAAGCAGAACTTTTCTCTGACTGCTATCCTAGCTTATGATGGGAGGCAGTTCAGTAAAGGTAATTTTAAGTCTTTATGTTATATCGTTGGATACTATTTTTTTTTCTTAGGTGCAGGACATGCCAAAATGTTGACTTAAATTTGTTCCAAACTATTCCTTTGCGTGGCGTAATAAACCATTAGAAAGATAAGAAATGTAATAATAACATAATTTTATTTTTTGAGTTCCAGAGGCCCCAAATCTAATAAGAGAGGAACACTGCGTTGCATGTTATTTATTTATGTCAGGACTTTGATCCAAAGTCCAACAAATAAGATCAGCTCACAGCAGAGTAGACAGACCAGTGTAAAAGAAGAAGAAACATCCTGCAGCAAAACAAATTCCTGGTCTGGGCACAAATCACATTTATTAGAATTATTAGGGTTATGGACTTTGAGAAAATATAATATCAAAAGCAAGTTGTCAGTATATGCAACTGTGGATGGTGGACTCATTAGGGAGAGCCTGTTCCTAAATCATGCTGATGTGCTTGCTACAGAGGAGACTACTGTTCTTTAAAAGCTAATTAAAAGTATTCACGTTCTAACCATGAGATTATAATATAATGAAAATTTGGACAGCAGGATCTTCAAAGTCCACGCATTCATAGCACTGCTATGTTTATTAGGTGATCACCCATAAGTGACCACATAAGTAATTACATATTCTCACTGTAATAAAGAGGGCACTGAACTGGAATCAAGAAACCTGGTTTCTGTCATAGAGTCTTTCATTGATTTATTGAGTATTATAACTTATTCGTTATCTCTTTGGGCCCCAGTTGGGATGTGGAGACACATGAGAGTAGCTGTGGATCAGACAACCTCCCAAGTGGAGTGGCTCAGACCACTCTGCATTGTACGGACACCAGCACAAGAGTGACTTTTACCAACCAAAACAAGCATTTTTCTCCAAGTCTGAAAATGATTTAGCCCCGAAGTGCTGGAAATTGAGAGGAAAGAGCTCTTTGCAAGACCTGAGTTTTCAGATGAAAAATCAGATTTTTCTCAAATCTGGTTTGCTTGGTTGAGAACCCAATTTGACATCAAAACGAAGTGTTGACAGAGAACTTTCTACCAGCTGTACCTCAGTCGCGTTGGAAGAGACAGGTAGTTCCTGTGAACAGATGTAAAAGCAGAAAACAGTAGCGAGGAGACAATCATCTGTGGACTTCATGTGCTGTGCTGCCTCAACGGATTCCTGCCAACTCCATGCTGCTCTCCTCCTGGCTAGCAGGAGTATCCCGAGGCACGTACATGTACGCTGAGACCAGAAAGATAAATTACCTCTGAGGTATCAGACTTTTGCAAATTCCGTTAAGCTTTTTCAAAAAAGATTTGATGAAATTGAAGCATTATTTGTATTATGATATTATTCTTACTCTATTTATTTCATCAACAAATTCAAAGAGTTCTCAGGTTGTGTGCATGGTTGAGAATGTTTTATTGTTTTTTTTTTTATTTCTATGAATAAGATCCACTTTAATGGGAGCAGAATATTTATTTTCTCATGGAGGGATTAATATGGCATAATATAGTACAGGTTTTGTCACATAGCTGCATTCAATGCCACTATAACCCGATTTGGGATAAAATATAGAAGTACATCAGGGAACATCTGATTTTATAGCTTTTAAATTCAGTAAAATATAAACTCAGCTCTCTCACTGAGAATTAAATTCGTTGCAGAACAGAAATTTTTTGAACAAAGAACAAATCCATTATTCAATACGCAGAGTTCCAGACATCATGTTTTTCTTTAGATTCATTGCCTCCGTGTAATGCTGCCTTTGAGAAAGTTTGGTATTTTTCCATAATATGAAAATTATTTCCCTTCAGTGGTGTTTTTATCTGCTTTTTTTAACTCCAGGGCCACCTAAATGTTTTAAAGAGATTTATTGACCACGTAATGTGATACTGAGAAGTCAGAAAAAGGAACAGTAGATCTGATTCGCAAACTCTTTGCATGTTTGAGACAAATCTCATGTTATGGATGGCACTGTAACCTACACAATAAATACTAATAACCTGCGAATTAACTCATTCCCAAAAGAAGTGGGTGCCAAACACATTTTAAGTCTGGTTAAAAACCAGTTTTTGAAAACACATCAGGAGAACGAAACATTTAGGACTCAATACTAAATGCACTACAGCAGACAACTACACTCCTGTTTGTGGGACCAAGACTACGGAGCTCAGTGAAAGAAGTGGACGCCCTTTCTGGAAACTTCACCATACACTAGGCAAAAAATGCTTCTGCAAATCAAGTGCTTGGTTTCCTGTCAAAACCTGAACGAAATAATTTTGATAACTGTGGTCCCAATTTTGGTTTTCTCTCTGGACCAAGGCCATGCTAGACCCCAAGGAGAAGCTGTGGGCCTTGTTCTCCACTCCTTAGCCTAATGGTAGCCCTCTTAGCCAACAGATGTTAATTTATCCTCCACTTCACCTAACATAAACATATATCCTAACCACTTGCTTTTGAATAGAACACAGTGTTTTCCAGTCTGCCTCGTCATCCCTTGTGTTAAAAAGGGAAAAATAACATCTCTGAGGAGAAATCTTGGTGAGGGAATGTTACGTTAAAAGTTTTTCTGAATTAACAAATAGCCAACATCTTCCTTTATGTTTTCCTTTCTGGGCTTGCACTACTTCCTAATGTGGACGTAGCCTCAGAGTTTGTTTTGCTGTTTGCTGGTACTCCTACATTCATTCCATATTAGGGTCCTTGTGCATATTGGTCCTTTTATATTTCAGTATATGTTAAGATGTTTTCCTATTTTAAGTGAATAACGAAGCACGTAGTGGCCTCTCATCACACGCATTTGTAGAGAGGCTGAAAACAGAGACCAAAGTTTGAGACTCCAGGTTCTGTTATCGGAGGTTGCCGGGAAACCGCAGGAGGCGTCACCAGGTCCCTCACCTCTGTCACGCCCATGTTGCTTTAGATCACGGAGCAGACATTTGGCAATATGCAATGCAAAGTGCACTTGCAGTATTAAGACATGGCAGTACGGAAGCATACATGTACCAAACTAGAAGAAAACAGCTTGCAATGAGGGCATGAATGTACTGTCTTTGGATTCCTGCACAGTGGGATTGTCACTATTTTAGGGCTTGCCAGTTGGTGGAAAACTTGATCAATGGTTTGAATTTTTTTTTTTTTTTTGCAATCATTATTATGTACTTTTAGACGAGTGTAGCTTACTGCTACATCTGTGTTGTACCCAAGGACATGTTTTTCCCTGCAGATACCAAAGGGAGAGAGAGAAATCATGGTACTAGACTGCAAAGAGCAGCCTGATACAGCTCATCGCACTGCACAGTCAGGAGTGCTTTGTGGACCAGTGGCAGACAACTTATAAATGACATCTGTGCTGCTATGAATGTGAAGCTCATTATTTGGGAACTACCTATTTAATGGCCAGTCCCTGTCTGGTTTGTTGTGACATCCATAAAAAATAGTAGTAACATAAAGGGCTTCCACAGCAAATGGTGGAGCTGCCTTTGACACTGGAAATCACATTTGGGTGGCTGGTGTGGATCAGCTTGTCTGAATGTTGATTAATTGAGTCTGAAAGTAGCTGCAAATTCGTTAAAAAAATTCCTTTCACAAACCAAGCAGACAACTGAAACCACTGCTGTTCAGTGGGCTCTGGAAAGAAACTTTTGTTGTTGTGATTGATCTGAAGTTTAGAAAAGCATTTGCTTTCCACAGTTTTCTCCCTCATTTTATCAGGGGCTCTATGTTTTCTCCTGTGATCCCAGCTTCTGTTTCCTCTTCTTTTTGGTTCCATTTCGTCACTGAAAAATAAAGGACGAGACAAAGAGAAAAGACGTGAAGAGGAAAAAGAGATGGTATTAATTTTACATTTGGTTGGAAACCTTTCCATTTCTAGGGAGGGGGGTTATTTGGCACCCAATGGAAATAGTTCATTTTTAACAACCTGCAGTGCATAGACTGTTACTTTCAACTTTCCCGTGGAAAATAAATGAAGTGAAGCTAAGGTACCTCCTTAATATGCAAATGCAAATAGCTAAATTCACAGCGCTGAAGAATAAAAGATGAAGGAACCCAAACCTCCCAAACAGAAAACCTTTGGATAGCTCTGCAACTGGCCCCAATGCTGACTCCGCTGACCAAAACGCTCAGGGCAGCATTCAGCTTTCTGAGCCACCAGAGCTGCCTTGGGGTCTCCAGCCCAGCCTGCAGCTGCCCTTCCAGACGGATGTGGCTCGCTCGAAGGTCCTCAGACAATTCAGAGCATCTAGATGGCACTAGCAGCCTATATTTAGGCACCTGAACTGAGCCCCAGGGGTATGATTCAGCTTCAAATTCAGACACTTGGATGTCTACAGTGTGCTCTAGGTGTCTGCACTCTCATACTGAATAGAGACCCAGGTCTGAATTTGTCTACACACAAACACCTAATGTTGTGTGAAATGCCCTTGGATATCAGAACCGTCTCCGTGGGGCTGGCAGATACTAGTGTGGGGGAGCAGAATTGCTTCATAATCTCCCTCAACTGCGCTGGGTTTCCGCACGTTGCTCCCAGACAGACACCTCCGCTGTAGATGTTTCCATTGAGGCATCTCAATCTGGAGCTGGCAGCCTCCCGGGTGGCATCCGTGCTCTCACACCCTCGTGCTCAGCCAGGAACAGATGGGGAAAGTACTCACAGTGCAACTCTCGGTGCACTTACTGCAAACCAGACCCTCACTGCCCAAGTGGCAACACTTTAAAATAACAGTCTTGTCCTCTCCTTTCTCCTTTCTTGAGAAATCATGAAGGAGGAGAGCCAGGATAGCACAGTGATGGTCTCGCTGTGTTGCAAGGAAGGAACGTCACTATTCCCTTTAACCCGATGGCTAGTAACAGCCATGGCCAGGTGGCTCCCGCTAGCTCTGACTACATTTTAGCACTGCTGCTGCTCTGAGTTTGGCAGTCAAACAGTTCATAGCATTGATTTATAAGGGAAGAGGTCACAGGAAATCCTTCTTATACAACACAGTTCAGCTTGTATATAATTAGAACGCCAGGGCAACTTTTTGGCACCTGCTCCCGGCCTACTTTTTGGAACGGTGAGTGGGTAAATCAGCATCATTCTCTGGATTGCGCTGAAGGAAGTCTGCACTAAGCAATGATCTACTTCGAGGGAAGTGCTAGAGCTACTTACCTGCATCCCTGAACTGTACCAAGGCTAGTAGTTTCAGGATCGCTTTTCCTAGGTCTAAGAAGCCCTTTAGGTGAAAAGCGGAGAAAAGTTGACCTTTAAGTATCTCAGAAACATTTGTCCTAGGAAACAAAGTTATTATATTTGCAAGGATCAAAAAAAAAAAAATAGTCTCCTGGACATCCATGTCTGACAGAAAACCTTGAGAAGCTGTGTAATCCAACCCTACATCACAATTATTTTCTGTGTTTTCTCATGAAATGGGTAGGGGAAACCGAGGTATGGTACAAGTTTTCTCTGGAGGGAAAGAGCTGCTGATGTGAGCCTCACACATACATCTTACCCCCCCTCTGTTCCGTTCAGGAGTCAGGTTGAAGTGGGGTGTGCTAGGACGATCTTCTCAAGTAAACCCTGAAATGCACCAGGAGAATGTGTGCAGTCAATTACTGAATCTCAGTTTAAACTTCTCCAACTAAATCTCCTTAGTGAGAATGCAGGAGCCCTCCAGATTAGGAGCCCTAATGAAAGAAAATGTGTTCCTTTACTCAGTGAGTGAAATGAAGGGGACACTAGCTCTCCTCTCCACTAAAATCTTGATGAGGAAGAATAAAAAGCAACCTCAGGACTATTTTTCTAAATTTCCAACTGTGAAATATTGCACATTTACTATTTTTATAACATTGTAACCCTCCTGCACAGGGGAGGAATAGATTATGACCCTCCTTTCCACACTGTTCCTGATTTATACCCATCTGAGAGGTATTATGATTAGAGGCTGTAGAGGTTCGTCATAAAAGTGCTGACCCAGCCACTTATGGGTCTGTGATAAATATTGCATGAGATATCTATATATGCAGAAATCTTTTATGGAACATTAATCACTGCTACTTAATGCTGTGGGATGTTTTACTATTTTGTAAGTACTAAATGACTCATTAAAAAAGCTGATTTACTCTGAACTTTGACCCAAAATTTTGGTAGGGTGAGAATGCAGAGATGCAGGAACGGCAGAACTTCACATTGAACGTGGGCTCTTTCAGGAGAGGGACTGGGCAGAGATCACCTTTCCTCTATTTTTTCTTGACCCTTTTTCTTTCCCATAAACTTTCTCTGGAGCTCCCAACCTGAAGAAGGGCTCATGTACCATTTAGAGCTACAGAGCGTGAACACTCACCCCTTTAATTTATAATGCTGGACCTCAGACACTCCAGCAGCACTTAACACATGTTCACTTAGTTGCAAATCTTTACTCTTCCTGGTCCTGTTTTTTTCTTGCCCCAGGCTTAGACCAAGCCTTAGGCAATATTCACCTGAGTGAATGCAAAGGCACGATTCATCTCAGGAAGGGCAAGCAGCTACTGTGACATGTATGACACTCCAAACTTGCTGGCTATATGTCAAACCTTTCTTCAACTAGAAGGGGCCTAGAGCTGAGCCTTCACCTTTTGTAGCCATCAGTGGCAAACAATGCTCAGGTGATATTACATGCTTGCAATTTGGATATCCCACCTCTAGTCAGGCCATCCTACATCTGAACTTCCTATCTAATCAATGGAGAGAAACAGGTCTTTTGGGGAAGAATTCTCTCACCCTGAAATAGGGCAGAGAAGCTGTGAAAGCTGTGATCTAAATGCACCTGTTTCTCTTCACGGTCTGTAAAAAAAAACCAAGGAAATATGCTCAGATACAGACATTTATAGATAGATGAGGTGATCTCATCCATTAGTATCAGGTTCAGTCATATGGACCGTGTGAGATGCCACAGGGCATCGTGGCTGCCCCCAGTTGACCCCTCAGGAAGGCTCCAATCCTGTTCCGTACCAACCAGTCCTGCAGGTATCTCAAGGCCCTTGGACACCTCCAGTGGTGCCAAACACCCATGTATGGGTGAATGCATTGAGTCCTTGGTGTCATTTATCTGTACTCCTCCCCACACCTTGCAGGGTTTCTATTTGAAAAAGGAAAACAATCCCTCTTGTCAACATTTTAAGAGAGAAAGAACTTATTTTTACAAGACCCTGCTGCAAATACTGGAAATTAGAGTCAAAGCTGAACTTCTGAACTGTGGTCTCAAAAAAATGAGACTTCTTTTTCCTCTTACTGGCAAGCAGATCAGCAGCTCGTGCAATCCAGTTGCAGACCAGTGACATTTAAGCTAGAAGGGTTTTGGCTGCTTGTTGCTTGCTGGGCTTGTGATTGTGCAGGTCACAGACATTTTCAGCATGCTGTGGATCATGGATGACCTTCGTGTGCTTGCTTCCTTCCTTGGCTGACTCTGTTTATTTGCTTCCCACAGTTTGATTTCCTTGGGAAGTGTGGAAATTTTCTCCTCCCTTTTACTGCTGCCACAGTGGGCAACATCTGATGAGCTGTGTGCATCCACCAGCTGGAGCTGCTGGCACACATCTCTGCTGGGCAGGTGTTCTTCATTGCACTTTCATGTAACAGCTGAACACCTGAGTAGCATAAGATATTCAAGGATTTATGGAAAGCAGGCCTATATTTGTCTGGAAAAATGCTTCTGGTTTCAGACTATTTCTCTAAAGTCAGTTTTAATTTTTGATGCGAGATGTTGAAACAGAGAATGTGGGTGTCTCATGTAGAGTTTGTTTTTCAGCAGGGCTTTTCTTTTGTTCCAGAACACCCTTAATAGCAAACTGCTTGCATAACTCAACTGGAGCTTGTGACTGCACTGGGTTAGGAAACTCCCAGACCAGTACGATGAACAGAGCTGATGGAATTTCTTGTTTCTTTTTTATAAAGTGGTCAGTATACATCACAATTTAGTCTTGATTCTCCATGCAGAGTGTAACTTGACTGCAGACAACCTATAACATAGAACAGAATGCACCTTATTAAGAATGCCTCTTATTTGGTGCTGGAGAAACAAAATTTAATGACAGCAATCAAGCCAGCCAACTGAGAGAGAAAAATACAGAAAACCTATGCTGCATTTTAGCAATACTGGAAATTCTTTTTATTGCTTTTGTTATGTCTTCCATTTTCCTGTCAATACCTGTATTTTTGAATTCTCTAAATATGTAACTGCATAGAAAAACTCATACTTTAGGTTGGCTTAAAAGAAAAGTAACCTTGTAAACATCTTGCTGGAGGTTTTAAATGTTAATGAGCCAGAGTGAAGTTCTTGCTGTGGGCAACCCACGCATCTCGGAAAACTGTAAACAGCAAGGAGGAAGGGGAATTAAGAGGATGGTACAAGGTGGTATAATTATCTGTAACGGGCTGGAATTACTGAAAGGAAGATGTAGGCAGGTTGTAGGAGAGTGACTGTGAGCATTGGTAGGATGAAGCTCTGGAGCAGTCCCCTGGTTCGCTTGGTCTAGTGTTGCTGCAGTGGACAAGTAATTGTTAAGAAAAAAGTTGTGCAGCAACAAAGTACTATGTTTATACAGTGGGTCTATACATCTAGACTTCTTTGTTTGTTCCCATCCCTGCCATGTGGTAGGTGTATGTCTGGTAACCTGGAAAAAGAGGAGTGAGGAGCTAGTTACCACCACTGGAACAGTTCATTTCCCTTGCTGCTCTCAGCCTCACCCCAAAATACTCTGAAGAACAAGGTTAACCATTCATTTTTGCTCCTGAGCTCAAAACAGGACTACTGTTGCATGTGCAATGCAAACAACATCCATTGGAGGTGAAGTGAATTCAGGTCTTCTAGGCAACTTTAGATTTACTTAACAGATTGACTGTGTTGTCCACACACCAGAGATCCATTAGAGAAGGATCTATAGCTTAGAGCCTTTTCATCCCAAAGCAACTTGATAAGCAACCCTTTCCAGTCAAAAAGTGAAGCATCATTGGTCAACACTAGATTTTTTTAAAAGAAAGTCCTTGTTCCTTGAGATGTTTTGCTGTCACAAGGAGAAATCAAGAAACCATATGATTTTCATTTAAATTTGTTAAATAAAGAGAAATTGTAATGGCTACTACTAGAGTAAAACAAGTGGTTGTGCTCAAAGTTATAAAATACTTTGACATCTAGAAAGTGACATCTAGAACGTGAAATCAGACTACACTGGAATCTAGTTGTTAATGTTGATCTAGAAGAAACTAAAGCTGTTACAGAAGTGATTTCTCACTTGGGAAAGTCGGTGGGCAGCCAGACTCTCATCAGAACTATCAAAGCTTTTCAGAGAGGGAGCCTTCTCAGGTGATGCGATAATGATAGGAGAGGGGGCCTGAAATTCTTCTTCCTTCTCTGTCTGGTTCAAATCATGGACGTGACCTTCAAGCTGTAATTTCTTAGCTAAAAGTACGGAACCACAAAAGCAGGGTGAAAATAACCCTAAGCTAAATGTGGGAATGGTGGAACTACGTCACGGGTGGTGGGCATGTGTGACAGTACCTGGTGTTGATGAGGAATAAAAGAGGCCATGGTAGTAAATGCTCAGCATCTCTCTCTCTCTCTCTTCTTTGGGCTGGCGATGATTATTTATGCAAAGTGGAGCAATTCCCACAGGAAGCTGGAGATACCAAGGAGAGCCTGGCTGGTGGAGGGGCTTATAGACCAATCTCTTTGTGCTGTGTCTCTCTGCCTTCTTCATTTCAATTGCATGTTTTGTTCCTGTTGAAATTGGTACAGGCACCCCTTAAAAATGGCTCCATTGTGAATGATTCTCATTTTCCTGCCAAAAGTCATTTTAGTGGGAAATGCTGGAAAATCCTTTTGTTTGCTGGCAATCCCTCCTAGTGGAAGACCAGCTGCTCGTTTCTGTTAACAGAGCAGGTCTTGATTCCTCAAGGGAAATACACTGTACTGGCAAAGCCTGCCCAGATGCAAGTGCGAAAGCGTAGGGAGGCTGTTGGGGAAGAAGACAAAGATGATTTTTGGCTGCAAAAGTGTCTGGCTTTGCTTAGGGAATGATTCACCACCTTGTGACAGCACATGCAGCAATGCTTCCTCTGGTTAAGAGCATCTTTGGCCACACTGGACCCCGTCACATCAACCTGTGTTGATTCTTTGGACTTTTGATCTTTCTCCTCCAAGTTAGGAGCTTCTGACTGACGCCCAGTTTTCCCATTTCTCTAGAAGGGGCTGTGGAAAACGCACCCGGACAGACTGGCATTATGGGAAGAGACAGAGATGGTTGATGGTGTCTGTCAGGAAATGTGTCAGTAATACACTGTGAGCACTGCAGACTTATTGGCAGAAGTTTTAGATACAGGCATCACACAGGCACCGATAAGCCCATGACACCTAATGAGGCGATTTTCTCATCGGGGGCTATTTCATTCCTTTTGTCTAGTGTCTGTATTCCTGTCTGCTCTTCACTTTCCTCTTCCCTCCCCTCTCTTTAGTCAAAATAACCAGAATTAATTTCTTTACTTTAATGGAGATGTTGCTTGTCTTGGGGAAAACCTATTTCATCTGTCACGGTAATGAACCCTCCGTTAAGAGCTATGGTATTTTTAGGAGCTGCTTGCATATATAATCATGCTTTGCATTGCCAGGTATTTTATAGCACACCAGATTTGCCAGCGTTGTCAGACTCTCTTTATTTCTTTACTGACAAATAGGCATATATCTCGTTCCCAGTGATGATAAGCTTAGCTGCAGGAGCTACAAGAGTGGAAATCAGAGACCAAACGTGGCTTTTTCGGTACCAGCAATCCTATTCTGCTAATGCTTGTAGAGAAGCTCTAGACTTACACAGGGGAATTTGCAGATTTTAGATTCCTGGGAATCTAAAAGGTGTCACAGACAGCGGCAGCAGCTACGCTACACTTAAATCAGTGAATGCTGGACTGCTTTGTTTCTTAGAGGAATTAGCTGTCTGCCCCTACAAAAATAAAGTCTAATATGCAATTAAAATGAAAGAGTTTCCTTCTGAGGGTGTGCGGAGCTGTTAGATAAAATTATAGGAGGACCAGATGCAAAAAGTACTGTTGTTTCACATATTTAAAAATGAGGATAATTTAAAGAAGTGAAACATATAGAGTTTGTCTTTAAAGGGGAATGCATTTGTAAGCCCCCATGCCAGTATCTGTATCATTAGGGAGAATGTAAGGACTAGTTATGGTATGTGGCAGATAGAAGACTAATTACAGAATACATACTTGGTTTTCCTTAATATAATAATGAGAGTTCATTAAACAGCAGCAGGGAACAGCAAGATCAGTGCTGCAATCTTATTATTTATTTCTATTATAGTGCTGCATGTAGGAATCAAATGAAATGGGAACCCCTGTTGTGCTAGGTGCTGCATAAGCACAAATTAGGTGATTGACTCCTGCAGTTTAAACACTGCTCTCTGTAGCCATTTCCTCTGGGGATCAGGGTCCAGTTCTGACCCTGTTGAAGCAAGTAGCTTTTTTCACTTGAACTTGTGGGAATTAATTTTCCACTAAATATGTCAAAGGTTTGCCCAGTTGAGCACTAGCAGAGGGATCATCTGGGGCTGAGGATGTGCATGAAGGGGCAGATGTGGAAGTAGAGTCGGGAAAGCAGGATAGTGGCACAGGCATATAAATTGAACTATTCGTAATCCCTGGGTGAAGAGGTTGGATTATTGCAAGAACTGCTTATTTCAGAAGAAAAAAGGGAAATAGATCAATTCAAATTTCCTAGAGCTTCCTACGTGACCCAGAGACTATGAAATACCCAGCAGTAACCAGTTCCTAATCCTCTCCCATTTGTAGGAATAGGATTTGTTTGGCTTTCTGGAAAAGAAAGGGATTCGAATCAAATGAACCATGGACCAGCCAAATCCCAGGTGCTGGGCAGGAGACTCACATGATTTTTCCCCAGCTCTGTCCTCTGCCTTGGCAGTACAATGCCATGTTCTCCCTGGTCTGCTGAAAGCCCTGCAGCAGGCTGGCTGGTCAAGACAGGTCAGAGGAGTCCCGCACGTTCTCAGCTGCACCCATGTGCTGTAATCCTTCTATCGTCACCTACACCTACAAAATGAGCCAACATGTAAAATCTCACCTGTGGGGTCAGAAAATATCAAGAAGGTTGTCTATAACTGAGACATCTATCAAGGGGGGTTGAAATCAATGTGGATGGTAATTCCTTGCACTAAAATGTCTTATGTATTTTGTGGTCTTACAGTATTTGCACCCTATGATGTAGATAACCTGCTATGATGTAGATAGCCTGGAATAAAAAGAAGAAAGGAAATCAAGATACATTTAGGTAATTTTTGTCATCAGTATTTCTTTCTTCCCAGTGAGCACTTGCAGCATTTATTACACAAGCATTTTGATAATGTAAGAGTCTTCATTATCAGAAAAGATCTACCACCTCAAGATCCTCTTCCCAATATTTATCTGAACTGGATGCAGTGAAAGAGATTAAGACTAGGATAACCATATCCTGATATTTCCCAAGGATACTTTCCCAGTTTTCTGAGACTTCTGGTTTGGAAATTTCTGGAGGTAAAGGTGCCTCCTGGATTCTTTTTTTTGTAATGGCCATCTGGTTTCTCTTCCATTAAAGTCTAGTGAAGTTTTGAAATCATATAATGGCTTCTATCTACAGCTGCCTGTAAATATGGTATATAATGAAGTATCTCATTTTTTCTTTTCTTTTTTTCTTTTTTCTTTTTTTTTTTCCCAACTGGTACTTGCTATTTTTGTTATTCCTTCAATTTGGTTGGAAAAGCTATCTGGCAGATGTCCACCCTTTCACTGTCTCCATGCTACTCATGACATCAGAGACCTTTTTCATATCAGTTGTTTCATTTCCAGACAAAGAAATGAAGTAGTTCCTCAAATGGAGAACATAACTGTACTTTGGGAGATACAAACCTATGCTAGAATGATCCATGTTTGTTGGGGATGATATAGATTGTCAGTAATTGAAGTATATACATAATTGTTTTTACTTTTTAAAAATTGTCTGCAGTAATCAATTCCTTTGGCCAGGAACCAATATTGGTTTTCCAAAAGTCTTGAGTTACCAGCATTGCTTGAAGATGCAGTGCTGTTTGATGGAAATGATTCAGTTGCGTAAACATAAGTGTCTAGTATGAGGAGTTCTAGGTTATCCAAGATAACTACCTAGGGTAGTGGAAATGAGATGGGATCTGAAGGGGACCTAAACTTTCTGGCATCTGCTCTGGACATTCTCAAGGCCAGATTAGATAACCCAGGACATGTCAGGTCCTATTTACTGCCTCCTTTTAGCCAAGTGATTCTTCTCTACAGCACTGAAAGTTAACTCTTCTTTATGAAGGCACCCACATAAGGAATTTAGTGCTGGCTTTCAGGTATTTCAGTTTAATAAAGTTCTCACCATGATTTTCCCTTTACACAATGATAATTTTTATCCTAATCTATATGAATAAAAAGGGAGCTCCAGCTGTGCTGTAAGCAACTCTTTCATGAATCCACATTTGGTTAGCATTACTGTCATTTCTCTGGATGTTCTTGTGTGGCTTTATTTGTATGTTCTAATTAAAAGAACTTAGCAGCTCTTGGATGTCTTCTTATTTATGCCTTTTTTAATTAGAAAATTCAATAGTTAAGAATTGGGGCATGTGAAGATACAGCCATTTCATCTCCTGCTGCGATCTTGTTATATGTCCCAAATTAATTGATATCAAGCCCAGTTAGAAGTTGGATAAAAATGCCTTTAGGGATTAATCCTGGGTGTATTCACAGGTCAAGTTGATGATTTAATATGTGTTAGCTGTACAAGATCACTGAATCTTGCATTTGTTCTTGTCATGAGGTGCCAGGCATCCTTGTCCTGGAGATATACAATCACTAATGATCCCATGATGCATTTTCCAATAAAAAGGAGGTTTTGGTCTGGATGGTCTGGTCCATTTCCAAAGGGCTTGTAACCTCCAGAATCACAATCGTGCCTGTGTCAGTGGAGCATGCTCTCATTCTTCACTTGCAAGGCCAAATCCTCTGGGGCCAAGGGAACTCTTCCAGCTGAAATGGACACACAACCACCCAGTCTAGTTGGGTTCTACAGATCGCTTCACAGGGGCCATATGCAACTCCCTACAAATAAATAATAATAATAATAATAATAATAATAATAATAATAATAATAATAATAAACCCTGCTTTTAAAAAGCATGCATATGATGTCATTTTCTTATGGAAGACCCTGTACTCTATTTTTGTGGTTGTAGGAATGAGAAGATGCTTACAGCAGTGATTTGGACACTTATTTTTCTGTTACTATGGATGACTGAACCTTATGAACAGTTCTCTCAACTGCTACTGTTTAGCTGGAGGCAACAAAGATGTGGACAAAAGACTTGCCTGGTTGAGTACCCATTTACTACTGGAAGAGTAAAGAGGGGCAAAGGGCTGGGGACTCCCACAGGTTCCCAGCCTTTTCAGTTTTTCAATCTCTGCTTTCACTTGCAGCCTGTGAGAAGGAAACACACTGATAAGTATCATGAAAGACAGCATAACTTCACAGCAGTGTTGCTACGGAGAGCTGAAATGAAATTTTTCATCTTTTCTCTCATGCTACCTCTGAAAACAAGGACAAAAGATGCGTTGGTTTTGGCGAAGCCAAGATTTTCACCTGCATTCTCCTGACAGTGATTCTGTGTAGCACAAATAAGAAGTTGTACAAGAAGAATGCCTTCATACTATGCTATTTATATGTGTGCAATGCAAAATGAACAAGCAGCTATACGTAGATTATTATAATGTGTCATCACTAAAGAACTCATAGAAGTAAATGACACCCTTGCTTACAGACACAATGCAGAGGCAAAGGCTTGAACATGCCAAAAAAGTGGGCTTCTCATTTTGCCATAAGGAGAGGAGGCTCAGAGTAAAGTCCAAGGAGGCAAACCTTGCATCATGATTACTACTGCTGTATCTGTTACAGAGCTGTGTAGTTACGAGGAGGAGGACTTGATTGCAAATATTATTTACTGTCAGATCCTTTTCCCTGGTATAATTCTGCTCAGCATATTCTTCTGAGTTCTGCCTTGGGTCAGCTCTTCATGCCATTTAACAAACAGTAAATCCAAGTAACCTCTCTCTGCTCTCGTACAAATACATGTAAAAATGACTACTGAAATTTATCAGAAATCCATGGTCAGGTTCTCAGCTGTATCATGCCACCAGTTTGCACTAGCTGAGAATCTGACCCTAGCACTGTTGGGTTTTTTGTCACCTCGATTTGATTAAAAATCCCTCTCTTAAAACCTTTGTACACGTGTTCTTTAATTCTATTTTGAATTCACAGTGGAAGAAGGATGTGTCTAATTTACCCCTGCGGAACGTGGCTAAAAGAATGCTCTTCAGTGCTGAAGCACTTTACAGAGCATCTTTAAAACAGTTTATGGAGACACTAATGGAATTTTCCTCCTTTCTACCCAGCATTCCCATTTCTAAAACTTCCAAAATATACAAGCAAGCATAATGCAGAACATGAATTGCTTAAATTCAGGCATCTTTCCTCTCCTTCCCTTCCCCCATGTAAAGCAATTTTCTTTTTAAATGTTTCAAAATTTGCAGCTGTGCTACTGTAACAGGATGTTCTTAGCTATGGGAAACATATGAGCATCTGTATGCTTTCTGACTCAAATTGTTTTAATTCAATTTTGGTGTACACTTGACGTGATGAATTCAAGTCATGTAACTATTGAATAAGCATTGGGGAAGATGGATTGAGATGGGGAAAAGTAATGTGTCATCAAATGACACATTTTCTTCCACCCTATCTCAATGTCAAGGACACAAAAGAAAGGGGACGAATTAGTTTGAACAGAGACTCGTATCCTGGTATCTATTGCCTTGCTCCCGGTTTGAATTCAGACTGTCAGGAAAGCATTTGGGTACTGAGCTGAAGAATTACAGGGAAGAGGTAGCAGCACTAGGGGAGAGGTATGAAAAATGGAGGTCTTGGTGACCTCTCTGTAATGTTTTATACTCATCGGAGTTGCCAGCGTTGCCTCTGTCCGGGTTCCCTTTGAGACGATTACAAACAAAGGACGATGCTGTGATGAGAACGCTTTCACCAGCCAGGGAAGTCCCGCAGCCCATTTATTTTTCTGCCACAAAATTTCCATATGATCTTGGGCTAACCACACAGCAGGGCTTGAGGCACGGTCAGAGGAGAGGTGGGGAGTGAATTAGTGCAGCTTAATGTGCGCTGCAATGGCCTGGTGATGGCTGGTCGTGCTTGCGATTTTGGCTGCCCCCAGCACAAACGTGTCAACCCCAGCCCCCAGGAAGGGGTGGGCAGAAGCAAAGCATGTGTTTTGTGTACTGTCACCACTGAGCAGTCATCTGTGATGCTGTGGTGAACAATAGCTGTGAATAATACAACAATACAGATTATAATACATTGTCAAAATAGTTATCAGCTGGCTTTAAAATGAAACGGACAGAAATATAGTTAAATTCATCCTGATTTATTAATGACTCAACAGCACACTTCAGTTCCAGTAAGTGAAGAGGCAGACAGCCACATATTTCATCCTTTGAGGGATTGGGGTCTAAATTCTGGTTCAAGGAAGAGCCTGGTTATTTAATATTCCCCTATAGTACCTAGTGCTGCTATAAATCCTTCCTATGTTGGTTAGTTAAATGGTATTTTATATTCCTGATATATTGATTAAGAGAGTAAATTAAATAGCTTCTCTTAGATTAGCATTTTCTTCTGGGAGCAGTTGAGCAGTGAAGGTTGTATGACCTCTTCTGGAGATCTTGGGGACCTTGGGATCTTGGTCTGCAAAAGTAGACTTGGGATATGCAGTGAATGGAAGAGCCTGCCATGGGTGCCTCAAAGTCAAAGTTTTTATGGAAAAGCTTTATAGGAGGTAAAACATGGTAGGGTAACACAGTTTCTGTTTTCAGAGGGTTCAGGAAATCAGTCATGATATAGTAGAGAACTACTGACTGATGGTAATGTGTCACTGTCAAGAAACATAATCTCTCAACAGCTTTTTCCTCTCTGAATTGCACTGATTGCCTTTCTGAATATGATGAGGCTTCATCTGTGTTTTGCAAAATGCTTTGCAGTCCTTCTCTGAGATGTATTAAATGCCTGATATTTGCAGGACATGATGCTGCTTAGTAAAGATTTGTCCTTTTGCTAACAACAGCTTTCACTCATGGCTCCTCTATTCATGGACAGCAGAAGTGGCCTGATTCGAATGCGTGCTTGGCTCAGATCATGCTTTCACAGTGCTTTTTTTCTGTCCCAGGTCCAGCAATTGTTTTGAGCAAGACTCCTCATGCCCTTCTGAATCTGTTCGGCTTTTTGGTTTGTTCTGTTTTGTTTTATTAACAGTGAGTGACGGGAGTTTCGAACAAAGCTGTTCGCAGCAAACACTTCAAGTTTTCCTTTGCCGGCTGCGGTTCCCCAACATACAGCCAGGAGACACTGATGATCTCTGCCAAGATGCACGTGTACATGCAAACAACTAAAGAGGTGCCCCAAACAGCCTTTCAATATAGCTTCCAAGAAACTTATTTTAATGCATGTGAATTGGGATATTACCTGGACTGAACACATCACAAATTTCCCCTCCCTTTGTCTATACCTCAAGCCATATCTCATAAGCCAAATTTATCACTCTGCATAGTCCTTTTAAAGATATTTCCATAGGCAAAGCCAAAACCAATTGCTCCCTGTCCAAAACTAATTGTTGTTCTTTTAAAAAAGATAAATATCTCAGTATATCCTGTGTATTAAGCAGATAAGCAGAGTTATAAGAAAACCTGATGCAGAAGGAAATTGCAGCCTAGTAGCAGTGAAAAACCACAGTCCTGACCCCAAAAAAAGAATAAATAGAAAAAAAATAAATGCCTAGATCTCCAAAGTGAAACCAGGATTTTAGATATATATATATATACTGTATTCAATGGACATGTATCTGAATCTTTGAGATGGATTTGGAAATTTCATCCTCAAAATGCCTGCTGCGCCTCTTACCTTGTTATGCAGCAGGCTCTTTCAGGGAGAGCCATGTCTCGGGTACTGCGTGTTGTTGAAATATTTGATGACTACGTAAGGATAGGAGAAAACAGATATAAATCATTGCAAAGGAAGAGACCACACTAGAAATATGATGCTTTTGTAGCCAGTGATGTGGTCACACACTTTGTGACCTGCTTTGCCTTAAACTACAGCCCTTGGCAACTCTCTTTGTGCCTTGGGTCTAAGGTAAGGATGGAAAATAGTGCCCTGAGCACAAATTATGATACAGCAGAGAGCTCTTCTAGAAGATCTGCATTAAGATGCAAATCCATAGGCAAGAGGGCTTTGTTAGGTCCTTACGATTTTTGTTATCTGCTAAGTAAAAAATAGGGACAAAACACACTAAAGGAGAACTTGCATTAATTGAAAGCCATGTTTTGTCAAGTCAAAATGACTTAAACTTTTTTAATTGTTATTTTTTTCCCAATGTCTGGAAGGCGAAGACTGAAAAATGTCACGTACTCATCCAGGAAAACCTTACACTCTGCAAAAGCTTCATTTAACAGCTTATGAAGTGATAACCTCTCTTTCTCTCTGGGCTTGTTAGGCCATCAGATACCTTTCTATACCTCCCATGATGGTGTCAGCATCTCTTCCACAGGGTAGCGGGTTTGTCAAGATGAAATATATGACACCTTAGCAGCACCATTGTGCTCTAAAGAAGTTCATAACACTGTCTTGGATTCTCCCCGCCACCCACTGCTTTAGCAGCAGCTGTGAACTATAATGGCTGGAATTGCTTCTGTGGGGGGGACGGCTCAAGGACACAGCTGGGCTTGCCTCTTTGCAGAGGAAAGAGCGAGGTCCCGTTCCCCACCTCAGCCTCCCCCCCGCCCTTCACACCCAGGCGCCTGCTCTTGCTGCTTCCTGTAGCACCCCCCAGACCTCTATCTGTCCCCCATTTAACTCACTGCACCTGCAAAAACTTATTTCCTTTTTTGCTGAGGTTCTCTTTTCGTGCAGATGCCTCGGTGTTTATAGATGTCTCCACTGGGGTCAGGTGCACTGAGGGATTCCCTCTGTTGCCTCATTATAATTTTCTGAGTTGGGAGAGGTAATAATTCAAAGTCTGCATTTTAGTATTTTTTTTTCTATGTTATTCTAAGGACTTTCCCCAAGACATTTGAGAAGGCAATTTACCTCTGTGCACTTTTTTTCATGACCAATTGCCCCATGTGTTTCTTGGCAGCTATTATGCCAGATCAACTCCCCGAGGACTTTGCTGTTCCTGTTAGTGGCAAATGCTGAAAAGTTACCTCAGTGACATAACCTGATTTGCTGAGGAAGCTGGTAAGAAGTAGAGTCATGTCTATTACCCAGACCATCCATCCTCTTTAATTTTATGAGGCAGTAACATTTTATTGTTAGCCTGTTTCATAAAAGTGTGCATGCCAGAGATGCTGGCTTGGTATAGGCTACGATAGCTGATTTAAATACCTCTTGACTTTTGTGAAAACAGAAGACAGACTTCTGGGAAGGCATATAGCTTCACGTGAAATCTGGGGACTACAGAGATTCTAGCCTTTTCTGCTTGCAAGAAGGTTTTGTTGTTTTTCTGCTAAGTAGCAGTGGAAGTTAATCGTAAAGAATACCAGGAAATGATGGGAAAACTTGCTTTCATGCAATAGCTCTAATAGGCACGAAAGTCCATCCCCACAATGAGATAAAACTTCCTCCCAGGGTGAAGTTTTAATTCCTAATGGTAACAAAAATCTAAATAAATTGGAGAGCAACATCTGAGGCTGAACTGACCAGTGGAGAGGACCCCAAAAATCACAACAAAGTCCTTACCAGGTAAAATGCTGTAAAGGTCTGGGGCTCATTCCCACTCTGTTTGTAGGGAGCTGGATTTTCAGAGTTACAGTTCACCTGTGGCTTTTGGCAACTGCCACCAGTATGATGTCTAGGTACCATCAGACTTGAGCATTTTGGCACCTTTATCTTAAAACTGTCGTGGCTGTTTTGTGCTGGTGGCAAATATTGAACAATTATTCAACCAAATCAATCCAGTGGAACTAAATGTCCAAACTTCTAGAGTATGAGTTTGTCTTTTCACATGAGCCCTCTCTCTCTGATCCTGGTAGTGCACACGGATACTAGGACTTCCACCCTAGACACACATTTCATCTCACCTCCCAGGTTTCCTCATTGCTGGCCAGGCAAGTGGCAGCTGATGTGGCAGGCGTGCCCTGCCTAGGGACATGGTGGGCACTGGCTGGTTGGCTTGTATCGTGTGCTGCATGGCCAACTGGTGGGTACGTGCTCGTGCAACGCCATTTCGGCAGATGAATTCCCACTGCAGCTTTTCCTCACTGGAGGCTCTCATTCATTCAGTTCTCCTTCCTCTTTCTGGACACCGGCTCTCAGGAAGCTTGTGTGAGTTTCTTGTCTTTAAGATTTCTCACTCCCATCTTTAAAACTGTTGGAAATTCAAAGAGGCTTGAAATACATCAGGAGAAAAGGGTGGAGGAGTTTCTGGGAGACAGGTCATATAATCTTTGGTTTCACAGGAAACCAGGCCAAGACATGGGGATGTGCTAATGACAACAAAGAGGCTGATTTCATTGTACAAAATCTAAATATGGTTAAAAAGAAAAAATAAAATAAAAAAATAGAATTGCCTAAGCAATGGTATTTCTTTCTTTTCAGTCTTGTATATACTTGCAATCATCACATAATTTTTATATTTATTTTTCTTGTTGCATTGTTCCTTGCCTCTAGTCCATTTTCTTTCTAAGACGAACAAGTTCATGGTGTCTGAGCTCTGCAGCAGCTTTTCCTTTATTTTAGTAGAAAACAGACACACAAGTGCACAAGGTGCTTCAGATGGGCAGCACTGGGCTTTGCTGTAGACATAACTGCTGCCTCACCAGTCAGAAACTGTAAATTTGACTTGCAAATACTGCAGAAGGAGGATGCAATGTGAAAAGAGCTGGTGAAAAAAATCCCTGTAATCATAAAAAGCATCAATACCAAACTCTCCTTTCATGCCTTTAGTACCAAAGTTAACAGCTTTAACATGCTCCAGCCCATGGCTTTGCTTCAGGATCTGCCCAGGGCTACACCAGAGAACCCTCTCTGCTCTCTGGGTGAAAGTAAAGCTGAATGTCACCTTCTGATTTCTCCTTCCTCTCTCTCGATAGCTCTCCTTTCAGTGCAGGCCTAGCCCAATTCTGCTTAGTTTGTAAAGCTTGACAAGATCACCACTCAAGGTACTAAGTTTTTAAGGTGTGTTCATTTTTCATTTCAAATTCTGCCTTTCAAGCTATCCATAGCTCAGCATTTAGCCTGCAAATAAAGCTGTAGCTGGTGAGCTGAGCAGAAAAAAGAGAAGATGATAAATGAGTTAATACTGAGTTTGTCACAAGGCCATTTGCTGCATGAATTAAAACACAAATTGGCCTATGGGTTTAGGGTTTACCAGCCCTGCTACAAAATATGTTAGTGTAGAAATCTGGTGATAGTGTGTTTGAAGGTCTATTTTTCTTAAAGCTAGGCAACTTAGCTGTCCTCTCTCCCACTCTGGCACAAAGTCAAGTGAATAGAGGAGAACACTGTGCTCGTATGAGTGATGCTTTAAAAGGGGGGTGTCGTACGTGTCATACATGCATTAAATTAATCTCTGTGGGTCAGGGGAGCTGTCTGCTTAGCAGCGTCTGGCTGTAAAGTATTATGTACTTGTGGTCCCATTTCCTGAGATCTAATTTATTTTTATGTTAATTGGTGCTCTTAGCCGGCCTTCTCTCCTTTTGGTAGTCACAGCTACCATCGCTGTTAATTAAAGTAATACCTGACTCCATGCTGGAGAGCAGGAGCACATGCCAGGAGAAGAGAACATTCCTACAACTTAAGACAGCTCCTATCACGAACAACTGAGGACAACCCGGACCTGTAGGAGAAAAGAATTAACATGGAAAAAGAGGAGGTCACATACTAAATGTCACATTAACCTCCATTTTTATTTTAATTTGATGTGGTGTGTGTATAGTTACCCTTGGCTAAGAGGGCAGCTTACCTTTCACTCCCTCTCTTACAGCCTGCAGACATCAGATCTGAGTCCAAGAGTTTTGTGCTCCATCACAACATCCTTCCCTCTCAGAGACTAAGTCTCTGTAGGGCTGCACTTCTCAGCCATGGTCTGTCTTCACTTGGTGACTAAAAGTCCTTTTCTTCCTTTTACAGCCTCTTCAGGACAAATCATTGCCTTTTCACCCACGGCAAACTGAATAACGAGGAAAGGAGCACAGGACTGTGTGTATATTTGACTAATGCAAACCATAAATGTCCTGATAAAGTCTTACAAATCCCAGTCATCTAAGTAACCTCCATCTCAATGAAGAAGACAGTATGTAGTGACACATTCTTACTTCTTCTTCTGCATTTTCCCTGGGCTCCGTGTGCCTGCACAGCATCCACCACTAAAGCCTTTCACCACAGGGCAGCTGTGGTACAGCACTCCCTACGATCCCTGCTGTAAACACAGGAAGACCAAACTGTGAAGGGCAGCAAGTAGTTTTCCATGAACTACGTCACCCCCTTATTTCACAGGGAATTCGTGGTTGCTCATTTAACTTTGCCATGTTGCGTTTCTTTTATTTTGATTTAAATTTACCCAGCAGTCCTGGGCAGGATGCATGCAGGTAATTATAGTGTTTGAAGTACTGATAAAAATAGCACGCAGAACTTCCCCAGTCTCCAGGCTGCCTGTTGAGTTGTGGAGCAAGTTACCAGTCGTGCTTCATTTATCTTCCTTACCCTGCCATAAGGTCAGGGAATACTGACTCTATCTTACAGATGGGAAACTGAAACGGAGTGGGTAAAACCTTGATCTTCAAAGGTATGTAGGTGAAATGGGATCCAGAGGAAAGTAGGCATTTAAACTGTAAGCAGATTCTTAAATAACTTTGAAGCTCTGTGCCTATGGGAGTTCTCAAAGTCATGCAAGACATGTGGGTGAGCAGGGAGCTGAGCCCAGATTTCTGTATGCTTAAGACAAACACTTTGTAATGATCCCAGATTTCACTACATCCAGTTATGCATAGGCGAAGGTAAGTAGCTATTCAAGTGCTAAATTTTATTTTCTCCTGAGTGAGCTTGTGAGGAGCTTTGCCCTTGTCAGCTGCATACGTGAAGATTAAACCCACAGAAAGAGGTGGTACTTTTTTATATGTCACCCTGAGGAGTTTCTTAAGAAATAGATCAGAGAAAGAGGCTCTTCTGCCTTGAAAGGTAGGTTTCAGCTGGGGTTTTTACCTCCTGTTTGGGTGTTTCATCTCTGTGAAAAATTGCCCAAATCTGTCAAAGATCTGAGATCTTACTTTCTGTCGTCCTCCTGGAGACTGTGGAGATGAATCCTCTCTCAGTTCTGACTTACTCCATCCGCTGCATCTTCTGCCGTGTTACAGCGCTTTGCATTCAGCCCATTCCCCATGCTACTGAACGACTGCCAAACCAGAGGTCCAGAAATATTTGTCCCATTGGTTCCTGATCCTTGACACTAGGACTTGTTTGCAAACACTCCAAAGCAGAAAGACAACTGCTAGTGTTCTCAGAGCCTCTCATTTTGGTGCCAAGACAGTGTAGGAGAAGGGAAGGAGCTCTGTCTCACCCCTGGAAAGGCTGGATGTTAGGGCTGTGAATCCTAGTTGTATAATGAATAAGGCAGGGGACAACAAGATTGCACAGTTAACCAGAGGAATGCCCATGCACACACCTGATTCTGATTCAGCCTTAAATCGTACCTTCCTTTAAGACTGATAAATTTTACCTTGCCCAAAGTGATCTTCTTTCATGGGGTGTGCAACACTTGAGGCCGGGGGTTCATCTGAAGAAGTGCTGGTATCTTCAGCTGAAATCTATGGTAATTCGTGACAAGATTTATGGAGCTGAAGTTGCTGGTGAGTTAAATGTATGAAAATCAAATTTTTTAGTTACAGTCGTGGTGTAGCTGGACTGTGCCTGTGTGGGCACATCCGCTGTACTTAAGGCATTCATTCCTTGAGCAGTCCAGGAACTTGTTGGCTAGTTGTTTGTGAAGATGAGATAATGAACTGGTTTAAGACAATGAACTGACTTGAAACTAGGTGTTAACTGAGCCTTCACGATTAAGTATTGACTGATGGCTACAGGAGCCACCCTGGTGAGAATTTTGGACAGTTATAAAGAACCCTCCCAGCAGCTCCTGCTGTGCTTAAATGTGTTGTTTAACATCCTGTTTGGAATGACCAGGCAGGAGATTCACAGAAGTGATTAAATTGTGCTTAGATAAGACACTTGCAAATAGTAAATAGAAATTATTCCTGCAGGTGCAGAATTGGTTATATGGGACAATCTTCTTAGTGTAGTTATTTGTGAGATGTTTTACAGGTAGTTTTGATATAACAGCAGCAATAAATTATGTTTGCTGGGGGGTTCACACGGGACCACAGGCCAGCTGGAGTATAGGAACTGAGCAGAAGAGCCTTACCCAACTCAGCTGAAGATGTCGCTGGAAGGATATTCACAACAGAGATTTCCATCATCAGCGGCAACAAGCAACTGCCCCTGTTTGAGAGATATGATTCCTCACATGAACACTATCCTATGCAAGATCCCAATAAGCTAGTTCTCCTTTTTGACAAACACTCAATCCATGAGTGTCTGTGCAACAAACCGCGGACAGAAGTGCTGCAAAAACGTCAGCTATTCAGAAAGATCTGCCCATAGGCATAACAAACGAGGCTCTCAATGTTAACAGTGTGTCTAACTCCAGTTCCTCATATTTAAAAATGGGTATATTAATATTCTTGAAGTCTTATGAAGATAAGTCCCTCCTGAAGCACATAATGACAATCATGATGCACTCAGAAAAAAAGTGAATAATGAATTCATACTATGCAGAGTTTTAATAAGTCGTGACAAAGATGGTACAGTTACTATTAAACAGTGTCATTACATTGATGTTTTGAGTAACTACCTGGTCAGTGAACATCGTGTCTTATATGCAGTGAATGAGGTAGAGGTCCAGTGGGAAAACCAGTCTGTGACTGTGTAGTTAAAGACTATCATGGTACCCATGAAGAACGAATATAGAATAAAAAGGAATGGAAGGTTAAATGGCTGTTCCATTTTTGGTATTTTCTTGACTGTTGAATGCTTTGACCTAAAACTTCCTATTGTGTCACATACATATCTGGACATGAGTGGTAATGAAAATCAATTCATTAGGGCTAAAAAGCTCATTTACAATATCTCCTTAGAGCTTCTTGATGGAATAGTTTGAATCCCATGAGAATGGCTTTAGAAGAAGTGGAACATTTCTTTTTCTTTTCATAAAGCTTTACCATGACACATGCAATAACAAACACTGCACTACACCAGTAAGTGTTTGTGTTTACTCTGCTTGAGATTCCCCATCAGCCCCCACCACTGTTAATAATTCTGTCATCAAAGTTGAGATTGCCATGGGAAGCATATAGACAAAGTTAAACAAACAAAGTGAAGGACTAAGGAAAAATAAGCAACTTGCATCATGGAAATCTGTGTCCCAGCAGTGTGCTAACAGCATACCAGCATATGGAAGAATTGCCAAGAAAGGAATTAGGAACTTCAGAGTTCCTTAGAGAGGAACCCAGGCAGGCAAACCTCACTAAAATGGAGACTTTCTTTTCTTGTGGATCCAGATTGTTCTTTTCTCTGAACTCATTTCTAGCTTTCTTCATTCAGTGTGACTCTTCTCAGTCTTGATGTATTTCCATTTGGGCTGCTCCATGCTTCTAGAGTTCCTTTGGCAGGATTTTATCTGAGCTGGTATCTCTGCAATAGCACAAAACAAACCCCAAAACAAAAAGTGGTGTTAATGTCAAGCTTGATTTTAGAATCAAGGGGAGACACCTATCTTGAGCAGACAAGAATCAGGCCCATAGTCTGTAGGTTGCTGTTACTGTGAGAAAAAGAAAAAACATCCCAGATACATTAAGGACCATCATGGCATTGCACAGTTTAGGATTAACAAAGAGATATTTGTAGGTATCACTGGATTATTGGTGAGTTACAGCTTACCTGTGTTTTACAATTAATCCTGAAAGACAGGAAGGGATGTACTGTCATTGCTGTGTAATTATGCTGTGGAGGTCCTTTCATTAAACTCTATGATGGCAGCTGAGTACTCTTTTCATCATGCAGTCGATGCTATGTAAAAACAGCAGTGAACATTTACTTGAAAAAAAGTAGAGTGGAAGAGCAGAAATTTGCATTCCTGCATGTGCAGAGAGCAGAAGTGAAGAACACGAAGAAAGTCTTAAAAACTCTTAAAATTTTAAAGTCCTCAGCACAAGAAGGACATGGACCTGTTGGAACAGGTCCGGCGGAGGGCCACGAATATAATCAGAGGGCTGGAGCACCTCCCCTATGAGGACAGGCTGAGAGAGTCGGGGTTGTTCAGCCAGGAAGAGAAGGCTCCAGGGAGACCTTACAGCAGCCTTCCAGTACCTAAAGGGTACAGGAAGGACGGGGAGGGACTCTTTATCAGGGAGTGTAATGATAGGACACGGGGTAACGGCTTCAAACTGAAAGAGCGTAGATTTAGATTGGGTATCAGGAAGAAATTCTTTACTGTAAGGGTGATGAGACACTGGAACATGTTGCCCAGGGAAGTTGTGGATGCCCCATCCCTGGAAGTGTCCAAGGCCAGGCTGGATGGGGCTTTGAGCAACCTGGTCCAGTGGGAGGTGTCCCTGCCCATGGCAGGGGGTTGGAACTAGATGATCTTTATGGTCCCTTCCAACTCAAACCATTCTGTGATTCTGTAACATCTCAGGGAGAGACGCTTCTTTACTTCAGGGTGTTTCTGACTCTGGTTTGTTCTCTGGTTTACCCCAGAGAAGTGGGCTACAGAGAAAATAAAGAAGCTCACATGTGTTACAAGTGATGTGTCCTTGCCCGTGACCAGTCACATAATGGAAGTGAGAGCTTGCTGGGCACCGCCTTTGACTCAGCTGCTGTGTTTAGACCCAGTATCTGGGTGCGTTGCATGTGCAGAGTCATAGTGGCTTCCAGAGATGCCTGGCTAGAGGCACCTCACCCTTTAAACTCACCTTTTTTAAACTCACCTTTTAAAGCATCATGACACTGGCTTGATAGAGGCAGTTTTCTGAGTGATGTGTCTGAGATTTATGCTGAAATGCCAGTCAACACATCTAAATACCTGACCCTGAGACAAGTGACCCTTGGCCTTTACCACTGTCCGCTGAGAACACCAATCATTCACATCACCTAATATAAACCGATTTGCACTTATTCGAACTAGGCTTGGTTGTTAGGATGAGTGCTGAGGAACGGGAGGGCTGTGTGCTAGATGAGAAGTGAAAGACTGGGCAGCTACAGACTTTTGACCCTTCTTTGCAGGTTGGCTCCTGGTGAGCGCAAGAAAAGGAACAAAGCCGAAGAGAGCGAGCTCTCTGACATTACATTTTCCCATCATCCTTTATCTAAGGCTGCCAGTTATAGCCAGAAGTCAGAACAAGCTTCCTAGCTGGAGCTGTGCATTTTAATTAGCTGCTGGGCACTTGGTGGCTGAGCAGTGACATAAAGCAGTTTTCTTAGTTGGATTTTAAAAAGCTGATACTTTACGGGGAGGAATCTCCCATTTGAGTCATTTCCTTTGTCTGAGCGCAGGTGCAGACTGTCTTTAGGTAAATATTTCTAAAAACAGGAGCATTCAATTTCGTATGTGCCAGACCTTGAGGGACTGCATACCCATACTGCTCAGTTGAAGCCATGAATTGTTCTGATTTATCTCAGCAGCAGATATGTAGTAGCTCAGGAAAAGGAGAAAAAAAAAAAAATAAATGGAGAGAACAGGAAAAGTTCAAAATAAAGGTCAAACTCTGGCAGTTTTTTGCTTTAATGAACTTCAATTTTTGATCCACAGGACATTATTTTGGCCCCATTTACACTGGTGTAGCTGGACTGTGCTAGCTTACAGGCGGTTATTAGAAAATCTTTGGCTGACGGAAAGGCTTGCGTATTTTAAGTGAGCCTGACAGTAGACATCACTGGGTGGTTTCTAAGAAATACAGACCCTTATGAATATTTTCCTCCCGCTGTGCAGGGGGATGTCTCAGGGCTGTTGTTGCCTTTGTTCCACCACGACGCTCCTCTGCCAGCCTCGGTGCTGTCAGAGCCTTCTTGCAGGAGAGGATTCCAGCTCCAGCAAGTGATTCCCGTTTCTTTTATTTTTAGCATCAAGATGTCTTTTATTCTGGCTGAAGGACAAAATCCCTTTTCACAGGGGCTGCTTGAACAGCAGAAATGAGTGGCTATTAAAAGAAGGCTTACTGTAAAATAGGATAATAACCTAGTTATTTTGCATTTCTAAGTCATTCTTGCATTGACATTTCCTTCCCTACGATGCACACCAATTAAAAGCCACTGAGCAATAAAAAAAAAAGCAGTCTGTGCAATAATCTGACAAAGAATCATGAGCTGTGAAATGAAAGAATTATTTTGTTGCCTTAATGTGAAGATACCTAGCAAATTCTTATAAAACAGACTTTGTCCTGGACTGTCCTTTAAGTCTCTGAAATGTCTTGTATATTTTAATGCTTTTCATGTACAAATAAGCATAGGTGACGCATCAGGTTTCAAGGGCAGCTACTCTTCTTGCCTGTCCTCTGAATGCTCCTTCAATGCCCTCCATATTTCCACTTGTGCACGGGTACAAGGGCTGTGCAAGGCTCTCTTATCCCTGATGCATTAGATTGGATTATTGACAATATATGAATATTTCTCCAGAGAGGTAGGGGCTGTTGTCTGGAGGGCAGGACATTGACTGTGAATGAGGGTAACAGGATATTCTCTTTCAGTGCCTAATAGTTACAGAATGGTGCATTTCGGTGCCCCTGAGGTTAATGGGAAGGTTGGGACAACCCCCAGTCAAGCTGCTAAGCAAATATCGTCAAAAACCAGCCATAGCTGCACTGCAGATTTGGATGCAAGAATGGAAGAGGACAGATGAAGCTTGTAAACAGAGAAGGCACTCATTATGCTAACTTGATTGTAGCTAATTAAAAAGGGATATTAGCTGATTGGATTACAGGGGATGGAGCAGAATGACCCTTTGTTCATGCTTGTGCTTGCATCAGTAGGATTCTCTGGTCTGTCCAAGAACGTTCCCGCATTATCCTCATTCTTGGTTCTTCTCTTCTGCTTTCAGGGGCAGATGCTCCCACGCAGCCTGCTCGCCAGAGCAGCATGCCAAACGCCCTGGTAGCCGTTGTGCCAGGCTTGCTAGCGCTCCTGTCGCTTGGCTGTCAGGCTGTGGTAGGGAGAAGCTGCCACAGCGCGCTGTTGGGCTCTCTGGCTGCTCTCAGCGGGTGTGCAGGCTGTGGGCTGCTCTCATCAGAGCTCAGACTAGAGAATCAAGAAACCGTATCCAGCATCTACCAACATCACACTAAGCCAGGCCCTTCATATTTGTTCCATGTTGTTTGGCATCCTCAGTGTCCATAAACAGAACCTCTGCAAGTTTCTTGTTCAAACTTTAAAGAATAACTGGGTAGAATTATTGTATGCCTAGCAGATGTGAGACAATACATACACTTACAGTCAGTCAAGTAACAAAAATAGAATTATTGGAATATGCATTTGAGAACTAAACCTGACAAAGGCTGAAACAAAGCCTCATATTCCTTCATATAAAACAATAGGATGCCATTGCATAGTCTTTTTAGTGCTTGACCTGTGAAAGCCCAGCTCTTAGAAATCCATTCTTAGGTGGGTACTCATTCTTTTGCCTTTGCTGGGACTGAGGTTGTTATGACTTGTCATGGTTGCCTCACGTTTTAAATTCAGAGCAGAGTGGCAGACAGACAAGACTTCCAGAGCAGGCAGCAATATCAGGAAGCCTGAAAAGAGAGTTGCATATGTGCTGGGCAAGGAGAGAGGAGTGTGAAGTCTTTTTCTGTGAAGAGATGAGCCAAGTGAGTCTATTTCCAGATTTTCTAGCTGGCCATGCCCCGCTCATTCTGTTAAGCAGGCAGACATCAACTCTCGGTGTTGGCACTAGAAGCTGTTCAGTTCAAGTGTCATTTGAAAATAAGGTGACCACCAGAGTTTCAAAGAAGGAAAGAGGAATGCTATGAAAAAAACACACGGCACGGCTTATTTATCGAGGACCCATCTCACAGCATTTCATGGAGTAGGAACCACACTATGGCAGATCCACTGTGCACAGTCATTTGGTAAAAGCATTATTTTTACCTGATTTGGTGTCCCTGCCCACTAAGGCCACAGAACGTAAGTGCAGCTCTCATCTCACCTGGCTTTAGCTCTTTGATATGTAGGTTCTCAACCTGCAGTACTCATCTAGGCTCATGGTATAACCATGCTTTTGGAAAGCTGAGATCTCAGGGCAGGTGTCTAACATAGTTGAACATATTGCCTTATGGAAATGCCATTCTCCTTTAGACACCCAGGTGAAATTCACCCGAAAAAATCTTTAAGTATCTGTGATGTGAGCTTCTGCTTCTATGATTTAATTGAGGCTTTCATTATAGTCAATACAGGTAATGTGTGTAATTCGTCTGATCTCTTGTTGAGGTCATGTCAGCATGTATGAAGAGTATTCATACAACTCATAGATTATATGAATATTTAGAATAATTTAAGATTAATCTCACCCTAAGTTCCATTGAACACCCTGGTTAGATCTCTGTTGACTACAAGGAAGCCTTTGGCAACTTGCTCAGATACAGACATCTACAATTATAGATCTGCCCGTGGAGTAAGATGAATCCTATGTCACCAATCAATTAAAAGTTCCTTATAAAACAAACTGTTGATCACCCTATAGGGAAAGAGGTTGTATTACCATTTTCCCATCGATAGGCAGAATGTTTGTAAGAGAACATGCAAAAATCAAGCCTCGAGTAAGCAAAACCATGATTTTTCATTTTTAGATCACAAATATAAAATTCATTACCTCTTGATTTTAAGGCTACTGGTTATCTAAATCTGACTAGGAAGTTCACTTTTATGCAGGTGTCTGGAAATGCAGAAGAAAAAAAAAAAGTATCCCTTTTAATCACATAGGATCAGGAGCTGCTACTGAAGGAAAAGCTTTGCTATATTAAGAATTCAAGTATGGTCCCAAAACTGTTAAGGGAATCTCAGTCAGTCTCCAGAGATGCCACGGGGATTGCAGTCAGAGATGCAAGATGGTTAATAACATTACTCCTTTGAGTTATGGTAGATTGATAACAGCATAACCTGTTATCACAAAGTAGGGCAGACACAGTAGGAGCTAGGACTATTTAGCAGTAGATTTTTGGCTGCCCTAGGACAAGTGAATAGCAGCAGATTTTGTGGTCAGAAAATAGGGCACTCTTACTGCGGGGAGTCACATGGCCTACCAACAGCCATTTTGTTTGAAAGGAGATATGGCCATTGATGTTGATCCAAACAGCAATGCAGACAAGCGAGACTATGGAAATTTGGATTGAAAATAAGATTTATTTTAAAAGTGTTTTTTCCTTTCTCTCTGCTTTTTTATTTGTTGGGTTTTGAAGATGATATCCTCAAGCTTTCTGTTTTGTGTGTATCAGTGACTATTTCAGGTTAAAAATACCATTTAGTTTCAAACCCAATGAAAGACTGCTCATTGCTTTGGTGCCCGGAGAGTATTTTGTCTCATCTGCAAGGTCATATTGAAAATTATTCCAGAAATATCTGTCTTTCCCTTCAGTGGGAAAGTGAAGATAGTGATGAAAGGATTAATGTATAAAGCCTTGCTGCACTGTTTTCTGTTCTGCTAGATCTCTCATGGTCAGTAGTGCCAATAATGCCACATGCTTTGGTTTCTGTTAGGTCTTCTCCAAGTTTGCTATTGTTTAGAGATTTTACAGTCTGTCTAAAAGTACATCAGGTTAATGCCCTCTGTTCTGAAATGAGTAGAAATGAACATGTGAAAACATTTCAGTAAGAAGTTTTAAATTCAGTAAATGTGTTGATTTTATATTTCAAAGTTTGTCTGAAGGCAAGGACATTGGAAGGATTACATTAGAAAAATAAAATGGTCTAGCATGAGCAGAATATTAAGGGATTCAGTTGCAAACCCTAATTCCTTAGGAAAAATTACTCTTTTACTTGCCTACATTTTGCCAAGAAGCTGACACATCCAAATAATATATTTTACTCGTGAATGCTGGAATTGGAAGAAGTTTAGATAAGAGTGGATTTTGGTGCATGAGTCTACACTAGATGACCTCTCAAAGATGTTTCCAGTCCTATTTTTTATGATTCTCCCCGTAGAATGAATTGGAAAGTATGCAAGCAATTTGACTGAAGACTCTCATAAAACCCCCAGCTTTCTGAAGTTCCATTTCCTGACTCTGTCCATAAACACAAATTTGGACTGAGTCTAGAACCAGATTCCCCTGAAGCTTGGAATGAACTAGAATGGACACAGACCAGTTTAGCTACCTAAATTCCAATGTCTGTTTTCCACAGCTATAAAAGTTATCAAGTATGTGCCCTATGTTACCCCTCTCAAACTTGAAAAATTCACTGAGGAGTGGAAAGCAATAATGAATGCCATTATTTAATAATATTCAGCCTCAGATTCTTTGGTTTACTCTTTCTGTTGTTGTGGGGGGCTTTTTGTTAGGCTTTTTTTTTTTTTTTTTTGGTAAGATTTTTTCTTTAGTTGAAATAGGTAAAATTACTTTGTACGTTCTATCCTCCTGCCTGTGCCAATCAACCTCTCTATCCTTACTACCTCCCATCCAAACCTTGTGGCTTATTGCTTTTGATAAATAGTCATTGGGTTTTCCTGGGAGTGAAGTTATTGCCAAATTAAACTGAGAAGTCAGACATTTGACAGCTCTCAGAATTTAGTCCTTAGGATGCTATGGCCTATGAATATGTGCAAGAAACATCTTTCTTGGTAGTACAATTAACAATTGCAGGAAGAACCACAGCCTTCTCCACCTTCCCTGCAGACATTGTCTCACAGAGGGGTCAATCCTGTATTTTCACAAAATGTGAATTATGCTTCAAATGACAGAAAAAAATCGCCCCCAATGTCTGCAGCCATGAATCAAGCATAGCTTCTCTAGATTAATGGCTTACTGACTAAAAGACCCTAGAACTGCTGTATGATTTGTTTTGCCATTCTTGTGAACGCTGAGCTTTAGTGTGTCAGTTGACCTATATACCAACCTGGGAAATTGCTCTGTGAAAGACATTCAAAGTCAGATTTTGCCTAGTTTATGTTAACAGATTTCCCTATAGATTTTTATCATGCAGTTGATTAATTTATTATTAGAATGCATTATAGGCAGCACTGAGATCATTCTTTTAATTTACTTCTTGTGACCCATTTTGCCCTCCTTTTATTTCAGTACATTTTTTTCTCTGTCTCTTATTAGTAGTGTCATCTAAAATTCATACAGCCTGCGTTTGAAAAATATGCATTAGATCATCTAGGACAACTATTGTCATTACTAAACTTTCTGTATAGGTAATAGATGGAGACATCACCGTAGGTGTTTCTGTAGCAAGGATATGTCGGAGCATTCAGCAGTAAATTTGCATAACACAGCAAGGTAAATGAGACAGTTGTCCATCTTCTGCACTTTGCTAGGTGCCTCTGTTTTGAATAAGTCACAGGGTGAAAATTCACGTGAGTCTCTGATTTGACCCATATTGCCTTTCTGAACTATCTTGTAGTGGGTTTGAACACAAAGCATACAAAAACTGGCTGCAAAAATAAAAGAAGAACCCAGGGATCTGAGTAAAAACAGTATGTAGTGAGTCATTAGATCTGGCTTTTCTGTGTGATTCAGGCATGTTTCTTGTCTGCCACACACTGAATCTGACTTTCACAGAGTGAACATGTCGCTAGATGAGAGAGGTGATGATATTCTGCTTCATGCGTTACTACCAAAAAAAAAAAAAAAAAAAAACCCCAATCAGCTAAATTCTGATCACAAATATCTTTATTCCTGGTGAAGGGGAAGGAGGCAGAAAGGTCACAATTTGACTTTCAGATCTCCAGTTACATCTGCAAGGCTGGCACTTGGTGCATGTTTGTGGGGAACATTTCACTTGCAAATTGAACATATTTATTGTCGGGTTCTCCTTATGTCTGCCTCTCTCATGCATATTCTTGTCCATCTCATTCAGACATTGTCAGAATAAGGACTAGGTTTATGGACTGGAGGAGCCTAAGAGAGTTATACAAGACCAGTTCCAGTGCTACGATTTCATACAACCCCCTACTTGAAGATATCAAGCTCAACCTGAAAAGATTTTAGTTATTTCACCCTCACAACTCCAAAATAAATGTTAGCTTTAGAGCTTCACTATCTGATGCTTAATAACCTTTTTCTATTACTCTTTTATTCCCCCTAGCTTTTGCCAGTGTTGGTTTATGGTTTGAATGCTTCATCTCCTTCCCTACTATTTACTCTCCTGAAGAATCCAAAAACCTTTATTTAGCTAAAATGACCAGATTATTACCTGGCTCTCTCTTCTTAGATGGGCCTCCATTTTCTTCTACGTGTCATTGATCTTTGACTCTCTTTACTATGGACCCTTTTTTCTCAAACATCAGTGACCCAACTTAGATATAGTATTTCAGAGGCAACCATACCATTACATGTCAATTAGTTTGCAATCAGAACAATAATTGAGAACTAGTGCCTAATATAAGATATTGAAACAGCTCCCAGAGAAAGAGTCTATACTCCTGAAGGAAAAAAAAAAAAAAAAAAAAACCAACAAACAAACCCCCAAAAAACCAAACCAAACCAAAAAACAAAACAAAACAAAAAAACCCAAACCAAACTAAAACCAGAGAGAGACAGTGAAATTTTAGTAGTCTGGGGTGTATAGCCTGTTACCAGTGCATGAGTAGAATTAAGCAGTAATACTGATGTGCCTTGGCACTTCTACCTTCAATAACCTTTGCTATCATTATCTAATTGTTCCTCACTGCACACCTGAAAAGTAAATATAGTTGATTTCTTAACAGAGACACCGTAACTATAACCTAAATGAGAAATCTTCTAATTAGGCCATTTAAAATAGATAAATTTCAGAAAAATCAGCAGTGACAGAATATGAAAGAAAATGCTATGCTGAACAAATACATCCCAAAATAAGAATGGTGAGCCCCTTCCCTGAATTTTTAATTCTTTTCTAAGAGATTATTAGGAAAAAATAGAAACCTAAAGAGTCATGAGAATTTTTGGGTTTTTTTTGCATGACAAAACATCATTTTTCTCCTTAACATTGGTGAAATGCACCAATATTGAAGCGGTATGGATTATGAGAGTATGACCCCGCTACATGGGGGACCTGCACTTGATCCCAGTGCCCCTTTTGACTTACCACCATGTCTTTAGTCAGGAAGGAGTTTCAGCCATACTGTGCCTGAATATGGGTCCTTCCATTCTCTTCATGCTGGTCATGGATTTTATTGATCAGCCAACACCAGAGGCCAGGCATGCTGGAGATGGAGAACTTTATTCCTGAGGGCTGGGATCAGTCGGTGGCTAACATCTGTGGGGTGCTTAGGAGCAACTTCCAGAACAAAAAGCTGTTGTATTTCACTTCCCACTTCAAAAGACCTAGCTCAGCTCACCAACCTTGGATCTGAGGATTCTCGTGAAGGGCAAGTTCCTGTTAGATAGGACAATTAAACAAAAAATATTTAAAGGTCAAACCTTGGCCCCAGCCTTTGTTTGAGGTATGATCTGGATCTAAGTGTCCTCATTCATGATTATGGTTTGCAAACAGTTACCTAGGATGATCATCTCAGAACAGCAAGGAACAAGGGGGAATGCTGAGTTCACTAGGTCAAACGAGTTTTGCTAGTGGGCTTCTTCAGGGATAGCACTAAAATACCAAACTGGTCTAACTCAAGGAGATCCTGAAGATCCACATCCAGATTGTAAACCACCTGTTCCTTGATAAGAACAGATACTTCTGAAGAGATTTCAGCATGTTCTTCGTGTCATTTCCCTGCTCACTGGCACAATTCCTTGAGCAGGTGGAACATTTGTATATAGCCCAGTTTTTCATCTAGGAAATGAAACCACGGGGTTCAGATGGTTTACCAGACCATAGAGGAAGTTAGAGCAAACAACAGAATGTTTCTGTAGAGGTCTAGACTTTACATCATCCAAAGTAATTAAAGCCCGATTCAGATTGATACCAAGGATTGTTCATATAAGTCAGCAAGAGCTAAAGATAGATTAGCTTTATCCAAATAAAAGGTCTATGGATAACAATCAAGGACAGTGCTGAGATAATGTTTGGTAAACAAGAGAAATGTAGATCTGGAAATCAATGGACTAAAATTGGTAGGTTGGGAAGTAGGACTAACTGACAAAGAAGAAAACGAGCCAATTGAACGTATATCCTTTTTGGGCTCATTTGTTTGAAGTTATAGGAGTGATGACTGGAGAAGAGGCATATAGAGCAGAAAGGAGCAAAGTCATTATTCCCTCCAACTACTGTACTCCAGTAACCATCCTGATGCTGTTGAACTTTCATATACCCACTTTAAGAGATGACTGGGCAAGTTGGATGTGAAGAAATGGGTTTAGGTTTTTTTTTTTCCTTCGTCAATTGGCATCTGCTAAAGCTTGAAGAGCTGCAGGAATAGGGGTTGTACTGTCTCACTTTATCTTGTGTTTCCTTTCCCTTTCTACTCCTACTTTTTCTGTTTCCCATCTCTTCTTGCCATGTGCTTAAAAAAGGGATCATTCTCAGAGAACACTTGGCTGTGAACTCATCACCAAGAAGGCAGCTAAATAGCAATGCTCTAAAGAGTGCCACAATGACATAAGTTTGCCAGGTCTCCAGGTGGCCTGAAAGTATGTTGTGTCTGTCTTTCTCCTACAGCGAGCATGTTTACAAGAGTTAGCTCCAAAATCAGAAATGGCAGGTTTTATCTTTGCTGTTCTTTTCTCTCCCCCATGTGTATCCTGTTGTTACTCTGTCCAAAGAAACTCCTTAGGATCCAAGGAAGAGCAACAGAGCTCATTCCCACCTTCTCTTACTTTTTCTTCCCTAAAGGCAGTTGTATTCAGTGTCAAAGACACTTTGTAGGAATTACCTGCAGGAGAAGGAAACGAGGGATGTTTTTTGAAGAAATTTCAAGATCTGGCAATATTTCACTATCAAATGTTTGCATTGCTTTCCCTCTCCTTTTCCTCCCCATCTTTCTCTTTCTCCTGAGAGCCAACATAGCTCTGACCCAAACTATCAGTCCCATGAAAGGGCATGTCTGCAAATCAAGCCATCTGATGGGCACATACCTTATCTGGTGACAAGAGAGAGAGCCTGAGGCTGTGGTATGGGGAGGAGTGGTCATTTCTCTGAAGCTCCCTTTCCCATTGCAGCCCCAAAGGCACTGTGGGCTCCAGCCAATGTGAAACTTCTCTTCTGATTTTCATTCCTCCAGGCCAGCACCAGGAAATCAGTTGATCACAGTTGTGACCCACCAGCTGCATGTGGCATAGGTATTTTTGGAGTCTGTAATGTTAACGATTGCTTCTCTCCTGTTCTCTTGTACTTGACCAAGAGAAGTAGTGACATAGGAGTCAAGGACCTCCCAAAAAAGTTTAGTTTTGGGACTAAGTGTGTTGTCTTCTCACCATCTCACCTCTCATTTAATTCTTCATCTTGCTGATGCTCTTGTCTTCCAGATCCATTGAAACAGACCTTCCCAAACTTGAGATTTTCCAGTTTCAGTCACCAGATCTCAAAAAGAAAACCTGGTGTAAATGGAAGCTAAACACATGAATAAACATGAGAGATTCACAATGTGAAAGGCTGCTGCTGCCTTATGAGTTACAAGATTTCAGACCTTCTGTGCTATCCCCTCCTTTTTGTGCCAATGGAGATGTTAATGTTTGTGACTAATGTGTCACTGCCCAAGGCTTGCATGTCCTAGTTGGACTGTATACAAGGGTGACTCTGTGTCCCAGCTTCTGGGGTGTAAACACAATTTCAGATTGAAAAAACGTGCTCAACTACCTCTAAAAACAGAAAGGTAAAAGCAAGATATTTTGAATCTCGAGATAACCACCTGTGCAGGCTCTTCTCTCCCGTTCCAATTCTGAGTTTCACAAACCTGATCCAGCGCTACAGGAAGGAAAGAAAAGCCTGTCACTGACTTCACTGTGCTTTGCATCAGGGTCTGTGTAGGTCAGATGTAAATGGTTTCTGACATCACATACATCCACAACCTCCATCTGGCTGGTATCTTCTGGGGAAGATCAAAATGAAGGAACGACCGTAAAACATAAACCCAGAAAGGGGCAGAAAGATGTCTAAAAATGAGGGGATTTTATGGCGTTGTTTTCAAAATGTAGATTTACCTATTGCATAAATCTGAGAGGCACAATGTGCTGATTGTTCCCGAGCGGTGAATCACGGTGGTTCTTGAGGAGCAGCGTGGGCCAGATGCACCTGTCTGCTCGCTCCTCTCTGACTCAAAGCGGGAATAAAAACCTGATCTGACATCAGAGCTGAGGTTGGAGCATTTCCCCTGGTTAAGTTAGAAGGAACCTCTTTTCTATTGCTTTTTCTCGCCTTTTTATGACACGTTGTATATTTTGATTGTCTTGAGCATTTTTCACAAGCGTGTGCTGGGAACCTGATCCTCTGACATGAATAAGCCCTTAGAAAATTGACTTTAACCCATCATATTGACTCTGTCATTCTCACTCTCTATTGTTTTCAAGTTCTTGAATGTAGTCCCTCATCTCATTAGCTGCATATGGCCATTCGATGTTCCCTCTGCCCTTACCAAATGCAAGTACAATATAAAACTCTTGTTCTCTATTTACACACATGCTCTGAGCCTGGATGGCTATTCCCGTATTACATATTAAATGAAGAACTTGCTTGGCAACATCACCCTGACAGAAGCTGTCGGCACTTGTGTGCTTGACAGTCGACCTTCATGAAAATGGCTGTTATTCTGGACGCACTCAGTGCATCAGCACTGTTTACAGCAAGGGGAGTTTTCAGGAAGAAGCTGTTTCCAGATGAGCCATCGCAGATCTGAGAAATGTCCCCTCAAGGGATGTGAGATCTCTCTCTTTTGCACACAAACTTCTTGTCTCACCTCAAGTACTTATTGGTAATGTTCATATTTTTACTAACAAGGTTGTGAGCAGAGGGCCAATGAATCCTGGATACGCAGAAAAATATTCTACTGTTCTGACGAATTTTATTCCAGAGTAACACAGAAATAAGTTTCGCAACTCTACTGACACACAGGATGAAGTTTTCAAATACTGATGTGTCAGTTTAGCCCCTAAAAAGTACCCTTGCAGGATATTTCTTTTGAAATGGAAATACAAGGGTGCATTTCACAGTTATCTGCTGTATTCATTTGCACATCCCATCGTTATTTTTTGTGAGCATATCCACATGCAGAATTATGTATTATGCAGGAAATATAAGAGTATGTAGACATATTTTGAGCTCACAGTATGTAACCATTTATCCGCTTTCAGTAGACCGTTTTTTAAGTAGAAGTGTGTTTAAATCTTATCCTGAATATTAAGTCTGGCGATACTTGCCCTAAATGGTTTAAGCTGGAATCAGTGGTTCTGTCTGCACTAATAAACTAAAGAGGGCTAAGGCACGGGTGTAAGAACTGTCCTAACTGTCCAGACTGTGCAGTTGTTAGCCTGCTCCTTGGCTGTCTGTAACCAGGGCAAGTTCCTCAAAGGTAAGGTCTTGGGGCACAGTACAGGTAAGGATGGTTCCCAGAAAGGAGCAGGTTTGAAGCCAGCCTGTGCCAGGGGGGAAGAGAGCTGGCCACATGGGCATGAGCTTAACCATGCCATGCTATGCCAAGGGACAAGTAATGAGTCCTGGTCCTTTTATTTATTAGTATAAGTGTAGCCTGTGGATCCTCAGGAATTGTCTAGGAGAAAGTAGATGTCTGACGGCAGAAACAGCTCTGAACCTCTGTTAATGAAAGCCCTGAGAGAGCATCAAAAGGACAAAATGGAGAGGGCAGCCAAAGCACAGAGCACAGAGATGAACTGTGTAAGTGGCTCCTGCAGAGCCGGAGACACTAATTAATGTCTTCTGTGTCTTAGAGGGCCTCTTCTCTGTGACTGGCAGACAGAAGAGGATTTCCAAACCCCACAACTTTGCTGCTTTATTCCCTTGAGCAGCAAGGAATGGTAGTTTGTCTGCTATTCCTATGGACCCTGTCTTGTTTTAGAGCAGCTTTGCAGCCCCCTGCTAGAGTTAGGAGGAGGTGAGGTGACTTTGAGCCCACGACTGAGGAGCCAAGAGGCTCAGTCTTCTGCCGATGTCCCAGCAAGGGCTGGCAGAGGGCATGGCACCCTGCACTGCTAACTTGGTGGAGGGCTTCAAAAGGCTTGCTTTTTGTGGGCAGCGTAGATGTGAGAGGTGTTTCAAATATTGCAGTGACTGGTGGTTGGCAGGATGGACTATGCTCAAACTGATACCCCTTGAAGAGGTGCTGAGTAGCAGAAACAAGTGCTCAGATGAGTCCCAGGTGCTGGAGATCTGGGGGAGTTCAGGCTGTCATCGCTTAGAAGCAAGAATCGAGGGAGTTTTTTCTTTGCAAGGAGATTTCTGGCTACATCTACACATGAAATTGTTTCTGCTGGACCAGCCACATAACTCTGTGATGGCAGATTTTTGTGCTGTGGATGTCTCAGACTGTCTTTTGCTCTCCTTCACTTGCCAAAGTTTCAGAAGTGCTGATTATGTTTCCAGTTGCAATCGTTGAGCTAATCTCATGCTCCCTGGAGTGGTGAAATCAGATCCTGGATACATTTCTGATCAAATATAGTTTATGGCTTAAGCAAGAGTGGACGCCTAAAGCAAATTAAAAAATAAAAAAAATCTGGACCTGGAAGGCCTCGTGGGCAGTAGGCTCAGCAAGCATCAGCAGTGTGTCCTGGCAAGAGGGAAGGTTTGCAGCATACAGGGCTGTGTTAACAGAAGCATATCAGGTAGATAGAGGGAAATTATTATTCCCCTTCACCTGTCAGTCATTAGATCCTGTCTATTGTACTGCGGCAACTGTCTGGGTTTGGGACCCCGTACAAGAAAGATGCTGGAAGAAGCCCCATGGAGAGTTACCAAGATGACAGAGGTTTGGAGAACTTACCTTGTGAGGAGAGCCTGAGAGAACTTAGCCTTGCTTAGCCTTGAGAGGGGTTGTCTTTGAGGAGCACTATTAGCTATTAGTAAGTTAGAGGAGGTTATCAAGGAGATGAGACAAAGCTCTTTACTAGGGTGCGCAGTAGCAGAAAGACAGACAGTCATCATAACTTGGAACAACTTAAGTTCAGACTGAATAAATGGATTTTATTTTTTTTTTTCTATGAAGATAATTAAGCACTGGAATAGGTTGTACAGGGAGCTTGTGTGATCTCTGTGCTCGGAGGATTCCAAGACTCAACTGGACAATGTACCTGCTCTGAGTTCAGTGCTTTGAGCAGGAACTTGTTCTAGAGACCTCCCGAGGTCTCCTCCAGCCAGACTAGTTCCATAACACTATGGTTCTGCTTAGGTTACCATTTTAACTTGTCATTTAACCAGGTCAGGTGGCTGTTTCCTATGTTACTCCTCTAGTGCCATCTACGTTCCCCAGGTTTCCAGTTGTTTATTTTTGCCTGTAACTGCAGGTGTAAGAAAAAGTAATTTTTGAAAAAGGGTTAATTGGTTAGAAGCATATAAAATACATGTTTCCCTCTCTGACGTGCCTCTGCATTCCCTCATTCCCTCTTTTTTCAAGTTTTCCTGGCTATGTATATAATCTCCCCCCACACATTGCTCCCATCAGAGGCAGCACATCGAAGCAGTGTCACCTTCCTATTGCCGCCCACTGTCCTGTGGGCTCAGGACTGACCCAGCCTGATCCCTCTGTCCTTCCCTCGGCCAGCCTCTCAATGGCACCTGGGACCTGCAAGCACCAGGGAAACAAGACAGGGTGTGAAGGAGCACCCCTAACCAAAGAGAAGAGGGATCAGCATTTCCTAATTCACTGTGACCTCTTCTTCCCTTTCTGAGAATTGAAACAGCACGATACAAGGCAATTAAAGAAGTTTAAAAAGTTGGGGTTTCCATCCATTTGCAGTGTAAGAAAGCTCCACCGTGGAGCCCAGCTGCGGGTCACTGTTTGATCACTCTGCAGTGTGGGTTGGTGCAGTACCAGAGAGGTGTTTTCATTTTAGTGTGCTGCTCTGAACGATAACCAGCCTTATTCTCCCCTCAGCTAGATTGATAATAAAGACTAAGTGGCATTAGTCTCCTCATTTTTTATGTTGGTTGTCTCTTTGCTTTCCATCTTGATGTTAACAGCTCTGATATTCTCAAGGACACCAAACGGGTATGCTTTAGGGACCTTATTTTAGGGAAAGGTGCTATGTACACGTCAGCTGCATGCTCTGACCCAGTATTCTTGTTGAGAGCATTTGGATGACAACGTGGCTGTTGTCCTGAGCTGAGGGTGAGGCTCTGGTGTCCCCTCTGCTGTGGAGGTGACATGGCGTACTGTCTGGGCAGAGAGGCTGAACTGACCTAGAGAAAAACAATGTCCAGCCAGTACTGAACAGTGCACAAGAAAGACAAGGAAACCAAATCAGATGAAGAATGCACTTCAAATATCTTTCTTCTGGCTTAGCTTGCCTTCCTTCAACTCAGGCTATTCCTGGGCACACATGTGCGCATTGGAGATCTCAAAAGTAACCCTATTTCGAATGTGAGCAATTTTAGGATTTTTTTCTGTCCAGACTTTATTGCATTTGGCAGTAGATAGTAGCACACTGGTCCAAGCTCTTGGCTTAGGACCTGATTTGCATTTCTAGTACACAGGCATTAATTTTTAGCCATCATTGGATCCCTCAGGAACCTCTTCTTTTCCTATTTATTCAGAAAACGCAAACCACAAGCACTTCCCCAGTACAAATGTAACTCATTCTAAACCTATCCTAATTCCACAAGACACCAGTTTTACTAATTACAACCCTGATTAATTAAAGTGGAAATAATTTAAGATGCTGTTTGCTTCCGACTAAGAAGGTCATTTTAATTTGTTTTTTAACTGAATTTGAAATATAAAACTTGGTCAATCTCTTTCTTTCTGTTAATCAAGGTCATGTTGGATATTGTCAGTTTCCTTTCCTGATTAACTTTTCAACAGGATCATATGGTTGTGTTTGTGATTTCAGCAATGATGGGAACTGTTACCTCAGGCCCATTCTCCTTTCTAAAGGACTCAGCAAACTGAAATTATTATTCTGCCACCTATTAGTGTAGGCTTTAAAAAGATTTTCATCTCTTCAGCCCCCAGTTCAGCTCCAATGTGTACAGCTCTTTTTAACTAGATTATCTAAAATAAGGGTTTACTCGGGGAGACAAGGAGGACTGTCGCCATCACATTGTTTGTGTACAGATACGTTCAGTGATGGGATCAACAATTCAGGAGTCTTTTGCAGCTCATCTATCCTGTAACTCAGGTCTGAAAAGTGCTGGTACAGCTCGACACCGTTGCCGATACATTCTGACAGCCCTGGACATGTGTGTGTGCACATCAACATGCTTAATAGTCGAGAGTAATCTGTACTTATCTATGGGACTAGTGACATGTACCCTACTTATACAAATTTAAAACAAATGGTCTAATCAGGCTACTAGCAATCTGATCCAAAGCCTCTTCCACTGATATTTGCGGGGTTTGGGGTCTCACCAGTGTGTTTTGTCATGAGAGGCTGGTGTTTTAAAGAGGGAAGTGCTTCAGTAGTCTCTGCAGTGGTGCCCTATGAGAGCATTAGGGTAGCATCAGCGTTTTGACAGCAACAGCAGCTCTGTTGAAGCATCTCTTATGTACTTTGATCGCCGTGCTCAAAGAATACATTGGCTTTGGCCTTACCTCTTACTCTCTTTCACATAGGCCTTAAGTGAAGGGTTTAAAGCAGCCACCAGCGTCTGTTTAACAGGAATATTTTCTGAACTGACTTTTACAGGATTTTAAAAATTATTATTAAACACTGGGAATATCTTATTTGACAGGTCAACAGATTATTGGGTTTTGGCTTAAATATCAAAAGCCACAGTCCTTGGCACATTTCAGCACGCTGGGGAAATGCTTGAAATTCACAGCAAATAAAATATTTAAAAGCTGATTGCCTAATGTTCTGCAGGGAAAACAATGGGGAGACATGCTATAATCCAGCACTGGTTTAGCTGGATTTGTAGCTTCTCACTTACTGATCCACTTTTACAGAGTGTCTGTGGAAATATTCCAGCAATGTCTTGGAGGCTTCAGCAAACATCAGGGTATGTTAGACCCCGCTATCTCTCCATCCTCCTGCTTCCATGGAAATGTCCTCTGATGAGGAAAGTGTGCGAAGACTGGTCCACCAGGCTCTGCCTGTCTCACTCTTCCCATAGTCCAACAGGCCATCACTGTAGTCTCTGCCAGCAGCCTCCTCTTAGAAAACATCTGAGTCAACTGAAAAAACAATGAAAGAAGTGGGTCAATTCCCTGCTAGTTTTAATTGTTCAAGGTCCACTGACTTCTACAAGCCTGGGACAATTTACTTCAGCTGAGGATCTGCCTCAACATTAGATTTTAAGAATAAATCATCTCTTGAAGCCTGTTCCACTGATCTTTATGGGAAGTTTGCCATTGCCTCCAGTCCTTGGCAGCTGGACTGGAGTTCAGGCACATTGGCCAAGATCCACAAAAGCACTCTTGTTCTGGACTCCCATTAATTTCAGTGGGACTCAGGCAGTGAAATGCCTTTATGGATCTGGGTCTTCATTCCAAAAATCTTGAAAATTCGATGAAGTTTATTTAGCACACACTATCCTCAGAGACTGTGGGTTGTTCCATTTGTTTGTCAAAGCCGATCATTCTTTCACACTTGCTAATATAGAAATTAATGGAATTAATGGACACATTCTTGCTGATATCAGTCAAAAGGGTCTTTAGCTACCATTGCTGACTTTTTTCTTAAAAGCACAGAACTTGGCTCTTGGCATAAAAGATGGGTCAAACCTCAGGAACAGAAGGGCAAAGCAAGGCAACGTGACAGATGAAGTGCCATCCCTGCAGGAGATCTAGTTGGAAATGCCAACAACACATGTACCTCTGCTGTACAGTGGGAGAGGAGGGTCTTTATGTTTGATGTGTTTCTCAGACACACATTCCTGTTAAATGTGATTATTTCTGCTGACTCATGATATATACAGAAGATTTCTCTGTACAGCTGTCCCCACTGTGTAATGAAGCAAGACCAATACACAGCGGGGATGCATCCAAAGGGATCAAAGAAGGAAAGTGGGCTTCTGGGTAAACTGCTGGGCTAGGAGTCTGGGACCTGACTGACTCAGGGCTTTAGCCCAGGCTTGTTACAGCCATTTTAACAGGGAGAGTTGCGAACAGAGTAGAGATCTGTGTTCATTATGCTCATCACTGCATCAGCTCTTCCTGGCTTTGTATCCCTGAGTCAGTGTGGGAATGTCACATATACCCTAGAGAAGGGCTTCAAAAAATACTTTTCTTTTCCTCGTTCAGCTAGCCCAGCTTAGGTCCTTCACACTAAAGGAAGAGTGGAGAGCTTTTACCTTTATAGGACTGCCATACAGAGATATGATGCCTTCGCTTACTGCTGTATAAGGAGAAGCAAATGAAAGATACCCTTCATTAAAGAATCATAGAATATGTTGGGTTGGAAGGGACCTTTAAAGGCCATCTAGTCCAACCCCCCTGCAGGAAGCAGGGACATCTTCAACTAGATCATCTCAGGTGGCACTGGGTAAAGGTCACCCCAGGCAATTGAAATGATCCCATTGTGTCTAAGGATGCCATTGTGGTCCATGTCAGTAAAGGCAATGCAGCCCAGACAGTAATTCATCTTACCCTGGAGTGGACAGCTGGTGTCTGGATGACTGAATCACTCCCCAGGCCCCATTGGCTGTATTGACTGAATCTCTTGGGTGCAAAAAGAGCTTAAGATACCCAGCATTCAGGCAGACACCTGTGTGGATTTATATGTTTACTCTTGAACATATTCCCACACAGGCAACATTGTTGGTTTTTTTTCCCAGAGTAGCAAGTTGAGTTCAAACCACAGGGAGAATTTCAGCTGTGGCTCCAAGTCAAAAGCAATCCATGCCAAGAACTTACCTTTCTTTGCAGAACAGGTATCCATAGTGTAGCATCCTACATCCAACATCCATAGTGTAGCTGATGAGTAGTCTAGGAACTGGTATTGTTCAGCCTGGAGAAAAGGAGGCTGAAGGGAGACCTTATTGCTCTCTACAACTACCTGAAAGGAGGGTGTAGTGAGGTGTGGTTGATCTCTTCTCCCAAGTAGCAAGTCGTATGACAAGAGGAAATGGCCTCAAGTTGCACCAGGGGAGGTTTAGGATAGATATGAGGAAAAATTTCTTCACTGAAAGGGCTATCAAACATTGGAACAAGCTGCTCGGGGAAGTGGTTGAGTCACCACCCCAGAAGGTTTTTAAGAGACATGTAGATGTTGCGCTGAGGGACATGGTTTAGCAGTGGTCTTGGCAGTGCTAGGTTAAGGGTTGGACTCAATGATCTCAAAGGTCTCTTCCAACCGAAATTATTCTATGATTTTATAATATAAAAAAGAACAGAATCTCCCTCAAACAACACATTTTTGTGCTAGGTTCTCATTTGATTTTAGTGCAAACACTCTATTTGGCTGCACAATTTCTCTGTTGGAAGTGTTAAGGCAGAGAATAAGGACTTTCTGGTAGACTAGGGGAGACAGCAGCAACAACCAAAAGATGCACTCAAAGGACTTCACAGCCCACATCAAAGACAAACAGCAGAAGGAAAGGAAAGATGGTGTTGAGGAGAGGGTCTGGCAAAACAGGAAACTAGAGGTAGTATGTCAAGAAGGATCTAGGCAGGGGATGAAGAAATAAGAGAACCTTAGATGAACCTGTAAGGAAAGAAATGTTAAAGTTTTGGTTTTCAAGACAAGGCAAACACCTCTCTTAACTTACTGGTACAACAATATAATGCAACATCTAGGGATGCCTGGTTTGAGTAAAACTGCTTGAACACATGTGCATAATAGCCTAGAAAATCATACAAAGATTTGTTATTATTAATGAAGGTCTGTACTGAGTGAGAGTAGAGAGCTGTCTGGCCTGTCCGACCTATATTATTTTCACCGGTACCCTAGATGGAGGAATAGGAAACCTGCTTAGGCGGTTTGCAGGTGCCACCAAGTGGGAACTGACCAAACACACTGGTGGGTGGGAATCACATTGAAAAGATGTTATCTGGGAACTTTAAGAGAAAAACAGTGAAATTACAGCATGGCAAACGTTGCAGGTATCACCCTTAGGCAGACAGACTCAACTACACAAATAAAGGTGGGGGAAAACACATCTGCAGAAGTTCTGGAAATTACAGTGGGTGAGAAGCTGACCTTGACCAAGTAAACAATGCTCTTACAACAAAGGCAGGCACAAGAGGACAGCGGTTCAGTATTAGTATGATCTCAGTCTGAAGTTCTATGAGCACCACATGTCAACAAAATTTGGGCTAGCTGGAGAAAGCCCAGGGGAGAGCCATGAGATCAGAGACATCGCACTACTGGCATATGTCGGAAGATGGGCAGGACTGGGGTTGCTCAGTCTGGGGAAGACTGGCAGGTGTCAAGAAACAGTGTTCAATATATAAGATTGCTGCAATGACAGTCAATTCTCCATGTTCATTCCACATGGGACATGATGCAGTGCAGGAATATCTCAGAGAATCTCGGTTTAGAAATCAGGAAAATGTTTTTAGCAGTGAGTCCAGCTAAATAAGCGAAGAGAATGTGAGGGGCTAGGAAATGTCTCTCCCAGGAGGTGCTGAGATTGACACGTATCTGTCCAAAAGAGAAGATTCCAGCCAGGGACTGCCAGCTGTGTGCCCCCTCCAGCCCCATTTCACTCTGATCCTACAGGGCTGTGACAGAGGGATGACAGAACAGCTCAATGCATGTTCATCAGTAGAACCTGACAGCCCGCTATGTCACAGGTTGCCCAAGGATTTGTCTGTATACAGGAAATACAGCAAGTAACTGTGTAAAGAACATGAATCTTTAAGAAACTCGCAATTGTTTTCCTTTAAATTTCACTTTATATTTTCTTCTGGTTGGTCTATTTCTAAGCACAGTGCTCCACATGGACCAATTCTGTTGTGGCCCACAGGCTGGTTTCCCACTCGTGAATTGCCTCTTGATTGGTTATGAGTGTCATTGCAGTCCTTTCCAAGGGAGGTGAAGGTAGACAGCTATAGGTATTCCTTGCAATTCACCTTGACTGAGGAGGACTTTGTCATCTGCAGGGGCAGCACAGGGACTGGATGAGGCTGTCTTAGGGAACCAATTTGTACTAGCCTTTTCTTTGTCTCGCACAGGGTTAGCTCTGCTGGCCATTGCAGCGGGATGGCTAAAGGCTGTGGTCCAGCATCCACTCCCCAGCCACTCTTTGCCAGTCTGCATGTGGGAGAGAACAGTGAGTTTCTCTGAGGGCTTCCTCCACCATACTGTGACCCATGATATGAGGACAGGACACTGAAGTGTATGTATTATATCTTCACCTTAGGGCACTACAGTCTTGTTCGTGGCTGTGTAATGACAGTGTTGGGATTGTTACCTATTTCCTTCACAAGGTTGATACCTGTGACAAGCCAGATGGCCCTCTGGAGAGAATCTGAGCTAATGAACTGCTTGGCTTTGGTCGGGGCTGGATTTCCTTTCTCCCATGCAGTGAAGTTCTGTTTCCTTAAAGCATGCAAGATGGTATTCTGTCCTGCAGCCACCGTGATGTTCAGGGGAAGCACAAGTGCATCTGTGCTGAACTCATTTTCACTTCCCACCTTTTATCTCTTGGCTTCTGGAGGTAGGTGTTTCTAGCGCCTGGGTATCTGGGTGCCGTTTTTGCATGTGTTTGGTTCTTTTACTTCAAAATAGAAAACAGTGATGGAGATCACCTGCTTTGTACCCTTTTCTAATGGGCAGTTCTCTGAAGTAAAGATTGCCTGTATGCTTGATGCCAGTTAGCATCCTTACAGCCTGTGCCAACAGAGACCAGGGCTGGCTTGGAAATGCTGAAGACGTCCTCTTTTCATTCAGAAAGCTTGCCCTTGAAGATCATGCAGGAGTACCAGCCAGGAAATAACGTAAGCAAATACAGAATTGTGCCTGAGATTTATCAGTTGTGTGGATAGACATAGCTTTGCTCCCAAATGTCATTCCAGCATCTTTTGTATCCTTCATGTTCTTTGTGTCATCAAAAATAACTACAGGTGCTCAGTGCTGCATCAAATAAAGTCAAATAACAGCGGTACTTAACTAAACTTCAGTGTCTAAATTCATATTTAGCAAACTGATAGGTGTTTTAAGCATATATGTACCAAATGAGCAACTAAATCTGCCTCATCTGGGGTGTGCTACATTAGGCAGTACAAAGGGGTTTTAGCATCCATTCAGCATGTAAGAGAATAAAATATCTTTTGATTTTGCTTAAATATAGTCTGAAACACCCAAGTTTTGGTGTCTAGCTTTAAAATCTTGGACTGTTAAACAGAAAGTATTTTAATTTTTTTTTTTTTTTTTTTTGGTCTTTTTATTTGGTTGACTTACATCTCTGTGCCTGTGTGAGGAAAAGAAAGCCAGTGCAAACACAGCTCCACACTTTGAGAAGTACTTGTTTACACTCTTTTCAATGACAGGATAATGATTTTCTCTAGCTCTTATTTTATATTTCATTCTCCCCAATATATGCCATTTTAAAATCAGATTTTCACCTAGTGTAAGGACAGTCAAGTGTCAGCATGAGCATTTAAAGACAGACTTAAGGTAACTAAGTAACTACACAAGGAGAGAGCTGAAGGATAAGAAAGAGGAAAAACATGGAGATATGGATGCTATGGACCACAGAGCCCTTTGGTCCAAAAATTGATTAATCTTTAGAGGAACCTGCAGTTCTTTTTTGCTGGGCATTTTTTATTGTTCACATCTTGTTAATGGTTGAATTTTCAGAGATGCAGTTATTATGGAATCCAAAATTAGTGTAAGGAAATATAATTTGGCAGATGAAGAATACAAGCCAACAGCATGATGGAAGAACAAAACAAAGGATTTAACAGAAAACAAGACCTGGCAATTCAGAGTACAGCACTCGTTAGGTCTGTAGGATTTCATAAAGTGATCGCATACAGTGGAACTAATCCTAAAGGAATGTATGCTCTCTGAAATTAAAGGTAAGGTAAGGACCGTTAAGGAATACCTTGTGCATGACTTGAGGGGCCTTTATAATTTACCTAAAACTAACAAACAAGTTTGACTATTGGCCAATTTAACAACCTCAGAAGCACAAAATGTTTCTGGTTTAGCTCAAGTGCAGCATGGAATTTAATTGTTTTGCTATCTCTTGTCAATCCAGCAGTTTCATTAGAAGCTGTGCACATGGATCTGCCTTCGATTCACTTCCTAATGAGATAAGACAGAAAGGTTGAAAAAACAAATAAGTACCCAAAAGTGAAATAACATGAATAATTTCCCCAGATCACCTAGATCCTCAATTTTAACTGTGCTGAACAGAAACAGACCCTGACTGGCACGGATAATACACCCATAATCAAGTTCAGGCCCGTAATAGAGGCCAATAATAGAGAATTTTAATAATAAAGCTTTGGTGAGTTTGTTTCCCGCTGGTGTTTCCATTGCCTTCCAGGTTTCCGTGCCGGGGCCACATTCAGCTCTTGACTGGGTGGTCAAGGTCGTCACAGGTCAGGAACTGAGTTTGGGCAGGTTTCCATGAGCTCCTGCTACACGAGTTAAGCCTAAATCACCCCACTTAAAGCACTATGGAGATATTGGTGAGCCCACCTATGTTTTCTCTGTGGTTGTCCCCAGAGCAGGAAGGGTGCTCTTGGTACTGAAACCACACCAAATTGATGGTACAGGCATATAAGGGAGCCGAAAGTGACAATATGCTTAATTCAGACACTGTAGATTAATGCTGAAAGCTACCCAGGGTGAGTCTTGGCCCAGGTCTGTTCACTTCCTAATGTACTGGCATGAGCCTTTCTTTGTCCAGAGCAGCTGTGTCCTGCAGTGTCCACCTACGCTCAGGTTTTTTGGATGTCAGTACAGACCAAGTGGGATCCCAAGTCATCCCAAGTGGGGTCCTCAGAGAAATTGAGTTCTTGAGGGGGAATTGAGGACATCAGACAGATTTTCCCCCCTGGTAGGTAGATGGAGACAGAGGCAGTGAATGTCCAAACCTTCTCAACAATATCCTGGGAGAAGGGAAGCACTTCACCTCAAAGGAAGACTTTTCTTCTATGGGATAGAAAAGCTGCTTCCCGCATGCAGAGAGAAGGGTTATTGAAATCGGGATTGCAGTAAGATTGATTCTTGCTCTCCTGCCTGTGGGCACAAAAAACTGTAGACATGACCATACAGATGTTTTTATCTTAGTCTCAATTTTAACTTTGGGTTTTCCTGTACACAGCAGATAGCACCAGAGTTTCTAGCAGGCAGTACATTTCTTGTGCACCACATATGGGGAAACACGCACAAGAACACGAAATGAGTACATTTCCTGACTTATGGTCAGTCATTTGTGCAATTTTCATCCCAACGCAATAGCACAGGGTCTTTAACAAAGCACGATAGGTCAGTCGCCTCAATTTGTCAGAAAATGGTTTGGAAAATCTGTCAGGTCTTGTCTGTGACCTGCAAGAGTCAAAGAAACAGACTATGTTGTGTTTTAAAATTGGCATAGCTGGTAATTCAGCCAGGAGCAAAATAAAATTCACTTCTGTCCCAGTCTTGCAGGACTGTCAGTGCATTTAACAGGGAAAATTTGGAGCCACCCCATAAAGCTTATGCAGCTACATTAGTGACTAACGGGGGAGAGAATAACACACCCTTATTATTAGGCATTTAAGGAAAAGGGTTTGCAACTTCATGATTTGCTGATTGACTTTTGCCAATCAGTATGTTTCTTCCTGTGTAAAAATTGAATCTTACTAACAATAGCTCATCTTTTCTCAATTAGTTTTTGTTACAATAAGCAGCCCAGTTGCAGAAAAAAAATACTGTGAAAAATCTTTCTTCATTAGTTAGAGGGCTGTGTAGGTATAAGACACTTACGAAACCATTCCCCAGTGTGGAGCTCACAAAATGGCAGCATTTGCTACAGCAGAGGGAGATTAAACCCCAGAAGTCAACACAGCCTTTCTAAGCAGGCTGAAATTGCGGTGGGAAATCTCTTTTCCCTTCCATTGACAGTTAATAAGAGTGAAATTCGCTTGGGTAATGTGGTTATCTACAACACAGACACCCATATCTGAACAAATATCCCTGCCTCCCCGCTATATTCAGGAGAAGGGCTGGTCAGTAAAACCAGCGGAGTTTAGGATGCGACTTGCTGAGCCTTGTACATTTGGTCCCCATTGACTCTATTGACTTGGGTTTTGATTCAGCAGCAGAAGTCTGGACAATAGCTCAGGTGTGACAAAGCCAGGACACCTAAGTTATGTCAGCTGTATCTGTATTTCCCAACAGCGTGGTAATAGGTATTTTGAATATATTACGTAGTGAGCTGGCATCTGCATCTACCTGTCCTCAGAAACAAACCTGGCATTGTCAGCCTGTGCTTGAATGGTCTGTATCTCTCCCAGGTTTGGGGAGGAGCTTTGGTGTGTGTCAGCTCCACTGTACAGTGACCCCCAAGATCTGCTCTAAGTGCAAAGGCATTTCAGGCATAATGAGAAAGTCCTGCAATGGGCTAAGGTGGGTTTATTTCCCTTCACACGAAGAGTTTATTGGCTTCAGGGTGAGCTGTGGGTGGAATTCTGAAAAGGTCAGCAGTGTAGCAGGGAGACTGAATCACTTTTATAGCCAAATAAAGACTGACAGTGACCATGGAATGACGCTTCCCATCCGTGAAGGAGGGTAGTGGCCCTAGATGTGTTGCTTTGGTAGGGGTTGATTCTGAATCCATCTTTGCAATAGTGGAGAGTAGCTGTGGCTTTGCAGTGCAAGCTAGGAAGGTAGAAAGTCTCTGGAGACATTCAAAATCCACCTGGACACATTCCTGTGCAACCTGCTCTGGGTGACCCTGGCCTGGCAGGGGGTTGGACTAGATGATCTCCATAGGTCCCTTCCAACCCCTACCATTCTGTGATTCTGTGTAATATGCAGGGAGGAGAAGGTGGACTATAGAGAGGACCATAATGCTGCAGAGGCAGGTAGGAATCTCTCCTGGGGGGACCACCAATGTAAATAGGTAGATACAAACTGAAAAAGTCGTCAGAGAATAAATAACCAGTATCAGCTTCAGCTGCCCTTCTTCCTGACACCAGACCAGTACGGTTGCTGACTTTGACTCTGGCTTCTGGACTTTGTGGCTAAAAGGGAATGGCAGGAGTTAAAAATCATTGTACCTTTACAGTAGATCCAACAGGATCCAATCTTTTTTTTTAATTAGTATTCAGTCAGTCTTTATAAATACCTAAAAAAAGTGAAATAAAAATACAGAGGTGTTAAAAGCACATTCCTAACAGCAGTAACATATGCTTTATACACAGTACAATCCCATCACATTAGCAAATCTGTCGACCTCTTAGACTCTTTAACTGTCATAACCGCTGACCAACCATTTATTGATAGTCATTAATCATTTATTATCTCTGCCTGAGTTGTTTCTAAATGTTCCAGTAATATAAATTGTTCTTTCTTTCAAAATTCAATAATGCAGCTGAGCTTTACCTGCAGTGCTCTCTTTGCCCAGCATTTAATATGTTTAAAATCCCCTCTGAGTAAAAATTTCTGTAGAAAGTCATTAGAAGGAGAGTGTTCTTTACCACAATAATCCCCCATGAATTTACCTCTGTTAATTGAGCTACTTTTCTAGACAATGCAGTAATTATAGTTCATTAAAGAGCATCGAAGAATTTCGCTGTTATTTTACCCTGACATTTTCTCAATCAGTGTGCAGTCTCACCAGAGTAATAGGGAACTTCTCCCTTGCATCACAGGGCGCAGGTATAAACTGGGTTGTTGTGTCAGTGCTGGGAATAAACATTTTTTCAATAGGATAATTTCACATGATCCTTTCCCTCTGTGCAGGCACAGCCCAGACTGGCCACGCAGAGCAATGTGATGGCCACAGCCGGGAGCCTGCTCTTACTATTTTAATCTTCTGCTGTTCCAGATGTGAGACTTGTAACTGTATTTACAGGCTGGGACCTGTTACGTTGTGAGGCTGAGTGTATACTTTGGGTTTGCTTCTCACGTAAGACCAATCCAGTCAGCATGGCTTTGTTTCTGCGTAAGGCAGTGTCTGGACCTCCGTCGTTTTGAGTGGTGACTGGGCAGGGAATCAGATTTAGCAAGTGCAGCGTGTACGGCTTCCTGAGCTTGGAGGTGTTGTCTTTCGTCACCCAAAGATATCACAGACGAACATTCACAAAACATGAAAATCAGCTTAGCTGGCATGCAGAAACAGGATATGGGAACAAGAGTTTATGTTATGAACTTTCTGAAATGTTGAATGAGTGAGTGGGCTTTTGCAGTGATTATTTTTCCAGGTCTGATAATTTATTTGATCATTAAAGCTGCTCCTCTTCCTGAGTTATGCAATTCTGGATATAACTCCTGGAGAAAAGCCATCTGTTTATTTATGAATAAATAGTCAGCTCCTAACCTATCAGTAGTGAATTCTTCTTGAAACGCTTATTTAAGCAATGTACATGCGTGGAGGGAGGTTTACCAAGTGTATAATGGATGAGAGTTTTGAGGGAGAGAATAGATAAATTCAAGTAGCAACAAAATAATTTTCAAAGTGAATTTGGTAGGGGCCCACAAAAGTCATTGCTATTTGCATCACTTCGAAACACATCCCCAGTATCTGAGGCTTTTCTCACTGACACAAAGGATTGGCTCCAAAGAGAAACTCCAAACGCTAACTGGGAGCTGAAGCCTGACTAAGGACAGTGATGGCTGAAGGTTATTGATTCCTAATGGACTATGTGATAGATGCTGAGCTGGATCCAAAATGCTAAGATTAAGCACGTGGCACAGTTGGCAGTGTTGGTGACCCATAACTCCAGATGCAAGTCAGGAGAGATGTTTGGATCTGGATGTTGGCTTGGGCCGCTACGGATGCTGGAAGAGCTCTCTGTAACCTGTTGATCCCCTCAGCAAAGGGACTGAGCAAGCTCTCCGTTAGTGCTGATCTTTCTAAAACCAGGATTATCCTTAGTATGGGGAAGCTGTGATTTGGTTTCTATTGCTCCCGACATACGCTGCGAGCGCTCATCCTGCACCTTTCACTGACGTTTGCCTTGGTAGCATTAACTGCCGATTCCTTGTCCTCAGAGAAATGCTGCGATTTCTCGGAGGAGAACAAGGCAGAGGCACAGCTGGGCCCCGATCCTGGGGAGCCTCAGTGAATTGTCCTGTGATCGAGTGGGTAAGCTATTTGCTTGCAAAGGAAGCTGGAGAACCTTGCAGAGCTATCATCCTGCCAGGTGGGCTAGATCTCACACAGCTGCTATTGCTTTGTAAGCTGGGAGCTTTCAGCCCCGTGGTAATTATATATTGCTTGAAATTATTTTGGAGTGGTTCTCAAGATGTTGCCATCAAGGTTGTCATCTTAACAGACAAGCTCACACACGAGAGAAAGGAGCTAAAGTGAATCAGGCAATGGTGGAGGCTGAGTTCATTTCACAGAGCTTTTATAGACATCCTGACCTCCACACAAGTTCTCTATTTCAACTTCTGAATGCTGAGGAAAAAGCTGTAGCCTTCCCCTTTTGAACTTGTTTAAGTGGAGGGAAAGTTAGAGAGATTCTTTTTTTTTTTTTTCTTTAGCCAGAAACAAGCCAAACCCATCAATGCTTTGACAATAAAATCACACTTAGCAGTTTCTTGTTGTTGTTACCTGCCAGGTCGTGAATCAAATCTCTGCTTGCCACTCATTTCATCACTGACAGCAAAGCTGACAGCTTTTACCCACTCCACTGTTACTCCTGTGAAGGGCAGTGTAGAGATGTGAAATTTAGTGCTGAAATTTTTAAGGTATGACTTAATTAATTGCTCTGGCTACTGTCCTTTTAAGCTACATCTTGGACAGGATGCTGTTGAGATATCCTTCTGGATCCCACTTTGTAGCTCTTTACCTTTCTCCTCTAAACAGTAATGTGCTTATAAGTGAGATCTGTCAGGAAAGTTGTAATAGTGAATAGCAATTTTAAGCAGCCTTTAAAAACATATTTTCGAATCAGATACTAAGCAAAGGAACAAAAATAGTACTCTGAATCTGTGATGGTTTTGTAATTGTAATGTTTTAGCTTAGAAATGGAAAAAAAAGCAACTCTAATGAAATCATTTTGCTTCATTATACTTGGTAATTTGGCCTTTGCAATTAAAAAAAAATGTGGGGTGGTGTGTTTTGTACCTTTCTAGTATGAAAGATTAAAGTCTTCATGAACATGTCTGTATGTTGCGTTATAGTGAGTTTCAGCTGATGAGCATCTTCCCGTGTTCAATCTGACAACTGAAAATGTAATGGGCTCTGAAGCTGCCATTATGTTCCATCATGTCAATGATCCATAGATTAAGAACTGGCACAAGCATGCTGAAGAGCCCTAAAGGAGCTGTAATAGCCCATCTTGTCGGCAGTCAGATGCTGTGGATTAAAGTGGGAGAGCGCTGAACCGCATACGCTCCCTTCCAGTCCTGTGCTCTTTCACCTTTTTTAAGCTGGGAGGCTTGTCAGCTTTTGGAAATATGATGCTCAGCAACTGTTGGTGAAAACTGGACGTCTCCGTGTCATAACAACTTCTTCCGTGGGGCAGCTTGGGAGAAAACTGTTGCTGAGTGTGGTGGTGGTTTCTCCATTGCAAATGTGTCTGGCTGTGATCAGTAAATCATTCCGTTGCCATAATGTGGCCAACTCACCCTTCCTTGGTCGGATCACTGGGCTGCTGACTAATGGGGTTGCCGATGCCAGTCCCTGCTTGCTGGGTCCATCAGTCAGCCTGCCTAGGTGCAGCCATGCTCCTGGTGGGGTCTGCTGGAGGCACCTGCATATGTGATGAAGCAGGAGATGATCTCCAGTGCTTGATCTGAGGTCGGTCTGTATAGAGCCAGTTCAGGTGTTTCTGTGTGGAGCTGCTGCAATGAAAGCCCTGGCAAGTGCTGAGGAGCAGTGATCCTCCTAAAGGTGAGCTCTCTGCACTGCACTCCCAGTGTTTTCTCCGGGAAAGTTAGCAGCACGACACTGCAAGGGAAGAGGCTCTGTACATTTGTACGGTGGTGCACGTTCACCTTCATGGTCCTTCGGGACTGCAGGGGACTGGAGTGGTCAGTGGCTCTACAGCAGCTGATCCAAACCCTGCAAAGCTGGAGCTGAAGGCTAATGAGTCCTGCTTGGACCCAGACTGGGTCCATACAGAGCCAGATGGATATCTTTACAACTTGCATCCGTATCACTAATTCTTTCTGTTTACCCAGTTGTCTGAACCACCATTATGCTGGATAACTAAGAGCTGGTCTGTAAGCTAATAACATCTATGTTATTCCATTTGCAAGACAGTTTTAGACGTAACATAAGAAATTAGGTTAAAGAGCAATTGCTCATTTAAAGTTTTTAATGGGAACCACTTTAGACTTTTGTCATGAGATAACATTTACCTTTGGCCGCTACTGACCTGGAGCAGACCCAGCCCAGTGACCTGCATGGGAAAGGATCTATATCTGTTGCTGAGTATCTGAGCCAGACATTCCCTAGTGAGATGGATTTACAGTCCTTAGTCCTACAAATAAATCCAGAAAAGCAGTTTTATGACCAGGCTGGTGCTTGTTGAAGTTTGTGTGTTTACGCATGTCAGGTAAATTCAGCATACTGCAGAACACTGCACGACCCACATCTCAGGGTTTTCAGGCAGGGCTATGCACTGCAGTATCAAAGTTTGATCTTAGCCATTCATGTGTTGGTAAAAGCTTAAATCTGTCCTGTCTGGCCTAGTTCACAAGCTAATTTTGATTTCTAATTACATCTTCTACTTGCTCCATATGCTCTTCTGGATGAGGTAACTGAGCCACTATCGCCTCCCCTCCTCTCCTCTCCTCTCCCCTCCCCTCCCCTCCCCTCCTCTCCCCTCCCCTCCCCTCCTCTCCCCTCCCCTCCCCTCCTCTCCCCTCCCCTCCCCTCCTCTCCCCTCCCCTCCCCTCCTCTCCCTCCTCTCCCCTCCTCTCCCCTCCTCTCCTCTCCTCTCCTCTCCTCTCCTCTCCTCTCCTCTCCTCTCCTCTCCTCTCCTCTCCTCTCCTCTCCTCTCCTCTCCTCTCCTCTCCTCTCCTCTCCTCTCCTCTCCTCTCCCCTCCCCTCCCCTCCCCTCCCCTCCCCTCCCCTCCCCTCCCCTCCCCTCCCCTCCCCTCCCCTCCCCTCCCCTCCTCTCCTCTCCTCTCCCCTCCCCTCCCCTCCTCTCCCCTCCCCTCCTCTCCCCTCCCCTCCCCTCCCCTCCCCTCCCCTCCCCTCCCCTCCCCTCCCCTCCCCTCCTCTCCTCTCCCCTCCCCTCCCCTCCCCTCCCCTCCCCTCCCCTCCTCTCCTCTCCCTCCCCTCCCTCCCCTCCCCTCCCTCCTCTCCTCTCCTCTCCTCTCCTCTCCTCTCCTCTCCTCTCCTCTCCTCTCCTCTCCTCTCCCCTCCCCTCCCCTCCCCTCCCCTCCTCTCCCCTCCTCTCCCCTCCTCTCCTCTCCTCTCCTCTCCTCTCCTCTCCTCTCCTCTCCTCGTCGTCTCCTCTCCTCGCCTCTCTCCTCTCCTCTCCTCTCCTCTCCTCTCCCCTCCTCTCCCCTCCTCTCCCCTCCCCTCCCCTCCCCTCCCCTCCCCTCCCCTCCCCTCCTCTCCTCTCCTCTCCCCTCCCCCTCCCCTCCCCTCCCCTCCCCTCCCCTCCCCTCCTCTCCTCTCCTCTCCTCTCCTCTCCTCTCCTCTCCTCTCCTCTCCTCTCCTCTCCCTCCCCTCCCCTCCCCTCCCCTCCCCTCCCCTCCTCTCCTCTCCTCTCCTCTCCCCTCCCCTCCCTCCCCTCCCCTCCCCTCCCCTCCCCTCCTCTCCTCTCCTCTCCTCTCCTCTCCTCTCCTCTCCTCTCCTCTCCTCTCCTCTCCTCTCCCCTCCCCTCCCCTCCCCTCCTCTCCTCTCCTCTCCTCTCCTCTCCTCTCCTCTCCTCTCCTCTCCTCTCCTCTCCTCTCCTCTCCTCTCCTCTCCTCTCCTCTCCTCTCCTCTCCTCTCCCCTCCCCTCCCCTCCCCTCCTCCCCTCCTCTCCCCTCCTCTCCTCTCCTCTCCTCTCCTCTCCTCTCCTCTCCTCTCCTCTCCTCTCCTCTCCTCTCCAGTTCAGAAGGAAAATAATTTCTTTCCAGATTCACAGCAGTGACATTTGTAATCTCTTTTTTTTAAAAGTTTCTAATTGATAAGGAACTATCAAAGTAATGCTACCTCCATTAATCTAACATCACTCTGTATTCCTTGGAGAAGACAAGAGAAAAATTTTAACTAAGAGTCATCCTATCATTACTATATTTTTCCTCATATACATAGGCATGAACTTCAAGCTCTGAAAGAATCCTCCAAAGCCTATTACAGAGGGGGAGAGAGAGAGACACATCTTTCTGCAGTGGGAAATCCAGTCCATCTATCTTAGTGATCTGTGCCACTCCTTCATGTTAAGATATTTGCATATTATTTCCAATCAAAACTTTCCGACCAGCTTTAGATCTCCTTTTGCATTTTTCTGGTAGATTAACATTTCTTATTTCTTTTTCTTTTCTTTCTGATGGCCCTCAGTTAGATCCAGTATGCCTTAGAAACCAATACACATTTACTCCCCTTCACTTCTCTCAGTCAAAATCATGTAGGAATTGCGTAAGAGAGGTAACTATGGTTATAAAAAGAGTCCTTCACTCTGAAAGAAGGAATCTTACACAGTTTTCAGTACAATGAGATTAAAAGAGACCTTTTTTTTTTTATCCAGTCATTTGCTGCTACACTTTCTGGACTCCAGATCATAATCATGGTATGTGTTTTTGTCTCTGTTGCCCCTTCTGTAAGACCATGCAAACTTTGTAACCTAAAATTTTCATGGCCAATATTTACTTTTTTAAAATCGTTGGGACAGGATGTTCTCTTAACCTAAGCTTCTTTTTCTTCTGAGTGTTTCTACCTGGATCATTATTTTCATCTCTCTTGTTCAGGGGGATTGATGGTTTCTTGTATCAAATAATGCAGGTTCTGTCATGTTGATGTTTATAACTTTCTACAAAAAGGCAGGCATGTATGAAAAGCCAGGACTGCAGTGTCAATGCAAGGAAATGGTTCTGAAATTCTGTGGAATCTGTATTGGGTACACAACCCTGTCTCTGCGCAGTCTAAAAATTCAACGTATTTAACGTCTTCATCCCCACACAAACCCCACGTCCCCACAATAGGTGACAAAGTGCGTTGTCCACACTTTGCGGACGGGAAAGCAAGGTGAAGTCGCAAGTCACAGAGGGAGTCTCCAATGGACCGGGCAGGCTCAGCACACAAAGGCCCTGGCTGCTGGCACATCCTCCCTCCCTTCTGAAGTTTTCATAGTTGCTTAAGGGATTTGATTCTCAGTCTTCATTAAATTAAGTGGGATGAGGGCATCCAGAGATCTGAAGTTGCTCTGAAAATCTCAGCTGTAAAAGACAGCTTATTAGGCTATTTCCCCCAGATCTTACAAGCAGAAAAAGAAGATCCATTGTGAGTGAAAGAGAGAGACCAGTACATCATAATAAATAAGAGAAATGGCTACTACTTTGTAATTCAATTGTAACTTCGTATTAAATTTAATAATGCATACACTTTAACTTCATTTTGCTCTTATTAAGAGAAAAGAAAATGGCCCAGACAAGCAAGCAAATAATTAAATAGAAATATTAAAAAATGCATGAACAGTATGGAGCTTAAAAGTGTATCACTTTTACACTGGCAGACATGATTTAGAAGCTAAGTCCCTAAAAATGAAGCATTCTTCAAGCTTTTGAAAGCTCTCTAGGAATTCTAGCATCAGAAATGAGTTTTCACAGTGCCAGTATCTCTAGAGACACAAGGTTGCTTATTATTTCATGGTCCCCAGCATGGGCTATATTAAACACAGGAACACCAAGGGAAAGTCTATGCTGAGTGATAGAAAAGGCTACAGCACAGCACTGGAAAAACTTGAGTTGCCTTTAAATTAGCTACCTGGGGTATAAGCACCCCACTTCTTAGTGGGCTGAGGGAATACGTGCTGTTTTCCAACAAGTAGGGGTAGCTGAAGTAGCAGCTTTAAAAGACAACAAAAATCACTACAGTGCCCTGCAGTGATTGCCCAATGGACCAGCCCTACCCAAGCAGATGAGGACCAACATTTATGTTCTGAAAATAGAGATGTCACGAAAACCACTGAGCCAAATTCCAGGGCTCTCTAAGGGCCTCCATGCTACGAGAAATTTGCCTGAAGAGCTTGAAGTGAAGCCAATGGAGCTGATTTCAGCCAGTTTTCTCTTTATAAATACATCCGAACCTGACCTCTTTGAGGCCTCCTCACATTCACTGCCCAAAGATTTTCCAAACTCCACAGATCTCTTTTTCCACAGAGATATTCCTTCTTCAGCCAGAACTACTTCTGTCCCCACGCTGGATGGAGAGAACAGACAAGAAAAGGACAGGGCACATTTAAATACACAGAGAGAAATACCTACTTAATTTCACTGACCTCTCACTTATATGCCTGTTTAAAGCTTTCTTATTCTTTCAACAAAATCCATTTGCGGTAGATAAACATTATCTGGATGTTCCAGATCAAATCACTGCAAAAAAATATAAGTCTTGACATTGAAATGGCCAGAATTATCCTATTAAGGAGAACTGAAGGTTGTTTCTTTAATAGGCTGAAGTCATCTTTTATATTTAGAGCACAAAAAGTGCTATTGCAAGGCCAGGCAGACGGGGAAGCTACAGGAGAGGGAACCTTTGTTTCTTCAGTGTTATCTCTCCAAAAGCTGTTCACCTTGGTGGCTGAAATAGGTTTTACAGTATCAGTGTTCCTCTCTGTTTCCTTTCCTCTGCCGGGGAACATTGCATTACATACCCATTGTACCTGCTGATTTCAAGTCCATGCGGGAAAGGACATCCTTTTGAAACTTCCCTAAAAGCTATGACCCTTTCTGCTTTAGAATAACTTCAGTTCTGCTGTCAGTGACCCCGCATGGTACACAAGCGCTTGGACTTAGCTATGTACGCTTCGCCTTTGAGTCTTGTTTTCCTAAGCATCACTATTTGTAGACATGTCCATGCTCATTTGTATCTGGAGGCATTCCTTTGCAACACAGACGGGCTAGGAGGTTTTATTTTAAATGCCAGGAAACAGGAGCATCAGAAATGAATAACTACGACTGGCTTGCAGTGTTGCTACTAAGTTGGGTAAGACGGAGTGATTAAAGGCAGCCAATGCAAACACCAAAGGCAGGTCAGGCAAAACAAACATGCAAAAAAGACAAACTTCCTTGATGCTTTTAGGGAATCTCCACAGCAGACAAGGAAGAGTGAAAGTATTGATCAAACTGAATGCTACACAAAGGAGAAGAAAAATGGCATGAGGACAGAGCATTGAAGCTGAAATATGTGGCTGTGTGAAAGATTTGCTTAGCAAGCGGAGTGAGAGGGCTACCAAAGGTGCGGAATTCTTCTAACAAGGAGGGAGCTGAGAAGCTGCAGTGCTGCACAGGCTGATGCCAGAGCCAGGCTGTACTGTACATGTCACTGTCCAGCTGGAAGATGGATTGGGTTTCAAAAGAAAATACGTGCCATGTTTGCTGATGATAGCGACAAGCAGCAGGCTAACCACTGGCCAAGGGGTGAGTCTAGTTTTGAAGTGTCAAAGCAGAAGTGACAGCATGGGCCAGACAAATGATCTGTGAAATTGTTGTTGTAGCTATGGGTGAAGTTAAAAGACTTCTCACCCCTTTGTTCTGCTGGGTAGGATGTTATTTCCCGTAGCGACATTGTGCTTTATTGCTGTAGGATGCCTAGATTTGACTGGCTATTTGCTACCGAGCGCAGAGTTCTGGGAATAAAACATAATCCTTGATTTAGTGCCAATCTCTACAGATTGCTTCATATTTCCAAACAGGTGAACGTTATCCATGGCAATATGCGGCCTGAGCCTGAAATAAAGCATGACATGACTTCATTTCTGACTCAGTCTTGCAGTGGGGACAAACCATATGAGAATGACACAACTGAAGGCGAAAGAACAAAACCATAAAGCCCTGGGTCCTGCAGTTCACAGCCCACCAAGCAAAACACAGGGAAATCCTTTTTAGCAATCACAGCAGGGACAATATTTTCCTGTACTTTATCACTCCAGTAAGAAAATCAGGGCAATCACCTTCCATTGGCAGCGTGCCTTGCCACCACCTCGGCCTGTGGTTGGCTCAAAAAGTCAGAATGTTTGAAGTGTTCTGCGTAAAAGCCAATATTTAAATGGACACAGGGTCAGATTCAAACCCCCCTGGAACAAATGGGACTCTTACTATTTATCTAAATGGGTTTTGGATTAAGGCAAAGGGAGCTGTTTTATCCCAGTGCCTTTGCAAACCTCCATTCAGAGGTTTATGGAGGTTCATTGATAAAAAGGACCTGGAGAACAGGAATGCTGCTTCTTAAGGGGTGCTTCTTTGTCACTGACAAGAAGACTTGAGTCTTCAGCTGTCGCTGACCCATGTTGTTATTTTGGTGCTGTACCTAACTTCTGGAATTTATTAAAAGTAGCTTTTTGTGGCCAATATGAACAGTATGTGCTTTTCCAAATGTCCATAGCCATTCAAACTGCTACTAACAGGGACCTACATCAACAGTTTTTGGGAATCCAGGTACTTTGCTTTCAAAGTGAAGCAGATGGGAAAGAGGTAGTTATGGAAACATCTATAGCTAGCAGAAGTCAGCTAGGTGCTTATAAACATGAGGAGCTAAAACTGTATGATTGAAATGTTTCCCATTTTTAAAGTCTCATCACTACAGATCCAAAGACATTGCAACTGAGTAATGTATGGCTGGTCTGTTGATTGATGATTGACTATACTTTACATACTGTGAGGCTGTGAGTAGAACAAAGTGTCAGGTCTGGTCTTTTGAGCCTACATGCAGGTATTTATTTACTGAAGAAACTGGCTGTTTTACTATTAAGGATTATTTTTTTTTCTGTAGTTTATGTCATCATGAATCCAACCTTCTCCCTGAATGTTGCAATATGCATATTTAAATAGGGAAATATTTGAAAAGATTACAATTTATTAGCATTAAATAATATATTATCAAGAAACAAATACAGATGTCTTCATGGGACAATTAATGTTATAATCACATACCATTTTTTGCTGTGTATTCTAGAGTTAGAATGAAGGACAGAAAGATTCTGGTTTCACCTGTGAAACTCGTACATCAGCATGCAAGTTACTGTGCCTTGAAAAATGCACTCAGATTTAAAAATGCACTGGAAACAAAAGTTCTGATTTTGGGGTGGGGCATTTGTTTTACTTTTAATAAGAGCAACTTACCAAAATGGAAACTTTCTAAGAGAAGAGTATCAATAATCATCTCAGATGGCTTTAAAAAAAGTCATTTCCTTTCCACGATGCAGAGAGAAGGCTGTGATGACGTCTGTTGCCTCTGCAGCTCTGGAAGTAACGAGACCTGAAATCAGTATGTCTGGTAGCTATGCCAGTGCCTCGTGACATAAATCAAAAGCGTGCTGAAGTCAAAATGGTGTATTGTTTAACCATTTCTACGCTCTTTGCAAATTTATTCCTTACCATATTTTATCCGATCTAGACTAACTTTACCTGTTCTGAATGTACTGGTGAAATACGAGTCTACTTCACAGCCCAGCAGATATCGTTTCAGGATGTTTCAGGACTGACTTTTATTCAGTAATTTTTATCTCTTAGATATTGTTTTCTGTGGCTTTTCATCGACTTTCCTTTCTGTTTGTTTTCACTGCTAACAAGAAGACAGATACACTTTTGTAAGGTGCAGCTTTATAGTTAAATCCTGTCTGGATTCACACTGGATTTCGCCAGCACAAGCCTGGAGCAGGACTGGGAACCTGACCTACACAGAGATTTAACACTTTTTTCCCACTGAGTCCTTGTCCCACTGGAGTAAGACAGTAAAGAAGTGCTTTTTAACAGCGAGCTCCGATCCTCCTCTTGTCTTTCACTTTATGCTTATCCAACAGCTACAGACTCTGATTTCCCAAGTGAAATGGTGGGGGCAGCCCTCTTCATCCCCACAAACATGTGGGACTGTCATAGTCCTGTTCCTGCTTCTCGACAACGAATGCCGCAAGTGGTTGTGTTAGTCAGTTTTTTCTTTTCAGCTATTTTAGTAATTTCCTTGATTTAAGACCTATTTTATGCTGGGTCTAACAGAAGAGCCAGATCTGGAGGTCTCAGGTTGTGCTATAACTTGCCTCCCTCTTTCCATAAGAAGGGGTGGAAAAAGACAGCCATGCAGATAGCAGAGTCCTTAAATAGCACAAAGAATTATAATTTCTGATCTAGAAGTTCAAGGGAAATAACATCATGGAACTAACTGTGATTCAGAAATAACAACTTGGTTTAGCAGTTAATGAAAGACTGAGATTGCAGCATCTACACTTGTGATTTTCGGATAAACTTATCTTCCTCCTCACACATAGCTGGATCCACAGCCCTTTTCACACCCATAATACTGTGTAAGCTTTATTAATTCTCATCATTGCTTCCAAATAAGACTCCAGTAGAAGCTACCTGGCATTTTAGTATTTAGGAAAAACAATCCAAGATTTGATCCTATAGCAAATATCTGTATTAATAGTATTTTAAATGAAGGATTCTGTAAGGAAAATTTGACAATCATAGAAATCCCAAATTTTGCTTGCATAAATAATTTAATCTTTCCTTGCTTTGCTCTATTCAAGGTACATTGAGTCAAGGAATTATACTAAATATGAGGAGCTGGATACTGCCTCCTCCTTTCTATCAGAGTGGGGATACCTAGACAAAGCAGCACAGAGGGGGATCAGCAATGGTGAGTATTAGCATCTGTGCAGTTTTAGGGAGGTGAAAAGTTCTTCAGGTCCAAACGTAAGCAAGGTAAAGGAGGAGGGGGCTGATCTAAAAATTGTAAATGTCAGTGTTATATTCTTTGTCTTCTGAAAAACAGGAAAAAAAAAACCATTGAGAAACGTTTTTGCATTCAACTGAATTAAATAGGTTACAACACTTTCAGCTGTTGACAGCTTAAGTTCAAATGTAATGTAGTTTAAATTAAAAAGGAAATATTTGAGAGGTTCATTCCAGTACTTGGATGCACAGTGATAGGTCGCTTATGCCATACTCATTCCTTTGCCTGTGGTGTGGTTTGGAAGAAATATCCTACACAGAATGCAATTGAAACTGGAAATATCTGCTTTAAACTGGTAAATGAAATAAAGTGTGGACACTGTCATCCAAAAGCCAGCCATTTGCAGGCTGTGGGAGTTATATTTCAGGATGACAGGGAGGGCAGCTTTCTGGGATTTCAATTCTGTTATATGGTTGTGTGTTGCTGTGGGAACTGGAGTACGTACCCTGCACGGACCTCTCGCCTTATATTCAGACCAGTGAGCACTCAAATCCTACATCCCTTGAGAAAAAGATTGGAAGCCCGAAATACCAGTGGATTACAGTGGATTGTATCAGGGATGTAAGATCTGCTCAGGGTATTTTTCACTGCTTAACTATGCAGCCCTGAGCAATTAAAGCAAAATGTCAATTTAAATAAGCCATTTTATAGGTTTTTTGGAGGAGATCTGGGCTGCAAATGAACACACAAACACACAAAAAAACTCACAGTGGTAGCTGCAAAAATTGACCCCTGCACCAAACAATGATCCAAATGGAAATCAAGGCACTTAATGTAACCAATAGAGACTTTTACAGTGATTTGATGTAAAATCCCAGCTGCTCACGTGAAGAGCTTTCTAAGATACATATTACAGTTCTGATTTAACAAGTGTTTCTGGAGTTCACCAGTTGAAAGACAACTGATTTGTGCTTTAAAAACCTATTGGCTTGAGCTAACTTAGAAGTAAAACCATTTTCTTTTAAATATATCTATTACAGAAAAGAAAAGAATACAGAAAGAAATGACAGTGGAGACCCTACGCAATTGCATAAATATATTTCAATAGGCAGTATACTTAAGGTGAAATCGTACAGTCTTCTATCTATAATTTAAATGACCTCACTGTCAAATAGGCATCCTGCCAATTTACTTCCGAAACTAAAATATCAAAGTGGATATTAGGTAGAAGAATATGAATCATTAGTCATTACCTCATGGATTTATTTATAATTGTAATCAGTTTTCTAAAACTGTCGCAAATAATTTTTATTACCCCAAAAGACCTCACCAATTGGACATCCAAAGTGAGCGCTTTTCTTCCGTTTCTCAGTTTGCTTCTGCTTTCAGTTGCTTTTGGTCTTTCCACCTGGAAAGTGCTAACTTTAGGTTTGTAATCTCAAACTCCACAGCAAGGATGTGTTTTTTTGTTTTTTTTTTTTAAGGTGGAGCAACATTTGAATATAAATTGCTCACAGTCCCTACAGTTAATAGCCTTATTCATCCTGTAACCATTTTGGCTGTGGTTATCAGGGACATTACAGTATGATGCATAACATTCAGTCTGCAATACTAATGGGCACCAATATATTGCCCAAGTAATATTTCTCTTTTGCAGCAGCGTTAATAAGGCAACGGTGGAAGCTATAAACTCCAAGGGTGGAAGTTACAACTGTGCAATGTTCCAGGGAGGAATTTGAAATGACCATTAGAGTTCTGCAACCCATCAGTCATTTCTATAATCAGGAAAAAAAAATAATATACAAATCATGATGATAAAAAAACCAAACCCTGTTAGTCTTGGGAGTGACTGTTGGCCTTTAAATTACTGGTAATATGTCTACCTGGCAAGTTTATCTACCTGGTGAGGTAGAAGACTGAGAAAAACAGATTTCTAGGTAAAAGTTTTAACATATTTTGAATGCTCACTGCTTTATTGCCAGAAGGTTCCTGCTCTTCTAGGGCTGAGAGAGAGACAAGGCTGAAGTTCAGGTTGTGCATGAGATGCTGCCGAGCCCTGGCTGGCGCTGGCTCATCCCTGCGAGTTCGCATCCGGATAACTGGAAGCTCCTGCCTTTCTCTGTAGTAGTGTTGCTAGGCAGTTGCTAAGGCTGCTTTTGCTCCAAGAGAGGAGATGATCTATGTTTTCTGCTCTAAACTGTGGGATTTAGGGATGGATTATTCTCCCCAGCCTGAGGAGTTAGACCTGGCTCCTCCTTGCTGACGTGCAGAAGGATACAAGTGCTGGAGCACCTCTGCTGTGATTCCAGGCTGAGGGAGTTGGGGTTGTTCAGCCTGGAGAAGACAAAGCTTCAGGGAGACCTTATATTGGCCTTCCAGTACCTAAAGGGGGCCTACAGGAGAGATGGGGAGGGACTCTTTATTAGGGAGTGCAGTGATAGGACACGGGGTAATGGTTTTAAAATGAAAAAGGGTGGATTTAGAATAGATATCAGGAAGAAATTCTCTCCTGTGGGGGTGGTAAGACAGTGGAACAGGTTGCCCAGAGGAGTTGTGGATGCCCCATCCCTGGAAGTGTTCAAGGCCAGGCTGGAACCTGATCTAGTGGGAGGTGTCCCTGCCCATGGCAAGGGGGTTGGAACTAGATGATCTTCCAAGATCTAGAACTAGATGATCTTCTTGGTCCCTTCCAACCCAAACCATTCTGTGATTCTATACCTCATTGCTGTGCCCCAATAAAGGTCTGCACAACTCTAACATCTCAGATGGCAGCTTGGGTTAGAGCCACATGGCAGCAAGAGACTCCCAGGGCCACAAGGAGGGATTTTCCCTGGGGTTTAACTCCTCAGCATAAAGACTCGGACTTCTTCCGCTGAGAGTAGCTGTCAGAAGTCAGCATCAAAGGTCAGCATCTTGGGGGTTATGGCTGATTTTGTTGCTTTAATGATTTATCTGTTTTTTCTAGTTATGCCCAAAGTAGTTTTCTCTTAATTAAAAAGAAAATTCTTTTATGCCACAGATAGTAGCTAATATTCCTTTAGTGATTAACAGCTTTTTCTGCAAAGAATTTAAAGCCGTCCCAGGGCGGTCAAATCTCCCATGTTCAGCTACTGATGACAGTGCTCACTTTTTCTATTGCCAAGGCATAGCCCTGAATTGGCTTCTACCTTATATAGGGACAAATGAAATGTGCAGAACACATACACCTAGGTAGTATACTTAAGGTGAAATCAGTAATAGTTTTGATAAAATTTAATCTGGTAAATTGGATTCAGGAGATCGGGGATTAATTCTCAGTTCAGCTGTTGCCAGTTCTTTTGCTGGATATCTATCAAATGAGTCGATCGTGCAACAGTTCTGTGCACTCTCGGGAAGCTCACTTAATCCACTTTATGGTTTGGTTCCTCCTCAGCAAAATAAGGCTAATACCTTATTACCTACCTTAGCAGAGGAGCCAAAACCCATTACTGAATATGAACTATTCAGATGTTGGGAGAGCTGTGATATAGAGAGTAGTGGAGCTGTATTTTTTTCCTTATTGAGGACAGTGATATTTTCTAAGGGAGTGTTGAGTTATCAAATTTTATTCCAGAAGAAATATTTCACATGGCCAAATTATTTGAGCTGGAACGAGCTGTTCCGTCATCTTTCCAGGGATGGAGGTGAGGCTGACCTCCATCCCTGGAAAGATGACGGAACAGCTCGTTCTGGGTGTCCTCTCAAGGCATGTGGAGGAAAAGAAAGCTATCAGAAATACTCAACATGGATTCACCAAGGCGAAATCACGTCTGACTAATCTGATAGCCCTCTATGATGGCACGACTGGATGGATAGATGAGGGGAGGGCGGTAGATGTGGTCTACCTTGACTTTAGCAAGGTGTTCTACACAGTCTCCCACAGCATCCTCATAGGGAAGCTTAGGAAGAGTGGGTTAGATGAATGGACAGTAGGGTGGATAGAAAACTGGTTGAAAGACAGAGCTCAGAGGGTCGTGATTAGGGGCACAGAGTCTAGTTGGAGGTCAGTGACAAGTCGTGTTCCCCAGGGGTCAGTAATGGGTCCAGTCCTGTTCAATACATTCATCAATGACCTGGATGAAGGGATAGAGTGCACCTTCAGCAAGTTTGCTGATGACACAAAGCTGGGGGGGGGTGGGGGGTGGCTGACACACTGGAGAGAAACCTTATGAAATTCAACAAGGGCAAGTGTGGGGTGCTGCACCTGGGGAGGAATAACCCCATGCACCAGTACAGGTTGGGGGCTGAGCTGCTGGAGAGCAGCTCTGTGGAAAGAGACCTGGGAGTCCTGGTGGCCAACAGGATGACCATGAGCGCAGCAATGTGCCCTTGTGGCCAAGAAGGCCAATGGCATCCTGGGGTGCATCAAGAAGAGTGTGGCCAGCAGGTCGAGGGAGGTCATCCTCCTCCTCTGCTCTGCCTTGGTGAGGCCACACCTGGAGTGCTGTGTCCAGTTCTGGGCTCCCTGGTTCAAGAAGGACAGGGAAATGCTGGAGAGGGGACAGCAAAGGGCTATGAAGATGATTAGGGGATTGGAACACCTCTCTTATGAAGAAAGGCTGAGGGATTTGGGTCACTTCAGTCTGGAAAGAAGAAGACTGAGGGGGGATCTTATCAATGCTTATAAATACTTAAAGGGTGGGTGTCAGGAGGATGGGGCCAGGCTCTTTTCAGTGGTGCCCAGCAATAGGACAAGAGGTAATGGGCACAAACTTGAACATAGGAAGTTCCACCTAAACCTGAGGAGGAACTTCCTTACTTTGAGGGTGGCAGAGCACTGGCACAGGCTGCCCAGAGAGGTTGTGGAGTCTCCATCTCTGGAGACATCCAAAACCCCCCTGGACACGTTCCTGTGCAACCTGCTCTGAGTGACCCTGCTGTGGCAGGGGGGTTGGACTAGATGATCTCCAGAGGTCCCTTCCAACCCTACCATTCTGTGACTCTGTGTGATTCTGTGATTCTTTATCACATCAGTTCTTTATAGTCCCTTCCTAGGAAGTCTTATTTTACAGAGTTTTCTTTGGTCCATCTCTTAATGTAGTTGATGGGTGCTTCAACACTTCTCCCCACTCCAAGTTTTCAGAATGGCTTGCATTTCTCTCATGAATTATCATGATCTCTGGTGGTAGTTGAGAAGATGCAACAATGCCGAGATGCTTCCTCAGTACCTCCAGCCACAAATTTGCATTTTATCCTTTCTCTGTGATTGCTACTAAAGTTGATTCACTTAAAGTGCACAGAAAGATCAAGCACCTGTGTGAAAGGAAGTGGAATGAGGTGTCACAAAATTAGTGCAGGGGCTTTTGACAGACATATGTAGGCTCTTTTCATCTGGTCATTGTCTATTTCTGTTTCAAAATGTTTTCTTTACTGAAGTCATTGCAATTAATTTATGGAGCTTCTGTAGGCTTGTGAAAAGAGCTGGCTGGCAGAGCTCCAGCTTGCAGAATCCTATCTCCAAAACAGGTATAAGACTACCCCAGAAGGGACCTTGAGGGATTGCCTTGACAGTATCTTGCATGAAGGAAAGCTTAGCATGGTGGAAAATATTTTTAACTGGTCCTTAAAAGCTTCCAGTGATGGAGATGGTCACTGCCTGTGAAAGAGATCACTACTAGTGTATTCCTGGTATTGGATATCCCTGGTGATGTGCAGATGTTGTTTGCTGTCATTCTCTGTCATAACACCATCCATGTATCTCCACCAAAATAATTTCTCCTTTAGTGTTATGCAGGCAAGAAATGAGAAGACAGATCTGGGTACCAGGTCAGTGACTTATGTGCTGTGACCGCTATGAATAACATTTATTAGATCCAGTGAGGACAGCATTAGCATTAACTTAGAGGACCATTATCCAGTAACAGCTTTTTAGCACTTGCTATTGCAAGATAAATTTATAATCAAGTAGTCAAAAAGGAAACATCAAAAGGGCATGCTTTTGGGAGCTCTTGTATTGCTGGATACATACCAGCATTAGGTAAACCTAATGTAGAACTGCTGCTTCTGTTGGACCCTGGATCACCAGATATAACAGAAGAATAAATTCCTTTCCTCATGGCTTACAGGTGGGAGTTGTTCCTTCTGTCAAATCTCTTTCTTCTCAAATATTCCCCATAGACCTTAAAAAGCTTTTTCTCAAGTGGAAGTTTTCTGTTCCCTGTTTTGTCTCCCCATTCCAGTCACATCTCTCTCTGAAAGTATATCATGCGTATCTGTACGATTCCATGCTTACCCTACAGACACAATCTTTGCTAAGTTGTTTTAGGGGGGTTGGGTGGGTTTTTGGAGTAAACTACTTGCATTGGGATTGCTTTGGAAAGTATAGGCTTATTACAGAAATTGATCTGAAAAAGAGGTTCTGTCTTAGTTGTGAAATTGTGGGTAAATGAGCAGAAAGCTATAAAAATATACATATTCGTAGGTAAAGATTGAAGAAAAGGAGTGATTTGGGTGGTGCAAGAGGGGGGAAATTAGGAAGTAATCAAGTGCCACTGAAAAATAAGGAATTTAAACTGACTGTTGATTACACCAGAGTAGTTCAACAACAGAAGCAATAGAAAGTCTGCTAATCACAAGCAGCTCCGATCTGACAAAATGGGAGCTAGTGAATAACTTTTTCTCCTTAGATGTTCAGCCAGAATTTATTCTGTCTAAATTAAAGCATATAAGCTGTGGATGGCAAGAACCATTTTGCTTTAAGCTCCTTATATTACTCAGGGGAGAGATACAGGTCCCTCTAGAGTTTGCAAGAATGGGCAAAAAGTGGGTGGGTTTCTCAATAAATGGGTAGAATATCCCCCCACTGGGTGCTTCCCTCTCTTCATTCGCTCTTAGAAGAGCCTAAGAAATACTAGTCATTTTGGACACAAACTAACAAAACAGGGCCAGTTTACTAGTATGCCCTGGTACTGTTCTACCTCAAATCCTTACACATCAAATGTGCCTTTTCCTCACGAGAGAGGAAAATTTTATTGAAGCTCCTTTCCAGCAAGGTGATTTGTGCATGTTAAGGATGATTCAGCAAAGCACTTAATTACCTATCTCAGCCTATCTCTAATTAGCAGAGATTGGAAATTCTTGTACAATACTAAGCATATCCTTGAAGTTAACCCAGGCATGTGCATAAACTAACGAGTATGCCTAGTGGAAAGCAGGTAAGTTAAGCAAGTGCTTCAACAGCAGGCCATGTAACGTGCCAAAAGATACACACGACATCTCTGGTAAATCCAACAGCTGAACCTACAGCAGCAGAATTTCTTCTTTATTCTGTAATCGCAAAACTACCTTTCCTAAGTAAGTAAGTACGCTTCAACCCCTTCCCTCTTCCACTGTATGGATGTGAGTTTTCTCCATTTACCTGATACTGGAGCATTGTTCTCTGCATATTACTGGGTGTTTTGTGATAAACAGTGTTTTGAAATGTAGAAGCTTGAAATATCTTTGGATATCTGTTTCTCTTCACTGAACTTTATTGAACTTGACTGCCTCGTGTTTCACTCTGAGAACAGCAGACTGTCTTTTTCCCAGGCTTTGGGAGTTCACTTTTCAAGTGTGGAGAGGTCAGTACCATTGGCTTTTTTCCACCTCTGAGTTTCTGCAGGAGAGAACACAAATTGTTAACAGTGGAAATTGCTCAATATCCTCTGGCGTTCTGATGGATGGCACTATCCTTGCTCCTTGTCTCTTGGTACAGCAAAACACTTCAGCTGAAGAGGCTATAAAAATCTATTTTGTCTACTTGAATACACAGGTTTTGTAATAATGAACAGCCTTCATACCAAGGTCAAATCAGAATAATTGTAACTAAGCAGATTTGTTAGTGAAAACAGGGCTGTATTATCCTGCACTCTTGCTAGTTTTGGTCTTTACTGAAAACTTGTAAGAAACTTGGATGTATTTCCTGAGGGAGATTTACTCATCCTTCTTCTTTTGCCCTTCACATTGAGCCATGTAGGGGGCACAGTCTGGATCTTGTAATGGCAGAGGTCCTGCCAGCACCATTATCCAGACATACATACCGAGTAGCTGGATCCAGCCCAGTGCTATGAATAGTCTTCAGTCAGCTGAGTCTCGATCAGCTTTTATTTTGTGACATTTATTTTGTTCCAAACCCATACACTGGCTGGTTGCCTGTAACAGGTAATAAGGATATCCTCCACCCTTGGCCTCCCAAACCTGGCACATCACTCGGTTTCATAGAATAAAAGTGATTGTTACCTCTTTGTGATACAGCAAAAATTGACTATGACAAGAGATGGGATCATGGCCAGAACACACTGGTGTTCCTACAGGTGCTAGACGTCTTGTTCCAGAGTTTTATTCATGCAGCCTGGGTTAAACTGACTATTAGATTTATGGTTTGGAGAAAATCTTCTCCATTTTGTATGACCAAAAGCTGGGTTTTTTTTTCTCATTTGTTACTTCTATAATTTGTCGTATAATCCACTACCCAGGAAGAACAGGGTATTTTCACCTGAATGCTTTTGCGATTGAAGGACCGAAGTCCTCGACCTCTCCTATTCTCTTCTGCTATATTGTGTAGTTCTGGTGACTTTTGATCCTTTGTACTTTTACATTGTTACAGTGTGTAAAGATGACTTGTGCAGCAGAGGTTTTGTGGATGCTTCTAGATGAAATGTCTCCATAGTTACCTGCAATTGCAAAGACTGAGTAGCGGCCCAGCTGGTCTCATCCATCCTGTGTTCCTGATACACCGATATATATACCCCTACAAGCAAAGAAGCATATAGTTATTTTCAGAAGTTCCTCTGAACATACTTGCTTAAACTCTGGCAATCCAGCCTAAACCTTCTCTGACTGGAGATGTCATTCTTGCAGCCTGTTTTATATAACTGTGTAGCATTGCTGCCATTGTCCTTCATGATATGTTGCATAAGAGAATTCCTTATAGATTTTTAAACAGTACAACCCATTGACCTGGACAGAAGAATTAGTGGGTAAAATCTTAACATCATACAAGATAATCCTTGGAGTATTTGTAGTAAGTCACTACGTAGCACTAGGTGTCACCTACAGCACTAGTTGCCCAGGTGGGTATTTTAACCCTAAGGTGGGTTATTTTAATAACAGGGTTTTAAGGACAGAGATGTTTCACAGATAATTTTATTATAATGCTTAATGAAATGAAACAATCTGCTAGGAAAACAAACGGCATCACTCCACCGCTCCCAAGATCTGTGTAGCATGAGTGAGTTTGCATTTGAAATAGATCCTAATCGCCTGGCATGACTAGAAAATGTTTATAACACCAGTTTTCAGTGTAATGGCTGTGCTAGAGACTTTTTAGTAACTTCACAGTCTGCTCCCTCTTCTTGACGCTTAAGGCCTGATTCTTTTCTGAGTCCTGTGGGCAGTGCTGCAGGAGAGGCCCAAGACTAGTCAGAGGCTGTCCACTGGGACATGGCTCCTCATGGCTGACACGGTGAGGCGACATGTGTTGGCACCTGTGCGCAAATCTAATGCAGTGCAACATACTGGTGATAATCTCTGTTGGTTACTTTCCTTGAACTGTAGTGAGGCCCACCATAAGCAAAGCTACCTCAATATACTTCTGTCTTTCCTGCCTTTCCTCCCGGTTGTGAAGGTGATTTTTACGCAGAGAAGGATGTCCACCTTGCAGAAACCTGTGCTGTTCTTCTGCCCTTTTGATTTTCTCCTTTTTGTTTGCTTGATTTTTTGAGTAAAGATAATTCCTAATTGATTCAAAGCAGACCCAAACTCATAGGGGTGGGGTAGGGGCACAATCAAAATTTATCCACAGTGAAAGACAGTGAATGAATTTCAGTGTCTACCTCAAATGAAGTAAATGAACCTCAGAAATACTATGAAATTAAATTCCTATAAAATTCCTTCAGGCTTAATCATTAAATTTCTAATTAAAAGGACATTATTTGGCACTATATTGCTCCACTACCTTGTAAAATATATTAGGCTGGGGCCTAATTGAGGCTTCTTTAACCTCAATGTCTTCCTTCCTTCCTTCCTTCCTTCCTTCCTTCCTTCCTTCCTTCCTTCCTTCCTTCCTTCCTTCCTTCCTTCCTTCCTTCCTTCCTTCCTTCCTTCCTTCCTTCCTTCCTTCCTTCCTTCCTTCCTCCATCCCTTCTCTCCTTCCCTTCTTCTCTCCTCCCTTTCTCCTTCCCTCTCTTATTCCTTCCCTTGGTCTCGCTCCACAAAAAAAAAAAAAAATAAAAAAAAATTGCTTTATTTTAGATACAGAACTGTAGTTCCCAACCTGGGGTCTGCAGACTGGGGTCTGCAGGGCTGCTCGTCAGAAGCAAAAAGTATGAAAAGGAACTAGGAAAAACAAATTGAGGTACTAAATCCCTGCATGATAGTTATGCCTCTGAAAATAAAATTGGATCTTCACAAAGCACAAAATTTAGAAGCTACTGGGAAAGAAGGAATTATAACAAGAAAAAACATCAGGAGGTTTGGAAGGTCATTATGGGCAAATATATAGAGGAGGCAAGCTTCAGAGGAAATCTGTTCAGTGTTAATACAATTTTAGATCAAAGGAATAATGTACTACCCGAGCTGTAGACAGTTGGTGGCATTAAACTTCTGAACCTCTTTAAGATTTTTCTGCCACTTTCTATAGCCACTTAAAAAAAAAAAAAAAAAACAAAATTGTCCAAGTTCCTTGCTGGAGTAAATTGACATAAGTCCATTAATGAATGTGAACTTGAACATTAAGGCTCAAAACCACCATATCTTTGCCTAAATAGGACCTTTCACTCTAGTGGATCTCAGAATGATTTACAGACGTGCATTTCTCAGGGCACAGGTGGCATCAGAAGCCACTTTTCATACAGCTGTATCTGGCACTGCCATAAATAACTTAGCAAAAACATTTAGGTTGATGTTTTTAAGAGCTTTATAAACAAGTGAGAGATTTGTTTACAAAACACAGCAAAACTGCATCTCTATGACAGGCCTGGAAGTGAAGAATTCTCCATCAGATAAAGGCACAAGGATGCAGAATAAAATTATTTGTAATTCAAACACTTAAGCATTATGTCATTAAAGCACACAGATTTGTCAGGAGAATCTTTATATGCTTGTGCATGCAAAGCTGTCCACCACTTCTTGAATCAGGCCACAAATGTCTGAACTGTTTGTCTAAGGCACTGTGATTTAATAGCATCTTGAGAAAAAGTCTCAGATTCTTTGCATAGACAGGTTGAAAGGATCACCCTTCTCTTCCCAACAACAACAAACACCACCCACACTCACCCCCGCACCAAAACAAAACCCCAGATTGTTTCAGTACAAATTTTGGATAAACCAGGAGATGGCAGAATCATTGTTTACTACCTTTGTACCCTTACCCTTAGCAGAGTGTTAAGTACTGGCTAGCTTTAGAAGTACATGTTCTAAATCCTGTTGGATTTGGAGCATATTAAAAGATACTCCTTACTCAAGTACATCAGGAGGGCAATGAATCTGGTGAGGGGTCTGGAGAACAAGTCTTACAAGGAGCGGCTGAGGGAGCTGGGGTTGTTCAGCCTGGAGAAAAAGAGGCTGAGGGGAGACCTTCTCGCTCTCTACAACTACCTGAAAGGAGGTTGTAGAGAGGCGGGGATCGACCTCTTCTCCCAAATAACAAGTAATAGGACAAGAGGAAATGGCCTCAAGTTGTGCCAGGGGAGGTTTAGGATGGATATTAGGAAAAATTTCTTCACTGAAAGGGTTATCAAGCTGTGGAACAGGCTGCCCGGGGAAGTGGTGGAATCGCCATCCCTGGAGGTATTTCAAAGACGGGTAGACGTGGTGCTGAGGGACATGGTTTAATGGTGGACTTGGCAGTGCTAGGTTGATGATTGGACTTGATGATCTGAAAGGTCCTTTCCAACCTAGATGATTCTATGATTCTATGAAACCTTATCTGCTATCATTCTGGTGTCAGTTAACTTTGTTCCCTCCCCAGTGAACATTGCTGCTACTTCTCATTATAATTGAACCTGTGTTCTTAAAATGAAGGACACTGTGACAAAACTCATGGACACTTTTAACAATAGTTAAGCTAGAAAAGTCTCCAACAAGCATTTAGTCTCAGAAGTGAGTTTATAGTGGTTACATCTCTGGGACTCTTAGCAAGTGGAGTTAAATACTGGGAAGGAGTGTTAGGAAGATGAGGAGGAGCTGAGCAGTGATTTCCTAGTGCCCAGGAGCCACAGGAGTGGGCTGCTCTGCAAGGAAAGAGGTGTTGGGAGCATGCACGAATGGTGATTGTGGAGACAATTACAACTGCATTCTTCCATTCACTCATGTATGGTGGGGAGCTATTCCAGTTTCTTCCTGATTTGCAGCCCCAGTGCTCCCAGGGCAAATGTTATGCCTTGTGCAGTGGTTGTGAGTTACTCAGCCATGATACAAGCCATGGCTTTTGGAGTGCATCATTCTCATGAGCAAAATGCCAAGCATGGAGCTGCTCCAGCTTGCAGGCATGCCTCAGTGTTCTCTGAAAGAGAGGTAAAGATGCCTTTGGATTTTTTCTTTTGCTTAGGCAAGAACATTTTACCATGAGGTTGGTGAGACACTGGCACAGGTTGCCCAGAGAGGTGGTGGAAACCCCATCCCTGGAAGTTTTTAAGGCCAGGCTGGATGGGGCTCTGAGAAACCTGATCTAGTGGGAGGTGTCCCTGCCCATGGCAGGGGGGTTGGAACTAGATGATCTTTAAGGTCTCTTCCAACCCTAACAATTCTATGATTCTATGACTTGTCTTCCATTTCTGGGGTGTAACATGGAGATCTGCTTTATTGCTGTTATTTAGTGTTTCTCACGAACAATATTAATATATAAGAGGATACGTTTTTTCATGGACACTGCAATGTGAACAATTATCATCTGCTTAGATTCCTGCCATTATTTGTCCACTATCTCAGTGGTGTTAATGAGGTGATGAGTATGGTCCTCAAAAAAAAAAAAAAAAGAAATTAAAAATTCTAAAATTTAAAACCAGAGAAAGTTACCAGTTTTCTGAAGTTGGACCTTTCATGTCTGATACTGTCAGACTTTCTGTATAGCTGTCACATCAACAGTTGTTTTTTTTTTTTCCTTTATTTTGCCAAACCCAGAAATTCTTGTGTAATCATAAAACTCAAGGAGCTGGGGCTTAAGAGAAGATGTTGAATGTTATGTTATGTTGTTGAAATTTGTCAGAAGACTTGCATCTCTGAGAAATTGAGATCTACAAGGAGGTTCAGCTTAGATTATCCAGAATAAATCCTCCCTAGACTGAGCATCCAAAAGAATAGTTCTATGATTATTATTTTGGGACAACCTCAAAGTTGGATTTTCCTCCCTTTGCCCTTGCCCCCTCCGTGCAGCAAGCACTCGGCTCTATCCAGCAACCAGTTCATTTCTTTACAGGGATTCCCCCCTGCCATGAACTGGGGCTCACAGCTCCCAGGGGCTGCACATGCTCGTTTCCCTGAAGCAATTGAAATGTGAGCAATAAAATAAGTATTGCGTTTTCTGCAGCAGATTTTCAGTAGGTGTGCAGAGCGATCAACACCTTTGGCTGTTTTCTATACCCTCAATATCTGTGTTAGGCAGAGCCTAAATTTGGAACTGGGAGCAGTTGCAGGGGGGTGTGTTGTAGCCACACCTCCAACGCTGCGGTGGCCCATGCCAGGGGACGTTACACCGGACCATTTCCACTCTATGTTAACGATCTTTTATTCTGCCAGAGCAGCTGAAAAGCCCTTCATGTAATGGAGAATCAGCCTCCTTTCATGCACTTCCAGCACTGTTTCCAGCTGCACAGCCGAAGACTTCTCCCACCCTCCCCACGCAGATCCCCAGTGACAACTCAGAGAGGGCCCAGTGGGTCCCTACTGCCAAAACGGGGAGCCTTGTAAATCTGCAGACACGGATTTAATTGCCTGCCAGGGCCTCTGTGTTTCCAAAGGGGTAGGATTTAGGATCCAAAGCCAGCTCATATCACTGCAGTGTGGAGCCAAGACTTGTCAAATCAGTTGCCAGCTGCCGATGATTCACTAGATGCCCAAGACAAGCAGCTTAACTTTCTTTTTCCTCTGTTTCTATTTTCAAAGAAACCTCTTCTCGGCTGCACACCAGGGGGCTGTTGTGAGTTTGAATTAATTTGAGACTTCCAAATTAAAATTGCTGCAATACAGCAATTCATTTCACCCTGTGAGGAATATCTAAGATCCGCTGACTCTTCCTGTGAAGGCACCTGTTTCTCTCCGAAGGCGAACTCAGCCAACTAGCTTAGACTTTCCACCAAATTAGGCTCCGACTCTGATGAGCTCTATCTAAGTGTTAACTCTTCTGTTTGGAGGTCTTGGGAGACCATGGGCAGAAAACAGCACCCTAACTTGTGTCACAGGGGGAGTTAACTGAATATTGTGAACATATCCTATTTCCAGCAAGCACAGGCATGCTGCTGTTATATTTATGCTCTGGCTAAAAAACATTCATTTGAGGATGTCATTAGGGGGTTAATTGAAGCATTGTACTTAGAAAGTCTCTCTGTAAGCTAGTCTAGCCTCTTTACCTTACTGTGAGATCAAATTCATTATTTTCCAGCTCCTGCTGTGATTGCCAGCAGTCAGATTTGAGCAAATGAGCTGAGGATGTATTTATATCAGGACAATAACGAGGGGGGTTTGCAGAATAGCATGCTATGACAAGCTCAATAAATAATGTAATTAAATTATTGTTTACGGAAAGAAGACTGGCACTTCTGGGTAGATGATATTTTTAAGCTTTCTTGAAAAGAAACTGGAGTCTGGAACATCCTTTACAAACAGAAATTAGAGGTCAAACACTGGATGAGAAAGTAAGAATAGAGGAATTTCAACTCCAGAACTTCCATAACCACACAACTTCAGGAAATTGAGTTTGCCTGAACATGACACTAAAAATGGGTGAAAGATGCTAACATGCAGTCTTTACCCTATGAATGAGGGAATGTATTTGTCAAGGGATTGTTTTGTTTTGTTTTTCTTTCATTTTGGGCGGGGAGGAGGGGGAAAATAAAGTTATCATTTTGGACTCAGTTTGTTGTCTATATACAGGCATCTAGTGCCATTTAAGATGTCCCAAAGTGTCAGTAAGGATCAGTAAGTAAGACAAAGAGAAAATCCCCCACGGCAGCTCAAAAGATGACCATGAGGGTGATGAAACACTGGCACAGGTTGCCCAGAGAGGTGGTGGAGGCCCCATCCCTGGAGACATTCAAGGCCAGGCTTGATGAGGCTCTGAGCAACCTGATCTAATTGAAGATGTCCCTGCTTACTGTAGGGGGGTTGGACTAGATGGCCTTAAGAGGTCCCTTCCAACCTAACAGGTTCTATAATTCTATGATGATTCTATGTCTGTGCAAATAAACCAAGCCCTAGATCTCTGCTAATGATAATGGGAAATGTAGACACCTAGCCTACCTGTGGATTGAGCATGTACGTGTTGACATCTGCACTTAATCTCAGAATTAATCCTGCCCTGATGCTTTTATTGTGTTTGGGATTATTATTTCAGAGAAAGGGTGATCTTGTTCATACTTGCAACTCTCATTACAGCTGGGTTACTACTGTGACCAGGGAAATAGTGCCGAGTGACTTTCATGGGTGCCTCCTCACTGCCAACTCTTCTGTTGTAGTGCTGTCATGACACTGGAGAGGTGTGCTGTGATCAGATATGAACATTGTGCAACTGTCCTATTTTACTAACTTAGCTTGTGTACAACACCATAGACAATCTCCCAAACCTTGCTTACCAACTCCCAAAAGCTTGACAGATTTAGCTCATGGCATTTAGACTGACTTGAAACATGTGCAAAGCTTTGCCTGTCTCCAGAGACAAAGTAGAGAGCCACTTCCACCACCATACCCTGTTTGCATCTTCTTCCTATTTCAGGAGAAACTTGTATGCCACAAAAATACGTTGTCTGCCATGCAATCACTGTGCTATAGCTTATGCAGTCCAGATTCTTCAGCCCTGCTGTGTCTGTAGGAGCTGGGATCTCAAGTCCTTGTTTCTTCTTCAATCAGACTTCTTCAGGACCGTGGCCCAAAACATGAGTCTCTACTATAGGTCAGCTCCTGTTTCCCTTGGCATTATGACATCCCCCTTACCATCTATTGATCTTTCTTTCTTCTCAACAAACATTTGGATGTGCCATTTTTTTTTTCCCAATCTCAATTTGATCATCCTTCCAGTTTTCATTCTCAGGTTGCATTTTACTTATATATAATAAAGTCATCCTTGACTTGGCAAGATAAACTTTTTGGAAGGATTCCTTATTAGAGTTGGATTTTAGATGGATGCTATCAGAATGGAGATCCACCACAATACAGCAGTTGTGTGTGTTGGAAAAATGCAGGGAGTAGGCTGGGAAATGTGTTACATTCTTAGTATTGCTCCTACATAGTATATCCTATGCTATTTCTGGAAACAGGACACCTACATAGACCACTGGTCTAAGCCAGCAGGACATTTCTTTGATATCTCTTTTCCAGACTGCTATGTATTCATGTTGGCCACGCAGCTCACGTGAAAAATGTTAAGGGAGAAAATTTTTGGCCTCTCAAACTGTAGACAGCGTGCCTTGTAAAGCGATACATCAGAGGAACAGGTTACTGGCTTTTCACCTACCTCAACTGAATTCTCACCTCCCACCTCGACCTGGAAATTACCACCCTCTCAGGTTTGCAAGAAAAGATGTGGTATGAGCTCTTCCTATCCTTTTTCTATCAAAATGACCCACAATAGAAAAGATATTCCAGTTATCCTGAGCAATCTAATGCCTTTCAGCTTTCCTTCCCAAAAGGCAAGTAGATGTCATCAATTGAATAAACCGCTGTGATCAAGAATACTGTGATTTGATCCTCAGATGTGCACAAAAGTCTGTTACCATTAAGGAAAGAGGTAGGAGGAAGACTGTGATGTGAAAATGGGAGAACCTCCTTATTAAATGCTCCTACCTGTGGAAGGTTTGCACACTGCATTTCAAAGAAATGTCCACAAGTACAAAGCACGTTGGTTAAACAGGGAGCCATTTCGTTCTTAAACTAGAACAGAGCTGATGTCCTTTATGTACTACAGAAGATGTGTAAAAATCAGCTCTCAGATTTAGAATATTTTGCTCTTTTTGGACGCTATGAAGGAGGTTTCACAGAGTGCTACTGAATATGCCAAAATGGAGTAAGGGCTACGAAGACGATTAGGGGATTGGAACACCTCTCTTATGAAGAAAGGCTGAGGGATTTGGGTCTCTTCAGTCCGGAAAGAAGACGGCTGAGGGGGCACCTTATCAACACTTATAAATACTTAAAGGGTGGGTGTCAGGAGGATGGGGCCAGGGTCTTTTCAGTGGTGCCCGGTGACGGGACAAGAGGTAACGGGCACAAACTTGAACATAGGAAGTTCCATCTAAACATGAGGAGGAAATTCTTTACCCTGAGGGTGGCAGAGCACTGGAAGAGGCTGCCCAGAGAGGTGGTGGAGTCTCCGTCTCTGGAGACATTCCAAACCCGCCTGGATGCGTTCCTGTGCAACCTGCTCTGGGTGACCCTGCTCTGGCAGGGGGGTTGGACTAGATGATCTCCAGAGGTCCCTTCCAACCCTACCATTCTGTGATTCTGTGATTCTGTGAGTAGTGTATTCCATTTGTTGTTTACCCTTCAAATGGAAATGCACACATTCTCATACTTTAATTCCTTCATTTTTAAGCTAAGAAAAGGATCTTTTCTTACAATGACAATCTTACAATGACAAGGAGGCTCACAATGTCATCCCATATCCATGAAAGGACTCTGAATTTTGTTTGTTCAGAGTATCTTTTTTAAAAGGAAAGAAGATTTTATTTTTTTTTACAAAATTCTGGGAAGGAAAATCCAGCACAGTACTCTCAGTATAAAAGAAGTATTAAAAAAAAAAAAAAAAGTATAAAGCAGTTAATAATCTGAAAACTTTAGATAATTTATTGTACTTCTAAATTGATAGTTTGGCCTCAGTATGTTTTCAGAGAACACTTGATTCACTGTCAGAAACTGGTACAGAGTCCACAAGTCCTGACTCTCAACCCCATATTAAATCCAAGGGAACCAGAACTGTCCCTGAGGAAAATTTAAATTACAAATAATTTCTAATGCACTCTAAAGGCCACAGTCTTGTGGCTCTCTTCATCACTGGATTGTTACTGATGATCTGTTCCAGTTTGGAACAGAGACAAAATGACAATTATACTTCCTAACAAGTCCCGAAATAACCTGCCAGCTTTGAGGTGCTACAAGAAAATTTTATTTCAAAATATTATCATTGGCTGGGACCCTCAGGTTCCAGTCCCATTTCTCTGCAGATGTCCCTTTGTGCCAAACTCTGATTTCTTACATAACTAATTTGTGAGCACAGAGAGACAAACCCAGAAACTTAAGCATAGTGTTAGAACATACTCTTCAACACCCACCAGACCAGCTGAATTCCCAGCTTGGGTGAGGCCCTGTGACCACTGTGTGATATGTGAAGAGAGTTAGGTACCCAAGAGTAAGGTCTGGCACTGCAAGTAGGTGAACACATGAATGAGTCAAGAAAAAGCAAAGAGAAGATGAGCAAAGGCTAAATTCTGACATGCCCGTGGAGCTGGCTGCTTAGCACCGGATTAGACATGCTGCCTTCATTCGCAACTCAGCTATCCTGGGCTCGGAAGAGGTAAAATCAGCCCTACTTTTTCCATACCACAGGATGTTTCCCATGACCTCAGCTCCCCTCACTTAGAAGCCCTTGGTTAGAGTTCACACTTGGATCTGGAAGAGTTAAGTCAAATCCATCAAGTCCTTTAAAAAGTTACTATTGAATAACTCAGAGCTCTGTAAACCTGTTTGGTCTGAGTTAATGCTGAACATGAAGTGGTACCTGAAGTGTAATGAAATAAGAGAACACTATGAAAGAAAGGGTGGAACGGCTGAAAAACACATTGAAGCTCCATGGAAATACAGATTAACAGAGGGAAAGTTTTTAAACAACTCAGCTACAAACCAGCAATTGAGGCTGGGGGAAATATTGAAGCAAGCTATTTTCTGCATGTGTGGCTGACATTTTCTTTACTAAATCATCACTGGACCAGCAGAAGTTAATGACACTTTAGATTTTATTTTATAAACAGTGAGGTCACTATTGAAGGCTAGGGGGGGGTTGTTTTGTTTGTTTGGTTGTTGTTTGGTTGTGTGTTTGTTTTTTTTTAATACTACCAAAGCAATGATTAAATTTAGAGTAAATGAAAATAAATCTGTTGCTACTGATTTTCCTTGAGAAAAGAGGGTGTCTAACTACTGAAGCCATTGGGACTGGAGACTTCAGTGAACTGCACGTGGTATAAACTTCACGTTTCTTTTGCCAAGGGTATAAATGGATATCAAGAATTTGAACCACAAGAAAGTAAAAAATCTAAAAAAATCAAAGCCATTTAGACTATCCATATTAAAAATACATATTAAGAGTAAGGGGAGAAATGAACTGAGCATGAAAAGCAGCATCATTACAGAAAGTGAGGACTTAATATGCTAATTGCAAAACCAACTGATTTAAACCTTGTGAAAGAAATTGAAAGCAAGGACAAAAGGTTATCTAGCAGTATTAATAAAAAGAGAGTAAGAACAGAAATGCAGGGGAAGTAAGGCCAAGAGCAAAGTTTATTTAAGTACAAGCCAAAAAATACAAAGTAAATGTATAATAACGGAAGTTATCACATCCAATATAGAAACAAATCCCAAAGAAAATAAGGCTTTCACAGTGGGAGAACATCACACTCTTTGTCCCAGAATCCTGAAAAACTGGCATATTGATTCTCATGTGAGTGGGTTTTTTTAGTAAATCTTTAGTAAATCTTTCAAACTGAGTGACAGCATGTGCATGAGAATAGTCAGCACTTTACCTGTAGTCAAATGCTGAGAAGGTGATCTGTGCAGATACCAGCTGGCAGTCTGGCCTCAGTACCGTACAGGGCCTTAAGTTTCTTTCTTTTAAAAGAAAGAGGTAAACAAAAAGTGTAATGCGACTCTGAAAGGACAAATGCACTTCTAGGATTCATCAGAAGTTTTTGCTGCTGGAGAGGGGGAAATATTGAAGCAAGCTGTTGCTAAGATACTACGATCTAAAATGCTGCAAGTCTGTGTTTTGGTTTGGTTTGGTTTGGTTTTTTTTTTGAGGTCCATGGACTACTTGTAGGGACAAAAAAAAAAAAGGCAGATCAGAAAATCAGCCTTGTTTTCCAGGGGCCTTCAGTCACTTGAAAGGGATCCTTAACTCTATTCAAAAAATTCTGGAAGGTCAGAGACTGAGAAAGCTACAGCCCATATCTATACACAATTCTGGCTGTCCATACTGGGAGCAGAGCAGTTCAAACGAGGTCAGTTGCAGAGGTGGGCCACGGGATAATGAGGCAAACAGAGAGATTATTTTCTTATGAGGAGAGACAAACTGAGTCAGCTTGTTTAACCTCAGCAAAGTGGGGGCTGCAAAAATATATGCTGTCTGTCAATACCTCAGTGTGTGATCACTGGAGAGGCAAAAACCATTATTAAGCAGACAGGACAGTGTTGGCAGAACCAAATATGAATATATTGCTTATGAATATTTTAGGCTGAAAACAAGAAGGGTTATGACTAGTTGAGGAGTGAGATTCAGTGATACTCTCCCATTAGAAGCACCAGAGGAGAGGCGAACACAGCAATGGAGGTGGAATCTGACATGCTTTTGCACAGGATTAAGTGATGTATCATGATAGCAGGGATGTAATAACCCAAGGGATCAATTTGCCTCAGATGTTTTATATTCCTGCAATTTGCCTCACTGCACACTGGTCTTTTAATCCCATAACCTGTCAGATTGAAAAATCCTAGTACTATCAAGGTTAAGGCAGATGTTTTGCTACTGCAGGATACGGAAACGTTCCCTTTGTGTTTGACTTTAAGTTTCATGCAAAGCTTCAAAGGCTTCTTTTACATCTCCACAAAACACTGCACTTCCCTGAGGTCCAAGAGAATAAAGTTCAACCGGTGCAGTTGGTTGGGTGCTAGTAGTTATGATAATGGCTTACTAACTTTACATGGCATCGTTCGGCCGAAAGGATTTCCTAGGGCTTTGAAAATGTATGGCCTGATAAATCTAGTTGTAATGAGTTGTGTTTTACTCCATGACTGGACCTATAGAGTAAATGAGATCAACTGAGAAGTAAATGTGTTGGAATTCAGTTCTCAACAAAAGAGTGTGTAGGCAGCATCCGTACATGTGAATCCAATCTATCAATCAGCTCCAAAATGCAAGTGTGTGGGGAACGCAATGTGCCAAGGCTACACTGTGGCTTGGGAAGACAGAAGATTAAGGCAGGCCATCTATTATGTGGTTCACGATAAGACACCAGAATGAGCACCCTCTGCTCTTCCTGGCTGCCTACTGATCACAGCTGGTGAGGAGTCCTGCTCCTTTGCAAAATGCAACATGCACATCCCAAAACTTTACTGGGAAGTTGCTTCGTAGCCAGGTTAGAAACAGGAAGACAGAGCTAATCCATGTCACTACAGAATGCCTTGGACGTTGGCAGGTGTCACAGGCTGCGTAGCTGAGACCTCTCAATCCCATTAGACCTGTTGTACACTCAGACCTCCAGAAATCCTGAAAAGATGTAGTTATTCAGCCAGACCCGCCAGACCTGCCTTCCCAACCCAGAAAAGAAGATATGCTTGGTGCAGGGCAGAGAATAAATAGCAGATGAGATGGTGGCCAGTTCACCAGCCTCCTTCCAAGTATTTCTTTGTATCGATGACAACATCATGGCTCCACTGTCAAGGGTACAGCACAATCGCAATATAAAAGCTAATTCCTACACCAAGTTTTTATTATTGAGATGGGACAACAACCTAATGTTAGAAAGATAACAGCAACAGTAACAGAACATATGATTTAGTCAAATACATGCTTTTTAGAGCCTTTTTAGCATCCGTTCACTTGAAAAATTAGTTAGAGCTGTCAAATTTTAAAACATTAGTGAAAATCAGCAAGAACTTTACAAGCTTGCAGGAGACAAACAACAGGCTTTTCTGTGCCATGTTTTGACCTGGTCTGTTAATGAACCAAAAATTGTTGCTGTGTGGCTCCTTGTAACAAATGAAGGATGACACTGCAGTCCCTCACACTTCTCTTCTGTGTGGGGTATTTGTTTTTAGGGCTCTGATTTGCAGTACAGTTACATGGTGACATAACACTTTGTTTATAAGATACATTTCCTACTTATTACCATAAGTCATACTTTTCTGGGATAAAAATAAAGATTTGTCTTGCTTTACTATTTCTCTAGTCTCATATTTACAGAGGCAGGTAACTGTGGGTCAATACCCTGCAGCTTTCCCATTTCTCAAGATCAGCAGTAGAATTTATAACTGGTTTTTAATTTGAAGCCATTCATTATTTCATCTCTCTTTTTCAATTGACTCCTCTCACACTTTGTTACCTTGCCCTTTCCTAATGCAGCCTAACATCATCCTTCTGGTTTTGCCCAGCACAGAGCACTGAACAGATGTTTTCTTTGAGCTGTGCTCAGTCACATCTAGGCCCTTTCCCTCAGTAATTACAGTTAATTTTAGGAATCCTCAGTGAATATTAATAGTGGAAATTGTTCCATCAAATATACATAACATTATGCTGAATCCTCTTTGACAATGCGCTGCTCAGTTACGCAGATGCATTACATCATCCTGAAGTTGCATGTAATTTTCTTTATGCTTAATTAGATTGAAAGAGAGTGCCAGGAGGAGTGGGGGAATTGACAATGGCTTCCTATAAATCCCTAAAGCCCATTACACCCTACACTCAGAAATGTCTCTCTCCCTAATGTTCCCCTCTAATTTTGGGTAGTTTCTACTTGTTTTATCATGATGGAAAGGAAAGGAAAGGAAAGTTGCCTTAAAAATAATAATAAAGATTTTCCCTCCCTTCCCCTGCTCAGTTTCTCCTGACTGACCCTGCAGTAAAAAACACAGATCTGCAATAGTTATAGTCAGACCAAAACACTGCCTATAACTATGTCATTGACTGTCATCATGACAAATTTAGTCTGTTACTTCATCCCGGGGACAGACAGGGGAGGGGAATGGACAGCAAAGGAGAATGGCTGTGATTAAGTACAAATCACCAGAGCAATTAGAGAACGTGACCCGGCTGTAAAAAAGCACAGGGAGATGTCTCTCAGCCCAATGGATTCACAGGGTTTTTTTTCCTGGTTACAAAAGCTTGGTTTTGTTGTTTGCCATCTTATTTGCTCCTACTCTGTTTAAGGAACGTTGGCTAGGCATAAAGAAGAGCTACAGAGGCAAACAGCCTGGTCTTTGTAGACAGGCCACGTACCTAGCAGCTGCAGCACTGCAACCCATGGTGGAGGACAGAGAGGCAATTCTCCAAGGCATACGATGCTCCCCGAAGCCAACAGGAGCGTATATCTCTCTCTGCCCTCTAATTTGGGCAAGGAACTCTTGCTTACAGCTCTCTCTCTTTATTGACTGATTTGTTGAGAGAAATCTCTGTCTTGTTTCGTTTGATTTCAGCTACCGAATCAGGCTCTCGAGGAGACGTGGTTCTCTTGCAGTCATGCAGAAATTCGCTCTATAAAGCTGGAATCATGATGTACATCGATTAGCCCTCTAGGTAACTCAGTCCACACCATGCAGTCAGTCATTAAACAGGACTGAATTCTGCACAGTTGTATGAAAACAGAACTCTGTTTAACATGATAAGTTAGACTAATGGTGCTTCAGATCAAAGAAGGAAAGAATGAGAGAAAAACTAAGAAATTATATAGTGCAGGGGTGTCCTGGAAACAGATCAAGACAAACCATCTGACCATCATGTACTTCAAGGGTCTGTGTCCTAGGAGTGAGCCACAGACCATACAAATTGTGCTAGCAAGGCAATCCCTGATGTTGTCATTCCCAAGAGCTACAGACTACGTGACTAGAAGCCAAGATATCAGACAACCTCATGTCCGATGTTCCCTGTCATATAAGTGCAATCAAATGTGCTGTCAAGTGATAGGAGTAACCTTATGTATTGGGAGACATGCTAGTTGCTTCAAAGTCGTATTTTGTAACAACAAGTTCTCACCATATGACAGAGGATGCTTACATGGGGGTCATGGACCAGATGAAAGACTATCACATCAATGGATATCTATCCATATGTAACCAACCTGCAGGTACCTTAGTAGCATGTTATCACATGACAGGTTCAGCTTTCTGGATGTGTATGAACATATATGATCTGACAGTGGAGGGCTTCAGGCTTAAGGTTTCCAGGTGCCTCTGCAACATGTTGCATGCATCAATTTGGGCTACATTCGGCGTACCATGGGTATCAAGGTCATTATTTCTTTTTGTGAACATGCAACTGATGCTACATATAGGCCTTGTTAAATGATATAACCATTCAAGGATGCTGTTGCAATCATAGAATGGTTTGGGTTGGAAGGGACCTTAAAGATCAGCTAGTTCCAACTCCCCTGCCATGGGCAGGGACACCTCCCACTAGACCAGGTTGCTCAAAGCCCCGTCCAACCTGGTCTTGAACACCCCCAAGGATGGGGAATCCACAGCTTCTCTGGGCAACCTGGGCCAGTCTCTCACCACCCTCAGAGTGAAGAATTTCTTACTAATATCTAATCTAAATCTGCCCTCTTCCAGTTTGAAGCCATTACCCCTCGTCCTATCACTACATGCCCTTGTAAAAAAGTCCCTCTCTGGCTTTCTCGTAGGCACCTTTCAGATTATGGAAAGTTGCTATAAGGTCTCCCTAGAGCTTTCTCTTCTCCAGGCTGAACAACCCCAATTGTCTCAGCCTGTCTTCATAGGAGAGGTTCTCTAGCCCTCTGATCATCTTCGTGGCCCTCCTCTGGACCCGCTCCAACAGATCCATGTCCTTCTTCTTATTTTGGGGGCTCCAGAGCTGGACGCAGTGCTCCAGAGCTGGATGCAGTACTCCAGGTGTGGTCTCACCAGAGCAGAGTAGAGGGGCAGAATCACCTCCCTCGACTTTCTGGCCACGCTTCTTTTCATGCAGCCCAGGATACAGTTGGCCTTCTGGGCTGCAAATGCACATTGTGGGCTCATGTCCATCATGCTTATCTGAAACGTGAAGAGAAATAAGTCCAGTGGCCCAATGCTGTAATACTCTCGCCAGGAAAGGGCACATGGCGGCGTTCAACTTGTGTGCGTTATGTTATAGGTGTTGCTTTCTCATAAATATTAATAATGATCATTTAGCACCTTTCATCTAAGGACCCCAAAGCAGTTGACAAGCATAAATTGCCAACACCCAGAAGGCGATGCTAAGTGCTGCATCTTTTTAACACTCAGGCATAAAATGGCAAAAGGAGGTCAACTGACTTCTCCAGGGTCAGGCAGTGAGTCAGAATGGGAGCTGGAAAGTGGTACCCAGGAGTTATCATTGTGCTGCTGCTGCGGCTGAACATACACAAGAACAGGCAGCCGGCGAGTTGCCTGAACAATGTTTGCTACAGCTGGTGCTGAGTCTCACAGCCCCTTATCTCTGTGCATAGTGTCCTCAAGAGCTGAAGCACACACTCTCAGCCCATATGCTCAGGTTCTGGGAACATCCCAGAGAGCTTCTAAAGGTGCTGTGGAGAGGATTTCTCTGGGCTGATGAATGTAGAGAATTATTTTAAACAGTGTGTGAGTTCAGTATCAAAGAGGAATAGGCACTGTTGGATGCCTTTTTCTGCGTTTCCAGCAACTTCTTTAGAGGAGTTTCTTGGTTGCAATGGTTGTACCAGGTAGGAAGAGGTGTTAGGATTTTTATGGAAATACCCTGCATCAGTAACAACAACAATAACATTTTAATACTTCTTGATTACATCTTAAGCAGTTGAAATTGCAAACATTTCATTGGTCTGTAATGTGAATAAATCATAGGGTTTCCACTTCACAGATGAGTAAACTGAGACTAAGGAATTGCATCTGTAGCAGAACTAAGAAGATAAAATCCTTCAATGACACTGAACAGCCTTCCTTTAGTGGCTACAGGGAGGTTTTTTATACGTCTATGACAAAAATCTAAAATACTCTTCATTGATCCATCCAGAAAATGCTCGTCACCGTGCCGTTTCCCTAGATTATGAGCAATTATAAATGAAACCGCTGAGACATTACCCTGGAGACTGACACTAAAGTCACCTCCTAAAAAGCAGCACAATAAAGATCACTACTACAACTAACAGCCTAGCCAAAGCTATTACTAAAGCTAAAGCCATGGCTGAAATCATTGATGGTTCCACGGTTCAGAAGTTCCTGCTCTAAGCTAATGTGTTTTTTTCACAGCTGTAGAAGGCTACTGATGTATGCATGGCCAGTTATCATGCCCAGCTGATAGTCATTAACGTGTTAGACAATGATGCATTGATTGCTTTGGCTTAAGGGCTCGCTTAGACTTCTGGCCTGAATTTTGGCTATGTTGAAATATCCTTCATCTATCTTTTTTTTTTTTCTCACTGTAAGTGGAGTTTATTCATGTCCTGTATATGCACTAGGCAGTGGCTGCTTTCCTCCACCTGTCAAATGGGCACTGGGAATGGCTCTTCCACTCTGTGTGTCATCCCAAAATAAATTCTGCCTGAGTCAGCCATAAATCAGTGTATGATCTCTGTGGCACAGTGGCTCCATGTTGCTCACCCTACGCTGATGCAGTGTAGGGCACAGTGCCACAATCCAGCTGTTAAGATATGAATAAACTACCAGGAATAATTTACAGAGAAATTTAAATACTGCTGACTTAAGGGAAATAAAATCGCTGAAGCGCTGAACGTTGCTGGCAGGCTTGAAGCCAAAATCACATTTGCTTTTGTTCTGCTCTGACATGGGGTGTAATTGGGTTACCGCTACAACTTTGAAATAATCTTTTTTTCTTTTTTTTTTGTTTTTTTAAGGCAAAGAACAAGAACATTTCTGACAGTGTCCAGTAGAGTGTGAAAAACACTAATTGTTCATCAAGAATCAGATACTTCCCAGACACTCAGATAGGCAGAGGTCATTAACTCCAGAAAGATATTAATAAAAAAAATAAAATAATTCTTCTAGAATGAGTGTCCAAATAATATTTTTTTTAAACTTTGGATTAGGTAATAAAGAAAACATTAAAACATCCAGAACGTATAAACTGTTGTTTGGTCCACCCAGGGTAATGGCATCCACCAGTGACGGTCGCCTCAAACTTTCAGAGGGACACACGGACTGGAAGCACTTTCCCCCGACACCGGGGGGGTGCAGGGCTAGGGATGGGGGTGTGGGTCCGTCCATGCCAGCCCCTCTGGGCCGTTCCTCCCTCCTCACCCCTCTCCCTGCTCCAGCGCGGGCCCTGCCCCGGGCTGCAGTCCTTCAGGGACAACCTGCTCCCGCCTGGGCTCTCCACGGCCGCAGCTCCTGCAGGAAAGATCCCCCCGCTGTGGCCTGGGGCCCTCCCCGCGCTGCAGGGGGGGTCTCTGCTCCAGCGGGGTCTCTCCAGGGCTGCAGGGGATCCCTGCTCCGGGCCTGCAGCACCTCCTGCCCTCCTCCTCCTCCGCCCTGGGGCTCCCTCTGCTGCTGCTCCCTCCTTGCCTTCCTCCTCCTCTGCCTGGGCCGCCTTCGGCCCTTTCCCAAACCTCTTTTCCCCCCGGCGCCCCCAGCTTGGCTGAGGGGCTCAGCTGTGTCCTGCGCTGAGGCCCTGGGAGCCGGCTGGGACCGGCTGTGTCCAGCATGGGGCAGCCCTGGCCGCCCCTCAAGGAGGAGGCCCTGAGGCAGCCCGTCCCCGCGGCCGCTGTCCCCCGCAGCAGAGCCGAGGTGTCCTGTACGCAGCCCTGACAGCTGGCACAGTTCGTGAGAGTCGAACTCTCCCTGAGGTGAGCAGGGGAGCAACAGATGGCTGAAACAAAAAATAGAGGTTAGTCTGGAAAATGAAATTCTGCATTTAAATGGCCTTGGCCTTTGCAGTTTTAGAAATGGATTTTGAGCACAGTTGCAAATGTATTTTGGGTTGTCTGGTCTGGGGACTCTTGGTTTTGCCAAGTATCACGTATCACCATGCACTCTCTGAAGGAGCCAAGCCAGGTCCAGCTGTGTCACCTCTTGGAGCCTCTCCATCACAGCTTCAGAGGATTTCACTTTGACATTTACTTGGCTCCTACTGTCTTACCATTAACACACTTCTGGTGCCTCCCTGAGAGAAAGACAGGGCACTGAAAATGCCTTTAAATCACCTGTTTCAGCCATAAAATTTTATTAACGAAGAATGAATTTCCGTCATCGGGGAACACCAGTCGTTTCTTGGCAGCTACGCTGTGCCCTTGGTCCTCCAGTCTGGCAGACTGAGCGGCGCATCGTGGGCTGCCTGGTGGCACTTCTGTTAACCTTGCAGCACTTGCAAAAGGTGTTGAATTCCTACCTTCCCCTGCACAGCTATTATTTATTAATGTATTAGACCATCGCTCACTATGTATTCTTGGATTTAGCTTGAAATGAGATATACAGACGTTCAGTCTGTTCACCCAGCCACTGAAAGTCAATAAAATACCGTAACCTGAAGAGGGAGAGAAATTGCACGTTATAGGGTCTGAATCTTAGTCCAACTGAGACTGCAGACGGTGTGTCTTTCCTAGTAGGACCAGAATGGCGATTATCCAAAGAGAACTGGTAGGTGAGGGTAGACTTCATCCTTCTCAGTGTTTAATATCTCAGAGCCACAAAGCTGTGCTTTAAAATGAAAGGTAAATGGGTAAATATTTAAAGCAAACCAGGAAGGATTCATTTTGATGCTTTGAAGGTGGTAGAACTGCTTTGCTAAGGTTAGAAAGGAGTTGCTATGAGAAGTATCTTAGCTTTTTTTCCCCCCAGTAAAAATGTTTTTTTTTGTTTTGTTTTTCTTTTTTTTTTTTCTAGGACAAACTTTGTATCTCTTTGTAGTGTAAAGAACAGTGTGTCCTCAGGGTGGGAAGGAGTAATCAAGAAGATGAAAAAAAAAAATAATAGCAGTGGGCAGTTACAATATAAATTTCAAAATCTTTTGCCACTGGCAAGCCTTAGAGGCAAAAACCACTAAATTGCCTTTTGTGTAAATCCCAGGAGAACATTTTCTCCTTTGGTGTGTTGAGTCTGTGTGTTTGCTCAGGTAATAAAATTGCTGCTTGGTCTGCAGTGTAAAGATAACATAAAATGAATCCTAAATACCAGATACAGGTTTACAGCCTGAGATGCTCTCTGGAGCTGTCATCACTTCTGGGTTGTGGTTGTGATGGGATGTAATATTTCATGCTCTGCAGCTTCTGGACAAAGCCACAGCTAAAGGGATTTAGAGAAGCTGACCAACAGATGTAGGATACTGCTGGAGAAACACACAGCAAACAATGAGGAATTGCCACGGAAGAGAAAAACAGCGCAGAGGGACAAAATTAAAAATGTGGGTTATCACCTTGCAAAGTCTGTCCTGCCTCGCTGTGTGAAAAGCTCAGCTCAGGACTGGGGCTTGCAGATACCTGGGGACTGACATGAGCGGGTTCCAGGCTGTGATGGAGAAGATGAGGGTGAGCAAGTCACAGCTCTTGGGCAGACAGAAGCTGTTCTCATTCCTTCACCAAGGTCACAGCAGCCACTGTGCACTAGATGAAATTGCTTTACCTCTGTATTTGTAGTGCCAAAATGACTTGTTCGCTTCAGTGGGGTGGAGAGTTGTAAGACTCAAAAAAGGATGGCATCCAAGGGTGGCTGTCTTTGATATGGTCCTGGATAATCAAGAGTAACTCCTCCTTCCTTGAGATGATATTACCTGTGAGTTTTTTGACAGTATCCCCCTTTACTTACCCACAGCCTGGGAGCTCAGAACACTGATGAAATTAACTTCTGCCCAAGCAGAGCTCTCTGCCTGGTCTGATGTGTCGTGTTGCATGTACCAGAGATGGTTTTTACCCCGTTTCTCAGGAAGATCAGTTCTCCTGGAAGTGGGACGGGTTTGTTGACAGCAGGTCTGGTCATCAAAAGGTGGCAGACACCACATGGGCCATGTGGCATTTGGGAAGGGAGCAGGGAGGGAGAGGGGTCCTTGCTCTCACCATAGGTACACCTCCTCCTTATGCTGTGAGCCAGTGGCTGTTTTATTGCAGGGTTTCATTTGTGATTAATGAGTTATTATCAGCACCATTAGAAAATCCACCGTAGCTGTTTGTCGCCAGATAACATTCATCTCCTACTCAATTCCTGCTTTTGGCTGTCAAGTTTTGGCTGAAATCAGACACTGAGTTGGTAAGCACTGGAAAGTAATTTCAGTTTAGCCTGTATAAAGAGACCAGTTACTCTTTAAAAACACCTGTGTGTGTTTGGTATTGATAGGGTTAGTGCAAGGTAATTCATATTCCAAGACTGTAACCTATGTCCAGATTAAATAATACGTCCTACAAAGGAAATTACCAAGACATTGTGTGTTAATAACACTAAACACACGTTTGGTTTTTTTTAACTATTATTAATTTTGAGTACCAGCCTCACACTTCAGGACTGTCTCGAAAAGCTATCACACTTCCCTTAATTAAAGTTTTGTTAGCACACCAGCTCCTTGAAATTTCCAGGACATATCAGCCCTGTAGCCTGTGTAAATTTGTATTTCCTGAAGTCTGTCTTTCAGCTGAACTCTGGATTTGTGCTGCATGCTGGGGTTACCTGTGTAACTCAGGGAAAGCAGCATTAGGTATGGTCTGGCATCAACCAGGAGAATTATGAAGATATCAGAATGAATTTCTTGGGTCATTATTAACTCAGTTCCAATAGAAACCTCCTGATAGAAATGTTCACCTTAAGGGAAGCTTAAGTGTTGCTCCCCCCTGCTGTTTTGGGTCCTGCCTCCATGGAGTGTTTCAAAATTATGATAATCACAAGAACTCCGCAAGACTGCACTGAGAGGCTGTACGTGATGTTACATCTCATCTCCCTGTCTGTAAAAATAAATTACTGAGACCTAGTTCTTTGAGAATCCTTACAGACAGACACCAGACCAATAACAGAAAGTAAAACACCCGTAATTTTAAGAAATGTGATTAGAGTCAAGCAGATTTTTTGAGTTATCTTATCTTGAATTCTGTGGACAATCTCTCTTACAGGAAAGTGTAACTGTAAAACTTCTGGCATGTGTTTGTGTGGGATGACACTTGCCTACAATTTCAGCTCCTCCTGTCGGTTTTTCGCTTGTCATCAACAGGCAAACTTTATAACATTGGACAGGTTAGTTAACCTTCTGTCTCATATTTGTCTTGCTGTGGAGAGCAGCAGGACATGCACCATACAGAGGTTTGGTACGTCTTCATCAGCAGTAGGGTTTAAAATGGTTTGAACATGGACAAGTAGAATAAATGCAATTGTTTCATTTTGGCACTGGGCTATATAGAAACCAGTGGCTCATTCTGCATGTAGACGTCTGCTGGCCATACATCACTCTTCTGTATTGTTCTTCCTTCCATCATTATGGGCAAGACTGTAGAGATCTTACTCAATTTAGGTGATACCTCTCACCATACATATTTGCATTAAAGTTAATAGGATTACAGAGACACCATAACACTGTGTGCATAAAGATGACTGCCACTTTTTGTCTTTAAATAGTTTTCAGGTCCCCTTAGCAACTGGATTTTGCATGTGCAACAAAGTGCTTTTAATAAGTGATAATCATCAGACACTGATGTCCATGATGAAGAGTTAACATTAATGCCCTCTTCATGCTGCAGCTGTTACTCAGAGATTTGCTCACATTGTATAATTAGATTGAACGATCCTCTTACATGTTTCTCTTTAACATTTCCTTGAGGGTGAGTGGAAGGATTTACTTAGGAAAATAATTTGTTTTTTATTTTTCCCTCAGATTGGTTTAGCTTTGAAAACAGCAACAGTTTCAAATCAGTGCCAATATTGATGGAAAAATTTACTCTGTTAGTTTGCAGTGGTGTGTTATCCCACAAATCCATGAAATTATCCCCATTTTTCTTGTTTATTGAATCACTGCATTCTAAATTAAAACAAAGCCTTTTCCAGTAGCTTTTTTTAGCAGCCAGTGGCCTCATTCATTCTCAGGTCATGGTAAAGATCTCCATTCTGTTGCCAGCCAATTTGATCCAGAGTTTGATTTAGCCAAAAATATCCACAAATCTCTCATTTTCCTAACACTATTCTTCCTCCAGTTTAAGGTGAAACATTCTTCCTAAACTGTCAATTACTTCCTAGAATATGAACTACAGATTTTTTTTTAAGAAATAGTTAATGATGGCAGGGAGGAAAGAGAGGGATGCAATTTCATATTCTGCTACCAAGGGGCAATGAAGCATCTGAGGTTTTTAACCTTGACTTTGAAATGGCTGTGTAATTATGCCTTCTTAAGACAGTCTGCTCATCACTGGCTGAGTGGGAGAAGGAATCTTGTCATTCATGATGGCTGATAACTTGTTTGCCAGATCAAAACTAAGAATAACCTTTCACCACCAGCTGTAGCACAGCCTTCATCCTTTCTGCCTTCTCAGTGGGCACCAATGTGATTACAGTCAGTTTGCACGTGACAAACCAAAAATAACCCCAGCAGTCTGTTAAAATTTAACTCCCCCAAAGGATTACATCCTAACAAGCTCTGCAGCCTAGCACTGTTCAGCTGATCAATGGGAGGTGTATCATGTGCTTTATTTTTTTCAAAGTTTTCAAAAATCTCAATCAGAAAAGAGTTGTGTTGTGAACAGAGAATGATGGCTGGTGGTGTAATATCCAGCACGGATTGCATGGTAAAGTCTTTGCAAGATTAAAGCCCCAGGCCTTCAAACTGCCACGGTAAAATTCAAAACTAATTCTTTCTGCTAATAAAACCTTAGCTAAATCATGTCTGCTACCAGGCCTTTCATTGCTTTAGCAGGTTTCTCCTATTCTGTACATATCTGTCTGTTGGAAAGCACATGAAACTACAGCATTAGCTAAAGGGCATCTCAATTTGCCATCTGTATTTCAAGCTATTACAATGTAAAAGTTTTCTTTACAGTTGTAAGATCTCTCTTTAAATTGCTCTTTAAGGCTTCTCTCATTCACCAGAGACATGGGTACTCAGAACTGGTCAGCTCATTCCTGAGCTTATAGGAGATGGGGCGGGGGGGGGGGGGGGGGGGGAAGAAAAAGAGAAAACATCAAAGAAAAATAATCAGCAGCTTTGAATGTCTTGAGTTCAGTGAATAGTGACAGTATATTTGGGGCCATCTTCCCCAAAGAGGGAAATTACCAGATGTCAGAAGTGCGTAGGTCATTGAAGCATGGAGCTTTTTACATGAAAGTGTTTGGATATGGGCTTTGCTGTCACCATTTCTCTGTGCCCACTGTCTTTCATCACAGACCTGTTCTTTCTCTTCCTCTCTTGGGCTCATGCTTTGAGCTGTGATCTTTCAATATTAAAGCCACTGAGAGTTTTGACAGTAATTTCTGTAAGCATAAGATCATGCTCTTACCTTCCTTTCATAGTCTTTCGTAAGTTTCCCAAATGTTTCTTTCTAGGCTTCATTCCCCAAAGCACAGGTGTTCTTTCAGTCTGTCTTTTTTTTCTTTTTTTTTCTTTTTTTTCGGGGTTTTTTTTTTTTTGGCTAAAGAGTAGAAACACTTTAGAAAAGCAGTGAATAATTTGATTTGTCAGATTTCTTCAAGCATTTTGGGAAATCCTTTTTAGGATATGGGTGATGATCAAGCTAGTTCAGATTTTCCAGCTCTCCTAGAAGTAGCAAACTGGTGTCTGTAAGATGCTTAGTTGCCAGAAAATAAATTCAGATTTAGAGTGAGCACATGCTCACTCCCATTTACAAACCTGCTTGTGAGTAACCGGGTATTCATGTTAAAAGTAATTAAATAATTTCTGGTTGCTTACATCTAAGCCCTGTGAACAATTCATACAGTTAAAGTTGTTAAATTAAATCCTCCTGACTCCATAATGCTGGTATACCAAGCAGATGTACTCTGGAGTACTACCCACTGGCATGCTATCTGCTGACTAGCTGCATTTAAAGAGAGAAGAACACTCATGTAACACTGTCTATAAATATAGCAACCAACATACACTCTGGAGATATTGTAAGGGCTCCAGAGTTAAGTTTACTTTGAGATTTTGAGCTTAAATCAGAACTAAAACTGCTGTAAAAGATGTTATGATGATTGAATATACTTTCTAGATTTAACATCTTCACAGCCCTGTTTAATTTCCTGTAATATTTTTAGTTCACATAAAAAGATGTTCTCCCTATTCATCAAAAGATATTTTAATCCTGACGTGAAGAAAATGAAGCTACTGATGTCTGCTTCCTTTATTTAGTACTTTTCGTGTGACACCCTGTGCTCCCACATTGGCTTCTTACCACTGTTCTGGGAACCAGGGAGAAGAGCTGGGTCAGTCGAAGTGTAGGAAGATGGAGTAAGGAGACAGATGTGCATCTTTCTGGGTTCATTTCAATGGCCTATCTGCTGCATGTGTTGGAGTTACGACCCCTCCTGCACCTCCATGCTGAAGAGGTCAGGCTCCTGACTATGAAGATGGGGTCCTCTGTTTCATTAGAAAAGGCTGCAAGCACCAACAGCTTCAGTTGTGTGCAGCCACAGAAAATTAGGTGTTTTCCTCAGCTGATATCAGAGACTATCTACTTATGCACTTGTGGTTTAGGCCAAATCAGCCAATGACGAGACAGATGCTCTCCCCCACTTCTCGCTCCAAGGCGAGGAAAAGGAAGGATGAAGAAATTTGCGAGTTTAGAAGGAACTAAACTACTGTATGAAACATTAACAATAAAAAGGAAATAATGACATAGATCCAATATATACAAAACCATATCAAGCTCCCAGGGAAGTGATGGGTGGGAACTGGATTCCAGAGCTGGAGTCGGGAACACACAGATTGGGGTCAAAGGCAAATGAACAGACAGGGTCCTCCTCGGACGTCGGCCATTGAAGAAAGAAAGCTGACCCTTTGATCCCCCAGCTTTTATACTGAGCATGGGGCAGAGGGGATGGAATACACCTGTTGGTCAGTTTTGGGTCATCTGTCCTGTCCGCTCCTCCCCGCAGGTGTGACCCCTCTACACTTTTCCATTTCTGACCCTCCAGCAGGGCAATTAACGAAATTAGCTGGCCTTGGTTGATATAGCCATAAGTGCAAGCAAGAGCTTCTCTGCATACCGTTCCTTGGCATAATCAGGTCTTATCACTGAGAACGAATGGTTTTCTGCACAACATGCTGTTAATTTCAGAGATTTAGAAGAGGCTTAGCTAAGAAGAAAAATTACTGAACAAAAAGTTGGTTCTGTTCTACCTCAAACCAGGACAGCACTGCATTCACCAGAGCAATGACAAAGTCCTCTCTACAATGAGCCTGAAGTGTTTAAAAAAAGAAAAAGCCTATAGTAATGTACATGAAGAAGAGTGAGTCTGTAATCATTTCCTGCTATAGCAAAATAATAAGTCTAAGAAATGGGCAATGCCTTATGTTCCAGGAAAAGGAATAGAAAATATCCAGGCCTAAGCCAATACTCAATGCCAGAGAGACGTGAAGATATATCCCTTCCTGATGCCAAATCTAGTGCTTGGCTTAACTTGGACTGTGGAAGTAAGAGTCACAGTGTGTCATCCTGTGCATCAAAGACTTCCTGGATTTTATGACACTTCTGTTCAAGCTGACATTACTTTCCTTAAATGGTGGCCTTTGTATATGTACTGCATTCAAGAAACAAAAAATAGGACTATGGGAAAGGTTTCAGTGGGATGTAAAAATACCTGAGCTAGCTTTAACCAGGGTACGACGATAATGGAAGCAGATTAACTGTGACAGCACAGGACTTTCTGCTGCCAGATTAATTCATTGCACCAATTAATTGGTTCTCAGCAAGGAAAACTAACCCATTCTATTTCAGTTACATTTGCCTTTTTACTCCAGCTAGCTTGATTAATCCTAACATTTTCATACTAGAACATCATACAATTAAGTTAGAGGTACTAACAAGTAACAGTAATAGCATGTCTTGCTATTTGTCTAGATCTGGATCTCCAGTTTCAGGTTAAGGTTGTAAGGCTGTGCGTACAAAAAAATGTCCTCAGGGACCACAGATAATTATTTTTTTTTTTTTTTTACTAACCTGGATTGAAATCCCATTGCAGAGCAAAAAAACCTACAGTGATGTCAATAGAAATTTGTAGTGCTTAGTGGAGACTGGGAATCAAATTCACATGGCCTGAACTCCCCCTAAAGCGCATCTTTTCTATTGCCAAGGTGCCAACATCCAGCCTAAAGGGCTGAGAGAAGGGTAAAATTAAAGTTGATGTAAAACTGAACTTGAGCTGGCAATGTGCACTTACAGCCCAGAAAGCCAACTGTATCCTGGGCTACATCAAAAGAAACGTGGCCAACACTGCCCCTCTACTCCGCTCGGGTGAGACCCCCACCTGGGGTGCTGTGTCCAGCTCTGGGGCCCTCAGCACAGGAAAGGCATGGACCTGTTGGAGCGGGTCCAGAGGAGGCCACAAAAAAGATCAGAGGGCTGGAGCACCTCTTTGATGAATACAGGCTGAGAGAGTTGGGGTTTTTCAGCCTGGAGAAGAGAAGGCTCCGGGTGACCTTATTGCAGCCTTTCAATACTTAAAGAGGGCTTATAAGAAAGATGGGGACAAGCTTTTTAGCAGGGCCTGTTGCAATAGGCCAAGGGATAATAGTTTTAAGCTAAAAGCGGAAGATTCAGACTAGATATAAGGAAGAAACTTTTTAGACTGAGGGCAGTGAAACACTGTCACAGGTTGGCCAGGGAGAGGGTAGATGCACCATGCCTGGAAACATTCAAGGTCAGGTTGGATGGGACTCTGAGTAACCTGATCTAGTTGAAGATGTCCCTACTCATTGCAAGGGGGTTGGATGACCTTTAAAGGTCCCTTCCAACCCAAACCATTCTATGATTCCATGATTTTATGAATCTGTCCAAGGATATCCACACTGATATTTCAAGTTTTCTCAGTTGCCACTAGGCACCAAGGAATAAGAAACTCTTCTGAAGGCTTCAGTAACTGTTCTTCTGTAGTTGAAATATCCCTGAGAGGAGCAGTGCTAACTTGGAACAACAGTAGACAAAGAGTTAACCCAGGATAACTTTGTCATACTCTTTCATTTAATGCTGGTTCTCCTGAAGGCTGGTAGCTTGACTGCCACAAGCTGGAGTCTTGCCATCTCTCCTGATCACGGAGGTGTTATCTATCCTGTCTTATGCAATGCTGCTCAAGTGATCATTCAGCTTCCTCAGCCAAGAAACTTCTGCATCAGCCGGTTAGTTTTATCCTCACTGTAGAGGCCATGAGACACTGAAGTCCACCAAATACCACATAGGATTTGAGAGATTATCTGTTCTTCTTCCATTTGGAGTCTCCTCACCACACAAGCAAGCTGTGCATGGCATGGAGGATGCCATCTTGTAGGTGGAGTGGACTAATAGGAGAGGAGGACCTGAGTGGGCAGGTGTGGTGAGTTGACCTTGGCTGGACCCAGGTGCATACCAAGACACTCTGTCAGTCCCCCTCCTCAGCTGGACAGGGGAGAGAAAATATAACAAAAGGTTTTTGGGTCAAGATAAGGATGGGAGATCAGTCACCAATTGCTGCCATGGGCAAAACAGACTCGACTTGGGGAAATCAATTTAATTTATTACCAATCAAATCAGAGTAGGGTAATGAGAAACAAAACTAAATTTTAAAACACCTTCCCCTCGCGTCTGCCTTCTTCCTGGGGTCAACTTCACTCCCAATTTCTCTACCTCCTCCCCCCCGAGTGGCACAGGGGGATGGGGAATGGGGTTGCGGTCAGTTCATCACACCTTGCCTCTGCTGCTCCTTCCTCACACTCTTCCCCTGCTCCAGCATGAGGTTCCTCCCGTGGGAGACAGTCCTCCATGAACTTCTCCAATGTGGGTCCTTCCCCTAGGGTGGAGTCCTTCACGAACTGCTCCAGCATAGGTCCCCCTAGGGTAGAGTCCTTCACAAACTGCTCCAGCATAGGTCCCCCAGGTGGTCACAAGTCCTGACAGCAAACCCAGCGTGAGCTCCTCTCCACGGGGCCACAAGTCCTGTCAGAAGCCTGCTTCAGCATGGGCTTCCCACAGGGCCACAGCCTCCTTCAGGCATCCACCTGCTCCAACGTGGGGTCCTTCATGGCCTGCAGGTGGATATCTGCTCCACCATTAACATTCATGGGCTGCAGCGGGAAAGCCTGCCTCACCATGGTCTTCACCATGGGCTTCAGGGGAATCTCTACTCCAACACCTGGAGCACTTCGTCCCCCACCTTCTTCACTGATCTTGGTGTCTGCAGAGTTGTTTCTCTCACATGTTCTCAGTCCTTTCTTCTGGCTGCTGTTGTGTAGCAGTTTTTTCCCCTTCTTAACTAAACTATGTTATACCAGAGGCGCTACCACCATCGCTGATGGGATCAGCTTTGGCCAGTGGTGGGTCTCTCTTGGAGCTGGCTGACATTGGCTCTATTGGATATGGGGGAAGTTTCTAGCAGCTTCTAACAGAAGCCACTCCTGTAGCCCCAACCCCACTATGAAACCCAACTCCGCAGGCAGAAGCATACACACCATGCTGATGGATGTTAACTCTAAAAGGTGATTAAGAACTGGTCACTCACAAAAGGCTTTAGGCTATATAATTGTGAAATAAAATGTGGTCTGGATTTTACATGTGCAAATCCTAGAAAACACATTTATACTTGATTTGTTCCTAGCTGAAAGTGGGGAATAAAGGAAACTCACACATGCAAAAAATGTCTGACCTGTTGCATTGATATCTTATCAATTAAGAACATTAGCTGAAGCAACTGTTAGTGTGAGCCCAACCTATCTAGCTTGCTGCACCATGAAAGCACATGGAGAGGAACCAATAACCCCTGAATTCAATTTCGTTTTAGCTGATGCCTCTTGTTTCTTCTTTTATCATCTATCTCATGAAGTTTGGGTCTGTAGCACATCAACTGATAGGGATTGCTACTAAATCAGCCTATGAAGTCATGGCTGGATATGGTGCCTGCAATATAAACCCTGCTTTTGAGCTGATAATGGAAAGGTTAATGCTGTAATAAAGGATGAATAGACAGACATGTGCAATTTACTCCCTGCTCTTTAAACTAGGGAACTAATAAAACCTGTGCTAGAAATAAAATAAAAAAAACCCAAACAATGGAACAAAAAAACCCCAACAAACTTTCACATTTCCTCATATTAAAAAATGACAGAAAGAATAAAACTGATGTGAGTTTAAGCACTGGAGCAAGGGAGAAAGATGCAACTGAATGTACAAGATGACTGCTGCATTATTAACTTCTGCTGCCCAAGTCCAAGGGAAAAACTGCTCCTGCTTTTGTGCATGGTGTGGCGTATCTTGTATAACAAGAATGATTCAAAATTCCTGGCAAAAAAATATTTAGGTTTGAAAAATTTCACATGCTTTTGTATCCTTTTGTCCTGTGAAGGAAAGAACACAGTGATCCATGCTGGAGGAAGGAGCGCAAGTTCCCTCAAGAGTCTAAAGCATGAAATACTTCTTAGCCTGCCCATGACTCCAATAATGGTGTGTGCAGAACTTAATTACATGCTTTCTATTATGGGAATGTTGATTCATTTTTGTTAGATAACCAACATCCATAGCTGCATTACAGCTGTTTAGCGTGCACTTGAAGTGGGCACCTTGAGATACATTTAATAACCTTACAAGCAAGCTGAGTGTAAACATGTGCTTATTTTTAAAATGTCACAATGACTGAAATAGCGCTAGTAATTTACTGTGAAGTATTCACCATGAAATCCTTTCAAATTTTGTTCTTGTAAGTAATTAACTTTATCATCAGACTTACGAAAGCACCCTCAGAATTCAAATAACTTGGAAACTCCTAGTTACCAGGTCAGATTATTTTACTGGATGAGGTGGGATTGCAATACCTGTCTTCTTCAACTTTGCTCCAAATACAACATTACCTTCGTAGGAGAAACTAAGCTTTTGTTCTTTAGAAGCCATTACATTAATAGTTGTCTTGCTGTGGAAAAATACTAGAATGCATGCACCCTCAAGGGGAAAAATGGTGGGAGAAGGTATTTCTAAGAACATCTTATTATTAATTTTGGCTTCATCTCATGTTTTTTCAATATTCAGTTTGGCAAATATGTGAGTGTCAAACATGAGATATGCAAGACAGAGTAAGAAAACACAACCCATTTTTTCCCTGTTGTTAAAGGCTGTATTTAGACATTTGTGCCCTGGGGCCCAGTGGAAAGCTTTCTTCCTTTTTACTTCTTTTTTTTTTTATCATTCCCAACATTGCAAGACAAAGTTAGGTTTGATTCATGGCTTGTTCTCTGACACTGTAAGTGAGATTCATCTCACCTAGTCACCTGGGGCTCTTTTTTCCAGTTGGAGAAGTAGGGACTTCTAATACATAGTTCCTCCTAAAGTAGATACCTGAAATAGAGCAGATGAATCATGCTTTTAAGGTCCCCCAGTTTTCCCCCCTGCTTTAAAGAAAGCCAGCCACGCTGAGACGCAGACACTGGCAGTGTCTTCAATAAGTTGAGGTGAAGCCCAGCCTATATCTCATGTGTGTCTGGCCTAATTTTTATTTAATCAAAATGCAGGCAGAGACCTTATGTGTCAAATGGGTAAAGCTGAGCTCCAGTGCTCATTGAAGCCAATGAAAGTGTTCTCATTGATTTAAAGGCACTTTGAATTAGTCCCTAAGAAAAAATAAAGAAGGAATGGATGTTGGAGGAGCAATCTTGTCCCTCTCCTTAATTTCCTGTTTTAAAAAAAAAAAAAAGGACTACTCTGAGTATAGACCAGACTTCTGAGCATTCATAGGACTACTGTTGCTGGTAAGCAATGGAAGAAATCAATGTACAATCGGTTGTGCGTATCTTGATCAAGACTCCTCATAAGTCATTGTAACATTATTGGAATAGTTAGAACCTAACCTAAATAATTAATCAATGTGGAGAACAACTCCAAGCCATGCTATACCAAATACAAATGTAAAGGCAATACAGTAGATAGCCACAGCAAATAGCCTTATATATTCTGAGCACTGAGATACTGGAGAGAATGTCTGATTCATTCAGCACATCTTTCACCCAGAAAAGAGTTCCTGCCTAGTATTCACTGACTAATATTTTCTCTAGTCACATGGTAATTGTGCCACCCCATGCCAGGACTTGTCCTGGTGAGATGTGTAAGGAGAAAAATCTGAGTTTCCAAGCACTTTAGGTGCCTTTGTCAACCATCACACTTGTCTGGAAGGTCAATGAAAACCCCCAAACCTGACACACATCCCTGTGCAGCATTCCTAATTTTACAGGAAAAGACAAAAGCTCTGCATGTCTGATGCTAAGCTTCCCCATCATCCCAGTATTCAGGACTGGCAGAGGCACTGCAAGCTGGGAGCACAGCATGAGTGTTGTTGCTTTCTGCTCCAGGTTTTCTGCTTTTCTTCCCTTACATGAGATGAGAGTCAACTTGTGATTAAGAAATTCAATACAGGCATCCAAATACCTGTGTGCATATGTACGAGTTAAGTACCTACTATCCCACTAATCTAGTCGGTACGGTCCATGGAGCTCAGAGAGCAGTTCAGCTCACTGAATGAGCTTTATTGACTGCCTGGTCACATCTGTCAGACCATACCCAAAAACGGATTTAACTCTCCACTCTTACAGGTTCATTATTACATTGAAATTCCAGCCACACTCTGCATTGATGCCACAACAGAAGAAGGTGACAAAGCTTGAATTAGGAACAGGAATCCCTGTTCCCATGGATGTCAAATAAGAATAGGAAACTTATGTGTCCCACTGTGCCCAGTACATTGTTGTAGAGGACCTTCCTTCAGTAAAACCAGCTGCTACATTTAGAAGTGAACCCAAGATACGTATTCTTTGAGGATATAAACATGTGAGTCCCCACAGAGCTGCTTAGCCCAGACTTAACTGCTTTGCTAGATTGTATTCTGCATGCAGAACCTCTCATTACTGCAAATTGGGTTTTATTTTTCTAAATGTACTTACGTATGCTGAATTCTGTGTCGTTTCAAATTACTTACTCGACTAAATAGAGGTCTTTCTTCAAAGAAAAACAAAAGTATTGCCTTCCACATCATTGCCATTTTTTCCTGCAGGTTTGATAGAATTGTCTTTGAAACTGTCAGGTTAAACAGGGATAACATAATCTGAGATATTAAGGAGTCAGTTGAGCAGAAGGGCCATCATACATTGAGTTGAGCGGCATTGTTGCAGATGCTGGTGAAACACTTCAGGAATAAAATTGGGCAGGTCTGGAAAAGGCTGATAACCTCCTGAAAAGACTTCAACTTCAGGCTTCAAATGAAATATCACATGCTTACAGATGATCGTTCTGAATTTTGAATGCTGATTAATTGCTTATGGTAATGCAAAGCAGCAGAAATACTTTAAAACAGCATCAAATTTACATAGGTACAAATACCATGTGCTACTGTTATTGTTTACTTGTGTAAATCAGAGTCCTGACGATACAATGACCTCTACAGAGCTTATTCAAAGTTCACCTTCAAGGAGGACGTGATTCATTTGCCATGCTAACGCAACTCATAATTTACTAATGAATGTGAACTGGAGGTGAAGAAGGAGCACATATAACTTATCAGTATTATGTGCTTCAGCTGTTCCTATGTTGGCCTTAGCGGCTGTGTTATCACCATGGGTCTGTAGCCCACTGGGAGTTGCAGACCCTTCAACACTCTTTCCTGTGGAGGTGCAGATCCTATAGCAATTCCACATGACACAGCCTCTGTAAGCACCTTCACTGAATCAAGTTATTGACATACTTGTTATTGACATGTCCCTCTTCTCTCTTCCTAATAAAGTGTCCAAAAAATCATCAGAGTTCATATAGAACTATGAGAGAAGAGAAGTTCTCAAATATATTTTGAAATGCAGGTATTAAAGGGCATAAGACAGTGGTTTGGTCGAGGTGCAGCTGAATTACAGGGAGTGGTTTTGATTCTGCACTGTGAGAAAGGGCATGGCAGTGAGCATTTGGCCAGCTGGGGAAGGTGTGATTCAGAGACCATGCTGGTCAGGTTGAAATCCAAAAGGCATTTTCATCCACGTGACACTGCGTTCAGCGCCAGGACTCTGGTGATACTCTCAGTGGGTATAACGGAGCCATCTCCTCCAAAAAGGCAAAGAACTGGGGATTGAATCATGTGCACCTAATGTACTGTGAGACACCATGGAGGACCTTAAGTATCCATAAAGGGCTGGCAAATATGTAACAGAACCTATGGGACATCTGTGCCCCAATGAAGTGGCAGCTAGAGTGTGAAGTTGCACTAGGATGTCCATCATTATCTGATAAAAGCCCGTACCTTGGGTGGCATTCTGACTGAGATAAGAACCTTACATTGACATGTTTAAAAATGGCTATTTTCATGTGATCTCTGAGGTAACCTAAAGCCTCTAAGACATCCCCAGTTCTTTTGTAGAAAGAAATATTCAAGAATATTCTGCATTCAGCACTCAGTGGCCTTCCCCTGGCATATAGCTAATGCCATTTTATGGGGTGTTGGCAATGGGCCAGAGCTGTGAAGCTTTGTTGCCTGGCTGATCACCAATGACAAACTACAGCCTGTTTATATATGGAGCATGAAGGAAAAATTAAGAGTCTTATGTACAAAAAGGTTTATAGGAACAGCATCAAGTCAAAGTGGACTCAAAATAGGGTTTAATTTGTAGAGAAGTTTGGTCTGTCTATTAACACAGTATTTTGTCTGTGTTAATTTGTGTATTCCAAGAAGAAGCATTCCTCCACACCTTCACTGTTCATTTGATCCACTGCTCCTGTAATGTGAGTTCAGCCCTTGCATCTTTTATCACAGATCCCTTCTCTCCTATCCCTGTGAGTAAAGTGAGAGCAGCTCATCTACTTTGTATTCTACACAGTAAGAAATCCTTTCCTGGCTGACTGATGTGAGCTTGTTTTGCAGCACCACTGGATTGGATTTGTGAATGGGTCATAGGCTACAGACCACTTTGTTAAGGAAAAATGGTGTGCAATGTTGTCACATAGAGTAAGATGCAGTGATGACTCTGCACTCTTCACTTATATAAAATTTAGAAAAAACTTCAAAAACTCCTCCTGGGTTAAAAAAACCTTTGTCTGTTTTTCTCCAGCATAGGCATTCTTGCTGTAGTACTTTTAGCTGGAAAAGTCCTGAGTCAAGTGCCCTGTATCACAGCCAAAACTGCGACCATCTCAAGTGCAAATTGGTAGAGCTCTCTGTGGAGTTAATGCCAGAAAATTCAGGAAGGGGTTCTTACAGTGATAATATTTATCTCCTGTAATCCAGAGATCCCAGTCAGTCTGCCAGAACTGAGCCATACATCTGGATCCCCAGCAGCTGCATTATCAGGACTCCCTTCATTACCCATAATGGAAAATCCACTAACCTGTTACCTGAACCTGGAGTGTACTGGCAATGTTCTTGCGGGGTGCAGGTCATGTGTAGACATGCACCTTTTCCTTAGACAGTTGCAAGTCTTTGACCATGCAAAATGTCCATTGGCAATGGCACCATGCAAGTTTTCTTCTGAATGTCCCATTCCATGTGATAACTGAGATCATTGCGTAAAGTGCTCATGTTCACACATAAAGGTGAGCATGTGATGGAGTTTGAGATGGCACAGGCAAAGAAGATACAGTCCAAATTGGAAATTACTTTTTCGATTGACAATACCACCTGTCTGAAAATGCTAGATTAGGTTGGAAGTATTGGCATTGTTTAAAAAGGTATGCTCTTTTGCAACGTAGGGTCGAAAGTAGAAAAAATGTCCCAACTGTCAAGACTCCCAAATGGGTCAAAGTCTTGGATAAAGAGTAAAGATTCTCTTTTCAGTTCACTGTAAGAATCTGCCCGGCCACTGAATCAATGTAATCACTGCCCGGCCTGGAAACCCTGTATTAGAGACTACAGAGATTATTTCTGGGCAGTGCTGTCTTCCTCATATTAGAAATTCACTTGCACCTATATCACCTTTAGAGGACCTAATATAGTAGGAGGACTAAGGAGAAACTCCATCCTTTATTGGATGTGGGGGAAACATAGTGACTAAAGATGAGGAAAAGGCTGAGGTACTTAATAGTAAGACCAGTTCTATGGGTACCCAGACCCCTGAGCTGGATGACAAGGATGGGGAACAGAATGAAGCCCCCATAATCCAAGAGGAAATGATTAGTGAGCTACTACACCACTTAGATGTGCACAAGTCTATGGGGCATGATGGGATCCACCCAAGGGTACTGAGGGAGCTCATGGAAGCGCTCCCCAAACCACCTTCCATCATTTATCACCAGTCCTGGTTAACCAGGGAGGTCCCAGCTGACTGGAAGATAGCAAATGTGACGCCCATCTAAAAGAAGGGCTGCAAGGAGAATCTGGGGAACTACAGGCCTGTCACTCTGACCTCGGTGCCAGGCAAGGTTATGGAGCAGATCATCTTGAGTGCCATCATGCAGCACATACAGGACAACCAGGCGATCAGGCCCAGTCAGCATGGATTTATGAAAGGCAGGTGCTGCTTGACAAACCTGATGTCCTTCTATGACAAGGTGACCCACTTAATGGAAGAGGGAAAGGCTGTGGATGTTGTCTACCTGGGCATTAGTAAAGCTTTTGACACCATTTCCCACAGCATTCTCCTGGACAAACTGGCTGCTCATGGCTTGGGTGGGTGTATGCTTCACTGGGTAAAAAACTGGCTGGAAGGCCAGGCCCCAAAGAGTTGTGAATGGAGTTAAATCCAGTTGGCAGCTGGTCATGAGTGGTGTTCCCCAGGGCTTGGGACTGGGTCCTGTTCTCTTTGATATGTTTATCAAGGATCGAGACGAGGGGATTGAGTGCACCCTTGGTAAGTTTGCAGATGACACCAAGTTGGGCGGAAGTGTTGATCTGCTTGAGGGTAGAAAGGCTCTACAGAGGGATCTGGACAGGCTGGATTGATGGACCAAGGCCAATGGTGTGATGTTCAACAAGGCTCAGTGCCAGATCCTGCACTTGGGTCACAACAACCCCATGCAGCGCTAGAGGCTTGGGGAAGAGTGGCTGGAGAGCTTCCCGGGGGAAAAGGACCTGGGAGTGTTGGTTGACAGCCAGCTCAATATGATCCAGCAGTGTGCCCAGGTGGTGGCCAAGAAGGCCAATGGCATCCTGGCTTGTATTAGAAAGTGTGGCCAGCAGGACTAGGGAAGTGATTGTACCTCTGTACTCGGCACTGGTGAGCTCACACCTTGAATACTGTGTTCAGTTTTGGGCCCCTCACTACAGGAGGGACATCGAGGTGCTGGAGCGCGTCCAGAGAAGAGCAATGAAGCTGGTGAGGGATCTAGAGAACAAGTCTTATGAGGAGCAGCTGAGGGAGCTGTGGTTGTCCAGCCTGGAGAAAAGGAGGCTGAGGGGAGACCTTATAGCTCTCTACAACTACCTGAAAGGAATCATAGAATCATAGAATTCTGAGGGAACTGGGCATGTTTAGCTTGGAGAAGAGGAGGCTGAGGGGAGAACTCATTGCCCTCTACAACTGCCTGAAAGGAGGTTGTGGAGAGGTGGGTGTTGGCCTCTTCTCCCAGGTGAATAATGACAGGACCAGAGGAAATGGTCTGAAGTTGCGGCAGGGGAGGTTTAGATTGGATATTTGGAAGAATTACTTTACTGAAAGAGTGGTCAGGCACTGGAACAGCCTGCCCAGGGAGGTGGCTGAGTCACCATCCCTAGAGGCATTTAAGAAACATCTATATTTGGCACTTCAGGGCATGCTCTAGTGACAGAGATTGTAGGGGTTTTGTGTGTGTGTGTGGTTGGACTCGATGATCTCAAAGGTCCTTTCCAGCCACGAAGAATCTATGATTCTGTGATTCTATGTGAGTGCCTGTCAGAAAAGGGAATTTGGTCAGGTGGAAGAAAGGGTGGGTAAGCTGTTTCACTGGGGTTTTTTTTGTTTGGTTGGTTTTGGTTGGTTTTTTTTTCCTGTCCCTTACAGTGTTTTGATTTCAACTGATTTCAAGTAGGAAGGTAGAAAATATCAAAACAGCGTGTTCAGTCAAGGCAAAAGGCATGACAGTGGATTTAGAAGTTTCTCTCATTTGCATTCTTTAGAGCTCCCTAAAAATTCATTCAGAGGATGTAACACATTTCTCTCCTCCTTTCTAAAGAAGTGGGAAGGGATTGTGGGGAGATCAGTGCATGTCTGTGTGAGAGATCCTGATTCTTGGGTATCCTTGAGATATTGTCGTATCTGGAAGTGGACTCCTTGATCTGTCATCTCTCTGGACACAATAGTGTTGATGGTCCTTAGAAAGGTACCTTCCAGGAAATTCCTACTCAGGATGTTTAAGCATTGACATGGATGATTAATGCTCTTACCTTAGGCTCTTTATATACTCTACATTCACTTTACTTCTTTACAGGGTTTACTGGAGGCTGGGCACTTGCCTGCTGAATTACTGTCTGACTTTCAAATGTCCTACACTTTTATTTCACAAAATTTAGCAGAAACCAATGTATGAATCTTAAAGTTTACCTTGAAATGGCTTTGCACAAATTTGTTAATGTTCTTTGTAGAAAGTCCCATTAGAGGCATTTCTGAAACTCATTTAATTTGGGGTTACTGCAGCTGGGGCTGCTGGGCAATGCGGTTTGGTGCTCTGCTGTTCCTGCTTTGCAGCGCTGCATGGCCCACCGTGTTTCATAGCCTATGTGTCCCAGCTCAATTAGTGGTGTGCTGCCAGCCAGAGATAAGCCCATGGACAAGCATAAAAGCCCCAAACAATAGTTCAGTCCAATGTCATTCACTTCACAGAAAAATAGAATTTAAAGCCACTAACAGAGCAACTCAGAATATTTAGTTGCAACAATCAGAAGCTTTTCTAACCTTATGCAAGCCCCAGGAGGACAGGAGACATCTAATTCCTTGGTAGCTAATGCTGTTATTGACTCTCCTTCACTTCTGCAGTCTGTCCCCCAGTCACCCATGTGATAAGATGTCTAGGCTTCTTCTTGTAACCTACGTATGCTAGGCCTTTCAAAGCATCTTTAAAGCTTGTCTCAGAGACAAGATGGAAATCGGGTCTTAGTGGATGGTTCCTGTCTTCCAAACTGGGAAAAATCAGGCAGGGAAATGCAGTGCACTGAGCTTTCTATTTTGTACTCTTATGCCAGCAAACCTGGGAAATGTGTCAGGCCATTCTTCTGAAAGGTGCCCTACAGCAGAAAGTCCAGGATGATGCTGTTCATGCTGTCTGACACTGCTGACCCAAAATATTTTAGAATCATAGAATTTTTAGGGTTGGAAGGGACCTTAAAGATCATCTAGTTCCAACCCCCTGCCATGGGCAGGGACATCTCCCACTAGATCATGTTTCTCAGAGCCCCATCCAGCCTGGCCTTAAAAACTTCCAGGGATGGGGCTTCCACCACCTCTCTGGGCAACCTGTGCCAGTGTCTCACCAACCTCATGGTGAAGAACTTCTTCCTAACGTCCAGTCTGAATCGACCCATCTCTAGTTTTAATCCATTCTCTCTAGTCCTACCGTTACCTGACATCCTAAAAAGTCCCTCCCTAGCTTTCTTGTAGGCCCCCTTAAGATACTGGTAGGCCACTATAAGGTCTCCTCGGAGCCTTCTTTTCTCCAGACTGAACCACCCGAACTCTCTCAGTCTGTCCTCATAGCAGAGGTGCTCCAGCCCTCTGATCATCCTCGTGGCCCTTCTCTGGACACGTTCCAGCACATCCATATCTTTCTTGTAGTAGGGGCTCCAGAATTGGATGCAGTACTCCAGGTGGGGTCTCAAGAGAGTGGAGTAGAGGGGGAGAATCACCTTTCTCGACCTGCTGGCCACGCTTCTCCTGATGCAGCCCAGGGCACAATTGGCTTTCTGGGCTGCTAGTGCTCACTGACGGCTCATGTTCAGCCTCTCGTCTACCAGCACCCCCAAGTCCTTTTCTTCAGGGCTGCTCTCAAGCCAGTCACTGCCCAGCCTTTTGTACCATCATGCCAGACTCCCTAAGGAAGCTGGCAACAGTGGTACATAGGGCACTGAAGCAAAGTTTTTAGGAGCAGACCTGAAGAAAAACCAAAAACAAGATGAGGCCTTAACCAGCTCTTGGCTTGTATGTGGAAGACAGGAGAGAGAAACTGTCTGATTTTAAAGTTGTTCTTTTGCACCTTAAATGGCCTGCACAGTTTTCCTCTCCAAGATCTTGTTTTTTATAAGTTTTCCCAACTTAGGGAAACAACAGTGAAGCTGTTCAGAGGAACTCCTGCCAATGAGAACCCAAGGTCATAAAAAACCTGGCATGAATAAACATTTAGGCTTTTCTGGCTCAGCTTCCTACTGGACTCTCACTTTTGTCACTAATGGACTAGTGTCATTCTGGGCTACCACTTCATCACCTGCCAGATGGTATGCCAGTGTGACTAGGGATCTTTTGGGGATCTTTTTTTACTTCCTAGGGTTTCCTCCAGCATCTTGTGAAGGATCTCTGTCTCTGCCATTGCAGCAGAGCAAGAGTGCAATTCAGCTTATTGAGCATGGCATTCCTTACCCTGCCCTTGCTGTATGATGGGACTGGGCCAGGGGCTCCTGCATGGAGCTGCGGATGTGTGTGTACTTGGTGGAATCTGTGGATGCAGAGAAAGAGGAACCTGTGAACATCCCTACCTGAAGCACTTGCCGCTTTTTTCCTCCTCCTTCAGGACCTACACTGAGTTTCTCAGTGCACTTCCCCGTACTCCTGTGCACAGTGCACATTTGTGGCCTCACAAAGTTTTTGGCTTTTTCCTGTCACCCCTATCTCAGTACTGATCTCTGTAAGAGTAACTGTCCTATTGCTTGGAATAGCAGAGATGCAAGAATCTAAATATCAGGCAGTGAGTATTCCCAAGCCTGTGAAAATCAGGCATGCATTCCCTTCTCTCTGAAGAGTTGTTCTCAAATATTTGGTAATGTCATTTTTACAGTGTTAAAAATCCCAACTCAAGCCTCTCATTAACAACTATAAAAATGATCAGTGCAAGATACTGCAGATGTTCTGTGAAAACCGAAGTTTGGATGCAGAGAAAAAGATGGTGGGTAGGAATATAGAGCAACTGAAAGAACTGTGAGAAAAGATTCATTTTTAATCCTTATGGGTAAAAGCCAATAGTTGAAGAAAATAAGGTTGTTCCAATTGAAATTTGGGAAAGTGTGTGGGAACCATGGTTTTAGGACCATATTGCATTGGGAACCATAAACCAAAAATTGAGCAAAACACTGCCAGATTTTCCTAATATAATCTTACAGAATTCCATTAGCATTTACCAGGTGGCAGAACATAATGAAACTAGAACACAAGTTTTAAGAGAAAACAAGAAAGGACCAAATGGAGGAAAGCAGAAAAATCTCAGATTTATACGAACATTTGGAGACAAAGGAAATTCTAATGGCTTGCAAGACGTGGTATTGAAGATGGGCGAGCAAACAGAAGTCTATGCACTGCTGCAGTGGAGGGGATTTCTTACTCGTAACTATTCAAGAGGTTTTCCTGCGCACAGATTGGGTTATTATTTTGTATGCAGGATCCTCCAGCACATGTAGATGTGATACCTAAATTTACAGTAAGGGATTTCAGGGAAACCTGGCCATGTATGGTATCGCTGGTAGGCTAATTCTTTCAGTAGTAAAAATATATAAACATTATTAAAAGGCGTTGTTTGTAATTATATCCAGAACAGGGCTGAACATAAGAGGTGGCATTCAGCTAATTTACACAGTAAACATCCCCATGGGAGCTACTCACTAGAGTCTTTCCTTACACTTATAGGGAAGAAATTGTTTCTGTAGCTGCTTCTGACCAGCTCGAGCTGTCTACTTTAAAACAAAATGAGCTGTACGCTAGAAGCACATGTTCCCCTCTATTAACTGTAAGCCTAATTGAAATTTAACATTTTGCCACACAGCACAAAAATTTGCCAAAATGACGCCAGATGCAAATATGGTTTGGTCTGCCTATGATGTATCTAGTCCTCATGACAGCTTCAGAAGAACTGCTATGTTTTGGAATAGATTATAGGCAAATTACTGTATGAACTGCTCCTAAAGCGAACCACATAAATCCTAATCCTAAAATTCTATGACTGTAAAATTTTGAAGGAAAAGATGGTGAACATCTTTTTTTTTCAACAACTTTTATATTTTTCCATACGTACATGATAAGCATCTATATGGAAAGGATATAAAAGTTCTCAGCTAGATCTGCATTGTATTGGCTTCAAATGAAAGCAGATATAGAAGAAAACCTCAAAGAATGTTAAATATTTGAAATTTATCAAACGAAACAGTCTATGGTGTTCATCCGTGAAACATTAGATTCATGGTGTAGCATAGTCATAAATTTCTTCATCTTTCCTGGAAAAATTATGTGTTGTTTTTGGAATACTGTCTTTAATACACCAAAATGGTACAATTAGAAAATATTAATGTTAAATGTGATTTCCAGTAACAAGATCATTTATTTACTAGAATAGTATATTAGTTGTGACAGTGACAAAAGAGCACTGCCGTTTGGTAGTCTAGAACTTATACATAGAGCAAACTAATCAGGATTTTATGTATAATACGGCAAAGAGGTACAATGTAATGGGCAGTGCAAAATCATGTAAAATGATAGCAAGGATGATTCTAAAAACTGAAGAACCAAATTCAGATCGTCATTTCACATATCCGGTCCTGAAGTCTGGACTGCCACCTGCTGAAACGCTGTTCAGTAGGAAGCTTAGGCTTAAGAGGATTCAATCTTCATTACTAAACCTTGACTTTTACCCTATTTCTTTCTTCTAACCCTTGGTGTTCTATGTCCCATGGATAGTATCGTTACAACTGTGAGTAAATTTGAGACTTTGTCCCTCTCTGCCCCTTGATTCCCCAGGTCAGTGTTAGTCTCCCCTCTGCTCATCCTCTGTGAATTCAGCAGTTTCTTTCCCTGCAATTTGCCTGTTAGGATTTTGCAGTCAGGTTCAACCACTGGACCCACACTGCTGCCTCTTGTCCCTCCACGACACCTCTAAAAGATGAAATTAAACAATATAGACTCATCTATACTGTCCTATTGCCATAGGACACTATAGAATCGGCAACTGTCAAGCAAGTTAAGAGTCTTTAAGTTCACAAAACCACAATATGAGCATAGGTGGTACATATGCCCACAATACAGGTATAAGCAGCAAGGTGAAGATGTACCTTGTTACCACTTTTGCTGAGCAAGGGGATTGATGAAAAAACCATGACACCTGTATAGCAGCTTCCATAAAAAGAGAAAACAAGAAGGCTTGCAGGTTTTGTGAACACCAAGATCTGAAAGAGAAGAGGCTGCAGGGAAATGGGTGGGTTGCGTAGCATCAATAGAGATTAAAATTCATGAAGTGCCTTGAACGCGGTTGTCGTTTCAGATGCTAAGGGAGGATTGCTGAGATGTGATTTGATTAACTTGCAGTGGCTGTTTATCTTTCGGAAACAGTGCGGTAGAAGGATAGCTGACCCTTCCAAGATGGATTGCGGTTATGTATCGCAACACAAGCTTTTCATCCCTGCACATCCTAGAGTACTGCAGGGAGGAGCAGGAGCCTGGCTCTGTGGGCTGTGCGATTTTTGGGATTTGTCTGGGCTGCATTCATGCGCTTCCTGCAATGGGAGGGTTCAGGCCACATTCACTGCTCAGTTTTGCCCTCAAAATTATCCATGGTGAGTTCTGATCTCCAGTCTCACCCTCCCACCCTATATCTACTTTTTTTTTGTGTCTTGCATGATCTGTTGTCTTCATGGGCGGGCTCTCACTTTGAGCAGTGGGACTCACAGCACAGGCACACAGAGCAATTGAACTAGCAGCAACCCTTGTCCATTAATGCCAACATTTGGGGGTTTTAGTGACCAAGGAAAATCCTTTTCACCTCTGTTATACTCATTTTCTTGCGCATCAAATACATGGGTGTGATCACCTGAACTTCACCTGCATTGAGTTTGTTTCATGGGGAAGGAAAACAGGAGCGAGAGACGTTATCCCTTTGCTTTGTGGAGCACCGATACCCTCTAGTGGTAAAATCGCGGGCATTTTTAGGCAAAAGATTATTTCATTACTGATTTATCTTCTGTCTTCCTCTTGGACAAAAATCTGCACATCATCTCTAATTGACAGTGCTATTTTGTTGAATGATATCATAAACTCATGCCTGTAGTTTAAGTAGCTGATGATGTAATTTCCTTGGTCTGTTTTTGGTGTGTTTTGTCTTTCATTAAATCATTTAAATGATACTTGTGAGCTGATGGGTGACCGAATTTTCACATAGTATGAAGAAATGGCTGTAATGAAAAGCATCAAGTAGCAAAAGCTCAAGGCTTTAAATGGAGAATTAGTGATGGTACCACTGTAATGGCTGTAATGGGGCAGATCATAGGTGGTTTATAGCTAATCGAAGGAATCATGTTGTCTCAGTTGCGTTCTCACCAGTTTGCTCATGGAGGCACAGGGCAGCTGGATCATGGGTCTTGGGAGGCCAGTGAGCCAGTGGCTTTGTAATTGCAAGGTGGGGACAGCAAGGTATGGTGTGACAAAGCAAGCCTGAGGGCATGGCAGGAGCATGGCAGAATTGCTAAGTTAACAGACAAATGTCTTGAGCAGCAGGAGTGTGGTTGTAGGTAGATGGCAAAGGACACATTCTGGGCCCAAAGGCTATTTCCTACCAATCACATAACCCTTGCTCTAGAGCATGGCTGGTGGGTGGGAGAAGATGGAACTTGTCAAAGAAATCCAGAGTTATTTAGCATGAAGAAACCCATATATTTCTGTTCTAACCTTGCTTGAAATGGCTGATCTAAAATTTTCCTGGCATAGGAATCTTCAGCCTGAATAGGTAATTTTAGTAAAGCCACATCAAAGTAATCCTTCAGGATTTGCTGTGAAATGTTTCACTGTTGCCTGTTCATTGCATGGAGGGTGCTAGTTGATGCTGTTTGGGGGAAATTCCCCCTGAAAAAGGCAGCAGGAACTATCTGGAGCTCTCCTCTCTCCTTTTACTCCAGCTGCAAAAATTTTGCAAATCCTCAGAACGCGCTCCCTTAGCCCTAGGTTTCCCCGTGCATGAAGGAAACAAAACCCCGAGACAGGTTAGAGGACATGGGTCTCTGAGCTGAGCCCCCTTCCACATGGTGTCTGCTCGCTGCCTGCACACTGCCGACTGTGGACTCTGCTCATTTCACCCAGTGAAACAAAGCGGAGTTTTATTCAGCAAGAAATGAAATCCCACTTTAGGTATCAGATTGAAATTCAAAACAGGTAGTACACACTAAACACAGTTTGAGTCTTAACAAGCTTTTTTTCCCTGGATGATTTCAGTACCTAATGCCTATCATTTCTTTGAGGTAGCCTAAATATGAAAGCAAGGGATCCAGGGCTTTCATGGAGACATCCTTCAAATTTATTCACTAAGCTCTGAAATATTTCCATGGCCACCTGCCCCTCTGTTCCTGCAGATCAGGTTTTGGGAGCACATTAAAATGCCCATGATCGGGGTACATGAAGTACTAGAATATGAGCTTCCCCCAGTCTGCTTCACAGTAATCACTTACATGACTCCCTTGATTTTTCTTACCTCTTTATGTATAAAAGATTTTCAATAGTTTGAACCTGGGAATAGTTTTACAAAGCAGATCAACGTGACTTTAGATTGAACTGAATTGGATTTACCAGCAGTGGGAGTTAAATTTTCTGTCAAGTCTCTGTGTTCTGGAGCCTCACAGACAGGCAATAACACAGGGGCAGTGATTTATCGCGCACTGTGTTTACTGGAGAGTAGAACTTTACCCTCTCTATTGTTTCTCTTTCAAACCTTTTTATCTTTTCATCTGCATAGAAATGAGTGCAAAAAGGGAAGGAAAAAAAGAAACGCAGTGCAGTTTTCAAGGGAGGTTTTGTCCTGGTGCTGCATTGTATTGAAGCGTTTACTGTTTCTGAAGTCTCAGGACGTGCCAAGTAGATTTATTCCACTGTAACTGCAGTGCCATTTTGTGAAGCACAAAGCACATCAGCTTGGTATAGACCTCCTGAGCCTTACAGTCTTCTGCCGTACCATGCAATCCCTTCCCAACATAAAGTATCATCCATTTCCTTCATGAAGAATTCAATCATCAGGTGAATTAATGCATGTCTGTCCCAGTACCATTCTGATTTAGGACCTTGCCATGATTTCTTGGCTGCCAGTTCCCCCCTGTCCAGGTTGAGAACCCTTGATCTTCATGAGATCCTACCTCACTGCTCACTGATGGGAAGTAGCCATGCTCTGAAGGTCTCCACTAGGGCTTTTATACGTAATATCTCCAATGCAAATACAGTGAGGGGTAACAATGCTGTGTTTTTTTCCTTTTATTTCATTCCAGATTTCTGATTGTCTTGGGGTGTTTGATCTTAGCTGTCCTGACGACTTTCAAGGAGTATGAAACTGTTTCGGGAGACTGGCTCCTCTTGCTGGTAAGTAGACTGGCTGCTGCATCACCTTGGTAATGTCCTTGAATTGAAATCAGCCCCATCAGCAGTGATGGAAACTTACTCCAAGCTCTGCATGCAATAAGATTTCTTCTGTAGGTCCTGGAGCAGTGACCATACACTTACATATTATTGAAGAGTTCCCAGTTCATTGTCAACAGCGAATGAATAAAAGGGAAGTAAGAAGAGAGGAAAAATACTAGGCTGAGACTTTTAAATAATGGCTTTTCAGCATTTGCCTAACAGTTCTGCCATCGAAGAATCAGTACATTTCCTATTGACGGTGCCAGACCTGAGCATTTGTGGGGGGTTCTACCAATCCCAGCATTTCTTTCAAGGGAGATTATCAGAACTGGACTCACACTTGTGCCCAGTAGCAGTAGCAAATACATTCTTTACTCTGCATTTCCAGCATGCTTGTTATATAAATTCTGGAGCTCATGCTCAAGACTGTATTTCTGTAGGCCTCTGATTTGGCAGAAGAAGAAAAAAATAGAAAAAAAAACCCTGTCACTAATTATAAACATGATACATTCATCATTTTATGAAAATGTCCCTAACAAAGAACTTTGTCTGCTCCCATAGCTATCACGAAATAGAGAGCGCAATGTCTCACTTAACCTGGCCTTGTAGAAAAGCATCCCTAGGGAAACTGCACAGCAAGAGTAGTTCAGGATCTCAATTTCCATTTCCCCTTGTACCCCCAGAGACATGTAGATCCAAGCTGGAACTAAATGCCAAAAGAAATGAAAGGTGAATTCCCTTTGCATGTTCCTTCTCAAAAAGCACCTGTATGAAAACACCCTCATCCCCTAGGGAATGTGAAACTCGCTTTTGGTCCCTGTTGCCCTGCTTAGACCTATCTTTTCACATTTGAAAAAGCCTGAGGTTATTTTTCCTTCTGTGCTTCCTTTTATGTGGCACTCAGCAGTTTTCACAAGTGCCTAGCAGCTGTGGGCATGAGCATCAGGAAAAAAAACCCTTTCCTTGTCAGCTGTTGACAGAGAGGATAAGTAACTGTGTGCCCCATGTTGCCCTTGGCCCATCTCTGCTGAGCACCTCAGAGAAGCTCTTTCCTCTCCATTCCCTCCCCATGCTTAGAAGAGTTATTGAGCAAGGTGGAAAATCCCATTCTGCCATGCACCAGAAGTTTAAAGGAATAATATATGCCTTAAATTTGTCTTACATATGCCTTTATCATTGCCTTAAATTTATGAGCATATGAATATACTGTATCCTGTGCCTGTGTCTATAAACATGTCTGCATGAATGAGCTGCTGGTGGGGAACCCTGGGTGTGGGTATACAGTGCACTGGGGACTTTGCAGTCACCACTCACATATGTCTTCTTCTTTCGTGTGAAACAGGAGGTCTTTTTGTGAAGTAATTGCCCTTCCATCAAGGCAGGGTAAGCACTTCACTTTTACCCAACAGCAGAGGCACATCCTTTCTGCAGAGCACTTAGCAGGCTATAAAGTTTTGTCCTACTTTGCCTTGCCTCTTTCATCAACCTAGATTCTCCTCCCCACTTTTCCCCTCTCTCTGTCTCTCACATTCTCGTACCCCAACGGTTGCACCTCATCTGTTTCTTCTAGCTATCTCTATGTGTCCAGAATTACTGCAAAACTTGTTACAAGTCTAACGACATAGTTTGTGTCTTTGATACAGGAAACTTTTGCCATTTTCATCTTTGGAGCAGAGTTTGCCTTAAGAATCTGGGCTGCTGGGTGTTGCTGTCGCTACAAAGGATGGATGGGGAGACTCAAATTTGCCAGGAAGCCTTTGTGCATGCTGGGTAAGCCCATGCTCTCTACTACTGTTTTCCTCATTACATTCGTTTCCTTCTAAGCCAGTTTGGGGGGATGTCCAAGAAGCAGTGAATGGCAGCGCAAAGGACACTGAAATCAGATCTGCCCTTTGTGCTAGGAGCTGTGTCCTGCTTGGAGTAGTTAGTCAAAGTGATTGTGAATAACAATTCATTCGAGACACTCTTGGGTGGCTGGTCAGTGAGAAAAAAATGGATCCTTCTACTAGGCAAACATGTTTTTCTTGTCCTGAGTCCCACTGCATTTTTCTTAAGCTCACCAGAAAATATACTCTGTCTGCCATCAGTTTCAAACCACTTCAGATTCCAACACTGTGCCATCTTCTCCATTGTTCATATTCAAATGTTGTGTTTTACCTTTGTAATGTTGATCTGCATTTGCAAAGAAGTATCTTTGTGATTTCACCCATGTTATCTTTCAGGCTTGGAAGGTACTGCCGTACAACTGTCATAAAACTACTCATTATTCATGTTTGAATCCCTCCTAAAACTCCTCATTATGTCCACAAACCAAACCAGCCAACATTTAAGAGCTCACTCTGCCCTGAACACCTGTCATGCACATCCACATTCGTTCACTGTTTCCAGGATTCCCTCATTTATTTTGATGCTTTTCAGGCCAAACACTAGGTTTGTGTTCTTTACTTGTACAACACATAGCACTCGGGACCCATGGTGCTGCAGTTATATGAGTACATGCTACCTTCTTCCCTCTCCCTCCTTTTGTTCATCTTGTGGGTCTAAATGGCAAACAAAATTGGAAAAATTTTCTTCGTGCATCTGTGCTATCTTCAATTTAGTAGTGCTCCTTTGGGTGCTACTGTTGTATAAATGCTTCTTCTCATAGCACTGTGAAAGCAGTAGAGCACGGTGTGTGCAAGCGGGATTGATGCTGTCTCATGCCTTCTTGGTAAAAGCGTCATCTCACTTCTGAGAATGAATCTTCATTGATATCCGGGTAAAGAACACTGGATGTATTAATGTCATCTCTTGGTTGTCATTGGCACAAGTTTGTTTTGAGAATAATTGAAAATAAGTAAATCTGAAAGCCATTCGGTGCCACCCTTTTTGGCTGGAAATACAATGTGAAGGTGATTGAAGGACTGAGTGCCCGGAGAACGTTTGAAGCCTTTTGGTACCACTTTTTTCTCACATATCTGTAGGATCAAAAAGCAGGGGGGAAACAAGGAAAAGAAAGAGAAAGAAATAAAACAAGAAGTAGTGATGTGATTTGCATTTCAGACCTCTTCAGTTGATCAGCAAATTGGCCATGTGAGTGCTTACAAAATATAGTATTACTGACTTTGATATTTTAAAGGGAAAACTCAGTCAAAAGAACAAATCACTAGATGCACAATCGAAACCTTAATTTCTTACCTACTGACCTGTTCACTAAGGTGTTCCTGTGGGACAGATGAATTTAAGGTTGTTTTTCTGTCAGCATTCAGACACTGTTTCATCCCTAAGCTAGTTCAGATAGTGTCTCAAGTCCAGCGCATCGGTCTGTAAATAGATTACGAGGCATTCTGGTGGGCTCTGTGTGTGATGCTGACTGTGTGGCAGGTGCAGATATCTGTTTAATTGGCAAGAGAAAGCATTTTCAGGCAACTTTAAAATTTGCCCAGGGAAATCTGCAGCACAACCAGACGGCACTAAGAAGCAGGTGATAGGGCCACTTTTGTTGGCAGGCTTTGTTCTTTTTGCCTTGCAGATATCTTTGTGCTGATTGCTTCAGTGCCAGTGGTCGCTGTTGGGAACCAGGGCAATGTTCTGGCCACATCTCTCAGAAGCCTCCGCTTCCTTCAGATCCTACGGATGCTCCGAATGGACAGGCGGGGCGGTACATGGAAACTCTTGGGATCAGCCATTTGTGCACATAGCAAAGTAAGTGAGGAGTTCGCAGGGCTTAGCTGGGGCTTGGGGCAGAGATGTTGAAAGGAAAGAGAGGGGATACACAGAACAGCAATGCCTTGGGATTATGTCTAGTAGTTCAAGCAATAGTTTTGTCCTTTCAGCTTTATTCTGTCTCCCATTCTCTGAACAATTTCTACCCTTTGTTTCACCCTTCTCTACTCAATAGCGGTGCTGGGAAGTGACAACTGAGCGTGTTCATTCCCACACTCATTACAACAGGAATTTTGCCTTTACACTGAACGAGGGCAGGGACATCCCTTTAACGGTGAAGTATATTGAAATCTTTGACAGAAAAGCCTCTATATTCACAACATATTTGTAGTGGCTTCTCAGACATCAACAGATGGAACAGGACTCTGGAGGGATGGAAAGAGGCTGTTTAGCAGAAATGTGGTTTCAGAGGGAGCTACTGAATAATTTCTCTTTGAAAGCATGGCCCAGGAAATACAAAGATGCACATAGTGTGAACCCAGACAGACAAGATTTCTAAAATCATCTTTGCTCAGTCTAACTTGATGCTGAAGTCAGACACATCCTGTCTCACACCAGACAGATACGTTGTGTTCTTGCATTTTCACCAAACATTATTACAAGTTAAAAACTATCTGCATAAAAATCCTCTAGATGAGATTTCTCAACTGCACAGGGTGTAGAAAAATTGTGTATACTCTGTGCTACATACTGCTTTTTCTTATCCATGAATGACATTCCTGACATTTTAGGGGTTCTTGAAAGTTAAAATACCAGCTGGCACAGCATAATTAGACTTTGCTTCTTTGTAGTGGCTGAGAGGGATACCCACCCTGCTTCATTTCATACCAACTTCTGTTTCTTCCCCATAAAAACTTACTATGAGGCAGGTGGCACAAAAACACTTACGTCAAAAATGTTTCTCAGGAAACTGAGATCATGGAAGAAGTCTATGTGCTGAAGACATCGTTTAGAAATTGTTTAAGGTTTCATTGTGTGGGATTTCATTCAAATGTTCCTTATTTGATTCCCAATGACCACCCCTTGGACCTGAGCTGGCTGCAGGAGATTAGAAGGGGTTGCAAGAACTTTGCTTCACTGGAGACACAATTTTGATACCGAGGTTAGCCAACAAATTTCCTTCTGTCATTGCACACCAGAAATCAGCCAAGAAAGTTGACTTTTCTCAAGACTCAATTACGAAATTCCCAGCTACAACCTTTTTTCTTTTCTTTTTTTCAAATGAGTTCTCACTAAAAAAAAGGAATATTGATTTTTTACCTACTTGTGAAGACCTTCACCAAAAAAGTTTCTGCTTTGTTTCAGACATTGCTGGGATTTGAACTTGGGTTGCTGCACGTCCCACCTCAGTAAGATTAGCCACACACTCCACTGTAGTCACTCTCTCTAAAACAAGGAAGTTCAGGTTTATTTTCACACAGACAATTTTCAAGGTCTGTTCTTACTGCTTCAGTTCATGGTGAAATCATACATCAGAACATGCTTTGATATGCCTAAAGAGAAGAAACTGCATCCTGCAGCCTTGTCTCTATGGAGGTAGGGAGAGGGCAGAGCTGTTGATTTGCCTGCCAAGAATGACCAAGCCTGAGGGCAGCAAGAATGGGAAGAGTCAAGGTCAGGGACAGAACCACCCCGCAGCACCCTGTGTCATGTGTGTAGCTGAGACCTTAACCCAGCTTTAAGCAGAACTACAACTGCAGATTGCTCCAAGCTATTCCCAAGGAAGATGCCATGTAAGGGCTAATTCTTGTAAATCTTTGCATTATTTCCCAGTAAGTGCTGAAATGGGCTGGTCATGAGCTGTTACCAAGCCAGCAGCGACAGCTCTGCTGTTTTCCTCAGTCCTTCTCTCTTCTCTTGACGAGTACTTTTCCAGTGTGGGTATTGAGACTGTTTTCAGGCCCTCCAATGTCCATCTGTTTATTTTGCAGGAACTCATCACTGCTTGGTACATCGGGTTCCTGACACTCATCCTATCCTCATTTCTTGTTTATCTGGTTGAAAAAGATGTTCCTGAAAAGGATGCTAACGGGGTGGAGATGAAGGAAGAGTTTGAAACCTATGCAGATGCACTGTGGTGGGGGCTGGTAAGTGACTCCAAAAGTACCTTATCCCCTTCTTAAAAATTTTGTATCCAAGTACATCAAAGTATGTATATAACATCAAAGTATTGATGTTAAGGATTACAGTATAAGTGCTGCTAAGTTTGGGTAACGTTACCAAAGTAGGGATGCCCCTACAATCATTTAACAGAACTTATACCCCTGTTGATTTTCAGTCAGACAAGGGCCCTTAGGTACTTAGACCCCTTTCAAAATCAGTCTGTGCTCTTGGCTTCTGGGAAACCTCTCTTCTAGAGGAATGTCTCTTTGGATATAACTGTACTGTCAGAGCCTATGCCTATAGGAGATCTAGCTCTCATGAGAGCAGTATCCTGCCGGTGAGAGCTACATCCCTCAGAAAATGGCAAAAACAGAGCTGGCCAAAATGGGAGGTGCTGTTGACTGAGGTACAAGAGGCCTTGCAGAGGGAGGTAAATGGATCGGAGCATTGGGCAATGAGTAATAAGATGAAATTTAACAAGTCCAAAATTTCTCTGGAAAGGATAACTCATCACTTCTTTTGTGTCTTACATGCATTCCTCAAGAATCACTCAGGGAATGCCACTGATGGTAGGATACTGAGCAAGAGGGACCTTTGACACATCTGTTCTTGTCTCTTCTGATGACAAGAGGAGTATTGGTTTGTGCCACTGCTCATTTGATCACAAAATATTCCTGCCACCTGGTAGACAGAATTCATGTTATTTTGCTACCAATAGTTAGGGGAGCCTATATCATGCTGTGACTAAAATTTAGCAGCATATTTTTTTATTTACTGCAGTTCACTCATAAATGACAAGATGCCCCCGACCATTATTAATCAAAAAGTCCTGAGTGTTTCATAGAACACCTGGATATTTTCATATCCTTTCATATCCAGGACATTTAGGGAGAGTCTTACTGATGAGAAAAGGTACACAGCTGGAAATTAGCAATTGTGCAGGAAAGGAGTAAGTTGTCACAGTCATCTTTATATTACTGAGACTTCAGGGAGAGGTAGCCCTGAGTTTTTGTTAAAGCTCTGCAAGCTGTAAACTGGCAAGTCCCACTCCTAACTGTGCACTGACGTTGGGCAGGAGACTCACTCTGCGTGCAATGTCACATGGAGTTCCCTTTCAGCAAATGCATCCTAGAGAGGCACCTGCTTTAAGACTAAATCTGTTCTCCCTGGTGCGATGCCTCTGGACTATTGTTAAACTTAGTTTTTTAACTTTTAAAAAAATTGGTTGGCCCATCGTCAAGATCCTATTTTAAGAAGCTGTGCATGAACACCCGTAGAACTGAGTTATGCAGGTGTCATGGTGACGTTTAAAGCAGAGCTGTTGGCTTTGTTTTTCTTATGGGAAGTCCTGGTCATTCTGCCCACAGATCACCCTCGCTACGATTGGGTATGGCGACAAGACCCCCAAAACATGGGAGGGACGGCTGATTGCAGCTACATTCTCTCTCATTGGAGTATCTTTCTTTGCTCTTCCTGCAGTAAGTACCTTCCCCTTCCTCTGTTAGGCACAGCCCAGCCCTGTGCACTTGAAAAAAAAAAACCTGCCAGTGGAATCAAAATCTCTTTTTAAGAAGTGTTTCAGACGCTTGAGCTGGTCTATATCAGTAGATCAAACTCCTTTCTTCCCAGCTTTGCATAGAGCTAATTGGGCATAATATGTCACCCTGATACTCCTCCAACCATGTGTGGGCATTTTCTGAGACAGTGCTCATCGGCACAGGCCAGGTGAATCCTACTCTGGCTGCTTAAGAAATGATCTCTGAATTGCTTTTGAAAGTACGTGTGTTCTCTTGTGTGTTCTCTTGTTCTCTTTGCAGAGAAGGCAGTCTCTTTGCCTTCTCTGCAAAGTCCTCAAGTAAGAACGAGGTAAGATCTAGGTGAGATGGATCAAATAACAACAGAAACCATCCCAAGTCCAGATTTTAGGATATTTTTCCTTTAGATTGAGACTTGGAAAAAATTTCATGGAGGATGACAGGTCCCACGCACCCAAATCCAGAGTATGGTCAGCATAGCTCTTTTATTACACAAGTACAGTTTCACCGTACCCTGAGTGGAAAGTAATACACCACCTGGACACCTCCCGCTTGGAAAAACGGTAGACATTCAAGAAGCCTGTTGAGGACCTTAAAATGATTTGGCATGGCCTGTGGTTCTTGAGAGGATCATGACAACCTTGAGTGTCCCATGAGCGGAGCAGTGGGAAAGGCATGCTGTACCGCACAATGGTTCCATGTAGCCATCTCCACCTCCACCCACAGACCTGTTTCCTCTCATCACTAATCCATTTTTTCTCAGTAAGAAATGTCTACAATCTTGCATCACTCTATGCTTTCAGGGTATTTTGGGCTCAGGGCTGGCACTGAAGGTCCAGGAGCAACATCGTCAAAAACATTTTGAGAAAAGAAGAAAGCCAGCAGCTGAACTCATTCAGGTTTGCAGTCACTTGTCCCCTCCTTGAAAAAGTGTTGTGTATGAAGACTTCTGCGTCACATTAACAAGGGCCATCACTTCCCCCTGCCCAAATTCTCATTCCCCATTTCAGGGGGCGAGAAACTGTGTTTGTAAAGGGGTCAGGTTTTTTCACATCGAACTAGATAATCCAGAGGTCCTTGCAGTTTTTGAGGAATCTTTCAATTCCCAGAATATCTTTCAGAAGAGCAGTGTCTTTAGAAGAAAGGGCCTCATCTGCTAGCTTCTGGAAACCAACCAACTTCTGCATCAGTGCCACAAAATCAAAGAAAACATTCTGTCGAAAACATATTCTTTCCAAAATCCAGGTTTTGTCAGTTCCCTTGAGAGAGCGCTTTTATGTTCAAACAAAGTTATGTTGTTATTCATGTGAAAACAGCAATAGAAGTGACTGTTTCAATCAAGGCAAATGAGATAAACAGTATGTGTGGTTTGTAAAAACTGAAACAAATCCTGGATCTTCTGTTATGTCACTGGATGATCAGAGGTTTCAATGGGAAGAGACTCCTTAGCTCACTTGGATTTCACTTATGGCTTTTGTTACAAATTCAGAAAATTAAGCTTAAAATTACTAGTCTGGGGGCTGACGAATTTGACAGGAGTTACTCTTAGTATGTGTGGAGCACACCCTGATGGCAGTGAAGTAAATGGCAGCATTTCCACAGAGGGACAGAGAAAGCATCTGTGGTATCAGATGGAAGCGTTGGAGCTCAGGACTGCTCAGGATCAAACCAATCCTCAGGAGAAGCAGGCTTGATGGCGTATTATGCTGTTCTCATTAAAAACTCCGCTTAGCAAACAGAAGGGACTGCAGGGATGAGTTGTGAATTGAATTCACCTTTTAAATTAAAGCATGTCCACTTAGCTGGTAGCTAATTTAGCTACAGTAGTTTTTAGGTATGTGCTTAAGAGAATTTTGATTGGAACTAAATAACTGAAATAGAAAATTGCTCAGCAAAATTTCCTCTAATGGTACATTAGATAGTAAACTAGCTTAAGCAATTCCAGAAATATTGGAGAAGTCCAGCAGTGCTTGAAGCTCTTTCAGACACACCAGACAGGAAAATAAAACCAGTTTAGTCAAATGTAGTGTGTTGTTGATGTTGGTGGTTCTCTCCGTGTCCTGTCTCCTATAACAGCCCTCTCAGACCACAATCCAGGGTCAATAATTTTGTCATACAATGACACTCATTTGGTATGGCTGATTAGTAATTAATTTCCCAATAGTCACTCAGGTGCATTGTTATGTTCTTTGAAACAATCCAATCGCTGTCGGACTGGGGAATAGCTTTACCTCACACTAATTATTTCCTCTCCCTTGTAATTCAGGCTGCCTGGAGATACTATGCTACTAACCCCAACAGGATTGATCTAGTTGCTACCTGGAGGTTTTATGAATCAATTGTATCATTTCCATTTTTCAGGTATGTGCGTTGTCCACGTCTCCATCATCATTTTCTGTGAAGTAAAGTCAGGATAGGAAACATAGACTCAATGAGGCTTTTGTACGTAACAGAGAGTTGCCAATTAACTTCCTGTCTGAGACTGAAAAACATGCTTTTTGGCTTCTGGATCCAGTTCTTCTTCCTTCCCCTGGTGGTATATATTTGAGGCACATGGAGAACTCCATCAATGGCTCTCATGTTGTCATTAAACAAAGGGGAAGACTACTTCACTGCCACCTTTTTAAGACTCTGAAGTTTATTGCACTGGAAATATCAATTTTTCCCTCTGTAATTTTGTTCCTGATAAGGCTTTAGCCCTAGATTTCAGAGGCGCCTGTGCTTCTCACACCCTCTGTGTGCGGTTCTGTATTTTAAGATATGGGCTATGCTGAAAATTCTTACTTTTCCCTCTTTAACTCAACTGGCCTGAGAATTGTTTTGTTCACAGAGGTGGCCATGGCATGTGAACATATTTAGTGCTTGTTAAATACTTGTCTTCTGGCCATACCAATTGCTCAAGGGGATAATTCAGTGGAGGACAGTCAAAGTATCTTTAAAACTGTCTCCCACTGAAACTATTAACTGAAGGTTCACAAGGAAACTTTTCTGGGGAGTTGGGGTCATGGTTTTATTTTAACCGTCCCTTCTGAGCTCAGTGGAAACCATTCCATACATAACGACATTCAGACTTATGAATATGTTCATGGATATGAGTGTGTCTGATCTTCACTTTTCTTGCCTGTCAAACATGCACCTTCCTCACCTTGAGTTCTTAACATTTTAACATGTTGGCCCTGTGAAAGCAAAGGCTTTTAGCTATAGATTATCAGCTGCTAATAATGGGCATTACTTATCCAAGTTTGTGCTTTAAACTTTCATTCTGGCCTTGCTGTTATGCCTCATTCTGACAACAAATGCCTTTAAACTACTGCTCAGCTCAAGCAGAGGTCTCCACATGTAAGCTGTGCTCACTGCGCTAATACCACAGCTCCAGCTGTTGCTCAAAACTGACTTGAAGAAACATTTCGGGCCTCTGCCTTTACAAAGGCAAATTACAAATATTAACTCTTTCTTTGGTTTTTTAACAATATATTTCTTTAGGATTGGTCTCACTTAAGTCAAAAAGGAAATCTCTAAGAAAAACCATGACAAGTGTTTAATTAAGTCTCAGTATGTTTCTTTCCTTTTCTTTATTCCTTCTCACTCTCTGTCTATTCCCACATTATCCATTATAGAGTGATTTCTAGAGGGTTTCTTGACCTCAGGTTTTGTTCAGAGAATGATTCTCCAGCTTGCCTGGAGTCTAGACTCATTACCATGACTTCAAGCTTGTTCATTGTATGTAGGCTCTTCTGTGATTCAAATGCGACCTGAAATTTAATAGGTGTTTTGCAAATAAGGTCCTGGGAGAGAGGGCAAGGGAGTTTGCTTCTCACCAAAGACTAGATTGTCAGTTTAAGCAGCTCAGATTGGTTTCAGGAACCTGTATCATTTTCTTTGCTTTATGGCTAGTTGAAAATTTTGCTTTTATTCTGCTGTCAGTGGTGGTCACAGAACAAAAGAGATATAAAACATTGGCAATAGATTAGAAATTTCTGCTTGAAAAAGTCTGCTGGATTTATTATGTAATTCTTCCCTCCTTACTTTTTTGTAATGCTTCCTCTCTTCTATAAAAGGAAAGAGCAATTGGATGGTACTGCCAGGTACGTAGCTATCATTATTATAGCCTTGTTTAAGACACTTATCGGAGGATGTAGGTTAAATGGTACTAACACACATGCTACTAACACCACAGGTAGTCATTAAAAATCACTAACCAGTCCATTTCCTAATTGCTTGCTTTTTTCCCAGTTTAACAACACAGCTCAAATACTAATCGTACAACTGCAATGTTGCTTGTTGATTGTTGTTGATTGTCTGTAAACAGCTTTATTGTTCGTTATGATTAATCATGGTCTAGGTTCCTCCTGATCTGTGACATAAAGTCAGGTTGTTCTGGGGTGAATTTAAAGTTCTGTTTCATGTTATCGCTCAACAGTTCTGCACAGAGCAATGTTGCAGTGTAAGGAATCAAGTCTGTGGCGATTAATCATGTGCAAAGATTTCTTGATGATAAATACTAAGATGGATGGCTAAGATGGAGCAGCAGGATAGTCAACCTCTCTGGCAGTACTAAAAAAGCTATATTAGGTTTGAGACCTTGTCCCACCCCTGCTGAAACAGATGGGAAAGCTCCCAGTCAATTTGAGGAATTTACAAGCAAAGAGAATGAAGCAGTCATCGATCCTAATACTGGTCAGTCACTGAAGACTGAAGCAGGGCAGTCGTTGTCAGTCAACCTGTGTGGTCTCAAATGGAAATGATATATTTATAACCCTTTCCAGCTAAGTTGCAAATTCAAAAGCACATAAAATAGTTCAACGTCAAAATGTGAAATACTTAATGCTAAACTGCTATCAGCAGATCACCCACAAAGAGTCAATAACAATTAAAGGATAAGTAGTTCCAAAGACTCGTGCTGATGCTGTTTCCACTTGCATCTCCATTTACAACACAGAGAAAAAGAGCAAGAATTGTAGCAAAATTTGAAAACTGTTAGTCAGAGGACAGGCCTGGATTCCAGTCCCTGGCCTAATGAAAAGTTATCTTTTTGGGTTTTAAACATTTCATGTAAATCATGGCAGTTTCAATAAAGGAAACTGAAAAAACAAATTCACACTTGCTGTTGTCATATGAATTTTTTGGGTTCAAACCTCCTTTAACAGAAAAGAAAAACCAATCCCGAGTTTTCTTGTGATGCAGGTGGGTGCTGTAGGGCTGAATTATTGGGAAAACATGACTTTTCCCTCCTGCCACCATCATCCTGAGCTAACCTGCTCCTCTTCAAAGACTGCCTGGATGGGAGTTACCTAGTCTGTGAACCCTCATGTACTATAAGGGTACTTACAGTACTATAAGTACTATACATCCATGTTACTGCCCAGGCTAAGCGGTCATGAGCAAGCTCAATTGCATCAATGTAGATGAATGGAGATTTTAGCCAACTCCAGACTGGCAACAGCTAAATTTTGGCCTTTAATATGTAGGAGAAAGATTAGGAGCTGAAATCCTTTTCAGTATGTAACTCCATACCTTGAGCCAAAACGTGTTCTGACTCAGATGCAGCAGGAGATTAAAATTAGGCAAGTGAATGATTGCTGAAGTTTGGTCCCCTAGAGAAGCTCCTGCACCTGCGGTGGCAGAACAGTTTGTGGAGTAACTTCAGAGTTACTGTACCTCTCAGGGCAGTAGAAGAAATCATTTTATGTTGGCGCACTGGATTAAAAACTGAAAAGTATGACTCGCAGCTCAAAATCTTTAAAACTGTAATCCCAAGGCCCCTCTTTCTAGCTGGGTATATCTTGCTTTTATGTTGTTACATGTGTAATAGCTTTTAGCAAAATCATCAGTAAATCTGCACTGGAACCTTCCTGTGTAGCAGGATTGTGTTCATGGAAATAAGCATTCAATAAGAGGGACTGGAAACCCTCCAGATAAACAGAAAAATGATTGTACTTGTGGGAGCGTCCACTGACTTCAGTAGACATGGGAGTGAGCCATAAAATCTAGTTGTTTTGACAGTCCTACCTCCTATCTCTCATAAAACTCTTATTTACAGACCAGATAATTAAAAAAAAATACTCTTCCTCCTACAATGATTTAGTATAGAAAGTATTACTCGTACTCCACTGCTGTTTGCATTTAAGGCTGTATTGAAATAAATGAGCAATACGGGAATGTGGTCCTAGTGGAGAGAACAGCCCATAAGTGCACTCAGTCTCCAGGTTTTTGCATTAGTTAAGTACTTAATGGGAAAGTTGTAGTAATAAACTACATTGTCTGAACAGTGGTTGATAAAGGAGAGAGAAGAATTGGTCGAAAGCTTTCCCAGGAGAGTCAGAAAATTTAACTAGCTAATAAACTAAAAATTAGGCCTGGCTATGTGAAAATTTGAGGATGGGTAGCTCTTTAAGTAGCAGGGTTTCTGTTCTGTGGTGCGAAAGCTCTTTAGGAACTCCAGAGTTGTAGATCCTTCTAGGATCTGTCCTTGGAAGCAGGAGCTGGCATCATGACAAAGTCACAGCTAAAGACAATAGAGTGGAAGAGTCCATTTCAGAAGTTGGATCCCGGGGCAAGGCTGCAGGGAAGGACTTGTGAGAGTAGAAAGCCAATTAAAGTTTGGCAGCAGCCCAAGGCTTTATTGAAGCTCCCTTTAAACTAAAACTGTGAAGATGTGAGATATGATGAAGACCACATTGGACTACCCTTGAGCTAGATAGTAGGCTGGGTCCTGTAAGCACTGAAGTGGTGCATATGATGCTGCTCTGTTAAGAATAACATTTTCCCTACATGCCCTGTATAGTCTCCCAAACCAGGTGGAACTGGGGCTGTGGTATTCATTGCTCACTGGTGGGGAGTTAACTGACTTTATACCAGAGATGCCACTAGCTTTTTCTTCCTTAATCGATGCTTTAAACTACAGCACAGGAAATCACAGCTAGCAATTGCTCTTCAGCATGTATTGCAAAGCCTTTTCATCTGTTTAGCTCCCAAGAAGGAAGATTTATAAGAAAGATATATTAACGCTCATTTCTGCTGGAGTGCAGCAAATCATTCAGCAAATGCACTGAATGTAGGTGCCTGACCTACATTTCCCTGCCTTTTGGATGAACCTTTGCTTGAGGGACATATTGTTTATTTTGAACCAACTTTTTACATCTGTGTTTGAGGAAGGAATTGTGGGTCTGGTTTTTCAGCGCTGTTGTTAGAAGCTGTTCCACTGATTTCGACTAGTGTAAGAATTTTGAATCACTTGTACGTACAGGCACTTTAGTGAAGGATTTTGAACTTTCTTCTAAGGTCTTGCTCCTAATCAGCATTGTCCAACTGTAGAACTAGACATCAGGAGAGCACGTTCATTTCTAGATGCAATATTATATGATGGCAGAAAAGTAATTTATCCCTGTTTCCTTATCTCTACAGGATAAATAATATTTCTCTGACTTTGGAAAGTTGGTTTGATTTTTTTAAGTGGCAGAATTGGTACTAGTCTTTCCTATTATTTAAGTATGAAGGAATGCATATATTGTGGTGCATTTTTGTACTGCCAATAGTTACAGCATAATGAAAATAAAGTCATAATTTGCAAGGTGGAAAATTTCACTGTCAGCATTTCTTCTTAATGCATCTGCCCAAAACAGGAAAGGGTAAAAAGCCACTCTGATCTGCACACTACATTAACTACAAATGAAAGGCTGTTCCCATTCTTTTTCACAGAGCTTTTCATAGGTAATCATTAACGTCTCATCTTAATAACTTTTCTTCACTTTACAGTAATGTCATGTTTAGTAGGGAGTCATTCTTTGGATCAAGCCTCACAAGAAAACTTAGGTATATACATTCAAATAACAATTGAGCCTTACTCTTCTCATATTTCTTGCATGCCATTCTCTGCCTGCACTTTCTGTTTTTACTAAAGTAGTTCATCTAACCACAATAAAAAGTAATGGGAGATAAGACTGAAAAGTTATTTAAGCATAAAAAGAAAGTTGCATGACTTTGCAGATAGATAGTTCATTGTTCTGCTGTTCAGAAAACATGGGATCTAATCCTGGCTCTACCAATGATCTACTTAAAAACAAGTGCTTTTCTCTGTTTTCACAGAATGGGAATGATACTAACCTACTCTGCAAATCATTTAGAAATTTACTATAAGAAAAATAAACTGTAAGAACTAAATACCATTCCTTATGCAGTCCCAACCTTGCCAACACAAATTCATGCAAGTCACTGTGCATTTGAGTTCAGTGGAACAACATCTCTGCATGTGTATTTGCAGGTTCTGGTTCAGCAAATGGAAAACAAGTGGATGCTTTTGATCATCTGAATAATGTTCATGACATGCTTAAATACCTTGCTGAACTGTGACCTAAGATGTGGGGCAAGAACTTTATCTTCCTGCAAAGAAACATAAAAATAATTTGTAGCATTTCAGGAATCTGAAAAACACATCATCAGAAGTGCTAATATTTTGGCTAAATTGTCAAGCATTTTTTTCTATCCCACACAAACATCTTGCTATTATTCAACTAATTGTTCTCATTTCCACTTCATTCCACAAACATGAAATCATCAACACACAACTCAGCTTTCCTAGCCCAAGCTCTTCAACTTTTGGAGCGCTGCTAGTGAAGCACCCAATTTCTTCATTGGATGATTGGCCCCTGCAAAATAGTCAAGAGACATTGATTTTGCAGTTTGGTTGACTTTCTAGTAATTGATACATGGAGATATCCATGGCTATCAGTTCTTCAGGAGGGATAGACAGGAAAGGAGAGGTGGTGGAGTGGCCCTGTATGTTAGAGAATGCTATGAGAGCTCGGAAATCAAGTATAGTGATGGTGGGGTTGAGAATGTTTGGATTAGGTTAAGGGCCGATAAAGCTGATATCGCTGTGGGAGTCTGCTATAAACCTCCCAACCAAAGCAGTGAGGCGGATGAAGCTTTCTATAAGCAGCTGGGGGAAATCTCGCAGTCACTTGCCTTTGTTCTTGTGGGGGACTTTAACATCCCAGATATCTGCTGGGAATACAACACAGCAGAGAGGGAACAACCCAGGAGGTTCCTGGAATGTGTGGAGTATAACTTCCTCACACAGTTGGTAAGTGAGCCGACCAGGGAAGATGCCCTCCTGGACCTGCTTCTTGTGAACAGAGAAGAACTTGTGGGGGAAGTAAAGGTTGGTGGCTGTCTAGGGCACAGTGATCATGAGATGACTGAGTTTTTGATTATTGGAGAAACAAAGAGAGGGGTTAGTAAAACGGCCACCTTAGACTTCCGGAGGGCAAACTTTGACCTGTTCAGAAGACTGCTTGACAAAATCCCTTGGGAGGCTGCCCTGAAGGATATAGGAGCCCAGGAAGGCTGGACATACTTCAAGAGAGAAGTCTTAAAGGCACAGGAGCAGGCTGTCCCCGTGTGCCAAAAAACAAGTAGGCAGGGAAGGAGACCGGCCTGGCTAAATAGGGACCTTTGACTGGACCTCAAGAACAAAAAGAGAGTCTATGACCTTTGGAAGAGGGGGCAAGTCACTCATGAAGACAATAAAGTTGTAGTGAAGCTATGCAGGGAGAAAATTAGGAGAGCAAAAGCACAGCTAGAGCTCAACATAGCTACAGCTGTTAAGGATAACAAAAAATGTTTCTATAAATTCATTAACAACAAAAGAAGGATTAGGGAAAATCTCCCTCCCTTATTGGATGCAGAGGGAAACATAGTCACAAAGGATGAGGAAAAGGCTGAGGTGCTCAATGCCTACTTTGCCTCAGTCTTTAGCAGTGGAACTAGCTGTTCCCTGGGCACCCAGCCTCATGAGCTAGGAGACAGGGAGGGGAAGCTGAATGAGGTCATCACAATTAAAGAGGAAGTGATCAGTGACCTGTTACACTGCTTGGACGCACACAAGTCTATGGGACCGGATGAGTTACATCCAAGAGTGCTGAAAGAGTTGGTGGACGTGCTCACCAAACCACTTTCCATTATCTACCTGAAGTCATGGCTAACCGGGGAGGTCCCAATGGACTGGAGGGTAGCAAATGTAGCAACCACCTACAAGAAAGGCAGAAAGGAGGATCCGGGAAACTATAGACCTGTCAGTCTGACCTTGGTAGCAGGGAAGGTCATGGAGCAGATCATCTTGAGTGCCATTACAAGTCATATAAGGGACAAGCAGGGGATCAGGCCTAGTCAGCATGGGTTTATGAAAGGCAGGTCCTGCCTGACGAACCTGATCTCCTTCTATGACAAAATGACCCGATTATTGGATGAGGGAAAGGCTGTGGACATTGTCTACCTGGATTTTCGAAAAGCATTTGACACTGTTCCCCATAGAATTCTCATGGAAAAACTGGCTGCTCATGGCCTGGATGAGCATACGATCTGCTGGATCAAGCACTGGCTGGATGGACGGTCCCAAAGAGTGGTGGTCAGTGGAGTTAAATCGAGCTGGCATCTGGTCACAAGTGGTGCTCCTCAGGGCTCAGTGTTGGGACCATTTCTGTTTAACATCTTTATTGATGATCTTGATAAGGACATAGAGTGTATCATCAGTAAGTTTGCAGATGACACCAAGTTAAGTGGGAGTGTTGATCTGCATGAAGGTAGGGAGGCTCTACAGAAAGACTTGGATAGATTGGACCGATGGGCCAACACTAATGGAAAGAGCTTCAACAAGGCCAAGTGCCAGGTCCTGCACTTGGGCCACAACAACCCCATGCATCGCTACAGGCTTGGGGAAGTGTGGCTGGAGAGCTGCCTGGTGGAAAAGGACCTGGGGGTTCTAATTGACAAGCGGCTGAATATGAGCCAGCAGTGTGCCCAGGTGGCCAAGAAAGCCAATGGCATCCTGGCTTGTATTAGGAATAGTGTGACCAGCAGAAGGAGGGAGGTGATTGTCCCCCTGTACTCAGCACTGGTGAGGCCACACCTTGAGTATTGTGTCCAGTTCTGGGCACCTCAATACGAGACAGATATCGAGGTGCTGGAGCGAGTGCAGAGGAGGGCAACGAAGCTGGTGAAGGGCCTGGAGAATAAATCTTATGAGGAGCAATGGAAGGAGCTGGGACTGTTTAGTTTGAGGAAGAGGAGGCTGAGGGGAGACCTCATCACTCTCTACAACTACTTGGAAGGACATTGTAGAGAGGTTGGTGCTGGTCTCTTCTCACAGGTAATTAGCGATAGAACAAGAGGGAATGGGTTCAGGCTGCAGCAGGGTAGGTTTAGGCTGGACATTAGGAAAAAATTCTTCCCAGAAAGAGTGGTCAGACACTGGAATAGGCTGCCCAGGGAGGTGGTGGAGTCACCATCCCTGAATGTGTTTAAGGGTCGTTTAGATGTGGTGTTGGGGGATATGGTGCAGGGGAGAACTTTGTAGAGTGGGGTTGATGGTTGGACTCAATGATCCCAAGGGTCTTTTCCAGCCTAAATGATTCTATGATTCTATGAACCAGACATGGCATCCAGTGAAAGTTAGCACCAACTGCTACCCTGTGCTGCTTATCTGTACATTATTAATAATACTGACAGAAATGGCCATGGTAGACCAAAAGTGACTACAAGGAACTAGAGCGCAGGTGGAAAAACTTTCATGTCCCAATTGTCCCTGACAAGAATTGTGTTTTGGGTAAAACCAGAGTAGGCTTTTGGAGGTGGCACTGGAGTACTGGCTTTCTCATCTGTGAGCAGTTGGGAAAGAATTAAGTTAACTTTAGGAGTATTTTTGCATTTAGTAGAGAATAGTGAAAGGAGGGAAACCCCACCTGGAGTACTGCATCCAGCTCTGGAGTCCAAAACCACTGGTTCAGGTTACCGAGAGAGGTGGTAGATGCCCCATCCCTGGAAACATTCAAGGTCAGGTTGGACGTGGCTCTGAGCAACCTGATCTAGTTGAAGATGTCCCTGCTCATTGCAGGGGGGTTGGGCTAGATGACATTTAAAGGTCCTTCCAACCAAAACTATTCTATGATTTTATATGTTCACTGCAAAGTAAAGAGTGGGTCAACATCCATATAGTTTCTGCCTACATTGCTAACTGCATCAGTTGGTAAAAAATATCCATCCTGTTTTCACAAAGAAGTGAACTTCAATTATTCTCCCCATGGATTTGCGTGACATTGCTTATTTTTACCCATTTCAAATCACTTTAGAAAGTGTGGATGAGAAGAGAGGCCAAGCAAAGGCCTTTAGTGTGCATAAAGGCTCTTTCCCTTTCTGAAGGGCATCAAAGTTGAGCCAGAGTTAAGACTTGTGTTCATGTTTCTGGGCAAATAATCTAGATGGTAGGTTAGTTTCGATTTAGAGTCATGCCTACAGTGAAATACCGATGAGGACATACATTGTCAAAGAGTGTGGAAATGGGTTGGGGAAAAGGGAATGTTTCCTCCTCAGACATCAGAAACTCGCAAATTTAGACATCGAGATCCAGGGTGCAAAGTGGCTTTTTAAATGAAGACATTAGTTGTCAAGAAGTTAAAGTCAATTATTTTGAGATTGAACATTTTGGGGAGTTCCTTTCTATAGAAAAGAATGTTACTTCATTTGCTTAAAAGGGAAAGCTGATTGTCAAAAGTTCAGAAATACCTCAGAAGTGTGGAATGCTCTTTGTTTTATATTAAGAAAACACATGAACTCTCTGAGATCAGCTGCATGTATTCAGTGCAGGATTTATGGTGGTCCTCACATTAATTTTGTGCTAATTTCTATTGGGAATAGTTCAAAGGAGAATATTTCTGGAAACCTCATTCAGAATGTTTGATTCTGAAGTACAGCTGATAATGTAGCAAACTATTGGAGTAAACAGGACTGCCTTTTTCTTCCAGTTATTTGAGAACAGCTAAATCTAGTGATTAGCTAAACTGCAAAACATATGAAAAAAATCCCTGATTATTATTACTCCTTGTTAGTTGAAAGTGGTAAATACATGGAAGAGGACTGTGTTTGATTCACTGCTAGCATTAATTCATTATCTTTCTCCTCATACATCTACCATTTGTTTATGAAACTCCAATACTAAGCAAAGCACAGAGAGGAGAGTATCTGGCTTGCATGATGGGATGTAACTGCATTATTTCCTTGCATGACTGTTTCTGCAAAAGTATTTCTAGTTCAGTGGTTCCCACTCTTTATTCTGAGCAAGGGTAAAACATCTGCTGCAGAAGCCATCCGTCTCTTGTATATCCAGCCAACAAATTCATCTCTCAGATGTTCCAAAATAATTCCCAAAGCTTTTGGGGAGCAAGAATCTGAGAGCTGAATTGTTCTTTAGCTAGGAAGCTTTTGAGCCAAATTGTCTGCACTGCTTCTGCCTTCCTCCTTTTATGGTGGTCTGTATCTACCACAGAATTAAGGAGTTCTCATGCTGGGACTCCACTTCAAAGACAAAGCTTTTGGGAAAATTTTTATTCCACCACAAGGGAAAGGATGCAATGGCATGCAAGACAAGCAATGGCAACATAGCCAAGCTAGTCAGAGAAACTACTCTGCACTTTTATCATCATGTTTGGGATGCATTTTGAATCCCTCCAGTTTCTGGAATTGTGCTGGAAGTCAGGAATCACATTTTATTGAATGTAAGGAAGCCAAATGAAGTGGGACCACTGTCCCAAGGGGAGGAAGAGTAGCTAGTATAAGTAGGAGGACTCTGAAAGGCAAGCAGCAGTACATGAACCTGTGGGTGGGAACCACTGTCCTAGCCACTCTCATGAAAGATTATGTGATCTGCGCATGCTTCATACCCTGAGACTGAGCCCTGCGCATGCTGTTTTAATGAAGGAGATTGTGTCATGAGAACAAATGTTTTCTAAGTCTTTTTAAAAAGCACAATGAAAACAAAAACCCCAGCAGACCCAGATTTCATCCCTTGGAAATGAGAATAAAGTTCATTTTTTCTCTGGTGACAGCTAGTCATTATCTGGAAAGAAGCTTGGGTTTTGTTTCGTTCTTTTTTTGTGTGCAACATACTGTTGTATTTTTTCATGTGAAGATGAGGAATTATTTTCTGATGATTCTACTGCTCTGGCTGCCTGGATATGAACATAATTGTCTATATTTATTGCATAAACGTACTGTTATGAATCTGATTGTTACTTTAAGGGTTAATAATCAAGATTCAATTAATGAGGAGGGCTTCAGCTCAGATAAATTTAGCTTAGACTCGAGTCTGCTTAGACTCTCTCTGCTTAGAGGGAGACTGCTTTTTAAATGACTTATCATCTAGATCTTTCTGTAGATAATAACAAGACGAGTTCCCCCAGCTGTAAAATCATTCCAAAGTGAATTTAAGCTGAACTGCAGTCTATAGGTTGCTATGTTCCCACTGGTTATAGAAAGGGGCATGAAGATTAGGCTTAGACAGGACATGTAACTTTTTAAGCAGCTTAAGACAGATCAGACGAGTTCTAGCTCCTAAACCTAAGATGCTTGAGCAACAGTTTTGGGACAACAGTTTGTTCCTGAACTGACACATCAATGGGGAAAGTTGTGAAACTCCCTAGAAAGAGAATTTGAGAATGCTTTTGGTATATATTATTTACCTTAAACCCCTACCCACAAAAAAGAAAACCAACCCAAAAACGAGTGTACCTACATGTGTGGTGGAAAACATCACTGCAAATAAGTAGCCTTTAGTACTGAATGCGGAGGAATGTTTTGATCTCTTTTGATCTGAGGAGGATATCAAATCTTGATCACTCTTATTCTTGTATAGCTCCACAGCAGGGATTTCTGCATATATTGCCTATATTTCTGTCCTATATTGAAAAAATATCTGCAAGATTAATGTTTTGGATACTTTTCCTGCTGGTCTGATCCCTATAGTTCCTTGCAATGCACTTTATACCTCCTTGTCTTTTGGTGAGGAAGGCAGTTATTACAGGAGTTTCAAGGGGTAAACTTTGAGCCATCTGGAGAGATGAGTTTCTGGAGAGAGTCAGAAGCCATATGTAATGACAACTCTATTTTTCTAATATAGTATTAAACTGCTATTTATAAACAACAGGAATCTTCTGTCTCACCTATTTTTCTGCTTCTTTGTCTTTCAGGTTCTCTGCCTTAAACATATTCTTCTCTTGAGAACTTCTCTCTAGTGTTACTAAACCAAACCTTGTGGCATTTAACACATTGCTCGAAGCCAATGTGTAGTATGTGACCACTTCTTGCCCTTGAGGAAATCACCTCATCATCTGAAATCATCTGAGTTTCACTGCTAGTTTCATCCTTCTAAGAGCTTCCTTCTCTGCTTTCATTTGAGATTCATCTGTCATTGGTGACCTCTTAATTCCCCCACCAGGAAAAGCTGGTCTCCACAATTTTTTCAGACCTAGGGAAAAATATCTTCATTTTATAATCACTGAATAGACCTACTCATCCTAAAACTGCTTCAGTTTCATCCTTCTTGAAGCTTATTTCACAGTTGCCTTCAGTCTACAAAGATCACCCCGATGCCAAGCATGCTTAATTGCTCTGTCTGTTTTTCTTCACATTGAAGACCACACAAGCGCACTCCCTCTAACAGCTGCAGGCCCATCAGTTTATATTGCCTGGCTGATTCATTGTTATCACCCAGCTAGATTTTTGGTGCATTTCTGTGCATTAAAATTCTTTTCAGTGATGTGCCATAATTCCAGACTCTTCTTGACCATCCTGGAAATAATTTCTTCCTTCAGACTTTGGTTTTATTACTTTGGGACGTTAGAATTTCTTTTTCCCTACTTTACCCCTCCAAAAAACACATGCAACTCACTCAGTTGAGTTTTACTTCCTCACCTTTATTTTTTATGCCCTTTTAAAACTTGATCGCTAGCTCTCATCTTCGCCTGTATATATTTTTCCTGTATTTCGTAGCTGAATGCTTGAAGAACTCAAATTTCACAGGAATGCCGTGGAGTTAAGACATCTGTACTGTAAAGCAGTACTTCTCTCAAACATGGTCTCTGAAAGAACAGAGAATTGACAGGGATGCAGAAAAGAGAACACAGGATTCTCCCTGTCTTAGTAGAACACAAACCACTTGGGACCCTGTACTCACCACCAATTTAACCATTAGAGCACACTGGTGGATCAATCAGATCAAGATTCTAATCCAAAAGCAAGCACTATGGAAACCACTTTTTAAACAAGTGCTTAAGAGCAAACATGAGACTACACATTCTGTGATGACTAATTTGCCACAGATGTCAACAAGTAACATCTCATATTTTTCTACAGAGAAGGAATTAATCCCTGATTTTTACTCTACACATTTGTCTGTGCCTTCTTTGTCTTTCCCCCATGGCATGAATTCCTCAGGAAATTACATTAGGGCAAAGTCTGAGTAATATTAATATCATTCACTTCTAATTCCAATTCTTCATTCAAATCCATGCTTTTGTCTTCTCACATCATTGACTTCAGTCCTGGCAATGCTGATATAGCAGGATTGGCAGTGTGTCTCCATACTCACACAAGTCCTTCTTGGTTGCCACTTCCATACGTGCACGCACATATGCACTTCCTACACGCAATGACACGGCAAATACCTGAATTTACTAGGCCGCAGAAATTACATTCACAAGTATTGTTATGTTGTCAAAGAGAAAATTCAGAAGGCATGAAAAAACATCCTACACAAAGGCTTAGTCCTTCCATCTTTTGTGACAGGGAAGCCTATATTTCATTACCTTCTGGGTCAAAGATACATTAATCAGAAACAGATAGTAGAGATGGGAGCCGCAGTAATTCATATTAAAAAAAAAACAAAATCAAAAAACAAACCAAAACCAAAAAAACAACAACAGCTCATCACCAACCATCACCTGCAACAGCTGTGATGTTCAAGGCTCAGATCGTGTAAGAATTTTGTATACTGTAAACTACAGTATTTCCGCTAGAGTCAACCCTCTTATGCAAAGTCATCATACATGTCTTTAAATCCATCTCGCCTTTATCATTTTAAGAGGAATGTCCTAAGAACTTCCATTGTTGAGGGATGCTGCTACAGAGAGAGCTCCGAGGTAGAAATAGATCCTTCTTTTGAAGAGGTGCACCACTGGCACCAAAGATTCTAGAACACAGAAATAATCCATCTGAGCAAGATAGCTCCTTAGGTAGAGAATAAGTACTCTGTGAGTGAGACTTGTAAGGTCTGCACACAAGTCTCCATCTTTGTCTACTTTGTCCTTGCATGGTAGACCCTCCCCATGCTTGCCTCTCCTGCCAGCTAGTTTAGTGGCTTCAGCTGAGCATACTGCATAGATATCTCTTTGCATACCTATGAAATCCCCTTCTTCTGATCACCCCTGCTGTTTGTCCTCCAGCTCTGCTCCCATCTGTGGCTCTCAGAAACCTGATAGCTGCAGTGGCTTCTTCTCTCCCCCCGCCACTCAACCTGCCTGCCCTTCTCTCCTGCACCTAAGGGCATCGTGACCATGTGTGCGCAATTCACCCCTCCCCAGAGCTGTCCCACACTGTAACATCCAGGAATGGGTTAAAAGGCAGGCTTTCTTCCCACATCTTAGTCCCACATTTTTTTAACAAATAAGCAATTGACAAATATTTAAGCAGCAAATTGAACAAGCAAATCAGACGATTACACAATCTTTCAGCTCTGAAGTGCTCAGAGCATATTTAAGCTGACACACTCACTAGCAGAATTCCTTTTGTGTTGGTCTTTCCAGTGACCTTTAAGGCCATTATACCGTCATCAGGCTGTCAGAAGGGTTACTGGCCAGAAGGGATGCTGGTAAGATGGCAAGTAGACATGATTCTAGCTATATGTTGTCACTGAAGCAAAAATGTCTTTGGTCAGTAAATCTGTGAGAGGACAGTGCAAGGAATCATCAGAGAAACAAAATATGTCACTTTATTACAATTCATATAGGTCACCTCCATTTCCAGTATAGTCAGAGATGACTGAAAGCAAATGGTGGAGAGAACTCGGTAGCCCGCCCTGCCATGTACCTAGTAATTGCTTGGCAATGCCTTTCCAGTGTTTTACTGATAATTTATTTGGTTCACAGCACATCGGACTTTCTTTTAGTCCTGGCTATGCAAATGAGTTATTCATTTAATAGCCTGCCACAGACACAGTAGTTAAAGCAAGCACTGAACAGGAAAGGCCAAGCATCCTTATCATAGACAATATAACTGCCTAACTAGTGGTGCTTCTCTTCGTAATAATAAATCTAATGCTTCAGACGTGCTACTGGAGCTGAAGCACTGTGATACATCCCATAGAGAGGATAGCAGGACCCTCTGGTAACATTTTCAACATTGACACAAATAATGCTCATAAAAAAACAGTTAATTATCTGTGGAGCTTAGCTGTTGCTTACAAAGGCATTGATGTATTACGGTAGCCCCAGCAGTGTCCTTGTGTACAAAACATTTATTTAGCCCATTATATAATTAAAGCATCATGAAAACAAGTTAAAAGTGTACAAAGGAGGAAAATGATTACTTTTGCTTGTTTTGTAGCCAAAAGCTGGGTCTCTTGGATCGGGTTCGTGGTACCAATACTAAAGGAAAGCTATTTACCCCTCTGAATGTAGATGCCATTGAAGAAAGTCCTTCAAAAGAGCCTAAGAATGTTGTCTTGAATAATAAGGAGCGTTTTCGCACTGCATTCCGAATGAAAGCGTACGCTTTTTGGCAAAGCTCAGAAGGTAGCCCATCTGTGTTGATTTCTTTCTATTCATCCCCTCTTCTCCCCATTTTACTTTGTTCTTCTGCATCTGCTGTTGAAGGTTTGTGACTTTCTGGGCCAAGCATGGCCAGTCCCTGGTTTTACATGGCACATGGAGAAATTCCAGAAAATGCATGCTGGAGTCCAGGCGACACAGTGCTTGAAATAAGACAATGGCCCTCCAAAAAACAGCAATCAATATAGAATATAGCCAGTGGCGTAATCAACCTATTTGACCTGGAACAAGAGGGCACACTGGGCAGTGATGTTATGCTAAGGCAGCTCCCTCCTAGACTGCCTCCAGCCCTGCACTAGCCTGTGTCCAGACATATCAAAGATCTCCTCACTGAAACCTCTTAAAACTTTGTTTATAGTCAGTGGCTGCTTCCTTCCCACTCTCCCTAAGACTGCTGCCCCCTAGCAGATTTCCATTGGGTGTCCGTGCAACAACATGGGGCATTTTTGCTCTCAGCTTCCCTGGGCACACATTTTTCTCTCGTTATATATAGTATCTAAATGGTCTCTGAATAACAGTTTCTCCTTTATTGTGCCAGCTGGCATCAGTGCATGCTGGGCAGACTACCATCATGGATGCAGTCTGGGTGTCCACACCTGGAGCTTGATTATCCTTTACCATAAAGCTACATGAGCTCCAAGCAGTGCAAGTGGAAGGAGAATTTGGCCTGTAGCTTCTACACCTGTTTTAGCCTTACGTAAAATAATTTTGGCAAAGATTTATCATTGTAAAAGCTCCTAAAAATGGGACCTTCTAAATCCATTGGAGAGAAAGAAGAGTTCCCAAGTTTCAGAAATGCTGGAATCTGAGGAGAGCCCTCAAATAACGTGTCTTACAGCTGTCCTGTAAAATCCCTTTCAAGACCTGATCAGAGAATGCGGAACCTGCAAGAGATGTTCCTTTACTGAATTACACTTACTTTATGTAGTGCTTTAGTTGGCTGGACCTCCCTCTAAACTTTGCGTGGTCAGATGTTCACACAGCTTCTTTTGACCTGCTTTGCAGATGCAGGAACAGGGGAACCCATGGCAGAAGAGAGAGGTGACAGCAACGACTTCCTTATGGAAGATATGATCCCCACGTTCAAGACAGCCATCCGAGCTGTCAGGTAAACGTCTCTGATACTGCTCAAAGCTTTGCTGTGACTTCAGGAAGTCACATTACCATGTTGCTACATGTTGATTCCTTGTTGCTGCTAATACTTTTTTTTAAAATGCGATAGATTAGGTAATTCTAGATACATTGAAAAGCACCAGACAGACCCTATTTGAAGTCCTCTTGGAAAGGATGCAGAAAGGAAAATGTTTTTCAATAGCATTGACCATGCCACTTTTGCAAAATACTCCATAAATATATTTTTTATAAAATAACATCAAATACAGTTCCTTATTAAAATATGCTAGAAATATAGTATCTTGCTCAATTTAGTGATTGTAATATTTATGTAAAACTGGAATTTTCGCTTAACAATAAACTCTGAACTGACTCAACTCTTTTTTACTCATAATTGTATGAGCGTGCAACATACTTTTCAGCTGTCATATTTTAATAGGTGCTGAGGCCTCCATTTCAGCACTCTTCATCTTGTGACGTGTCACCTCTATTTTTGCATCACAAGACATATTCCCTAGGGTTAGAAAACTCCTAGTAATGCTTGATAATGTGTTTAGCACATCAAGCACACAGAATGCATTCACTGATGCTCTGTTAATCCTTCACTCAGTGTTTTTTACTCTCTTCTCTTGAAAAATGGAAGATACTCTACTTTCTACTTTTACTTACTAAATAGGAAAATACTCTACTTTCATTGCAATTGTTTTTTATTCCAGAAGTTGTTAAGTTTTGGTCCAGGGAATTACTACCTTCCAGGTGAAATACTGAAAGTCTGGAGTGCCCTAAAATTATTTTCTTAGAAAAGCTTCAAGGAAGGTGGTTATAAGTATATAAACGTATACTTATATGTATAGAACCATAATATCTGGTTGGGTGCAGGAGAACCAGTCATTAAAAATTCCAAGTTTTCTCAAGCCTGCTGAAATCCATGTCCCACAGGCTTTGTTCGTGTTACCCATCACTGCTTCTCTCACGCTGGAAGTTTCTTCATCCCTACTTCGTCCATAGTTTTCCCTTTATTTCCCTGATACCTGCTTGCTTTCAAACACAAACATGTATCTGTCCTGCTTCCTAGTCCCACCTCCATCAAACACGCTATTAGTACTTTTGCAAATCTTCCTTTCCCACATCCTGTGCAAATCTAATCGATTCGTGCAATTTCCCTTTAAACTTGATCACGAGCCCAACTTTTTTTTTTTTTCTTTCTTGTACAGTTTACCCAGACCCTGAATGCTAATGGGAAGTAATTCTTTCAGGCAAAACACTTAATGGGTTTTCAGGGTCATGATCAAGGAGATTTTAAATTGAAATTGCTAACAGTGTGATTCCTATTTTTCCTTTTTTTTTTTTTTTTAAGTATAGTTTTGCTGTTATCATATATAGTTAAGTTATAATAGGCATACGTATAATTTTGAAATCTTGAAAGATTTATAAGTGACAAAGCTAAAGAATTGAAAACCCTTAAAAACTCAGAATTATCTTTGCTAAATGAAAGTTTATACAGATTTTTAAAAAGTTAAAAAAAAACCCAAAAAACAAAACCACCAGTCTTGAATTAAAAACAGGTCAGAACTTAACAGATGACAGTAATTCCCCAATTCAGAGCAATAAGAACATGGAGACTCTACTGAGAAAGCAAAGCCTTGTATCCCAAGCCTGAGACAGATAAAGAAATAAAATGCTTTTCATTCTTTACATGCATTTCTTTACATATGTTGTTTAATCTTTCATTCTTTACATATGTTGTTTAATCTACCACAATATAACAATGTAAACTAATGTATAAGCTGTTGAATGAAGAATGAAAACAAGAATGCCAAACAGTTTTCAAGTGCTCTGGCCAGCACTGGTCCTTATTATTAGAACTTTGTTATCAATTACTAGGATATTTTATAATAATAGTAATAATAACAGCAATTTTAATGCTATTATTAGTTTTATTATTACAAGAATAACAATGATAATGTTATACTGCTGTTTTTTCAAGGACACTTCAGGCAGTTGTAATACTTGTTCTTTTCTCCACTACTTGAACTGCTGCTGACGTCTTAACTTCCACATTTCTGTCTAATTAACATTTCCTATCCAAAATTTTCCCAGGTGCAAAATGAAAAAAACAAGCTGAAAATGATTCAGCATTATATACACTATAAATTAGCTTTATAATGGGCTGAAGCATGGAAAAAGCAGCTGCAGCCTCACAGCTTCAAAATCTCCGGTGACTCGTGTTGTTCAAAATCAAATTCCACATATGATCTTGTAGCTTTGAACCATTTCTAGTTATGATGATAGTGCTGAAAAAGACATTTTGTGTGTATAATTTGTTTTAGGCTATTAATTATGAAAAGCCAACTATTACATATTTACAAATGTGGTATGATATTAGAGATTCTCTACTTATGTTTTATTGCCTTGTTTTGAAATAACATGATCGATTTCCAAACATCCAAAGTATTTATCAATTAATCAATAAAACTGCAAATTATAATTCTGGAATTTCTATACGAAGTTAGTAATTTTTGTGTTTATTATGCAGAATCCTACAGTTCCGTCTCTATAAAAAAAAATTCAAGGAGACTTTGAGGCCTTATGATGTAAAGGATGTGATAGAGCAATACTCAGCAGGGCATCTTGATATGCTTTCCAGAATAAAATATCTTCAGGCAAGGTAAGAATCCTCTGGTAAATGGAAAAGTATATAGCTGACAAAATAAAAGCATAGTTGGCCTATTTGCCTACGAGGCCACCCAGAAGCTATGACTTTGCAGAGTGTAGCTGGTCAGTAAGAAAACCTTTTCCCCGAAGAATAAAGGCAAATGAGCAGCTAGTAGGGGTAACTGCAGCATAACAGACCACGGGCTCATATTTAGAAGAAGGAAATTGGAGTAAAAAGTCCTGTGAATTTTCTTGACCATTGTGTTATTTGATTAGGGTCAAATTTCTCCCCTTCTCCCTTTTTACAGGTGATAAATGAAAGCAATATTTGCTCTATGTAGAGTTTCTCTTTGAGCTGGATTCTGTGCTGACCTGTGCCTGATGAAACACCTCATACAAGTGCAAAACTACATCAGCACAGAAGATTTTACATCCTCTTCACTCAGGTGTAAAATGACCTGTGTGAAAAAAATTGGAATTTCGGGCCCTTGTGACTGTTCAGGCGCAATCTGCCCCCACAGTTCTTTCCTGACAGAAGTGGTTCATCCTGATGTGCTTCTGAGGCATGTCTACAAAAACGTGTGCCCCTTGCTTCCTGATCTGTGGGAGCGGGTCGGAGCTTGAGCTAGTAAGTCTGAGTTTGAGTGCCCGCAAGTGTATATGTGTGTAGCTGGATTAGTTCAGTCTCTGTCCATATTTCCTGAGCGCCCCCACCCCGTCACTCTGAACAGCAAAATGCCACACAGGGACACTCTTGATTTCTCTCAAGAATGGTCTGAGTGAGTACAATTCATGCTGCACATTTGGACCTTATCTAGACTTACCTCGGATGTGTAAGGCTGTTCTGGTCCTTCTGTTGAAGTTCATATTTTTTTTAATTTAAAAGTGCTTTTCCTGTACTGGGCTATCTCATTTTCAAGTATATAACATGTCTCGTTCTTACCTCACTATTATTGCTCTAGAAAAGCTCCTATCTTTAATTATATACCACAAAACACCATTCTTACTCTATAAAATGATCTCTGCATTACATGAGCTTAGGTTTCAATGCAGTAATATCTTTTTGAACTCAGGAAGTTGAGGAGGGCTCATGAGGTTAGAAACCTGCATCTATGGAGAGGTCTACACACCTTATACTGGAGATCCTTCCTTTACTTCAAACTGAGGTGTCGTGTGATTTTGGACAGCAGAGAACCTCTCAGATACTCGCTTGAGTCCTAGCAGCAGTAAAGGTGCCTGACGTGATTAGGGCCATCTCACACAGTGTTTATGACAGAGTTTTGTGGGATGAAGACACATCCCAGGTGATTCAGGGCAGGAGTCACAGCACAGCCTCTGGACTGTGATGTTCAGCTCAGCAGCGCCATGCCCCAGTATAAAGACTCACTAGTCGCAGAAAAAACACAAAATTTTGACAGACATTTTGCATGTAAACAGGGAAGACCTTTTTACAGGTCTTTAAAAAAAAGCTTAATCCTGGCAAGCCATGTGAGATTCCTCTTATTGTTAATAGAGAGATAGTCAACATAATTAATAACCCCCCTGAATTTTCTTCACTGTGTTGACTATATCTCCACTGATTGTAATCAGACAAAACCAGGGGCATGAGTCCTATGCATTGTGTCTATGAATGGTGAGATGCCATAGGAGTTGGATGAGGCCTTGACTGATGGCTCAGCAGTGCTTGGGTGCCTAGAAAATATCTAGCTATCTTTGTGAGGTTTGCCTTGAGCATTTTTAAGTTCCATTTTCAAAACTCCATGGCCACCATGAAGCCATGCAATGTACCTGCAAGGATTGGCTGATAATAGAGATAATGCTCTGTGGATAGTGCTGACTGGTATCTGGTCGGTTTGGTATTTGGGCTGAATGAACAGAGACTTGCTTGCACCTGAGCAATTGGATATGCCAAATGAAAGAATATAGTGATGTAGTAAAAGTGTGTAATTAAACATGCTGGAGCCTCCCAAACAATCCGTGTGGTTTGGTTCCAAATAAAGAGTCAAGTAGGATTCCTTGTGAAACTTCATTTATAGTTCTATTTTTCAAACCAAAAGAATAATTATTAAAGACAAAAAAAAATTAAATTACTGATAATTAGGCAGAATAACTGCTAGAAAGTTACTGGTTTATTAAGAGTATCAGGAATTGCCATCTGTCACCAAATTCTGATTTTCACTACCCAGCACAAAACCTGATGGGTCTCTCCTGGTATTTTTAGAAGCAACTGTTACTGGAGGTTTTTTGACAATCGCATTATTTAGTTCCTTTGAAGGAAATTAAGTCATGTGTTTCAAATCTCAAAGTATGGAAACAGCGAGCTAGATAATTACTTAATTACTAGGTAATTACAATTCAATGTATCGACTGTGAACCCAGAACAGAACAAACACATCACGATCCTCAATATATTGTTAAATCAAGACATGCTTCCTTTTTGAATCTTTGCTACTGTTTGCTGCAGAGAGGCATAGCGTTTTCTATCATGTGTTAGCGTTTAGGGATGGACTTATGCAATTGCACTTTTCTTTTTTTCAGAGTAGATATGATTTTTACACCTGGACCTCCATCTACTCCCAAGCATAAGAAATCCCAAAAGGGAGGAGCTTTTTCTTACCCTTCGCAACAGTCTCCCAGGTGAATTTTTTATGCCTAGTCTTCTGCCGAGATGGAAACAGAAATAAAAAGTTCATCCATACCAATAAGCATGCCTTTCGTTCATCCAGACAGCACACTGTTACAGTAATGATGCTGAGAGGATATGTTGCTACAAGAAACATATGTGTAAATGTTGAGCCACGAAGACACTAGCTTCCCTAAGAACAATGTATGATGGAAGTCTAAACTTAATGGCTTCTTAATTGTCTAGCTCAACTTCTCCATGGTTTGGAAATGTGATTTTATATGAAATATGTACATGTGATTGCTGATAATGCTGAATTTCTAACATTCAACTAGTAAACCCATTTAAAAACTCACTAAAAATGACCAATAGTTTGAAAGTAAACAAGTTATCTTCCTGAAGTGAAAAAAGTTTTGTTATAGCTCCCACCAAATGGCAAGCACAGAGTTTTAATGATGTTGCTTTTAAACCGGTGATTGGTGAGAATTACTGAAAATAAATTGCAATACCAAGTTTCTGCGTGTGAAAGTTTCAGCATATTGTTGTATCGCTGCATTCGTGGTAGCAAGAATTCAATAATAAATGGCATTTCTCATGTTATTTACAACTATCAATCTGTCAATAAATACCCATGAAGAACTACACAAGATCATCAACAATCTGTCCCCAAAGCTGTTATGGCTGCTCAGAACAAAAGTAATCTTACAGGAAATAAATTAACTTGGCTCTGTCTGGTTTATTCCACGCAGTGAAAAATCTAAAAACATGTAAATGTGAAGACAGAGACCTACATATATGGAAGAGGCAATGATCACTTGGGAAACCAAGCAGATTGCAAAATTTGAATGAGAAAATAACATCAGTAACCCCATGTACAAAATCTGACATATTTTAGTTACAATTTCGGCTTCAGTAAGTTACATTCACAGCTATATTTTGAATTTTGTCAGAAAGAACAACTGAACCTGTTAAACCAAAAGTTTTAGGGTGTATTTGTTCTAAGTCATGTTAAAGAACAAGTGCTTAGAAATTGTTTTTCTAGACCTTGACATAGGTTATGGAAAGTTCTAGATTCCTTCAAGATTGGTTTGGAAACCTTTTGGTAAAAATTTAACTTGATAATGATCATCCTAGATCCCATGAAATTCTAAATCAAAGTTCTTTAGTTAAGCAGAGATCGTATTCTTACCTCCTGAAGTTAGTCCATCTGATGGACAGGTAGTAGGAAATTACGTAGAAGAAAATTTATTCTGGAGTCTACTTTGAATCTCCAGGCCAGACTGTCTCTTTACAGCATTTCCAGTCTCTGCCACTTACTATTTGCTTTAATGAAATTGAGAAGAAAAACCCACTCAGCCCTGAAACTCAAATTCAGTCTTCAAAGACACTAATTATAAACAATTAGATTTAAAACCACATGGCAATCTGTATAACCACTGTCTAAAATATCTCAACATTTTTCACAAAGCTGAAGTTATTCCACCAAGTCTGAGATTAATTTCACTTTCATTTTGAACTTTCTGTTGGCTTTTTTTTTTCTTAATCTTTATCTTAATTTTGAACCAAAATAATTTAAAATTAAAAATCAGGAATACATTTTTTTAGAAATGGATAGGAATCACATGGAGTAGACTTTTGCTCCTATTTGTGTGATAAATAACTAAATTAAACCTTTCTTAAAGGGGGCTAAAGGGGGGTCCAAGGAGGTATGTGAATATACCACCAAGATGGTAATTCTGTTTTCTGATATAAATTACTTACTGTGATGCAAAGAAAAACTGAACACTAATGAAGTTATTACTTCTTTATAGAAATGATCCATATGTAGCCAAAGCATCTACAGCAGATACTGAAGACCAAAGTATGATGGGCAAATTTGTTAAAGTTGAACGACAGGTATGTAATTTCATGACAATGATGGAGGCTGAGGCACTTGTACGGAAATGATAAAGCTGACAGAAATTCTGTATGAGTCTTTGGCTGACCCAGGCAGATTTGTACTGTTGGTGATCAAGACTCACTCAGATCTTGTATTAATGACTACAAAACTATATTGTTAGTTTTTCATGAAAGCGTGCGTTTTGAAACATATTGAATGAATACCGTTACATATGGCAGCAAGACCCTAATCACGACGTTTGGGTGGGACTTTTTCATTCTCTTTAACACCACACTCATCATGTCTGGTGTTTTGCTCTGGGCACCACCTTCTTTTGCAGGGTCTGTCACCCAAAAGAATTTCCTCCACAGTTATTTGGCCCTCTTTGCGCATTCTAACCTATTGCTTAACAAGTTGAGACACTCATTTTTAAATATGTAACTAAGATGGAGGCAAGTGACATTGATTCATCTTATTTTCTTTCATGGAATGTAAATGTTCAGGCACAAAGTGCTATCAACAGAGAAAGGAAATTAGTCACGACAGTTAACCCTGATGTTGTGGGACTATTAAGAGAGAATAGGTCTGTGTGCAAAGGTAATTCCATTTCTTATATTTTGGTAATAGCCATTTACCGTACGGTATCAAGACTTTGGTTATAACATTGTAGACTGCTGTTGGATGCTGGACTGCCAAATATCCAGCAACGCTAAAAATTTTTTTGGCACAGTTCATAGGGATGGGTCTTTTTAATCTGAGGCGTTAGAGGGTAAGATGGCAGTCCGGCTTATCTAGCAGGACTGCAGTCCAGCTTCCAAGGGAAAATCATGTTTATCCTGTGATTACCTTCATGACCAATAAAGGTGGCAGCACACTGCTGGAGGCAGTGCACTTATGGGACTCTTTCATTGAACAACTGACTTGAGACAATATTGTAATGTTGGTATTTTTCAGGTTAATGACATGGGGAAGAAACTGGATTTTCTTGTTGATATGCATATGCATCATATGGAACAGCTGCAAATACAAGTCGCTGAGATAAGTCCATTGAAAGAAACTGCTTCTCCTGCAAAGGAGAAGAGAGAAGAAAACAAATACTCTGAATTAAAAACAATAATATATAAATACACTGAGCAGTGTGCTCATGAAACTCCTTACAACTTCCAGCAGGTTCCAGTCAACAAAGTCAGTCCTTACGGTTTCTCAGCACATGGTCATATGACTCATTCACAACCTTTATCAATAGGTGGGCAAAACTCTGGCAAACTGCAAGCCACACCTTCCTCAACTTCATATGCAGAAAGGCCAACAGTTTTGCCTATATTTACGTTAATGGACTCCCAGATTAGCTACCACTCTCAAGGAGACCTACAAAGCCCTTACTCAGATAAGGTGTCACCAAGGCAGAGAAGGAGCTTAACAAGAGACAGTGATACTCCATTATCCCTTCTCTCCGTCAACCATGAGGAACTTGAGCGCTCCCCAAGTGGCTTCAGTATCTCCCAAGACAGAGACGACTTCCCGTTTGGCCCCAATGGGGGATCGGCATGGATGAGAGAGAAACGCTACCTAGCAGAGGGGGAAACGGACACAGACACTGACCCTTTTACACCAAGTGGCTCCATGCCTTTGTCTTCTACGGGAGATGGGATTTCAGATTCAATATGGACCCCTTCAAACAAGCCAGTTTAAAAGTGCGTGTGGGGGCAGTCACTGGTTGACTTCTCCATGTAATGTAAGCATACTTTGTATATCTCACTTACTCTACACCCAAAGCTTACTAGTTCAAAACACCAATGGCTGCATAAGATGCATGTGATATTAGTGGTAGTCATTCTGCACCATTTCATACAATTTACTAATGCAGTTTTTTTCATGCTACCAAAACTAAGGAGCTTAGTTTTGAGCATGGTTTGCATGACTTTACCCTATATAAATGGTGAAGCTGATTTCTTCTATGATACATATCTATCTGATACTCTTCAATACAACAATGGCAAACTGATAACATGCGAGATATGGTGGTCTTTGCTACATTTTGTAAACAGAGCAGCAAAGTAAAAAATATTTTCAGGAGCAGTATCCCTTTGTGGAAACATAACATCTGAATCCATTTTCTAATATAAGTAAATCAATCTCCAACCAACCTAGCCAAGACCACATAATATTCAAAGCAGGGAAAAAGCTGAGTCAAAGTAAATGACCTTACTGAAATGGTTTTGTGAACTAAATGTTTCTCATGTGACCTATTATGCAACTACCCGTGAAATAAAATGTCAAAAAGAAATTATGGGTAGAATTTAAAATTATCAGAGCCACCTCCTGGGACCGGTCATGGGTATTTATTTATTATAAAATGTAAATATAAATCCCTCAAACTACTTTGAAAATCCCCACTAGTGTTTATAAAATTGCTCGAAGCGTGATTACAATGCTATTTTGTAGAAAATATTTTGCTAAGTCCATTTAGTACTTATGGAGCCAAATTTTCTTTCTTTTCCAAAAAATTCAGTGTATGCAGCTCCAGGTTTATACACTCCACTCTTATTGACTTATGTGCTGCTAAGTAAGCTGCATAATGTAACCCTGCCTCAGCTTCCCAGTCTGTTAATTGGGCGTTATACTTCTGTATATATGCACAGGTTGTAAGGCTCAATTCGCTAATATTTCCCAAGCGCTTTGAGCTCCTCAGATGTGCAGAGTGTCGCTGCTCTCTTCCTTGGGAGTTCCACAATGTGGGATGCTGCCAGCATCTGTCTCTCTCTGTTCACTGTTTCTCTTGGAAATGGACTGCTCCAAATCCATGAATGTGTGCCATATCAGTGTACAAATAAATAGACACCATTTTTGTTACCTGTCCCTGAGCAACAGAGAGATAAGTATGCTCCTTAGGCCTTAGCCAAATGTTTTTTCATGGGAATTGGAAATGAGGGAGAGCAGGAAAACAACCCAACCCACTGGGAATAGGGCAGAAATAAATCAGCTCTCACCACTACAGTGGGAATGTAATATCTCTACTGCTAGTGAAACCAACCTGTCCAAATATCCTACGCGAGATTCATCTGATGTCAATCCAAGTGTCCATGAAACGGCATGCATTTGATATCAAGTTCAATGGCTATGCACTTTTTACAGCTGGTGGAAAACCAATCACTACAGTCAGTGAGCACAGGGTACAAGGACTGAAACACACATCAGCTTCAGGGTGAGACTAATCCCATCTTTAACTCAATTATCTGCCATGGCTAAATTTCTACTGACTTCAAAGGGAGCAGAGGGTGACTTGCGGAGACGTCAGGTGACCAGGGACACCCACAGTCGGTGGGAAGGCTCTCACCCCTACCCCACTGATCCAAGGTGCGGCCTCTACCATGGCTCATGCCCACCTCCTGTTGAGAACGACGCCTGTCACAATGACTTCACCACCATGGCTAGAACAGTGACCAGCAAAGCCACAAGGATTTGGCCTGTGTGAGGTGTTAGAGAGTGGACTTCCTGCAGTGACTGCTTGTATTACACTGCAGCGGCACAACTGAGCATCACTGGCACATCCAATCAGAGCACAAGAAAGAGAGACACTTCACTGGGCTTCCCATGTGTAACCGGGTATTGCACAGGCCCGAATAGAATGTTCTTCAATGGAAGACAACTGGTTGTGTTTTGCCCACTGTAGTAAACTTCAGGTTTGATTCCTCAGTATCTTTGACATCTCTTAACAGTCATTCCATCCAGGGAGCTTTTATTCTCTTCCAGATGTAGGCATTGCCTTCATCTTTGTTGTTTATTCTTTATTTAAACAGACATCTAAAGGATTAGGATCTTCTTACTTCATCTGCTTCTTCAGCTAAATCATGATACATCCTTCTGGGACAGATCTCCAGAGAGAACAAATTGCTGTAGTTACTCGAGTAAATAATGCAGACCAGTTACAGCCTTTGCAGGCTGGGCTGAGTCCATGGAGCTCTTCTGAGGCCAGTAACTGTGATGGTATGAGGCACAATTTTGATAATTACTTAATTGACAAAATAGCTATTGACCTGAAAGAGAATCTGTATTTGGTGCAGTTTCACGGCTAAACTTGAAGAAAATAAAACTAGCTGACAAAAGTGTAATTCATTGTAATTTGGCACATTGAGAAGAATTCTTTGGCCATCAGTAATTCTAGGAAATACCTGTGTTGCACCTGCTGCAGTCTTTCTGGTATTATAATACATGTCTGTGGCAACTCGTAAGGTTTAACCCTCACATGACGAATGAAAAAGAATGAAAACTGATTTTAACATTGCTTGACTACTGAAATTGGTGCAAGTATATGCTAGGCAAAAATGCTTCACTTTTCTTATATGTCAAGTGCCTGGCATTCCTACTGATTTCATTTGAGTTTGGCCCTTCTTAAAATGCTTTCTAGATCTGAGCAATCAAAAATTGAGGCAGCCAAAAACCAAGTGCAATCTGAGAAATTTGTTTGTGAATGTCTTTGACAGTGGCTATGCCAGGCAGTTCCCTGCCCGATTCCCCCTCAAATTCCTCAGTTCACTTTTCCCGTGCCAGGTTATATAAAGGGAATATTTTCTCAGTATTAAACCTGGCTGAAAATCCATAAATCACCTCATTAAAAAGGTATTTGCATTCCAAGAGAAAATCCAAGCAAGGGCAGAGATGGATGAGTCTTCACCTGCACACAGAGCGCAGCCCCAGAGGAGGTGGGACTTGGGCTGCCCTGCACTGTGCACGCTTAGCAGCTGAACTGCCGTCAAGTCAGCATTTTCTGTGGGCTGTAAGCACCGATTTATTATGTGCAGCTTGAAAAAAACAGGTCAGGTATTTGTGGCCACATCATGAAGTATTTAATGATGTGCTAACTGGGCAGATAAGGTCTGCCTCTTATTAACAGGCATTGGTGGTAAGCTCAGCAAGACCCTGTGCAATGGACATCTCGATGCTCTGGAAGAGATCAAAGAAGAGGGCCAAGGAAGGTCTGATGGGCTTACTTTAGTACTTATTTTTTCTAACACTCTTCACTGAAACCAGTCGCTGCTCTGTTCAGAAGGGTGATGTGCTTAGCAGCTCTCTGCCTCCTGCGCCATCCAGATTTAAAATAGGGTGTGCATCAGTTCTGCTGCCTGTGGTGACAACAGACACGTGTCGAGATGTCGCCAGCAAGGCAAGGTCTGGAGACCATCCCTGAGCTGGGATGTGCACACAAACTTCATCAGACTCCAGTTCGGGTTGAGTCCAGGAAGGGAATCAACCTTAGAACTGCAGTTTATGTCTCTGCCGTAGATACCGGATGAAACGAATTAAAATAACTGAGATTATTGGCCCTGGCAACATTTAAAAGTTCAGGACCTGTTTTGTGGAGTCGGTTCACCACATACACAGAATCAGTTATTCACAATTTCATTTGAGAGGCACTATTTCTGTGTCAGTAGTACTCTGCATACCAGGAGTGGATTAGATTTATCCCTTCTTCCGTTTGTGTGCGGCGTTTCAGTTTAACAGCTATCAACTTTGAGTCAGACCTTCCCAGCATATAGACTGACACTGACACGTTGTTTACATATAGTTAACATTAAAGAGAATTAACTGGTGGAATCCACTCTTCACTGACTTAACTCCTGCAAGCGAGCAAGGATTTATTTCAGGCCTTGAGAAGTTTTTCATAATCAGAAACTGCGGGCCTCTCCTCTGCTCTCCTTGAAGCCAGTAAGAAACCTCAAACTGATGCACCGGGAATGGGATTGGGTCCTAATCTGCCTTTATTTATGCATTTCCTTGTGCAAGAGAGCACTGATCTGGAGACGTTTTTCTCAGCTACGTTTTTATGCTGATTTTTCAGTCACTAACAAATGAGAAACATCTGGAAGTTTTTGGAAAGGTGAATCTGTGTTTACAGTGTGTACCTCTCTTTGCAGCGTTGTTACCAGTCAAGCTTCCTCACTTTAGGTTCAAACTGAGACTATTTCATGAAGGCAGAAGTGAATGTTTAGCTAAAGCATGCAAGTGTAGAAAATGTGGTTTATGCTCCATTTCAGGAGTCGATCCTTTAAAAAAAAAACTAGTCAGGAGAATGGCTGCTGTCCTTGCCTTGGCTTTTCCCTGCACTGAATCCATCAGTCTGGCTCCCTTCGAAATAGGTGGGAATTCAGCACGTGGAGAGATTGATTGAAAAGTCCCTAAAACTGACTTCGGCTATATTTGCTCTGTTCTTATCTGTAACTTTGCTGCATTGTTACGGTTCAGAGTGGAAATAGTTTTAAATTTTTCTGCTTCAAATTGTGGCCCAGCAGCGCCGTCAACTAAAGCCCACCCGAAACCCGTGCGCACCCGGGCTGCTGGCTCGTGGCCTTCAGGCGAGCACCGTGGTCCCACCGGTCCGCGAGATCACAGCCTAAAGCAATCAGAAAATGCAGATTAAGGAGCAAATTCAGCCCTGCTGGGAGCCCGGCAGTTGCAGCGGCCTCATGTCTGACCTGAATTTGTCCCGCTTGGTGCAGAGCACGTGAGACAGAGCTGGATCTGGGTTCCTTGCACCCCACAGCCCCTCCACTACGCTTGAGGTCACCAAGAGCTGCAAACCTAAATTCTCTACAGCACCTCACGAATTTGGTGTGATACCGCTTTTTCAGGAGCCCAGTTGAATGCGAGTGTTCACTTTTGAAGTGAACTCTTGTTTTGCAGAGGTGCGGAGGAAAAAGGGGCCGTTTTCAAGTGTTTTTAGCTGGGCACTGTGGGAACGAAGATCCTGGGTGTCGCTGTTTCTTCTGATTGTTCAGGCTGTAAGATTTGATCCTTCCCAACTCAGCTTTCAGTAGCTTCCCTCTGAAGTTAAGTGAAGCGAAATACTGGAAGTGGGATCCTATTTCCATCCTCAAGAACACGCTGGGACTGAAGGTTACATGGCCAACTGCATTTTGTTTTCTAGTTATGGCATCTTATTATTACTAGTATTTGTGCCTTGCTCACTGAAATTTCCTCCATGCTACAAAGATGCTTTTCAGATTCTGGCTGACAAGAGAACACAACTTTTATACAAGTGGCCTTTAGTGCTCTTTATAATATTATTTATTGTAATTTTTAAACTGTATGTGTAATTTATATTCTGGCACTGTCCAATATTTGAACAACTTTAATATGTTTATTTCAATATATTATGCAAACAATACTTCTTAACTGATTTTTTATGTTCTGTCTTTAAAAACTGCACCACTTATTAATAAACAGAAATTTCAATTATGATGTGGAGGAATTTATTTTCGTTTAAATCGTGGTATCTTCACACGTATTAAAACACAGTGTCAAACGTACCCCCAGCAAAGACATTGGTAAAGATCCCTTTGACTTCATCTACGCAGGACTGAACTCATAGCTACAAGTGGGCTTTGTCTGGCTTCCACAGCTAGTCCTGTTGTAATAAAACACACAGTAGGTCCCATTATTTGTGATTTCTTTTGATTTAGTAGCCATGTATCTTATACGGCTTTGGTCACATGTGTGTGGGAAAATGAAAACTAGAGAAAAATGCATTCAAATTTGAGACAGTAATGTGCTAAAATATGATGAAGCTACACACAAAATATATAGCGATCATAGTAATGGCACAAGGCTTGTCTGAATATCCTCTGCAGGGAATTTAACAGCTGGCAAGAGGGTTAGGTTGGGAGTTCACTCGCCTGAATCTTGTCCCTGGTTGTGTTGCTGCATTTCTGTGTGGTCTTGGCCTCGCATCTTCAGCTGTGTTCGTCTTCTGGTTGTGTAAAACCACCAGAAGGCTGCTCGCTTGCCTCCAAAAAACACTGTGGGACAGTGCGAACTATTTAAAATGTCTTGGCCTTTTACAAAAACAGGGTGTTACCGAGGAAAAATCCTCCCCGACGTCTTTTCTACAAATGGTTCTGTTTGTAATTTTGGCTGGGGATAGCATTTCAATGGTATTAAAAATACATGTATATAGGGTGCGTTGGTTATTCTCTCCTAGCGGATGGTTTGGAAGTTGCTGTGTGTCCCTGGAAAAGGCAGGGAGTGCACATGCAGATGTGCACAGCTGTTTGCAGGAGGGTTGGTGTGTGTGGAAGGAGAGGGACACCGTGCAGCCTGGCTGGCTGAGCGGGCTCGACTTCTCTCGGTGACAACAGTCGCGTAACACTTTGATGCCAAGTCGAAGACGCCACTTTCTCTTCTTGTTAGTCCCCTTTTGCAACGAGCGGAGGAAAATCAGTGCTTTTCACAGCATGGTCCACTCAGTCCTACCTCAAACGACCCAGACTGCCTCTGTCTCTAATCGGCATCTTTCTTAACTAGAGAGTTGAAGGTGGCCAACTCGGACAAAGGCATGTCTTTCAGGTTGCTAAACAAGGTGAGGTGAATCGCATCCTGTCGGTTCAGGGAGAAGGATGAAGAGCAATTGTCTTGAATGAGACAGGAAGAGAGGATGTGAAACACCACCTCCTCCCAAAAATATCGCTGGACCCAGTGATACATTTTTAAGGCGTTCCCTGTGGCTTCAACATCACAATTGTCACCAAGGAACCACCTCTGCTCAACAATTGAAATCCAACACAAAAAAAAAGATTTCTTAATTATTTGTGTTAGGTAAAAAAATACTCAGTGTTTATTCCAGTTTCTTATCCCACTTCAATGTCACTGTAAATTTGGAACAATTTCAAAAGTCTTGTAGTACTACAACATCCACTTGTGGTGGTTTTGGCGTTTTTTTTGGGTTGTTGCTGGTTTGTTCGGGGCGGGGGGGCGGTTGGGTGTTTCGGGTTTTTTTTTGTTTTGTTGGTTTGGGGTTTTTTTTCTGTTGGGTTTTTTTGTTGTTGTGTTTTGTTTTGGTTTTTTTTTTTTTTTTTTTTTAATGGATCGATTTAAATAGGATCAGTGCCAGGCACTTACAGCCAACTTTAATATTTTTTTCCAAAGATTGACAGCATTTTTTTAAACTAATGCACCTGAATGTGGAATTTCCAGTCTCTTGAGTTCAGTTTTTCACACAGCTCCACAGACTGTGTACAACACTAACATTTTCTTTATTCCCTGCATTTCTTTCAAGGCAAACACAAAGGTTCTTCAAATGTATTCACATCCTTTTATAGACAATATTACCATGCATTATCATTACTTGGCGGTGAATGTCCCAGTTTGAACTGAACAGCAACTGCGCAGCAGAATCCTTTTGCAAAGAAAAGCAGACAGCCACAGCAACGACATTTAAATGAGTATTTCACAGACACAATAGATGAACCACTCAGCTTTTGTTCACCTGAAATGAAATATACTGCATTAAAATTTCCCCTTGGCTGTCGCCCAAATACATAAGCATGCCAAATCACTGCATCTCACTGAGGCGCTGGGTCTGATCTTTTTAAGAAATGGATTCTAAAATGGGAACAAGATGTGATATCTATCCCCAGGCAGAGCTCTGCTTATATGGAGGGAATTTTCCCCTCCTGCAGTGTCTGCTTACATCTGTATAGGGCTACCGAAGTCGTATATAATTGTTCTCTGCCTCAACAGGGTAAGCACAAGACTTAGTGGTTTAGAAAGGGTAAAATATCGATGCTTCCAATACAGCACAAGCACCAGTGTCAGGAGTGGAGGTTTTTCAGTGTATCCTTCCCTTTCTTCTCAGGATGCTTATAGGAGAGCTTTGATTTACAAGACTTTCCGGAGTCTTGAAAACTAGCTCGGATAAAATGTTCTCTTGATTAACATGGAGCATCTTCCTTGGAAGGGAAGGAATCAGGAAAGCGAAGTCCGTGGCACAGAGCATCAGGAGAGCTAGACTGCCTTTAAAGAAATTGCCCTCTAAGATGATTTTTTTCAGGCATATGGTTCTGATGGCTGGTAGCCCAGTGGGCTTGGGATAGCACCAGAGCTTCTCTCCTGCTTCCTTGTGTCAGATGCAGATGGTCAGCAGAATAAAGACCAGGGATCATGAAAAAAAAAGATGTAAGATGTGCTATGAATGTTTTGGCAAGTTTGATGAGACCAGTTATGTGTCAGACACGTATTATATCAGAAATAGCAACACTGGATAAATCGTTAAATATTTTCTATGTAAGTTTTGGACTGCCGCCAAGTTCTCTGCATCTAATCGAAGTTTTATGAGTCTCTAGACTTACAAAGGCAGAGGGCTGGATCATTAGCAAAAAAGTGTACACCCCGAAAGAGCAGTGCACGGGTCTGTAAAAATCTCATGGGATGTATATAACATGCAGAGAAGAAAGCGAAACCATCAGGAGTGCACCAGAGATGAACTGGTTTGGAGAATAACTGTATTCCCTGCGGTTCCCATTTTGTTTTATAGACAGGAAAACAGAGCTCTGTGACACAGAGCTGTGACAGCAGTCGTGCTCGCTGCTTCTCTGGAGAAACATTTACACTATGGTGAATGTTTGGTGGCACAGCTCTGCAGAGAGATGACTGCAACGCCTCTGGTCTCTCCAAGACTGTACAATGAGTATATCTCAGCAAATACTTTTTGCTCTCCCAGCCCAGGCGGCTCATCTGCCTCTGCTTTAATTTTTCTTGTCGCGACATACCAACAGCATTGTTGAGGAATGGAGTAGCACCCAGCTCCTTGGTTCTTATGCACTTAACGCATCCTCCATGGGGCAAGCGGTGGCAATCTTCAGCTGACGAAATTCTAGTTGTACCTGGTGTGGAAACCTTGGCCCATTTAAACAAGTAAATCAGGTCTTGTGGCGGAAAACACGTGTTTCTGAGAAGCATTGTCTTTCTAATTTTCCAGCTGAGGTGAGTTTCTGACAAAGAATATGGCAAAAGCAACTCATAGGCCTTTTCCACACCAGCTGTGTGTTGAATTATAACCGGGCTTTTTCAGGAAAAAAAAAAAAAATTACACAGTTGACACTTTTCTAAACAAAGTTTATTAAACAGTTACTCAAAGGTGCTTTCATGGAATCATTTACTGTAGTATTATAAAGGGTACCTGAAGATAAAATTTCAATCCTCTCGAGCAAGCCTGGATTAAGTTTGCTTGTGTGTTTTTGTTTTTTTTTTTTTTTTTAAATGTACCTCATTCTCTATTGCAGGTTAGCATCTGATGAGAGAGAGGTACAACTGGATACGTGTTTTACTACTAGGCGTATGAGACAGGCAGGTTTGCAAGATGCTTTAGGTACCACAGTATTCCGTGTGCCACAGCTCATCGTTTTGGGCAGAGGTGGGTGGTGGGTAGCCAGGGCGGTGGGCTGCCGAACCTGAGGACGGTGGTGGATTGGGACAGAGCGGGCGGGAGGGGGATGCTGGTTGCTGACGCTGGCTCAGGCCACGAGAACACACGGCTGGAGCCCCTGCGGTCTCTCATGCACACTGTTAGGTAGGAGCATGTGTTTAAAATGTCCAAGAAAAAAGCCACAGGGAAGGGGCAGTGCTTTGCTTCCGCGCTGGGTTCTCCACCCACAGGGAGATAAAGCACCAACATTCAGGCTTTGCTTTCTCCCTCCTTCCCAGAACTTCATGTCACGCTGTCCTCCCTGTTGCAGATAAATCACAGGCATTTGGCTTGAATGTGTGTTTATTTAAATTGCATTAGTGGGGGACTTATCCTGTATAGCCTTCAGCAAATGAATGCATTTACTCAGTGATTTATATGAATGATGCGTCTATACTGTGTTAATAAGATGCTAAAAATGACTTCTTTTCTCGTTCTGGATTTTGGGATGCTAGCTATGGACACAGTGCTGTCACACAAAGAGATGCTGGAAAAAGGAGGTACGTAAAGACTATACCCCTGGGAAAGCGCCTTGCTCAGAGTGATGCTCCGAGTGAGAACACGGCATTGTCCCCAAGAGTCGAAGTTGGGGCTGAACAATGGCCCCCTCCCCGGTCACCTGAGCATCGCTCTGCAGCTGAGGAAAGTTACAATTACACAGTCCCAGGGTAAAACACAGCATGAGGCAAAACCTGCTGAAAGTCAAATTATCCTCATAGCCAAACTTCAAACGGTTGGAATCGATCCCAGTGCGCACATTTTCCTGGCTATGCCTGTTTTTGTCAGCTGTTACAGAGAGCACTTTCATCCCAGACTTCTTGATGAGATATTGAGCAACTGGTAATTAGATCAGTAAAAGTAAGTCTTGTCAAAGAAAAGGTGTTTCCATATTCCTTCAAGCTGCAGCATTTAGTCACGAATCATGAAAATTTTCCCTTTATCACACCAGTGACTTCCATACAGAATTAGATAATTTTAGATGAAATGCCATCCCACTGGATAATGCTTTTTTTCATGAAAGGCAGAGTGAAAGAAAACAAAGGGAAGATTGTGCAGGGGTGGGCACGCACATGTGCAAGCATCATATTTACCAGCTATAACTCTGTTAGATGTGGCTGCAGTTGCCTTCAAAGTTCTCGGTGAAAGCAGGACAGAGCCCTGCCACACACATAACCCACACAGCCCACACAGCCCTACCACGCACACAGTGTGATCCCATTAACACCTTTTCTGTGGGAAACCAGGACCCCCCCAAAACATCTGACTGAAATCTGAAACCAGAAAAATCACTTTCTCCCGTCTGACATGCTGGCAGGTTCCAGTGTTTCAGCCGTTGCAGTAAGTTTCATCCTTCTTTGGGTAACACCGCAGCTTCCTTTGACTTAATGGGTGGAAGTGCAAGATCGGGACAATACAGTTAAACAAAGACAAGTGACAGCAAAATATTTGATGACACGCCATTTACCCAGGTAATACCTACAACAACAAATTAAGTAGTGCTGGGGAGCCCTGCAACCCAAATATCCACACTATTGGTAGGACCGTGACATTGAAAGGACAGTCCCAGAGTGCTCCTGACCAGAAGATCCAACATTTCCCAAGCCAGGTTTGGAAAGAGGGGGCAGGTTGGGGACCACTCCCGACAGACAGTTTGAGCAGCCGCCCTGAGCATCGCATCTGCCGCCGCCTCTTTATCCTCTCCCTTTCTAACAGGGGCCAGAATATTTCTCTGTTGAGATTTTGCACAGATCCTTAAAATATTTCTTACTCCATGGACTGACTGTGAATCCTTTTAGGTTGCCTCTCTCTAATTGCCAGCTGAGGAAAGAATTAATTCATGCATTGAGGTATTTGGTGGCTTGTGATAAAACTACTGAATGGATGATTATCTGCTTTTAACAGCATTGCATCTAAACTCACTGATTTCAGAGCAATCACGTGCCGTCCGTGGGAGTAAATGGGAGCAGAATTTCACCCACTGCTTCAGTAGTGATGGTCTCTTGGGTAACACTAAATATCAGCCATCATCCCTGAAATTGCCCTACATCATTGCTGTGACCAGATCGCTATTCCTCCCTCACCGCTTAACCACAAAGCCAGGCAATTTAACTGTCATTTTGTTCCTTTTGATTTTCTACGTTTAAGATACACTCTTCAGGTTTCTTCTCCGTCATCTCAACAGTGCTCCTTGTTTAAATCACTTCTCCAAGGACAGCTCAAGCTTTGCCAAAGGGGCTTACCCTGGCCTACCTCTGGCCATCAAAGGTGGCATTAGGCTAATTGCAGTAGGATGAGCTGCCCCTTTAAAAGGGGGGAAAAAAAAATCCTTTCTGCTCCACAGTTTAAGTCGTGACTGCCAAAAGGAGCTTCCAATCCTCACCTGACCTGCCACAGAGCCTTTCCGTGCGGGGTTCAACAGGCACTTTGTGTGCTTATGATTGTGTTACCTCTAGTTAGTCCTTCTGGGATTAGGATAACAATTTTCGCAGGATTTTAGAGCAAGATTGTCAAGCCTGTCTACTCAAAGCCTTTCACAAAGTGATTATTAAAGACCTGGCAATAATCTCCAGTTTTATATAGGCTCTGAAGATAATCATCTTTGTCAAGAGAAATCAGGTAAGTTGATATTAACTCTTCCAGATCTCGGTGGTTTCACCTATACTTAGAGGAGACCATTTCCACTGTGCTATTAACGCTCAGTGGAAATGTAGCAAATGAAATGTATTTTTATTAAATGTATATTTATTTTTATTAAATTCTCATACAAATAAATCTGAACTTAAAAAGTAGTTGTAGTGGTTTAATGAAGCGTGTGATTATAACACAGGCATATTTTCACATTAACACACGGTATTTCTTTAGACCTGGTGTATAATGGTGTGCTTAAAATGAGAGATGACCTTTAAATGTTGGAATTGAATGAAGGTATGGAAATTAATACTCGAGGACCTTCCTTTTTTATTTCTTTGTTCTCTTCTGTTCCGCTCTGCTTAACATGAAGACATGGAAAAACTACTTGATATCTCATTGCACTCTGTTTGTACAGGAAAAATTAAAACAATTCAAACTTCATGGTTACCTGCCACATTAAATTGAGTTCAAATGAAGCATAGCTAATAAGCACATTGGTTTAAGATTACTCTTAATCCAGAATAACAACGAGATATTTAATAAGAGGTCTTCACGAGTGTATAAAGGTAATCTGAACTGGATTAAAATCTCCAATTCAGCAGTTCAGGAAATGCTGGATCAACAGTTCTAAGTAAAATGAATTCTAGTGATATCATTCAGCTTAAAATAAACATGAGAGGAGGATTACCATATCCAGTAGAGGTGAAAGAGCAAAGGCGCAATTAAAGCCTTGACGTGCAACCTGTATCAGGCAAATGTTTGGAAGGAAAACATTCAGCAGGAGTCGGTTTATGGGATGGTTGTGTGACACCTGTGCCTTTAGTGCCTGGAATCTCACTGTGCTTTGAAATGGGAATTGTGAGTGATTTTGAGCTGGAGTACATTGAGGGTTTCATATTTGCAACACGGACATGTATTTTAGTCACCACAGTAGTGTCACTTATGCTGGCAAGCGAAAGAGGTACAGTTACAAATTAATAACCACTTGTCTCTGATAGATAAAGATTAGATATCAGATAACCAGAGTAACGCAAACATGACGTGTATTGTAAGAGTTAATATTACTAATATCTGCATTGCCGAGAGATAGGATATTTCAGACGGCAGTTCTAGGAGTGTCACAGATGGCTTTGAAATTTAATTGGACAGCATAAATATTCAGAGAGTTAATGGTGGGAAAAGATTTTTGGAAAGCAGCTAAAGCCTAATGCTTCAAATTTAAATCAGTCTCTGCCTATTGAGGAGTAAGGGCAGCTCTTTCTAGAGCGATGCTCTTGCTATTCCGATTTCTCTGCAATTTCTTTTTAAGCATCTTGTACCAGCCAGAGGACACCACAGTACCAAATCCGGCGTTCAGGAAAAACAAGCCCTCCCATGAATAGAGGATTTTCCATTCATTTTATACCAACATTATTTAATATTTCTTTGCTAGAAATGGAAGAGGATTTGGCTTATTAAGATCTGTCCTTCCAGGTTATGTTTGCATGTTGTGCCAGCCATTAGTTGTTTTGCTTGGTGGAGTCTGTAGGGTGTAATCACACCTCACTTAAATGTGGGTGTTGTTGCCAGACTGATGCCTGCTCTGAATTCCTGCCGCAAATCAGCGTCGTATGCAGAGAAAATGGTGTGCGTTGGTTAGCGGGCAGGAGCAGCTCGGCGGGGCGGACAGCAGGGAGCTGCAAATTCAGGTGAGCAAGAAAGCGTCCCTCAATGCGCACGGGGTGCTTCCAAGCACAGCTGCGTATCTCACTCTCTTTCAATTTTGTTTCTGCTTTTAAAGCTTTTTTTTTTTTTTTCTTCTCTCTCTCTCTTAATATGCTTTGTAGGACAGTTCCTTCATGTGTGAATCTTCTCGCCTCTTCCTTATCTCTTGGGAATGTGCTCTCTCTAGCCCCTTCCCTAGCCTGCTGTGAGTCCTCTGCCAGATGATTTTCCCCATCCTATCACCATGAACAGCCCTGGCCCAGTTTAAATAAATCAGTAATGAATTTAAATCCCCTATAGGAAATTATCTACAGCCTATCAACCCTTTCATTCATGAACCTTTGTAGAACAGCTGTGCTTGCACATCAGCCTGTGAAATACTCTTACCAAGGATTTCTGTGTTAGTCCAAGCGCGATTCGCTGGTGACCCAGGAGGGCCTGCGTTCCTCAAAGCCTGTGCTGGAAATCAAGTCTCTCCCCTCTGGCACGAGCACTGACCGCCGATGTGTAGGGGCAGATTGAGAGTGGGGCAGAAGATGTCTTCTCCTCCCACCTCCGAGGTCTGAGTCTCTCACTCACCATGCAGCCAAAACCCTCATGAAGGGTAGAGGTTTGGGGTCCTTTGCAGCAGAGACCCTCCAGCCAAGACCAGCCTTATGCTGCAGGGACAGGACGGTGGCAGCATTGCTTTTGGCCACATTTCATACTGACGTCCCCGGGGTCGACATGCACAGAGACTGGCCATGCGGCCTGATCACACCCTGTGTGCAGGGAACGGGCCATGAGGAACTTGCTCAGGGGGAGGTCTGTGGCCCATAGACACTGAACGCTTATCATGAAGCACGGCTCATTGTAACATGGATCTTCCAGAGCTAAGGAGACAGCCACTTCTCGTAGTACAGGAATAAAAATTCATGACGTTCCATTAAAAAAACAGCAGATCACCCCACTGTTAACCTCAGTCAAACACACATCCCAACAGTTTCCCCTTAACAGGACACTTAATTGATTAGGTGCACCAGCCACTATAGCCCTTCTGCTCCAGAACACGGGTAGCTACAAATCTCCCCTTGACATGATTGCCCAGCTCTCCACCCCAGAGCCTGCTCTCCCCAACAGCCCCCTCCCCATGCCTTTTGCAAACCAGTTCTTCAAATTCAGCGCCACTGAGGAGCATCTCTCACTAACTACTGTCCGTTCCATACAGTCAAACCAAAGAGGGGAAAAAATACATAACATTGAGCAGAACCCATAAGTGGATTAGATTTTATACCTACCTCAGCGCAGATCGCATCACCACTGCTTACACCCTGTCAGCATGTTAGCAGGCTTGAGCTACCATGCTGCAGTCTCCCCTAATTACGGAGTGCACAGCTCCATAGAAAAAGCCGTTACAAGTCACAGTAAGATTCATAATATTTCATACTACCAGATCATGGAAACAGGGATAGCCTTGTCGGAGTTTCAGGCCCTGTGATTCTCATGCCAGCAATACATTCATGGTCTGTAGTCTAGCTGTTGGTCAGAGCCCAAATATTGTTGCAAGAAGAGCCAGGCTTAGGATTTTTGATGCTAGACTGGTCCACAGGAGACTGGAGTCTGTCCATGCATAACTAGTCCAGCTCATAGAAAGGTGAGGGAGTATTACGTCCAGGGAGTGAGTTTTGGCCATGGCTTTGTCTCTGCCCCAGCCCTGCTCTGCTGTACATGCTGTGCAAAAACCATGGATGAGCTTGGGGCTGACTAAAAAGGATTAGGCAGATGGACTGAATAGATAGGACAAACCACCTAAAAAGCTTCTCCGAGCTTTGTTTGAGTTAGCAGAGCTGGCACTTGAGTGCTTTTGAGTCATCGGACGAGCAAACACAGACATTTCCAACACAGAACTGCTTGGTATCGTTTCACCATCGCAAGGAAGAATCTCTTTAGAACTGCTAAGTACAGATTAGCTGTTTTCAGAATGTGTTAATTCTCTAGTGAATTAAATATGAGAAAGATTTTAAACATGATGATAATAGTTTGTTAATCAAACAGTATTATCTTCAAGATAATGGTTTGCCGCGCACACGCAAAATTAGCTACTCTGAGACGATACGAAAAAAATTTTTTGGACTTTTTTTTTTGCTAATTTTCATACGCTCCCTCATTTTCTGACAACTGCAGAGCTATTTGGAGTGTTCTGATGTTACAAAAACAGGGGGGAAGATGTAAAGAGGCAAGGACTTTCCTTCTTTTTTTCTAACCACGTCTAATTAAATCTTTGAAACCTGGAAAGCAGCTCATTGTCTGGAAGGCAGAGCACCGTTAATCCCTCCCAAGCAACCAGGCAAGGCAGCACAGGACACAGCTTGGTGACAGTAATTAACTACAGAAAAACAAGAGTAGGGATGACCAGGCAGCAACACTCCTGCAGAAGAGGAGCTCAGTTGATACCTGGTCTGAAATTGAACATAAGTAAATTTTATCTTGTTTCAACAGAAAGGGCTTAGGCACCTGACGTGTCAGTGTCCTTTGGGTACAGGTCATCCTGCCAGAGAAGGTGACTGTGTAGATGACCTTGCCGAGTCCCAGCAAAGCCACAGTCACACAGGACTCAAAAATCAAGAGTTACTGATCTCATGACACCTACACATATACAGAAAACACTGATTGTGTGATTTCTGATTCTTTGCCATTTGCGGCACCAACCTTTTCTCTGCGTCCCAGAGACCTAATATTTCTCTCACAGTCACATCACTTTGGGACAGGGGTTGGACAAAACTGCACAGTACCACAAATTTTAACACCACTAAAACAGTATTTCTTTCTCCTAGAGCAACCCAAACTGCTGGAAGTCAGAGTCCACAATGCAGTTGTTCTGCTGGCACGTGCCAGCAAAGATGAGCCTGGGATTTCTGTGTCTCTTTCTGGTTTGCAACACAGGTAAGGACAATGCTTTGGTGCTCCCCAGGGAATAACCCAAATGTCTCTTTCCCAATTGCTCCCATAGCCCCATTCCCAAGTCTGTGTCAGGTTTGTTTTTTCACCCTGCGTATGCAAGGCCAATGAGCTGGAGCTTCGGGGCTGGTGGCGTGCACAAGGACAGATCAGGTGATGGCAAAAGTCTGCTCTTGGCTCCCATGCCATGAATCTGGAGTCTGAAGGGTTTATGTGGCGAGAGAAGGGCTAGAAGAGCTCTTACACGTAGACTGTCGGGACAAATTTAACTCATACCAAGTGAGAGTTGTTAATACAGCGGACAAGCACCATATGAGGAGCCACGATTTACAGGCCTTGTACTATGGATTATTCATGGGATATGTTTCCTTCTGTAGAAAGAGAGAAGGGAAAACGGAAATGTATTTGGAATTGTCTTCTGTACAAGGCACAGATTTTTGTATGAATAAGGACAAGCACTCAGGTTTCACCAATTTAGATCCCAACAGCCAGATCATGCAGTCACATCTCCTCTTTCTTCTGCTGCTTCCAGTCCTATAGATTGCCTCTTCAAGAAGAGGAAGCTGAACCCAGGTTTTCTGGTCCCTGGTGAGAGCTCTGTCCATTAGGTTATAACACAAAGCAGGGCATCACCACCACTGAGGTGAGTCCTCCTCACCACCAGCTCCCGAGAGAGGACTTCTCTCTGGGAAGCTTGGATGGACTGAGAAGCTGAAGATTTAGAGAGGCATGAGAGTTTAGCATCTGCTAGCACTGTCTCATTTGGGCAATGAAGGGCAATGAAACTGGTGAAGGGTCTAGAGAACAAGTCCTGTGAGGAGCGGCTGAGGGAACTGAGGTTGTTCAGCCTAGAGAAAAGGAGGTTGAGGGGAGACCTTATCGCTCTCTACAACTACCTGAAAGGAGATTGGAGAGAGGTCGGGGTTGGTCTCTTCTCCCAAGTAACAGGCGATAGGACAAGAGGAAATGGCCTCAAGTTGTCCCAGAGGTTGGATAATAGGAAAAATTTCTTCACCAAAAGGATTATCAACCATTGGAACCAGCTGCCCAGGGAAGTGGTTGAGTCACCATCCCTGGAGGTATTTAAAAGACTGGTAGATGTGGTGCTGAGGGACATGGTTTAGTGGTGGACTTGGCAGTGCTGGGTTAATGGTTGGACTTGATGATTTTAAAGGTCTTTTCCAGCCTTAATGATCGCCTTAATGATCCTATGTTTCTATGAGACCCTTCTGGATTAGTCTTTGGGGTCACTCAGCTCTCCACTGATTGAATAGGGAGCCTAAGCACCAAACTCCTGCACTTCAACTTGTCCTCCGATGTCTAAGTTGCTGTTCTTCACCTTGCCCTTGTGGGTCACTGAGGGAATCCTAGGAAACAAGTCCCAGCTCCTGAGCTCTGCTCCAGTTCATTCCTCCCACAAGACAGCTGTTGAGAACAGTACTCAGTTGAATGACTGCTCTCAGTAACACCCATGCACGCAGCCTGTGAAGATTTGTTTAGATTTGGCCTTACTATACTATGTACCTTGCAGACAATGCTGTGTGCAAGCCTAGTGCAGATCTCTGCAACACTTTGCAACTATTTTTTCTTTTGATTCTTGAGTTAAGGGGGCAAGCTCTGACATTTCATCTGTATTCTTTCTTTAGATGGCAGCTAAAGGACCTGGCAAGTCCTTTAGGACTTCCTTATTTTTAGACACCTGATCAGTTGTGGATACCCAGTGGCCTGCTTTGTCCATCGGTTTCTGAGCTAAAATGCATGAGAGCAGCAAAGTAACCCAGGCAGGGACCTCAACAGAGAGTTGCTCGGTATCTCAACTGTTTCTCGGTCTCTTTCTTTACTTCACAGCTTCATGCATAAGAAGAGAAAATAAGAAAGAGAAGCAAGTGGCAGTGCTGGCTACCGCAGGTAACAAGGAGCACATCAGGAGACCCTGTGTGGGGGTGTTAATGGGAGTGGGAGGAATTGTGTTGGACACAGAGGTGGTGAGAGATGGGCCCTTCTCCTGGAGAGTCTGTGAGCCCCAACCCACCGCTGCTGCAAGGCTTCTCACCCAACACAGGGCTTTCCCAGGTTCCTGGCGAATATTTAACCTCCCTCCTTCCAGGGATCTAAAATGATGTTTTCTCTTTATCCTTTCTCTTCTTCTCAGCTCTCCATTCCTTTTGGTTTTCCCTTTCCTCTCTTCTATGCTGTGGACAAGCCCTGCTTCCAGCCTTGGGGTGCAGCTTGGTTTTGAATTGGTTAAAAATAATAGTGATGTCATTGGAAAATTGTATTTCTCCCCAGATTCGATTTTGTTCTCATCTCGGCTTTCTGCACTTCTTTTTCCATCCTGCTCTGTTTTGTCTCTCCCTGTCACGCACACGCAGACCTTCCTCCTGGCGCACACACACAGATCCCTGCTCTGCTTCTGCATGACTTTGTGGGAGGGAAGCAAAAGAACGTCTTCGGAAATTTTGCCTTGGGAAAAACAAATAAGCAACATCGACAGAAAGAAAACATGCTAAAATAAAAAGTGTGATTCAGCTGCAGTCAATTTATTCTGCCGTAGCAGTATAGCTATCAAGGTAGCTGAAAAAAAAAATAAAAAATTTGCATTTTCATCCCAGTTCTAGGTAGCACTGGGGAAGGGGGAACATTTCCTGGGTACTTTCTCCTCTGCTTTTGATGTGCCAAGAGAGATCTGCTGCAATTTTGGCAGAGAATACCCATTGCCCGGCAGGAGGGGGCACCAAAACGCCCGCACTGGCTACTGCTCGCTGGCAGTCTGCTCAAGGGCATGCTCAAGGGAAGAGGTGACAGTGAGCCCCATCTGAATTTTGGCCTACCCTTGCGCTGCCCACTTTATCTTATTGTTTTCCAGACTCCTCTCTGCACTCCTAGCATCTTTATTTTCTCGCCACAGGTTTTTCGGTGCACCCCAATACACAACATGCTCATTTTAGTTTTCCCGTTCTGGAAGATTTTTGCCCTCTATAAGCAGGGGATTAACATTCATTTCTTTGCGCCGTCATGCCTCCAGTTGCCCCTTCTCCAGGACCTGAAGGGGGCTACAGGAAAGCTGGGGAGGGGCTGTTTGCAAGGGCATGTAGCGATAGGATGAGGGGCAACGGCTTCAAACTAGAGCAGGGCAGGTTTAGATTAGACATTAGGAAGAAGTTCTTTACAATGAGGGTGGTGAGACACTGGAACAGGTTACCCAGAGAGGTGGTGGAGGCCCCATCCCTGGAGACATTCAAGGCCAGGCTTGATGAGGCTCTGAGCAACCTGATCTAGTTGAAAATGTCCCTGCTTACTGCAGGAGGGTTGGACTAGATGGCCTTTAGAAGTCCCTTCCAACCCAACACATTCTATGATTCTATGATTCTATTTCAGAGCTGCCTGCGAAGTCCGTGGACCTGGCTGCCATCAACCTGACCGAGCTGGTGAACGGGATGTTGAACACAGCGCTCAGAGGTAATGTGACGAGGCTGGGCAGGTCATGCAGGCTGCCAGCCCGGCAGTGAATGAGATATAAGGCTACGAGTGTTAGCAGGGGAAGCCATAAATGCGTGCCGACTGCCTCCAGAATTGGTTCTAGGAGCACGTTACCCTGGCGCGTTTATAATGCAGATAGCTCTCTGCCCCAAAGAATCTAGAAATTACTGTGTGTTTATATATAGACACAATATAATTACTTATGGGATGCCTTTAGAAAGCACTTTATAATCCAGTTTAGGTTTGAATTAAAAATAAATAAATAAATAAAAAATAAATAAATAATACAAATTATCCTTCCCTCAGTGGAAATGAGAAAGAATTGAGTCTCAGGCAGCTGCATAGTACCAGCACCTCGGGAGTCTTTTAGAAATTAAATGAGCAGAGTCAAAACATGCTGTTCTTATAATTTGTTCCAACCGCTAATAGCATAGGCATGTGTTTCTTTCTGCAGGTACCAAAAAACTCTTCTCTTTGCTGAGCATCACGTCTTACAGCTCATTTGCCTTCCACAAAGTGTCAGTCACCGTTTATAACAGTGAGTGCCTCCACGCTTTGCCCCGTGCAGGAGCATTTTCTCGCACACAGCCCGTGCAGACAGATACTGATTTTTCTCTGTCTCTCCCTACAGTTTCTAACGTGAAAAATGTTGACCCGGGCAAGTTCCCTATGCATTACTGCTACTGTTTGAACAATGTGACAAATGACTTGACGGGTGGGTACACAAGAGGGGTTGGAAATTGCATTTGCTTAAACTGAATTATTTCCTTTGGAGCTGGAAGCTGTAGCCTGAATTCTTCAGACTTCATCCTCGTGAGCAGCATCGCCATACTGAGGTCAACAGCCATTGCACACAACGAGTGACTGCTCTGAACCTGGGGGCAGACTCGATGAACTCATTCTCACATGGCTGCACCCAGCCAGCCAGTCTGGGATGGAGCCATCAGTCAAGTGACCAGCATGGTTTACCCAGAAGAGGGACCCCCCCCTTTCCTCATCAGAACACAAACAGCGGTGCAGGAGAGACAACCCAGCAATGTGTGATAGCCACCTTAGCCACTTTTGCTCTCCTGAGATAACCCACAGGAGATGAACAAGGGCTTCTCCGCACCAACAGACTCCAATAACTTCAATGAGCCCAACGGGAGTGAAAAGCAAGAATTAACATCATCCTAGAGCTGTTTAATAGCATTTAATGGCATTTAAAATGCTGTTGGGCAAATCCTTCACCTATAATCCTCATTCACACCTCTCATCTCACAGAATTTAACAGTTCCAGATGGGTCTGAGCACTCTAATTCTATGGCTGGTTAATGGCTGGTAAGAGTAGCTCAGCAGGTACCAGAACCCATAACCTCTAAAACACATGTGATGACCACACATATGAGCCACAATGGCTTTCATGTCTTTTTCTGGACCCAAACATTTCACCAGCCTTATTGCATAATGACCCAGTCTGCCTTGGAGGATAATGTAGAAAATTTAATCTTTCTGCCTCAAATCCAGAATATCTTGGTGATTAAAGCATTCTCCCAAGTAGCAAAATTGAGGGCTCGTGTCTGTCACTCCCTAAGTGAGAACATTGACTAGTTACTGCTAGAACTTGTTACAAAAAAGTTGTACCACCACCACTAGCCATTTTCTGAGCTGACAACATCATCGGTATGTCTGAAGTAGACCTCAAAGGAGACCATCAGATGCCTCCTGGGAAGTCCTACATGGTAGATAGGCGGTTAGTACAGGCAAAGACTACAGGCTTTAGTTCCCCTTCTACATTTAAGCAGACTAAGTAGTGAGTTACTTTAAATTGTTCTCTTGAACAGATAAATTCCTTTTAAGTTTACTTTTAGGCACATTGGTGCTATTTTGGATATAATCTTTGAAATATACTTCTGCAGAGTCTTCCAGTGGCTTCCCAGTCCACTCCCATTCAGCAGAAACATTTTGAACTTTAAAATATTTTCAAAATTTTCACATACAAACATATATCCGAAATATGATCACTTGTAGAAGTGATTTTTTGATTTAGCATAAATGACAGAATATGTGTTTTCAATCAATCATAAACTTTCTCTATCTTCTTGTCCAGATTTTACAGCTTTACTTGTTGATATTATTGGAAACTCCACCAGTTATCTCACAGAAATTTTCAAATCCACTTCTATTCTCTCAGGTTTGCATTTCCTTTTAACATTTATCATTGTTTTATTTGTCTGATTTATTCCTGACATGGAAACAAGCATCGAAATGTGTATAAAAGCCTCCCGCTCTTACTCAGCAGAATTTTTCTTGCAAAATATGGACTGCAGTTGTAAACCATGTCTCCTTAAGGGAACAAGTTACATATATAATGTATATATTTATAATATAGACATACATGTTTCTATGATCACCTATGTTTTGTTTGAAGGTTTGGTGAACTATTATTAAACACTGGTGTTTTGGGGAATTATGTTTCTCAAAGAATAATTATGGTCTATATTATCTGAAGAATTTTTTTTTCCATGTAAAAATGCTTGGAATTTAGAATTTTAATTAGATAGAAACATTTCCCCTGAAAATACTAGCATTTGGATTTGGTGCTGGTTCAAGGTTTTTGTTAAAAATCACATCAGAAGGGAAATATTTGGCCAGTTGTAGTAGCCACATACCATTTTGTGCTTGTGTTTTCAACTGTTTAAGGTTATCTCACATAATGAAAACTGGTAACAATTATCTGTTTTACTTTTTTTTTACTTTTAGTGCGTCAGAGCAATGATTCAGATTGTATCTACATTTGCATGATGACAGGGCAGACAGGTAAATGGTCAAACCATTCCGCCCCAAAATATTGTCCTATTTATTCTCAGTGATGACTTACACAAGCAACGAGACTTTCTTGCTATTTGTAAGCATTGCTGTTCGCAGGGAGAAATCTGTCTGACTTTTGGGAAATGCTGGAGAAGTCTCCTGTTATTAATTACACATTTTCCAGTAACACATCTTCTGACCTGGGTAAGTACATCCTGGGGAAGAGAAGGAAACAATAACAACAATGAAAACCACGTCCAGGTAGCACTTGCAATGAATACTCCATCTTCATCACGTAAAAAAAAAAAAATTAATATTATTTTATATATTTTATTATTACTTGCATATATCGTACATGATTATATATTTTATTATTATTAAATATTTTATATTATTATAAGTGTAATAAAATATTTATCTTATAATTATAAATAAAATTTACAAACTTTTGAATTATTAGCCACAAGGTCTTCTAGGGGAGGAACGAACGAAACCTCCTGGGATGAGAGCTCCCGCAGGATTCAGCACTGGGCTGGGGAGGCTTCCTGATGCTTTTAGTCTAATCGGGTACCTCCCTTGGCTCTCCGCACAAATTGTCTCCTACTTTTTCATGTGTTACCTTCAGAAAGGAGTTGAATATATTCAGCCAGTGTGCTGCATGGCTCCTCCATCCAAAACTGCTTTGCCGGGTTGAGCTGCACTTCAGACACTCACCTCTCATTGCTGCCCATGGCTATTTCTCATTTTCAGCGCTGGATTAAAGAAGGCAGACAGTGGAATCAGTGGCAAGTTCACTTGTGCTGAAAGCTGTAGCATGCTCCAGGCCTTTAAAAAAAAATAGTAATCAAAGACACTTTGCCAAAAATGACTTTCATTTACAGAGAGCTGTTTCTTTTATACCAGAGCCTGATTTATTCCCCTTTTATCACACAATATGCGATGGATGGTGAGCATACTAACCCTATCTTCTCATACCTCAAAGGTCTAGATTCAATTTTTTCAAGTTTCATGAAATTACAGGAAGACCCAAACAAAACAGTGGATCCGTCAGCAGAACATGTGTGGACATTTAAAAGTGAGCAAGTATTGTCTGATCTAATTTTTACTCCTCTTGATTAGCGCCTTAACAAGTGATTGTGCATGTTTGCTGCACAGCATTATGACGTTGTACTGCAGTTACAGAGTAAGATAGAATTTTGGCCTGAAAAGCAGAAGTTCAGGTCAGTAATGCACTGAATAGCTGGGAAACAGAAAAACTATTGTAAAAAGAACTCTTTTTTTTTGGCCATTTTATTAGGAAAAAAGTTTTCTAAGAAGGCAGAAAAGTAAAAAAAAAAAAAAAAAAAAAAAAAAAAAGAAAGAAAAGGAAAATATTGTTATTTTTAAACCAAGAAAAAGGTAGTCCAAACTGTTTCCTCTCCTTTCTTATTGTAATTTTTTTTTCATTTTTTTTTCTCTTTGGCTTTATATGATGCTCAGTTGTGAGTACCTGAACATTTCATACGCTTCAGTGCATTCAGCTTTGCCACAAGGCTACAAGACGGAAAAGTGCTGGTCTGCCTCGTTTTGAAAGCAGAAAAGCAGATCTTCACGCCTGCTTCCCCATAGTAGGAGCAAAGAGAATTCCAGAATTTTCCTTCATACCTCCCCATCACTGCAGACACATCTGTCTACAGTGAAATTTCAGCATTTTCCCTAGTCACTCTGCTGTCTTTTTATAAACTCTTTTGTTTTGCTCAGCTGCAAACCAAGCCTCGTTATCTCTTCTAGCCCCGAGTGTCACTCCTGCCACAAAATGTCATCAGTTCCCAAATTCCAGCATCTGCCCTCCAGTACCTGCCTGCTCCCCTTCACATAGACAAGAGCTTTCATCTCTTTCCTCTGTAATGAGGCAGCTCAGGAGATAAAAAATAATTTATCTGAAGAAAAAACCCAACACTTTGAAGGAAAATTTTGTTGGTTTTTTTTTTTTTAAATAAAAACTTGCACATTAAAATGTTCTCAGTTAAAATTTCAAACATTAGTGTCACTCCTCATGTTTTCATATTGAAAATGAATTGGAGAGGTGGTCACTCATCTGCCTGGGGAAGCACTCAAGGAGTAGGCAGGATTTTCTGGGTGTATTTCAGATACTTTGTTCCCCCAGTGTGTTACGCTCGGTCTTGTCGTGAGGCACCAGCATCCACAGGGTGTTGCTGGTGTCTTCCATCTCTCCCGCTTCTCCAGCTACCAGGATCCCTTTTGCTCTGAAAGGGGAGGAAATCCCCGCCACAAGGTTCCCACCATGGCCAAAGACGGTTGGACTGAAAGGATTGGGGTTTCCATCACCGCACGTGGAGGCTTCCATACCACGAGGCACAGCCGGACCCCCTCCGATGGCTGGGGGGAGCTTGACCCCATCACCGGCCCTGCAGCCCAGTGAGTACAGAACGGGGGACTGACACCCGCTTTACCCCACTACCGGTGGGGTTTTGCCCAAAGCTAGAACCCTATCTCTGAGGTTGATGTTGAGAGACCCTTCAGGGAGACCCATGCTGGGTCACTAGTGAGTAGATTTTTTATTGTAGAAGTGCTAAAATCCGTTATAGGGTCCATCTGTAGTTCCCTTTGGGGAAAAACTAAGCCCTGCTCCTCACGGACACCTCTGCCACCCGGATCTTAAGTCACATTTTGCTCCACAGGGTGAGCAGACTTGTGAAAAATATAGAGCTGCTTCTCTTGGTCTCCACTAAACATACCTTTTTTAAATCCTACCTTTCCCTCGCCCATGGGTTTTTCAAGATCTAACAAAATAAAGATTTTGCCCTTCCTTTTTCATCTTGACATTTTTATTTGCCACTGGAAGTACCGGGTGAGGGACCCTGGCTGTTGAGCAGTTCTCGGTAGACAGATAAATAACAAATATCCTGAATGACACAAAGCGTGTGCCTTTCTGTTCCCATAGCTGACGTGTACGCATTTTGGATGCAGACAATGTCTCCTCAAGAAACCAGCAAAGCGATGCAAACAGAGCCAGGTGAGATTGATCTGGGATAATAACAAAGTGTGTCAGTTGGCACATGTATGAAATAAAAAGTAATATAGATAGAAATAGGTGACTGTGAATGTGTTTATGCATCAATGTCTATGTAAATGTTTACTAGTGGTCTGTGACTTCAGCTTTTTTTTTCTGTTTTTCTTTCAATCAGCCTTCCTTTATTTTTTTTTTTTCCTGTTGAGATGTCAAGGCAATTTATATTCTTTTCCTGCCTTCAGATTTGCCTCCCCCGGTTCTGCCTACACCACCCTACAGGCCTGGTGTGACACTGAAATTTTACTCAGCTACCAGTAAGTAGCTGCACCTCGTGCGGCAAAAATAGTAGTATGTTTGAAAGTATATCAATTTGTAAATTTCCCCGTGCAGAAACAACACACATATTTAATTTACGTGATATCTTATGTATGTAAAACACCCCAAATATAAAACAGACTGCTTCCACATTTGTTTGTGAATCATACACAATCATACATTCAAAATATAAATTGTACAGTGGTGATAAAATCAGCATATGTACCCTCTGGGTCAATTTTAATATGGATTAGCTATTGGAGAATCTTAAGATTCATTTATTAAAAAAAAAAAAAAAAGAATTATGCTTTAAATCTCCCTATTGGTACAAGTAAAATGCCATGTGAATCCATATGATGTGAAATCTCCAGAATTGCCCTGAATTTACAATACTGCAAACTTCTTCAGCTAAAGAAGGATCATTATTGACTAGATTTTCGTGAAAGCTCAGATCTTCCTTTTAAGCACCAAAACAGTTAGAATTTAAGAGCTCAGCATGGTAAATATATGATGATCTGTCACTCCACTTATAAATACTATATACTTATGTTGTCAATAAAATTCTATTTACGTATAAGTATTTAGCAATAGGTTATATGTTAGCACCTTTTGTAGCTTTTGCTCATTCTGATCAGGTTTTTCGTAGTTCCCAGTCCTGTTGTGATTGACTGAGTTTATCAGCATATTTTGGGTTTCTTGCCTTCTTTTTTTTTTCCTATTTTTTTTTTTTAGATTTGTTTTTATTCATACTATTAGAAAAAAAAAAGCATTTGAGAGCTTGCGACTCAGTGGGGCATCTTTTTTCAGAAGTAAATAATGTTTTCAGAGTTAAAAATACTGACTATGAAAAACAAAGCTTGACGGCAGCATCAAGTGACCGTACAAACACAAGTCCTGCAGAAAGGCAGTGTCAGGAAAGAGGGGAGGAAGATGTTGCTTGGGAGGCCTGAGAACACTGCAGTAGAAAAACTATCTACTGAGACATGTTTCCAAGGAGAAGACTCCCTGGTGCTGGGCCAAGGAGCGGTTCTTGATGTAAGAGGCGAGATAGGAAGAGATAGGAAGCCAAATATCCTTTTTTGATCTTTCTCTCCTTTTACTTCTGTTTAAAGAGCTCAAAATACTGGAGTCCTCATCTTACCACCCATGACATACATTGGTTGCATGAAGAAAATGAGCCAATGTCATACCACATGAATATAGTTTGACTTCCTGACACTCTTGGTGGTGTGAAGAGAAAAATTTAAGATGAACTAGGTCTCCTCATATTGGTTGGGAACAGAGGAATGTGCTATGGCAGCTCTCAGACATCAAAAATTCTGCCCAAAATCAAAGTTTTCTGCATGTCTTGTTTGACTTGAGGATTAAATAACAGCCAGCCAACTGGAAGTTGCTGGAGTGTGTGACTGGATTTGTGGTGTGCTCAGTCCAGAGCTTGTTCATGTGCCAGTTGTTGTCTGGTGGGCAACACTGTAGACCCTGGAGAACCTAGGACTGGGAACCAGCCCATTTTGAAAAGGCTGGGAAGCACGGATTCCAATGAGATCAGGGAATGGAGAGTCAATGCATGCCTCTCTATCAGAAACCACGATGACAGAGGCTGTCTACCTGCATGTATCAATCCTGCATTTGGGGAAATTAATCAAACAGTGGGATCACAAAGCAATGAAGGACATCCACAATACTCTGAAGACTGAGACGTTATTGCAAGAAGTCATTTCTTAAATTAGAAAAGGGGATGCCAATTGATAAAAATTGATAAAAAGCGCATGCAGGGAGGGATATTGTATTTTTATTCACAGTAGCCATAAGATTGTTTTTCACTGGCACCAAAATTTAATCTCAGTGTCAGAGAGATGTGATATTGAGTTAATAATGGAAAGGGCTGTTTACTGCAGCAAGAATTGGTCACTGATCTGCCTGTGACAGCGACGTGGTGATTTCAAATAGACAAGAGCAAATTTCTGCACAGGGAGCTGTGGTTCCTGAGTTTTCTGGCCTCTTTTGATTAACTCAGTTTCTTGGGAAATAAAATTCTTAGAAAAGGAAGTTCTGAAATAAATTCCTACTTTTAATTCTTTTTTTTTAAATTTCAATCCAAATCTATAGGAATTTATGAATCGAATACAAAAAATACATTTCACAGTAGAAATTTATTACAGAATAGATATAAAACACTATTATGAAGCACTGAAAATTTTAATTTCAATAGTATGATGAGTATACTCTCCAATCCAAATAAAATTAAATGCAACATTAATTGAAAGAGAATTTCAGCATTAAATACAGTATTATGTAAATGCAGCACTAATTTAAAAATAAGTGATTGTCAAAAATGAAAACCAAAGCAATCTGTTTAACTTTCAGCTTTAGTTGACTTCTCTTTCCCACATAGATTAATCCAAACTGCAATTGCAGTCATTCAATTTACATTTCGATAAAAATTAATTTCTGCTGACAAAACGCGCAGCTTGGGCAAAGCATTTCACACCTGTTGGGCAGGACGGCGAGTGCCCGCTTTGGCGGAGACTTTGAGATTCATTGGAGGGTGGCCTTTAGCCAGTTTTAACTATTCCCAACAACTCTAACAGCCCTTTTCATGGACAATTTCTGTTAAAACCTCATAGCCTCACTGTTGAAGGCTCAAAACAGCCTTCTGCTGTTTTGTTATTAACATGAAGGGTATTTATTAAAGCAAGAAACCATTAATTTTTAATCTCAATCGAGTGGAAAAAAATCAAGGTGTGTCAAATGCTATTAAGTGGACAAAGCCTAATGACATTTATGCAAAGTTGCTAAAATGACGAGAAATAGGGCTTCCTCTTGCCCATCCCTGGAAAATTACATCTGATATTTGTGCAGTGCCTTTGACGCACAGTTTTCAGAGGGGCCGGTGAGTTTGGGAGCTGCAAGCGTCTGCCCGTTACTCCTCCATGACATACCTGGGCAAGCGCTGTCAGAAGAGAAATAGTTTCATAGCGACCTCTTTCAGGTTGGCAGAGCCTCTATTTTCCTCCTGCCCGCGAATGCCATTTCATATTAAACTGCTTGTCAGCGCTAGACAACTCAAGCTTATTTCAACAGAACTTCATTAGTCCAAATTTAACCTCTGTAACCTCTCCTATCACATAACATAAGCTGGCCCGAAGCTATAAAGCATGTGAGACATGTGAACCTGGAAATGCAATTACATTGTCTAAGGGGATTATACTCTACAGGTGAGGCAGTTTATCTACGCATGGCCAAAGCCTCCTGCCAGTTACACAAATGAAAAAAACCAAACAGTTGACAATCACACGGCAGCTGCCTTCGCTCTGCACGTTCAGGCTCTTCCACCCCAATGGGTGCGCGTGAGGAGGACACCCCACATCATGCAAAATGTGCCCCCTCGCAGCCTGGTCCCTGGTTATCTTTTCAGAACCCCAGCGTGGGATTTGCAGGGTTGTCGCTTATTTTTTTCAGAGGGCCGGTGTAGGGGAGACATCCCTTTGGAAGGATTGGTGTATGGAGGGGACAACAGGATGTGTGTGCAGGCAGCTCCCCAGGGCCACATGGGATGCCCCGAAGGGCAGGTAGCTTCACTTCACACTCAAAGTGTGCCCTTGCACACACGTCTCCTCTTCCGAGCACATTTATTAAATATGCAAAAGAGAGGTGGTTACACACCTGTTCTAGCAATGCCCTGGTAGCCTTTTAGCATATTGCAAATATTGCATTATTTTTTTTTCTAGCAAGTCCTTCGATCCTGACCCATCGTAACACAGCTGTTAGCAATGGTGCAAGCAGATATGTGACAGGTAATGGTTTGGAGAAGACAAGAGTAAGGCAAATGTTAGGGTTTTCTTTTAATATAATGAAGAAAGGCCCTGAAAAAAGCTTCAGTTTTGCCCTACCTTTTCCTAATTTTCTCCATTTTCACCTTGCCTTCTTTTCTCTAGCAGAAAGGGAGTCTGAAGAGAGGTTGTACTTGACACTGAAAAACCACATTGCAATTCAGGATTTTGTTATAAGCCACCTTCACCTATTCTGTAGTGTTGCTTTTTCTGCCATCTGGCTCAGCTGCACTTGCTGGCGGGATGAAATGTTTGGTGTGCAAATGTTTATCTCTTGCTGCTGACTGCAGAAGATTCAATGAATAGAGTGAACTAGATATTTTCATTTTAGCTGGTTCAAGAGAGGGGAAGAGGGAGTCCACACCCAGGTACACCATTTCCCTGCATTTTTCTTCAGTTAAAATAATAGAATGGTGGTCACTTGAAAAAACACACTGATTAACCGTCTGGCTGCTGGCAAACAAATACTAGATGGAGAAATTATTCCTACCTTCCTCTCAGTGCAGGCAAAAATTGACCTTTTCTCCTCCAGTTCCTTGTCAGTTTTCATGAAACCTGTAGGAATGTATTTATCCAGAGGATATTCACCCATCCCTAAAAACTGGGCTGAAATTAGCTGATTATTCAAGTCACTAAAAGCGAGAAGGGGAAAACTGACAGGCGGAGAGATGGACAGAGAGAAAGCCATAACCTCTGCATACATCATGCTTATTTTGTTAATGAGACTAAAAAAAAGTGATGGAGAGAGTAGTGTTTGTTTATTAGCTCAGTCATGTTTAATCCAGAGTTCAGATTTAGAGGTTGGGTGTAGGGAAGCATGTGGAACTGGAAGTGAATTTTTCCTTAAAGTAGCACATATATATAGAAAATATCAAATATATTAAGTGGACAGTGCTGTTTTTTCCTCTTACTGTTTTGCACTGTGGCAAACTGATGCGTCAGTGGCAACTGAACCTCCACCTACATAGGTAACAATAAATAAATTACATCTTTAGAGTATCTTTAGAGATAAATAAAAACAACATGGTTTTAAGTAACTAACCAGTCACGATAAAAAATAATAAACTCAATGGAATACTTGTTTTATTCACGCAAGCAACTGCCAGGCTGTGTGTTGTTTTCAATTATCTGCCTCACTCAGATTTCATCTTAAGATACCTACGGCAATTTATTAATCTACATGTTTCTCACAGCCCAGATAAGGCACTGCAAGAAATTTAATGAGACAGGTATTTGAACTGCTTCAGGGCTGTATTTTTTCCTAGGGTGTCCGCAGGCGATCCTCAAGGAGTCCCGTGTGACCTCGCCTCCTGTCACTCTTATAGTGCAGAAGATCAATCCCTGCGTGATGGAGCTGTGTAGGTTTTTTCAGCTGTGCCTCTGCGTTGGTCAGAGAAGATATTCCAGAAAGGAAGCCATGAGGTAAAACCTGGCACTAATTTCTCTCTCTCTCTACTTAAAATACGGCATTGGGCTTTTTTCAAATGGCGATTTTCAATCACCAGTGCTTATTTTTGAGAGTCTGTGGCTGCTGACTGAGACTCAAATGGGTCCCCAGTGCACTGATCAATATCTGACCTGGCTTCCACTATTCAAACTAAGTGAATAAATTTCAGTTGAATGTTTCCGAATATTTAATCACATCATTGAGGTCAGAATCTGGCTTTTTATTTCTATATTTAATATTAGCAGTATGATATGCATACAGCTATGCTTATCATAGAATCATAGAATGGTTTGGGTTGGAAGGGACCTTAAAGATCATCTAGTTCCAACCCCCTGCCATGGGCAGGGACACCTCCCACTAGACCAGGCTGCTCAAAGCCCCATCCAGCCTGGCCTTGAGCACCTCCAGGGATGGGGCATCCACAGCTTCTCTGGGCAACCTGTTCCGGTGTCTCACCACCCTCACAGTAAAGAATTTCTTCCTGATTATCTAACCTAAATCTACCCTCTTCCAGTTTGAAGCCATTACGAAGGATAGCAAGCTACTATTCTCCTAACTTTAACTGCATCTCTAGGTACTGTGTTGAATACTATTCCTGGTTCTTGAAAAATGCAAGTTATGTCTGTGAAAGGGTCAAAAGACTTGCTTACTCCCACAGTAAGTATATTTTCTCCTTATATCTCTACATGCCTTATTATGAAGGTATAATAAAAAGTTTTAGATATCTGCCGAGTATTTACTGTCTTTCATCACACAGCTATTTTATCTTATAATTATTTTTAAAGGATTAGGAAAAAAAAAGCATTATTTAACCTTCATGTATGCTTTTAATATTTTCCTCATAAAACCTCTTCTGACAGCAGTTTTCTTGTGTTCTTCCAGCATTGAAACAAAAATGCCTTAAAAACATCTGTACATTGGTCTAGAGCACTGAGGAATTTTACTGCAGATTGGAAGACTGGTGGCAGTTGTAGTTGTCTCTTTCATTTGTCAGTGTAAAAATCAGGATGTAACAGGTTATTTGCAAATATTTGTAACAAGACAAGCTATTAACCAGATGCTAACCTAGAAGTGTGTCTTCCTCCAAGGCATTGTAAAAATAATGTGTAAAAACAGATGTATTTTATACAAATGATGTACCTGATGTAACTGCAATAAAAGCTTTGAAAGACTTTTAAAAATTGTATTTTATAAGGATACTTACATGGTTGGCTAGTGAATGCAAATAGTTTATTCTCGTTTTATTTATAATTCAGATGATAACGCAATCAAAATCAACAAATACAAAATAATTTAAAAGCAACCTGAAATACTGAAAAAAAGAAGGACTTTTCCTGGTGTTAAACATACACAGGTCAGCCATTATTCCAAATCAAGAGTCTCCCATTACTTCAGGAACTGATTTAGTGCAGAGATCGACCAAGGAAATGTTCACACTTCTTGTACTCTCACTCTGTGATATTTTTGTGTGAGCTCACCAAAATTCCTCTCCTTCCTTATAAGCACTTCTGGTGAACTAAAAGCCAATTTTAAAAAAGGAAAGAATAGCCAAAACAAATTGCACGATCCTGTATTTTGCTACACTGCAGCAATATGTCCCTCAGGGGTCCATATTGGCACCAGTACTGTTCAATATCTTCATCAATGACATAAACAGTGGGATCAAGTGCACCCTCAGTAAGTTCGCGGGTAACACCAAGCTGAGTGGTGCGGTTGACATGCTGTGGGCAGGGATGCCATCCAGAGGGACCTGGAGAAGCTCCGGAAGTGGGCCTGTGTGATGCCATCCAGAGGGACCTGGAGAAGCTCCGGAAGTGGGCCTGTGTGAACCTCATGAGGATCAACAAGGCCAAGTGCAGGGTCCTGCACGTGGGTCAGGGCAACCCCCAGTATCAATACAAGCTGGGGGATTAAGGAATTGAGAGCAGTCCTGCTGAGAAGGACTTGGTGGTACTGGTGGATGAAAAGCTAGATATGAGCTAGCAATGTGCACTTGCAGCCCGGAAAGCCAACCTTCCCTGCGCTGCACCAAAAGAAGTATGGCCAGCAGGTTGAGAGAGGTCATTCTCCCCCTCTGCTCTGCTCTCGTGAGACCCCACCTGGTGCTCTGTGTCCAGCTTTGGAGTCCTCAGTACAGGAAGGACATGGACCTGTTTGAGTGGGTCCAGAGGAGGCCACAAAAATGATCAGAGGGCTGGAGCACCTCTGCTATGAGGACAGGCTGAGAGAGTTGGGGTTGTTCAGCCTGGAGAAGAGAAGGCTCCAGGGAGACCTCATAGTGGCCTTTCAGTGCTTAAAGGGGGCTTATAAGAAAGATGGGGACAGACATTTTAGCATGGCCTGTTGTGATAGGACAACAGGACAAGGGGTTTAAACTAAAGGAATGTAGATTTAGACTAGATATTTTTTACAATGAGGGTGATGAAACATTGGAACAGGCTGTCCAGAGAGGTGGTAGATGCTCCATCCCTGGAAACATTCCAGGTCAGGTTGGATGGGGGTCTGAGCAACCTGATCTAGTTGAAGATGTCCCTGCTGATTGCAGGGGACGTTGGGCTAGATGGGCTTTAAAGGTCCCTTCCAACCCAAACTGTTCTATGATTCTATGATTCTATTAGTCTATGTGATGCTACTATCAACCTGAAGTACATCATCAAGCCATTAATATTTCAAAAAAAAAAAAAAAAGGATTATTTGCATTACAGATGCTGCACATATTGATGTTTCACTGAAGAAAGGTGTTCTAAGTAATATAAAGCCAAAGAGAAAGGTGGCACCATAAGGAATGCTGTCCCCAGGGAGAGGTGGGATGCAGCAGCCCTCTTCCAAAATATATTTCACTGTTGTGCCCAATAGCATGACAGAAGCAATTCTGTCATATCAAAGAGCAGGATAGATTGGAGTAGTACCAATTACAGTTGGTATTGAAAGTTAGGCCAGTGGAAGAAATAGGAATGTCAATACAGTGAATGTATAAATGGGGAATATAAACATGGCCATGGTACTGCAATGCTGTGGAGACATCCCGCTCTGCAGCACGTGTCCTCGTCCAAGGCAGGATCAGTTCTGACGTGAAGAGCTGAATGAATTACACCTTTATGCAACTGTCGCTTTTAAATCTCACAAAAACCTCTTAAAGCCTGAAGACATGATTTAAAAAAAAATAAATCTCTATTGTTTCTTACATTTTTATCATTAAGTTTTCTGAGAGCTCAGGAAGAAGGACATGAAAACAAGAATGTAAGAGGAGAAAACAATGATTAAAATCAGTTTGACTTTCTGGGTCTTTTTAGTTTTGAATAAAAAGAAAATAGCAAAAGCAGAATATTTTTTGAAAAGGCTTCCCTTTTAAAAGACTGCTTTATTATCATTTTGACAAATTTAATTTGCTCTGAGTTGTAGCACTGATCTCCATGTTAAAGGACACTTTTGTGTTTATAAGAAACCGTGCTGTGCTTTTCCCACAGGAATACAAGTCCTTGGACAGAGTGCTAACCTCTCTACAGTGTGATAGGGCGTGCCTCAGCCGTGTCTGGATAGGTCACAGCTGTCCCCACTCTGAGGTCTTGGAAAGGGTTGAGAACTACTGCCCAAGGGTGTTCATGGGACGAGAATTAGTATCACGTCGTTGTGGGTGTTTGTGAAAGGAGCTGAGAAAGGATTAATGGTCCCCGTCCTGAATTACAACCTTCTTGTAACAGTTGTATATGACTTACTGTTTGGCTTTCCCAGGAGAATAATGAAAATTAATGAGAAAAACTGTGAAATAAGAGAAGAAATGAAAAAGCAAGGTTCCATGAAAAAAAGTGAGCATATTGGGTGCCCTCAAAAAAAGAAAACTTTTTTCCATATGCCAGGGCTTTCAGTCCTGCAAAGCCTCTGTGCATGTTTGGCAAAAGTACAGACATGATGGTGGCATTTCGGCATACGAATATCTCAGAGGACTCATTGTTTATTGTTATTCCCAGTCAAGCCCACTCTGATTTGTCAGGCTGAAGATGTTCGTCAAGACAGTAAATGGCACTTTGGGCAATCCCTGGAAACTCTAACTGGAAGCACCAAAACTCATATGAAAATGAATTTTCATATCATTAAGACATATTTTCTGCCATGTTTCACTCTTCTGTAACATTCATTGATAGGGCTGGTCACAGAAATGGTATGACTGGACCCTGTCCTTTTCCTGGCAACGTCAGTACTGAATCAATATAGAATCACAGAATCACAAAATGGTTGAGGCTAGAAGGGACGTCAGGAGGTCATCTGGTCCACCCTTCCTGCCCAAGCAGGGCCACCTACAGCCAGTTACCCAGGACCATGTCCAGATGGCTTTGGAATACCTCCAAAGGAGGAGAGCAGGAGGGAGACTCAGAACCTCTCTGGGTAACCTGTGCCAGTGCTTGATCACCCTTACAGTAAAAAAAGTGTTTCCAGATGTTCAGAGAGAACCTCCTGTGTTTCAGTTTGTACCCTTTGCCTCAGGTCCTGTCATTGAGCACCACTGAAAAGAGCCTGGTTCTGGCCTCTTTGCATCCTCCCTTCAGGTATTTAGAGGCATGGATGAGATCCCTGTGAGCCTTCTCTAGTTTGAAGAGTCTCAGCTTTCTCAGACCCTCCTCATATGAGAGATGCTCCAGTCTCTTAATCATTTTTGTGGCCCTTTGGACTGTCTCAAGTTTGTCCATGTCTGTCTCATATTGAGGAGCCCAAAACTGGATGCAGTGCTCCAGGTGTGGCCTCATCAGTGTTGAGTAGAGGGGAAAGATCCGCTCCCTCGATCTGCTGGTAGTATTTTGCTTAATGCAGTGGAGGATCTCCTCAGCCTTCTTTGCTGCAAGGGCACCCTGCTTACTCAAGTTCAACTTGGTGCCCACCAGGACCCCGAGTCCTTTTCTACCAGGCCGCTTTCCAGCTGGGTGGCCCCCAGCCTGTTGTGGCGCATGGGGTTGTGCCTCCCCAGGTGCAGGACTCTGCACTTTGTTGAACTTCATGAGATTCCTGTTGGCCCATTTCTCCAGCCTGTCAGTGTCCCTCTGGATGGCAGCATGCCCCTCTGGTGTACCAGCCACTCCTCCCAGTTCAGTGGTATGTGCAAACTTGCTGAGGGCACACTGTCTAAGCATCCAGATCATTAATGAAGACGTAAGCAAGACTCGACTCAGTATAGATCGCTGGCATACACCGCCACACACTGGCCTCCAACTGGACCTTGCACTGCTGACCACCACCCTCTGGGCCCTGCCATTCAGATAGTTTTCAACCCACCTCACTGGGCTCATCTATTCCATATATCAACAACTTCTCCATGAGGATCTTCTGGGAGACTGTGTCAAAGGCCTTTCTGAAGACAATGTAGTTCACAGGGCCTTGTAGGAGTCAAGCCTTTTGTTCACATAAGTATTTTTACAATTCCCAATTTGTCAGGCTTCTCACTTCTCCGTGCTAAAATTCAGTGGAGAGTTTGCCTTTGTCGATGGCATCTTTGAAGGGTAGCTCTGTCTGAACCCTGGCAGAAAGCACACCTTCCCAAAGGTGTCCTCTCCCATGAGGAGAAGCCTTCCCAAAGTTCATTGACTCAACCTTCCCCTGGATTTCGCTCAGCTTTGGGTCAGAGCCACCGTGGACAGACGAGAGCAGGCTTCTCAACCCTGAGGAATGCCAATGTTTAAAGCTGTATAAATTTTCAGTCATCTTTCGTCACCGAACACTACCTCTTGCTAAGCTATTAAAGCCATATTCACATGCTCCAGAGATTTTGTGAGTGATTAATAACAATGAGATGATTGTTATTTAATTACAGCCAAGAGTATTAGGGAAAGTTACTATACTGTGAACGCACCTGCAGAACAGACTTCTCAGTATAGATCCTTTACATGGCTGGAGATATATTACTAAGATGCACTGTAGGCATAATGACCCTAAGGAATCTCATGGAAGAATTAATTAATAAATGTTGAAGTGGGTTTGATAAAGGAAGTGATCACATGGGTGAGGTATTTATCCAAGTGGGTATAAATAATTTAGTACTGACTTTGTTGAAATCCATTTGTCCTCCATCCAACTGCTTTCGAATAATATCCCTCAAGGTAAGCCTTTCTAGATGTACTCTATTAATAGAGGAATCAGGAAGAAAACAATGTAGAATAAACTATCTGGGGCTGTGGAATTGTAGAATAAATTGTAGGTAAGATATTTGGGGTAGTAGATTAGAAATATTTAGAGCTATTTAGATTTATAAACTCACTTCCTGATGAAACATTAAGAGATTTTTTAATAGAAATTAATGCAATATTTGACCTTAGGGTAGCAGATAATCAACAGTAGATACATATTTGAAAACTGATAAAGGAATGCTCATTTATTTGGCTGTAAAAAATTTCGGTGCCTGATTTAATTAGAAAATAACTCTAAATTTAGGGTAAACTGAGTGTAGTTCAAAACCAATCTATTATCTGTCATTTAATGAATACTAGTGCAAGGCTTTTAGCTTCAGAAGAGTTCTTTACACACATTTCTGTAAGGACAAACACACCCAGAACTTGAAGATCTTCAAACAACATAGAGTTTATCATTAGGAAAATATATGATACATTAGATCAGTCTCAACACAGATTAGAGTAAATGTTTGACTACAAAGTGGGAGAGATTTTTGTGATGGGAAGCAAACTAATATAATGGATTGCAGATTAACTGGGTTCAATAGAAGTGATCTCAGCATGTCTCTTCATTTACACAGTGTTTCACAATAACTGAATTTAAACATGACGTGAAGAATCGTTTAAACATCCTGTAAGTAAGATGTGAAAACGTCGAGATGTGAAAACATCGCAAAACAAAAGAAACTTCAAGTACACAATTTTATTGCTAAACGGACTTTCCCTGTCTATGGGACAGGGAACTTTGGCAGAGCCTCTTGACTCACCTAAAGCAATACTAAAATAAACAATTGTTAGTCAGGTTTATAGAGGACATTGGTAAAAATCTGGATACATAAGGCTCATCATTGCTGTATTATGGACTTTTACTATGATAAGTGTAAAAACTGAATTACACCAAGCAGAAATAGGGCCAGGCTACAAAAAAACGATTTTCTAAGCCGATGTCTTCCCACTCCCAGATTCAAGAGTTAACATTCTGCCTGATATTTTACTTAACTCACCAGGAACACCAGTCTGCTGCGTGACTTTTTCTTGTCTTTGGATTAAACAAAAAATGATTGTAGTTCTGCTGGTGTCTATGTCAATGGTGTCGTACAGTGGTAAGTGGCAATGTATTTTTATGATTGATATTTATGCCTAAGTACTATTTAAAGTGTGTGCATTTAGAAGCAATCCTTTAGAAGGACGCCTTCTGTCCCCTTCAACCTAGTTGTTCAGCATCTAAATGCACTTGAATAAGTTTATCTATGGAGTACTTATAAAACATATTTTTTTCAGGACTTGTAGTAAAGCAAGAAATATTTAGTGGGATTAAAAATATGACCAAAAAAATTGTAACTTCCCCTCTGCTAGCATTTGGTCATTATTTAAGTGCTTTAGACTCCAAAATATTTACAAATTACATATAATCATTAAATACATGTGTATTGTCTAAATTCTCCGAGCCATTCAGTGCATCCTGACACATAACTCATGCTCAGCTAAAGCTCCTCTTTCAAATTTTAGTACGAATAATATTTTTTTCTTCATATAACTCTTTAGATTTTACTGTTACTGGTGAATGAACTTCCCAGTGACAGGGACGGGCAAACATTTTACATTTCTGCAGTTGACAAAGCTGAACCTTAAGACTCCTACTGTACAAATAGACAATGGTAAGAACATTACCATTTTCCATTGCAGTGATAGAGAGTGCCAAAATGCCTACACAGTTTATTCATAAAAAATAAAGGAGTATTTAGTCCATATTTAGTCCACAGATGTAAAAGGGACTATACATATTGATAATACCTAGTGCACTCAGAAATATCCGGACACTCAGAACTTTTTTCGACATAACATTTGAAAGAGATTTCCTCCCAAACCTCAAAAGGCTGTGTCACAGTTCTGGGATTCTTTTCCCCCAGTTAAACACAATCTGGGCTGGGCACAAAGATTTAAAACGTTACTATTTTTAGGTTTGGAGAGTATTATTGATGTATATTTATGTGAGATTTATTCTGCTGATCTCTGCTTTGAGACTGAAACAAATATCTGTTCATGAACTAACATCTTTGTGAGGACGTAATGTGTTTTACCTTGAATAAATCAAAGGGGGTGGGTTTGTGGCACCCTGACTTTTCCCAGCACAATCAAGGTTTCTGCTCCTCGAGAATTATAACAACTGCATCCACCCCTTATATTATGATATTTTAATTTGCCACGATTGCAAAAAACAGCTGGAGGTGCACCAATATTTTTCTGATGGGTTTTTTTCAGATAACACTTCAGAAAATCTTTGTCAGAGTAACAACATCACAGGCACAGTCCAGAAAAATTTTTACATGTATCTGAATCCTGAAAGAAAATCTGTGGATAAGGTGTACGACTGGAAAACCCAAGAGCTGACGTATCATACAATCTCCTCTGGACACGTGCCAAGTCATTTAGCAGGTTTTAGAGAAAGGCGAGAGATGTTGACCTTCCCAGGGTCTTCTGAGGCTTGAAGGATTGATTTTTGTGGTGCAATCTTTCACTGGCTACACAGGGAATGATGTAGAACCAATAGCCCCAAAAGATGCGATAGCAAAAGAAGAAAAGAGAATAATTCATCCAGAAAGTATTTTCTCTTTGTCCTTCCCCCCACTGATTTAAACAAAATTGAGCAATCTTGTTAGCAAACAGTGGTTCATTGATCTTGACTTAGTGGCAATTAGAAATATCGTTCTTCATAATGAAAGGATTAGAAGAGCTAAAGGTTCACCAAGCTGCTGACCCAGTGGTAGAGATTTTTCTCCAGGGGAGCTTCAAACATTAATGTGTTAATTGGGCATGCGCAAATTAAGTTTGCTGAGAAGAACTAAGTGCAAGTGAAGGAGGCTGGAGCAATCACAACTTCCAGCAGTTCTGTAACGTGGCTTTATCAATTCTCTCCTCTGTCTCACCTCAGCTCAATGGGATTTTCATGTTTTACAAAATTTTGTTGAAAGGACTGAATGATCAATGGCTGTTCATCGGGAGACACAGAGTTGGAGCCATGGTGTTATTCAGAGTGTCAGACTTGGCTCTAGATGCCCTTGACAGAACGTGGCTTGAGGGAAGGATGTTTGTCACTGCTGAGGAAATACAGGCTTTGAGCCACAAAATAAGGGACAATTTTTCTTTAGCAAGCACGTGTAAAAATAGATAGCATTCAACGTTATTTATTTTGCAAGGCATACCATTATTTCTCTTGAATCGGAACTCCTCATGGTCATCAAGCTTTCAAGAGACTTACTTGTTCCAGATCTGTGAATAGGCCAGCCTTTATCAGGAGACCTTTTCTGGATCGTGGAAAGCAGTCTGTTCCTCCCAGACCTGCAGAGGTCCTGCAGAAGGGTGCTTCTGGTGAACTGCTGTTCATCCAAAAGCCTTTCATTGTGACCATGACTTTCAGGAAAAGAATAATGCAAGAGGAAGCACCTTCCAATCCCATATCCATATTCTGCCACTAAACTTGAGAAATGAATTGCTGGAGGCATGACTCTTACCATGAACATCTTGTTCGCTCCATAGAAGTTGAATCATAGAATCATAGAATCATTTAGGTTGGAAAAGACCCATTGGATCATCGAGTCCAACCATCAACTCCACTCTACAAAGTTCTCCCCTACACCATATCCCCCAACACCACATCTAAACGAGTCTTAAACACATTCAGGGATGGTGACTCCACCACCTCCCCAGGCAGCCTATTCCAGTGTCTGACCACTCTTTCTGTGAAAAATTGTTGTAGACATTCTGAGAAGGCCGTTATACACAATCTAAAAAAAAAAAAAAAAAAATCCTATTTTTTCCTAGTCCTTTGCTATACATAGACTTAAGCTTTATAGCTAAACCCCCACTATTCCATTTTACTCTTACACCTGTATTTATTGCAGGGAAATGCAATAGAATAGCAAGATAACTGTCAGCTCTTTCCCAGAATCTTTCGTAGAGAAAATGGACAGCTTTCCTAATGCCAGTTATTCTGGGACATAAGCTATGCCATGAATTTAACATTACTTTTTTTCTTCAGTTTTCAGATGCTTGAGCCAATAAATACCCTTGGCTTATTACCTAAAAAAAACCCAACCAAACAAAAAAAAAAAAAAGGCAACAAAAAAACCCAAAACCAAACCAAACAAAAAACAACAAAAAACCCAACCCCCCAAAAAATGAAAACCAAAACAAAAACACCAAAACCTACCCAAACTTTAATGTTTAAATAAATCCAGAGTACCACATTCTCCTAAAATCATGCAGCAGATAAGAACAAGGGAAAAAAAATGGGAAGGGAGATAAGTATTAGATTTCACTCTAATTCAGGACAAGGGAAACAGAAAAAAATAAAACTGTGGAAAATATATCACAGCATCTTCAAAAGGAAAAAGAGACTATTAACTTAAGAAAGAAATAGTGATAGGAAGAGAGGCAAGAAGGCAATAGGCAATAAGGACTCAGAAAAACCAAACCTCTTGACTTCAGATAAGTGAAGAGCACAGGGTTACAGAACAGAAACATTCGGGACAATGAAAGTAGCTGGGCAACCAAAACAATTTTATACAATTCTACTGATTTATCCCAGTAAGTACTACTGTTCAGAAGAGCACAGGAATACAAGGGTTAGCACATCCTCACTAGCAATATCTCAGTTTAACAGAGGACCGTTTTTTTTAAGCTGAAGTCAACGTAACCCTTCTGGGCTTTCTTGGGTAAGGGTGGAGCTAAGCAAGTGTTTCATGGCTTTGATAAATCAGCTTGCTAGTGTGGGAAGGCATTCAAAACGCCTGCAGTGTATGTCTCATCACGAAGTATATATTGTTAGCTTGTTGAGGTTTTTTTTTTTTTTTAATTTTTAAATCTTTTTCTTCTCAAATTTGTTTGCTGAGGTAGGTGGCCAAGAATTGGAGCCGCCAGCATTCCTGCCAGAGCTTCTTGACACACCTGAAAGAATCTTGAGTAAGAATGGCTTAAGCTTTACTTTCTACAGCATTGCGTGGTAGTGGGGAATCACTCATACTTCAGAAGCATTTCAGGGAAGTGTGCAGTTAGCAAATAACTAGTAACTCTTATCTCAAAACTAAAGCAAGACCGGGGCACTCTGGGGATAGTTCTTGTCATTTACTTTTTTAAAAAGAAGTGCGGTTTGTTTATTTCCTTCATTTAGACAATGCCACATTCTTCAATGGAGTCTTTCAAAATGTGGAAAGCGTTGCATTATTTTTTGGTAAGTATGTGTTCCAGTTGTACTTGAGCACTGAATAGAAATCCCCTGGACTTTGCTTTTATATAGAGTGAAAAGGAACAGGGATTTTTGAGCCTGTAGATTTCCCCAAAGACTATTATAATACTAAATACTGCTGAGTGTCAAGCATTGCTCAGTGTCTCCGTCTTACTGCCACGTTTAGGCTCTGTGTTCATGCAAACGTCACCCATGTGTGACCCGTGCCTGGCTCACCTCCGTCCTCACATACATTCTATGGCTGTTCTCTTTCCAGACTGCCTTGGCTCTCACTTCACCTGGTTACAGTCCATCTTCACTAACTTCCCTGCCCTGCTCAACTTCGTGAACAAAATGAAGTGCGTTACTGGTTTTTGTCCCAGGGATTTTGAAGACTATGGTTGCTCTTGCCGGTTTGAGATGGAAGGGCTCCCCGTGGATGAAGCTGATGAGTAAGTCTTACCCATGAGACGTCCTCTTCTGCCCTGACTGGCTGTCAGTGCCCTCCTGCTCTGATGACCCAAAGCATAACACTTGCCTAAATGATTTAAGGACAGTAGTAAAAAAATAGAAGATTTATTCAAAAGGTAAGTCAGTCCCACACCATCCAGCTCTGTTTAATCTAGTCATCACTCACTTGCAACCTAAATATCTGCTATGACCTACAAAAAAAATAACTTCAACTCTGGTTTATCAGCCCTGTCCTGTAAGCTGGTGAGCATTATCTTTTTGCTGGGCCAACACCCCATACCAGTTGCCTTACAGCATGGCTTGGAAACCGATGAAGTTGAGGTGGCCATAATCTACAGCATGAGATGATCCACTTGCTTCTTTTTTCTTGTAGCTTGGAGTCTCTCTTTATTTCCCCACACTTTGATGTGGAGAAATACTCCCATCCTACAGATCAAAGCAGATCCCCCCACACCTGCATATAATTCCACCAGCGCAACTCTGGTGGCAGATCTGGTTTAAACGGTCTCAAAGAGTGGCCACTGACTCAACAGAATAAGTAAAGGCCATACCCATCTCCTTGACTTATCTTACCCAGAGGTCTCTAAATTCAGATCAGATCTTTGTGAACAAAACCTCCTTCATTTCTTTGTACTGGAGAATTCTGTCTTACGCTTAAATCAGTGCCAAAACCTGGAGGGCCTGTTAATAAGGTGAGCACGAGAGCATTATTCTGAGCAGCTTAGGGGGTTTGCAAATTTACCAAACTTTTGGTATTGGGAGGTGTGTCATACACCAGCAATTTAAGCTCACAGTGGAGTATAATGGCAATGTTGGCATCTGAGGGGGATTTAATCATCAACAGAATCAGGTCACAGCTAAATACGACTTCAAGTGGCAGTTAGGAGGTTTGAGTAGATCTTGCCCTGAATACCTGTGTGCATGCAGAGGTTGTAAGACGCTGGAGCATCCCAGCACAGAGAAGAACAATTGTAGCTTACTGGCTCTTCCCAGTACCACGCACCAGGAACAAAACCTGCATTGGAGAGATACTGCCCCAGACCCTGACCGGGCTAGTGAGAAAAAATGTAATCTCAGGCCAGGACAATCAAATGGTTGTTCACTTATGCTTGCAGGAGGTGTGAAAAGAAATTCAAAGAGAATCAAGATCCCCCCATATCTAAATAGAATTTTTTTTTTTTCCAAAATGTAACGTAAAGTATTAATTCCCTGAGTGAAGACAGCAATGGTTCAGAAAGGGCTAATGCCTATAGCGAGATGGAAATTAATCCATCCACTTTCCAGCATGGGATGGTTGGGAAAATGAAGATCTAACCCTGCTACTGGAAAAAAGCCACGAGACTTCTTGTGAAAGGCTTTCTGAACGATCGTGATGACATGCTGAAATGAGAGCTCGAGTCAGTTCAATGGATTGATACGTGAAGAGCTGAGCACCTGGGCTTTCGCTTCACTCAGCTTCATTTTAATGCAGAGCAGTGTAAATACAGAAACAGCAGAACGATCTGTCAACAGTTTTGTCCTGAGAAACGTCTACAGGGTCACTTTGTGTTTACAAATTGGTGAGCAGTCCTGCCGTTAGGTTTCCTTAGCAGCATGGCAACCCCAGTGCAGTTTGCAGTGAACGGAGACGGATTGGTTTGCCACTGACACAGATACGCCCTTGGTTCAAGAGAGCCTCCAAACAGGAGGCTGCTACGTGTCTTTCTCAGACACAGTTCCCACACTGCTGTAGTTTTTTCACTAACTTTATTTCTTAGAAACTAGTTTTGCAAACTTCAGCTCTTATCCCTGCCATTTCTGTTTCATAAAACAGGGCTGAACAACTCATGTAGGATTTCAAGGCATTGGAAAATGTTTGTGCCCATAAACCCAACTTTTCTTATTTCCCAGAGCAGCTAATTGTCATCTCTAAATTAGGAGCCTCATCTACCTCCAAAGTCCATGGGGAAAGAGAAGTGAAGTTTCTAACTGCCCTTGTTGTGTGGTGGAAGAAAAAAGCTGCTTTACTGCAGAGAGAGAAAAATATTTAGTGGCCTTTTCCTATGGCTAAATGGTGCATTTCAATCCTGATTGTTGCACAGAAGAGAAAGTACAAGAAACAAAGGATAACACTGCACATATTTATACACTCTCAATGAGACTCAGGGATTCACAGGGCGTTGCAGAGACATTAACCCTCCGTACGTGCCAGGTTCAGTGTAGTTTTCCAAATCTGCAGTGAGAAAGGCTGTGGCAGGACTGGATCCAAGATGTCTAGAGCCGAGCCATGGGGCACTGTTTGGCAGTGAGTTGGCAGTGCTGTGGGTGGATATTTGGGCACTGATAGTGGATTTCTCATTTAAACTGCCTGTGGAGTCCTTGTGAGAGCCCAGGACAGAAATAGAAGTGTGGTCTCCCACAGCATGCAGACCTGCTCCCACCATGGAGTTTTGCATCCAGCTGTACTTATCCCACCAGACTGACTCAGGAGAAAACAGTATTCAGCCTTTCTTGTGCCTAGGGACCACACTGAGGACCCCTTTTTGTCCTTTGGCATCTTTTGTGTTCTTGTGTAAGAGCGACTTGAAAGCACTGCAGCCTGATCTTGAGCTGAAAGTGAATTGTGTGAACTCTGTGTTATTTCCTTCTTTAAGATGCTGTTTCCAGCACCGCAAATGCTATGAGGAAGCAATGGAGATGGAGTGCACATGGGACCCATCAAGAATTTCTACAGATGTCAGCTGCTCTACTGACAACCTGACCTGCGGTAAGATGAACCAGTCACAAGCGCGGTACTGGAGCCTCACCATGACCGAGACATTTGTTCTGGTCTACCTGCCAAAAGTCATATATAAATTAGGCAGAAACCACTTCCACGTGTGGATTTTTAAGGGCTGAAGTGTTCTGCTCAGGGGTGAATGGAAATAGGAATACACAGAAGCATCAAAGCCCAGCTAGGCAGGAAATTTGAAGTCCAATAACTAGAATCTGGTCAGGGCTCCTCTAACAGGCAGCCTCTTGCTGAGGTTTCCCTGACTTTGCAGGACCACTAAGCATTGCCTGAGGTATCTCCACACATCGGAAATGCAGCGGTTGTTGGAGAAAGACCTGAAAAGCATCTCCCTTCTGAAAACTCAAGGCCTGATTTCTATATAATTTGAGGGATCACATTCTTCATTCACAAGATCATATATACTCCTCAGATACATTGCTCCATGCAATACCAACACAGTCCTGGCAAGTGTGGGGTGGGGGGCATTAATGCCTAATCAATTTTAATATAATTTTTCAGCAAGTATTGACTGTCAGGAAAGACTATATGCTAGAACATGACTTGAGGATACCAGCAAGGAGGAACGGAATCCCCAAACCAGTACCCTCACAGCTTGTTTAAGCAACAATCTGACCCAATTTCCTTTTTCTCTGTTTCAAATTAAATAAATTTTTGCTATGTATGCCAACCTAAAAAGGTCCAAACACATTTAAACATGAGTAGTGCTTTTCTAAATCTTTTCATACTTAATGATCAGAAAATACTTTGTTCAACCTAAAAAAAAAAAAAAAAGGGAAGAAATAAAAAGAATATTCCCCGTCAAAATTGTGAAACATAAGCTCCAAAAGGTCAATGTTTGGAGTTGTTTTTTTTTTGAAACCCTGAAAGGTAGAAGGTTTTGAAGTGGGAAAATAGTAATTCCTGGGAAACTGTTTCATATCCTTTACAAGGAGCAAAACACATCTTACATGAAAGGCTTGGCTTGCGGTCTATGACTTCTTGAGTTTAAGAGGAATATTTTAATGACGTCTGTGAAATGTCAAGCTCTGTATCAGCTGGGGTAAGTTTTCCATGGAAAAACTACAGGCAGCAAACACTGCTCTGTAGTCCTCACTGCTCCGCAGAACGAGCTGGCACAGGCAAGAAGTCTATTGCCAGCCGTGCCAGGCTACATTGGGTGGCGTTTTGAAAACAAACCATTGAGGTTTGTTTGAAAACAAACCAAGGACTATGAAACTTGACCGCATTTAATGTGAGGAAGCACAGTATGAATAGGTTCGCACTAATGAATATAGGCACAAACCTCACGGGGAGGAAAAAGCAGGAGGTGGAAAAGATATTTCAATAGTACCTTTTTATTTTACTTCCAGAGTCTGGGGATCCCTGTGAGCAGTTCCTCTGCAACTGCGACAAAGATGCCATTGAGTGCTTTGTGAACGCACATATTAACTCTTCCTTGAATGGGCTGGATGTCTCTTTCTGTCCATCTCCGGTTACAGGTAATAATAAGGATCCGATCGACTGCCGCCTCTTGCCGGTTTTTCTGCTGGCATCAAATTTGACCCAAGGAGAATGAAACAGTAGCTGGGGGCTTTCCTGCACTAAATCTGGCAGTCTGTCCGTTCTCCCTTTCATGTGTCCTTTCCATTTACTGCTACTCAAGTGAATACCAAGAGAGAAGAAGGTGGACTAATTGCCATCCTGGAGCAAGTCCAGGGGAGGTTACCGGGCTGGTGAGGGGGCTGGAGCACATGATGAAAGAGGAGGAAGCTCAGGGGAGATCTTTTTGCTGTCCTCGATACTTAGTGGGGCGTGTAGAGAAGATGGAGCCAGATCCTTCCTGGAGGTACACAGGGACAGGACAAGAGGCAAAAGACACAACTGCAACAGGGAAATTACAGTTAGATGTGAAGAATTTTTTTTTTTTTTTTTTTTTTTTTCCCCAGGAGGCTCCTGCCAGCCCTGTGAGGCTTTTGCCAACATGAATGAACGGGTGATATTTGGGGTGATTAGTGACCCACCGAGGCCACTAGCAGGAATGCCAAACTGAAAATATTGCTAGCTCAAATCTCCCCTTAAATCATGCAAAAAAATCTACCTGGAAAGGCAAAAATAGACCCACTCTGCTCTGTTACTTGGTTTCCATCTTGGAAGGAAAAGTACTCTCTAAAGATGAAGGGGATATTTATCTTCATTGTCATACACTGATCCGGGCTCTGTAGCTGAAATTACAGCCTTGTAAGGCTGAATACCTGTCCTGTGGGAACAGGGCTGGATTAAAAACTTAATTTACGTGGATTGCAATCAGAGCATGGCAGGGGAAGGACCTTTGAACTCCCAAACTGAGACAGATGTGAAAAAGCAATGCTAGTTTTTCTAATCCTTTGGCTCGTGTTCACACCCCGCAGTGCTAAGGGCAGATACAGACATCTCTATCGTGCTCTGGATGTGGGCATCCCCTTGTGATCAGGGCAAGGGAGAAGAAAATGCCACAGGAAAGTTTGCATCAAAGCCAGAAAATTGTTTCGTGTAAGCCAGTAATCTTTCACTGGGATCAGATGGCTCTAATATAAAGTATGGCAGTTCCAACACTTTACAAATAAAGGGGAAATTGTTAGGTGCTAACAGGAAAATCATTCTGGTTTTACCACTGCTGACAAAGATCGATTCAATTTCAGCTCACTGAATACCTCCACTAATTTTAGGCTCCTGATTATATTTCTTAATGGGGAAAAAAAAAAATCCTTTGAATGAAACATTTTTATTTAGCTTTTACTCATGCTATTATATTTCTGTGCAGCTGTTCTGTCCAGTTCAGGCTTTGGGGAAAAAAAAAAAAAAAAAATCCCATCTGAAAAATTTCTAGGAAAAGGATTTTGGTAGATTCTCTATTACAGAGAAAAATGTGAATGAAATGGGGATATATTTGCCTAAACCTTTGCTTTAATAGGAATAAATTCAATGAACTCCTGATTGTTGTACTATTCAGATTAAACCGTGACAAACCCCCTTCTCACACTTTAGTCTATAAGAGACCTTTCTCCTTTTCAGAAACCGCCAGCCAGAGAGTGATGACAACACTTCACACAGAGGGTATGTCCTTGGCTCTGTAATTCTTTGATAGGAGTATATTAAATCAAGGTAAATTTATACTCGGAAAAATAACATGAGCATTTTGGAAGCTATTAATTCTTTTCTGAGAAGCAAAGACAAGTTTTACCAAGATGTCAAAATATGAAAGGAAGAGAGAAAAGCCTAATAAACTAAAACCCAATTTTTGTGACCAGCTTTTACGCAGGTGCACAGGAAAATTTCAGCCAAATGACTCATTTTTCTGAGAAGGAATTTGGAAGAGTAGTCTGAAGCTCATTTAGAAATAATATAAGAAGAAACACACTAAAAGCAACTTAAAAATATTTTCATATGGATCCTTTACAATTTGGATGCACATTTAAGGCCCTGCTTCAGCAAGGTTCCTAGCCAAGTGCCTGGATTTAAATGTTTAACTTTTCTGTTTAAATGTTTAATTCTTATCTTCGTACCTTCACTGTAGGCCACGTATTTAAGTACCTGCTGAAATGGGAAATTAAAGAATGCTGATTGCTAACCAGTGTCTCTTGTTTAGGTTGAAACTCTTTGTGATAGAGACTGAGGAATTTTATTTTTTTTTTATTACACCGTATGTTGCTGAATAGAATTTGGTATCAGCAGTGAATAAATATTAAGGCGGGATTTTAATATTGTTGCCGTAATTATCAATAATTAGGTTTGTATTTGCTATATTTATATAATATAATAACTGTACAAAAAGCACAAAAGTTCTAATATTTAGAAATAAGTTCCATTCTGATGACTCGGATCCTGTCATGCCAAGATCCTGTCTAATAAGCACCGTAAGTCATGACTGTCGGGAGTAAGGATGCTTTTATTTTTGCAGAATTCCTTCATCATGGGACTGACAAAACACAGGCTGCAACTGCCTCCGTGGAAGAAGGTTTGCAACTTACAGGGCAAGAAGCACAGTTTGCAGCTCCCAAAAGCTGAAAGAATCAAATACAAGAATAAGCTGTTTGCTTTCTTTCTGCCCTTCTGAAAGGACAGACATAAAAGTAGATATAATGTTTTGGTGATCAAATTCAAGACTGAATGAGAAGGTGCAATTTTTCAATTTGTGCATGTGATGTGCTTAGCCAGTGTTCACAGTAAGTTTCCCAAGGGCTAAAAATGATCAGTCTACAACAAAAAACATTTTCATCCAAACAGACTTTTTTTTGTCCCCTGGGAACACGGGTTGCAGCAGGTGAGCTGTTTGGCAGAGACGTGCTCGGTGGGTGCCAGCCCCTGGACCCACAGCCCACTGCATATTTGTTGTCTTTAAAGAGACATGTAATAACACAAGATCAAACAGTGGCATGAGGAAAAGTTGGGCACGGTTTATTGCAAATGTGCCAGCAGTGTGGGAGTTTATTTACTTGCAATGTAGAGATCCAGGTTGAAGTCCTTCACACTGTGATGCCTCTTGGGTGAGTTCTTAAACAGTGAGACCAAGTGGTTCTTCTGGAAATATTCATATTTTCCTGCCACAATCAATAGCTATCTTATTCAGGAATGGAAGCTTGCAAAATCTCATTGCTTCAGTATGAGAAAACTATTCTCTTCCTACCTGCACGGTGTGCACTACAACACAAGAGGCCATGGACTCTTGTCATCCAAAGTAAGTCATCCAAAGCCCTGGGTAGCTCTGGGAGGGCACACCTGGCAAGTGAAGGCCAAGTCATACAGTAGTGAAATACAGACAGAAACCAGTCTTAGACCATCCACTGCCTGATTTAGCTGACACACTCTTGTAATGTGGCCTCACCACAAGCAAAGCCACGCTGTGATGTACAGGGACCCCATATCTGCCAAGCACAGAAGCAATGTGCACTGCATGGGGGCCACCAAGCCACTGCTCAACTCAGAGAAACTCGGGAGTTATTTTCTGGGGAGAGGTGGAAAGTTGCACTTTTTGAGAAGAGAAGAACCTGGTTTCACTCTGTAGTGTGCTCTTCTGTATTTCTCAAAGGAAATCATTGCCCTAAGTGTAAATCTGGAGTCATGCAAAACCATATGGAATTCCTCTTCTTCTTCTTCTTCTTCTTCTTCTTCTTCTTCTTCTTCTTCTTCTTCTTCCTCTTCTTCTTCCTCTTCTTCTTCCTCTTCTTCTTCCTCTTCTTCTTCTTCTTCTTCTTCCTCTTCTTCTTCCTCTTCTTCTTCTTCTTCTTCTTCCTCTTCTTCTTCCTCTTCTTCTTCCTCTTCTTCTTCTTCAGAAAAAAATACTTCAGACTTCAACAGTTTATTTTTTTAATTTTTAAAAAAGCATCACACACATAGGGGTACCTATCTGAAAAGGCTTTATAATGAGTGTAAGTACTGGCTGTTCCTTCATGTATTATCCTTTTCCTGTTATATCAAGGTGGGTTAAAAAACCCCAGATATTTCCAGTTCTCACTGAACAACAGCTCCAATCTTGGTTTATATTTTTCTAGCTGCTTCTGGGAGGCTTGGTAATAGAAAACTGAGAACTCCTGAGGGAGTGAGTGCATCTGTATTTGCACATCTGTAGCAATCTTTTACTTCACAAGAAAATGATTACTTGTGCTCTCTAAAGAGTCATAGCTCATCCTAAGGCTCAAAATATTGCCAGGGGATAAAAACCTGTATTAGGAATTTTAGAAAGACGAAAATATATGACAGGTAACAAATCTAGTCAGACTTCGAAGGAAATATTTGGGGAACCATTTACCATTTAACTAGCTGTCTCCTCGTTTAAGCCCATAGGAGCTTCACCATTGACAACTGTGGGAACCGCATTAAGCCAAAGCTAAATCCTACTCAGAAACTTGTTCAAAGGCAAAGACATTGTTCCTCATATCACAACATCCTAACAACAGACAGAAAGATGCAGAGATTTTTTTTTTTTAAATACTTTATATATTTATAATTTATCAAAATGTACCTGGTGATAAATGAAAAAAGTCAATCAAAAAATAAATTAGAGGTTAGGGAAGTATTTGGGCTTGTAGCTTTCAATGCAGGTAAACATGAGACGTTCACGAGGAATGTGGCATCCTTCTGTGCACAACACAGATTTTAGACCTAGTTCTCTTTAGTGTAATTGTCTGTCAAATGGATTTAATATTGAATTTGCTGCTTGAGTCATACATATGTTGCCTCATTGTTTGTGTAAAGCACATTATTTGAATGCAGTAATGAGATTGTTTTATCAGTATCACTTTATCTACAACAATGGCTGAGAGACACCACAGAGAAAAATGGGCAAATCTCTGCACAAGAAATGCCTAGGTCTTCCTGCTTCGCTCAAAAAGCTCTTCTCAGCAGCCTGATGTCTCATAAGAAAGTGTGCTGGAAGCTTGTTTTCTAAGTTTACATTTTTTGTCTTCAACAGTGATTTCTTTTGAGCCCAGCGAGACGGCCCTGGGAACTTCCAAAGCTGGAGGTAAGACTCTGATTACACTTTTGTTGATGAATCATGGATTCATAGAATCACTTAGGTTGGAAAAGACCCTTGGGATCATCGAGTCCAACCATCAACCCCACTCTACAAAGTTCTCCCTTACACCGTATCCCCTAACACCACATCTAAATGACTCTTAAACACATTCAGGGATGGTGACTCAACCACCTCCCTGGGCAGCCTATTCCAGTGTCTGACCGCTCTTTCTGGGAAGAATTTTTTCCTAATGTCCAGCCTAAACCTACCCTGTTGCAGCCTGAACCCATTCCCTCTTGTTCTATCACTAATTACCTGTGAGAAGAGGCCAGCACCCACCTCTCTACAGTGTCCTTTCAAGCAGTTGTAGAGAGTGATGAGGTCTCCCCTCAGCCTCCTCTTCCTCAAACTAAACAGTCCCAGCTCCTTCAATTGCTCCTCATAAGATTTATTCTCCAGGCCCTTCACCAGCTTCGTTGCCCTCCTCTGTGCTCGCTCCAGCACCTCGATATCTCTCTCGTATTGAGGTGCCCAAAACTGGACACAATACTCAAGGTGTGGCCTCACCAGTGCTGAGTACAGGGGGACAATCACCTCCCTCCTTCTGCTGGCCACACTATTCCTAATACAAGCCAGGATGCCACTGGCTTTCTTGGCCACCTGGGCACACTGCTGGCTCATATTCAGCCACTTGTCAATTAGAACCCCCAGGTCCTTTTCCACCAGGCAGCTCTCCAGCCACACTTCCCCAAGCCTGTAGCGATGCATGGGGTCGTTGTGGCCCAAGTGCAGGACCTGGCACTTGGCCTTGTTGAAGCTCTTTCCATTAGCGTTGGCCCATCGGTCCAATCTACCCAAGTCTTTCTGTAGAGTCTCCCTATCCTCATGTAGATCAACACTCCCACTTAACTTGGTGTCATCTGCAAACTTACTGATGATACACTCTATGTCCTTATCAAGATCATCAATAAATATGTTAAACAGAAATGGTCCCAACACCGAGCCCTGAGGCACACCACTTGTGACCGGCTGCCAGCTCGATTTAAGTCCACTGACCACCACTCTTTGGGACCGTCCATCCAGCCAGTGCTTGATCCAGCATATCACATGCTCTTACAGGCCATGAGCCGCCAGTTTTTCCATGAGAATTCTATGGGGAACAGTGTCAAGTGCTTTTCAAAAGTCCAGGTAGACAATGCCCACAGCCTTTCCCTCGTCCAATAATTGGGTCATTTTGTCATAGAAGGAGATCAGGTTCATCAGGCAGGACCTGCCTTTCATAAACCCATGCTGACTAGGCCTGATCCCCTGGTTGTCCCTTATATGACTTGTAATGGCACTCAAGATGATCTGCTCCATGACCTTCCCTGCTACCGAGGTCAGACTGACAGGTCTATAGTTTCCCGGATCCTCCTTTCTGCCTTTCTTGTAGGTGGGTGTTACATTTGCTACCCTCCAGTCCATTGGGACCTCCCCGGTTAGCCATGACTTCAGGTAGATAATGAAAACTGGCTTGGCGAGCACGTCTGCCAACTCTTTCAGCACTCTTGGATATAACCCATCGGGTTCCATAGACTTGCATGCATCCAAGCATCACTCCTGACTCCAGGTGAAAACAGGTTTTGGTTAAGGAAGCTCTGTGGTGTCACAGGCAAAAATCTGCAGCTCGGGATTTCTGGATTATACCCCTAGTTCTTCTGCTGACTTGCACATCCCTAAGCAAACCACTTCGTTTCTCCTAATTACCCTCTTTTTAAAACAAGGCTAATAGTGATGTTTGCTTAAGTTTTGTGATGTTTTCAGTAAAAGTCACTCCAGAAATGCACTGCAAAAACGGAGGATGAAGGTCACTACCACGATGCCTCTGCTTTTTGTACAGTTACCACGAGGGACCACAGAGGTACAGCTCCTGCTCCCTCCGTCCCCTCAGTAGAAGGTCAGCGACTCTCAGCTTTCCTTTTCCTTTGGCTGACACAGCAATACTTCATCGCAGTTAAAAATCCATGAGCGGTGATAACAGGGCTGCCGGGGAATCAAATTTAGACGAGGGTCAGACGGCAGGTACACAAACAATAAAACCAGACCGAGGAGTGTTCACTGCCTGTTGCCTCCAGCCACTCATTGCACTCCTCATGCAAGTATTTGTGAAAAACCCTTCATATAAGGTTTTTCCAATATAATGGGTTGTCCTTTAAATTACATTCATAGCGTCTGCTGCCAGAAGGGTTCATTTTGATTTTGCCTCCTCCTTCATTATACAGCATTTCACGGAATTCTTTCCCAGTCTAAAACCTACTTAATCTTTTGCAGTTGTTATTGCTTTGAGCACGGCCACACCGGCAGCTACAGCGAGAAGTGGGCACCTTGGCAGACTTAGAAGTTTTCAGTGGCCCCTTTTTTGTAGAAAGGATTTTTTAGGCAGACTAAAATGCACCAGAAAAAAGTCAAGGAACACTGAATACAGAGAGTAGAAAACAGTCATTTTTTTGCCTCTGATTCTAGTGTCTGGACCATGTCTCCCACCCCCATACAGAAATATGCCATCGCTGTACTAAGCGCTGGCCAAAATCACTAAATGTTCTCCTCCATCAACCTGAATGTACCAGAAAATCAGTGCGTTGTGCTGCGAGGTCTGCATGGCTCCTGGAGGATTATTTGTAATACCTATTCTTAGCTAAGTGAAGAATTTTCCAAACTCCAGTTTTATTTTCTACATCTAGTAGGAATCGCTTTCATTTCAACACATCACTGCCAAACAAAGTGGGTTGCTATTGCTCCCTTTCTGCAACCTTTCATGGTTTTCCTTGGGTTCTTAGTGGTTCTTTCATCTTTTTTTTTAATCTATTCTCTTATCCTGTGACAGCTTTTTTTCAATACATACTAAAATCTGAACTTCAGAGGAACAAATTTAGTGAACTTGAGTTTAGTCCAATTAATAAGTTCAGCCAAGGAATTCAGCCAAGGAAAGGGTTTAAAAATGTGGAAACGTGTTCACTAGTATTTTTAAAGTATTTTGTTTGTGAAATGCCACATTCTTCGTATTGACATTTAGAAAAAAATGAAACCATTTGACTTTCATTTGATAACAGTATTTTCATTTACAAGTTAGCTTATATAAAAAATTAAAGTTGAAAAAGGAAAGAAAAAAAGTTAAGTAATCCCCAAATTAAACAAAACATTCCTGGGCAACAATAAAGCTTCAGATAATCTAAAACTAAAAATCAATTTAAGTTTTAGGGTGAAAAGTCTCCTTAAAATTATGTTTCTATTCATCCTCAACTTATTTTCTCCTTAATAATTGCTTGTGGTTACAATGAAGCAAATCCTTTGGTTGCCCAGCTCTGCACCAGTCAAATAATTTTCTACCTTCCCTGATGTTGCTATCAGTTTTGGTAGCCTCATGTGAGTGGATATTTGTATTTATTTTGTTTTAATTTACTGAGAAAATGATATCTCACCAGCACTTTATCTCTCAGTATGGCTGACTAATCAGTAACCCCTGTGATTTTCAGCAGCTGGCACAGCTCTTCACCTCAGTACGCAACATATAAAATAATAAGAAAAAATAAATCAGTAGTTACACTGGTCCTGTTTAAGCAGCATCTTGTTTTCTGAAAAGCAAGAAATGTGAAAAAATGACCAGTGTGGGTACTCTTTGCTTTTCCAGTCTTCATTTTGGATTTTTTTTCTCTGTGACCATCAGTTCACATGAGTTTTGCCTGAGAATATTACCCTGACCTGCTATCTAAAATGAAAATCTTGCTGTTTTTTACTCCATGTCTTCTTCTGCTTTACTCTTTCTGCTTGTTCAGAAAAGGATGGATTTATGGAAGCTGTCGTCCTAGTGGAAGAGATAACCACCTCCCCAGCCTCATTCCCAGGAGATATTAACTCAGTGCAAGTCAAAATTGTCCCCACCGAGAAGATTCCTGCGGGCACATCTGCAGGGACAAAAGAAAAAGGCAAGTAAAAACTGAATTACACCTATTCTAATTTACAGCACTCCCCTATTCCTGTTTCCAGATACCTGAGGATTCAGCATTTTTCACAGACATGTAGAATAACAGTATTTTCTTCCTAAATCTGGAGAGATTACATAGAATACAGGGTAGACAACAAGGACTGCACTGGAAAGGGCAGTTCACTGCCAAACACTGACCAGGAAAACTTATCTAACCATTAATGAGCAGTCTTCCATCTCTGAATTAAATGTTAGAAGATGGCCATTGACTATGGTTCAGAATATGCACTTTTGACACATTACTGAAAAAAGAGTTTATTCTACCTTTGCAAGTCTGATCTCTGCATATGCCATCTCCAGAGACAAGCCCTGCAGGGGGTGGGCAGAGCACAGCATCCTCTGGAATAGCTCTGGAACTGGTGCTGCCTGACAATGGACCCCAGGAACCTGCTGGCAAAGGTAAATGAAGGGTTTTCTTCTAGTTATATCTAGTGAAATATTCGGCTACCTCTATATGAAAAGGGAGGCGTATGTTATATACAAAGAGTTATCGTTACTCTAAACCAGTTAGACAAGCACGTATGTATTGGTATTTATAAAAACAACAGGAGCTGCAGTCATCTGCCAAACCTACCAACAGTTTAACCTCTCCCATGGATGTGCTACCCTTAACACTTACAAAAGCTATTTATGATTAGGTTATAAGCACATTTTTCATAAAGTACGAGACCTAAAATGAGCTCAGTGAATGTTTCCCCTTGCTTTTGCTTTTAGGCAGTAATTTAATCACATCCTTGAGTTACTTGATTTTACAAGCAGCAGAAGCAATAAAAGGAACTTACCCTGCTCCTCACTCCGACCTCTTTCCCAAGTCTCGCCAAAGTCAGCCTTTTTCTCACCATTTCTGATTCTGTTCCAAATCCTGCCCAGAGATTTGGAACAGGGACCCCAAGACATTTCAGACCCGTCACTGCTGCAAATCCACATTCTTGGGCTCTCCATCCATCTTGTTAGGCTTCCCAATGGAGAGAAGCAGTCCCAGAACTGGAACAGAGAAGATATGAAGAATCAACCCAGCCTTTCATAAAAGTGGAAAATTTGATGGGATTATATAGTGTGCATGTCGGTGAGCAGGTACATGGCCAGAATTTCCTGCTGGGGAAAGTAATCCAGGGCTGTCCCTGGAAGAAGCAGGGAGAGTCGGTCTAGAGCTGCAGAAGGGAAGATGGGATTACTCATGGGAGCAAGGAGGATGCATAGGGAACAGCAGCCCACCCTCTCTCTCCCGCAACCCAACCACCTGCCCCTTCAAGTCCTTTCCCTGGCAAAGTCACAAAAGAGGCCCTCTTCACATTTTTTTTTCCTAACATGGAACAACTCTTCTCTCAAACCTTAGGGATAATTCCCAGAATGTCAGTTCTTCCTGAGTGGGTGAAGCCACAGAGGCGTTAGAGTTGGGACACGGAGATAGCAAAACCTCAGCAGCCCAGTAACCATTATGACAGATCGCTCCTGCATTTGGGAGGGAGGCATCATAGCTCTAGTTGAATCGCAGATAAATGCGTGAATGTGATAATCCAAGGTGGTCTTCCCTGGTTTGTGAGATCAGGAAACAATCCTCTTTGAAGTGAAAATCCAGAATCTTTCCTTGGGGAAAGCCACATCATTATTGATTGCTCTGTAACAGTAGCCAAGCTTTATCGGGACAGGTTTTGTAAGCATACCATGAAAGAATCATGCACATCTTAGTCCTAGTACACCTTTAATGCCAGGTGGAAGGTACTTCAAAAGAAAAAATAGTTATTGTTTCCTCCAGCACACCATAGTCATTGCCCAGCTATCACTGTGCAAGCACAAGGGGTTAGGACTCTACTGGAACAGTTTGCCCAGGGAAGTGGTTGAGTCCCCATCCCTGGGGGGTTTTAAAAGACAGGTAGACGTAGTGCTTAGAGATATGGTTTAGTGATGACTTTTGTCAGAGTTAGGTTGATGGTTGGACTAGATGATCTGAAAGGTCCCTTCCAACCTCGGCAATTCTATGATTCTGTGATTTTCTGAATCAGCCCAGACAGAAGCTGCTGAATACTCAGCTAGGTTTGAATATTCTATAAGAAAAAAATTAACTATGAAGGATTACAAAGGATTGCAAAGTACTTTCATTGCAACCCAATTTGACTTGTAATTTATACCTTCACAGGGATCTCTCTACCCTTTAAATATTTTCCCCCACTTCTGTTGTCTTGTTCTGTAGTACTCTGAGAGCCACGGACTGGAGCAATAATTTATAACTACTAAAATGTTGTCTTTAAAAGTCTCTGATAGCTCTGAAAATACTTTTATCATCACAAGTGAGCCCCCAACCAGTGAAAACACGATGTGTCAAATACCATTTTTTGCTTTATAGTATGTGAGCGATTAACCTTTCTGCAAGAGAGAGGAAATGGAAGAGTGAAGAGGGAGCTGCCCCAGTTGGGAGAAATGCTGTTCTGTTTAACTGAGCGATGCCCAGAGGAATTTGAGTCTTATGGTTGCTACTGTGGCCAAGAAGGAAGAGGTTACCCTACCGATGCACTGGACAGGTGCGGGCTCTTCGACAATCTGTCATTAACTATGGGTATTATTGGGGTGCCTATGGACCAACAAAGATCAGTATACCTTTTTTTGGGTCTTGTATTTTTGCGTATCAGCAGTCAGGCCACATTTGAAAAAAAAGATAGCCACTTAAATATATAAACCATGAAATAGTCTAATGTCACTAAGACACATTCTGTTACTGCATCAATGTTTTGGAGAGGACTTAGGAACTCAATTAAAATAAGTAAGGAGAACAATGGGAGGTAAGTAGAGCAGAAAGAACAGCATATCAAAAGAGATGAGAATGAGGGCTGCCACGAAACTTGGCTAACGGACAGTTTGGAAAGTGATTTATGAACAGAAGAGTCGGCATACATCTGTGCCGCACTGTCCTTCAGAAGAGAGTACAGCTCGAGAGAGACCTGTCACAGCCAACTGTGTGCTGTCTTGGCGCAACCGGTGAAGAGGAGTAATTCCAGAGTAATGCAGAGAATTCAACCACAATAAAGAAATCCCACTGAAGAGTGTCGCATTCACAACTAAAAATCTCTCCCTGTGTGGTAGTTCATAATAGTTGGGGCCAGATCAGGTTTAAGTCTAGCACTTAGGATACAGCACACTCAGTTTTACTGCACTTGCACACAAATGAGTCTGCCTACGGATGATCAAGTAGACTACACGAAGGCTAGTCATGGCTCCGGCTATCACGATGCAGTTTTCAGATTTTCAGCCAACAATACTTGAACACTTGAAGACACTTCTCATAGAGGATTAGGTCATAGTTACAGCTGTAATTACATGTCTTAAAAATAAAACAAAACCCACCAAAAACTACAGCGCTGTTAAGCGAATGATACCAAAGGCATTAGGACGTAAGTTCTGAAAGCAGGATAGGAGGAGGGTAGGAACAGGTTTGTTTCATTTTTTCTTCTTCCTTATGGAAAATTTTTTTCCATCATATGAAAAATAAATTTCTCAGTTTTAATGGGCATTGAAAATAAATAGACAAAATAATTGTACTAAATAATTATACTAAAATAAGAGTACTCTGTGATGCAGGAAGAGTGAATACTTTTCAGTGACATCTACTGTTCATTTCAGGTGCTGCTTCGCTCATCACTGCTGTATGGAACAAGTTAAGAAACTTGGATGTCACGCAGAAAGAAGTTCAAGATCTGAAGTTGTGTGTTTTGATCATAAGCCAAAATGTAAGTTTGGGTTAGAGGAAATTCCTTATGTCCTGATGGCAGCGCATCAAAGCATCACAGCCTGAATGCCAGCAGGCCTATGAGCTGCTAGAGCTGAGTATGGGGACAGAAAAATTTGGCTTACAGAATGTTAGCAATGCTTAACTATAAACCCAAGCTTTTTTCCTGATTGAGATAAAGGTCATCACACCACTGTGTATGATGTGACCAGGTCAGGCAGAGAGAATTGCATTCAGGTATTTTATGATTAGAGACAGACGTCAGCTGTTCGTGTCTTCATGTTCACAAATTCACCTAAAGCCATTCAGACCTTCAGCTGCCCGGCACCTTGGTGTCAGGCTTATATGTAGATGATTAAAGATGAATTTGAAGACTAAAATTCATGGCAGATTTGAAAATGTTGTTTTCAAATGCTCGTCTACCCATGGCAAATTACACACTGACTAATTGTAACTGCTTTCAAACATTAATTCTCAAACTTCTTTTTAAGGTATTGGTTGGAGCATGTGTGAGAAACTACTGTGTGCTTGCCATAAGACAGCAGCCGAGTGCATGGCTTCTGCCTTCTTCAATGAAAGCCTTAAGTTTCCACACAGGCACGAGTGCCAAGAGGAGAAAGTCTCATGCCAAAGAGACCCTTACGAAAGGCCTTCCATTGGCACAGAAACAGGCACCGGGATTTCCAGCTCCGAGGAGAGCAGTGAGGAGGAAGGTCCACTGTGGAGCGTGTTAAGAAGAGCCAAGAGAGAGACACACCGTCCCCTTGGAAACTCCAGAGCTGTGCAACATGAAGGCAGATAATCAACCACGTGGAGAAACGGCACGGAGACTTTCAGAGTCAGCCATTGCGTACCTTACTCTTTCTCATCACTCTACAGGCTGCTTACACTTTGCAGCACACAAATGACACAATCATAGACTAGGTATTAAACGTTAGGCTGTGTAACACCTCACCGTAGCGAAGTCGGCACTATGGACCATCTATTTAGGTCAGATGTTGCCTTAAATAATTATTTGACAGTATTCTGTATAATTCCATTTGATTTCTATATAAAATCTGTTCTGATCGAAGATTGATTTTCGTTAATTGTGTAGTTGGTTCAGACTGGATCTTGCTGATGGTGGCTAAGTATTTCAGGTTTTTAATTAAACCAAACTGCAACTACTCCAACTCCTTTTGCAGACATTCTTCTTTTACTGAGCTAAGCACAACACACCCAAAAGAAAAAGTAAGGTAGTTATATAAAGATGGGTTCCTTCTTCCCTTCTCATCAAATAGCAATTTTCAACCTGCAGAGTTTCTGCTGGTCAAACAGATCATGACAGTAAAAGACACATTCCTTGCCCCAAAGCTGTGTACTATGCGTGGTTAGTTATCTCGTTTTGAGAGATTTCAGGAAGCTAAAGGGAATATTTTAAAGGTTCTGCTTCCTGCAATCAACTAAAACTAATGTATTCTGAAGCATGTAACGTAGAGCTGGAATAATGCTTTTTTCTTTTTACTGAACCCAAGTTTGTTTGCTTTTGTCTTGTTTCCAAATTTAGCACTCGTAAGGTTCACAAGTTATCAGACAAGAGCAGTATAAAAGGATATGGACATCCTTTTACTTGATAAGACACTAACTTAGACTACGCTTTGACCATAAAATATTGCCACAAGAAATAAAATTACTACAACATGACTACTAATAAGAAAGCTAAACAAAAAAATAAACCCATCTAGGCTCAAAATCACTAGCGCCCTTGTTACTTTGATATGAAAGGTGCACACAGAGGTATGATCTTTCTATGTCTTTCTGATTTGACTTCAGTTGTACAGCACACAACCGTGCAAACATGCAGCTTAAACCCCCCCAGAAGGTGACCTGGGCAAAATGGCATATAAACTCTTATTCAATGAGATTACCAATATTTCCATGCTTTTACTGAGCATGTCTTTGCAAAGGAAAACCATACTAATACCGAACTTCCTCTGTAAGCACATCTAATTGTGAAGGAAGGTTTGACTTCTTGATCAAAAGAAGTCAACAAAAATGATCACAAAGACAACGAGAGGGCTGGGGCACCTCTGCTATGAGGACAGGCTGAGAGAGTTGGGGTTGTTCAGCCTGGAGAAGAGAAGGCTGCAGAGAGACCTTATTGCAGCCTTTCACAGGGGCTTATAAGTAAAGGGGGCTTATAAGAAAGATGGGGACAAACTTTTTAGCAGGGCCTGTTGTGATAGGACGAAGGGTAATGACTTTAAACTAAAAAAAGGTAGATTTAGACTAGATATTTTTTACAATGAGGGTGATGAAACACTGGCCCAGGTTTCCCAGAGAGGTGGTAGATGCCCCATCCCTGGAAACATTCATGGGCTCTGAGCAACTTGATCTAGTTGCAGGCGTCCCTGCTCACTGCAGGGGAGTTGGACTAGGTGACCTTCAAAGGTCCCTTCCAATCCAAACTGTTCTGATTCTATGATTCACTAACACGTCCTGGATTGCTACAAACTTTCTAGCGATTCAGCTGCTCTGAAAGGTCTGGATTTCTTCTCTATAACCTTCTACAGGGTTGAACTTTGTCACAGAAGTGTTCCTTACAGATCAATCACCGTATCCCAATGCTGGATACAGAAACGCTACCCCTGTTCTTCCAGATCATGAAGCAGTTACCCAAATTGCATCATTTGATCTCCTTGGGCAAACAGAAATTTGTGAGACCAGCAAGTGAAAATGCCAGTGGATGTTCTCTGATGAGCAGTTAATATTCCATAAACCTCTGGCTAGTGGTATTCTGCAAAGGATTAAAGCAGTGCAGAAAGAAAGAAAAAACACCAAAAAAGCAAATAAAAACCAAACCCAAAAGGTATTTAGCCCCATGAATCCCACTGCCTGCGGTGGCTGCACCATTAACACTAGTGAAAAAAAAAACCAGGAGAACATAAAGACTTTTACTTTAAGGGAAGGCAGAGAGGATAGCTATGTGATGGGAGAAATTCCATCAGCAGACAAAATTTTAATTAACTTTGATTATTTTTTTTCCCCCCACGCATTATGCTGTACAGAAAGAGGGCATTTCAGTACTTGAAAAAAATGCTACAAATCCGTTAAATGCCCGTTTTTGTCCAGTGCTAAGGATGAGATCTGCATTACGCTGGTACATTTACGTATTTCGGAATCGGAACTTTTACCAGCGTTGCACCTTAAGTGATGAAAAACTATTTTATATTTCACTGCATTTATAAATAAAAATGATAATGAAAAGGTCAGATAGCTAATTAGCTGAAATGGGAAAAATTGGCCTTTACACAAGTGAATGAAGTGCATTGCTGCTTAATAATACCACAAGCTCATTTCTTTGATTGATGAAAGCAGCGCTGCTGCTCTGAAGCCTGCACTTAAAATACACGCTTCAGATAAAAAACCCATCCTTTTCTGCTGATTATTAGAAACTAGTATTACATTCACGGTTATGCAAATAACACATGCATATATTCACTCAGACACGCTGAATTTTCTGTTTGCAGAGATAGAGATGGATCATTTGAACTGATCGAGTAACAGAGATATTACTGTATAAATAAGCTGTTACTCAGGCAATGTTGTCATTACTTCGGGCTTTTTTCCAGTATCTCTTATTTCAGGAAGACTCTAACATAAAAGTTGTTCCGTAGAGTAATTACTACCATGTGAATTGTGTTGATACAGGGAAGTCTTAAATAATCTAGCTGTGATTAGCTATATTTATTCATTCTCAGAGATCAGTGCTAAAATAAAAATAATAAAAAAAAACCCAATAAGCAGAAAAGAGGAGACTTTTTTGTTTTTGGATGAACAGTTAATATTCTACAAACCTCTCTGGCTGGTAGTATTCCCCCTTTCAGTATTTTTCCTACATTAAAAGTGTGAAACATTAGAGCAGTGCAGAAAAAAAGAAAAGCACCAAAAAAACCCAAATAAAAAACAAACCCAGAAGGTATTTGGCCACACGAATCCCACTGCCTGCAGCAGCTGCAAGATGAGACATCGCTTTTTTCTTCCCTCATTCTCACAGTAGCTTTACACTATATTTTTTTCAAAGATTTTGGGGCATAGCTGGCCAAAACCTAGTTGTTTCCTGAAAGTGAACAACTAATCTATTAATTACTAATGTAAAAAGATTTCCTACTTTATTAGATACTGATTTACTTATTTTAAGCACTTGTTCTTTGCCTGTAAGCTGACACAGCATTAAAGATTTGGCAATATGATTTCGTAAACAACCTGACATAATTCAGGCGTACTGGGCATCTTGATCACAGTATCGTTAAAACTGTGAGCACTGAATGAGTTAAGTCTTCCAAATAAAGGCAAGACTGTGAAAATGCAAAAATTTCCAAGACAGAAACTCTCCCAGTTACCCAGAAAGTAGCTCTTAACACGTCGCCTTGGTTTTGTCTGACTGCAGCGGCTGCCACTTTTGTCCCTCCTTGTCTGGTCTCTTGTGGTAGGGTAACACAATCTTATTCACCTTTACACCTTCTCTTTAGATAGGATTTAAAATAATCTCCCAAGGGTGGCTACTATTTTCTCCCTGGATTGGTTTGAGGTATCCATCGTCAAAATCCTGCTCAGACCAACCAGAGCAACAAAAAAGGCTGATGACCACATCTCAGTAGCAAGTTCTGAGACCCATGATAAATCACAGGTTACAGAAAGAAGATACCTACCCTCTAAAGTTTCCTGAACACACACAAAGTTTGAACATCTGCAAAAGTTAGAACAGAGGAGCAAGGGAAAGGACGACAATATAATCCTCCCTATATTAGGATATGTCTCATGTGAGCTAGAGAAGGTCCCAACTTCCTCAAAATAGACAAAAAGAATTGTTCTTCATGCTTCTTTCAGCATGTGCTATGAAAACCATTTCAAGAAATGAATGCTACCAAAGAAGAGAGGAACAAACAACAGTATAATACTCAGCCCCATTAGATGGCATCACTGTCTGAAAAATGCTCCCTGTGGATGAGATCACACACACACACTTTAGTCCTTGAAATCGATACTACAAACCTCAATACGTTCCTTAACCAGGGAGGCAGGTCCGAAAAGTGTAGCTTATTTATCTTCCTGAAGCTTGTATGCTATTAGGAACTGATTTTTGTATTGTTGCGTTCTCTTTTGCTGTAATGCTATAACATATGCAAAAAAAAAAAAAAAGGCAGATAAAATGAGGTCTATTTTCAATGGCAAAAAACTTACGTCATTAACATTTTAATTGTGAGCAACAAAAATGAACTGACACCTCTAGAAAAGATTAAATTTTAAATTTTGGTTTATTTTATTGCTTAAATATAGATTGCACAGTGTGTTCTTACATTTATTGAAACTGGTTCATTACGTACAGTACAGAATATATGACCATCAGAACCACGGACAAATTAGCCCTACTCTGATTTTAGACAACCGGCTATTTCTATCTTTTGAAATTAAGAAGGATTTAATTTATTTTAAAGTGACCTACTACCAAAAGCTCTAATTTTTCGAAGTGACACAATGGGAAAGAGAACCCAAAGCAAAAGCTGGAATACATTTAAACAGCTGGAAACCGATTTATAATCATGTGACAGTACTCAGTGTGTTGCAGATAACACAGGGCCAGTTTGCAAACAGAGCTTTTCACAGTTCTGCAACTTGTCTGAAGAACATAAAAAAATTAAGTGAAACACAGCAGCTTTATATGGTACAACAGCATTCTTAATTCATTTGGTTTCATTCATTAGCTACATATTACAATAGCTACCAAAACAATACATTTTACAGCCCCTCCCATCTCCCAGCTATCTAGAAAGGCCAGAGCGAACCAGTTATCAACTTACAGACTCCCTGAATTTCCAGAAAGGAAGAAATTAAATACCCTGCGAGCACACGGAGTGTTACAAGCTCTTCATCCCCTGCGCAATACCTGCACAACACCTGCATTTCCCAAACAAAGCTCATTTGAACACTGAAAACATGGAAACCTACCACCAGCATGTATGAAATATACTTCATAAACAGAACAGAAAATGAAATGCTGAATCTAGTTATTTTCACATGCAGCATTCATGCAACAGAATTCAATCACAGAAACAATCCTGTATTTACAGCAACAGTCTCCATACTGCAAGAGTGCAAACAGAAGTACATTCTTTATTTCTTAGATTCCTTATTTTCTTTTTGTACAAAAGTGCACAGTGTTATTCTTAAAAAAATGACAGAGTGAATAAGTGTTTTACATCATATTCCTAGGTTAGATTTATTATTTAAAAAATTACACTCTTCATATAGGCCAAAAACTATTGTGTCTTACCTTAAAAAAAAACCCCAAAAAGTGAAAACTAAAAGCTAGAGTCCTATTTATGTGTAGACTGTGGTCTGATCAGGCTGATACGCTGCAGCAGTAAAAATCGCAACGGAATGCTGTAGATAAGGGGCTGTTTCGTCATCCACTAACAGCTGTGATTGCACTGTTAAACTGAAAAGAAGGTCTCAATTACCTTTTGAGTTTTGTGAATGCTTTCTGAAAGTCTCAGCATGTTATCTCATAGGTTTAAGTACCTGATATTTCTCGGATGTTATGTCACATCAGGCCTTTAAAAGTATTCCAGTGGAATAGTGATTTATAGTTTGAAAAACTTAAAATCTGTTTTACGGTGGGTTTGCAAATGCTCAAAACAGGCAGAAAAATTAGCTGGCCTGATAACCATTCAGATCTCACAATTATGCAATCATAGATTAATTTAGGTTGGGACTTCTGAAGGTCATCCAAACCAAGCTCCTGCTCAAAGCAGGGCTAAGTGAAGTTAGATTACTTTGTTCACGGCCTGAACGCTGCTTAGCTAAACTGCTGGCTAACTTAGTGTCTTGCATTTATTATAGATAGTTGTAATCATTCATTCATATTTATGCTGCTTCAGTGAGATTCAGATGCTTCAAACTTACTATTCATGGCATCAACGAAAGCAGTATTTTCCTTTTGCCTTCAGAATTTGGTGAGTCATAAAGACAGCACTGACAATTATCAGCAAAAGCTCAGTGATTTACTGTATCAGTTTTACTTTGTTTGCATTTGAATAGTATACTCAGATACATAAACCTATGAAAGTCACATTTTCCTTATGGTTTGAGAAATGAAACGAAGACGAACACAGAGATGCATCTCTAAAAATGCTTTTGCTTGAAAACATACGTAATAAATTCTTGGTCTTTAAACAGTTTCATCCAGTTTTCTTTCAATTTCTAAAATATCATTAAAAAGCTGTAATAATCTACACAGAAATACCTCATAGAATATATTTGTAATTTCTGTATTTATGATTTAAAATGCCCTCAGTTTATTTTCTGCTATACTAAATATATCTCTCATGTATTTATACTAAAGCAGCCAGTAAAATACTACTGCATTTTCCAAAGTACAGTCTGTAAACCATACACTTTAAGACATGAAAAATATTGCACAGTTCAGTGCTTCAAGAGGAGATTTCTCCTCTTTATGCAAAGCATTTAACTTTTAGCAAGAAATACAGGACGTATACTGGGTGTATATATCTAAAAAGCATGTTATGTGATGCATCAAAAAAACACTTAACAAGTGTCCATTAATTCATTTACTGTACTTGAGCACATGTAAGGTATTGTTTTTTCCATCTATTCCAACATAAACGAGTTGACTAGCTATGACAGCATGGACAAAAGGGAGCTAAAGTAGCGCTCCACTGGTTACATTTATTAAGATGAAGCAAGCCAAAAGCATTCTATTTAGATATATAATTGAGGTGGAAATGAATAAAAAAAAAACCAACAAACATAAAAAAGAAAAAGCTTTAACAGGTTTTTCAGTTACAATGCCTCAATTTAAAGGAATTTACAGAAATACAAATTCCTAGAGTAACTGAAATAGTCATCTATATGGCAAGACAAGTTTTAAATCTGACTTTTACACGTACTCAAATATGAAAATGAAGAAACATGATATATGAAAAACCTAGCTCCAAATATATTACAGAAGGAAACAACTCAGGATAGTCTCATGAGTTTGTCTAGAGTAATCTGTATTTGGCTCATGTCCATCATTATTTTAAATGAAATAAACAATAAAATTTGAAAACTCATCTTGTTCTTTCTATTGTACTCTACTCTAAATAATGTCCAGCAGACTTCAGAAGACACTTAATACACACAAAGATCTGGAAACTTCATCTCATAGACTGGAACAGACTGGTAATGAGCATGGCCGGCAGTAATGGTCATCGTTCCTGAGGGGCTAGGCGGAGGACTGTGTGAGAAGAACAATTAATATATAGAATTTATAATTATATGGACGGCTTTCCTTTTTATAACTTTACACATTAACAGCTGAAAAACAAGAGCAAACTATCCACCCCAGCCCAGCCCCCACCCCAACCATCAGTATTTTATCCTATTCCTGAAATCCTAATGAAATTATCATGCCTCGGGTGTTTTTGTTTGTTTTTTTTTTTTTTTTTGTTTTCTTTTTTTTTCTACTCTGGTCTGAATTATCAACTTCATGAATGTTACAGAACTATGAAAATACATTTAATTACTAACAAATAATATTTATGTTGCTCAACAGATGTGCACAACTCTCTATAATAACATCATGTACTATTTTGACTGTTCAGTATCTAATTACTTTCTCAAACAGATACAGCAACGGGAAAAAACTCAGCATTCTTCAATACTACTGATATACATAGAAATAATATAAGAATAGAAGTATACTATAACATGGTTTCTGGATATTCTTCACTATCTAAAACATTCAAAATAATAAGAAGAAAAACAAAGTGACTGTTTTAGATGAAGACTACTCTCTTCCATTGTACTGGTTTTGGTTGGGGTAGAGTTAATTTTTTTACAGTAGCTTGTATGGTGCTGTCGTTTGGATTTGTGACCCAACCAGTGTTGACAACACAGGAATGGTTTAGTTATTGCTGAGCAGGGCTTACACATCATAAAGACCTTTTCTGTTTCTCACACCACTGGGGATGCACCAGAAGCTGGGAGGGGACACAGCTGGTTCAGCTGACCCCAACTGACCAAAGGGACATTCCATACCATATGACATCGTGCTCAGCAATAATAGCTTTACGGACACAGAAGGAAGAGGGGGACTTTTGGAGTGATGGCATTTGTCTTCCAAAGTAACCATTATGTGTGATGGAGCCCTGCTTTCCCTGGTTGTTGATGTGAAATTGTGAATGAATTTTTATTTTGCTTTGCTTCTACATGTACCTTTTGCTTTATCTACTAAATTGTCTTTATCTCAACCCATGACTTTTCTCACTTGCACCCTTCCAATTCTCTTCCCCATCCCACTGAGGGGGAGTGAGCCAGTGGCTGTGTAGGGCTTAAACGCATACCAGGGTTACACCACAACATTCAGCTAAATCCATTATTTTCTGCCTATTACATGTGAACACTGTGATATGAGCACCTGAAAACAGTTACAATTGCTTTATAACTCATATTTCATTCCTCATATTCTTCTTGCATAAAGCCTTACCGAATGGTGAGTTCCAGTATCTGGGCAAGTCTATCATGAAGCAAGTTTGCCTAGGAAAAAAAAAATAAAATGGAATTATTAACTACTATATATTTAATCAAGCTAAAATGAATATGCTGGGCCATACTCAGTGAGTGTGTTCCACATCACCACATGGCAAATCTAGGCAGCGTTTCCTATCTCGATTTCTTTTCTCACTGCTGCAAGGATTCTGAGCCCTGGAGAGGCACGTGAGATTGAGTGAGCCTGTCCTGGAGTGCAAGGAACTAGATAACAAATTTTGCTGTTATAGACAGGAGTTTAACAAACCTGAAATACAATTAGTTATTCAAAAATATACAATGGGGTAAATACAGCTCCAGTTATCCTAGGATGAAATAAGAATGGACTGTAAATCTAGCCTGGAGAAGAGAAGGCTCTGGGGAGACCTTATAGCAGCCTTTCAGTACCTAAAGAGGCCCTACAAGAAAGATGGGGAGGGACTCTTTATCAGGGAAGGGAGCGATAGGACGAGGGGCAACGGTTTTAAACTGAGAGGGGAGATTTAGATTGGATATCAGGAAGAAATTCTTTACTGTGAGGGTGGTGAGACACTGGAACAGGTTGCCCAGAGAGGTGGTGGATGCCCCATCCCTGAAAGTGTTCATGGCCAGGCTGGATGGGGCTTTGAGCAGCCGGGTCTAGTGGGAGGTGTCCCTGCCCATGGCAGGGGGGTTGGAACTACATGATCTTTAAGGTCCCTTCCAACCCAAACCATTCTATGATTCTGTGATCTAGATTTCAAAGACAGTAAGGAAAACATTAAGGTGAAGAGTGTATGAGATTTCCATTCCTTTTCAAATGGTCCGAGAACAATAAAAAGCAATTTACATAACTGGAATTTCTCAACATTGATAACAGTGGTGACAACTTCTTTAGAAGTAACAGCAGCAGTGACATGGTAACATAAACCACCTTTAGCCACGACATCCCATTACTGCTTATACTGGTATCTTCAATGCTGCAAAACATTTTTCAGAAACTCACTTTGGTTTCACATTGTGCTGCGATTTCTTCAAATGGCGCTTTTTGGAACTTTTCAATCACAAGACGCCTTTTTTCTTTTTCCTGTTCTTCAAGTCCGTTGTTATCTTAAAAAAAAAAGTTATAAAAATAAAACCAAATGTAATCTTTGTGTGTCAAGCAGAAGTGATACCAACCTTCAAATGCGGACTGCAGAAGCAAACAAGCACTGTATTTGAAGTGATGCAACCGTACTCTACAGTGCGCTGTCATCTGTCATTCCAAAGCAAAATGCAGGTACAATTTCAGAGAACTGGTTTGAGGTTCCCGGTTTTGCCTCTTTCTTACTACGTGCTTTAATTATGAGTATATGCAGGCTTCCTTTTGCTTTATTATCCAGACTCGAGACTGCATTTCTCACTCACTGTACACAAGTTCAGCTTCAAGAGACGAAGAAGGCAATATCATCTCTCCCAGTACCATGCAGACAGGTGGGCAGGATTTTCTATTAGAGTTTGGGGAAAGCAAGTTCAGCCTCCACGGGCTGAGCGAACCTACAACCAGCTGGAACTTCCCAGTACCTAATGAATTTAAGTACCTCAGTGATTAGGCAGTTTTGGAAAACTGTCAGATTGGATCACTGTTTAAAATATCAGTGTTTACTGTTTAACGCATCCGTGTCTATTCCTTGTTTTTGTCAGGATTTTGGTGGACTGGACAGCATTAATTAGTAGGTACTTATAATGATAAGAAATAAGGAAACTGGGTAATTCTGAGTTCTGGTAGGTGGGTCACTTGTCAGAATAATAGTTTTTTAAACAAATCGGACAAATGTGTATCAATACACTAAATAAAAAAATGGAGTGTTTTTGAAGTCTACAATGTGTGCCTTACAATCTATTTTCTGAATGCATTGCAGACCTGAAAATCTTAGTATGTAAAAGTATTTCAGTTGCTTTATAAATAATCACTCAATGGAATTTGAAAATCTCACATTATTTATAGTTTGGCCTGTAAGGGCAAATTTAACAAGATGACAGGCACTTCCAGATGCTTTTCATTCAGCCAGAAAATGAATTCACTAAAATTATCCGGATATCATTTCAGAAATTTAGATATAAATAAATGAAGTTTTAAATAAGTTTACTAGCTGAAGAGAAACAAATGCAATATTTTAACTATGTTATTCCAGCAATACCTTTTTCTCTAGCAGTTCCACAGTAATTAAAAACTATGCTGCATAAACACACTTGTAATAAGTCTTACCGATTGCTTTCTTCAAAGCTTCGAAGGTGATTTCTTCAGTATTATCAATCTAAACACAAAGAAACAAAACCCCTTAAACCTCACATCTAACAAGCTTCTAAAAAACAAGGAATATGATACTGAAGGTCAAAATGGCCACACAAATTTTCTGCCTTAGAAGTTCCCAATAGCTGTATCTGGAGTTCCTATGACAGCCGACAGATCAGTAATTCACAGGCTTAATCCACTGCAATTAGCGAGGAAATTTTTATCAAATGAGATCAAGGAAAACTTTCCAAATTCTAGTCAAGATGCTCTTATGGCAACAATACTTTGGAAAAGGATGTGCATTTTGGCAGAATGCTCCTTTGGGTCAGGAATATGCTGTGTTGTTTCTATACTGCTAAGCCTCAGTACTGGTTCTTAGACAGCTGTTGCGAAGAATAACAACTGCTCCATGTGACTGAGCTACCAGCAACATGATACTAAAACAAGAGATGGTAGTAGAGGCTAGGATGGAAAATGTTTTTTGGCTTTAGGCTAACTTCATACCAGTATGGGCTCCCCTCACTACAAGAAAGACACTGAGGTGCTGGAGCGGGTCCAGAGAAGGGCAACGAAGCTGGTGAGGGGTCTGGAGAACAAGTCTTATGAGGAGCGGCTGAGGGAGCTGGGGTTGTTCAGCCTGGAGAAAAGGAGGCTGAGGGGAGACCTTCTCGCTCTGTACAACTACATGAAAGGAGGGTGTAGCCAGGTGCGGGTCGGTCTCTTCTCCCAAGTAACAGGAGATAGAATGAGACAAAATGGCCTCAAGCTGCACCAAAGGAGGTTTAGATTGGATATTAGAAAAAATTTCTTTACCGAAAGGGTCATCAAGCATTGGAACAGGCTGCCCAGGGAAGTGGTTGAGGCACCATCCCTGAAGGTATTTAAAAGACAGGCAGACATACTGCTGAGGGATATGGTTTAGTGATGGTTTCTGTCAGTGTTATGTTGATGGTTGGACTCGATGATATGAAAGGTCCCTTCCAACCTAGATGATTCTATGATTCTATAATTTGGTGCTTATGTCACAAGCATCGGAGCTAAAGGGCTTTTCAGAACAAGCTATGTCTGATGCACCGAGAAAATTTGTTCGTTTAGTAACATGAATATATACATTTGCTGCTGCAGATGTACGTCATTAGGAATTGCTTGGGGCTGCAAAATTACCAAAGACACACAAACATTTCTCTGAAGAGCTCCAGCTCATGGATTTCTGTGTTTCAATTCTTTATAGACCTACAGTTTCTATGTCAGTAAGTATATTTACAGTGAAACGACTGTGATAGTATTAGGGGAGGCTGCTTAGATGGCAGAACAGTGTTCACCTGAACATAACATGGTTTCTTGGCTTGGACTGCTTTACTTTAATCCTTCAAAACTAACTACATGTAAATGGGCAGCACTTTTATTTTTCCTTATAAACACTAATTGTTTAGAATGGTCTAATATGATTTAAGATGAAAGATCTGTAAGGTAGCACGAAGTTGTTTCACCCAATTCAGAAGACCCTGCATTCTTTCTATTTTTTAATTCATTGACTTGACCTACTGTAAATGGAAAAGCCAGATGTAGCAGCTGTTTCCTTCTTCCATCAGTGTTATTTCAGGAGATGGAGCTGTAAATAATATTTTTCTAACAGATTTTACTACAGTAGCATTTTATTCTCTACCTCGGAATATATAAAAGGTTAATAAACATCAAAACACCCTTGATGTCAAATATTTATGGATATAGCTAGACATAAAAAGTATTCAGGTTTTGAAATAATAATCTTTTATACAATTCATATTTGGTGAAAATTGCTTGCTTATGGCAGCCTTTTAGATTTCTAATTAACATCCATAGTAGCTGCTAATATTAGCCAGCACTGTATACGGTTATTAATATCACAGAAGCACTAGCTGCTTTTACAAGTGCTTTCATCTTATAAATGAAGATAACTATGGAATAAACCATCTTCCTGAACAGGATTCACTAACAGACTTCCCGCAACAAAAAACTTTGATTGTGCTGACAAAAGAATTGCATTCATATTGTGTACAATAGCAGATATTTTATGGATAAACAGTCTTCTACCTCAGTGTAGAAATGACACTATAGATCATTAATCCTAAGACTTACATTAATTAGGTAGTTTATCCTCTCAATCATAAAGCCTTATGCTCTTTTTTTTGCAGTTTAATTCTGCTGACAGCTATGGATTATGTTATATTTACTAATCTACATAGCAAGAGAACCAGATTTTATATCCTTGTAGAGTTTTTTTTTTCTTTTTTCCTGCTCTTGAGTGACATCCACAGTATCATCCCATGTTCCAGGTGGCCAAAAACACGCATTATGAGGGAACAAGAATTAGCAAAAATTACAAAGCACCATTACTGAAGGAACAGGCTGCTCGGGGAAGTGGCTGAGTCACCACTCCTGGAGGTATTTAAAAGATGTGGCACTCAGGGACATGGGTTAGTGGTGGACTTGGCGGTGTTAGGTTAATGGTTGGACTTGATGATCTTAAAGGTCTTTTCCAACCTAAATAATTCTATGACTCAATGATTCTATGAAAGTCTTTCAGCTGTTCATTATTTAGGTGTCAAGACCAATTTGCAATCATCAAATTGGAAATCAGTTTTCCCTTTGCATTGTAAACAAGCATTCTAAAGCAACTAAAGGAGGAATCTTTGTTTCATGTTTCTGATCAATAAAATTCTTGTTTTTAAGACAGGCAAATAGTAATTGATTATCCAAGACTTTGTACCACATTAAACTGAGAACCCATACACAGATTTTGATTTATCTACAACTGCTATATCCTGTTCAAAAAATGTCAATATATCAATGCTTAACGTAACATCAGCATAATTGTTTGAAACCTGAAAAGGAAGTTTCTCTCATTTGATTCTACCTTCAAAAGAGATGTTCAATCACATATAATACATAAGATTAAAAAAGTATACTAATGGCAAACAACTCCATTCCTACTAAGAGCATTTACTTTCTTCAGAAAGCTAAAGATTGTGATGATCTGGTTCATTTTGCAAACATTTTTCTTCTTTGTCCTAAGCCTTTACCTAGATTATCTGTACCCTTGTTAAAGCACAACTGCAAGAACTGAACACAGAATATCATCTGAGGTATCATCAACACAAAGCAGAAAGGAATAATAATAATGATGCAAAACATAAATCACTTCTGTCATCCTAAAATGAGACTTACTCCTTTGCGATAGCTTAATATTGCACTTTTAACTAACATTCAGCTTGACTCTGTCCCCACATTCTGTTTCATGTCCCCAGCCGGTTTGTGCTTTAAGGTGCTAAAGGTAGGATTCATTTGCATGTACCAACACCTCAATTTCAACAGCCAATCTCCATCACAGCCAGCAGAAATCTGGTTAATAAAAATCAGCAGAACCTTGAAAAACATTCAGTAGAAAAGGAAATTTATTTTAAGAAATACTTCAAATGAAGTGTCAAAAGATGCGGGATAATTTTACTTATGTAATGCAGTCTTCCTAAGGGATAATTAGCATCAGCTCCTGTACCTTACATATGAACTTTTTGTTGCTAGTTTATCCTTCCCATGTCTTTAAAGCACTGTGTGTTAAACTCTTCTGGAAGGGAAGAGTAATACTGTAACACCGTGGTGTACGTAACCTGCCTAGCTTTTAGCTGCCCCTCTGAAAGACAGCAGGTGTCCCACTAGTCCTGTATCTGTCAGCCCCATTTTGATGAACGAGACTCTCAGATGCTTCAAATGATGCAGGGGTACAGATGCAGGATTTTTATTTGATCCCTCAAAATGCGAAGAAAATATTTTAGAATGTTTACTCATAAAATGGTAGTTGTATATATGTGTTGCCACCCCATATTCTGCAGCACTATCTGTAAAAAACTATAGTGACAAAATACTTTATGTTTTTATACAGCAAGATCAGAGCCTTTGACAACATATTTCTACAAATACAGGCATTAAAAAAATCAAAACCCCAAAGCATTTAACATTGCTAGAACAATTAGATATTAGACTTTCTGGGAAAACTTCATTTGCATTCACCCCCCGCCACCGTGAAGAGGCTGCTTTAAAATATCCTGTGATTTTCATACCTTATCCTCTGTGTTGTTGCCAGGCAGAATATCCACCTGAATAGATACTGTGTCCACAATGCTCTTCCTCCTGGAGAGTCTGTCCTCATCTAGAAGAGAAACCACTTATCTCACTTTTTGTAAAAGAGCTGAAACACGATCAATCACATTTCTACACATCAGATGCAGATTTGTTTCTATATGCCTGTTAAACTCAGGAACACCTAGTTTATCATTTGGACTGTTGTGAAAAATGATCAGTTATTGCCCTAAATTATTAAATATGAAGGAAAATAACCTTTTTACTGTCCCTTCCCCCTCTCATCCCAGAGAAACTTTCCCTTGAAAGCCCAGGATTCAAAGAAAATTAGATGAGATCTTATTCAAATGCATAATAAATAGCATAGTATATGATGACATATTGCTGCAGAGTAATTTACAAAAGCCTGAACTTATTTTTTTTGGTTGTGAAAGTGAAATATTAAGGTCTTAATTTGAAGGTATTCTGAAAGAGAAAAGGGCTTCCTGGAAGATGATTCATTGACAGAAGAAATAGATTTCTGAAGGGAAATGAGCAACAATCCTTCCTTATTCTTGTTGCTCCAAGTACCATATTCAGCGAGTCTAAAACTCTGCTTGGTGAAAAAAAATCTCTTCATTTCTAACTTCCTACAAACATTTTAGCAAGTCCAGCTGGCCTAAAAAGTAGTCAGAATAAGACCAACTGTGCTGATAGTACCAGGAACACAACAATTTCACTAATGCTTAAGCAGATACGAACAAATGATCCATCGGTTGATGGATTTTCCTTTTGTGACTGCATTCCTGAGACAATACACCAATAATCTTTTCTCATTTTTGACATTTAATATATTAACGCAAGATTAAAAAAAAAAACAAAACAGTAAAAACACATTTACAGATGCGTCATGAAGATCCTCAGACAAATGGAGACTTGAGTGGCCTGACTTTCGTGCATCTCATTTACAAAACCATGAATTGCAATGTCACATTTTAGATTTTAGCTGAAATCAAGCCATTTGGGTCAGGCCATTATTATTTGATGACTCACGCTGCACACCGAAGCACCTACAGGCACTTGATACTAAGATAAAGATAAGGAGAATGCCTGTAAATCTCCTCCACCACAAGGTAATTTATGCTGGTTCTTCTCTGTTTAAACCACTTCCAGCAAAGCGCTTTTGCAGTGCAAATATTGAGCACGAACAAACAGAATTCATTCCAGCAGAGCTAAACACACTTGGTTTTTAAAAATCAAGAAATAACTTTCAGAAGTCGTATCAATGAAAGGCTATTTTAAGAGCAAGAGGCAGTGAAAGAACAAGATTAGTGAAAAGCACCCGAATTCCAGCTACCTTTGCCAGGTTCTCAAAGTCCCTGAGCATTTCAAGTGGCATTTTGAAGGATTTACTTAATTTTTAATCCCCGACGGCTCACTGGTACCTGACGCAATACATACAGAGCCTGAGGAAAGCACCTTAGCCCTCAAGAGTAAAAACAAGACAAACCTACATCTTTGCTGCCATCTTGCTGCTCTCTCTGTAACTGACATCCAAACACCGAAAGGTACATTTTTGGGACTACTTTGGATAGAATTCATTTTTGTAATGGATGCCTCACTATACTTGCCTAATAAAAATGCCCATTTGTCTCTTAATTTCAATATATTAAGGGGGTAAAAACCTGTGAAAACTGCAATTTTTTTCCTGTCATATGATATAAAGCTTGACCCCCCACACATGAAGCAGCTCAGAGGCACGAGGGCGGTGGTGGAACCCCAATACCCGGCTGCCCCAGTCCCTGACAGGGTTGTCCCAGGAGTTTTGGCCCCACGGTCCAGGAATGGCACCCACCCCATGGGACAATGGGAACATCTCTCTGGGTCACTTCATTGACGGAGGTGACTGGGGTATGAGACACATAGTGGGATGGAGGGGAATAGCATCTTGGGATCGCACAAGGCTTAGTATGGGACGTTTAGGGGAGGAATCAAGGGTGGGGAAAAGGAGGACTGAGATGGTTTGAGAGGAGGAAGCAAGGAAAAGAGAGGGACAAGGGGATGAAGGCATCAGTCCCATGTTAACCAGTTGCTGATCAGTACACACATCTGGCCATGTCCTGAGCTTCATCAGTGCAGCCTGTCCCATCTTCTCATTAAATCCCACTTCTCTTCCCCTGGGTGAGGTGTTTGCACGGGGTCTGCGTGCAGTGACTGGAGTCAGACCACAGGTCAGAGGGCCTGTGCGTCTGGAGCAAGCAAAGGTGCATCAGTGCGTGATCACGAGGGAACAGCAAGCTGGACCAGCAGGTGAGCAGGTGAAGCGGTCGGGGAGCAGAGGGTGTCCATGTGTCTCTTGAGGGTAGAACCACCTGGCGGGACCAGGAGGTCCAGGCCAACTGTCAAAAAGACCGTGGAGCCTGAGGGACTGATTGAGACCCATGTGAGCACACGCAAGGGCGTTACTGTGCATCAGAGGGATCTGTGCCAGCAGCTGGACTGGGGCTGTGGACCCTGGGGACTCACATGACAGTGACTGGGAAGACTGGGAACCAGGAGACAGCTGGTGGGCAGACAGCGTCTAAGCCCAGCTACTGGCGAGATGCACACAGAACATATGCACGTATACGTGTCCCACTGGCGGACCTTTATCCTGAACAGCCAGCGAGTGAGAGGAATCATCGCTCTGTGAACAGCTCCGAGCTTCTCCCAACTTTCTACCAAGCTCTTGTAATGTCACTCAAAGAGGTAATTAGTACTATCACAAAAGTGATACCTATAGCCCTACTATCTCCTCAGGAAAAGAAAATAGGAAGTTACCATATCGTAGAGTCACACATCAAGAGTAAACACAAAGGCAAACCTTGCAGCAGCTAACATTGCTACAGGTATATCAAGGAGATAAACAAACAAACAAACAAAAAAAGCGGAAGGAAACACTAAGTAGAACGCAATTTCTGGCCTAATGGTCTAAAGGCCTTCTAAAAGCATTATTTTTTTGGACTGTGCACATCCTATACACACACCACAGCTAGCAGGAGAGCAGGCTGACCTACAACTCATTTTTACCTTTTGACTTGTGTCTGCATTTATGAGGTTTTTTGCCTGATGGAAACAGAGCTGAATTTAAACAAATGATGTATGTATAGCCAAAAAAAAAAAAAATAAATGTACATTTATATTATCAGCTTCCCTCCTACCCCAAATAAGGAAGAGAACAAGATACAAAAAGTGGCAAATATGAATGTCTTTCAACCTGATAAGCATAAAAAAACTGAAAAAGACAGGATGATGATTTTATGTCTATTAGTCGTTGTTAAGCATTACATCCTTAATATTCAGAAATACTACAAATACCTAGGATAAAATCTTTGCTGGCTTTTTAGTTCCAAACATAACTTTCACAGGAACATATTTAAAAAACTGATCCATCTTTTACTAAAATTATTGATATATTTTGAAACACTTTATTCTAGCATTATATATTAACAGTAGAAATTAAACATCTAAGTAAAAATGAAAAGTTTTAGAATTCCCGATTTTGTTAAATGAAAACCTTGGAAGCTCAGTATCTCACAGGATCAGAGATTAATGATCCTAATCAGATATGATAATAGGCATGAAACCAGTTTTGGTTACTGCTCTTTGCAAGATACTACAACACCCCCCCACCCCCCCCCCACCCGCATCTGATTCACATACTCTAAGATTTAACATTAAATATGGCTGTTTCTCATCACCCGAAGAGGGAGTTAATCACATACTTGCAGCTAACCTTGCTTAACCTTGTCAAAACTTACATATCTTTTGATGGAGGAATGCATTTTTATCAAAGTATCCAACAGAACCCTAGTAGGGTCATTTGGGTATAAATACATCTCATTTTCTAAGAGAGGCTTAATATAAATTTCCAACTAGACTGTCTTTCTCATTCACTCAAAGAAAGTAAAAATTGGAAACATAACATTTCCTTACTTGCTACCTACCTCTTCTGCCAATACTAAAATTTAATGATAACTGGTTTTCTTGGATGCCAGAAGAAATAATCTGTCAAGTATAGTAACGTTTTCCTTTTTAGAAGATGACAACCAGCAACAGCAAACACAGACGTCGCAGCTGTGTCGCACGTACATCACTGGTTTGCCTGCTAGCACATGGGACAAACCCGCATCTGCTGTTCTGGAGAACTCATCCCCTCCCATAGCAGCCATCCAAAAAAGCTTATTCAAGAGCAGGCAGCAACATCTCTGAATCACGCTGCAAGTGTGGCAGATCTGGCATTCACTGTCCATACATATCACATTTCTTTCTACGCATGAGCTACAAACCACTGGAATCATATTTCCTAGGGACTTTTATTTCTCAAAAAGGTCAGACTGGGATGTCCCAGAGTCTATTACAATGATAACAGTTAAGCGCAGCCACAAAACACACTCGGTTAGTAAAACAAATGCTTCAAACAATTTTTTTTTCAGTAAGTTGCTCGATTGGCTGTTGAAAATATATTAAAAGCAGAAAACACACAATGTCACGTACTAAGCTAGTTATCCACACACTATTCCTGCATCCTGTTGGTAGCACGAACTCTCAATAACCTTCCTCAGGCATACTTTACTTTCCTTGCGTTACCTGACATTTAAGCTAGCCTAGGTAGCTAATGGAGGAAAACCTAACATTCTTGATTAAATTAATATCTGCTCATTGAGAATTTGACTAAGGCAAATAACTCAAGTCAGCATAAGGCCAGATGGCCTGACTTGTGTAATCCTTCCTCACCTGCTAATTCAAATTAATACAGAAAAACATTAATAATCACCATTATCTTCTTAGGGTATTCTTTCAGAAGCAAAGACTTCATTAAAAAGACTTGAAGTGGGTTCAAGAACTTTCTGCCCCACTTCCTGAACTTAAGGAAAAAAAAAAAATCTTAAAAGGACACAAAGTTGAAACTTCTTAGCAATAATAGACTAGCTAATGAGGAAAAAAAAAATCTCGAGAAAACAAAATTATGCAATAATTAGATCTTTTTTGCAAGTAGTCACATTACATTTCATTGTCACAAAACACATCACGAAAGCATTCTTAATAACTGGTACTTAGTAGTATTGCCACTAATCACCGCTTACCTGTTACCTGGGGCACATACGGAACGGACAATCTTTCCACACTGTATCCACTGCCTCCTAACGATTCTGCAATCTTGTTTGTCAGGAAAAATAAATCTTTTTCATGCTTCTCTAAGGATTTTGGAAGACTGTCAAAATATATATTGGAAGTTATTATCTACTAATAGATTTGTTCATTAAATAAAATATTTTTCCCAATGTCTGCAAGCAACCAAAAAAGGGTCAATATTAAAGATTTGATGGAAATAAAACTTGCTCAGTTTTTTAGGGATGAATATACAGCCCAAAATGAGTCCACCAAATACTTCTGCAATATTTTAAATTACTTTAACACTTCTTAGTTATCTGAAATATCTTCCTCACCTTTTTTGCTACATCTTGAGAGCACATGGTCTCTGTTAAGTAGAAAAAACTGCAGAGTAATAGTATTTGCCATTTGCCAGCAACGTCTCCTTGTGGAAAAAAAAGCTAAGGGTATCCCTGGGCTGTGTTAGGAAGGTCGAGGGGAGTGATCGTTCCCCTCTACTCAGCACTGGTAAGGCCACACCTGGACTACTGTGTCAACTGCTGGGCTCCCCAGGACAGGAGAGACATGGACTTACTGTAGAGAGTCCAACAAAGGACCACTAAGACCGATTAAGGGACTGTAGCAACTCCCCAGTGAAAAAGGACTGAGCGAGCTGGGACCGTTCAGCATGGAGAAAAGAATGTGGATCTTATCAATGTGTAGAACTACAATAAGGGAGAGAGGGTGGAAAATCAATAGAGTCAGGCTCTTTTCAGTGGTGCCCAGTGACAAGGCCAGAAGCAACGGGCGCAACCTGAAACACAGAAGGTTCTGTTTGAACATCAGGAAACGCTTCTTTACTGTGAGGGTGACCAAGCGCTGCACAGGTTGCCCAGAGAGGTTGTCCGAAAGTCCAAAGCCATCTGGATGTGGGCCTGGACAGACTGCTCTAAGTGACCCAGCTTGATCGAGGAGGTTGGACCAGATGGTCTGCAGAGGCCCTTTCCAACCTCACCCATTCTGTGATTCCATGAAACTGCATTTTGCTGTGTTAGCACTCATAACGAGCATCAGACTTTGCAGATGTAAGTGCTTCTGACTACAATAAAAAAAAGCCTGAAAACCAGATTTTTTTCACATATGCTTTTACTGCTTGGTTTTCTTCTGCCTATTCTGTACACTCTTAAACCTCTAAATGATTTTTCACATATGAAATGTATTTCAATGGTATCCAATTTTTAATAGTAAAATAGGTACTTCACTATTCATTAATTCACATTCTGTATCTACTCACTTGCATTTGTCTTTGAAAATTGTTTCTGGTAGAAAATAAGATGCTTCCAGACTTCTAGTTTCGATGACCTGAAAAAAACCCAAGACAAACAGTACAAATGGAGTAGCTCCATAGCTATTTTCTCCAATGACTAAATCGCTTAAAGAGGTTCTGCTGTAGCAGATTACACATCCTTCACTAACATCTGCCTCAGCACAAATGAGGCCTTTAGAATTTCTTTTAACCAGAGAAAGAGATTGTGGCATTCACGCTTTAGTCTAAAAATCTGTTTCTCATGGTCTTGCACATGTCAGTACTCTTTTACCAAAGCCAGTGAGGCTGTAAAGTCCTATACCAGATGGGGATTTAGCCCATTATACATGGTACCATACACAAAATAAAAATGCTATACCTTGAGAGAAGAATATTCTGTGCATAATTTTAAGACTCAGCAAATGATGCCATCAGAGACCGAAGACAAAAAGCAATGTTGGTAGACACAAATACAGGAGATCAACACCAAAAGTAATTACGTGACAGAAATTATTTACTCATTTTACAGCAGAATGTGTACTGCTCTAAATGACTTAAATTACTTAATTATGTGTTACCTTGCTGACATGCTGACAAAAGGCAGGAACTGCAATCATCTGACTCAGAAAGTTCAGATATGCTGCAACCAATGCCATGACACCACAGCGATTAAACATTGGCAGATTATCCTCATTGATGATGGCAATGTCCTGAAATACAAAGGACAGCATTATACTCTCCCAAGTTCTCAATATATGGAAGTCAAAATATTAATTATTATTAGCAACACTAGCTGACATATGATGACTATCTGGTATTACTTAGCATTTAATACCTCTCATCTTAAAATCCTAGTCTTTCAGGTCACTCCTAAATTAGGTATATATTGATCTGAAGTTAGCTTGAAGGATTCGACGCCTATGAAGAGAAATAAGTCTACTCAACTCAAAGTTATGTTTCTCAGAAACAGAGTACAGACTGGGAGTCTCTTGTCCTTACCACCTGCTCACCATAACTTTTTTCAGGAAAATTAGAAACAGTAGTTTAATAATAAAAGTAATTCTTGTGAGTCACGGGTACAATACCATAAAGGGAATTATTTAATGCTTATTAGCATTTCTGTGTTTATTTCGATTGTATTATTTTTGTTACAATAAAACAGAATGACATTTTGATCAAGTAAGGATTTGGTTCATTGACATTTTAAAATTAAGGATGCACTCTGCATTTCAGAGGTTTCATAGTGCAGATGCACATTGGGGAATGAGGCTAATGACAGAGTGAACTGGGAATAGGGAACACAATTTCATCAAATTTCCATTGCACATGCTAGCATGATTTTCTTTGAATGCTTAAATTTCGACACAGATGAAGCTACTAAGTTATACAGTTTCATTGAGGAATGTATGCAAGTATGAAATAATGTTTGATCCTGTAAAGGAAACGTTAAGGCCTGTCGACACAGAGAGAGAATTTTACTCTAAGGTAAGATTAAATAGCCTGGTTTGATAAATATATCCAACCAATCAATTAACCATGAACTTTCTTCCAAGGTGAGGACAGTCCATATATTTTATACGGAACACTGACACATCATCACAGGTTGTAAGAATATCTTGTCAATCTGCTAATGAATACATCAGCAATTCTAGGGAATGTTTCAACAAATTTCCACATCTGCTATATTTCCTGAAGAGAACATGCTGTAGAAGTGTGTAACAAATCTGATTAGTTGAAGCTTCCCTATTAATAAGTGTTGCGTATAAAGCACATTTCCTTAATGGATCGACCAAATTAGGACTGACTGATGCGATTTCCAACTTGAAGATCAATATGCGAAAAACAAATATAAATTGTCAATCAGTGAACCCAACACTGCTTCAGACTCATACCTGCAAAGCAATAGCTAATCGAATGAGGTCAATAACCACTTCTTCATTGGCGAGTTCAATTGTGGTAAGAGCTAGAGATGTAAACAGCAGTTCGAAGTTTTTTTGGACATTGTCTTCTTCTTTACAGCCTAAGTAGATGTGTCTGTACAATTGCTGACCATGCTATTAAAGACAAAAAAGGGAAAATGAGTATTAAGAACACATAATAATTTAGGTTAGAAAGGATATTTTAAGATTCTGTAGCCCAACGCCCTCCTCTAAGCAGGGCCAACTTTGATGTTAGATGATTTTAGATACAGAATTAAAAAAAATAAAAAAGGATAAAATACATGTATACATATACATACAAAAACAAGTACACAATCAATCAAGAAGATCGCTAGTTTACTACTGTAACAGCAGCTTCTTTATAAATACAGAACTCTTCTATTTTATGTAGAAGTGTACAGATAGGGAAGATGATACAGGGGATTGCACACGAATACTGGACTGCGTGTCAGGCACTGGCATTCATTTCCTACTGAAATATTTTTTAAAAATTGCCCATTTATGAAAAGGAAAACATAAAATGCAAATCTTGAAACATTCTCAAGAACGTTCAAGTAACTGAGGAGCTCCAAGGGTTATCCTTGTGAAGACATCAAATTTGTTCCTTAAGCAAGTATCCTTGAATAGCAAACTGAGAAGAAATTCTTCCGGAGAGTGTTTCAGGAGATTGAGTGGGGCTCATTTACCACTGTGCACAGGGAGGCTCTAGCTCTAGCAAAGAACGGGTTATCTAATGAAAGAGCCTCAACTTCGTAAGTGACTTTCCTTTCCTCCTAACGCTGTGCTTAACCAAATCTTTGCAAAGAAACTATTATTTCAATGCAAAAAAAAATGAAAGCACAGCAAGGCAGGTTAAGAAGCAGGTTTTGCACACAATGCATGACTCAATACCAGCCCAGCATTCTTAATCTGTACAGGATACAGGTCTGTGTCAGTTGACACGGTTAATTTTCAAGATCTAAGGACCGATGCTTTACTTCTGGAAGTACTAGTTCAGCTTTAGAATAAAGAAAGAAACATCTGTTTTTCAAGCAGGACATATTCATTTAAGAAGTAATAAAGATATTTTCAGTCTTTTTATTACTTCTAAAATAAAATATATAGTTTTTCAAATATATGCTTTATTTAGAAAAGAAGAAAACAGAGCTATTAGCAAAGCACATAAGCTACTGTAAAATACACACAGTGAAGATTAGCTGTTTAAAGATACCGTATATTTGAAAAGTAAAAGTAATGAAATTATTCATCCCACTGATAAAGAATTGCACTTCGATATGAAAATAAATTATTATGTGGATTTTCTTGACATGTAGTATCCTTCTAGAAGATTGTAAAATGCAAGAAGTTCAACATTTCCCTTTAAAGAAAGGATAGAAATAAACCTCCTGGCTTTGAGAAGGTGGACTGAGATGAAAAGAGCTTTGTGCCTGTCTGGTTTAATTCCACCTAATTCTAGGTACAGAAATTCCTAGGTATGACACAGAATTGCCTTAGGATCTCCACCTAACATCAAACAAGCCTAGGTGGTCATTCAGGTCGTAGTGAACTTCTGTAGGTGCTTCACCTCTCTCCTTTGACAATGCAAGGAATCTAGGAAGAGTAGGCTGCTAACACACGTATCTAAAGTAGGTGAGTAACATTAGGTTTATGATAATGCACCTGAAATAGTATGACATGGATAATTACAGAATAACTTCATTCCCCAGGGTTAGTATATTTTTTTAGAAGACTGTATCATCTTGTCTTGACCTGATAAGAGTCTCTGTTCCTCTCCTGCCCTCTTTTTCAGATGACAGTGTTAACAATTCAAATATTTAGTTTGACAATTAAAATTTTCATCTAGCAAAAATCAGTAAATACAACTTATCCAAAATGTTTTAAATCCTAGACATTAAATCAATTAATTAAATTTTAATTCCGTTTTTACAAAGATAATTACTAATAATTGCCAATGTTGGAGTATTCTTTCTATTTGCATTATTCCAGTATTAATCAAAACAGGTATAAATGTACCACAAGGAATAGCAACCATACTAAGTTAGCAAGAACATTTATCTTGCAGTGTTACTTGAAAACTGCACAACTCTATTTTGTATATGATTATATAGGTAGCATTTTCGCCTCTAGACAAGTTAAACTGCGATTCTTCTGATTTTTGTAATTAGAATAATAAATTAAGGCAGCACTTTGATGACACACATTAATTATTTCACAGCTAATAGGAAACAAAACCCAAACAGTATGGGATAGCTGTGAGAAATTAATATATCTTCTTAGGCAGATAACAGTGATAAACCTTCTAAAGCCTGCTTGAGCTGACGTCGGTAATTTTTATTTTTTTGTTTACAAACATACCTACACAGATAAACTATAGTCAGAAATGACAGAGCACACTAATAACTATATGTATTTTTCCCACATAGAAAATAAGGTGTTTATTGTAAAGAAGTAAGTTTACTCCAAATAAGCATCATCTAAAAAAATAAAATATCTGGTTTTCTTTAGAATCAAACATACCCAGAAGTCAACTGGCACAATGTCCTATAAAAAGGTGCATTTTTCAGAATCATGGTTTAGATACACACAGTTCTAATTTCATGCACAGAAGGAGTTTCACTGAAGACCTAAATGAAAATTTTATTCCATGGAACTACCTCTCAAGTATCTAGAACATGTCAACATTGAAATCACTAATTTGAAATAAAATCACTCAATAGTGATCTTTGCAACTTGTTGCAAAAACACAGTTGTGGAAAAGTAAAGCAACTGGTTCACTTATTTTATCTTTTTTCTAGATAGAAAAGTTAACTTTTTCATCTATTACCTTTTTCATGAAGCTCACGTCTTGCCTTGAAATTTTGTCTCGTTTTATCTTTAGATCAGAAACATCTGGTATTATTCTACAAAGGAAACAAAAACGTCGTTTTAGCAAAAAGAATTTGAAAGGGAAGAGGATGTGAAATATATGAACTATTCAAGCAAAACTTGAAGCAATTTCCATTTTAATTATATCTATGTTTAACAATGACATTCACATTTCAGTTGAAGAGGGCAAAACATAAACAGAATTATGACAACCACATATTTTCTTCTCTGCATAAAATACCATATTCTGTCTTCCACAGTTAAACTAGCAGCTATTTGCAATGATCATTTAAGGTATCATGCACTGAGGCTTACCTGTAAAACTCTTGCCAGCAATAAAAGGCACTGAGCACTGTGCATTTATGAAAACAGTACATTAACATTTCATATTAGGAAAAATGTTTAAAAATCAACAGCACTTCTCATTCAAATATTAAACTAGAATTTAAAGCAAGTGAAAGCAAACAAAAAGAATTACCGTATCCCTCTGAGCTTTGCTCTGTTGTCATGCCGATCAATGAGATTATGCAGTACTTCCAAGACCAGCTGCCTTAGCTCAGAGTCTTCCATGAGCGAAGGAGACAATAACGGGTCCAGAAACGGGGGAGGAAGTGCATTAGTTATCGTTGTTGCTTTGTATCCTGAAGTCACCTGTTCGTTGTTGGAAGTAAAATTAATGTGTGTCATTACTGCATTGTAAGAATTACTTGCAGTGGTCCCTCACTTTTCAGTGGGCTTGCTTTGGTATCTGAAAGCTGGATTCAAATGGAAGTATTGTGTTAGTTTTGAAAATTCTTAACCTGACTAAGAATTTCAAAGGATTTTAACACTCATGTTCAAACAAACTCCCTCATCTCTTTTAAAGTGGTATTTCTCAGGATCCTTCCTCTACCAACACACCCAAAAGAAAAAATAAGGGTATCATTTATGATTTTTTTTTTTGCAAAAATGGCCCATGAAAAGTTGCAGGGCATGAAATGTAGATGGTAATAATTTCAATAGAGATTTTTCCATTTCAGGCTCTGAGCTGCTCATATATGGTACTGAGCATGCTCACTTGAAGGGAAAAAGAGAAATCAGGGCCTATATGTACATCTTCAACATTTATGGATACTACTTTATTGCAAAAAAGAAAGCAAACAGCAAACATCACTTTCTCAGAAATCTGGCACCACGGTGTTGTTTTTTCTTTTTTTTTTAAACTAATACTACCACTGACTTGCCTCATTCAATTTATTTAAACAAGCTCTGTAGGTACATAAGGAAAAGTTAACTTCTGTCATTTTAAATATTAATCAGCTGAACACTTAAAACAGTCAGACATATTTAAAATTTACTCTCCCTTAAAATGGAGGGTACCAGAATATTATAATCTCAAAATCAAAACAGGGTTCAGAAACTGAAAAGTATGAGCTGTTGAGGATGAGGGGTGCAAAATTATCCAGAATTTAACTATAATAAAAGCAGTCATATTTTCATGTAAGACTTTACATAATAATTATATCTTCATTATGCACATTCCATACTATTACAGCTTTTACACATGAACTGTGTTGTACTGGTTTTGTCTGGGATAGAGTTAATTTTCTTCACAGTAGCACACATGCTGCTGCATTCTGGATTTGTGACCAAAACAGTGTTGGTAACACATGGATGGTTTAGTTATTGTTGGGCAGCGCTTACACAGCGACAAGGACTATTCTGCTTCTCACAGTGCCCTGACAGCAAGGGGGTGGTCAAGAAGTTGGGAGGGGACAGAGCAGGGACAGCTGACCCCAAGTGACCAAAGGGATATTCCATAACATACAATGTTGTGCTCAACAATAAAACTGGTGGGGGGGAAGTTTGCCAGGGCTGCCATTGCTCAGGGACCAGCTGGGCGGGGAGCCACTGGGCTTTGTGTTTTTCTTTTTTAGTTTACTGGTGTTTATTCATTGTGAGTTGGTTTTTTTTTTTAAATTACTTGTTTTTCTTGGTTTTGTTCTTTTTCCTTTTTTTACCTACTAAACTGTCTTCATCTCAACCCACTTTTCTCACTTGTACCCTTCCGATTCTTTCCCCGACCCCACCGGGGAAGAGCGAGTACGTGACTGGGTGATGCTCTGCTGCCTGCCAGGGTTGAAACACACCATGTGAGCAAGCACTATTCCTACAGCACAACTGAACAGGTTGAAAGGAAATTGGTTGGCAGAGGAGCAGGAGGGCACGGGAAGGTATCTAATCAGTCATTTTGAAAATAGAAAATTACTAATGTCACAAAATGTAAGGCTGCAAATTAATGAAGCGACAGATTTCAGTTGCCTATACAGTATTAAGTTCTCTGCCTCTGTGTATGCATTACAACAGACTAATTAATGTCATGAAGTATTATTCTTTTGTAAAGAACACATGATGTACAATGTTCAGTACACAGAACAGGCAAGGTTCACCAGTTTCTAGTTCTTTACTGTGTGTGCAGATTACATCTGATATACCACAATAAAAGCTTTGCTCTGAACGCAAATTCCTTCTCACATTTTTTCCACAATATTCATCAACGTCTGAGTAACTTATTAAGCATCGAAACACTCATTTTCACATCTTTGTGCCATGATAGGATTTTACTTCCATATTGTAAAAGAGGATGCACAACAAAATTCAGTGTCAAAAAATGTTAAATTCCTTCCACATGCACAATTGGAATCCCTTAAAGCGTACTTATAGGCTATGCAGCACCCCAAATAATTAGAACAATTCTCCCTGACTTCAATGGAAATTTTTAAAACTGGTGAGATGAATATCGTCAAGAAGAGTTTAGGCATAGCTGAGTTTATCTTGAATGAAGACAGTGTGAAAAAGTGACCCCCTGAGGTCCTTTCTAACACGTTTTCTATCCTTAAATTGCAACTGTGAATGCTCAGCTTTTCCGTAAGCCAGAATCTAGGATTTCATATTCTGACAAGCACAGAACGGTTCAACCGATTTGCCTAACACCACACACAGATTTCTTGTCAAAGCAGGGACAGAAACTCATTTTCCAGGACAGCAATCTACTGCTTTAGTCATGATATCATTCTTTATGCTATATCCCCTATTTCAGTCACTAAACAGTTTTCAGCTTCTGCAACAAGATGGGCCAGGATTCTACAGGCAAGAGCCTCTTTTACTACCCACTTCTGATTCCTACCATCAGGAGGTACTGCCAGAAAAACTCTTTAAAGTTGAAAAATGTATTTGTGATTAAACAGTTAATTACAAATTATACCTTACAAGAAACTTGGGAAATATTAGGAAGGGAAGAATAACAGTACTTGAGGCTTTAAAGGCTTGGAGATAGGCATCCATTCCTAAAGTTTTAAAAATATTTAAAAATTACAGCTTTTCTGGTGTCAGAGACAAAAGTGATTTCACTTTCACGTTGCTAGCACTGCTGGCAGAACTAGTCAACCTATTCTATGATATTCTTTTGGATCTGCAGATCCAATTATAACTGATATTCACTAAAATGCTTGCTTTAAGAGATGGAGGAATATTTCTTGTAACGTAACTTGGGAAAATGCTGTCACAATTTTACCCAGTAGAACTACAGATCTATGTAATGTGAAGTTATGTTTCATTTCATATTACAGAGTTGTAATACTGTACTTATATATATAAACATATACATAAAGTGAAACGCCATGTGCTTACAACATAACATACTGAACACGGAAGGCTTACCATAAGTAATGATCTCAATAACATGATTTGAATCCTCCTAGTTCCCAAGTCTCTAAAATTGGAAAAAAAGCTGAGAATTAGTTTCTTTGCATACCTTCAAAATATTATCCTACTTCAGACACCGTTCTAACAACTGTGGGTTTGACAACTGAACACAGCAGTCTTGGAAGGGATGCTAGATGACCACAAATAAGGGGCAAATATTTGCAAATGAGGTGCAATAAATAATTGTTTTTGAAAGGGATATTTATAGGAAGGCTTAAAAAGTGAAGCACATACAGTTGAAAAAAAACAGTAAATTATTTATGTGAAGCAGATCTAAATCTTCATGTTTCATTCAGAAATCTCTTTGTATCTGAAACGTTCAACCGCTACAAGCTTGACAATTTTCACAAGCATCAGCGCTCAGAAGTTCTTCTGACTTAAAATGTAATTGAGTCTTTTAAGAAACCAGGACACTTCTTGTTTAAGTCAGACCCCAAAACTTCGAGAGCGGAAAAAAGTTATCTGCAAGAAAAACTGAAAGAACCCTCCATTTTCAGATCACAGGAAGGTACACGGAACACCACTTAACCTGTTGTTCATCTGTTCTCATTTTCCATCTGCTGCTACTAAAAGAAGTTAAATAACTATTGGTATATAGTCACATACGCACTGTTCTTGCAAGACCTTAGAAGATAGAAGTGCACTTGGAATAAATTGCTCCATTCAAACAGACTCTTTCAAGAAAGTAAAAAACGTACAAACCCTTTTGCTCACCAAATAGTGTAAGGAGAGAGCAAGTCTCTTCACAGAAGCTGGCCCCTACATAACAGTGAAAAATTCCACCTTCGTGGGCTCTAATCCTGGCTAGATTCAGTTGGCAGCGTCATTCAACTGTCTTGTGTAGCAGAGGCCAAATTTTCAGGTAAGTGTTGCAAGACTGTATCAGCAGTCAGAAAGTCTGCTTTATTCCAAATGACGTACGCACATCATACTAACATACTACTCAGTCCCATGTTTACAAAGAATCCCATAAAGGAAAATTGTATAGTTAAAAAAACAAACAAAAAAAACCCCCAAAAAACCCCACACCAACTGGTAATCCAAGTTCAGAATTCTAAATGGATCTGTATTTCAAATACCTTCTTAATGAGCAGTAACTGCTTGGCAGACAGATTTCTGTCTTCCATGGAATAGTCCCCCATACTGCATGGACACAATACTATATCAAAAGCCACCAAGAAGCCAGGAGAACGACAATGACTTCCTACTTAAGCTCGCAGGTGATCAGACATATGTGGTACAAAGTATCCATGCATACAAGCAAAAATAGCTGCAACCTTTTCAGTGACTTTCCCCAGGCTGAGGAAAAGCAGGCTTTAAATGTAATTATTCATGTTACAGTTAAAAATATTACTTCAGTGCATGGCAGCTTTTTAATTATGAGTTTATTACAGGAGTCTGCACACCTATAGCTTTTTCCAATTTCTAAATAAACAGGGAAAATCTAAACCAAAATTAATTCACTGGAATTTCTGCAGTTTATTTCTTAATCTGAAGTCAGCTTGTAGAGAATGAATAAAAAACAAAAAAACATTTGTAAATTATGCATCCATTATGCATCCATTTTTTCCATTTGAAAAAATATAGTCATAGTTCAATTTCCTTCATTCACAAAACACACATATAAGAAGTCACGGAATTTGCCACCATTAAGTAAATAATTTCAGACACATATGTACAGATGTGAAGAGAAGAAATGTTTTAGTGCAAAAAAAGTTGCATTCCAATGAGGTATTTTCTATCCATAACGTGTTTGGAGATTGATTTCATACCACTGACACTGTGCTTGTCTTTATTTTGTATGGCATTTAATACAGCCCCTCATGAGTGAGAACTTGCATTTAATTTTTCTTAATTTTCTTCACTTTCTAAGTTATCAGGATTCTAAAATCTGTATTTTTAATTTGAAATTAGAAAACGTAGGATATACAAACCCAAGGTGACTGGTATCCAGTGATTGTGAAGTCGTGCCCAAAACAGGTACTTTTCCCATAATGAACATCATAATCTCTGATCTCTGGTAATCTGGGAGATTGCTTCCAAAAAATCCTTAAAAAAAAAAAAAAAAAGGAAAGCAATCACAGAATGAAAGAGATATAGAGCCATTCTCTTTGTAAGAAAAGCCTTATAAATACAAGAAATACATTTACAAGGTCAAAATAGCTGGATAATAAAACTCTGATTTGTTTTAGGGCACAATACTTAAATGTTCATTTCTGCTGAATGGCTTTACAGAGTCTTTTCATGACAGTCACTTTCTTCTTTGAATCCCTCAACTTTCTAATTTAGCTAGACAAGTCCATAATACATTATGTGAGCAACTGGCTGACAGGATGGGCTCAAAGAGTTATGGGGTTACATCAGGCTGGTGGCCAGTCACCAGTGGCGTTCCCCAGGGCTCAATTTTAGGGCCAGTGCTCTTTCATGTTTTTATAAATGATCTGGGTGCAGGAATTGAATGTACATTAAGTAAATTCAATGACGATACAAAATTAGGAGGAGCTATGGACTCCCCCGAGGGTATAGAGGCCTTACAGAGAGATCTGGATAGACTAGAGAGCTGGGCAACCAAGCGTATGAAATTTAACAAGAATAAGTGCCAGATTCTGCACCTGCATTGGGGTAGTCCTAGTTATACATACAAACTGGGGGACGAGAGGCTGGAGAGCAGCCCTGGGGAAAGAGATCTGGGGGTTTGGGTTGATGGCAAGTTGGGTATGAGTCAACAGTGTGCCCTGGCAGCCAAAAGGGCCAACCGTGTCCTGGGATGCATCAAGCACAGCACAGCTAGCCAGTCAAGGGAGGTGATTGTCCCACTCTGCACTGCACTGGTGTGGCCCCACCTCAAGTACGGTGTGCTGTTTTGGGTGCCTCAATATGAGGACATCAAACTATTGGAGTGGGTCCAGAGGAGGGCGACCAAGATGGTGAAAGGCTTCGAGGGCAAGACTTGAGGAGCGGCTGAGGTCATTTGGCTTTTTCAGCTTGGAGAAGAGAAGGCTGAGGGGTGACCTCATGGCAGCCTACACCTTCCTCAAGGCGGGCAGCAAGAGGAGCAGGTGCTGATCTCCTCTCTCTGGTGACCAGCGATAGGACACGAGGGAATGGAATGAAGCTGCCTCAGGGCAAGTTCAGATTGGACATAAGGAAAATCTTCTCTACTGAGAGGGTGGTCGGTCAGTGGAACAGGCTCCCCATGAAATGGTCACAGCACCAAGCCTGACAGAGTTCAAGGAGTGTCTAGACAGTGCTCTTAGTTGTATGGTTTAGTTTTAGGTAGTCCTGCAGGGAATTGGGCTTGATGATCTTTATGGGCCCCTTCCAACCTGAGATAGTCTGTTCTATTGCTGTGCAATAGCGTAAATGTAACTTTGCTAGAAAGAAGCTTGTGTTGTGGGGGTTTTGGGGGAGCTTTTTTTAACATTTTAACTTGGATTTTTACTGTAATGGTGAGAAATAATCTACTATGTATTTGCTACTGCTACAGAAAGCTTCAAGGCATAAGCAAAGGTACAGATTAGTGAACATTTAACTTACATTCCCCCTTGTTCTTTAAGTAAAGGAACAGACCTGATAAACGCACTGCAGTGTGTAATATCACTACCATAAAGAAATTCATTTACAGAAATTGTTGCTCTCATTTTCATTATTGTGCTTAGAAGCACTTCAGTTAAGTCGCGGTAGCACAATTGGCCATTAGGTGTCATTGTTGACACTGTTTAACATTGTTTTCTACAAATTTTCAAGTAGTACCTACTAAAATATATTATGGTATATGATTGCTTGCAATATGATTTTCATGAAAGGATTAATATTTGTTCTGTACCAAGGGTACAGAATAATGTCTATATTTCAAGGGCCATATAATAATATAACCAACAAATTTATTGTCCACCAGCATTTTTAATTTTTATTGAGACTCTTAAGCTATCTTCTCAGTTAACAATTAAAAGAACAGTCTTTCAGAAATCAAATAAGTAAAGCGAGACTGAGATTTAGAAGGAAGTACGATCAAAGATACCACACTTGCCATTTTCCCTTTTTGAGTTCAGCTGTTTTAATACCATTCCATTGAGGAAGGAAGAGAAGGGGGAGAAGGGGAGCAAATTTAAGTGAGCCTATGCTACAGTCATTACTCACCAATTGTTTGAATAATCGCATTCTGGACAATCCTCTCATCACTCTCCTTGGAGCTTGTGCTGAAAGTGGCACTTCCTGCTGAACTGCGCCTGTCACCCAGCTCAAAGTCAACACTGATGCGCAAGTGCTTCAACAAGGTATTAAAAACCTCCAGAACTGTTGGGCCTGGAAACAACACATAACAATGATTGCAGCTGTCAAGGGAAAGATGCTTTAAGAAAATGAAAACTAACCTTTTCAACCCCTTTTCAGAAGAAATCAGATTAAGCTGAAACAAGTGAAATTCCCTATTTGAGGGATATGGCCTAGGGAAAAACTTTTGAAGTGTGCCTACACCTTGATATTTCAGAAATTATTTTGCTATCAGGAAATGTAATCAGGCATATATGTGTAATCCATTACTATCAAGTTGTACTGGGTCTGGCTGGGATGGAGTTAACTTTCTTCCTAGCAGCTCGGCTGCTGCTGTGCTTTCAATTTGTGACTAAAATAGTGTTGACAACACACCAGTGTTTCAGCTGTTGCTGAACAGTGCTAGCAAGTGTCAAGGCTTTTCCTTTTTCCCACTCTGTCCCTACAGAGAGTAGGCTGGGGGTGTGCAAGAAACTGGGAGGAGACACAGACTGGGCCAGCGGACCCAAACTGACCACAGGGCTATTCCATACCATATAATGTCATGCTCAGCAATTAAAGCTCAAGGAAAGGAGAAGGAAGGGGGGAACGTTTGTATGGCATTTGTCTTCCCAAGGAACTGTTATGCATGCTGAGGCCCTGCTTTCCAAGAAGCAGCTAAACAACTGCCTGTCAATGGGATGTAGCGAATAAATTCCTTCGCTTTCCTTGTGCGCCAGCTTTTGCTTCACCCATTAAATTATCTTTATCTTGATCCATGAGACTTCTCACCTTCTCTCTACCTTCTCCCTGTCTTGTGGGAAAGGGGACTGTGCAAACGGCTGTTGGCCGGAGTCAACCCAGAATGCAAGATTTACAGAGAAAATATGAGTGGTTGCTGAAATTAAGCATATACAACGGGTTAAACTGCAGGTACTTGCACCTGAATTTCAGTTATTTCAAAACCTGCTACTAAAATCCAGTTCCATATATCGGATGAAATAATGAGCTCTTTTCATAATATGGTAAAAGACTTCACAAGCCTGTGAAAGCAAGTAGGTCTTGCATAAAGAGAAAAGACAGGTTCAGACTCAAGCTAATGAAGCAAAGCAATAATGTTTCAGCAGGAGACCAAAGAAAAACAACAGCAAAGCACACGTGTGTACACATCTTCATAACTACTCTTATTTCAAGGAACTATGCTACCTTAAATGACATAATTCACCTTATTTCAGCTGCTTCACAGTTACTAAGGTAAAATTTCTCAAAGATCATTCTACTCTTGACTCCCATATTACCACTCATCTCACAGCAGCTGTATCACAAAGCGAAAGTGCTTGTGATGTTTTGTAGTCACACACAGTTCTCTCACACTTCGTGACTTTTTACTTTCACAACGCTGTAAAAATACATCTACTCATCTTTTCAATGCAAAGGAATATAAAACAGTCAAACGACCCAGTAAGTACGTTTCAGTAATTGTAAACCAAGTAAAATTTCAAGTATTTTATCAGCACAAATGAGAAAAAATTAATAAGTACAAAATGTTCTCAAAATATATGCTTTCATTCAGTCTGAAAACAAAGCAAGAATGAGCACCACCCTTCAAATCTATCCTTTGACCTGATGCCCTTAATTTGACTTACCTATCGATCCTTTAGCTGCTATTGCAACTGCTTCCAAAAGAACCTGAATAATGCCAGCGCGAACTCGTGGTGAGTCCCTTTTGCGAACATCAAGGTGTCCAAGAATTTCTTGTATTACATGATGGGAATATTGTGCCTATTAAAACACAAACAAACAGAAAGAAAAGCTTCATCTGTGACTTTAAGTAAGAATAAACTCATAAATCATTCAGCTGTAGTCACAAGCATGTTCCTATTCTGCAAAATTCTTACTCATAAATTTATCTAAATGTCAATCAATTCATGATTAAATATGGATTTTTTTAAAATTTTTACTTTTTTTTTAAATATGTTTTTTTTAAAACATGTTTTTTTTAAAACTACCATGAAAGATGAAGCCACACAGGTGCATCCAGTGTGGTATATAAAAGCTTACAGTATTAAAACATCTAGGAACATCTACAAGAACAGAAGCAGCGTGAAGTGGTACTTCATTCAGCTAACTGCCGTTCAAAGAATTCAGCTGGTCTTACAAAAAAAGGGTTATTGATATAAATGCTGCGGAAACTCAGCTTGCTTCCACAAACCTGGAATTTGATGACTTTATCTTTTGGGTGTCTGTGCTTGACTCAATCCAAGAATCAGACTTTGATCATGTTTACAACAGACACTAGAGGTTGCCCAGTAGTAAAAATCAATGAGCACAACAGAGTTCCATGTGAAGTTGGTTTCTTGGGTTGTAAAAGCAGTACAGCTGTACTGGCATGGAGACATGACCAACTTAAGAGAGATTTATTTATCAAGCACAATGTCAGATGAGCATGGCTATCCTGCTCCTTGTTCCGGAGCTTGCTGAGGGACCTCCGCACCACGTTCCTTTGAGAATTCCGTAATATATTTTTCTCTTCTACAAGTGTGCATTAGTTGAAAGTAAATCAGATAACCTCTGATCACAAACCACAGCTAGGTTACTATTTGAAAAGTTTAAAGAATAAGGCTAAGGAGTTACGGAAAGTGACCTTCTGGATTCTTTGACTTCATCTACTGTCTATCACCATCATGGTGAGGTGAGCATTTAACCCTGTCTCACATGCTTGAAACATGTATGCAAGGAAAACAAACCCTGGAGAAAATCCTACCTGTATAGAATACATGATGATTTTGAAGCAGGAAACAGCAAATTCATTGGGATCCCATAGTCTATGATGGTCTAAATGCCTGTAACCACAAATCAAGGGATTTGAAATAATGACAGATATAATAAATAGCACCTTACAGTTTTCTCAAAATTCACCTCAAAGGGATTATTTCCTTACATAAATCTTCTAAACAATGATTTATTACCTAGATCAGAAAAACAGAACTTCCAAAAAGCATTTGTTTTCAAAGTTTAGGATGTGATCACAAAATACTTGTCTGTAACAGACATTCCCAATCTTCCAGATTCAGGATTTTAAGGAATCTAGTCATACCAAAGATATACACTTAAGAATATACTGTTTCCATACAAAGTGCATGCATAAAATGGCTGTGACATTACTTACATGAAAGAGACACACTGAAGCGGATGGTTATAATACCTTGACAGACTTTTACTCTAAATATGCAGAATTTGGTTTGAATCAGGAGCTACAGCACAATTAAGGCTGAACGTTACATACGGAATACTCTAAGAACTATTTTCATTTTCACAGTGGGTTCGTGAATTACATATACAGAAAACAAAAAAGAGCTATTCTGTGTATATACACCTTTATCACTCTGAAGCATTTCAACACTTTCTGCAAGAAACAACAAAACAGAAACAGAACAATAAATGCGTCTGTTTCTCTTTAAATGGGACAGGAACCACCACTGAAAAACTTTGTCAGAGTTTCAAGCAAAGACAAGAAATGCTGCTTAAGCACCATGCTGAAAACTATGATTGGAGCACACATCAAATTTTCCAAAAAGTAAATCTGAGTACTTGGAAAAGCGTGATGAAAAATAAATGTATTTTTAATTCTAGAAGACTGAAAAAGTAATTTTGGATGCCTTTTAATCAGTATGATTTAGGTTAACAAAGAGAAAAAGAAAAACAAACCCACCAACAAGCAACAAGCAAAAAAGAAAAACAACCCAAACCAATGAAATACTCTTTAACAGAAACTGAATTTAGGTGGAGTTTCTAAATAGGTATCTCAGCTACAGAATCACTATTGATCTGCCCTTTCCCAAATAATGTAGTAAACACAAAAAGATGTTCCAAATAACAAATTTGAAAGCATACAGATGAAAGAAGTCAGTACTCTGAGCAGAGGAGGACTGACTGAATGCCGTAACTCACTTTGCCTAGAATCTTGAGGTCTCAATTAACTCACTGGCCAGCTGCTACCAGTCTCGTGACCCAGCTGAGTACACAGGTCTCCTTCAAGGTTGATTAAAACAGCTGGCATAAAACTACCCTCTCCTGGGCCCTAAATTATACTGCGGTCCATTGCAGAGCTAAGAAAACGTACTGCCGTTTTGACGCATTACATACCTTTAAAAGAAATCCCTACAGATTTTTCAGGAATTCTAAAGGTGTAAGTTTGTCTGCCAAGATAACAGCATATTTGCATTACTAAATATTAAAACTGGACTACCTGTTGGGGACAGCTGCTTTTCTTGTGCACATTCCACAGGTATATTTAATCCTGCCTTGAGGTAGAAAGACAAACAAAATTGCCTCTTTAAATCCTTCAAGGCTTAGCAGCTCATAATGTATTTATTCATTTTTTCTTTCTTCCTAATATCATTCCAGTACAGTCCATCATTTCTTGTACATGATAGCTTATTTTAGCTAACCTATTTTCTTTTTTCTCATCAAATACAAAATCATACTCTCCGCTATCTTCTCCTGGTTGGAACTGATCCTTCAGTCTTTCAGGGTAGCATGTGTTCTCTGTCACCTTTGACAGTTCCTCTTTATCTGCCCCAAAGATCCATTCAGGCAGATTATGGTCAACTACATCTTAGATCAAATTTTTTTAAAAACCTTTCCTCTAAAAACAAGACATACAGTTTTCTCTTTCCAAAAAGGCAAAACATTAGCTGCTTCAGGTAGCTGAACCGATGGGAAGAGAGCAGGGGGAAGATGACAGCCGAGGCTAATGTTTTGCATAAAATAGCTCAATGAGCAGCGTACTTCATATACCGGAATTTTCCTCCTAAGAAAAAGAGTAGTAGATTACTGCAGGTGATATATTTTACTTGTCATAATGCCGGCAGTGTATCCAATGTAGTTTTGTTTTTGTTAATGGTATTTTCAGCATGGTGCATTTAGTTTACTTAAAATCAAGTCACACCTTGCCTGTGCTTTTCCAATTACATTTCTTTTAATAAAGAATATCTAAGTAAGATTGCGAAACGTTTTGTCGCTGGATTTACAAATGCCAAACTCTGCCTTCCATTAAGACCTGCTTCGTATACGTAGCAAATGTGCAAAATTAGGTTTCTCAAATTAAATGGAACAGCAGAACCAATGGTGCAAATTACTACTTTATGGAGTAAGAGCCACTAACAGTCCCTGAATTCACTCACGTTGCCACACATGCCAGCAACCCTTACAGTACAAAATGATAAATTGATACTGATGATTAGAAAGCAGAACTGAGGCCTGTATGGGAATATATAAAATAATCTTCTCATGCATCACGTTCGCTGAAAGAATATTAAACACCAGTCTTTTCATATTCAGAACCCTTGCACAAATTATGTGATAACTCACAAGAATGGAAATAGAGTGAGATGAATAGGGTGTAACTTGTTAGACTTGGGAAGTTGTTTATATTCACTAGATTTCTGTATCCCTCTGGATCTGCCTAATCTATTCAACATTGCAAATTTATGCTAAGTAAGTCTAAATAGCTTGTGACTTGACACCAAATACAGATTTTTTTCGTATCATATTAATATAAAATTTTTGACTGTCATTAAGCAGGTTGCCAGACTGATCTGCCAGATTTCATTAAAAATGAGAATTTGAGAGTTTCTAACTACCAAATGTAGAGACACTTATAACCATGGAGATTTTCTGCCAAAGGCAAGGAGAATTAAGGTCAATCCAAACCTATACCAGGAGACTGAGCAGATTTCAGCTATCTTCATTATATTAAAATCCTTCAATCTTTGAATGTACGCAGCCTCATGATGCAAGAAGCGCTCTTCTCTCAGTTTTGCAAGGAAGTGATGGATGCTGACTGATATTCCAATGCCACATGAAGCAAGCCTTCAGGCGGGGAACTGAACCTGCATCTTCAGTGTTAGTACTGTAATAAATGTCCTTATCGTTATTCCCAGAGCTTTCTTAAAAGCTGTGAAATTGTTTAAAATTGTTAGGAAAAACTGTTGTCTAATCAACTATACATAAACTAAGTCAGGTCTTTGAATCAGATAAAGTGCAATGGACTCACTATCTCAAACTTTCTACCAGTTCTGCTCATTCACAAAGTGAATTAGATTAGACAGAGCACTCACTTTTTGTTTAGGAAAAGTAGCTTGGAAATTGCATTTTCTGCGTCTCTTGTTCTTCAAAACTACTAAACCTTTACAACAGTTATTTATGAAAAGATATATTTATTTGGCAATTCTTCCTCAAAATGGAACACAAAAATGGTGACCACAAAGACTCTCTATTCAGAAGAGACAATATATACTGAGTAACTGGTCATTATCTACTAATTTCAGTGCACAAACACAGTATGCGGCATGTAAAGGTGCACAAAGAATCAAAACGTTCCTTAGACTCATATTAAGTAAGAGAAGAAATTAAGCTGGAAAAAATAGCTTGAATACAGAAAGCTTTGGATCTGCCACAGGAAATGCAGGTACGACGCCTTCTCAAATCCCAAACCAGGTACTAACTTTATTCTAGGAAATCGGGAATTATTTGTAGGAAAATTCCCTGATACTGAAATGATTCAAAAGACTGAAGTAACTCCACATGCTGAATTTTGAGATAAGACCCTAAAAAGGAACTTAAAAGTGGTATGAAAGCAGATGCAATATAGTTCCAAATAATCCACCCAGACTGCTTAGTACCCAAATGCTCACTCTAGTGGCAGGTATTTTGGAGGACTGCAAATTTGAAATGTAGGAAGGATGAATTTTTTTAATAAAACACTCAATTTTGCAGTAGTTAAACTCGCATCAGATTGGTATGATAGGTGCACATGGAAAGTAACAGATAAATAATAGCACAATTCCTTGCATTTAATGCTTTGGGGTGAAACACAAAGGGCTACAAAAGTTTTCTGGCCCTCAATACCTGCCCTATCTTCTTTTTGCATTTCTCTTCTTACTTAACAGTAGCAACTTAAAAATGGCTTTCAGTACCTTGAAATCTTTGAAAGTATGAATGGAATTTTTAGTCTTTGTGGAAAGAACTAGGCCATCTAAGAGAAGATGTTCCCATAACAGGTAGGTATCTTGAAAATCTACAACAAGGAGAAGCATCTCTCCTCATCACCAGGAAAACCCATGGTTTGAAATTAGTATCACTGAGTTTAGGGCTTCCTGCAAAGATTTGTCCTGAGAACATGTCTATTTGTAGACACTAGAAGAGGTGAAAGAAGCAGATTTAAGTTATCTCAATGCCTGAAGCTTCTTTCACGTCATATTTTGTAGCGAAGCAACTGAGGCAATGGAGAGAAGTGAAAAATGCTGGACTTGATAGTTGATACATCAACTATAATTTGTACTGTGTGCACTTGTGCGTAACCTGCATACTGTGTGCACATCTGCCACTCACTACTAAATGAGCTGTTAAAGATATTCCTCACAGAATATCAAAACAGGTCTTGGAAGAAAACTGCAAGAAAGTAGATATCTTAACTTCATATATTAATCTGGGCACAGTATTCCTTTGTCCTACTTATATTTTACTTGGCTTGTCTCTTCACTGACTGCAACTGTGATCTATGGGACATTCTATGGATTTTCAACTTACGCGAAAACTGGTCTGACAGCATTATTCATATTTCCATAGGTTGCTCGTCCTAGTAATTCCCTGAAACAATTTTCAGCCAGCAGAGCAGGATTTTCCTCTTTCTCTCCTCCTGTAGGAGAGGACGGTGGGCCTATTCTGCTGAAAGAAGACAAAAATACATTGATTTTACTACTGATTAATATTCATCTTCCTTACTGTACAGATCCTTGGTTCTACAATGTTCATGAGTCACAATTCTTGCCTAAATCTGGAGTGTATCTCCAACGTCCATCAAACCAGAACTCTGAATAAAATATTTTATTTTCTTATAGCAGACCTATAGATCTTCATCTGCTCACTCAGTACTGACCACTGTATTAGTAAATATGTATGTGACAAAACCAATGGCTGTCAATACTGATTTGACTTGTTAACCACTGTATTTTGACAAACTATTACCCATTACTAACAATGAACAAAGGCCATGAAACCATGCAAAAAGTTAGGCAGAATCTTAGTCATTTTGTTCGGACTAATGATCTCATTCACCTGCCCACTACTGAATTCATACTGCATGGGTGAGTGTTAAATAAAACTCCAATACTTCTGCAGAAACAGATGGCTGGGGAGTTTCAAACAAATTCTGATTGAACTAATTAGAACATTATCACCCACATAGTTACCTCCAACTAGATAGCGTACACATTAGTCACCATCTATCTGACTGTCCCCCAACATAACTATGGAGAGGACTGTACCGAGTGTCCGTGCCCACCTTTCGCATTTGGAAATATATTTTCAAGATGTAGATATTGATGTTAATTCCCCCATACTATATTTATAAAGGTGGCCCTTGTTGAAGGAGGATTCTTCTTTCCCTAAAAGCATTACTCTGAAAAAGAAACACTGCAACTGCATTCGTCAGAAAATAATGAAAAAATACAGACCGTGAAACTTTGCATCAGATAAATACACCATGATAAACTGCACAAATTTTGCTGAGAAATTTCTCCTTTTACAAGAATATTACAGTTCTTTCAATCGTAGAAATGTACTACCAATAGTAAAGAACAATAAAAAATGATGACACGATAGGAGGGTGAGGAAAAAAGCAATGGGTTGGGGAAGAATTTATTACTACCACAGCTACTATTTCTTCAGGTGCTAAAATGCACCAATGAGTGACTTAAACTAAAATAGAAATTATTTTAAATTAAGAAGGCATTAAAATCAGCATTTAAATATCAACTTCATTTCATATGGAAATTTTAACTTATGACTTAATAAATCATGCAGTGCAAAGCAAGGCTTTAACATTTTAGTCTAATGACAGCAGCAATGACCAAATTTTTGTAAAGTTTAAATACTGTCATCTGCAATTATTTCTTTTCTCTTGGTGACTAGGAATTAGGCTGGCTATTTGACATGGTACAAAAAGAGGGTAAAAGTACTGAATTAAAGACTGAATCCAGACACCACAAAAGCAAAACTATAGACTGTTTTGTACAAACTGAAACCCACTGATGCCCGAATTCTACCACCGAATTTCAAGGGAACAGCCTGGCCTCACCTTGGAATAACTAAAATCAGCACCTGCACCATAAACAGTGAAAGGTCGAGCCTTTCCAGAAGAGCTTCCCGTTTCCCACTTCTCAATTTTGATGCAGCCTTGACAATGTTTTTTATTTTATTTTTTGGGTTGTGGGGTTCTTTTTGTTGTTTCGTTTTTTGCTTTTGCTCAAAGTCACCTCCTTTTCAGTCCACAGAGAGCTGAATTACTACAGCAAATTAAAGGCGTTTGAAATGTATTTCTGAATTTAAGTGCTTCACAACATCGTCTCATTGAGCTGTTGCTAATATTTCATTTAAACTGACCCGTTGAGAGGTGGGAGACTGAGAAAGAAACAAAGAAAACAGTTCCCCCTGAAGTGCAATTTTACTTAGTGAGAAGTACTGTACCTATGGGTGGCAAGTATTTTTTTTGCATAAAACACGTTACAGAAACTTAAGTGAGGATTCTTTCACCTACAGTAACATTATGCACCTATGCATTAGGAGATCTATTTTAGACTGCAGAAATCAGTACACTAAAACCTTAAACATACTTATGTTCTACAAGCTTGTGCATTAAATATGTTTAAAACTGTTCATTAAGGGCATCAGCTTTAGTTCACGGTCACTCTTCAGCATCATAAAACCGCAGCTTTAGAGCATTATAAAAAGTCAAGTTCTGAAATGCCACAAGTCAACTGAACACTTTATCATAGCTGTAATATCTTCTGATAGCGAAAGACCTTCTAGTGTTTCAAGACCGCTGCAATCTAAAAGTTATAATATAAAAATCCTGTTGCCTCTGGTAACATCAGTGTTTCAGAAGTTACCATAACATTGCTAGCTTGTCAGATTTTAATAAGAAAAAAAGCCCCAGGCACCCTGTTAGATAAGTAAGGAGAAATAGTTTTACAAATGGACAATGATTAGAATTTTAAGAGGCATGACAATTTGTATGTAATCCACCATGAGTGCCACTAAACTGCAGCTTTATACAACTGCTGTGCCCCTCAATCTCCCTGTTTTCTTTTCCCCTGTACTGCCTAGACTCGGATCCAGACAGACAAGCATCCTTCTCAGCGCAGAGAAGGTACAAACGACACTGTGAGACTGCCATTCCCATTGCTGTTTTGACACAGATTCCCTGGATCGCAGCAGAATTACAAAAGCGGGTGGGTGGGAGAAAAAGAAAGCAGGGTGCAGAACACACACACAGTGCTAGGCTATCTGTAAGAATTCTGGTTAAAATGCAGTAAAAATAAGTTATCTTTTTAATGTTTGTATATGCAATCCCACAGCAGGTGATTTCTCAGCGTTGCTTAGAGACTTTTTTTAGAATAGGTTAAAGGAAGAAACTGCAATCCAGCTCTTCCTAGTCTATAATGTTAGTCTTCGACTGCTTCAGAATGTTAATAACTATCTCCAGTTAGCTGTAGGATTCACTTTTTTGAACTTTAACAGCACCTAAATATTTTTCACTGATAAATGTTACTTAGCATTAACAGATGAAAGGCAATGAATATAAAACTACTCTTTAAACTTTTCAGTTTCAAAGGAAAAAGTTTTCAGCCTCTCAAGTTTCTACATTCAAATGAGCAATTCATACTCATTTTGTTTCACTGACTTGGTTTTTAAGCAAAGAAAAAGCAATCTGACAAAGAAGAAGCTCTGACAAATCCAACTGCAACACTTAAAAAATGTGCAACACTTAAAAATGTTACCCTTCCTCCGCGTCCAGACTTTGTCTACTACCACAAGTCCAGAAGAGTGAAACATGAAATGTGTTTTGCAATGAAATGGGCAAGAACTGCTCCCTTCAACTGGTCTACTAGCTTTCTTGGGGGTAATCTCTATCAGAAAAGGTGGCAACGAGGAACTGGAAGGAGGGAGCAATTTCCATAGCAAACGGCTTAAACTGGCTCAGAGCAACTCAACATCTCATGCATGGGACTTCTGTAATACCAGAAAACCAGGACTGGCCATCAAATATGAAGGGACATGTGAAGTAAGACTTCACAACTACTTTTGAATGGAGTAGCTAGAGGAATGTTTGACTCTGATTCACTCACCCTGAGAAAGAAATACATTCTAATCTACCTCTAAAACATAATTTATCATAGAATCACAGAATCTTCATGGTTGGAAAGCACCTTTGAGATCATCGAGTCCAACCATACCCAACCCCCCCCCCCCCCCCCTCCCCCCCGCAATCTCTGCCACTACAGTATGCCCTGAAGTACCAAATCTAGACGTTTCTTAAATACCTCTAGGGATGGTGACTCAACCACTGCCCTGGGCAGGCTGTTCCAGTAATGTGAACATTACAGATGTATTAGAAGGATCTGAAGTCAACAACAAGCACTAGAGTGTCCTTCTGCCTTATATAAGGCTGTCACTTTTAACTTTGCAGTTATCATGAAGAACATGTTACAAACTAAGTGAAAACACTGTTTCAGTTTTCAATTTCATACCACCCTTCCCAATTTTAGAGATGCACGTAAACTGACATACATGATTATCTCTTCTGAATTTTCTTCTAGAAAACTTGAAAGAGGGAGGGAGAGTCTTTCAGGCAATGCCTTATACCGTACTGAAGTATGCATGGCAATTACTTTGTGATACAGAATCACAGTAAAACACAACTAAGAAAAAAAATATCTGATTTTTAGAATATGTTACACTTGGAAATTTGTCTGATAGTCACGTAACTAGAATATGCACTCAGATATATATATATATATATATATAAAAATGACACACACAAATACAAATATCTTGTAGAAATGTTGCTTAAATATTAAATTCTTAACTCCAAAAAGTGTCTCATCTGACATGTACTCAGAAGAATCTTGAATTAAGCTATTAAGGTTCCACAAGTAAAAATTGCACCGATCCTTTAGGTGAGTTTTACCTATGTGTACTTCAGCTTTAACCAAAAATGGTTATTTTCTACAGACTGAAGTTGGGGGTATTTTCTGGAATTTCTGCTCTTTCTCAAATAATGATTCCATCTGCCAGAACAATATGCTTCTTACTCCTACTCTTCAAGATGCCTCTGTTTATGCTCCACAAATATGAAGTCACATATAAAACAAGATAAGAAATTCTCTGTAACACCACTTAAGGCCAACAGATCAACAATTTATATATATTGTTTTCAGCTTTTCTGTCATATGTGCATCATGCAAGGCCCATACTTGCCACTTGAAAAATCATTAGTCTTTTTTTCTGTTGAACGTGCATTATAGAAAAAGTTTTAAGCAGCCAGTTCAGATATTTAACTAACAGTTGCTTTTTGACAGATTTGTTTCTCTACCACCACTATTACATTGCTCAACAAACGATAAAAATTAGTCCTGCAGTACTTATAAACTGATCTGCTTTAAGTGGTTGATCCACATCCTATTTCAGTCAGTTTTTCCAACAGTAGTTAGTTCAATCTTGCTATCTAAAGGAAAGTATATGCTTGGGGGCACTGTAAAGAGTAACAAAGGAAAGGGTCCATCTGCATCTAGAAGCCCTGTAAGATCGAGCAAAGGCTAAATAGGCTCTCCTTGTTCAAACTGCAGTTTCAGAAACCTTTATCTCTTATGCAGATCATTCCTCAGATGTAAAATCCACGTGGGTATTTCTGTGCATACTGTGTGGGCCCTCGGGTACATGCAGTAAATAGACAAAGCATGGGCAGACAACTACTGATTTTAGTCATTTTGTCTGAAAATTTGCTCTAGAGAAGAGACAGGTATCAACAGTTACAAATAAGAGATGAAAAATAAGGCTGAGGAATGGAAAAAAAAACACCACCAAAACCCAACAAACCAAAAAAGAGAAACCTGACAGATTTAGCAAGCTGAGAAAGCATGAAAAGCATGCTGTTATAGGAAGGCTGCTGAGGGTACTTACCGAGCAATTTTTGAAGCAGCTAGGGTTGGACATGAAACAAACATCTAAGCTTGTCTGCAGAGCTGAAAGTGGTTTTATGGAAATTTCCCAGCGCTAGCAATAAACACTTTTTACACCTACTTAGTGTTTAGCCACAAATACAGACATGGACAAAAAAAGTGACTTTGCAATTGTAAGGTGACTGGCATATCCTCAACACAGATGTTTTGTGAAGGCATACCTGGCAGGTAATATGCCTAGAAGACATTTGAAAGCAAAAAAAGGGAAAGGTGTCTACATATAAAGAAATTTTAGATCCTCACTTTTAAGTACCATTGCAGACAGGACAGACACTTGTTATTAATATATAACTAGTAAAATCATTTGAGTCACGTACAAACCTGTGCCTTCTGATCTCTCTATCTGACATCACAAAACAAAGAGTTTACAATTTTTTAAGAGTCTGAACATGGATATACAATTTCTGGAGCAATTTTTAGACTGAAAAAATCTAGAAGAAGTGAAACGCAGGCAGCTGAAAAGACTTACTGAAAAGAAATATTAAGAGCAGTTAAGCAGAGTTGTGCTATCGGTTTCAAGAAGACTCAGCTAGTAAATGTCAGTTGTTATTTCCAATAAAAAGAAAAGAAAACGATATCTATAACAAAAACTAAGCCCAATAATAGCTTAAAAAACATGCCAGTGTCCAGGAATAAAAATACCTGTCAATATCTTCTATTTTGTGCATGTTGAACAGCAATGATGGTACGATCTTGTCCATGTGCTGAGGTTCCCATATAGTTGCTCGAAGCTCGTCATTAACTGTTTTTCGAACCACTCCCTGAATCCCCCTGATTCCAGCAATTCGGATCCTAAGGAAGGAAAAAAGGAATTACTGAAAAAGAGAGACACAGCACCTCCCAGTATGGCTGTTTTCCTATTAGGCAGTAGTAATTATCATAGAATCATAGAATGTGTTGGATTGGAAGGGACCTCTAAAGGCCATCTAGTCCAACCCCCCTGCAGTAAGCCGGGACATCTTCAACTAGATCAGGTTGCTCAGAGCCTCATCAAGCCTGGCCTTGAATGTCTCCAGGGATGGGGCCTCCACCACCTCTCTGCGCAACCTGTTCCGGTGTCTCACCACCCTCATTGTAAAGAACTTCTCAGGTTCTCACAAGCAGTAATTTGAAAAATTTGGCCAATTCATTAAGGTTGCCCATTTTGCCTTCAAACACCTTTATAGGTCACAATGAAGCTGACAAAAAAACCCAACTGAACAGAAGATGATCTGTAAGGATAATGCCGACACTGATCAATGAATACTCAATGTTGTGAAGTTATCACAGGAAAGCCGAAGCAGTATCTACCACAGTCATGTGATCATGTCCTTAAAAATTGTAATTAAGGCTGTGGATTAATCATAACAAACGAATGGCAAAATATTCTTTTCTGAAGTTGTAATTGCAAATTAGCTGTTACTGTAAATTCTAGCAACAGAATTTTACTTACTAAAAACAAGTAGAAAAAAGGATGATACAGCCATCAAGTGAACGAAGCACAAGCTTCGCTACAATTTTAAATTATATCTATTAAAATCCATCCCTTAGTTTTTAAATCTTAACTTCGGTAAGGACAACACATTTGTTTGTTCCATCAAATTTGCTGCATTAAAACATTTGCTAGATGAACTACAGAGTTATCTGAACTCTATAATTAATATTGTTGTTTAGATTTCGATTTGGAAATACATAAAACTGTTGCCCCCTATTTTTCAGCTATTTCTGAACAAGGCTACATGCATTCAATCCGGATCCAATACCAGGAATCTAGTCTTTCTGGACCTTTCAAGCCAGTTTTAATAGGGTTACATATAAAACAGGGAAGAAGAGGGATGCACAAAGAGCTGAAAAGCACTTGCTATTGCTGTACTACAACTACAGTGCAGTATCTAATATTAAGTTTTCAATATTAAGGATCTAAGATTGACATTTAAGATACAGAGCTTCCAAAATTCCATCACTGAAACATTTTTTCACAGGCAACTGCTGTCACCTACAAATAACTTATACATTAACTTAATGCTTGAAATTAAGCAACAGGTTTTTGTCAGAATATTTGCTTTTTAATTATTAATTTTTAAGGTAATCAGGTTTTACTGATACTGTGGCTTTAGATACATTAAACACCAGCACCAACCTCCCCTGCTGAAAGGGGAATCTCACTTACCAGGTGAGATTCGGTTTCAGACTCAGGCCTGCATTACCTGACTACGTGTGTAGATGAAGTTCAAGCTCCCATTCAAGCCAGTCGGTTCAGTGGAACCTCAAGCTATACAGGAAAACAGCGACTCCAGATGCCTGTTTTAGGATGAGCTGAATCACTCCCTAGCCCCATCAACGGTATCGACTACTTGTGATATCTGCATTTAGAATTGTAATCTGAAGTCATAGCTGTTTTGCTGAAGTACCTCAGTACCTACAGCAAAGCTGGTATGCCAACCCCAAGAATGCTGTTCATAAAGATCTCTTCTGAAAGGGATACAGTCAAACTGTCTAGGATGATGTGGGAAAAATCATATTACTACACATTTCATTGAGCTGAGTAAAAATAGCTTCACATACGGAAAAAAGGCCACACTTTTGGGTATTGGAGTGCCACTAGCACTAATTTCACGCTCTTAGTCTTGTACAGGAGCTCGAAAAATGAGAGTTGAAGTACTGAGGAAGGTGCAGCATCAGATTTCACCACACACAGGAAAGGTTTCATTCCTCTATAAAGAAGGCTCAGATAGGTATTAAAGCACAGATTACATTTAAATCAAGGTCATGTACAGTCCTAGGTCACTAAGATGAAATTCCTCCTTGTATAAGTGTACATCAACATTGCAAACTGGAACATAGATAATGGTGCAGGCTGACAATCTGAAGAGCAAAAGATTAGCACAGTTCTCTTATTCCTACAGCAATCACAGCTTCGGGGTATGTTACTTTGGGGTATTCTTAGGAGTGGTAGATCATATTTGATAAATGAATCAGGGATTTACTAGTCTCTTAATTCATTCCATGTTCTAGTGCATTACTAATATTACCTCTCATTTGCAAGGGACAATGAAGGTGAAAGCCGTACTAAAATCCCGAGCTGAGCTTCATATCCTAACCTCTCATGAAATGTTTTATGCTAAGTAAGCAGTTCAGCATTCTGTGTTAGTTTCACTAGGCCTAAAAAGGCAAAAATCTCAGAAAGCTCATTAAAACATTCAGGAATACTAATTGCGATCATCAGCTTCAGGTAAGTATACTGTACCTGATGTAAACCTAAGTGAAGAGGTAGCCGAATGATCCACTGGCTTCACTAGTGACACCTGCTTAAGAAGTTTCCACCCTTTTGCCCTTTGGTCCCTGAGTCCAATTTCCCATCCCTTCAGTTCTTCCCCAAACAATTCATGGGGTCATCCTGTAAACCCATTCACTGGAAAAATCTTCCAAAAGGGAAAGGGTGGTGGGGGCAGGGGAAAAAGTACAGGAAAATCAAGCCTAACCCTTTTAAAATTAATCCTAACCCTTTTAGATGCAAAGTTTACAGCAGAACCCTACGCACAGCAATAGGGCAACAAGTAAGATGGCAACAAATTACCAAAAATAAGGAGGAACGAACCAGAAGACTAAAGGAGGAAGGAATTTTTCATTTTCTTTTTTTTTCCCCCCTAAGTGATGCACACACTATTCATTCTTTTTGAAACTACAGATCACAGTTTTTTGAAACTGCAAGCTTTAAGAAAAATCCTTATGCATTGCAGCTAACACAACAGTACACCCAAAGGGTTGAATAAAAGTTCAGCACATGGATTTTTCCTAGTTGGCTGAACAATTTAGTGCATGGAAATAGAAAAGATGAGTACAACAAGATGAGAGAGATGCAAATTGTACAATCTGAAAAGCCTTAAATTTTCTAAAATGCTCAGGAGTTAAAGGCCAATTAACAATTTGTATAAAGAACACATCGCTAGGGGGAGCTGAAGTAAAAAACATTGTGGTGTTTACATAATAATGTAAAAATTTGTAATACTAATTCATGAAGGCATTTCAGTTTCACACACGGTATCATACTGCAGACATCTAAGAAAATTCAATTTTAATGAGTAATTCTCAAATACAAGACTCAAAATATGCTTTCACTATTCATATAAGTAGCTCCATTAACTTCTCAAATGAGTTACGCAACTCGCACACATTTACAGTAATAAATACTGCCTTTCTGGAGAGAATCCATGCAATTTGGCAGGCATTATTCAGGTAAAATTTCACTTCGATATTCTAGGAGTTCTAGACACCTAAGCTTTGCAATATTTGGCGCTATTTAAAAAGTCAGACTTTCATTTTCCTCCTATCGAATGAACTATGCCACTAAAAACGTAATAAAAGCTGTATTACAGGCTATATTGATGTATTAAGACAGTTTTCTGTAATACATACAGAATGGCACTTACTCAGTTTGTATTTCTGGATCGTGGTCACATGAATGACACATGGCACTGAATCGAGACACAAAGAAGTCATAGCGTCTGTGATATGAAGGTGTGTCTTCCTCAATGTTGGCAAATTTGACAAACTGGAAAATGAAATACATTAAAAAAGCTTTTGATACCATTTCCCAAATGAGAATAATGAATACTAAGCTTCATTTAAGAAGTAACATAAAACATTACATTAGGAAAGAATACAGATTTGACGATAGTTAAATATTTAACTTCAGAGAAGAAAAAGTTAAATTGGAGAGTCTTCTTTTTAAAGTCTTTTCACTAGAACCCCATTTAGGTCATTATGAAACGGTGCAACTGCATGAAATACAACACACTATGCTATATGGAAACATCTAATGCTTGAGTAGTGAGTGTCATCAATTCACAGAATCATTTAAGTTGGAAAAGATCCTTAGGATCATTGAGTCCAACCACTAACCTGAGACTACCAAGGCCACCACTAAACCATGTTCTCAAGCACCACGTCTACCCGTCTTTTAAATACCTCCAGGGATGGCAACTGCACCACTTCCCCAGGCAGCCTGTTCCAGTGCTTGATAACCCTTTCAGTGAAGAAATTTTTCCTGACATCCAATCTAAACCTCCCCTGTGCAATTTGAGGCCGTTTGCTCTTGTCCTATCACTTGTACCTTGGGAGACGAGACTGACTCACACCTGGCTACAACCTCCTTTTAGATAGTTGCAGAGAGCAGTTCAAGCAATCAAAGGGTACACTATCACGTTAATTAGCAACATTCTGACTGATCAAAATTTAAGGGAAATAAACTTGGAGGCATTCTTTCAATTCTGTCTACCTTTACAAAAGGGAAAAAGGAGAAGTCAGGGAATTATAATCCAGTCAACTTTAATTCCATTCACAGAAAGACACTTTGAAAAAAAAAATCCGATTTGCAACCATCTATAAAGTAAAGAAGGGGTAAGTAACAGTCAACATGGATTTGTCAAGAACAAATCACATCAACCCAGCCTAAATTATTCCTGTGACAAGGAAATATATTTTGTGAATCCAGATGAAGCAGCATCTGTCATATCTTAACTTCAGTGATGCTGTTGACAAAAATATACAGGAAATTCTCAAAGGGAAGCTAGAAAAACACTGTCAAAAGAACACTCCCCATAAGAAAGATGAAAAAGGGTTTGGAAAAAAATACAGAAACACTTGTAAATCATCAAACTACAATAACGTATTGAGTGAACTTCTGAAGGGCCTGTCTGGAATACAAGAGTTTTTCAGTTTCACTAGAGACTTAGATGACAGGGCGGGCTCATCAAATTTGCAAAGAACACTAAGCTGGCCAGAGCTGTAGGCACATTTGATGCCTGATTTTTGACAAACTGGAAATAGGACCTGAAAAATCAAGGAAGCAATTTAGGAATGACAAATGCAAAATACCATTTTAAGACAGCTGTACAAATACAAGCCAGACACAGCTGAATGCAGTAAAGAAACTTAGGGTTATAATAAACTGCAGATTCAACAAAAGTCAATGTAGTTATACCGGCATGAAAAAGAAACAATATATTGTGATACATCCCTATTACCCATGACACCAATGAAGAAATTTTTGCTATCTAATTGGCACTAATAAGCCCTTAGATGAAGCACTGCATCTAGGTGAAGCATCACAGCTGAAGATGGTGATTAACTGGTGCAGTCCTTCAATTATTCAGGGGATGAACAAAGCTTTAGATAAACACCTGTTAAAAAAGACTGAAAGCCATTAAATTATCTAGTCTAGAGCTGCCTACAAGATATTAGTCTTACAAATTATAGAAGACAGCTATAAAAAGAAAAGAAATAAATGGTTTTCTTTGTCCAATGGTAATAGGAAAAGCAATAACGGGCTTACACCAAAGTGAAGGCTACCTAAGTTAGATGTTAAAAAACCTTTCCTTTTTAAAGCGAGCAGACTGCCTAAAGAACTTTTGGATACTCTGTTCTGACAGCTTTAAGAAGGGACTACAGAAGGAAGAAAAAAGGGAAAAGCAAAGTTGTCGGGAAAAGCTTAACATAGTGCTGGTTTTGCCCTGAAGCAGAGAGATGTCCCGTTAAGATCCCTCTGCTTTTTCCCACCCCAGTATTCTTCTCACCAATTGCTAAGCAGAGGCTGAGGTACTTCTTGTCCTCTTTCCGAGATGCAGAACCTGCTTTTACCAGCACGTTACCCCCATACATCTAGACAAGCCCAAAGCACTTTAGCATAATCTACAGCATACTGATTTCTGGAGGTTTTGAGGTAGCTTTCAAGCTGAAAGTGGAAGTTGTGTATTTCAGAAAAAAACACCACTTTTTCTGCTCTTCAGTCTTTTTTCTGTTTTATCTAGAAAACTTATCATTTTCAACTGCACTACCAGCTCACCCACGGAAAGCTAGAGGCGCAAGCTGAAAATCATAGAGTTTATAAAACTATATTCTCAGCAATGACTGAAAACGGAGCAAAACTGTATAATACTAGTCCATTTCAGATGTCCTTCGGTAGAGAATATCCTGTACAGTCAGGTGATAAGAAAGTGACATACAGTCAAAAAACAATTGTGTATAGTCTACTGCCAGAGTTTGAAAGGCAATCCACAAAAAGCAACCATACATTTTTTTCAATACAGTGAGTTATAAAAATGATCATTTCCTTCCCAAGAGACCCTGGAAAATGCTTTAAATGTCTTACCTCTCACTGGTTTGTTTCATGGACTCCTTAATTACAAAACAGAAATAGATTTTCTAAAGTTTTTGGAAGACAGGAACCTAATTAGTCCTTACAATTTAATAAAGCATAAAGTCCAAGGGTAAAAAAAAAAAGTGAATATGATCTTAGTATTTTCCAGAAGTTCAAATGTTCAAGTCTACAGCTGATTCACACAGTAAACTTCCATAAAAGCATGTAAAAGAATAGAAGCAAAAACTTTAAAGAACACAAAACATTATGGGAGTGGTCATGAGAATATTAACTCATCTAGCATTTAATATTAACATATTAATATTATCTAAAATATACAATTATTTGATTGACAAGATGTTCCAAGATGAAAACTTAATATAACTCTAATAACTGTTTTGCTTAGAAGAAAGATTTGTTGTACCAAGAAATTGCTTTGTAACAATGAATGATGAATTTAGGCCAAGCAAGTGTCAGGGACTCACTCTCATTGCTCTGGACATTTCACGATGTAGCAGTAAACAGTAAAATGTCCAGAAAGGACACAATTTTTTTATTTCCTCGTGTATAACAAAAGAATTTCACTCACTGAACATAAAGCATTTCTGAAGCGTATTCCAGGATTAGCATTCAGCTGACTGAACATTTAGGCCACAGGAAAGCGAACTGTGATAACACTGGTTTGAGTTTGCACTGTCATTCATTAAAGTATACAATTCCATTTTATTATAGAAATTTTAAGTTTTTACAGTACATAGTCCAGACTTTTGTATACTATCTATTACAGCCCAGTCTGTACAAAGTCTGTACTTTCCCCTTGTTTAACAGCACTGCTCTTAAGCTGTTATTGTTGTTAAGAATAGTTTACTCCTAAGCATCTAAGATATTTTCAAGCATACGTCAAATACAAAAACTATTCAACCTAAAAAAGGACAAAAGTCTTATGAAAAGCCCAAGCACTTGCCTGGAATAAACTTAAAAAAGCTTTTATAGATGTAAACACGTCATTTGGTCATAGTAAATGCTTGCAATCACCCACTGATAATTTATGGAAGTTTTGCCAGTACACACATCTTCTATATTTGTACAATACAGATGGTGCAAATAGGAACTTACATTGGTAATATCTTATTTCCCTTAATTTTGAAAACAATAAAATTCAATCAGCATAAGAACATATAAATCTGTCACAAAATAAAGAAGGAACATATTATCTATTCAGAAGATGTTTGTTCCAGACTGTTTCAAGGAAGTTGGCTCATTTTACCAGGGAGAGAGAGATTGCGCAAGTAAATCATGCAAGCTCTCAACCTAACTTCCTGAGGACATACTTTCTTGTATATATTTACGCTGTTTTATCACTCTTATGTAGCCAGTACAGTAGAAGAAAAACCGTAACTTTTTGAGCACATCCAGGGTGCATTAAGAAGGTCAGGTTTTTGCAGCAATTCAAGACCAGACAATCAGTATGTATCCTATTAAAGTCTGAGTTATGTTATTTAAGGAGTCTCCCCATAAAAACTGTAGGCTGGATCTGAGCAGTATTTTTTTATGTATTTGAGCTCCCCAGTCTGTCTGCTACAGCCTGCAATTTTCTCATGTTTCAGATGGGGGGAAGAGGGTGCTGATGCTGACAGTTACCACCTTTTATAGACAAAGCTATTATATTTCATTATTAGGAAACTATCACATAGGAAGACATAATATCCTACAAACATAAGATTCTTGTAAAATACACAGTACAGTGTTAATGAGAAGTGTGTGAATGTATGTATGTACTTCACCAAACAAACGCAAAAAGGACAAACACTGGATTCATACATGAACTTCACAAACACAGTATTAAAATGATGAGAAACGATAATAACAAGATAAGGTTCTCAGCAACAGAAACTGATGATTTAGTTTAGTTATTAATAGTTAAGGTCACCTGACACTTCTCATTTTGAGTTTTACTGGGATGGGATGGATAGCTTCATATTCTATTTTGCTTCATGCCACTTTGATGGAAATTATCCTGAACGCCATACGTGCAGTTGTGTGACAAAGTCCATAATGGCACGTTGGCTTACAGGCACCCATTAGTGTGGCTATAAAACTGCAAGACCAGAGAGCAAGAGCATGAGGTGGGGGAAGCAATACTTAACTGTGAACAACCCTAAAAGGTCCGCCTAAAGCGACTTATCCAGCATCACTCAAATTCCAGTACACGCAGACATAGAATTTAGAAGATAATTTAATAACCTACAGGATGAGAAAGAGTGCTTTGTGTAATTCTGTCTCTCTGGACCTTTAACTCCTATAAAAAAAGATAGAGCAGGGATGCTAGAGATGAAATATTTCATGGGGTATTAAATCACTGCTAGCACATAATTCCGTATTGGTACATGGAATGAAAGAAGCATCTTATAATAAAGTTAAGTTTCCATCACATGCTTCCAGATTAGCATGATGCAGGAAGACAGACAAGCAAAATGAGCACTCTACTGGGAATATTAATTCTGACATTCTTTCATTTCACAGTCTTGACATTTTATACTATTTTTACATATACATATACTTCAATTCTGCCCAAACCAACTGCTTTTACAAGCCAACACTAACAAATATAAAAATCTTGTTGTTATATCAGGCAGTGACTGGTGCCATTTCCACTCGGGATATTGCTTGTCTTCTTTTAAATAACAAATGCTGACAACTAACAGTAACAGTCACCTTCTCATGCACAGGAAGCCCCACACTGTCACTGATGGTATTATTATTCCACTGCTCCTGAGAAGGAACTGCCCTTTTAAAATGAAGCGCCCTACAAACTAAAGAAAGCATTCGTGGTAAATAATTTAAAATGTGGTAATGCTGGATTCTACATATGTCTGCTATTTTTCAGATGAAAAAGCAATGTTTTACTATCAAAATACAAAGAAGAATTCACCCTGTCAGCATTCCAAATTAGCTTAAAATGTTTTGTATTCAACTGAGTTTTGTCAACATAGTTTAAGATGAAAGTTTTACTAAATTATGCACCCCATTGTTTTTGACCAGCTGCTCGCTAAAGAAATTTTCTGGACGCTCTCTAAAATAAATTGACAGAAAATTGAAAATGTTTTTAAAAATTGTCTCATGTCCCAAAAAAATGTGACCCCAAGTTCAAAGATTTTAAAGCTGTTCACCCCTAGACAGGAAGAATAAGCATAATTCATTCATTCTATCCTAGTCATATAACCACTATGGATCTAAGCAATACATTTAATTATTTGTACATGAGATAGAGATGTTTTACATGATATTTGGTTACTGAAATTCTGTAAAATGGTTAGAGAGAGAAATTTAGCATGGCCATAAGTTTCTAAGTAAAAGCCTATTGCAATCAGCCCTCAGATTCTGTAATACTTAAGCCAAGGAAATCTCACTTTTTCCCACATTTTTTCAGTTTCCTCACCAGCATATGCTACCCTAGCACATGGTTAATAAAAATATCTTCCATGATAGAAAAAGACATTTTGAACTTCATAGACACTGCCAATTTGAAATCTGGTCTACTTCAAATACAATTCAATATATCCACTATTGAATTTCACCTGTTTTCAAGTATCTGTCTATATAAGTAGATTTACAATTATGTTATTAAAAATAAAAAAAAAATCATTGCTGCTGTAGGAAATAAGCTAACATAATTTACATATGCAACATATAAAACTTCATAGCAATTAATTATATGTAACCTGAAGATCAGGTATAAAAAAAACATAAATGAAAAACAAACAATTGTTTTTCCAAACCAGTAACCTTCAGGTTTGCTTTTTAGATGTAAATCAACTAAAAAAATGAAATTTAACTTCAGAAGAGAATTTAAGAAGTCAAACAGCTGAATTAAACTTTTGGGTTTTTGTAAGATATAGAGCACTAAGTAGAATAAATTCTGCATCCAAAACCAGATATTTGGAAGTCAGGGAAGAAACCTCAGAAGACAGCTGGAGCCTACAGATCTTTCCAAGACTTTAAACTACTCTGAGTCATTCAGTACACAGATTTGTTTCATTTGAAACCCTGACTTCTGAGCAATCACAGGAGTCCCCACAGCTGAAGCAAAATTTGTTTGTAAGGCTGAAAAAACCCTACAACTCAAGTAGGACATTTGAATCATACTTGAAAGACATCACTGCCTTTGTATCCCAGTGAAGCTTTGAAAGTCAGCTTGGGGATGGAAAATAATCAAGATCTGCTTATAGCCACAATCATACTTCTTATCTTTTTAAATGTAAGCAGACTACAAATTTGTGCTGGCCTGAAATTGAGTTTAACCTAAAAATATTGTGGAAACTTTTCCAAAGGCTGCCTGACTTTTCATTAGTTTAAAGACTTTTACGTCATATATAATTTATTCTTCTCTTCCAGGCAATGCCAGTTTCCACTCCAAAGTGGCACATCCGAATAACTAAAGCACATGAAACTATTCAGCCACTCTACCTTCTCTACTCTTTTTGGGGGAGGGGGTTCTTTGTTTCTTTGCTCATTTATTTCCTTCAGGAGGAGAGGAAAATCTAAAAAAGGCTAAATGTGATGGTAAACTTTCTCCATGTCTGGCAAAATTTATTTAAGAACACAGTAGGTCAGTGCCCTTGGTAACAGACAAGCTGTCAGTGCCAATACACTTTGCTCCTCTTCAGTCAACAGAAAAAGACCAGCTCTTCTCTTTATTGACTACAGGAGGTACCTAAGAAAATTAGCATAATTAGGCTAAAATTAGCCTTTCTAATACTGTTGAAGAGCCATATAGGTTCACTCTCCTCACAGAATTTGACATCTTATTTAGGAAAATGTAATTTTTTTTTTTTGTTACTGAGTTCTACAACAGACAAATACAAATTATCTCCTGATTTAGGAAATCCATTAATCTGCTTTGCTCATAAAAGGCTTCATTAGGAACTGACAGGGATATCAAACAGATTACCATAAGGTGGAGTTCTGTTAAATGACATTTGTTTGGAAGTGACATGTGTCTTGTACATCAAAGTGGAGGCTGGCAGTAACTGTTTGCCAACAAGGATTTTAAACAATCAGAAAGTGACTGCATATCTTGCCATTTGGCAGCCCAGAAAATAATTTCCTAAGCTATTTCCCTAAGAGATTTTGCCCAGGCATTATTATATAAACAAATCAAAAGAAGCAGGGTAGTCTGGCTCAAAGATATTAAAATAAATAAATTCATTAATTCATCTTATTACCTTCAGTAAAGCTGCCCTGTTAGTTTGGAGCATAAGGGGACACTCCTCCCCACCAGCAGAGCAAGAATAAGAAATTCTACTCCAGAGTAGCATCACTCTACTACTCCCTCCTGACTCCCTGAGCTGCAACTCCTTTTAATTCCATCAACTGGGAATCATGTCCAAAGGAAAGCCCAACAGTTTTACAGAATCCACAGTGAACTCTCACACTGCTAACAATGGAAATATACAAGAAATGCAAACATTACTACTTTACTCATGTAAAAGCAATCATTTTAAGTGAAAACAGTCCACATCAGCATCCTGGAATTTATGAGATTCCTACTGTACCAGCTGGAAATATAATGGTTAGAAGGGAGGTATGACAGAACTCTAATACTGATTGCACCCATCACTCTGTTTGGAAAACTAGAGCTCCAAATCTTCATTTTCACACTTTTAGTTATGCCCTTCGAGCCTGGATCTGAATCCTGAAATATTTAACCTAATAGATGGTGAGGTTGCCATACCAAAAGCTTTTGCCTCCTGGCTACTTTTCAGCTAATAGGAATCTTCCTGTGTAGCACCAGTGCTGCGGAGAAGGATGTTATTTCCTCCTTCTCACACCATCGCTCTCATTGCTGGAGAGGAAGAAAACACTGTCTTACCTACACAATGGCTTCAGGAGATCTGTTTAAAGATTCAAAACATGAATTCATAGAAAAGCTTTCCTGTTCCTTCCAAAAGAAGTAGTTATTTCTGCAGGGGATGAGCCCAGCCATCAAAAGAATTTTAGAGATTGAAAGGAAACAGTTTTTCTGCCTCCAGCTGGTATCTGTTCTGTGTTTAGGCCCAAATGGTATAACCTGCCACATACAGACTCTTCTCAATTCATGTTAACTGGCAGATACTTTGTGACTTCTGACACTACTTTCCCATAGCAAATAAGCAAAGATTTATTCTGATTTGATTTAGTATCCGAGTGTACTCACAGAATTAGTTCCAAGAACTTGTAGCTTTGGTTCGCCTGATTCCAGAAGTTTGGCCACCATATGAAGGAAACTTTCCACAAATGGTTTTATGCTTTGAGAATGGCAAGCCATTAGAAGCTGGTCCAATGCCTCCATAGCAATTAAAACATACCTGAGAATTAATTAGAGAGACTCACATAAACACATGCTTCATTTATCATTACCTCAATTAATTCAATTTAGGTACTTATTACTACAAAAATTAGAAAAACAAGGCGTGGAAGGTATATATTTTTGCATTATCTAAAAATGGAGTTATTGGTATTTCCTACATACATCTTTTTTTGGGGGGGTGGGGGAGCTGGTGTGCAGGGAGTGGAATAGAGAATTTTTAGAACAGGTATCGTAATACTTGGTAACAGAGTAAATATAGTTCAATTTTCTTTTCTAGCACATTTTCCAGCCATAAATCCCAGGTTTCTAGTCTACAGCCGCTCTGTCTACCCAAATCCCAGTATGAAAAGCAAACAACTCATTCATGCTCCTGCAGAGTCAGACAACTTGCTAAGTAAATGAAAAAGAATAAAGAAAAGCAGGGAACAAAATTAACTACCCTAAAAAATGGCCATTAACCCATTCTATAAAGTTATAAAAATAGCTTTTGACATCATGAAGGCCAATAACGATGACCTGTGATGGATACTGCCACTTCCTAGTCTCAGTATTTTCCTACTCCATTTCCACATTCTTTAAAATCTTCTCCCTCTTTTGACTACACATTCTTTCAAATTTCTAGCCCAAACAGGACTTAAGGGTATGACAGAGTTTTAAATTTCACATTTAAATACAATTTAGCCAAAAGGGCTGAAAAGAAAGCTACCCCCACACTTCCCAATACCCTGAATGACATTCGCAAGGTTTTGGTAGTGGAGAGGAGGCTGCAGGGGTGGCTTCTGTGAGAAGACACCAGGTGCTGCTCCCATGTCAGACTGAGCCAGATCCAGCTGGCTCCAAGATGGACCCACCACTGCCCAAAGCTGAGCCATAAGAAATGCTGGTAGCACGTCCGTGAGAGCATATTTAAAAATAAGTAAAAAACATTGCACAGCAGCTGTGAGAAAGGAGAAAAAAAAGAGTGAGAAACAACTATGGAGACACTGATGGCTGACGAAGACAGAGGGGGAGGAGGTGCTTCAGGCACTGAAGCAGATTCCCCTGCAGCCCATAAGACCATGGTGACACAGGTTGTCCCCCTGCAGCCAATGGAGAACCACGGGGGAGCAGATATCGACACTGCAGCCCATGGAGAACTCTATGCCGGAGCAGGTGGACTGTCCTTCAGGAAGCTGCAGCTCATGGAAAGGCCACATTGGATAATGCTCCTGGCAGGAGCTGAAGCTCATGGAAAGAAGCCCACGCTGGAACAGGTTTTCTGACAGGACCTGTGACCTATGGGGAACACATGCTGGAGCAGTCTGTTCCTGAAGGACAGCATCCTGTGGAACAGATCCATGCTGGAGCAGTTTGTGAAGAACTCAACCCGTAGGAAGGACCCATGTTGGAGAAGTTTGTGAAAGACTGTATCCTGTGGGAGGGACCCCACGCTGGAGCAGGGGAAGAGCATGAGGAGGAAGGAGGGATAGAGATGAAGTGTTATGAGCTGACCGCAACCCCAATTCCCTGTCCCCCTGCATTGCTTGGGGGAAAAGAGGTAGAGGATTCAGGAGTGAAGCTGAGCACGGGAAGAAGGCCAAGTGGGGAGAAGGTGTTTTTAGCTTTGTTTTTATTTATTAGTATCCTGCTCTGTTCTTAACTGGCAATAAATTAATCTTCCCCAAGTCAAGTCCGTTTTGCCCATGACAGTAATTGGTGAGTCATCTCCCTGTTCTTATCTCAACCCACTGCCTTTTCCGTCTTATTTTCTCCTCCTGTCCTGCCAAGTAGAGGGAGTGAGGTAGCGGCTGGGTGGGCATCTGGCAGCCTGCCAAGGTTAACTCACCACAAAGGGACTGGGTTGGTATTACGTCCTAAATGCAACCAGAACAAATAATGAAATGCATCTACCTGGCATCTGTTTTTATGCTGTGACTTATTTTCTTACCCGTAGCGATGTCTGACGACATCTCTGCTCAGTCTTTCTGCCAGGTAAGCGCCAATTCGATCCAGCTTTTCTGGTGCAGAAACTGCATAGAAAGTTAGCTTCTCCATATCAGCTTTAACAAGACCATCCTAAAAACCAGACACACAAAATACAGAACAAAAAAAATTTACACAAAGTATAAAGCTGTTGAAGTTTTTTTCCTTCTCTCTACTCAACATTTAAAGATCTGAGCCATACAGATGCGAATAAGCTACTAAAAAAAAACCAAAAAACTTTTGAGCAAAATTGTCAATAGCTTGTCTGCAAAAATCAGTAACATAAAAAAAAAAATAAGTGAAATATTTTTTAAAGAAATTAAGCAACTATCTTCCCCCATCTTTTTTTTTTTTGGGGGGGGGGGGGGGGGGGGGGGGGGGGGGGTGGGGTGGGGAACAAGTACTCCAAAAGAAAGTATTTAGTGAGATATGCCATCAGCTCTAAGACACTTTTTCCTGACTGGTACAATGTAATTTTTTTCTTTTCCCATTCCCCCCCAAAAAGTATATTTCATGCATAAATAATTTTATTTCATCAGTGTCATATCTTAGACAAGGCTGACATACAGGGTACCTGAAGGGTAGTTGTTAGAACTAGATCAAAGATTAACATATTAGTTCCAACGTGAACTGCGATATGGATGCCCTCAGATGAGGTTGTAATTATAACTATCAGGTAAGAAGGATAAAGCTTTTTGTCTTCTTTTTTTCTTTTTCCCTAGAAGTGCACAAAAACATTGTCTTTTTCAAATAAATGACTTTGAAGCTTTTAACACACTCTATTAATTAACACATTTTATCAAGCACGTCTTCTTATATTTTAGAAAAGACCCACGACTCAGTGAAACACCACGGACTGGCTTGTGTCCTGCACTGAGCCAATGAATATTAAGAAAAGCAGAGACTAAGGAGTGCCAACTCAGAGCTGCTGAGTGAAATTAAAGCTATAAGATTACAAATGTAGCAATTCTGGGTGTTTCTACACCTGTATCAAACAAGTAGATTAAAACAAATAAATCTATAAAACCATATCATTCCATGCTTTCAACATACCGTATACACAGAAAACATTTTCTTTGAAGCTAGTAACATACACTAATATAGTAAGTAGCACATATTTTAAAGAAAAGCCCTCGTACTTTATAAGATATAAGCCAAACATTATACAAATGCTGGCTGTTTTACTTACTTCTACTATAATAAAAGATAACAAAGTCTGGTAACACATTTTAAAAAATACAGCAGAAAAAATATAAGCTCTCGATTAGTTTGAACCACCGTATGATTATGTACTGATATAGGCATTACTAAATGGTAACACAGAAGTTATTTATTTTCACAGACAGTAGGAGCTGAGCTGTAATACAGCTCAAAGAATGTTCAAGTGAAATGAAAAAAACTGTATATGAATAACTGGAGAAATTAAAAACCAACAGTAAAAAAACACCTCTTTGGATCACAACAGTCTACCAGAACTATAAAAACTTACACAGTCAATATGTCAAGAGTTAGAAAATTAAAATTTTGCAGAAAAACAGAATATGTTCATACCTGCAAACATAACAAAACAAGTCTTTGTGGTTCTAATTAAATCTCTGTTTCTCTGAACAAAACATAACAATTTCACTCTTCAATATGCAGAGCCTTGCTTTGAAAAGGGAATTAGACCAGATGATCTGCCGAGTTCCCTTTCCAGCTGAATTATTCTGCTAACCTCTATTAAAGCTATAAAGCGCTAAAGCAGAATTTACTGTAAAATGTTAAAATAGAAAATAAAATTTAAAAAATTGCTAAAGCATTAGTTGCTAACCAAAAATTTTCAAATGGCAATCCCTTAAAATTTTAAAGTCATCACTCACTTTTGGATCTTCAGGGAATATGTTATCTACCAGGCGCTTGTAGCGAGGTCGCAAAGCAGCACAGCAACAGCACACTCCTGCAAAGAGATTTACCCAACAGAATTTAGAATTAAGTTTTAGGAACTCTGGTATTTTCATTTGAAGTGACTAGCTGACAAGCAAGGAGGAAAAAGGTATAATGAATTCAGCCGCCTGTTACTATCAGCAATAAAGCAAAATTAAGGTAATTGAAAATAACTGAGAAATAAAATAAGCAAAACTACTGTTATAATGTTATACATGAGAAAATATGCAAGCATCTTGGGTACTCGAAACATACCTGTTATCCAGCCATATTTAAAAACATGCAGAAAAATAAAAAAATTTCAGAATTTAGTAATATTAAAACCAATGCCACTTCAATTGCTGTTTTATCTTCATTCGAGAATGACCATTTCAAACCATAACTAAACATGCATTATGCTTACTCTTCTACAAAAAAAAAAGTCAGCTATGATATCTTCTGTTCCACAGGCATCACTATAAAGCAATATGAACCATAATATACAAAACAAAGTCTCCCTTCATTATCCCACTATTTTACTGGGCATTGGACAAAACTCAGTTACTTGGAGAAAGGAACGTTTCTCATCTCATTTCTGCTCTGCTACTAATACTGTACTCATCAGAACAATACATGTAACTTGCAATTTTATTCATTTAAAAAGAGTCATACTGCCTGCTCTAAAAAGATAGAAACCTACAAAGTACGGTTTGCTTTTTTTTAGCACTCAGGACTACTAGATCTTTGGGATAATTCCAGTTTATATTAAAAAATAGCACCTGAAGTAAAAACTCAGCACAGAAAGAAAACTAAAAGTTTCTAGATATCTATCCAACTGTTCTATCAGAGAAGATTTATTCCCAAGGAATTTAAATGTTTGGCAAATTGGGTTTTAAATGTTTCAGTGGACGTATTATCAGACTAACTCAATGGTCAGGTCTCAGATCAACATTAAGCAGCTCTGATGCACAAGAGCCACTAACTAGAAACCGATACACTGAATAATAATATATCAAGTATGCATGCAGATCAGTGGCTTTCTGGTCTTTCAAATCTCAACACCTAGAGCATTCAGAATAGCTAAATATCTTATAAATATCATATTAAAGGTATCCATTTATGTACTCCAAAAAAATCATAAAACACTTTTTGCTAAAAACAGTAAAAGCTGCAAAAGCTTTCACTGCAAATCAAAATAGGGAAAAGAATAAAGGGTATCTGGCCAGCAACTCTGATGATTACAATTTATCTGCAAAATTTTTCAGGCTGTGAAGAAATACTAGACAAATACATCAGTATTTACTTAAGATACCCAAGTAACCGTAGGGTTTTTTAACCATATTTATCAGAACATCTGGGAGACTCATGACAAAGACTTTCCCACATGGCCCAAACCACGACAACTTGTTTTTATTACAAGACTCTACATGAGTAGACATTTTCCCCTCTATTCCACCTGTTTTCTACTACTATTTGTCTTTTGGACAAAAAGAAATATGTTCTGCTCATGGTTTGACAATTTAATTATTGCAATTTATTTAATCGAAAACAGTTATGAAAGCTAGATCTATGATAGTAAAACCCCACTTTAACTCAGAAGGGGAAAATCCTTGCAAAAACGCACAAATTACATCTTCAAACGGTGTTTTAGAACTGTGCTAATTACATAAATTTGACATAAAACCTGGCTACAGTTACTCCTTTGAGATAGGATAAAAAATATCAGATAACTGTGCCAACTCATTCTGGCAGCCTTACCAGATGGTTTCAGTTAATGGAAACTCAATATTGTTCAAATATTGCTTTTCAAGTTTATGGCACACAGTGAATTTTGACATAAAAAACCAGAAAGGCCTAACAATAAGTATATTGCATAAAATTTGACTCTTTTCTCTTCTCCCCATCTTGGATTTTCAGTAGTATCTTTACATTGCTATGTATTTAATTACAGCACAGTTTACATGAAAAAAAACCCAACAAACAAAAAACAAACTTTTCAAAGTATTCTCTATCATCAAAATATAAAACTACAATTGATATGAATGTTATTGTAATTAAAAGAACTTCCTAAATTAATCAGAACATTCAAGTATGAGAAAGCAAGAGTTAACTGATCAAAGCTTTCAGCCTCCAAAGATATTTTTGAGTAGAGAAATTTAAACACAACACGATCAGAAAAAAAAAAAAAAAAAGTGACAGGCTCTCCAAAGAACACAGAAAAAAAAGAAAGCCAAAAGCAAAAACCAAAACAATTAACGGTCATGAGACAGATTTTCTGGAAAAACTATTAATTATTTTTTAGTGTTTTGATATAACCAAGAAAGATTAATAAAAATATAGAAACATAGGAAGAGGTTTAAAAAGAATATGAATATAAAAAAAACCCCAAACCCTACACAAAAATCAAGTCTTAACAATATACATTAAAAATAGATTGAACTTAAAAAAAAAATAAAAGAAAGAAACATTTCACTATGTAGACCAGAAAAGATGAATTTGTAGAAGATGGATAGAAGCTGAGCAACTGAAAACGGATTCTCTACCTCTTGAATACAAATTGAACCCAGAGAAAAGCTGATCTAAATAAACACATTCACTTCACACAAATAAACTGTTTTGCAGGTCTACAGAACACAGTCACTAAGCCAGGTAAAAAGATCCTGTTCCATTTCATGCAGTTTTATCAACGAAAAATCCTATGACAATTCCCTTTCAGTGTCAGGCAAAATTTGCATTTTAATGGTCTCCCCCTAGAAGACATCTTTACGTCATTTTATACAAGTAAATATAAAGGCTAAAGCATTATCTCCAGAGAAGTTCACACTGTTACATGATAGTCAACATCAAAGATTTTAAAATACTTATTGTTTACTTCTCCAATAGTGGGATTTTCCAAGTTCAAACATGCATGTTCTCTTCTGCTACAGGAGTCCTGTAATCTGCATTTTACATGTTACGACTGTACATATTTACCAGCTGTACGAGTACTTCTTTTTACACACACTTATTCTACACAATAACAGTAAGAAGAAACAGTCCACGTTATCAGAAAATGGTAATTTCACCTACCCAAACACATACATGGTCTTGGTTCAAAAGCAGAATTATAATCATAGGTTTTTTCTTGCTCAACAGTTGGAACTTGAACATACTGCCTCATCCTCTCCTTTTTCAGAAATTTGGTACTCTCTCCTTTTTCGGAAATTTCCCCTCTCACACTAGCATAGAAGCAGTTGCTTCAGGCGAGGGCTCTGCGATACTGTAAGCTTATCTGATTAGCTCCGTGACATCTACATAAAGCCACCAAACACGTGAAAAACTTCAGTATCAAATTCTGTTAACGAGGCCAGGCACAAGAAAAGAGAAAAGAAAAGATACATTGTCAATGCGTGATTCACAGCTCATGGGATGAAATCCCACAGAGCCCGTTTCATTGCTTCAACTTCCCTGGAACACGTAGTTCATTATTTCTGTGACTAGATGCAAAATACCGGTATAGTTTCAGAAAAAAAAAGTTCAGCGAGCTGCCACATATCACTGCAGAGTGATAAATATTTTAGCAAAACATATTCACTTGATCTTGTTGAAGAATAACCAGCAAAAGTTATTTAAGTCAGACTGCTGACCAAAAAGGCTTTTTTAAACAGAAGAGTTTACTTCCGAGATTAGAGAAGCACTTTAAAACTTAATTGGTTAATGAAATTAACATTATCTCTAATAATACTTCAGAATTTAAGAAGCAAGGATTACAGCACTTAAATCCATAGCATCCTTACTCACAAAGATTGTGATACATCAGGTAGAGAATCAATTTTGAGTTACGCAATTCTGAAGTTACTTTCTGGTTTCCCATTACTTCTCATCATTTCATCGCTTTAATTCCTACATTACATCCACTTGGGTAACACAAATACAGGATTTTCATATAGGTATTTTAATAAACCCTGGAGTTTAGTACTGTTATATAAAGTACTCTTTTTAATAAAATCACAACTAAAAATTTCTACTGCATAACAATTTCATACCAATTCTAGACTTAAGGGACTAGTGCTAATAAACCAGTGTTTACTGCAAATAAATTCAGTGAAAACACTCAGCTGCACAGAAACTATCACCACATAGTTTACTTAAAGAAACCCTACAGTGCGAATTAGAAAAATACACATTACAGGAAAGTTTTACTTCAAATGAGTTTATCTGAATATTCACTGCTACATCTTACTTATACAAAATTACAGAAACCCAAAACCTTCAAGCTGGCTTTAAATATAAAACACCAAGTTCTGCCCACGAAGCTTAAAATTGCCAGATTACTTTCCTCTTTATCAAAACCCAGCAAAACAGAAAACAAATGGATCGAATTATTTATCTAATGCTAGAATTTCTGCCAAAATTTTTTCATGCTGCCAATATTGTTGTCTACTGTTTGCAGAACACTAACAACCTGAATGAAGACTTCACATTCACTCACTGAGTATTTGTACTGTGTCCCAAGCTTGAATATAGTTGTCCGTATCTTTGCTCTCTATCTTCCAAGATTCATTAAAAAAAAAAAACAAAACTGTTCTATAAATATTAGCATAATTATCATAAAAGTTCAAATCTACAGATAAATGTGTGTTTTGTTACTCTCAGGAAAGAAACTGAGCAATATTAAAATTACATTTGGTTGCTCAATGTACTTAAAATATTACTATGTAAAAATTGAGTACTTCTATACATTTAATTTTACTTATTTTCCTATATCTAAGATGAGAAATATAAACAAAATGAATTTTTTTTTTAAATGTCCAGAGAAAAGTGCGTAAAATAACACTTCAATAACTACACTAACGATACTGGGTTAGTTCTGAACCATTAACATCAGTTGATTCATTTAATTCAGAACTAGAACTGTTTCCAAGGGCATTCCCCTTCCACTATTAAAAAAAAAAAACAGATCAAGTATTTTGGAACAAGAAAATTATTCTGACCATATAAGGGTGTTAATTAAAAATATTATTCAACCTGCTATAAAAAGAACGGCTGCTGTAGGGACGCGCTCATCAGCCATTGCAGTGTCCCTGTAATGCGCTCCCAGAGAGAACAGAGGACTCATCATTGAGACAGCCTGAAGTCCCAGCCCCAGATAAGCCTCTCCTCCACCTCCCACCCTACTGCCGTTTGACTTCGAAACAGCCCATTTCTAGCCGCTCTCCACCAAAATGCAGCAAAGAAAACATCCAACATGCAGTGAAATTCCTGTCTTGAGAACACAACGATCATCTTGATGTCAACTTCTGACCCCTGTGACAGCAGAATCTCAGTAACAGCCAACGCGGAAAATCCCATCTACTACCTAAGTTTGGCAATTTTACATTTATTTTTAAAAAATATTTTGGTGCTTAGTTAATTTGAAACAAATGAAAAAAAATAATAATAAAGAAACCCAACATTCTGCCAAGACAGTAAAGCTAACTATAAAGCTTGTTGCGGTGCGATATGACTCAAGGTGTGTTGTTCTGTACTTAAATCGACATGGACAGATGCATAGCATGCTACAGTGAAAAGCATGCAAAAATAATTGGAATATAAGCTTTTTGTGAAAACGAGAAAGGACAACGCATGTCAAGCTACTAGTTGAGAAGCAGGAATGAGAGAAATCTAGTCAAATAAGGCTTACCACTAAGCTTCTTCAATGAAGTATTCTTTTCAGAATCATTAGCAATTAAAACCAAATCCCCAGGGAAGATATTATCTTTGGGACAGTGCCTTTTAAAGACTTCTAATCCATTAAAAGGAAGTTTTCCACTACATCAAGTTCTCCGGTTGCATTCTTTTCACAAGTTCCACTGCCTGCAGTGTTTCCATACTGTCTCTTCTTTCTCCCACCTTTGTTGTTTTCACATAGTAACTTTGTTTTACTTGCTCATTTCGGTTCTCTTCAACACCACCTCCTCCTTTCCCGCTCTGAGATAGTACCAGCACTCTCTATTTTTAATACAGCATTAAGAATATCTAAAATTAAACTGGCTCCAGTGAAAGAAGCTCTGTGGCTTATTATGAATTTTGCTTCTCAGTTCTTGTCCTTACTTATCTTTCTACTAAGCTGGGCATAACAAGGTCATTCACTTCTCATCACTAAAGCAACCCAAAAAGGAAATTTGGTCACTCTGACTTCAGGACACCTGGAAAGACATCCACATAAATCTCCTTGACCCCTCTCCATCACAGCTGGCACTGATAACGTGTTCACACTAAAAAAATGCGTAAAGTCCAGGTTTCATTCCTGCTTTCAATATTGGGTTTGCAGTCAGGAAATGAGTTCTACATGATAAACCCAGAGGAGGGGAAAAAACCCAGGGTTTGTGTCATGATACTCCTATGTTTAAACAAATACTGACTTCACAAATCACTGAAAAATAGGGACATAGGCAAACTACTGGACTGCAGGAGGAGGGGAGGGAAAAGGAGGCTCGTAGTGCTTTTTGTAATCTTTGAAGTAGATGAACTGGCATTATTCCTCCATCCAGACCAGTAGCAAAGAATGCAGGAGATTCCTAATAAATACTGACAAAATCCCCATAGTACTCAAAGGCCTCATCCAGTAACACACTGAGCCAGCAGGATATCCTTTACCCACTATTTAATTTGGAATAAAACAGCAAAGAAAGACTGACAATATCACAGCAGCCTCCTCCTTCTCTCACTACTTAACGCAAATACTACGATGCGTCTCTCCCTGTCCAAATGCCCGTCTCATCCCAAGATCAGTGGGTACAGCAGAACAGAGTCTCCCCAGCACAGTGACAATGCTGGCATGGAAGCAAACTCCCAGTACCAGACAGACTACCTACCCTGTTCAAGACCAGGCTTCACCTTGCCCCTAACCTAGTCTCTAACCCAGAAAAGCAATTTTCAGAATACTGCATAGAATCACAGAATTGCCAAGGCTGGAAGGGACCTTTCAGACCATCGAGTCCAATCATCAACCTAACACTGACAGAAACTATCACTAAACCATAACGTTAAGCACTACATCTATCTGCCTTACAAATACCTCCAGGGATGGTGACTCCACCACTTCCCTGGGCAGCCTGTTCCAATGCTTAATAACCCTTTCGGTGTAAAAATTTTTCCTAATATCCAATCTAAACCTTCCCTGGAGCAACTTGAGGCTGTTTCCTCTTGTCCTATCATCGGCCTCTTGGGAGAAGAGACCGACCCCAACCTGACTACAACCTACTTTCAGGTAGTTGTAGAGAGCGAGAAGGTCTCCCCTCGGCCTCCTTTTCTGCAGGCTGAACAACCCCAGCTCCCTCAGCTGCTCCTCATAAGACTTGTTCTCCAGATCCTTCATCAGCTTCGTTGCCCTCCTCTGGACCCGCTCCAGCACCTCAGTGTCTTTTTTGTGGTGAGGGGCCCAAAACTGGACACAGCTGCAGGTGACTGTAAACTTTATAGGTACTTGAAAGCCAAGAAACTTGATTCACACTCCTCCATTGATTGCAGTGAGGAAGGGGGCTGCAACACCTGCACCTCCCCTACCACCTTGTTCCCACATTGCTGCAGGTGGGGAGCAAGAGAAGACCATTCTACAGAAGATGCAGCAGCACCTCAGGATTGAGATGACATTGTGCTTGAAGGAGAGGAAAGATGCTATGGAAGGCATGGTTGAAAGGTAACAGGACAAGCAGCAACACTTAGTCTATCTCCAGGGTGGCCAGTGGTTGATAAGTGATTCTTGAGGGGTGCCAGCAGCAGAGCTATTCCAAAAGGGCCACTGTCTCCCTCTGGAGCCATCAAACCACGCTTCTGGTCAGCAAGCTGGCCAACTACAGGTAAAAATATATGTACTTGGCTAAATGCTTCTGTAAGCTTTGGTGACTGCTACTTTAGCCCAGGCTACAGAATCCCTCCCAGATGCTCAAGGTGGTCATGCCTTTTCTTCCCAGCCCCAGCTCCAGGCAGCAAGGCAGACAGCTGACAGGGACTTTCTCTGTGACACTCCCAGTACTAATTTGAAAAGTTCTAGACTACATTTTCCACACTCCCTTTCCCATTCCATGTCCTTATAGATTACTGGACATCACCCTCACTCCCCTCAAGGAAGAAAGTTACTTCATTGTTTGAACACTTGCTACTCACTTCTGTTTTGCTATAGGAACTCATGTGGATTAAGCCACTGCCTTTAAAGCAACACTCCTTGTATAGGTGTGTATTTTGAGGATGAGAGGGGAAGGGGAAGAAGGCAGCATCAACAGGAAGCCGGGACAAGAGCATGGGTCTGGATACAACTGTAAGCAGGGCATTAGGACATGGTATGTTGATAGTCTATTAAGTAGGGGCTGAAGCAAAGCCAACCATCTTGCAGTGATGTTGCAAATTACACAAAGTCCCATGGTAAATGTGGTAATGCTACAATTAGTGGTACAATTAAAGTCTCAGGCTTATGGCAGTAGCATGTATGGATTACTTGGCATCTTGTAGAACACAAATGGTCACCCAAACACCACAAACAGTTCTGCCTTTCAGCAGATGCCTTGATTCCAAGGTCAGAGTCACAAAAGAAAGTACACAAAAGAGTAACTCCTGACACATGGGAAAGTTGGCAAAATGTCTAAAGATCTACCTTGCTGGTCAACTGAAATCTGTATTACACAGCAGCCTCTTCTATTTTTGAAGCTGTGCCTCTCCTACACCAAGCAACAGATGGAACAATGTCAAGATGATTTTATCACTACTACACATTTGCACTATTTGAAGGGCACCTGAAGGATGGCACTGGTAAACCTTGATCGCCACCTGCCCTGCTGAAGACAAGCTCACTTCAAACCAATGAGTAACTGGTCAGCAAGTGCCTAGGGTTGCAAGTCTTCTCAGGGTGATAAGTACCTGAAACTTCGTGCATTGAAAAATCTAAATGGAGAGAAGCACAGAGAAGTTTCCTGACTACTGCTACTTTTTGCATTTTCTTAAACCGATGCAGCTTGTTTTCTTGTTCCAGACCACACGGGAGGAACAGAGTTGCCTTGGTAAGAACTCCCAGAATCTTATGCTGCTGCCCATCTTTTTCCTCAGACAAAAGGATGCTCAGAACCGTTGTGTCACTCCTTTATCACAGGTATCCTATGACTGCAGCCTGGGAGGATTAAATTCTCCTGTCCACTGGTGCGTTGCAACACACGTTGCCCAAATACAGAACTGAAGCAGATCAGGGAGTAGGTACCTCATTGTCACCTGAATTGCGTCATGAAGAAAAATGTGGCATGAGAAGCTTTCTGTGAGCAAAACCAGTCATGTTTAAAAGTCATGATGAGGACAAAACAAAGGTTTTCACAGGCCTTCTTTCTGGAAGCCTCAAAGCTAATGTGGTGGGAAGGTTTACCTCAGGGAACTAGATTTTAACTAGTTCAGAGTAAACCACTGAACTGTATGTAAGACATGTAAGAGTGTGTTGACCTATATATTCATTTTTCTATTAAAACACGCCAAACGATAACATAAGCATGGCCAGAGCTTCAAAAGCAAGTTTTACCCCCATTTGAGTGCACTCAGCTATAGACTTCAGTACACATACATGAATTTTGAAAAACATTTCCAGATTACCAAGAAAACTTTCTGTTTCCAAGTAGTTCAATACCACATTACATGAATTTTATTCCCCCCCACACACAGAGTACATAAAAAGCAACATAAGAAAGAGAATGGAAGAAAACTTTTCTGTGAATCTAGAACCATACTGTGGTATCTACATTGAGAAAACTGAGTGCAGCAAACCTTCTGAGGCACAAACCATGACAAAACATCTGTTCCTGTTCAGTAACAGTGTGTTTAGATTGCATTGACATGACTGAAAAATAAAATGCTGAACAAAACTGTGTAACGTTACTTTAAAAAACAGAGTCACAGAAGATAAATAAGCTTAAGAACTCAAATTCTTGTTTGAGTCTTACCAATCTTCAATTAAGCACCCTGGTTTGTGTCTATACCTACCCACTTGATTTTCCCCAGAAAGTATTGACAAAATGGAATATTGCAATTTGGACACATGAACATACGTATGGAAGAACATTAAAATAATTTGGAATGAAAAATTTAACAAGAACAGGTCGTCAGAGCTGCCCATACACTCCATTCTTTTCTGTGCAGACAGCCTTACCTAATTCATCCTGCCCTCATAGAAGAGCAGCTTTGTGCTACAACAATCAAGCAAAAGTTCATGCAACGACTTTTCAATACTAAGAGTTTTAAACACAGATGTGAAAAACAGAAGTTACACTAAAAAAACCCTCCTTCTACGTTAATCTGAATTATGAAATATCTTTGTGATTGTTATCTTTCCCATTAGTTCTAAAGAGTGCTCCAGCTTGAATTCAGGTTTCCCAGAGTAATTGAAAAGCAGCAATTACAAAATTCTGAATTCTCTTCTCCTCTTCAAAACAGTGAGATTTAAGGGTAAAACATATGCCTATCTAGAACCACATGTCCCAGCTAATTAAAAAGCAGTTTCTGCCCTCCTTTAATTTCTAATCAGCCACAGATTACACAAGGAACACACGTGCAGCTGATAGCCTTTAGGTACTGAAGATGCACAGAAGAGCAATGTCCCTTTGCTAGTGCCACCAAACTAAACTGATCAGCCTAGGAGATGGTCAGTCTAGGAGACAGACAGCTTTATATTTATACACAAAGAAGTAGTTATATATATATATATATACACATATTGTTAATCAGCAAGTCTTTGGTGCCGCAGCTCCCTATAGAAACCAGACAGGACATCCATGGGTACACAGACTCATTGGTCTCTACAGCAACGCAACCATTCTTCCCCACAACCAGCGCTTCTCACCATGCTGCAATTCCCACATCAGATTAAATTTGAAAAAATAATGTTCTGTCAGTTCTGAAGAACTTTAAGCTCATGTCTAAACTAATGTCAGTAACAAATCACAAACGCATTAAAAAAACACCACACATACAGAAAAAGTCTTGGACGTGCAAAGGAGTGCAGCTTCCTATCTTACAAGACAAGAGAACTCTGCTAACTCAATTGCATCAGATCCAGATCAATTATACTGTAGTAATTATTCATATTTTATTACCTACTAAGTTCAAAAGTAGGGTGTCAGCATCTCAAAGTCCTTTTCTAATCATTAAATAGTTATGTTCCAGTTTAATGAAAGAATCTGTTCTAATCACAAATTATTTCATATTTGTTAGAACTACAGAAGGAGACCAACAAAATATCTGTGAAAATTTCTCTTCATGTATTTCCTCACATACTAACAGCTTTAGAAAAAGTATCAGGAAAGAGTATTGATTTAGTATAACGACATGGCTAAGCGTTAGGTTGAAATTCCTTACTCATTCTCTTACTAAGGAATGAGTAAGCATTCTCAAGGCACAACTAATACTTGGGGTGCCCATTTCAAGCCAAAGTACAGACCTTAATCAGCAAAATACCATAGCACGTCCAAGTACAGTTTAGAATCACAATTGTGCTGCTCTTGAAAATCTCAAGTTCGACAAGAAAACGAAGGCTGAGTTACACATGCACCAACTATTTTTTAAGATCTTCGGGTCTAGAATTCTACTCAGACTTTACATGGTTTAAATCTATTTTTTTTAAAAGCCACTGAATTTTAAAAGAACTAAAAAAATGTTTATTTTTAAATTAAATATTTACCTTTTCTCACATAATTGTTGGGGATTTTGCATGCCTTTACAAAATATTAATTCTTAGTGCCATGTTTCTAGTTTAGAAAAACAATTCAATATTTGAAAGAAAACAAAGTTCTTAAACACAAAATACCAGTACTTCAGTAACATCCGTTCCATGAGCTCAATTATTTGCACATGTAAATTACCAAAGGCTAGACAGTTCTTTACCTACAATGAAACCTTTCTGCTCTGAATTAAAAGCATGCAAGTCACACTACTGCAACGTTCACTCTCCACAAATACATCTACTGATTTAAACTTTTGTTCAAGAAAACTGATTTGCTTTTTATATTTTGTACTTAGGCCAATTAAGAAGCTTCCTAGTTTACAAATGACTTACTAGTCTTCAGATTCTTAAATATACCTGTGCAAGACAAGAACTCTGTAATTAACTTTTGTAACGTAAACAATTACGGCATGTCCCTTATGTTAGAAAAACTCATACTGACCTCTACATGGCTTGTATTCTACCAAAAGGCTTGTATGGTTTGAGTCAGCTGGGTTACCTGGAAGTCACAGGCCACTGCCTTGAACACATCAGCTACAAACAGAATCTGCTAGTATACTTCATAGATACACACTCCAGACTACAGAATCAAGCAGAACTTCAGCTGTTCTGCGAAACACCTTCAAAATAGCAAAATCCAGAGCTGTTCACCTTTGACCTTGATCATTAGTCGAAATCTACAAGTTAGTAGATGAGGAAGAGTCTCATTCATCTACTTAATCCGACTTTCTACTTATTCCTGTCTAATTCCTGCATGAGCTAATCTTGAATGATGTAACTTTCTAGAAATGAAATAGCACTCTCTGAAAGCCAAGAGTCATGTACACAGCTAACTTCCATCTTCAGCAATTCACTAAGTACCTGATTCTCTAGAGAGCCACAGGGGATCCCAGCGGTCGATGATGGGAAAGTCAGTCCATATACCATGTTAAGGGAAGACCAATGTATTTTTAAAAGCAATTTTCTATGGTCTTTCCACAGACACATGCATTTTTAAGCACACAGCGGAAAACTTACCCCCCTCCCAAAAATCAATTTTTTTGGTTGTCATGCATAAAAAAATAGGACACGTGCATGCATGATCAGCATGAGCCTTCTTACCCTTTCGTCCCATGATTGAGAAATCAATAGCAAACAATGCTGCACATGAAGGTTAATCGACTGACAGGAAAACCAGCTGCAAAGTGATTTCTGTAAATAACAATGATAGCCATATTTTAATAAAACCTGAAAAATCTATTAAGCTATGTTTTAGCATACGGTGAACCATCCGAGTATAGTTTAAAAACAAATAAAGGCTTTGCTGGGGACAGAATTAAGTTCATCTCCAAAGCATTCGATTTCCTATATTGTATTCCTATGTGCATAATCTGGGCAGATTATGCACACATAAATGACAAGAGCTGAAACAATAAATTCTTTAGGCTTTGAGAAGAAATGGATGAAACAAAGTTGTTCATTTCTTGGCTATACTGAAGTGTGTTCCAAACCAAATGGAAGGAATTAAAGGAGGAACGTTGTTAATGATGTTACTAGATGTTATTTGCAATATGTTAATACGAGTGATTTTCACTTTCTATGGAACTGCTCCTAAATATTAACTTTCCCAAATGGAGTTAGGATGATGCATCCATAAGAGAATTAACAGCTAACAGAAAACAACAAAATGAGCACTTGTTCAAAATTTACAAGTCTTAAAGAAATCCGTGCAGATTCATCAAAGAATATGGAAGCCACCACTAGAACACAAAGCTACTTAAAGTATCATGAGTGAAATAAACAGATGTACAAAAAGCTACAGTTTTCCAGCTAGAAGTTCCTGTGGGTTTTTAGCTTAATCAAAGAATACATCTGGAGAAGGTACTACTTCTTTTCAGTGTAGAAAAGACAATCACCTAAAAATCAAATGAAAAAAAATCTGCATCTCAGTGTTTACATATTGAAAGCATTTATTGTATATTATTATGTAAAGAATTGATTATATGTTTTGTGACCATAGTACTACAACAGTTACTTTCCTTTACTGGCCTAGGTCTAGCAAATGGCAAACTGCCAAAGGTAGCCCAAACCACGACATTCCCTTGGCAGCTGTTTTTCAAGTTCCTGTGTTGGTTAGGTTAGTAGCTGAAAGATGGACTTGATCCAGGGCTGCTTGTGTTTCTCATCCTTTAAGGTACTAGAATAGAGCAGCAGACAATGATTTGAGATACTCCCCCATTCTGTAATAGCCAAAATATGAACATTTTATAGGATTATAAAGTATTTATTTTAACAGTATTCTAAGTAGCCAACAATATGTCAGAAAACTAATAAGGTTTCTACTGCATATAAAATAAATTAAAGCAATTACAAAAACTGCTTCATTAAGTGGAAGGTCCCATTTAGGGTTTTAAAGTATCAAGGGTACATTACAAACATACTCCAGATGAGGAAAAAAGTATACTAGACAGAAAGAATGGGGAAAGTTATTAATTAGAACTATGGCTTAATTTTCACTAAAAACATTAGGATGCTTAGCCCATGAAATATTTATATAGACAGATTTAGGAATATATCTCCAGCCACCATGGGTATTTCAGAACTGTATTTCACAGGGAAATAAATATTCCCTTCTCATTAAGAATCTTGTTATTACTTATTATATACAGAATAAAAACTACAATTGCAAAAGAAAAATAAATGAATTCCCAAAAATTGTTGCGAGGGAAGAAACCCAAAATGAGGAGATTATCTGCCTCTTAAAATGTATTAAGAACACTAAATATGAGTTAAGAATTCACTCATTTCAAATTCCATATCAAGTACTATTTTCCTTCCTACACTTAGCAAGGAAGCTTTATTCAAAAAGAAAATTATAATTTTAAAAGTTTGTTGTATTTTTTTTGCTTTGAGGTGGAGGGATGGGTTGGCTGTTTGTTTAAAGGCCATGAAGCAAACTTAACTGAAAGCAGTAACATCCAAGAACCAAAAAAATATATATGAAAAAAGAGAACACTATTCAGTCGTTCTTTCTTTATTCACTTTAGTCTCACCCAAACTAGGGAAGCCATCAGTACACACCAACTGCAGACTAGTTGTCTCTGCAAAGACAACTGGCAAAAAGCCACATGGTGCCTGGAAAGCTGAGGAAACGAAACGTTACGTAGCTTAATGAAAAGCAATCAATGCGTTGAGCATAGTTGGGAAAAGTACTTTGAAGGTACCAAAACAGCCACTTCACTATAACCAAGAACAGGCCAAATCATGGAAGATTTTCCACATAACCGATACCTGTATTTCTTAAATCAGAGTGGTCTCCTTCTAACTGGCAAGTATTTGACAGAATAGCATAGGGGATGTTCGTATTTCTAAATTTCACAGCAGTAATTCAAGGGAAGAATCTGGGAAAATTACATTTGTCAGAAACAGTATTTTTATTTATTTGTTCTCTCTATTTATGTTACAATCAGTCATACAAGGACATGTTAATCAGCAGCTAAAATCAATTTAACATAACAATCATTATTAACAAAACCTTGAAAAGCAAAGATATAATTAGGTATACAAATGGCAGAGAAAAGCAAAAGAAAAAAAGAAAAAGAAAAATCACACATATAGCTACCACAAGTAAAATACACTCTTACAGTCAGCAGGTGTTCTGATCTGTATCACACATAATTTTTCTAGTCCAAGCAATAACATTTTAGTTTAAAATCTACCTTTAAATTAAATATTTAATTGAAGTCAGGGAATTCAGCCAGTAAGTAGGTTAGCTGTTCTGAAAAAAACTCATTATCTACCAAACTGTGTTTCAAGCATCTGATTAAGTGTGAATATCCAGAACATAATGTCCAAAAAGTAAAGAGTCTTAAACAAATGTTTTGGTATAGGATTTAGCTATGCTTTTTTCCTCAACAGAAACATTTGTAACATTTCAATCCAAATGCAGCCAACAAAAAAACCTACCAAAACCTACCCATGTTCCACAACAGAAGTATGTTAAACGAAATCATGTGTACAAATCGTTGAACAGGAAATTGAGAGCCAACTTGTGACAAATGGAAAAAAAAAACACCATACTGCCTGTACTGCAAAGGCTATCTGGTTACAAGTTCTTCAGTTTTGTTTTTAAATAAAGGACTAATTAATCTTTTAATCCACAGTTTCTTTGTGATAAGTAGCAGCTAAACTGGTTAATAAAATAGCTGTGGCTCAAATCAATCTACTGTATTATATTAGCAGTGAGAAAACACATCTGCTTTCTCAACATTTCAGAGGTTGCATTTCAGCTTTAGACAAAGACACCATGTTTGTAAGCATATCTAGCATCAACGCCCATGTTGCTTGCACAAGAAGAGCTATATACATAAAAGTTACAGCTACAAAGAATACAGGGAAAAACAATGCTTTGGCAAAGTTGCTGCAAGTGCTGCAGCAATTACATAGCATTACACTTCCACCTCAGACTAGATGTCAATACAAATGCCATGCCATAACTAGTCAAAACCAAGTGCCTTTACACCTTAAGATTAAGAGAGGAGATTGAAAATTTTGTATGTATGGGCTATTACTGTATTGAGCCTAAAACCTTATTTCTTTAAGGACTCAATGCAGCGCTATATCCCCATATGCTTAAGTGGGACCACTAAACAGCAGCTTCAATAGAAAATCAGATAATCCATTATGTAAAAAAAAAAAACTACTGCAGAGATCCCCACACATAACTGAGATGAGGTTAAATGAGAAGAACTTTATCTTTGGTTAACTGCTTGTGTTCATCTCTCTCCCTCTCAATACCACATGCCAGTTCTGACTACATGCCTATTTTTTGGACAAATAATATCGAGGGAGATAAGAAGTATATTGTGCTGTGAACTTTTTACGTACAACTTCAAGGCTGACTTCTAAAGTGTCTCTAGGAACAGCTAAAGTCCCCAGAAAGACTAATTAAGTTACCTTGTCTAGTCTTTCCATAATACCAGTATCTTGGTCCCTCCTGACCTTCCGAACCACCTAGACATTCTCTAAGTACTGTATTGCAAAAAAGGGGTAAAAGTATTACCAGGAACTGATATAGAGACTCAGGACAGTAAGCAGGACAACACTGGAAAAGGGAGTCGGTTGGTATGACCTGAGAACTCCATCAAACTTTCCTTTTAACTAGGTATTATTATTCTACTTGGTTTATAAAGAACTCATTCTAGCATGACAGAAAACATTTTTGGAAAATAATTCACTCTAACAGCCTTTTCCACATTTTATTCCAAAAGATGCTCAACGCAACAATGTGGGATGAGAGAACTCCATGTGAAAAAAAAAAAAAAAATCTCAGCCTTTACAAACAACTGAGCTTTTCAGATTTCAAGGAGAAATGCTTTAAGATTTCAAAGTAACACTAAATAGTAGCAACCTGTTTCATGAATATGCTCTGAAAAGAATCCTGTGGAATCTCTAAAGAAGCCTAAATTAGCAGGCAGAAGCCCTCCCTTTCACATGCAACAAAGTTGAAGTCTTGAATGCTGTCCTTACCCACATTGACAGAACACACAACTAGCCACGAAGTGATGCTTGCTTGCATTAAATATAATCATAGTCCTTCTTCACCACAATTTTTGGAAGGAAAATATTAAGTAAGTACAGTTATTTCATAAGAATTACCATACATACACATCTGTTAGGTTGCCTTCCCTTCACCCACACACTTAAACTCATCTAATATACACAGAAGAGAAATAAATGCTGCATAGTTCTCAATGTCTCACTACAGATAAATATTGCAACCAGTTGTTTTGGTCTCCTATAAGTTCCATCTCACTCTGTAGTAATGCAGACTCTACACGCATTAGGGTAAACAGCGTTAATAATGTCCCTGAACATAAGCATACCTGGTTTAGAAAAAAAAAAAAAAAATAATCTTACTTTTCCCGTTTAGCTGTTTAAAAAAACCCATACAGTCCTGCACAGCAAAAGTGAGTATCATGATAGAGGTGCTAATAGTACTAAACACTGCAAACAAAAACACAGCCGTAGTTCATTGCATTACAAAACTTGAACCACAATACAGTTGGAATAATTTATGCCAGCTGCTTCTCTTGTAAATATACAATATAATACATACACATTGGCCACTATTTTATTACAAAAACTCATGTCTATGTACAGGAATAATTTCAACTATTTACCACAAAACCAAAAAACACCTAAATACTTACAGTAAGGTATTTTACATGACAGTGGTTCAAAAAACACAACACATCGAAGTACTTCCACAGATCTAGAATAGCCACTTGTGTCAGTGTGACCATGTAACACAAAACCTAGAATTACTGTAAGACATTTCTAAGTATCCCGTAGTCACAGCTTACAACAAATCTTAAGTCACCGCAAAAAAAAAAAAAAATGCTCAAACATTTCCTCATGAAATTAAACATTTGTGAAACTCATTACAAACCTATAATTAAAGAGCACTCAATACAATTGGTACTGTAACTTTATGAAGACTTCTTTATTCTCTGGATAAAGCACTCTGCTTTATCTAGAGACTGTTGTTAGTAACTTTACTAGAGACCATGCAGGATTTCTCTAAATAGAAATAAAAAAAAATAGTTGCAATTAATAGTATTATAACATAGTATAATTTATTAGTATGTGTAACATTTTCATAATCTGAGCCTTTGTGTTAGAGAAATTTACTACTCTTCAAGGTAAATAATTTGATTCTTAGAAACGTCAAAATCTCATTTAATTTTGAATTTTAAAGATAATATCACTTTATATCCTAAATAGTAATTCTATCTTCTATAAACAATATTTGTAATTTTCCAAAGGTAGGATTATAGCTATATTGAAATATCTTTTTATTTTCTGAATACAACTATTCCAGAATGTACTTTAAATCACAAAATTTATCAATGTTAAACTGTGAACTTCTTATTGAAATAGAAAATGCAGAGCCCTTACTAGGTTCCTTTGAAAAAATATACAGATCTACAAAGGTAGAGGCTGGATAATACTGAGCCCTTAAATATCTTAAAAATGACAGCAAGTATCATAATTTGGGTTTATTCCACTTTAATTTTGGTAGAATCTTTAGCCCCCAAAGAACACATCATAATAACACCCCTAAATACTGTCTTAACACACTTAAAGTAACAATACTTACTGCCAGGCATTGTTAATCAGGAATCTGTCTTCAATTTTGCAAAAATACAATAAGCTATAAAGAAAACAAAAAAAAAAATAAGTCAAGACAACAGCTTTAGACAATTTACAGCCAAATACATGTAGAAACTTATGCAGAATGAGCCAAAGTCACATACTTCAGCTCCAATATCAGAGGCTGTTACCACAGAAACCCAGATATCATTTTATCTGACCAGATTGTATGTAGTTTTTTCCAGTTCTTGAAATTTAGTCATTCTGTTCTTGTACTTGATGCTTGAGCAAACATTTTTCTGTGTATTTATTGGGATGACCTTTCGAACTGCCACCATTCATGACGGTAAATGGTGTACAGCCTTACAGGATACTTCCACTTCAAATGTAAATCACAGCACTTCTCCCTTAAAATGCCTGTGAAAGGTCTCTGCTCTATACAGAGAAAAACGATGCTGTAAAATCTGAGTGTGGCATTCCCTAGGACATTTTTCTCCCAGCATGAGAAAATATAGATTTTTAGATCAGAGAGCAAACGACTATAAACAATAGCTGCTCAAAGATTTTTTAATGCAATTAGATATTTTCATACAATTAATTCAAATTAAGTTACAACAATCTATTTTGGCGATAAAAATAGCTTAACCTACCAATTAATTAGTATTAAAATGCAAATAATTTTAAGATTTTTCTATATTAAACCAGTGCATTTGAGTTTTATTAACTGCCAAATGCAACCTCCCTCTAAGTATACCTTTTCCGAAATAAGAAAAAAATATCTCAGTTAAAGAGATTGTGTTGCTGTGTTCAAAGATAAAATAAAAAAATTAAATTAAAAAAATCCAGCTAATAGTTGTTTTCATACAAACACCAAAAAACTATAATCCCAGACACTGATAATGTGAGAATAAATATTTTATTTGGTCACAAAAATATGGTTAATGATCACACACTAAAGCAATGTTCATAGTTGCTAAAAATAAACTTTATTCTCATTGTATATGTATTTCAATCAAAGGTTCCAATTTGCTGATAGCAACCAAGATTAAAAATAGTGCTTCAAAGTAATTTATTTAAAATATCCTATCCTATTAGAAGGCTGTATGTCCCTCACCAAGGACAGAGTTTAGAAGCAGTGTAATTTTATAAAAGGAAACATGTCCTGTGGATTGTGATGTTCAGCAGACACGTGCAAAAATGAAATCTGTAATTTAGAGTGCAGTTAAGAATTTAGCTGAGAGATTACAAAAGACAGATTTACTGACAGAACATAAAAATGCAAAGAACCTGATGAAAGGCTCAAGAGAGTCAAGCACCAGAGACTCAGAACGTTTTACTGACCATCACTAGCAATCAGGAATTCAATAAATTTTGCTAGAACATTATCACTGTTACTGCTAGCAAAGTAAGCTAACTTTAGAATATATTAATGCAGAAATTACTAGAAAAGTTGTATAAGCAATTAAGACAGGTGTTCAAATTGAAGATTTTGGGGTTTATTTTTAAATAGTTCACTGGATTTCTAATCATTTTATCATCTGTAACAGAACCAAAAATTCAATATGGAGGTGGCCTGGCTTCTACACACAGAACAGACTACACAATTTCCTCTCCATGAAGTGTTCAGTCACTGGCTCATTATGCCTAAGGCAAAGTTTAGTCCACAGATGCTGATATCTGTTACAGCAAAACTAAAATAAAATAAGAAGCTTCCCACCATGAGTCTGCTCTGCTGTTTATCACTGAATTAAATTTTACATATCAAGAGAGGGGGGGGAAAAAAAATAAATCCAGAATTTGATAAAGTAGAATTTGGCTACAATTAAAAAAAAAGAAGAGACATTGCAAACCATGAGATATAATTTAGTTTTTCTAAATAGTCCAACGCTTACTGTTTAACATTTTCCATATAATTTTGTGATATTTGACAGATCAACAGAAGCAAGTTAAGGATGTTATGTACCTATGCAACGTCTCCGGCACCAAAACAACTGACTCCTGGATTTTAAAGAGGTAAATAAGAGTCATATGTACTTTTCTGGGGAGGACTAAGTTATTTTGTGTTCCTAAGGATATAATAATAATTCTAAACACAATTATAATCAAAGTACAATGCTAGTGAACATACTTTAAAAGGTAGATCAACACTTGTATGACACAAAAGGGTCATACTTCTTAACAAAAACTTTCAGTTTAGTTTGAAGGAGATTCTACACAATTTGGCTAGGATAAGGACATCCATGGTCAATTTATTGTTCCATCAGATTCAAGCAGCATTAACACAGGAAGAAAAATATACTTTGTTCTCCTTATTAGTTACGGTCATCTTCTTCCTCCAATTGTATGCTTACATGCGATTTTTTTTGTTATTACTTTAAATAACCTGCGATCCAAAATTAAAGGATAGTTTATAAGCAGAAACTATTTCTTACAAGATTCCATAAATGGCACTGAAAGCCAAACAGAAGAGCAGACATCTTTTTTCCTGTCTGCCCTAAAACAGCAGATCTCTGTAAAAGATGTAAAATGGAAAAATGTATATACCCTTGTGTGAAAGGTAAAGAAATAGAAGTCAGCATACCTGAGGTTTTGTATTTTCTTTCAGTAAATCCACCATTATGTTATTCTATTATGTAACACTATAAATGATTAACTTGATTTTGAGTATTCAAAATGAAATTGCCAGCTGGGCACCTATCCATTCCTCCAAATTAAGCCAGAGAAGTGTACAGGTTTAAGCACCTCTGACAGTCAGGCAACCAAGGTTGGGCAGGCATGAGCTGAAAAATTAAAAATACACTGCACATTAAGTTTTTACATCACTTGGTTCCCCACTCATATTTCCTATTTGAAAAATTAATCAGTGCCTTTAGTTTTGAAGGTAGGCAAACAGCCAACGCAATGCAAGATTAACAAGTCACATGCTCATTCCTAAATATAGACAGTTAGGCTTCAACTACAATTCCCAGGATCAAAAACATGCAATACAAAATGGATTTACATAGCACAGTGCAACTCTGTGAGAGTACCTGATTAAGTTTGGCTTAGCTTTCTCAGGTAAAGAAGCAATGCCATGCATGAGCATGGCTGTATTAATGCGGCTACCCTGTTCTCTCACTCCGGAGAGTTCATCTAAACAGGCCCATCTAAAAGGACATTTGTCCTGGCTCACCTTAGAGAATTCTAAGAGCAGATGGTTTTAGGACAAGAAAAACCCTGCACATTAAACAAGTGTTCCTTAGCAACCCTTCCCACCATCTCAAAGGCTAGATTGACCCAACATCCATTTCACTGGTAAAATGAAAAGCAATGCTTCCGTGATGCCAGTGGTAGGTTAAAAATCCATCACATTAATATTTTCTGCTCTATTCCAACTACAGAAAACATGACTTGCTTTTACTTAAAAAAAAAAATAAATTTCAAAGTTATTTAAAAATAGCACAGTAATTTTACAGAAGTACTTGATTACAGAGTTAGGCTGGGCAGTTAAAAGTCACTGATACCAACCAAAGCTGTTTCTAACAATTTAGATTTCATAACTAGAAGTGCAATCCCCTTTCATTATACCTGAAGTTCAATTGCCATGTTTGATTAATATTCTAATGCCTCCATCCACTTGTATGTAATGTAAAATTTGTTTTTCTTTTCTCCTGCACAAGTTTGGATCAGAAGTAGAGAGGTTACTGTCCAACATTAACTGCAACATTTTCATAACAGGATGCCAAACTTAAATATTTAATTTTAAAACAGTTGTTTAATTACAAAGTACATTCTAATTCCCATTTTTGTGAGGTTTTTCCTGAATCAGAAATTAATCCCATTCTAGCAGAATTTTTTAAACAAATATTTAAAATGTTATTAAAAGGCTTAAATAAAACTTATGCACAAGCCTTTACACGTATCAGGGCATTACAATCCAGACTTCAATCCCAAACCACCAATTTCTCAAGGAAATTTTGCCACATGTTTAAGAGCATCCATGCAAGTCTTCCAGCAAGATGCCCTAAATACTAAAGTTACTCAGGAAAACATTTCAGATTATTTTGAATGCATTACAAAGGCTCCAGGAAGTAGACTACCTATAGCTTCACAAAGCCTTGGCTGTTACTCTGGTTTCAGTTTACCCAATCAATTTGCACAGCAAACATCTGATGTAGCTTTACAAAGTATAACATCTGCCCTAGCAAACTTGATTTTGATATAGGAATTAAAACTCTGGTTCTGAGTTACAGGCTCTCCCACCAGTTCTCCAACAGAGCAGAGAGAATTCTCAATCTACACAAGGATCTTTCCTTCCTAGTATCTCAGCTCAAAGTACCATGGGATACCTCCCTAGAAGTATCCAGCTTAACGAAAGAGAAGCTGTACCAAATTAGTTCTCAGTAACAGGATTTGTGAACGTACACCTCAATTATCTAAAGTAAGGCTCGGTGCTGCACAATTAACTTTAAAGTAAAAGATGAAGCTCCCAATGTAGTCCTTTTGTAAATTTGCATTATGTTCGGTTAACGCTTAGCAATACCTCACTGTGTTATGGTCCATTTGAAGACACCAGCTTGGGGAAATCCCAAAGCCAGAGTCCTCCCATGCTTTGCTGCTTTCAGGCTGATGCCACAGGGATGTCTGACCATATCGGACAGAGCTGACTACTGACAACAAGGTTTTGACTTATGCTCGCCCCACAGAAGGCCTCTACCTCAGGAGGAGCGTCGTGCAGGCAACACTCGAGGGTGGCAGGACCTCAGGTCGTCTGCTGGGGAAGGCCGGGGGTCCCGCTCGCTACCACAAGCCTCCCGGGGCAGCTCCTATGCAGAGAAGCCCGCCCAGAGGGAGGGCGGGAGCCTGCCCACCGGCAACGGCGCTCAGCAGCGCCCACCGGGGCCTCACCGGCCTGAGGCCACGTCCTGCGGCTTGGCCTCCCGTCTCCCTCCCGCCGCCCCCCTCAGCGCCCGTCCACTGCCGCGGCCCCCCCGCCCCTGGAGAGCGGGGAAAGGAGCGGAACAACGGGGAAAGGAGATGGCTGGGAAGGTGAAGACAAGTAAAGGGAGCGCTTCCTGGCTGCCCCATACTCACCTCAGCCACCTCTCCGGCTCGCCTGACCGGCCGCCATCTTCCCCCCCACCCCCCCCATTGCTACCCGAGGCGCAATGCACGCCGGGAGTTGTAGTTCTGTGAGGGGCCGCGCCTCCTCCTTCCTTCGCCCATCCCTCCCCGCACACACGACCAACGACAAGGGGTCAGGGCGAGGGAAGGAGCACCCCGGACACGGCTCGCTCGCCCCAGGGCGAGGTGCCGCCGAGGCCGGTGGGTGGGAGAGGAACGCGGCGGGCGGACACAACTCCCGGCAAGCCTCTGCGGCGCAGACCCACCTGCGGCAGAGGGGCGGGGCCAGATCGCCGCGCCCCCCGGGCCCCGTCCCGCCCCGCCCCTCGTGCCCCTTCCCGCTCTCCCCGGGTCACGTGCCCACTGTGACAGGGCGGCGGGCCGCCGTGGCGGAGCCGGGTGGTTGGCGCTGCTGGGCGGGGGCCGCGAATCCAGGAAGCCTAAGCAGCCGCTGTGGTAGCCCGCGTGAGGTGAGACCTTGATGGGGAGGCCCCGTGTGAGGGAGATCTGGCTGTGCTGCCGCTAAAACCCGCCTGTTCCTGTGGCAGTGGTCCGGAGGGGCAGTGTGTGTGAGGAAAGGTGGTGGCCTCTGTGAAGGACGGTGGTGTGCCCGAGGGGGAAAGGACATTTCTTTCTTTAAACAATGCGAAGTCAACGTTGGACCTCACGACAGTGTGCTGGCAGAAGATCATAGAATCATGGAATGTTCTGGGTTGGAAGGGACCTTAAAGATCATTTAGTTCCAACCCCCCGGCCATGGGCAGGGACACCTCACGCTAGACCAGGTTGCTCAAAGCCTGGCCTTGAACACCTCCAGGGATAGGGCATCCACTGTTTCCCTGGGATCTTTGGCCTGGCTGTGTGTTTCTGCCATTATTAGCCAGAACAGGGCAGTGGGAAGGAGCTGCAGTTGTGCTGCGCTCCAGTTACCCAGGGTCTGAAGGAAGGGGCCGGGCTGGTCTCGCTGGCTCCACTGAGACCAGTGTTGAGCTGTGTACAGACAGCGATGAATAACCCAAATGGAAATCACGTGAAACAGCTTCTGATCCAAAGCAGCATAATCTCTTAATCCATTTTCCTCGAAATAATAGTACCAGCTTCAAAAGCTCATGTCTTTGATGCCCGATTTTTTAGACAGGCAAGGGGAAAAGTTTGTTTCCCGTTTTAGATAGTTCCTGCTGAAGGAAGTCATGCCAGTCCAACTGTCAAGTTAGGTGGATGAGTGTAAGGTATTCCCCGCATATGAGTTTATGTATTTCACTGACTTCAGGTCTGCTTATGTTACATCTGGTGAAAAACTAGCATTTGATTTTTTTAGGCTTTTTGAAACTGTTTGCCTTCCTTTCACCAGTAGTAGAAAGAGGATCTGTGTTTCTGACTTGTGTTCCTTGAAAATGATCCCTAAAAATGTGAAACTGGGGAGGTGAGATGACTCCATGTCTCACAATTTTCAGCAGTATCCAAAACATGTTAATCGGGGAAAATTGGCAAGTCTATCACGTGTGGGTGCAACTGGGCGAGTTAAAAGAGTAAACTAAAATCCTTCTTATTTGTTTATATGATTTCTGAAATACAGCTTATGGTTTTGAACCCTTGGGGCCAAACATCATGAATGTAATAACAAAAAGTGAACAGTCTGCCTTCCACAGATATGCATATTGAGTCACTGCTTATAAAGCATAACCTGTTGGGATTAGAGTGCAATTAATGTTTCAGTTGACTATGTTCAGGTCTGTGAAATTCTGTGTAGCTACATTTGTCCTTTGTCCTTTAAGTGTAGCTGGTGATAATAATCCTCTTAGTTCTTCTCTGAAATACAGAACAAAATTTTAATAAATTTTTCATCAGCCAAAAAAACATGTAAATTACCATGGTCTCAACTCAACTCATTGTGTCAGATGCAGCTTTAGTTCAAAGATCATTCTTCCGACTCTCTCTATTGAAGTGTTTCATTCAAGCTATTTGTCTCATTTTTCTATTAGCTGTGCATGAGGGAGCGCAGGCTCCACCGTACTCATCATGCCATATGGTTTCAGGAAAATGCTGGCAAATAGTGAAGCTGCTAGTTCTTACTAGTTGTCTGAATGAGACAGGCAGCAAGCCAGGTTAATGTTCCTTCAGCCACTATTCACAGATTTAATGGTAACACTCTGGGTAACATCCTGATTTCTTTATTTTTCTTTTGCTTTAAGAAACACTAAAACAGTTTAAAACCAAAGTTTCACTTGTCCAATGGTAGAGCCCCCGTATCTGTGATGAATACCTTTTATTCTCTGAGTTTTTTAAATGTTTTCCTCTGTTTTTATTGTGTTACAGACATCTATGAATATGGAGTAGACTTACAAATCTCAAATCATAGAATAAATACTGTGTTGGGATTGAGGTTTGTTTGAAGAGAGTTGATATATTTTAGAGCAGGCCTATTTTATGACACTATTACATAAACCATGTGGTATCTAATATTCAATAAAAGTCAGTAAAGCCCTTAGCATAATTGTAGTGCTATTGTTTAAAACAACTGTTTTCCTAATTCAGTTTCAAAACAGAGCAAACAGCTGTAGTCTATGAATATGTATGTGTTGATCTCTGTGAGCTTCCTTATGTGTTATGTAATGGGTAGCAAATTTCATTGTGGAATACAAGAATTTTTCGTTTTAGTGAGGACATCAGAAGAGTATCCAGACACCTTTCTGTTCAACACCAATTTTTCATTTACTTTCAATGAAAGATGGACCTGATGCTTTGACTGCATCTGGGGTGACAGTCAAAGTACCCAATAAGATTAAGAACAAGTTTAATTGCACACATATGAAATTGCTGTGTAGCTAATTTACAGCCAAACTGTCTGACTTTACTTCCCCTCCTCCCAAGCCCATCTAAGTGAATTGGCCAGTTTTGCCTGAACATCTCCTAAATCTTCTGGAGTGACAGTTCCAGATCATACCTGTTCATACAAGCACAAAACTCTGTGTCCCATCTGACCTGCCCGTAATTCTTTTTAAAAAAGTGATAATCATCCCATGGGCACTGCTTTTAGAGTTTTCGCTCTAGAAGTATCTAAAGTGTGTGACAGAAGTGTCCTGTTTTGTAGCCAATAATAAAATGTGAATTGCATTAGTAATTCGGCAGTAGCAGTTCTATTTTCTAATTAGATTACCAATTCACATAAAAGAGCCATCAAGTGTTCAGTGTCTGCAGAAAGCAGCAAAAAGTACCTTACTTTGAAATGCTAGTGGAGGTTCAAAAGGGTAACAGGAATGATTAGTTAGCCTTAGATGGTGTAAGAGTATGAACTCTTTTCAAGGAGTGTTAAAGAATTAAGTAAAAAAATCCGAAGGGAACTGATGTACCCCAACAACAGTATAATGCAGGAATGGCAGAAAGTTAACATTACTTTTATATCTGTGTAGGAAAGATACAGTTAAGTTTAAAATGTTGTAGATAAAGAAAAACAGATAAGGAAATGTACAGTACTCATCAACAGAAACGAGTAAAGGCTGGATTGGTGAGTGATTTACAGCAGCTCACCACCGTGTGCTGGATTTTGGCTGTCAATAGTGAGAAAACAGTACTTTGCATAGCAGCGACTTCCTGCCTTGCTGAGCCACCAGTAAAGAAAAACATTCACATGCATTTCATTGAAATATTTTTATCTTTATAATTGGTTGCCAATTAAATAATTATTTTGTTAATATTTGTTTGGTGGTGTATTTTTCCAACCTCATATGTGTATGGTTGACTCTGTAAGTGGGTGGCAATTACAATAGTTTATGAACATCCAAATGTAGTTGATGATAGAAGATTTTTCTACCAAGCATAATAAGACTGCAGGGATCAGATCCTCAGGGCCTGTGTTAAGACATTTACTCCATCATTGTTCATTTTGGCAGGAAGCAGAGTGGATGCAAACTGATGATATGAACCAGCTCTGAAAGCAGAGCAGAGAGCTCATGCCAGTTCAGCCCCTCAAACCATCCAGTAGTTCCTGGTAGATTTTTTTCCCCCAGTTTCTTCTCAAGCGAGAGTTCTCAGTGACAGTTATGCTCACTAGGAAGACAGCTGTCAGGGGGACAGCAAAAATAGATTGGAATGATAATATTTTTTTTTTTTTAGAAATTCTCAGAAAGCGCTGAGCAGCTGTCAGAAAAGTTAATGTCTTGCAGATGTCTCAGAACAAGAATCTTAAAATTGCATCCAAAATCCCCAAATACTTTTCAAAACTATGGCCATATGTAATGGAGAATGAATTCCACATCAAAATCAAAATTATTCATATTACAGAATCCTCATGTGTGTAAGAAAAGTTCTCATATGAGATATATATATACACACACAGACATTTATGTATTTGAAGACAAGTAGTTTATAATATAAATGATTCACAGATGTTTGTGTTTAAAGTCGTTAATTGTCCTAAGGTCAAAGAGACTTTACAAGTTTATTCAAACAGAGAGAGAGACATTCTTATTCCATTGGATTACATAATTTTCATCCTTTCCTCTGGCCTCAGGAAGGTCTACAGTTATAATTTTTCTGGCAGATTGGAGCAATTTTTGATAAATTTTATTTTTAGAGTTGGTAGTGTTTCTGTAAAGTAGATGGATTTATAATACTATATTTAAATGAGTTCTGTGTTATTAAAATTTAACTTACTTGTCCAACTAGGGGCAGAAGGGGAATGAAGTACAGAACTTTCACCAACACAGAGTGGGTGTCAATGTAAGGAGCTGGCTGTGTGTATGAGTCCCAGTTGATCACACCAGTTTTACATACTCCACATCACTGATATTATGTATTAGTCAAGTTCACAATCCATTCCACTGAGCTGCTGATGTAGCTCAGCGCACTCTGTTTATCTTCACTTGAAGTGTTCTCTTCCCTCTGCTAGAAAATAGGAGAGTAATGTTAAAATTTGTGATTACCACAGCATCCAAAAATAGAATCTAATTACTCTCTTCCATTTTCAGTCCCAGCTAGATTTTTTTTTTCTGAGAAACAATTCAAACCCTATAGAAAAGAAGGAATGTTCCAGTTCTGCTGCAAACAGTACTTAAAATACTGATAATAAATAATGCACATTAGGTTCCATGCAATTTATTTTTGTTTCCTTTTCCTTGATTTCTTAGGCTTTTGCAATCACACTGGTCGGTCCCTGATAATTTGGGGATCAACAGGCCAATTTCAGCCACAGATAGACACAAATGGAAGTCTCACAGGTAAAACGGTTCTGGAGGGTTTGTGAAAATGTATAAAAGGTTGGGCAAAAGCAAACTGGAATAGTGACCTCACTTGAGAGAAAAAAGCATCGCAGGAACTCAACAGTTCTTATGCTGTCAGGCATGCTGTGCTACAGATACAACCAACAACAGTCAGCACAGATACAACACCAAGCCAGACCTGACATGTGCTTTCTTCTTCCCAGATGGCAGTGAGGGAATGGGGGTTGCTACTAAAAGTACTAGGGGATGGATGAGGTCATGATGAAAATAAGAGAGGATCTGAGATTATTGCAGTGGAGGTACAGGTACATGGGATGCACTGCCATGCTAAGTCAGGTTTCACTAGTTCCACTGATCACAGGAAAACAAAAAAATGTTATTCCTCTTAATACCTTTTGGAGAAAGACATGTCAGATCCATTAAAATAACCAAATAAGTTTCTTAAAGGCCTGTGGACGAGAGCCTCTGCTGAGAAAAAAAAAAAGACTTAATTTCCTATCACAGTGGGCCAGATTCTTAGCTTGTGTGAACTGCCAGGATTAATCTGAAATGAATTGAGTTGTGCTGACATAATGCCAATTGGCCTACTGTTTTAGGATGTTAAAAATACTTCCAAGCGAATACAGAAAATAAACAAAAAATTTGGGCAGGAATATGTTTAGCGAAAATGGACCTAAAATCACAATATGAAAAGCTGTTACTTCGTAATAGGAAATGGTAGAGAGGTAAAATATTAACTATTTTAAGCTCTAGTATCAAAACTAAGTAGGAGATTCATCTCTTTCTATCCCAAAACGTTTCTGAGTTTTCTTTCCCCTGCTACAGGAAGTAGTATCAGTTTGGCAAGAAGTCCTGCGCTGGGATAAAAGCCTGAAGAATGGGGTGTAAGGAGGAGACCGGAACTGTGAGAAGGAGCCAGTGGCATGGTGACACATGGAGTGGCATTAGGAGACAGGAGCCTGGGAATCACCCATGGTTGAAATGCACGGGGTCATCTGTGCTCACTACGGCAACTCCTCTCCTGTGCTAGGAACAGATTTGGAGGCACAGGAATCCCACTGCCCCTCTGCTGTTAGCTCATCCTGTAAGAAGTACTGGTTAACTGGAAGTACAAGGGTTAGAGGTAGCTAAGAAATTACTTGGATCAACTCACATAATTTCATTTATTTTAAAAAATAAATTAACACACACACCCAGCTACATGTAAATCCAGAACTGGACTTCAGCTGGTTTATGATGTTTTAACCCTTTCTTTCTTTTCAGGTCAATTTTGAAATAGTGATATATGGAGCAAAACCCCTGGTAGATTTCATTTGGAAAATAACAATATAGATGCAACATTTTTTCTACTATTTTTCTAGTCATAATTATTTGGTATATATGTCAGATTTGCATTTTTTTGCAAATTTACAATGTGGGAAATACATAAATAAATCGCTGAGTTCTATTTAAGAAATGCCAGGAGGTGGCGTATGCCTACTTAATTTTTCCCTCAGTTTCGAGCGCAATTTTGCACTGCAGGTACCTGATCATATGCATTTGCTTCCACTTGGACTTCTGCCACATTTTAGGTACATACCAATTAGTGTTTATCAAATGAGGAACTATTCTCTAATTTGTTTGCTCATCACTGTTCTATGTGTTACAGGGGAGCTTTTGTTACCTCTTCAGATTTTGCTTTTGAAACTTAATTTCCTTGTGGTCTTCTGTGTTAGTGCTCATTGATACTTACCTGAGTTCCTCACAAAATGTAATGTCTTCATTTGCTTTACACAGCACCTTTTTGAGATTAGTAGATAAGACACTTTTACCTCGTTTGAACTGAGGCAGAGAGAGATTAAGGTTTGGAATCTAGAGTTTGCAATGCAGAAAACTTGGTTTTTTTTCAGGAAAATTTGTTGAGAAGGGCAATTGCTGCTGCTATATGAAGGCCCCTTGCAGAAGCAGTCACTGTCAATACCTGCCCACTTCTAGTAGCTCCAGTGGTTTCCCACTAAAGTCCTTCTTTTCCTTTCTTAATCCCTCTGCAGCAACATGGGTGGAGAGGAATGGATGTTGTTGCTTCTTTCCTGGAAAAATGCGAAAAATGTTGCTAAGATCAAGAAAGAGTTTGTGGGTTATGGGAGAGTTGGGGGGTCCTATAGTTCAGGGGAACTAAAGCAAGAAGAGGGAGACTAAGTATGGGAGATGGTGGGAGAGGAGGAGGATAGGTGGATCACTGAAGACATACATTAGGGAGTATTTCCCAACTTTAATATCATTAATTTTTCTCCCCTCCCCTCCCCTCCCCTCCCCTCCCCTCCCCTCCCCTCCCCTCCCCTTCCCTCCCCTTCCCTTCCCTTCCCTTCCCTCCCCTCCCCTCCCCTCCCCTCCCCTCCCCTTCCCTCCCCTTCCCTTCCCTTCCCTTCCCTTCCCTTCCCTTCCCTTCCCTTCCCTTCCCTTCCCTTCCCTTCCCTTTTTCATGTATTTAGTTATGCCAGTATGCCAAGTTTATAAACATGAAACTGTGATAAAGGTGCTGCGTTATCTGGTTTGTGTTTGATTCAGCAGCCTGGGAAGAGGTCATGCCCTGATGTGACATCGTGACTATCAAAACTAGTTTCAGATTTGCTCTCAAGTCCACTGGCTGGTCCTGCATGCCCACAACCTGATTCTGGGAGCTGTATGTCCTTAATTAAGGATTCCCAGGAGGTGTTATAAAATTCCCTGAGGCCAAAACTGATGAAAAAAAAAGATGGCAGCCAGTAAGGCCAGCATTTCCAAAGCTAGGTTACTGCTGTCAGAAAAGTAGCCTGATGCCATCTGTCATTCATATTCTTTTTCTTTAGGCACTGGAATTTACTAATGTTTGCCTGAAGTGATCTGGAACTTGCACAGCCAATGCCATGTCCCGACACGCACTTCTTAATCTGATAAACCTTGTCTCTGCTCTCTGGGAGCAGGTGGGGTTCTCAAATTCGTCTGACTTTTCCAAGCTAATTAGGATGCCCAATGAGAGAGTGAAGGAGTGAGCATGTATTTAAGTAGTACGTAATCTGACTTAAAAAAAAAACCCAAACACGCAGAAAATGTAAAGAGAACACAGTGTTAAAACGCAGCTTTTTGGCATTGCTGACTTCTAAAACCACTTCAGGAAATGCTAATCAGAAAATCACAGTGTCAGTTTCTCACGTCACCTTGCCTTATGGAAGTTCTCTGAAGTAAGCAAGATGGTGTACATGTGAGTAAACCAAATTTAGTTCAGAGTTGTTCTTTTGCTGTGACTGCTATGTAGAAAATATTATCTGTTCCTTGACCGTGTTCTTTATCCTGGTATGATTTTGACAGAAGAACAGATGTGACCTTTATACTGTGTTTAGCACATCTCAGGAAACTCTAAAATTTTAATAGAAAAATACCTATAGCCCTTTCTAACCAATCCTCTCTCTACTGAATAGGTAATTACTGACATTAAAAAAGCGTCTCTAAATTGCTTATGTATTCCAATTGCTTCTATTTTCTGCTGGCTTTATGAATGTCCTTCTAAAGAAAGCATGAAAGAGATAGTTGCTTTATTTTTGGTTTTTGAAATAGCCTGCAGAAGAAATGACTTTCAATTCAGGAATCACTACAAATTGTTGTTTCTGAGGAATAAAAAGTTTATTCTACAATGCTTTAGAGTTTCCGCTTCAGAGTTTCTGAAGCAAGGGAGCTTGCATGTATTTTTAATCTTCTAGATTCAAATCCTCATAGTATTGAAGAAAATAAAACAAACAAACAAATATGAGTTAAGTTAAAATAATAATGTGACTCCTTTCTCCCAGCAAAAAGTCATTGATGAAAGGAATTGCTGTGCCTGATCTTCAAACCTAGTTACCAACTCCTGCAGCAATAACAGCAGATAATTTTTTTAATCCTTGGTATCGTAGTGTTGGAGATGCTCTTTCCATTGAGACTGTAAACAGAAAGAAATCATGATCCTGCTGAAAGATATTCCTTGACTTTAGCAAAATGACAATTTAATTCACAAGCCGCTGCTATGTGTAATGTTTTGAATCTTCAGAAGAAAAGAACCAGGTAAGTGAAAATCTCTACTTTTATCTCGGAAGAGTCCTAGAAGTAGTATATTCTGGTGTAACTATTCCAATATCATGTATTTTTTTTTTTACTCTTAATTTATGGAAGGATAAGTGGGTTAGTCTAATAGCAGTCATCTATTTCCTCCCACTAAAATGGTTTTATTGTTCAAGTAATTGATAGAACTGTGACAAAAATGGTATCCAACTGGGAAATCTTTTACTGTGTGCTGTATTTTTACTACAGGTATGCAGTGTTTTGTATGCATCATTAAGGTGTGTGGTTCCAAGGCAAAACAGACTTTAATACCAAACGTGCAATGTGGCAAAAGTCTGTGAAGAAAAAAATCAGGTCGTCTGGAGCTAAAGGTTTTTCTTCAGGACTTTATTAAAATATCTTTCATAATGTTACAAAAAGGCCTGTTTAAAATGCTTCTGTGGTGTCAAGGTACAGGATTGGGATTCTAATTTACCACATAATCACTCCCTTGGTGATTGTGCATAATAAGGCCGAAGTGAGATGCATCTGATTTTCATTTTGTTTTCCTTTTACAAATATTAATCAAATCTTCAGAATTTCGAATCAATTAGATAGACAGATCTGTCAGATTCACCTCTTTCCCTCCCTCATTCCTTCGTTCCTTCTCCTTTCTGGGTATCAGGGTAGCTTCTTCAGAACCTGTGATGACATTCACTCTGCAATTGGAAAATAATTCCATCATGTGTTGCGTCAGTATGACTCATCATGGACAACAGTACTATCTCCTTATGGTTTTTGGAAACAGAAGAGCTGATTTCACAAGGAATAAGGCTTGATGGAGTGGAAGTTCTGTCTTGTTATTATCTGGCCTTTCATGTTATGCCTGATGGATCTTGTCTATATTCTAGAGTAAAAGCAGAAAATTGCTAATGGGAAATGCTTCTTACTTAGGCCTAATACTAACATTTGCTTTGCTTATAATATGCAAATAATAATTAAAAAATAAATAAATCAGTCATTAAAAAAAACACCACAACTATCAACGTGTAGTGCAGAGAAACCCATGTCTACAACTAAAAAATACTGTACCATGATGCAATTCAGACCCATTTCAGTAATTTTCTGACTGTCTTCAGAAGTCTTGCAGCTATAGATACACTTGCAAACAAATCAGTCCAGGTTTAGCCTTTGCAGGCGTAGGATCAAGTTGTCGGTTGTTACTGCTCATGGTTGATCTGCATAACCCACCAGATTTATTAGCATAGCATTTACTGTTTAAGCCATTTTTGGCATGATTTTCTCAGGCAATAGTATTACCTCCAAATGCAGGAGCTCATTTTGGATAGTATCCAAAGAATTCATTGCTTTGAATGCGTGATCTGGCTTCGGTCAGGGAATCAAAACATGTTGGGATCCCACACAGGCAGGCTGTGGTCATTGGCATTGCTCTCTTTCTATTTACAAAATCTGCAGTGAGAACAGTCCTTAGTTTACAACTGGTATTTGCGTACGCGATCGTTAAGTGAAAGTCAACTGTGTGAAACACATTTTTTATTGTATTAACAATAACATTTTTAATGGCAAGGACTATGTCCTTTTTTTTTTTTTCTCAGTATTGTATAAAATGCAGAAGATTAACCTGTCCTACTTCTACTACCTTTAGACAGATCATAGAATCATAGAATGTGTTGGGTTGGAAGGGACCTCTTAAGGCCATCTAGTCCAATCCCCCTGCAGTAAGCAGGGACATCTTCAACTAGATCAGGTTGCTCAGAGCCTCATCAAGCCTGGTCTTGAATATCTCCAGGGATGGGGCCTCCACCACCTCTCTGGGCAATCTGTTCCAGTGTCTCACCACCCTCATTGTAAAGAATTTCTTCCTAATGTCTAATTTAAACCTGCCTTGCTCTAGTTTGAAGCCGTTGCCCCTTGTCCTGTCACTACATGCCCTTGCAAACAGCCCCTCCCCAGCTTTCCTGTAGCCCCCTCCAGGTACTGGAAGACTGCTACAAGGTGTCCCCAGAGCCTTCTCTTCTCCAGGCTGAACAACCCCACCTCTCTCAGCCTGTCTTCATAGCAGAGGTGCTCCAGCCCTCGGATCATCTTCTTGGCCCTCCTCTGGACCCACTCCAGCAGGTCCATGTCCTTCTTGTGCTGAGGACTCCAGATGTTTGTCATTGATTATGAACTTCTGATGTGATTACTTAGTCACTTTAATGTTACATCTTCTTATTACTGGCTCAGAAGATACTTCAGTATTCCCTGTATTTTTTGTACACTCTTTCAAAGGGTGGGTAGAAAGCATTGCTGTCACATAATCAAAGTCATCTTGAAGGAAAGACTTTGTCCCCTTTTTTGACCTTTTTAGAGGAACAGCTTGCAGAAACCTCTCTCCCCCCCCAGCTCTGGTGCTGTACCTGAGCAAGAGACTTACTGCTTCCTACCTCATCAGTCCCATTCCAGAGAGAAGTGGTTCATATAACTGTACCTTTCCACTTGGCTTGCAGCAGATTATCTTTTTGCTCTCTTGCATAGGGCAAATCTTCTTAAAGCAAAAAGATGAATAAAAATAAATGAAAGAACAGGTTTTTTTTTTTTTTTCAGAAGCTCTATATAGTGACAAGAAGTAACTTTGCTTACGAATTGGAATAATGAGAGGCAGTAACCTGTCTTTGAAGCAAGTTGAAATTGAGAAAAAAAACAACTGTTGTTTGACAGTTACCTTGACTTCATCCTTAATTTTACTTCTACTCAAAGAAGACTGAGAAACTGAAGGACTCCATCAGCCTCTCACCTTCAGCCTCTTGGGCTTTTGTTAGGGAGCTTCAAAATGGCTCTCCAGAGCAGGTGGAACTAGTAGTATTTTGTGTTTTTTTCATATTAGGTTGCTTTTATTCTCCCATAGCATTCATTATGAATGGATTAATGTGATTGCATGTCCAACTCGAGCTTTAGTAATATTTTCCCAGAAATCTCCTTGTCTTAGAAACATTTGGCAGATAAAATTTCTGATCAGAAGAGCTTGAAAAGGTGCTTTCTTTAAATAGATGATTGTGATACCAGTAACTAAACTGTAGCTGGGTGAAGTTATGTCAGGGACAAGGAAGGAGACAAGACATGAAATAAAGGTTGGTGGAGAACCTCAGGACAAGGAATAATTTCTCAGTGCTGCTCTCTCAGTGCTATCTCAGCCCCAGCATCTCCTCTCAGCTGGGTCCCCAGCTGTGATGGCTAGCTGGAAAGGTAACCTACAAACATTCCCATCTCATGCCTTGCTGAGGAAGAACTTCCAACAGATCAGGAGACTCCCATAGGAAACAAAAATCTCAGCTGAACAGCCACACTGTTTAGTTGCTGTGATGGTCGATTTGCTGTGTGGCTGTCAGTGTAATGAGGAGAGAATTGAGGCCAGTAACTGATGTCACCCAGGCTGCTGTATTGTGACTTCGCATTCCAAATGATGAACAGCTCAAAAAGGTCACCTGTTACACAGCTTTCCCCCTAACGTATGAAATCCCCTTAAGGTTTGAGGTGATTCAGGATAGTGAGGGATGTGCTAACAAATGCTGTACTATAGGCATAAAATAAATTGTTATAGACCCATTGTTACATCTGCTGAAGTGAATAGGACGTTTGAATATATATGGTAAGCAGTACACGATTCCTTGTTTGTAATACATTAACTCACAGTTCAGCGTTACATGAGGTGTTTTGGCACCACAGAAGATCCCCTTATTCTGGGAACTTCCATCTCGGGAGAGGACCCATGGAAGATGAAGCTGGGGTGAGAGGAACTAAAGGATGAAGGGAATGTTAGTACCATTCTTTTGTCACCCACTTCTACTGATCCTGCAAAAGCCTCTCTTTATCTCTGTCAGCATGTTTCAGGCACCAGGGACTCTGCAAGACCATTCCCCACGGTACTTCCACCCTTCAGGGACTGCCATTGATGGGAGTAAGGGAAGTGCAGGAAGGGACAGGCAGGAGGCTGTGTCCCCAGGCTGTGAGGTACATTTGGAACTGTGAGGCAAAAAGCAAGAAAGGGTCGCTGGTCTTTGAATATTTGCATTTCACAGTATGAATCCCCATGTGTTTTGCCCACAAGGAAGAAAACTGAAGTTTCAAAAATGAATAAGGGATAAGACTAGCCCTCTCCCTGACGTAGATTCTGCCTTTGGTAGGGCTGACCCAGTTCTGTTCTTCCTTTAGCGAGACAGTATCTCACTAGAATAACAATATGGTTCAGTTCATACACAACATCCCTTGCCATTGCTAAGATTCTGAATATAATTCAGTTATAAATATAGCTATTAATTTCAGGATCTCTAGGGATATGCTGAGACACTGATGCCTAGCTCCTACATTACTTTATGATGTATCTTACACAGATTGCAGAAATGTTTTCACACATTCTCCAGTTCTGATTAATAAATGTGTCTGCAGGTAATAGAGCTTATATAAGAACATTTGGTTGCAAATTTACTTTTCCTGTTAAACTTGTTGGCTAGCTGAAAAATATAGTTTGTACAAACTACTCTTGTCATAAATAAATGCATTCTCCATGAGCAGGGACTCTGCCCTTGCCCTACTGTGTATTTAGGGGCACGACACTTCATCTGTTCTCCTGTTCCCCATATTCAAAATGGGATCGATAATTGTTACATTCTCTATAAAGAACGTCCACTTCCACTGATGCAAAGCACTGGTACTGGAGCAAGGTGTTCTGATAATATTGCAAACCGTCCATCCTCCCACCTGCTATCTTGGCCTGTTACCACACACATAGTATCAGCAATCCAAGCACTAATGATGTGTTAATCTGCTCCGCTTCTTGCTTCTTCCAATCCATGAGGCTGTCTTAACGTAAGACTTAAGCAGTAATAACAAGAATTAGGTGTTTTTTCTTTCCTTTGGATATTTGAGACTTAAAGTTACACTTGTGTCTCATTTCAAGCTTTTATTCGTGGAAATCAGAGACTTAGCTTCTTATGTGAAATTTTATTTCTAAAAATCCAGTTGTCAGGGCTTTGCCACATGAATAAAATACCATGAGTTGTCTAAAATCACAGCACTTAGTACACAGCCTGCTTTGCACCACAGTGTAATTCTACGTTATTTCTAGTTTCATATTTTATGTAAAATTTTAGTTCTCGGAGGTCCATCCCTCCTAGCTTCAAATGAATTCTCATTTTCTGAATTGCTACATTCCTTTTGCAACCTGAACTCCGCTCCCCTCAGGAGGACAGGGGAGTGAGAGAGCAGCTGGGTGGGCATCTGGCTGCCAGCCAGGGTCAACCCGCCTCACAACTGAAGGAATTTTAATTCCTAGAACTTGATCTTGAACATTTATCTTAATACCTAGAAAAATTCACCTATTAATTGTGGCAGCTCAAACTGCCTTAGTATAGCAAAACAACCCACTTTTCCGGAAATTCCACATATTGTGAAACTAAGGACATTACAAACTACAGAAACCAAATTTTGTAGCACAAATTATACCCTGCAATGCATGCTGCTTCACTTTGCCTCCAATGGAATCCTTTCATGAACCAATTAAAGTACTTTTTGAAATAGTTTACTAATGAAATCATAATCAGATCTCTAAATGCCCCAAGTAGACACTGATCTTAAAGTAGGCAGAGAGAAAAAATGTTGTATGCATGTTCTTTGGAGGCTGATCTGATCTGAAAACAATTCATATAAAACTGAATCAGCAAGATGTTAAGTCAGCTTCTTTTGGTAGATGATCTGCAGTCTATTCCTTTTAACTTAATACACTGTTGCCAAATTTAACTTGTTTCTCAGTATCTGATTAAGAAGTGTGGTGAAGGAAGAATCTTGTTCCTTGGTTTCCTCTTTGCAAGTTCCGTACCCAGTAATGCCTCTTACCAGGGGCAGTCAGTGGTGGTTCAGATTTTTCAAACTCTTGGGCATTGACCTAAATGTTGAACAATATCTGAGTGATTATCACCAGCAACAAAGCTGGTGAGGGGTCTAGATAGAGCACAAGTCTTATGAGGGAACCGGGGTTGTTTAACCTGGAGAAAAGGAGGCTGAAGGGAGACCTTATTGCTCTCTACAACTACCTGAAAGGAGGTTGTGGTGAGGTGGGAGTCAGTCTCTTCTCCCAAGTAACAAGCAATAGGACAAAAGGAAATGGCCTCAAGTTGCACCAGGGGAGGTTTAGGATGGATATTAGGAAAAAAATCATCACTGACAGGGTTATCAAGCAGTGGAACAGGCTGCCCAGGGAAGTGGTTGAGCCACCATCCCTGGAGGTATTTAAAAGATGGATAGACGTGGTGCTGAGGGAAATGGTTTAGTGGTGGACTTGGCAGTGTTAGCCTAATGGTTGGACTTGATGATCTGAAAGATCCCTTGCAACCTAAACGATTCTATGATTCTGTGATTCTATGATTTAGAGTATATTTGCATTTGTGCAGGGAAAGGGGACAAGCATGTATGGTACCGCAAGGGGTGTCCATGGCCAGGCGCTGGCAGGGCACTGCCGGGCAGCCTGCGTGGGGGGTGGCCGGGGCTGCCCCGTGCCAGACACAGCAGGTCCCAGCCGGTCCCAGCCGGCTCCAAGGGCCCCAGCGCAGGACACAGCTGAGCCCCTCAGCCAAGCTGGGGGCGCCGGGGGGAAAAGAGGTTTGGGAAAGGGCCGAAGGCGGCCCAGGCAGAGGAGGAGGAAGGCAAGGAGGGAGCAGCAGCAGAGGGAGCCCCAGGGCGGAAGACGTGCTGTGACTTTGTCTTTTTTTTTCCCACTACCCAAATCTTTTTTTTTTTTTTATTTTAATTGGAAAAAAATTAATTTATCTCAAGGAAAATATTTTTTTCCAATATCTTTTATTTATAGTACTCTGGCTCTGACTTTCCTTCCCCCATCAGGTATTTATACACATTGATAATATCCCCCTCAGCCTTTTCTGCTCCAGCATGAACAGACACAGCTCTCTCGGCCTCTTCTCATATGGCAGATGCTCCAGTCCCTTAATCATCTTTGTGGCTCTTTGCTGGACTCACTTCAGTGTCTCTCTTGACTGGAGAGATGAGAACTGGACCAAGGTCTCCAGATGTGACTCAAAGGTCTGAGTAGAGGGGGAGGTTCATGTCCCTCGGCCAACCTCAGCAACACTCTTTGTAATCACAGAATCATAGAATGTGTTGGATTGGAAGGGACCTCTAAAGGTCATCTATCCCAACCCCCCTGCAGTAAGCAGGGACATCTTTAACTAGATCAGGTTGCTCAGAGCCTCATCAAGCCTGGCCTTGAATGTCTCCAGGGATGGGGCCTCCAGCACCTCTCTGGGCAACCTGTTCCAGTGTAATGCAGCCCAGGAGGCTGTTGACCTTATTTGCCATAAAGGCACATTTCTGTGTCATGGTGAACTTGGTGTTCACCAGAGTCTTCGGAGCCTTTCCTGCCAAGCCACTATCTAGCCAGTTGGCTACCAGCCTGTACTGGTGCATGGGGTTATTCCTCCCCAGGTGCAGGACTTTCCATTTTCCTTTTTTCATGAGATTTCTGTCAGCCCATTTCTGCAGACTGTTGTAGTCCCTCTGAACAGCAGCACACGTATCTCATGTATCAGCTACTCCTCCAGTTTTGTGTCATCTGCAAATTGCTAAGGGTGCTGTCTGACCCATCATCCACATCATCAATGGAGGTTTTAAAAAGCTTTGGCCCTTCTGGTACATCCCTGTTGACTTGCCTCCGGCTAGACTTCATGGTGCTGCTGCTAAGTCTGAGCCCAGCAGTTCAGGAGTTTTCATTCCACCGCAGTGTCCATTATCTAGTCGATATTGCATCAGTTTGTCAATGAAGAGATGATGTCAAAAGCATTGCTGAAGTCAAGATAAACAATATCCACTGCTTTCGCCTTGTCCACCAACCTAGTCATTTTGTCACAGAAAGCTAACAGGTTGGTCAGGCATGATTTCTTTTTCGTAAATCCATGCTGACTACTCCCAGTCACCGTCTTGTCCTTCATATACCTAGACATTGTTTTGAGGAATATTTGCTCCATCACCTTCCCAGGGACTGAGGTGAGGCTGACCAGCCTGTGGCTTCCAGTTCTTCTTGATCTTTCCAGAATACTTAATGCTTTATCCAGTCCTAGGAGCCTGCCTTCACCAAAATAAGCCAGAAGCAAATCTACTGCTCAGTATCACACTCAGGACATGGGTTCAAACAAGGCCAAATGACGTCCACTATGTTTTAAGAATAACTTCCACTTTTCATGTGTAATATACTGACTTAAATCCCTAAAGACCAGCCTTCTATGTCTAAGTTTTGTAGTAGAACAGCTGCCTATAATGCTTAACTGAGCCAAGATGCTTATGGAATGTCATTTCAATAACAGAGGTTCGATTTTTGCATCACTGACAGTAAAAACATCAGCCACTTCAATTGAAAAGAAGGGTTCAGAGGTCACCTTGAATTTATAACCACAACTGATGTGAAGTGCAAGGGAAAATCAGTTCATGAACACTTGATACTGTACAAATCTCTCTGTGAGAGTGGATATGAAAGCTGTCGGCAGCTGTAGGACAAAAAGTATTGTAATTCTCTTGTAAAGAAGTCAAAGGTTTGATTGTAACAACCGTGTTGTAGATGGATAACACTTCTTTCTCACCCTTCTTTCCTAACCAGCACTGGGCATCAGGTACCACTTTTAACTCTAAAGTGAGCGTACAGCTCCACCTCTCGATGGGATTGCTTTCTGCAATGTGATCGTTGCAAAGTTCCTCTCTTCCCTCCCCCCCCCCCCCCCCCCCCCCCCCCCCGCCCCTCTGATAAATGTAATCAGAATCTGGGACAAGTAACACAGTATTTTGGTATTACAAATCTGTAAAAGTACAATTATTCTGCCATTTCCGCAGGCTGCCAACACAAGTCTTGTAAAGAGTTGCCATCGACAACCCTCAGGTTAGACCTATCCACTTTGGGCAAAGCTGACATCCCAGGAGTACTCCAGATACGCCAGGACATCTGTTGTGGTTTAACCCTGGCCATCAACTAAGCCCCACACAGCCGCTCGCTCTCTCCCCACCACTGGAATGGGGGAGAGAATTGGAAGAGTAAAAGTGAGAAGACTCGTGAATTGAGATAAAGACAGTTTAATAGGTAAAGCAAAAGCTGTGCGCACAGGCAAAGCAAAATCAGGAATTCATTTGCTACTTCCCTATGGCAGGCCAAGGCTAGGGCTCCATCATGCATAACAGCTACTTGGGTAGACAAACGTCATAACTCTGAACGTTGCCCCCTTCCTCTCTCTTCCCCAGAGCTTTTATTGCTGAGCACGATGTCATGTGGTGTGTACGGAATATCCCTTTGGTCACTTGGGGCCAGATGAACCCAGTGGTGTGAGAAGCAGAAAAGGTCTTGACACTGTGTAAGCCCTGCTCAGCAATAGCTAAAACAACCCTGTGTTACTAATACTGTTTTGGTCACAAATCCACAACCCAGCAGCTGTTACTCGGTCCCAGCCAAAACCAGTACAGCATCTTAAATGAAACTGGGATTGGGCAACTGAGTCACTTCCTCTACTGAGAGGTAGGAACCCACATTTGGATGCTTTAACAAGGAGGGAGATGTAGCAGGGATAGGAATCTCTTACATTTCATCTGCTACCATCAAAAAAGTAATATGGGTGGCAGCCTTGTATGTATTTGTATGTATTTTTTATATAATTCAGTCATCCTGATGATGTTAGACCACTTTTTTTTTTTAATATGATTTTTTTTTCTTCTTGAATTTCACTGTTTTGGTGTAAAAATTGATCCTTGTTTTGAGCTGGACTTTTCCCCAACAGACATTAAAGCAGCAAAGGTTAACAGGTATCATCACAGACTGACTGGCATAAATAGGTATTTTCAGGCAATTTACTGCTCTCACATACTTTCAAATTAGTTATCCATCTTGGACAAAATAAAAAAAAAACCAAACCCAAACCAATGATGAGGCTGATGAGGCTATCTAAAAATGACCAACAATGTTCGGACTCAGAAGAAAATTGATTCATGTATGGCTTATTTCTTTCACAAAGAAACATGAGCTCAGAACTTTGAGGACATAATGTTTAAACTAATCAAGCTGCTGGCTGAGTAGATCCTCGTAATAACATTGTTTTTCTGAGAAAGCCCTAGCAGCAACAGATTTTTTTGAGTACTGAATTCTATGCTGACTTTCATTTAAGGAGCAGAATAAAAGAATATTTTCCATCAGTGCAGAGCCTGCCGTGGGGAAGGCAAAAATGCATGCTTTCAGTTAGGATGAAGTCTATGTTATAATTTCATTCTGTTACCAAAACATACGACACTGCAGGAATTCAAAATTCTTTGCGTGTTATACGTCACATTACAGTCTTGTGTGGGTAACATAATAAAGTGCCACAGGCTGATTTATGCTTTAGAGGTAAACAGTGGCTTAGAGTTTGTGTACCAAACTTTTGGTCATTGTCTCAGAAAAATAAATCACTTTGTCACTTTTATTTTGTAGGCTATTAAAAAATGTGATGGCTAATTAGAATGAAAAAAAATGTAGCTTCATTATGCATTGAATTAAGTTGCATAACAACACGCTATCAAAAGGATCCAGGGAAGAAAAGATGCATTAAATTAGTAACAGCAAACTTGAAAGTTTCTAAAAAGTGCACATAAATAATTAATCTTAAAGAGGAATATAAAAAACTAAAAGTTACTTAAATCTTGTGAACATGTGCCGTCCTTATGCAAGCAAAACTCCCACAGAAACATGAAGTTTGTGAAAGAAGAGAAGAATTCAGGGCTTAGGAGATGAGATTAGCTGAAGGAAGAACAAGCATTTTATTAAAAATGATCTGATCTGAAAAAACATTTCTTGAATTGAAGCAGTAGCCTAATCCTTCCTAATAGACATGATTATTTTCTGATCCTGTTTTTTCCACCTTATCCTTTGAAAGATATACAAGAATACTGATTTGCAAAGGAAGATGATACTGTAAGAGCCTGCTATTTTTACTCCTGTAAGCTCTCTTGACTCTTTTAAAATGGGTCCATGCCCATAACTTTAATCTGTGTTTTGCCTGCATAAAGCAAAGAGGTAAGATGGAAATAAGAACTGTATAGTGACTTTTCTTGCCCAACTCCAGGGAACAGAGAAATGCAGGGCTGAACAAAGGTGATGGGCTAAGGCCGTGCTCACCATGACTGCAGACATCTTATGTGCTCGGGAGAAAACGCCAACCCCTGCTACTCACTTGCTTCTACCTATTCTCTTTTTGTGTTCTAGGACATGTTTCTACACTTAAATCACAGCCATCTTCCATTTTCCCAGAAGAGCTCCATCAAGTCCAGCAGAAGACAAAAGTCAGTTGAAGGAAGAGAGCTTAAAGTGCTGAAGATAAACCTAGTTAGCAGAGTGAGGACTACGAGACCTGTGATGCTCCCCATCAATAGCAGCTTGTGGCTGCGCATGAAACAGAGAAATCTGTCAACAGCTGCTGCGTCGACATCCCACAACAGTGGAAGTCTTCAGCTCCTTTTTAATCCTCTGACACTGCTCTACTCTTCCTCAGTCTCAGGGAAAAAAAATAGTTTATTTATGGGCTTGAAAATATCCTGGTGTCCCCTTTGCTGAAAAGCCCATGCCATGAGGGATTCTGTCTGCTCTGCTCTCTCCCTTGTTGTCCCTCAGGTGAGGAAAATACCATCCTCTGGAGAAACCAGGTCCAAATCAGTGACTATAAAATGCTGAAATTAATGAATATTTAAAAAAAAAAAAAAACTACTCTCATATACACATAAGACTGTACTAGTAGAAAGTATAGTTTTTAATTGTATTATACATGCCCATCCTGATCATGTCTAGCTGTTGCAGACGTACGCGCTCGCCTCTACTGAGGGTTTGCTGAGATGAGCAGGAAGATGGAGCGTAACCGATGTGTAACAAGTTCATGCTCAGATGTGCACGGGGGAGAAACAATTCTTCCTCACTCCCATAGCCTCATTTTAATCAGGCTTCTGTGCCTCTTGTTTTACTCTTTTCAGTGGGCTTTCCATTTGTTTGCCGGGGGGGGTAGATGAGCACATGCTCACTGACCCTTCCGAAACCCCCCAGATCTAATTTACTGAAGGCAGGAGCAATTGAATGCACAAAATAAACCTGAATAAAGTTCAGTTTAAGTAAAAATCACAAGCATTTTTAGAGAGGAATACTAAAATGATTTCCTTTTATTGTTTTAGGCAGTAATACAGAAATCTATAGGGCCTTAAATATCGGTAGAAAAACAACCTAGTTATCGTCTTGTAAAACATGCTGGTTTTCATTAGCACTTGAGTTTTTAGAAAACCTGTAAAGACTTTTGTGTTTGGAAGTGAAAAATAAATTGAATTGTATAGAGTGTCAGCAGTGTTTGGCAAAATGAAGCTTTCAGGGAGGCATAATGACACAGAACATAATGTATTTAAATTACTGGCCCATAAGGATGGAACTATCAACAAGTGAACAAAAAACATAACCCATGAAGAAAACTCCCAGAGCAAAGTCCAGTTATTTCATCTCATTAAGGGATTCAGCTTCTTTTCTAATTTTTGAAACAGATGGTATGACAAGATTGGCAATGCTCTACAGCATGAGCATAATCTAACTCATTCAAAGCTGAGCTGAAAATAGCAAAATGAAACTCAGCATGGAAAAAAGACTCAAGCGAACACATGCGTGGGGAGAGAAATTCAAAACAAAGAGATGCAAACAGAAGAGGAAACCTGGAGGCCAAGAAAAGGGTGGCACACAGATGATGTCCACTTAAGCAGGAGATGGGTTTTAGTTACACAGACTTTAATTATCCAAACTGGAACATGCCTGGGTTCTTGGGACTTGCACTTCTGCATTTGGCTAATAGATTAGTTATTGCACAGCTTTTAAAGATAAGTCACTGGAGCTTGAGTTTCTATGCCTTTTCTAAAATTTTCCATACCTTCCTGACCTTCTTTAATGGCAGACATGATGCACCATGTTTTATGGTTCAGAAAATTTGTAAATCTGGTTGCCAAAGTTGCAGTTCTCAGCCCCCCAGGGAAGATCTGATTCAGCTCCACAGTGCCACCTTCGGAAACACCCGCACCAAGTGCTGCCTATTTGGGTATTTGCCATGAACAAATAAATATTCACCAGGTGCATCTGGGTGCAGCGAGATCAGACAAAGTGAGAGAACCACTTTCCCTGACCAAAGTGTTTGGGGGATCTGTGTCTTTCCCAATTCCTTTTTTTTTTTTTAATTTATAGCAAAGCTTAAGCAATTACCATGCATTACATTTCCACAATACATTCCTTTATAACTGGTTATGTATAATAGTTCAACACACACTTTATTTGTTTTCATGTGGGTGAAAAATGAAGTTAATTATAACTCAGTCAGAGATTTGATGGCTGAGAGCAATTCCAATTCATAAGTCTCAGGACTTTTTTTTTTCCCTTTTGTTGTTTGATTCTGTAACAACTTCAATACTTTTCATAATGGTCTCTTTCATGTGACTACTAATGCATAGATTGAAAAAGCACCCTGAGTTTAATTATCTCTTAAAGAGAATCAGAGTGATACTTCATGTAATGTTTAATTTCCCCTGGTTGTCTTGCTTTTTTCTTTTGAATCATCAGTCTTTTGCTCTACTAGCTTAAATTTAACATGGATCATTTGGAAAGAAAGACCAAACCTATGGAGATTTTCACGAAAATAAGTTCACTGAAATCAATTCAGAAACACTGGTAAATGCTTCAGAGTGCAAAGTGGTTTCCCACTTTGGGAAGGTTGGGAAGGAATCCTGACTCCTGTTTTCCTTCCCGGACACTTTGTACACAATCACCTCAAGTGCTTTCCTTGCTTCCTTCTGTAACATGTCTGTTGTCATATTTGATCTGTGCAAAATTTTTATAATGAAAATTGAAAAAAAATCGAGGATTTTTTTTTCCAAGTTGGTTTTAATTTCACCAGATAGTGATGCCTGGTCCAGTACAGAAAGAAAACTACAGCCATTTTGTGAAATTCTGTGCTTTCTTTCCTCACAGACCACCTAAATGTCTAGCTCTGAGCACCTCCAGTTTTGGCCAGCAAAATTACAGGTGAAAAGATAAACAAAGTGTAGGATAGTCATAATGGATTTTTGTATCATGCCGTTTAATGCATTTAACTTTTGTTTCCTGAAGCTAAGAGGCTGCTTTCATTAGGGTTGCTGCAGAAGATTTGGGGAGACACAGTTTCGTCCAAAGGGGTGTCTCAGAACATGTAAACTACATGAATTTTTTATCTGACTTTTTCTTTGGGAAAGCCTCATCCTGCTTTCTGACTACCTCTGATACCTCAGCCCGGAGAAGGTTTCTGTTCTAAAACATGTGTCCCCTGGTCTCAGTAGGTGGTTACTGGGATATCTCCCAGTAAGGCAGGTGGTTATATCCTTTCGTTTCCTTCTCCTCATTCCTTCTTATGGTCCATTATGTTGCTCTTCTGCACATCTTTTCCTGTCTGCTTGTCTTTTCCTCTTACAATCTTCTGAAAACTCAACAGTATATATGCTCACCTTGTAGAAATCCTATAATTGAAAAAAAAAAAAAAATTTTATTATTAATAACTTCATTAAATTAATGACATTCATTCTGTCATGGGCTTCATATTGAGCCCAGACACAGTGTAACCAGTGATGAAATGAAGAAAAGGTGCTTTAGCCAAGCAGCATCAGCCCATGGGCACTGCCAGTTTTTAGAAGACTTGTTCTGACATTTAGTATTTTTAATTTTGTTTTGAAAGAAAGATTCTAAAGATACGTGGTAAAGAATCTGAGTGAAAATTATTCCTTTTGTAATTCAAAATGTAAGAATAACAATTATTTTCTTGGGTCAGGGTTTCTATTTTCCATTAACACAGCAGTTACCAAGGAAAAGTTTTGCATTAGGTTTGTAAAAAAATCATTACATAAGCAACAGATATTTGATATTTCCCTAATAATATCTCACGTTCCCAATTAAAAGTAGCTTTTTACAGAAAGTATCTTTTTCCGACTTGATTTAAAGTCATTACAGTGACTCATTAAAATATACTGTTTCTGAAAACTCCCTAAGGCAGCAAATGAAATGTCATACAGACAGATCATCATCTGTAAGGTACTGCTTTGCAATTAATATGACTTTTATGACACAACTTTATTTTTTTTTTTTTAACTGACAATGTCTCCTAAACTTCATTTTTTTTTTTTTTTTTTTACTGTATGACAGACAGTTTTGAAGTGCTGGGAACCGCTCTGGGTATGTACGGAGAGGGATGATCATGGGGATACAGCCCGTCGTTGCCTCTCAGTATGTAAATACTGCATGTCTGCACTTGTAAATGCAAAGGTTCACCGTGGGACTTTGTGTATACAAATGTAAGAAGCTGTTTGCAAACCTTCATGGTGAGTTTAACGTAACTGTAGCACATGTAACACACTGGCCAACTGCACGGGTCCTTGATGGGATAAATCACAGAATCAGAATGTGTTGGGTTGGAAGGGACCTCTTAAGGCCATCTAGTCCAACCCCCTGCAGTAAGCAGGGACATCTTCAACTAGATCAGGTTGCTCAGAGCCTCATCAAGCCTGGCCTTGAATGTCTGCAGCGATGGGGCCTCCACCACCTCTCTGGGTAACCTGTTCCAGTGTCTCACCACCCTCATTGTAAAGAACTTCTTCCTAATGTCTAATTTAAACCTGCCCTGCTCTAGTTTGAAGCCATTACCCCTCGTCCTATCACTACATGCCCTTGCAAACAGCCCCTCCCCAGCTTTCTTGTAGCCCCCCTCAGGTACTGGAAGGCTGCTACAAGGTGTCCCCGAAGCCTTCTCTTCTCCAGGCTGAACCACCCCAACTCTCTCAGCCTGTCTTCATAGCAGAGGTGCTCCAGCCCTCGGATCATCTTCATGGCCCTCCTCTGGACCTGCTCCAGCAGGTCCATGTCCTTCTTGTGCTGAGGGCTCCAGAGCTGGACACAGTACTCCAGGTGGGGTCTCACGAGAGCAGAGTAGAGGGGGAGAATCACCTCCCTCGATCTGCTGACCACGGTTCTTCTGATGCAGCCCAGGATGTGATTGGTCTTCTGAGCTGCAAGCGCACATTGTTGGTTCGAGTCCAGCTTTTCATGCACGAGTACCCCCAGGTCCTTTCCCGCAGGGCTGCTCTCTAGCATGTCATTCCCCAGCCTGTATTGATAATGAGGATTGTCCCGACCCAAGTGCAGGACCTTGCACTTGGCCTTGTTGAACTTCATGAGGTTATGGCCTGTGCTGAGGGGAAAGGCCTAGGCAAAGACATCAGAAGGTTCAATGGAGTAAGCACTAGCAACAGAGAGTAAAGACAAAGATCAGGTTCAGTTTTACCCAGCACTTGAGGGAACTTTGGTCCAGCTGTATCCTGCTCTGGAATACGCCCTTCTACCCTCCTAGAAAGGCTGGATTCTTTCATTCTTTCCTGTTCATGCTTTTAAGTACTCGTTATATCCCTAGGTTAGTGTCCCGACCACAGACACAGGGGAGTATTTCATATAGTGCAAAGTATAAAAAGGTCAAACTGAAATCCTGCTAAATGAGAATATTAGGAGTATTTACTGCAGCCAAACATAGCATTTGCCTGACAAATCCAAAACTGTTCAAATCCCTCTATCATGTAGATCATTTTATTAAGAAAAAAGAGATGGGTTTGGTTTTCCAAATTCACATGTTTTCCTGATCTGTTTATTCAGCTACTAGGCGGTGATATCGGATGGGGAATTCATCAAGGATGAATGAAGCAGTCGGTGCTGAGGACGGGACCTCCAGATGCTCTGAACTGCCCTGTGGGAATGCTGCTCTCCCCGCTGCCTCCATACCCAGCCTGGGGAAATCCACCTGCTGGTACAGGGCTCGAACAGGCAGGGGAGCAGCCTGCACGCAGCCTTCCCTTGACACACGTTCATGCCCTGATGGGGCTGGGATCCCCCAGCAACTAAATCATGCCTCTAACTAGGGAAATTAATACGTGATGCTTTGCTCAGGCACATATAACCTCCTCTCTCGTTAACAGCTGGGCTGTCTGAGCACTGCTGCTCCTCTGCTTACGGAGGGGGGCATGTTTCTGACAGGTATCTTTGACTGACTAAGAACTTAATTGCTTGAAGTTTTTACCCCGGCTGCTTTGAAAGTCTGTGTGTTGTGACATCATTACCAAGCGGTGATGCAATACCCTCAGTAAGCACGATGGCGTCAGGACAGACGGGATTTCACATCATGGTGGCTCGACTGAATTAATCTGCTTTCCCCTTCTTTCTTCCTCCTTCCCCCCTCCCTCTCACTCCCCAGTTCTCTTTCCTTCCCTCCTTTCCCTTATGAAAGGATAAATGTTCCCTCTCCAATTCTTTTTAAACTAATGGGAGGTATTGCATCTCACAGTTCCATTTAGTTCTTTGGCTCTAATCTAACCAAAACACACACAAGGAGGGTTTTATCATGCTCTGGAGATCTTTATGTGACTCTAGGGACTAATAATGAATATTCAGTAGCTCAATTATATACTACGGAAACAGATAGATAACCCAGGGGAAAGAGAAATAAAAGGCCTAATCAAAGGAAAGAGATAACTTGAAGATAAAATGTGATGGAACCATGAACCAGAGAAATACAAAAGGCTCTTCCAGATTGCAGAGGTTGTGTAGGAGAAAGCTTTTCCCTGTAAAAGATAAAACTCTGTGTGAAGAAATGTCACTGAGGTCAGGAAAAAATATTCTGGCTGTCATAGTTATGGCCCTCAGATGAAATGATACCTTCACTTGACACTTGTCCCGTTAAGGTGGAGAGGTCCAGCTGCTGACCTGCTGTCAACATCTGGCTCATCCATCCAACCTGGAGCGTCTGTTTAGGCAGCAAGAGCTGCCCGAATCCCTGAGCACTTCCTTTCAGGCCCAGGACGTCCCTCTACGGAGCATGTCACGAGCTGGTCCTGCCTCTGCTGCCCAGAGAGGGTGAGACAAGGAGCAGACATCTGCTTGCACAAGCAGTCGAGCCTCGTCTAGCTGAAATGGCTGGTGCTGTCGCACCTATGTCACCTGCAAGGACAAGGAATGTGCCCTCCCTCCCCAAATCTGCCCCACACAAGTAACATATTTGACCCACTTTTTAAAGCTGTCGAGCTAGATTAAATGGGTTGTCCATAACAAAACCAGCAACAGTAAGTAAAAAGCCTTCCCAGCTGAAAAACAGGTCTGTTAATTCCCTTTCAGGGCTCTTCCGTATTCTGTGAGGTACTTGATTTTAATTCTATTTCCTTAACACATTAATAACAGGACACAGCCCCAGGTAGTTACTCTTTGCTGCTGGAAATGAAACTGGAAGTATTTGGGCCTCCTGTGCTGGTGGAGGGTTTTCTTGCTGGGTCATGGGGGACTGCACTGAAATTACTTTCTAGGTTTTTCTTTCTTGGTTTGGAATCTGTGAATGATCAGCAAGTGGTTTTCTGCCATCAGTCAGGAGCTGTACTTTATCTGAATTATTTAGATGAGAGACCCAAATTCTGGTCTCGATTTCTCTTTAGCAAAAACTGTAAAGGTAAAAGCTGCTTTCAGATTGAAACGTGATGTTTCATGTTTTGGGACTGAACCTGAGGGGCCTTGCAACACACATTCCCCAATCAGCTACAAATCTGGGGAGCGTCCCCCATAGAGCCTCTCTGAATTTCGGAATTACAAAGCAGAAGGGATTTACTCAAGTCCCCAAGCAAAGCAATTTGGACTTTAATTTCTCCTAGCATCTTTTGGCTGATTTGTGCTATGATTAAAATTTTTGTTGCTGATGATGCATTATGCATGCAACATCTGATGAAGTAAGATCACAGTGAAATCTAAAAATAGAGTCATTCAAGTATCCTTAAAAGAAAACCTGACATGAATACTAGCTCGCACATCAATGAAACCGAGCTGCAAAGGCACACTCCTCTTATCCGCACTTCATGCAGAATTCAAAGCATAGACAGATCTCTGTTGTGCACATTTCTAGCATCTAGACCTCAGAGGTGATTTGATTTAATTTAGTTTAATTTAATGAGACAAGAAGGCTGGCAAGGTGTACGCTGATTTCTTCCATGCGGCAGAGGTTGATAGTTTCGCCCATTTTGCCCTACCCAGTTAAAGTGTTGCAGTTGGCTGGTCGTGACTCCTCCTCAGCAGACCGCAAGTCAGGGGTAGCATTTCAAAACAGCTTTTATTTTCTCTCAAATAAAAGAATGAAACAACTCAACCTTATCGTCATCGACAGAGGAAAACGTCTTTCTCTCTTTCAAACTAAGCAGCCACAGCCTAAACATCTGCTCTCCGCCTGAATCGTTTATTCTCTCCTTGATCTGAAAATGTGCTCGAGAGGGTTCAGGGCTTAAGGCTGATTCCCATAACCTGCTTATTGGTGTCCTAGGAGGAGGATCGTCAGCCTTCTTGAGTCACTGGGACCCCTCAACCCGGTTGCAGTGTCCCCTTCCCTTGGAACGGACAACTCTCAGGCTGGGAACATCATTCAGCCTCCTCCAGGGTGGTGGGGAAGGCAACGAGAGAGTGTCTGGTCAGCTAAACAGAGCCTTGCGCATGGTTTAATCTGTATATTCACTGAGTGAACTTGTCTCTGTGGGTTAGATGCAGTTATCCAGCACATGATAGGGGATCCACTCATCCTTGGGCAGCACATCACTTCAATTTTGCCCTCTTCAGGTAGCTTGAAAGCGGAAGAACAGGGTGGAGAGATCCTAAAAAGTTATGGCAAGGGATTCTTCCAGTTTAGGCACGGAACGATATAACAAAGGGTGCAGAAAGCATGAACGACAACTAGAGAAATGGAAATTCTTTGGAAAAAAGAAAAGTGATGGAAAAAGCAGTGTGGCTTCTGGACTTTTGCCTTCCCAGAGCCCAAGTGATCTTCAAAGCTTCTCAGAGCGTGTGTTTTAATGTTCGCCTCCATGCTGACATTGCTTTCCTCTTCTCTAGTTAACCCTGAAGAATACAGGTCTCCCTTTGAAGAATGCTTGGTACAGTTTGTTATTTTGGTTCCAATGTGATAGTATCTGCTGTCAGCACATGGGGATCGACAGCGGGCTTTGGTTCTGAACACAGCAGTTATAAACAGACCTGCCTGTAGAGAGCATGGAGTTAACCTTGCAAACATTGGGAACAGTATTGACGTCGGCTTGCTCCTTAGTGAAGGGATTTATTTGTTTTACCTCTGTGTCTTCAGCAGTGGAAGGCTCTGACAGAATATCAATGCAATGGGTTATTTGTCAGGCATTTCAAGACAGCCTTCCCCTGAAATCGAGATTTCATCACTTCAAGACTTGAGAAAAAAGCATTTTTTTGCTTTCCCCACTGCTGCAAGTAGTGCCTCCACCTGGGTCGTTTGAGGCACATTTGCAGTATTTAAGTAAGCTTTCACTACTTCACACAGAAAAAAGATACAGGCTTTGGGTAAGTGTATGTAGAACAATTAGCCTCTTAACATTCAGCAAGAGAGAGATGACTTTAATTATTTCATTTGCTACTTCTCGTCTGTTTTGTTTTGAATAACACAGCTCCGGTGGTTAATGACTGCAGCAGCCGGAGAAATCAACAGCCAGGTAGACGTGTTTGCAAGCGAAGCTACATCCAACCTGTCTCCATGCCGTGCTTGATTCCCTTTAAAACTGATCAGATGAGGGCTCTACATTGTCTGCTAGCGCCTCCGTATCCAATATTATAAACAGGGCTTAATGCATGCAGATTTGCCCTCCCTGTGGTGAGTAACAGTGACTATAGCAGCCTGTTATTTAATAGTATGTGATGGAATTGCTGCTTTTGCTCAAGTTGTGTGGATTTGTCCTTTCGGAGCCAAAAGCTCCAGGTTTATTCCCAGTTAATGACAGCAGCACTAGTGCCTGCGCGCATGCATTATTTACATAGAAACGAAATTAAAACTTTGACAGAGGAGAATATTTTAGGTAGATGGCTTCTGCTTTCATGAAGCAGTGGAAAGCAGTGATGCCATAACAGAGAGAATAACACAGTTAAATCCATCTTTGATACACCCAGAAGTGACAATGCAATTTTGCCAAGGGTCAAAGTATTCTAGACCCATTCGTAACTAATGAGCTAGTGATCCATCTCCCCAGCAAACCACGTACTTCCACACCATGAAATTGTGAAAATTACATGAAATCCATACAACATAACTGCATCCTGAGAATTCTTTTTAAATTATTCAAATCTATAGGAAAGATAAATCCAGCAGCCAGAATGACATTTATTTTGCTGTGCATTTTCGGTGAATCTGACAATATAGTACATAAAAATAGCACGCAGTTGAGACTGCAGTAAGTTGGATTGCTTGCTGGTTTTGTCCTAAATTTATAAAAGTCAGATGAAAGCTTCTTCCTATCCACAAAAAAAAAAAAGCAATTCTTCCCCTGACCCTGATCTACATTCTTAAACATTGGAGGAAAATATTTCATGTAAGCCAGCCAAGAAAAGAGTAACAAATATCTATTGGGAAAATAAGTGGTTTTGACTCCTGAAATGTTAATAGAAATATGAATCCCACTAGTTAGCAAACTCCTATAAAATTTTCAATGGTTTTAGAAGTAAAACTTATGAGCATGGTTACTGAAAAGTCCAGTCTATTATGAAGGTTAAAAAAATAAATTCACCCATGCTCCCACACTCTGCAGGTTTGTTTTTATATTTAGGCTCGGTTCTTAAAGTGTAGCTGTTTACGAAGGTTTAAGGTGAAACTCCATTTCTGCTCCACTTCCTTCCTCCCCTCCCAGAAAATGGATTTTTCAAAACAAATGTTTTTTTAAGACTATCTGTTTCAGGAAAGATGGCATTTCCACTCACTTACATGAGACCAATTCTACAGCAGTCCTCAGGGATATGACAACCTAAAGATTATTCTTAAACATATCTCATTCTCACTACTGCACTGTGTTCTGGATATGTTTCTCCTGTTTCTCCTCTTCTTCATTCCTTGGAAAAAATTTGGGTTTATTATGATATGAATTGATATTGTTCTTCAATTTCTAAAATGAAATGTTTTGAATCGATTTTGATTTTACAGATTAAATCCTGAACTACCGAGTTCAGCCAGAATTTTGCTATACTTCTAAAATACATCCTACAGCTCAGTAACCTAATGGCAGACATATGATGTATGCTTCAGTTTCATTTAAGGTGTTAAGCTTGTGCTCCAGCCTCATTCCACTTAAATGATCCTTGTCATGAATACTCCACCAATTTTGACTATCTGAGAAAAAAGGAGAGGCATAATTTGCTGTTAAAAGGCAAAATATTTGGTTTATTGGAGACAAACCTGGTGCGTGGAGTTTGACTCCTTCCATTGGAGCCCAGCATCTGCACCCCTGGGGATCTCACCTCTGGCAGGAGGACATGCAGGGGAAGACAGTCCTCTTAGATAGTGGGTTTTCAATACATTCAATACATTCAATCAAATGCCCCATCCCTGGAAGTGTTCAAGGCCAGGCTGGATGGGGCTTTGAGCAGCCTGGTCTAGTGGGAGGTGTCCCTGCTCAGGGCAGGGGGGTTGGAACGAGATGATCTTTCAGGTCCCTTCCAACCCAAACCATTCTGTGATTCTGTGATTGAAATCCAACACTTCATACCCCAGCCTGCAAATCCCTGACAGTCGGGTCACAGAACCATGGCTTGGTATGGTCCTAGTTAGGCTCTTTGCCAAGCTTTTTGGTTATGATGTAGCCCTAATAATGTGTGAGATGCACAGAGAAAGAGAGCGGAAAACACTATCCTGCATTAGGGCCTGAAGGATTTAACTAAAACCAGCCTGAAATTAGCCAGAGCCTGTGTTTTAGCACTGCGGAAACAGAGTTCTCCTGCTAGAATAGAATGAAAGGGAACATTTTCAAAGCTGATCTGGCCAAAAGAGTGAAGATCACTTAGGTATGGACATACTTAGCTGTTTCCAGGTCAGGAAAGCACCTGTGTGTGTGATTACACAATACCAGGTGCTTAAGGGTTGCCCTAAATAGGGACAACGCTGCAGATCTGAGGTCTCTATGGGCAACCGGGCTCCAACACAATGCTTAGCTCAGTGTTTATGAACAAAAAAGCAATCAGATATGACAAAGAGTAACAAATTATGTTTATCATGGAAAAAGAGATAAATTCACCTTTTTTCAAATCACACTTCAATTTTACTGGGTGCTCAGCACAAGTGAGAATTACACTGGAGGGCAGAATGCTGCTGCTGCTGGATCAACAAAGCCTCTCTAAATTTGATAGATGAATAATTAAGAAAGACAGTGCTTCCGTCATTCCTTTCTTAACCATGAATTGCTTCAGTGCTACATTTACAGCTTTTACATAATCTTGAAGGTTGTTTATGATATAGTGAAGAAACCCAGCATGTTGCCAGCTTAAATAATATTTCGTGTGTGTTAAAATGAGTTATCCATTCCTGTTCACTTATGTCATTGCAGTCCTGGGACTTGGGCAATCTTCATTTTGGTTTATGTACAGTATTATAATAAATTTTGCTGCACTATGGAGATAAATTGTTTTTTAAATAATGATGCAGATTGGATTATTACTCAAAAGTAGAACAAAAAATCAACAGATGTAACAGATATATTTAAACTAATTACCAACACATCACAGCAGAAACAGGCACATGGTGCGTGGATTCTTTTTCCTGTACCAACCATCTGATCCATGACTGTGATCATTAATTTAGCACATGCTGAATTGTATTTTCAAATACATCTCAAAAAAAATAAAAATCAACATGTTCTTCAGTTTTCAGATTCTAATCATTCTTTTGTGGACACCCTTCATTTAAAGGCTGCGTGGACCTTGATAGCCAGCAGCGTTATTCATCAGTTAAACATCGAATGGCCCAGTTCTGCAGATATTGAAATTATTACATGATGAATTGTGGATGCCCCATCCCTGGAAGTGTTCAAGGCCAGGCTGGATGGGGCTTTGAGAAACCTGGTCTAGTGAGTGGTGTCCCTGCCCATGGCAGGGGGGTTGGAACTAGATGATCTTTAAGGTCCCTTCAAACCCAAACCATTCTATGTTTCTATGATTCTGTGGCTGCCTCTTAGGAGCAATCACTTAAATACCCAGAGTGAAATTTATTAGCTGCCACAAATTGAGCCCAAACTAAAGTTTTATAGTAAGAGGTGGGTGTGGGGGTGCCAATGTGTTTGGTGAGCAGTAGCTTATGAGTTGTCTTTGAATCTCCTACCAGCTGGACTTCTAGCAAGTCCCCAGTAGAATTATAACACATGCAGACTGAACTGGGACTTGCACAGCTAAAAGCTGTGCTGGATCTTCAGTTTAAAACATGTAGTTCTGAAGAACTGGACAATAACAACTCCTGAAAAGTGTGAAACAGAAAGAGTAAATATGAACAAATGTACTTCCATGAGCTCTGCCCTTCCCATTAGTGAGATGGCTCTCATGAGTCAAGTTCTTGCATTAACAAGATGCTGTAGTTTGCACCTTTTGTTAGAAAAGGAAGCTGTGTCTCTTTCATGTGCAGAAATTGCATATTTTTACAGTTACTCACGGTTCTCACGGAGGAGGTTTCTGAGTCATGCGGTTTTTTATTTCCTTAGCAGCAATATTACCACGAGTGATGTTAAACCTACACGAAGAAAGCACAAATATTTGAAACACTAACATTGGTGTGAAAGATGGCAAACTTGTTGCTGCCGAGTGCCTGTTCTAGAGCCTGAAAAAGTAGACTGGGTGGCTATTGCTAAGGGAGATGCTGACATTTATATAGAGGGAGGTTAGTAGTTAGTGTCGGGCAGGAAAGATGGACCTTTCTAGCAACAGTAGATGCTATCCTGTCTTTAAAGCTTCTCTGAAGATCCAAACTTGGATCTCCAGTGAAACCCAGCTCTTTGTTATCTTCCTTTCTTTAGCCACCACTCAGCTTCTAAGGCGGTGGCAAAAGAATTGGACAAAATTTGGTATCACGGAGACCAGTGAGATTTTCTAAGGGTTCCTAATGCATCATTGGGTCAATGGCATCATTGGTAGCTGAAAGGCAAAGTAAAATCCGTATTAAACCAAGCAAATGTGACTGATCTGGTTCTATCTGGTTTCTAATACCTATATAACTGTAGAACTGTAGACCCCAGCATCTTAGACTTTAACAAGTTGATTTTCATAAGGAAGGAAGGAAAGAAGAAATAATTATTCCTGCTTTATATATGGAAAATGGAGATATATAATGATGACTACTGCCCAAAGAAGCATCTGCCCCAACAGATAGAACCATGCATTCCAGCTTGGGTGGGCAGTCTGGAGAGCATTGGAAATGAGAAGGATCTCTGTGTTTGACAACGTAGTGGAGAATTATTCCTCCATCAAACAACATCACAGTACAAAACTTCTTAAGATCACCCGTTACCTACCCCAGCTCTTCTTTTGGTGGCCTTTGTGAGGCCATCTCATGACCTCACCCTTATGAAAGCACAAAACCTCACAGTTTCCCTCAGCTTTCCTTAGCCCCAGGGAGTGGCTGTTTCCACAGATCTCCTTCATCTCAAGTCTCCTGGTTTCCCTCTTCATCAAACTCCCTCACCACTTGAGGTGAGTTTAGCAGAAGAGACAAAGGGAAGAGGACCATCTGAGGGGCACCATGTGAGGTACCTCCACCTGGTACACAATGTGGTCATATTTGACAGACCCTGATTATAGCTAGGAGGAGCAGCCAGGCAGAAGTGGTGAGGAGAAACTTTCAAGTGTGGCCATTCATGGTCTGAGAAAGGGGGCGATTGCTCTTGCTGGCTGCTCTTCAGAAACACTCACTGTCACAAATCCCCCTGCCTCAGACTGGCACATCTGTACTCTGAAGGTCCACAGCCCACGTGCATCAGGTACAAAAGGGTGAGGGCTGCAGGACTGGGTTATTGTAGACCATCTACAGAGCTCTTCCTTCCCCTCAGCCCAAGACTGACAGAGCACCAAAGTGCCACAGGAGTGATCTCATTCAGCCCCTGCCTCCACAGGCTCTGATCATCCTCTGCCCCTATTAATAAAGACCAGTTTGAGAACAGCAGGCAGGGAGGTGGGTGGCAGGTTGGGGGAAGATTAAGAAATAGCAAGCTGGGGTTGTAAGAACAGTAAGAGAAGCAAGTGTGAGAACTTTGATATTTCAAAGTACAGTTTGTGAACTGTACAAAATCATAGTTTCCCAAGCAGATGCAACACCCCATAATCTTGTACAAATACTCTAGCCTTTCTGCAACCCAGAGATAATTTAGAAGGAAAGTATATTAAGTGTCCCAGCATTGCTTTTTTAACAGCTGTGAAAGCCTCTTTGCATTTCTTCAAAGAAGAGCTTCTAATATGGGAAAACTAAATAAGCTGCCTTTTGTTTTCAGGCGAGCTCTACAGCAGAGCGTCTGTGGAGGATCAAGCTGTGAGGCAAACAACAAACACCACCTCCACACGGCTAGCCTACAAACATGCTAAAATGTTAGTATATCCATCTTCAAAATTCTGTGGTACCTGGTAGCATAAAGAATCATAGAATCATAGAATGTTTGGGCTGGAAGGGACCTTAAAGATCATCTAGTTCCAACCCCCCTGCCATGGGCAGGGACACCTCCCACTAGACCAGGCTGCTCAAAGCCCCATCCAGCCTGGCCTTGAACACATCCAGGGAGGGGGCATCCACAACTTTCCTGGGCAACCTGTTCCAGTGCCTCACCACCCACAGAGTAAAGAATTCCTTCCTAATACCTAATCTAAATCTACCTTCTTTCAGTTTAAAGGCTACCATCCCCTCGCCTGTAGACTTCTAGGATGTGACAGATAAGAACTGTTAAGTTTTCCGGTGCCAGAGTCCACAACGTTCCAGTAGCAGCCCTGAACATAAACATCCCTTCCCTTCCTTGCATGCCATGCAGATTGGCTATTGGCCAGGTCTCATCCCACTGCACAGTGGACTTTAGCTCCAGGTACCAAGAACTTGCCTCAGTTTTCTGAGGACTTATAACAGAAGAAGGAAATGAATAACTGAAATACAGCAGTAGTGGAAAGGACTGGGATAATGAGAGTGATGGGGAGCATTAGCATGAGTTGACTGTGCTCTTGAATCCCGGCCAACAGGTTTGGTGGCGATGCCCCAGCAGTTCAGCTGGTTTTTCATGGCAAAGTGGGTTTTGAGGTGAAGCTGAGGTACAGACAGGTTGACTTCTTTCAAACTTTTAAAATTATATATATCTCACAGAAGAAAGATGGCAGAAAGAAATTCGGGGCAGGGAGGAAGATTTAAATCACCAATACAACCACCTAAACAGCAAAGGACAGGTAGGGCAGAAGTAACTGGAGATCTTTGGAGATCAGGAGGACAAACCCGGATTTGTTCTAGGAAAGAAGATTGTGAGAAGAATTGTCAGACCCAAAGTAGCAAAGCAGGATGGTAATTGCAGCAGCAAAAACAGCAGTAGCAATACTCAAGGCAATACTGGAGGTGTCACAAGGTCTGGGCAAAAATGTAGCAGGTTCACAGCAAATTGCCAGCCATGCACAGCTCCCCACTGCTCCCACTCACACAGTTCTTCAGGTTGCTGCCACCAGTGCTGCAACCAGAGCTGACAACGTCCTGCTCGTGCACTTAGACACAACACAGGGTTTGCAGTAACAGTTTTGCATCTGCTGCTGAAAGACCATTCTGAACAAAGTAAACCATCTCAAAATGCCAAGACAGAGCTGAGTCTCTGGCTCTACCCGTCTCCTCTTCCTGCTCTTCTGGTTTGACGCAGGGCTGTGTTTTCAGAAGCAGGTTGCAGCTTCTGACCAGATTCTGCTAAGGTAAGTGCTGTGTCTAAGGCAGGAGTAAATCATTTAATAAAGCTTCTCTCCAAAACTTGCGTAAAAGAGGCTCTATGGAATTATTAGTTTAGCACTTAAGGGACTTTTTCTCCACCACTCTCGCCCAACCCCCCACCAGCCTCTTTCTTAACAGTCTCTGATGATACCCTCGTTTACTAGTAGAGAATTAAATTCTGACTTCATTGGGGCTTTTGGGGTTAGTTTTTTTTTGGTTCATTGGTTGATTTGTTGGGTTGGGGGTTGCGTTTTTTGGGGGTTTTTTTGTGTTTGTTTTTTTATTTTTTTTCTTCCCGGTGAAAGCAGTATGTTCTGTATGAAAGAAAAGCAAACAGACACGCTTCTTAACTGTTCAAGAGAAAGGAGAACCTCCCCCTGCCGCATTCCTTTGCTAGGGGGATTGGTAGCTGATGCTGGAAGGCAATACTGCTGATTCATTTTCAGCATTGTTTTACTGGTGTGGGAGTTATATATATACAAAAAATAAACTAAAAAATGCTTGTTTTGCTGTTCACTCTTGGAGACTTTGCACACCGTGCTGGTTTTTTTTTTTTTGCTTATGTGGACTGCGATTCAACCATCTTGTCCCCGTTTTAAAAAAGTAAACTCTTTAAAGGAGCTCTGTTCAATGTGTTAAGTAACATTTTGTTTCAGGCAGGTGTCTTTGAGTCTACCTACTTACTACTGGGTTTACTGAGAAAAGACTAATAGCCCCTTTCAGACCTCGAAACCACATAATTTCAACAGTGTAACTTAATGGCTTATTAGGAGGGAACTATATCGTTGTTCTGGGAAGGAGTAAAGGTCCCTCAGCCCATCAAGGTTTGTCCAGCCCTCCTACTCCACTTCCCCGAGGGCAGCCTCTAATCTGTTTGCAGTGATCCCGATATTTTTTGCCTCAACCACCTTGCTTTGGAAGCAATGTGCACATTTATGGCTCTGTTTACCAGGCTGAGACAGGAGCTTGTTTTTCTTTGTTTTATTTGCCTTTCTTTTAGAAAGAAATTCCCAGGGCAAAAGCCTCGCTACAAAGCACACCCTGAACTCTGACGGTGATCTTTGTCTTTCCTTTTACTGTTGTTTTTTTTTTTTATTTTAACTCATGAAGAGTGATCAGATATCTCTCTTACCTCCTTTTTTCAGTAAAAAAATAGGAAACAAGTTCAATATTTTTTCTCTTTTCTTTCTCTTGTGTCACTATATGGTATCCTAATGTATTAGAAATCTTATGGCACTGACACCTAAGCCAGTGCCCAAGGTCAGAACTGGGCATTGAACATGTCCAACCACAGGATAGGTTTTAAAAAAACACTAGTATTGAGCTCTGAAGGAGTAAAATGCATTTTTTCCTCAGATTTGCTATTGCCTGAAATAAGTCTTTTTACACTGAGCTTTTTTGGCTAGATAATCTTTTCTTTGTTACCAGGTGGCTTCTTTTAGGGGGCAGATTTTCCTATAAACACTTTAATTAAGAAACAAATAGAAACCAAAGTCTCATTTTCTTGAATATGGCAGGTCCACAGCACGTAGTCTGACACAACCCAGATCTCTTACAAGACATGTGAGCCCTGGCAGTCTCCGGCTCCCAGGGGCTTTAATGAGGTCTCCATTGGTCTTTGGCACCAAAACACCTCCCAACTCATCTCCTTCACGCCAAACAACTTCACTGGGGTCCAGTTCTTTTCAGAATAAAAGTACACACCTGAGAAACTTCCTTTAGTTTAAAAACTGTTAAAAGCTATTTCTCCCATAACAGAGTGTAATTCACAGTTAAGAAGCGACCAGACCGTATGGGGGAGATAAACAAAAACCCTGGTCATATTTAGGATCAGGAATCTCTGGTTATATCAGAAATGTGGTTTGTTTTTTTGTTTGTTTTGGGGTTTTGTGGGGTTTTTTTGTTGTTGTTGTTGGGGGTTTTTTTGGTTTTTTTTTATAGTGGTAAAAAACCAGAATGAAAGAAGCAGTGTAACGAAAGATTTTTGGGATGCTGTATAACTCTTACTGAGAAAATTATACTTATTTACTGGAACTATTCAGTGATGGAGCCGTGCTGTTTACCCTACCTTGACCTACGCTTAAGTGCTTTTAGCATGATTGCTCAAGAAAAAAAAAAAAGTTAGTGTCACATTCCTCGAATGTCATACTGCAATGTCTAAGAGAAGTACAGCGGCAATCGTATCCTGGGCTGCATCAGGAGAAGCGTGGCCAGCAGGTCAAGGGAGGTGAGACCCCACCTGGAGTACTGCATCTAATTCTGGAGCCCCTGCTACAAGAAAGATATGGACATGCTGGAACATGTCCAGAGAAGGGCCATGAGGATGATCAGAGGGCTGGAGCACCTCTCCTGTGAGCACAGACTGAGAGAGTTGGGGTTGTTCAGTCTGGAGAAAAGAAGGCTCTGAGGAGAACTTATAGTGGCCTACCAGTATCTTAAGGGGGCCTACAAGAAAGCTGGGGAGGGACTTTTTGGGATGTCGGGTAATGGTCGGACTAGAGGGAATGGATTAAAACTAGAGATGGGACGATTCAGACTGGACGTTAGGAAGAAGTTCCTCACCATGAGGGTGGTGAGACACTGGAACAGGTTGCCCAGAGAGGTGGTGGAAGCCCCATCCCTGGAAGTTTCTAAGGCCAGGCTGGATGGGGCTTTGAGCAACCTGATCTAGTGGGAGATGTCCCTGCCCATGGAAGGGGGTTGGAACTAGATGATCTTTAAGGTCCCTTCCAACCCTAAACATTCTATGATTCTATAATTTCTCAGGCTGGAGGCATCCAAAGCATTTTAACCAGGAGCTGAGAAGGAGAAGGGCTTAGCTCCATGGTGTGACCTCTCCATAATGTGTGTGCCCCAGATGATGTTAATGGGGAAGGCTCCAACTTCCTTAGACACTTCTGTCAACCCGTTCTCTTTATGGTTTCATAGGTTAAAACACATAAAACTTCTTTTAGAAACTGCATGTAGCCCGTGTGCATCACAGAAAGCCACTGCCAGGCAATTACATTCAGGTGCATGTTCAGCATAAATTCAAACCTTTTCCTCCCGTGAAGTTCTCACTCTGCAATGCAGAACACTTATGCACAGACCTGCTAACCACGCTGTTCAAATACAACAAACTTCTCACTGTTTTTTCCTGTACCCATTTATAAGGTTGGTTTATAGACCCTCATTTCTGCCTGTGTCCATTTATGAAACAGTCCATGAACACTGCTCTTTTGTCCTGTGTCCATTCACAGCCTTGGCCCTTGAACTGTGATAATTAGGAATGGTGGTTTGTAGAGCATTGCTATTTTCACCTTTAGCTTTGAGAGTACTTGAAGGGAAGCTAATGGATTAAAACTGGCCACATAAAACTAGTAATATTTGTATAAACAGCTGTTTATACAAAAATGAGAACAGCAGAAATGTTTTCATTAGAAAAAGAAAAAGGTGGCAAATCATATTTTCCAAATTTGGACCACATTTCCACTGGATGTCTCTCCATGAAAAAGCATTGGACTTATATCAGCGAGTTTAATTGTGCCTTTACCATGGCCCAGTATGTTTCTCTTTTCTCCTTTTTTGATTATTCCCCTGTTCAACATGATTGCTAGTTTTCAATAGGTAGCACCCCGGTTGAACTATTTGCATTCATTAACCTTTCAACCTGCATTTTGGATTTCAATTTGACTTTTCAGCTTTGGTTTTACTCTTTCTTTTCTCTTTCTCTGCTAGATTCCTCCCCTCACTCCCCCCATGCTTCTTCCTGAACTAAAGAGAGGCAGAGACACACTTTGGCTAAAAGGAGCACAAATTTTAAAAAGTAATTCTCTGTGCAAATGAGCCCTCCCAATAAACCTACCAGTGTTTTTTAGTTCATTTACTTCTTGGATGTTGTCAAGCAATTCTTTGCACTGTTGCATCTTCCCTGAGGGCTTCCCCTTACAATACTCCCATAATTTTCTTTTCCCACTGATCTCATATTTGACTACCGACTGCGGAAGAATAGCCCAATTTTTATACCACTGCAGGGTTCTTCAGACCAATGCAAAATGATGCCTCTAATTGTAGCTTGGACCTAATCTTTCAGTCTTGTTTCCTCCTCCAGTAGTTAATCTCAGCTCTATCTGTCCTCTTCAAGAAAGTCCTTGCTGTCTGGCCCAATGGCTCACATCAGTCATAGCTGCAGGGACTAATTGTCCTTTCCATCCTGGTTGACTTTGAATGCTTCATTGGCAATGGGGAAAATCCACTAAGATTGCGTTTGGACCTCATGCAGCTACTTAATGATGCCCATGATCCTGGTCCTCCCAGTTGTACCCCTCCTCCCATTGACACCGCACATTCAGATTTTCTTCCATCTGAAGTGTTTCTCACTTCTTGTGTTCAGATGAAGTCTCAAGCATCTTTGTGGTAGCTGCTCTTCCGATAAAAGGACTTGATGCAAATCTCAGCTCAGCAGAGGGGTCCTGACTCATGCATTCATAGAATCATAGACTCATAGAATCATAGATTCAGGATAAATCTGTCTCGGAGCTGATAGCCAGTAACACATGAAGCAGATCTGGCAACTGAGGTAGTTCAGGGCACCTCTCCCCTAAAAGGCAGCGTGCCATGAGAAGTGCCATGGGCTGACCCCCAGGCGAGTAACTCCATCAAGCAAATCACTTCAGTGCTCTAAAAAATTCCCCCAAACATCTGAGATTTCTCCTTCTGTTTTGTGTTGTTTTCCTGTGTCCCCTGATGTACAAGATCAAGGTACTGAGGCTGGATATTGACGCCTGTGATGAATTCTTTCTGGATTGTTCATTACAGATGGCGAAGAGGAGGGTTTGCGTGGGCAAGAAAGGAAAAGAAGATTGGTCATGAGACAATATCTGTTAAAATCTAGTTTTCATTTTGAAAATAAAAAAGCAAACCACAAACAACAAAACCCCCCCAAAGAAACTTTAGAAACCTGAAGGAGGAGATGTGAATATCAAGGAGTATTGACTGATTTTAGGTTTTCAATCTGCAGAAATGCATTCATACTCCACTTGTCATTTCGGTGCTGTAATTTCCCTCTGGCTGGCCCTATCTGACCTACAGTGGCTTAGCTCCATTCCAAAAGCCCTAACTCGATCCTCCCGAGCTCATATTTCACTTTTTCTTCCCTTTTAATGAATCATGTCTCTTCCAGAAGAAAACATGGTCTTTTTCCTGTTGTCCGATAACAAACCTCTTATCACCTCCTGTGTGCCCTTTGCTATTGAAGTTTGCTTTTGCTGTACTGCGTTATGTCATTCGCAAATCGATAGTAGGTAGTTGCACATGGCAACTTGGCACTTACTCCTCTCAGCAAGATGCTACCCTTGGAGTAAAATTCCAAGCCAGAGCAAGTGTTAAGGGATATAAAATATGAAGGGTAGGAAAAGATGGTTAGTCTGGGTTATGTTTTCATAAAAAAGACTTTTTCAAATATTCTTCAGTGGTGGTAACGTGAGAGGGTATGACCCTAGCTCCTGTACATCTGGATTTCTGGGTTAATTGCTGTTGCACACAGAATCACAGCAAAACTGAAAACTTTTTGGTGTACAATAACAGGTAGTTTCCTTATCTGGAAAATCACCTCCTCCAGAAAACGGCACGACACAGGAAACCTGTATCAGAACCGAGCAGCATACCTGTTGTTTCCTTTTAGCAGTGAAGAACACGGAAATGAGGATGCTGAAGGTTCAAACGAGCCTCAGAAGTGCAAAATTTCTCACCTAAGAAGGAGGAAACAAATTTAAAATAATGAGAGTTGAATAAGTAGCTATTTTTTTTTCTCTTTTTTTCACCTCTTTTTTTCTTTTCGATTTTGCAAATGAAGAAACTTATTTTTAGGCAGGTACTTAAATTCTCACCTAATCACACAGAACTGGCACTTTAGAAAGAGAGATTTATGTAGCAGGAGGCTGAGGACAGGACTCTAGGTGTCATCAACACGATATGGCCGTACCATTGCGGTGCTCAGGGCCAGGACCAGGATTACAGGAGCAGAGTAGCACTATTGCTACTGTTTGAACATAGATCCATTCTGCTTCTTTGCTTCTTGGTTGTCTCTTACTCCTGGAGAAGATGGCACCTACTGCCTGGCTTTCAGCAGTTCCCAAAACACAGCCTGGGCCTCCTGAGCTCTTCTCACTTTGAGAGCATTTACCGTGTAATAAGAGAAGATGTTGTAGGGAGATAAAAATTTGGAATAACAAAGGATAAAGAAGCAAATAAATCACATTTCAGACTTCTGTTTTAGGTTGCTCAGAACAGGAACTGTGGCCTGTTATCCATAGCACAGGGTATTACAGATGAGCTACTTTTGGACGGTTTTGCAGGTGAGATGGGTAAAATGAGCAAACTCCTCCTTCTGAGTTACTTTGGATAAGGAGATTTTTGGTTGGCTTTTTTTTTGGTTTAGGTTTGATTTTTTTTTTTTTTTTGGTTTTGCTTTTTAGAAGGAGAGAAGTACACTTTTTAAAAACTAAAAGAAAATTTGCCTTTCTGCCTGAGGGTGTCAGCAGATATTTGGAATTCTCCTGGAAAAAAAAAAAAGAGGCATTGAGTCTGTCTTAAAAACAATCTGCACTTTCTGCAGTCTTCTGAAAGAAAGAACATTTCTGCACCAGCAAGTGTTTACGAGCTCTGAGTTTAAAGTATTTTGCTGGGAGACCTGAAGGAACATGAGGTTTCCTGAAGGCTTGTACCACCTTAACCCACATTTTCTGACTACCAGTAATCCCCATTTGGCTTAAAATCCTTGCACACCAACTACTGGTAGCTTGCACATGGTTTTTGCCATCAGTGTTAGTCTCTGGCATCCCAAGTTGTATTTGAAATTTGAACTCTATGGGTTATCTGTCTTTGTACGTCTTTGGCCTCGGAAAGTTTCTGTCCCGAAAGATGATGTGATGGCAGTGGCCAGTCAGATCAAGGCTGAGCTTTACAAGCTCACTGAGCTCCCAGCAGGAATTTGGAATATGTCCTTTTGTTCTTATCATCTTTTCTTGATGAGAACTGCTCCTGGTCACAGCTGGTGTATGGCTGTCACTTCATGATCAGTATGTAGCATTTATGAACTCTGTAACTACTATGGGACTTCGGGCTCAGTTTTAGAGTAAAAAGGCCAGAGCGTATCCTTGTTCCCCATGTGGTGTGAATGGCGACTGTGCTTTTCAGAGTGATACTCCCACATCAAAGTACAGCTGAGAGCAAAGGCTTCACTTTCCAAAGGAGGCAGTAGTCCCAACAAGTCTGAGTAGTCAGGGAGCTCCACTTGTAATTGGGCAGCGAACTATGCAACCTGCTCGACAGTACATATTGGTGTATGGATTACTCATCCTGAGGCTCTGTTAAGGCTTTGCCATGAGTCTTGCAAAAAAGCAGCTGTATCTCAGTGGGAAGCTGCTGGACACACTCCCTTAGTCAGGGAGAAATACCTTACACTGGAGATGGTGTTGCTCAAACAGCTGCTTGGACCTCCCCATCCCGCCAGTAGGTAGCACATTGATGAAATGGAGCAGAAGGGTGTGAACCACCATCACTCATGGGGCCACTGCTATAAACAGAGAGCCGTGCCGTTCCCCAAAGCCCGTATTGCAGCACTTGGTGTTGATCCTCACCTCTCTGCTTTGCATGAGCCTGAGTCAGCTGCCACTTTCCCCAAGCGAATTGATTTTGAACACAATCGTCCTCTTTGGTCTACTCATTCCTACCTGCACCCACTGGCAGAAGGAAAAACACCAACGTTAACTGATGCGTATGTCCACATTGTTTTCCCCACATTTATTTCATATTCTGAGTAGGATGTTACCGTTAGTTTAGATTTTTGTTGAGGAGGCTTTCTGTATGTCTTACAGTGCTTAGAAATGAACAGTTAGATACACATGGCAATTTCTCCCTGCACTTATTTTTCTCTTAGCAATCCATTGTTAACTTTCAAATCTGTGTTGATTCTTTCAAGACATCACCCAAACAACTAAAAAACCTACCTGCACGCTGAAGCCATTTCCATTAGATGTGCCTTGAAAACTTAGAAAAAGCACTGACAAAATGCTTAATTTCACTGCAATTTCTGTAGGAAATCTGAAATACCTTGCGTGTATATAATCTGATTCACAGCACTTAACACTGTGAGAAACTGAGCTTCCTGAATCTCATAGATTTTTTGCCACTGTTGTGCTTTCATTTATTTTGTAATGGCATAAATGACCCATTTTTGTATGAGTGTAATTTATATGATTTTAATCTGAAATTTTCCGTATTCCCAATTGTACTTCATATCCTTCTTCTAAACTAATACGCTTATTTATTCTCCATCAAAGTATTCTATTCTCCCCCAGAAATGTGGTATTTGACTACATACAGAAAAAATTTCCACCTACATGAAGGTTCAAATTGATTCTTTATGTTAAAGTCACAGTGTCCGATATTGTATATTTATCCTACAGTTGGCTACCTTAAATTCATGTAAAATATTTCATAAGATGCACTTTCTCATCTTCTTTCCAGTCAAATGCATGAGGAAAATTGCAATAATGCATCAGGTGTAAGTTCATAGTTTATTTTTCATGTTCAATTACTGGGATTGGTTCCCAGAACATAGCTCAGCTGCTTCCAGAAATAGTTCTTGAAAATCAGACTGAAGCCCCAAATCCCAAAGTGAAATCTGAGAGATGCTAAATGAAACGAGAGCAAAAAGAGGTTTTCACACACCTCTGTGAATCAAGCCCATCACATTTCAGACAACTATCATATTTTCCCCTATGTTTCCACATCTTATTTGCATTCAATATGTATAGCTTTTGCTCTGCTAGACATTTTAATTCACTGTGAAGAAATTCAGCTGGATATTAAAGAGAATTTCCTCTCTTCTTCCTGCCTGAGAAACATTCATTTTGGGGTAGCAGGGTAAATTTCTATTGTGAACCTATATTGAGCTGTTGATCTCCTCTCTAAATAACTGTAAACGGAGTCACATATTTAAAATGTGAAGCCCCTCAGACAACAAATCCTACACCTTGTTATTTTTATGCATACTGCAGCTGCTGCACCATAGCATAGCACATTATGGTACCAGTCTGGGCTTTTGGTTGGGGTGCACTGTAGACATAGAAAAATGGGAAAAGCAAAAATAGTAAAAAATTCTAGCCAGCAGTTTCTGGGTGGGGCTGATGTTCTTGGTCACCTTTAGCCACTTGTGCCTTCTGCTGCCCAGTCATTCCTAGTCCTTCCCAGTCAGCTGTGCTTCTTGAAAGGAGTGTGTGTGGGGAATACCAAAGTGGAGATACGGCTGTACCAGTAGCATGGAGGGACGCCAAAGGTCAAGGAGATCTTCTGGAATGTGGCAACAGGACAATGAAGGCAAGACCTGGTACAAAATTATTGTGTGAAAACACACTCTAGGTGAATCATTATCAGCTTTAAAGGCTGGGAGCATCGTTATTGTAATTCCTGTATCTGTGAGTATAGCAGTACTTTAACAATGAGCTTATATTTGATATTAATCAGGTGCTGCAACTTTCCATAACAACAAGTAGGAAATGCTGACAGGCTTGCCACAGCAGGTGAAATCACTTGCCTGCTTACTTCTTAGGGACAGTGGTGGCTTGTGCTTATTCTTCACTATTGGGGCATCTAACGTACAGCAATTCCATCAGAGGAACTTGGAGGCAGGAGAGAAAGTCAAAATGTGAAGCATGGAACATAAATAGCAGGATCTGCAATAAATGTTCCTCGGCGTTGCTAAGCAATGTGCCAGGCGTGGGCAAGAGCGATGCCATACTGGGAGCGCTCCAAGTTGCCAGCCCTTAACGGAGTATTCTTCTGCCCAAAATGCCCAAAAGGCGAAGTGCATTTGAGAAGTAAGGAAAGTGTGGTGGAGAGCACATTAGGAAACTACTGAAGAGAAGTAACAGCTTTAGAAATGCACATTCATTAATAAAACATGTGTAAGTTTGAAAGGCCCTGGTGAAGTCATTCCCAAAGGTCCCAGTGAAGTTTATTAACTCGTTTCTTAGCTTTGACTAGGAAATGTCTCCATGCCTTCTGTCTTTCAGACAATTTCCTATTTACGTCCAAAGCACAGCACAGAAACCACTGCATCTGGTGGCCTGGGCCTTGGAAACATGGAGCAAGATGCCCCAATGTTCTGAAATCCCATAGGAAGGAGCTCCATGATGGTCCAGACACAGCTTTTTCAGCATTTATTTATTCTGGATGAAGATCTGGTATGAAAAATGAAACACCCTGCAAGCTATGGGAATAGAAGGAATTTAGAGGAGTAAGCTCTGATGTAATACCTGTATGAAGGGCATTCAACAGGAATCTTCTCAAAGTGGATGTGAAAAAGGCCGTTCATTATTTTCCGTGGCCAGTTTCAAGTGTATGACTTCCACTGATGGATTTTAAAAGTGTGGAGCCAGCTTGTATTTCTGATCTCTTCAGCCCAGGTTAGTGTCCTGGCCACATCCCAGCTGCACAGTAGGACTGTCCATTTCCTCGCTTCCTTCAGTGCTGTTGTGTGTTAGCCCCGGCTAACAGCCAGACACCCACCCAGCTGCTCAGTCCCCCCTTCACTTTGAGAACAGAAATTAGAACGAAAAAGCTCATGGGTCCAGGTGAAGTCAGGAAGAACACTTGTCAATTACCATTGCAGGCAAAATGCACTCGACTTGAGGAAAATTAATTTATTGCCAATTAAAATTAAAAGAATGAAAAACATTACTGAATTGGGTAATGGGAAACAAAAAGAAAATCAGTAAAACAACACTTTTCTTCCTCCTTTTTCCATGTCCATCTTCCCCCCTCCCCTGCTGACCCCTCTCCCCAACCCGAGGGGTGCAGGGATGGGGATGGGGGTGTGGGTCCGTCCATGCCAGCCTCTCTGGGCCGCTCCTCCCTCCTCACCCCTCTCCCTGCTCCAGCGCGGGCCCTGCCCCGGGCTGCAGTCCTTCAGGGACAACCTGCTCCCGCCTGGGCTCTCCACGGCCGCAGCTCCTGCAGGAAAGATCCCCCCGCTGCGGCCTGGGGTCTCTGCTCCAGCGGGGTCTCTCCAGGGCTGCAGGGGCATGGACACCGGCCCCACATTCCCCATTTCTATGGGAAAGGAGTCTGGAAACCAAGGCTGAAGAAAGACAGGACACAATGCTGATGGTGTTCTTGGGCTGGACGGTTGGGGCCAGGACGCAGAGCGCTGTGTGGAGCCCACCTCCAGCGTGTCAGCGGCCTTCCCAGAGCTCAGCGTTCTGAACATGTCTTGGCTCCCCACAACTAGTGAAGAGATAATAAAGAGCCTGTACACACACGATCGTGGATCCTCACAGGGGCAATCCAGCTGCAGGACAAACCTCCTAAATGGAGCACGCCTGCAGTAATCTGCACCACTACCAGGCACCCTAAAACATGAAAAGATCTGCATATCTTCTCACAGGTTCTGATCTTCTCACAGGTCCTTTTGAAAGTGCGCTGGGAATCGGGTGCCTGAGGGCCCACTAGCGCCCACAGTCCTTGCTGAAGATGAGCAGCAAGCTTTTATTTTTTGTGAAATAGCTTGAAGTCTACAGAAGAATCACATACCTGCTTTTATGCATAATCAGGAAATTCCCAGTTGCTTCCTTTCTCCTTTAGTAAGAATCTGTTTTATCAGGAAGGTCGAATCTGCAAAGGAATCTGACACCCAAGAGGTTAAACGGGCAGAAAGGGGCTGTAGGATTTGCTTCTGGCCAGCAGCAAAAAAAATATGTACAAACAGGTCATTCCTGTTAGCTTTTATTGTCAAACTGACTGTACAGGAGCAGAGTAACATCAGTGACTTCCCCGGTCTCATTTGCTAGCATGTTTCCTCTATTGAAAGGGCTTTTCTTCTACAAAGAAAGCGTATTTTCAGAGGGCCGTGTATACGCAGACGTCTGGGTACTAGATAAAACAACAAACCCCAGTCCCAAATGCTCTCCTAAGTACCAATATCTTACATCATTGATTATAATGTGACTTCAGCACAAGAATACTGAGACGCATCCATTCAGTAAGACTGTGCGTATTCATATTTTTGTTTCCATTGTCACTCTGACAGGTAAAAAAAAAAAAACCATCTTGAGTATTTTAAGCTCATGTACTATACAGAAATTAATAATTTAAAAAAAAAAAAAGTATGCAGTGAAAGGGAGGCTGGAATTCAGTCCAAGGTATCAAGAACTGTATAAGCATTTTGCATTAGTGACAGATTTAAAAAAAAATGAAAAAAATAAACAATTCCCCACATAAACACAGACCAGGGCCCCAGGATTTCCTTTATTATAACAAAATTGTCTGAACATTATCCTATTGACTAAAGCTTCTGTCTGGGCTTTCTCTTTCTTGTTCAATAAATCCTGCAGTCATCACTGGATGAGGAGGTGGTTTAATCAGGATGTTCAGATACTCTCCAACAACAACCTATTCACCCGATGATAGTTTACTCACAAATTCCCAGGGAACATAAGTTTGAATCTCCTGAGGCTGAGAAGAAGTCTTATTGATGCTTGGGTTTCCCATTTTCCCAGTGCAGTATGCTAAGCCCTGGGCGAGCCTTGGCTCTATGGGTCGAAGGAGGCATTTCTCAGAAGAGCACATAAACCTCAGGAAAGGAAACCAAACTCAGGGAATGCTCCCCTTGAGTGTCTCAGGAGCTTGGAGGTGTCATGGCCCTGAGCACACCAATGGGTCAGCAACCTCTTCCCCCCCGCCCAGAGGTTTGGCTGCTGGTCCTCGAGGCCAACTCTGACATGATAAGCTTGGATCAGGCTGCAGTGGAAAGGGCCTCCCCACTCTCCTTCAGGAGCTCCAGCTCTGGATTTTGGATCCTATTCTGAGGGACAGGTGCCTAAAATGAACATGTTACAGTATCTAGCCCAGAGGAATCTCAGCCAAGGTTTCTGTATGGCAACTGGCATGAAGTATTTGCTGCTGAGAATTTAATGTCTTCTTCTTGATTTTAAGAACAATCAAATGAGATTCTTCGTATGACTGTAACTCTATTAGACTTGCATTTGTTTCTCTGAAATATAGGATATTTTTCATAAATGGAAGTACTCAAAGAATTCTTGGGGAAAACTTACGGGAATTTTTCATAAATTGGAAACTATGACCTAAAAGCTGTCTAAGCTGGATGGAGTTGCACGATATCCAAGGAAATTAATTTATGTCCACAGACTCCTACATACTCATTTTCTTAAAAAAAAACAAAAAAAAAAACCCACCACAACAAAACCCACCATATATATCCTACCAGCTAAATTTACTTGTATGCTTTTGTCCCTGAGGTAGATTTACCTCTTCTTCAAATACAAAATGGGACCACAGACTTTTCTTCTCCAGAGACAACTGGAACCAGATCTGTGCTTCCACCAGGTTGTGGAAATATCTGAGGCTTGTGATGCCTCTTGACAGCTAATCCTCAGTAGAGGATTCATCAGAGTTCAGTTCCTTGTTTTTTTATTTCTTTTGTGAGGGGTAAGCCAGAGCGCTATGAGGCTGGAAGCCATAATAAGGCATATTTTATTTTCTGTTTGGGATGTCCTCACCTTTTACGCCCTCTTACATTCAGGAGTCAGGACTCTGCAAGTACAGAGGTCACGCTGGGTCTATAATCTGGATACTAAGCACGGGTAAAGGACATAAACATAAGGTAAAGGACGGTTTTGTTCCCAGATCAGATTCAGCTCTTTGTAGTTATTCTTATTACAGATCAGCACAAGACATAGACTTTGCTGGCTTTTAATGTGCCAAGGTCATTTCGGTGAGATCTGTTAAGTGTGGAATCGTTCACTGATCTCATATTTATTCTGGGTTTGTGGTTACCTCTGCTTGTCTTTCTATTTATGCTCTCTTATTATATAATCTAAGAGTATGGCAAAGCAGACTAGCTCTCCTGTGCTGGCTCAAACTGCCTTTTTCCAGCTCAGGCTGTCAAAAACTATTCATTTGACTTGTTGCCACAGTTGCCTTGATTTAGCTTCTAGTCTCTTCTTCGTGTTGACCCGTTCTTTGATCCATGGATGTGCATGTGATCCCTTCAGCAGGAGGTTAATTGGTTGTATTTTGTTCTTCTCAAAAGAGAAAAAAAAAAAAAAAAGGAAGGGGGGGGTGAAGTTTCACAATAGTGACCAAATTTAGCTTAATTTTTAGATGGCTAAATTCTTCTGATGTGGAACAAAATTTGGCCATTGAGGTGTGATCTCTCAAAGCTCCTGGTGTTAATATGAATGCAGAAGTTCTGCTCTGAATTCTAGGCAGGCACAGCCAATCCTCCTCCTCTTCACGAGCTCTATAGCAATTTTTTCCTTCTTCCCTACCTCCTACAGATGATTTATCACAGATATTAAACTATCCCCAGCCCCAACAAAATACTTCGCTCTTCTACTAAGAAGCAGATGCTTGCCAGCTCACATTTGTTATGTAGTAATGACATTCTGGGGCAAACTGAAAATGGCATTCTGCAAAATTGAAGTTTTTTGCTTTCCAACCCCATTTTCTCTTTCAGTAAGCATGATCATGAAGAAACTGCACCACGTTTTGCCATCATGCTGTCCCATGAATGACAGCTGTGTTGGATTTATTCATCGAAGCATGGAGAATGTAGTAATAAAAGTGCTTGTCAACCTGTTTTCTCACTCAACAGAACATACGGTAAAAGGAAGATTTTTAGGTCTTGAACATTGGTGCAAATCAGAACTTCGGTTGATGTGGGACTACTGAAACCCAGATCAGAATTAGGCTTTTGGAAAAAGGGAACAGTGCTTACAAAGTTGAATGCTGTGTCAACTCACCATGTCTGTGAGCTCTTGGCTTCACACGGTCATTCTGACCTGGGCAATGGCAGCAGTCACCTCCTGCTGCAAAACCTGGAGGGCCACTGTGCTGTCTGAAGGGTCTGGGCTCTTGGCTTGAAAAAAACCTCAGCACACAGGTGCTGGGGGCTACAGCTATGCTTGTAAGCGATTTGGCACAATGGAAAGGGATCAGTAAGTTGAAGTGATTTGTATTGGGTCTTTACCACCTCTGTTACAAGTAGTTCAAAGAAATGTCTGTGAGTTAGTTCAAGTCTAGCTGCTTGGGGCAAGTGTCATCACCGCCCATGTGGTGTGACACTTTCTGAAGAGAAACCAAACCACAAACCTTTGCTTCTTTGGTCATAGGCTCCTCTACAAACGACCTCGCTGCCTCCTGCAAATTTGCGGGGGCTTGTCAGAGCAGATCATCATCTCTGTCACCATCACTCACGGGGAAAAGATGTGTTGTAATTCTTCCTGTGGTTTACAAGTGACACTCCAGTACCTGTTGCCCTCTCCATCTCCCCACTTGGAGTTTGGATAACATGCACTACAAGGGAGTAGTGAAAAACTGAATCCTGTGTTTGCAGCAACAAGACACACTCATTAATAATTAGTGAAAAGAGCTCTCCCTTGTCCCACGCTTCACAGTCCCTGAGAAGGAGGCAGAATGGCACTCTGGGAATCTTTTCCATCACAACTGCTTTGCCTATGATCAATCAGATGCTCTGGATCTGGGAGACTGCACTGTGCTCAGGATGTGGGGACACAAACAATGAGTGGATGCAAAAGTTTTGGCAGAGGAGGGGCAGCATCCCTGCCATGAGCTACTCCAAGCTTCTCATCTTCACGTAAAACGTTCTGAGCCCACTACCGTGCTTGAAAGTCTGGCTATATCACCTCGTGGTACTTCAGAGCCCCCGTTAGCTAGTTAGTGGGTTAGCTAGCTAACCAGCTGTTAGCTAGCTAATGGGATAGTCACATGCAATCCAGGCTAAGCGGTCATGGAGATGTGTGAGGTCATCCTCCCACCCTTTACCTTTTGCAGTGTATAGCTCTGATTCATCATCCAGCATTTTAGTCTCTCTGGGTTCCTGAGCTGTGAGGACACTGCTGACAGGGTTCATATTCCCACCTGGTGTCCTGCTTAGAGTGGCTATAGATGTATAAGCAGCAAGAGACGCTCCGCTGTGGAGTCATGCAGTCTTTATGTCCTTCAAGTCAAAAAAACAGCAATAAGGATCTGGAATGCACTTAGAGGCACATTTAAATCTATCCTCACAATTAGTATTTCCAAGAACTGAGAAAGACATTCAGAACTACATAAGAGAGAAGAGCGCAATTGTTATTTTTTATTGTACATAAGGCTTTCAGAAGAGCACAGTCTGATGAATTTCAACCATGGTGTTTGTTTGCAGCCATCCCTGGCAGAAGAAGGAAGTCTTTTCCCTGTGAAGACATTTGGTCCAAGTCCAAATGACAGCATTTCTCAGAACAAAGCACAAAGCCATTTACTTTCTCAAGGCCACGTGGGCCCTGCTCATTTCTACAGTGTCTTCTTGACAATCGAGCAGTATCTAAACAAACCCTTTTAGGGAGGACTGTGAACAAAATTAAAGTAAGCAAACTTGTTATTTTCCCACAGCTATAGTTTGAAAGTAAATGCCATTCTTGGTTATTTTGTTTTATTCTTACCTGCTGTGAAATGCCTCATGAAAAGCCTTAAAACCCAAAAAATGCCTCTGGGAAGTCTGGTGTCTGTACTTATGGGAAGAGTCAATGAAACATCTCCTATCAGCCAAGATCCCCAGGACAATGATTAGTGCCAAGATTAAAGAGAATATTTATAGTGTCTTTAAGAATATAAATATGTATAAATAGGCATAGCCTTAACTAGGGCACATCAAACAAAGTCAGAGAAAGAAAAGATGCAGGTAACTCCTCTGTGCTCTCTATCATACTGCTATATTTAGGGCTGAATTGGAGGTAGCCATGTTGTAGTCAGTAAATGGTACAATTTTAGTGGCTTTCTGTCAGTTCATCTGAACAGTCTCAAAACCACCAGGGGCCTCACTGCGATAGTTAGGTGTTGTACAACACACAGGAAAGTGCATTGCCTCACCTTGGTTGTATTTAAATACAAAGGATCGGGATTTCAGGGTCTGGAGAAGTAAATTCTCCTGTTATTGATGCTGGAGGAAATGAACAGGAAAACTGAGAAGAGCGCAGGTCTCCCACATGGCTGCCATGTTCCTTATCCCTCAACTACAGAAGCGCTGAACTTCAGTTCAGTTTGTCTTCTTAGACAAAATGCCTTCTACCTTCTGCTGGAGTTAACCACAGCATACCATACTAAAGACCAAACTATTTTATTAACTTACTTCATAACGAGTATTTGTTTCTGGAAAGACAAAAAGAATGATGGTGACGGCTGCAGGAGAAAACTGCTCAATTCATGTGGTTTATTTCAAATTGGGATCAAGGCTGTTTATAGAGATATTAATGACATGTAATTAAGAGGCAATTAGTCAACTGTACATTACGGATCAGGATTAGCAATACAAGAAATAAAGCCCAGTACTAGACAATTGTAAAATGTTAAAAGTTCTAAACTAAACACCCTACGATAAATAGTCAAAGGGCTACTCTTGGCAGTGCCGAACCAGCGTCTGCCTGCAGGTGTGTTAACCACATTTCTCTCTCAACTGCTACACATTTTCATACTATTTTGCTATCTCACACAGGCATTGTATGAGAATTCACTGATGTGAGGTTTGTATTTGTGATACTGAGGCAAAATTGTACATTCAGCCTGGAGAAGAGAAGGCTACGAGGAGACCATAGAGCAGCCTTCCAGTACCTGAAGGGGGCCTACAGGAAGGATGGGGAGGGACTCTTTGTCAGGGAGTGTAGTGATAGGACACGGGGTAACGTTTTCAGGCTGAAAAGTGGTAGATTTAGATTGGATATCAGGAAGAAATTCTTTACTGTGAGGGTGGTGAGACACTGGAACAGGTTGCCCAGGGAAGTTGTGGATGCCCCATCCCTGGAAGTGTTCAGTGCCGGGTTGGATGGGGCTTTGAGCAGCCTGGTCTAGTGGGAGGTGTCCCTGCCCATGGCAGGGGGGGTTGGAACTAGATGATCTTTAAGGTCCCTTCTAACCCGAACCATTCTGTGTGTGATTCTGTGTGTGTGATAATACAGCAAAACCAAAGTCCGTTTGCTCAAAGCATAAAACCCTCCCTCAATTTTAGTTTTGTACACGGGCTTCTTAGTGAAGGGATATATATTTCCAACTCACCTCATGATTAGTTAGTATTTATATGTCGAAACGACAAATCTTATGTGCTTCCCATTTGTGAATTCTGCAGATGAATGATAGTTGCTGCAGAAAAGAATACAGTAAATAAAGTCCACAGTGTCAGCTGTTATGCATTGTGGAGCCTCATGAGTGCTTGGGGGAGAGAAAGGATTATGGATGTGGAAGAAGAAACATTGTTTTTTTCAGTCCTGATTTTCTCTTTCTTTTTGAACTTAGCATGAACATGATGTCAGAAATTGATTTATTCTTATGGATGTGAGAAATCTGAAGCTAAGAATAGCACAAGATTAATAGATAAATTGTCTGGTCCTTCTTGTTTCTCCTCATGCTCCTCATCTGCATATTGCCTTCTGACAACAGAAGAGAAGAAAACCCCCAAATCCTGGCATAATAGTGGATTCCTGTCCCTAGCAGGCAGTGGGGTCTCAGAAGCAGCAGAAAATTCCCCAGGTTCTCCAAAAGAATTTCCCGTGCACAAAACCCATAAAATTATGTATGCTTAACACTGTAGTAATCTGGACTGCAGAGGAAAAAGTAATGAAAACCAGGTACCCCTGATATTTTTCATATGGCCAAGGAATAACTGACGTTTGGTAAGAACAAAGATGACGAATATTAGTGGACACAAAGATGCTGGCAAAGTTAGTGCCCAAGTTCACATCAAAATGCAAGGCATAAGAGGAAAAGACTCAAAGATACTCATTCCGTGAAGCAAAACAATGAAAATACAGACAAAAATATAGTATTTATGATTTTAGCCAAGGGTCATTAGGAACTAAACGAGTTTCTGTGGGAAATGTTAGAACGCATTATTCCATCTGCAGCTCATTCTACAAATATACACATTTGCGTGTATGAAAGAGCAGCTTTGCAGAGAATGCTTCATTTCGTACATGCAGGCACCCTTTCATCTTTGATGACAGCATCATTAAATTACTACAGAGCTGTGCAGGACATATCTCTGAAAGATATGTTGAAAAGACTGTCCCTGGACTATTCAGTTTTTCCCACAATGGTTTTTATTGTTGTTAGATTTTGTACCATTGTCCCTGGAGAAACGTTCTGGAAACGAAAACTTAATGAGTATGAAACAGATAGCTGCCATAGACAGCGACTACTGTTATAAGCTCCGAAACTCTTGAGCAATTTATGGTGGTCAAAAGATAGGAGCAACCACAGGTAGAAAATGGAACTGGGGAATTTTACCTTTAATCTTTCTGACTTTGTAGACGAAAAAGCGAAAGTTTTAAAAAAAACCCTTTTCTTTGCTCATTTTCTTCTGTCATTGGTAAAAAATAGTTTTGTCAACAAAAGAATGGCACCATTTAGGAAGGCAGCGGAGAACCCAAAGAAATACAAAGGGTGAAAAGAAAGATAAAAGTATTAGAGAAAAGTTATAAGTGGAGACATGGAGGGAGCTGAATTTATATAGTCTATTACAGTGAAGATTTAGGAAGGATGTGATCATGGTTTATATATAACTTCAGAGTAACGATAAATATAAAGAAGACAATTCTCATTGGATGATATGATAATAAGCAACGGCCTGAAACTATGAACAGAAAACTTTAAGATAGATATCAAGGGATATTTCTTAGTGAGAAGGGTAATTAAGGGGAGCGGCTGAAACAGCATCCTGATGAAGAATCTTACCTGGGTAGGGTGCGATCTTGTTCTTAACAATCTTCTCATAGATTTGAAATACCAGACTGGTGTTAAATTGATTGATATTGAATTAAGTCCAGGGGTCCAGCCTTTCCACTTTTCTTGAGAGCAGTAATGAATGCCTTCCTTTCTAGAATGGGCTTCAGACCACTGAGGCTTATTGTAAATTCTCTGATTTTCTGATGAGAAGTAACAAAAATCTAAATGTTGTAGATCAGGTTCCTGATACAGGGAAATTCATCAAGTACGTCATGTACTATTTTTTATTATTTGCACTTCTCTTTGCCCCTGAGTGGGACTTTTTTCAAGACTCACAGACAGCATGCCAGTTCCCAGCTCCCAGGACCCATTGGTGTCTCAGGAACATAAAGCACATGAAAGTAGTGAACAAATTCCCTTACCGTGTGCCAAAACTCATGAAAATAATTCATATTACACAATGCACTGCTTGTTTGAAGGCTTAATCCTGCACTGTCTTTTGTGCAGCACGCTGCACCTGCGCAGCACCTGCAAATACCTGAGTCAGAGGAGTGGGAGACAGAGATACTGAGGCAAAGATGAAGATAGTGATTAGAATCAGGTAGGAGAAAGCACTTTCTAATGGATATCATGGTGTTACAGAATTCAAAGCATTATGTCACTGAAGTTTGCAAGATATAGTAATTATAGGTTCTTAGGTGGGATGAAAGGAAATCTTTGACAGAACATTTTAGATCTTGAAATCCATATTCACTTCCTAGGTACCTTGTACCAGGTTCTGGTGGATGTGCTGGGCACATCCCCAAGATCCCCAAGATCTTGCATTTGCGCTAAAGAACAAGGTTTCTCCACTAGAGCTTTTATTGAACTAATTCATCTTCCATGTGTACCGGCCTCCAGAGTGAAAATAAAAAATATATACTTTTCCTCTGATATAAATGACAATGCTCAGAACTGATTTTGTTGATGTTTTCTCTTCTCTCTGTTGATGTCTTCTAATCTCTTGATGTCTTTCTCTTCTCTCTCTTTTTTTTTTTTTTTTTTTTTTTTAAGATCTGATATATGCCAGTAAGAAGTTGTTCTTTCTTATGGAGAATGAAACACTGTGGACTGAAAAGCAAGAGGAAGATCCCATGCTGTGGAAGGTGGATCTTTGGAACTGCATCAACAAAAATCTCTGTTCATAAATCTGACCTAGGAGTCTCCAAATGGATATGGAACTGGCTTGTCTAAAATGGTGGAAAACAATTGTAGAGTGCCACTTTAGCGGGAAAATTTAGGAACACACCACTGAGAGGCTGTTTTTTTTTTTTTTTTTTTCAAATTTAAATTGGAAACAGACACACCTAATACTGATACTGTCTGTTTGCAATTTGTAGTGATTTAATGGATCAGGAATGATCCAGGTCAGCGGCAAAAGGAGCATTCCCTGGAAGCTGAGCCTTTCAAAAAATGTGAAACAAAGACCTCATGACAAAGCAGTGTGAATATTGTGCTTAGTGATACACAGGCATCTCTGGCTATCTAGCTTGCCTTTAAAAGAAAGCATATGGTGGGATTGCATTAGCAATGCATTAGCTAGGACACTTGTTGTTTATGTGTTGCAAATGCTAAATTTGTAGAAAGTTACATAATTTTCTGAAGATCAACAATTTCCACTGAGGACTGCCAAAATTTTGAACATGACAGGAGAGATAAGCCAAGAAGCGAGGGTAGGAATTACTGCGTCTTGTGGCATATGGTGTCTGCCCGTGTGGAATTTGCTGAATGATCCATCAAGTACCCATACCTGTCAAGCAGTCAGTGAAGAAACTTGTTCCATGAAGGTGAATAGCTAAAGGGTTTTTAACGGCTGTAAAAATCACATCTGTTAATTATTTCATATGGTAGTTTTTATCTGAAGAGGAAATAACTTGCTAAATCATAACAAAATATTGGCTGTGGTCTGGTCTGTAACATCTTTGTTATAAGTAGGTGATGAAAGTTTCCTTTGTTTATTTTCTTTTCTTTGGATATTGTTATAATTTTGCATCAAATCTGGAAATTTTAGTTTATTTTTTTCCAAAATGTTTCTAAAGCTTACAAAAACTATTACAAATATGATCCAAAGTGTGTCAAATCTCAGAGTTTACCAGAGCAAACTACAGGATTAACCAGATTTCATCCACTACTATGTTTTCTCTTACAAAGAGCTATTCTGGGTTTCTTGTTTTTAGTTTACATACTTCTTCTGGGATGACTCATTTCACAATCTAACTTGTGTTTCCATTTTTACTCTGGTGATACTCATCCTAATTTTTTTCTGCACTCCTAATCAAAGAACAACTTCATATAATCATGAAGACTAGCCTGCAAGAGAATTTCTTGCAGCTAAATTTAACTAAGCTGCAAAATTCTGCAGGGGATCGGGAGAGTGAGTGGGCTTGGGAAATCGATTTAGTTGGAGTATAGTGCTAGTCTTTTAAGTCGCATAACAAGCAATTTTGACTTTTTGGTTCAGCCATGCTTTGATAGATGTTTTACCTTTGATAGATCTTCTTCCCCTTCCTTCAGATTCTAGAAGGGGATTTTTAACCTCAAGTGCTGTAAAACATTTCACTGATCTAAAGGTGCTGCATATCAGTAAAGTACGACATGGCACTCCTTCATAGCCTGGGCTAGACCTGAAGGTCTTACCAACTACATCAAAGCAAATAAATTAATCAGAGACTGGGATTAGCTGAAGTAATGGCCCAGGAGGTGTTCACACTGTTTAATTATTACTGCAGACCGGGGCATGGTGTGGTCTGTACCGTCTAGCTCTCTCGTGAGCACTGCCTGGGCATGGTCCTGTCATGTCCCCACCAGGGACCCATGTCACCTGGAACTTTGCATGACGTCACCCTCTTTTTCTTCTGGTGGTGATGGGGATTTTATCCATATGGATGGCAGCAGTGCTCTGCTGCTTGGCCTTAGGGTCAAAGAACGAACATTGGCCTGTTGTATTTATTACTACATATGTAGAAACTGAGATCTACTTTGTGCCTGGCTAGATTAAAAAGGGAAAAAGTCTGCAAATATGATGGTACCGTAAAAGCAGGATTTCACTGCCTGCTCCTTTCTGCTGGATGAATCCATGAAGACCATTGAAACCAGTTTTGAGGCTGCTCTGAACCTTTAAAGATGTAAAAATAAGAAGTTAGGGCTCACTTGTAGATGAACACAGAACTGTGCAGAAAACCTGACATTTCTTGTTATCTACATTTCTTGTAATCTACCTCCTGCCAGCTCTGAAGTGAGGATACCTACACCATCACCTGGACTGCTTACAGCACAGAAATTGTCTGATAGCAGCATCAGATCCTCAGTTCATTGCTTCAGCTTGGGAAGGAGGTACACAAATCTCCCAAAACTCAGCTACCCAATTCCCACACCTCATGTAACTCTGTTGATAAGGTCTATCCTATGGAACAAATACGACAGTAGATCAGGGAGAAATATCTAAAAGCGGGAAGATGTAGAATCAACTGCACAAATTAACTGATCATCATTACAAGGAGAAACAAACATCCAAATAAGATTTCCTCAAGACATGCTGGGGAAGAGCAGGGAAGAGCAGATGCACTTAATAAACTCACCTTGTTTCAGAGAAGACTAAAATAACAGAAAGGGAAATTACAGAAGTGTCCATGAAATACATGAAAACATGTAGGTGTTCCAGCTTCAGTGAGAAAGTGAATGTATTGCCTGGTAACAGACAAGAAGGATTATCCTAAATTACAGTAAGGGATGTTTATGTTAACCTTTAGGAGAAATATTAAGAGTAGGATAGTTAAACTCACCAAAATGTTTTAGGATGAGACAACAAATCTCCTCCATCTGTCAAAAATGATGTCAGCATTATAAGACTGCCAGCTACATGGCAGGGGACTAGATGACTTCTTCAGGTTGCTTCTAGACCATTTGTTCAGTGATTTCTCTGTGGATAGGGGTGGCAGTAGCAACTTTGGTTGACCCCTTGTCCTGGAGTTATTATATTGATGGCCATAGTGCTTTACAAAACTAAAATCAGGAACAGTTCAGCTTATACAAAAAGCAATGCCATTATTGTGAGGTCAAAACAGGAATTCAAGCATGGAAAGCAGAATGTTTTGGAAAGGCAGAAGGATGCTAAAGCACAACTTCTTAAACTTTTACTTATAACCACGTCCAATACTAAGATATAGCATTTGCTTCCTTTGGTCATTTGTTTTAAGACTTGCTGCTTACAGAAACTGAAGAAACATGATTGCCACTGATGTTTTAATCAATAACAAGGAGTAGAGAAATGTCAGAGAGCAGCTGGTAATGTGGTTAAAACAAGCTTTGGATCAAGCTGCTCAAGGGATGTAGAGACCAACAAGTAGAATGGATCCTAGCTGCAAAAAAGCAGCTTAGAGACATTGCTTGTTTAACAGCCTTAGAACAGAAGCTTCTTAGCAATCATTTGTGTCTGATTCTGGACTGAGGTCGGTGGAGAATGACAGGGATGAATATCAGAAGCCTACAAGATGCCTACAAAAAGGGAAGAACTAATTGTGAATCCATCTCAAGCAGACTCAGTAAGGAGGTCTTATTGAAGGAGGCTGCGGCTTACCATGAAGAAGTAAAGGCCCAGGAAGACAGAGAGAAGACACACAATTTTCAGCAATGGTTTACAAGAAGGCTTATACCTGAAATCTTAGTGGTTCTGGACACATGAGTATGGGATTGGACAAAATGAGAGTGGTCAGTATATTATATGGACTTCTCTGAATGTTTCTCCTTGATGAGTCTATGCAGAAATACGAAATGTTAAGTAGCCTTTTTGGAGAGGCTGCTTCTTTTGATTGGTTACCTAGGCAATGGGCTGATTCAGTCAAAAAATAGAGACTACTGACAGCAGTTTGTTAATGTCATGTTTTAGAATGAAAGCAAATACCATAAGAGAAGATATTGAGATAACGTTAAATAAACTGTAACTAAAAAATGAATTGTTACCAAGCTTGCAGACAGACAGATCAGCTTCCAACCGTTTCATTGCCATAACACTGTGAATCTATCAGGATGTTCAATGGACCCTCTAGTGAGCTATTTTCTTCTCCTTTGAGTCTTCGATTAGCCACTTCCAATCACTTCCATGGAAAGTACCTCTATTCATACTGCCTGAGCAAGTCAGGGGAAACACAGCAAGCACAGACCTGCAGCCTCAGAGGGGAGGGCAGGCTCTTCCACGGCAAAAAAAGACGTGTCCACAGAGTGAACTCTGAACATAGACGGTCCCTAGGCCAGACAGTTTGAATATTTGAGGTCCATCAGTTGGATCATCCTAACTATTCCAGCCACATTTTTTCTGTCAGTTGGATCATCCTAACTATTTCATTCTCATTCTACAGCAATGAAAAATCTGAATAATGTCTGAAAATCACTATTTGATTAGATAAGTATTTCCAGTGAGAGTCATATGACTACCTTACAAAGCCCCTTTAGCAAACCCTGGAATTGGGTTCAGGGCAGGTGAGTTTCAAGATTACAACTTGTCTCCAGAGGGATGATGGGATCTATTGCCATATCTTGGCAAAAGTCGGAGGGCTTGCTGGGCTCTGTGATCCATGCTGGAGCCTTTTCAGGTTGGAAGTGAAGGCACAAATGGGCTGAAAAGCCGGTGTGCCTTTCTTGGGTATACGTTGTGTGCTGCCCGTGTCCAGGCAGACAGGGTGGATAACTGCAGCTGGATGGGATCCATCTCACCTGAAGCAGTTGCACGGTGCCCTGCTTATGGTGAAGGAGAGGCATGGAGGAATAGTTAATCCCCAGCTGAATTTATCAGAAAGTTTCCAGTATACTTTTTATTGCCTGAACCACGCAAAGCTGCCAGGGAGAAAAATCCAGCCTACAGGGCATCTTTTGTCGGGATCAAATAGTGGTGTCCAGCGCTCCAGCAATGTTAACAGGAGCTGGGGCTGCTGCAAGAAACTGAGATGATACGGGATTCAGAAGTTTGCAGCTCTCAGGATTCCTTCTTAGATGCTACACAAGGAGTTGCATCCAATAATTATTGTGCATAGCATCTTCCAGCAGTTTGCCAGTGTCGGAGATGGAAATGCCCCGATGTGCTGCCCCTCTAGTGTAGCACTGGCAAGACCAGTCATGGTCCTACTGCCTAAAGCTCCCAGCCCCTGCCAAGGGGGTGCCAGCATGACACACTCTTCCCAAGTGCTCTTTTGACAAAGAAACGGGTGGCACTCAGTACAGCTGTTTCCATCCTGGCATGACTCACTCTTAGTTAAAACATTATGATTCGTGGAAGAGTTTTAGCTCCATGATTCATTCAGGTCCACTTTTCACTACTGACCAAAAACTTGTAATCAGTAGGTACTTGCCTTAGCCAAGAAACACTGAACATGAGCCAAAGTTAACAGTTCTTCCAAGAGAAAATGAAGGCCCTTCTTTTTCAGAGGGACACAGCCAGCACAAGGGCAAGATTAGACACACCAAAGCTTGGGATATTCACAAAGCAAATGCATTCCAGCCAGAGCAATACAGCAGATTCATGAATAAATAGTTTTATTATTGTGTACTTGTATTGTGTTAAACTGGCATGAGTTGCCAGTTCTCCCTGATCTCCAGCAGATAACCTTCCTTCTGTCCAAGATGTTTTGCCCTGGAGTTTCCACACCTTTCTTTCTTGTAAATGTGTAGGATAAATGTTGTTTATGATGTCTGTAGCCAAGGGAGTAGGTTCCTGGTCTTTCAGTCTCTTCTTTTCCTGAAGGTTTTCATGCTGTCAGCTGTACTCGATGCTGGATCAATTCTTTGCGTGCTTCTACTGAGAGGGCAGAAAACTTCAGCATGAAAGAGAAAACAGGATGAGGCAGAGGGAGGCAGAAATATTTTGAAATGGTGAAAACAAATAAAACTATATTCATCTGCACAGACATTAGCTATAGATTGGATTGGGAGCTATAATACTTCCTTGGGAAAAGAACAGAAGTAGCCATATTTACTCCATCTAGATAGGCCATTTCTTGCGAGAACTGATGGCAATTCTACAGAGCTGGTTTCTACACTTAGTGTTTGAGAAGTGACTAAATCCTGTCTTTTGAGTACTTCAAATAGTGTACAATTCAACTGGACAGGGTGCAAAGACTCCAGCCAGAGATCTGAGCATCAACATCCGTGAGTAAACCCACTCTTTGATTCTTAGAGATGCAAATAACATCATTGCCTGTTGGTGTAAAGCATTAACCTCTAGCAAACGATTAGGGCCAAAACCATTCTTGGATTGCATGTGCTTGACCACAGGGATTACACCAAGATTTGACCTTTTGGTTTGGTAATAAAGAAATCATAACCATGTGGGGTTTGAGGGATCTGCAAGGTGATAAATTTGTGCCCGGTCAACAGCTTGTAATGAACTGATTTGTGTGTGTGACCAAATTACCTCACTAAAGCTTCCCTAGTGCTCTAAAGCCACAGGCTTACTGTGCGGGAATCCCTCAGCTCCAGATCTCTGGGTTCCTGTGGAGGAAAGGGTCACTGCGATGGTTAAGATTTACAGGGGTTCCTTTGTGTTTCGGCATGACATGGGTTAGTTCCAAGCCAGGGCCCTTGACTCCTAGCACTGAGGAGGTTGTCTCTATTTCAGCTCCCATTACGGTTACACTTGCCACAGCTTCAACGGGGACCTCCTGCCTGTGTGTGTGCCTGGAGCGAACCCTAAATCAAATCCAGATATGCATTTGATTGCTTCGGTGGGTTAGGGCTCCAGGAAAAGAAACGAGGTGCCTGAAGCCATTGAATGTAGCATGCACTCCCAATTTTCATTTGGGGCAGGAGCAGTCACAGTCAATCAGCTAAAAAGAAATTAAAAGTCAGTTTGGTGTCCTTTTTCCAGAAGAAGTAACGAGGATAAACTTCCTTTTATACAAAATTCGTACAAGCGAACATCAAAACAAGGGGACTCACTGACTCATCTGCCTGAAAAGAACAGTGTGCAACGACAGTGGCATCTCTCCTTATATAAGTTGAGCTTGGCTGGCAGCCAGATGGAGAAGCAGCGTAGAGATGTATTTAAAGCTAATTCAGCTCTAGCCAGAGGTGTGGCTGGGCGAGTTAGGAAAGAAGAGGATGGAAACCGGTGGGAAACAGTTAAATGTTGCCAAGCATTGTACATGGTATTAATTTGAACGTCCTGCCTCTTATAAAACCTATACACGTAAGTGTCTGTCATAAACAGAATGAGTTTCCTCCAAGGTACTTGAAAAGCAAGTAAAAAATACAATATCATTTCAATTTCTGGTACAGAAAATTAAAAACTTCCAAGAAATCAATTAGATGCAGAGATCATGCAGTCAGGTCTGTTTCCATAAGGATCTCTGTCAGCCCAGGGTACCACGCTTGTGTATCGTAGACTAATGTCTTGAGCTTTCTGTTTTCATGTTTCATGAAAATGTAATATGGTGGTTTATGATAGCACAATGTGGTGAATACCCCCGTTAAATTCTTCTCTTTCTTACCAGTCAGTTTAATTCTTTGCTGAACATGTACATTTGTGAAAATTAATTTCATTAATTTAAAAAAAAAAGTATGTATGACGCAATATTAAATTTCTGGAAATACCTTGATTTAGTAGATTTAAAATAGTCCTTAAATGTCACAGGTACTTGTATATTATAGCATCCACATCAGGAAAAGGATCAAGCTTCCCAGTCTGTGATATCCCTAGTGTATTTGGGTCTGACAGTTGATGCACAAGGCCCTTGGCTTTCTCACAGGCAGGTGTATTCAGAACTGTGCATATTCCTGGCACCTGCATCCTATTAAGAAAAAAATATTTCTGGCATACTTGTGAGACAGCAGAGAGTGAAAGCATCTCATATTGTCCTCTTTCCTCTTCCACAAGAAGAAGGCTGGAGCAGAGCCAGGGCAAAAGCATTGCGGTGCCCTACGTGCTCAAACCCTTCCTTTATTTAAGTGTAGACCTGGGGTCCCGTGCCACTGCAATAGCCAGTTCGCAGTTCCAAAGGTCCAATTGTTTCATATCTCTGAGGAGATACACCTTTCATTTTTTTCCCCATACTCTCCAGATGATAGTCATGTTGCATTTCCTTGTTTGATTTCCCAATAAAAACTGGAAGAAAACAGAATAATGCTAATAAATGATCACAAATGATGTCAGTCACTATGGAGACCTTAAGGTAGGAATTTTCAAAACCAGCTTAAAAGTTATTACAAATAATAGGTCTCAAACTGTTGTGTAGAGATAGAAATCTGAAACTACACGAGAGGCATGAGGATGCTCTTTATGGCTGTCCGCAGCCAATTCAGCCAGGTAGCATTTAACACTGAGCCTTGCTCTAACTCTCGTGGATGTTGGTGTAAATCCAACAGAACAGACTTATTTCCTGTATCCACAGGTGGAAATAGTGATTATGCTGAGCTCAATTTACTACAGATTTGTAGTAAATTGTTTTACTGACTTACTACTTTCCATTTGTGGCTCTCCACGGTTTCTAAACTGGGAAAACATCTGAGCATTGAAAGTTGGGCAAACTTCAGCACAGAGCCTGAGAAAGATAAATGATGAATATTGAGGCATGAGCACGGGGTCCTTAAAAACTTCCCCATCAATAGACTCTGTTAACATGTTGTTTTAGTTCTGATTATTTGTGCTGATCAGCAGGAAGGCTGCAGAGCAGAGAGCTGTCCACGTGGAGAGAAAAGCAAACTCAGGAGCCACAGGCGGTCTTGCCTGAGGGTGGATGGAAGGAGGCTCCTCTCTGAGGAGCCGTTTTGTAGGCACTTGGGTTTCATAATAGCCTGTACTGATACTGTGTTGTTACTTTTAGCCCACCTTTTGAAGAAACACATCTTAAAATTATTCTAAGCAGACTGGGGGATCAAACTGTTCCCAGGTATTTTCCAATGCGTGATAAACTTCATTTTTTAGTATTCTGTTTAGAGTCTCCTGGAGTCTTTCCTCTTTTAACTATGGCTGTTATAATTTCTCATTTTTTTCCTGTCTCACCTTCCCTCAAACTGCATTGAGAGCACTAAAGAAGCCCGGTGTCAGGTAGTTCCTCTCCTAGAGCTGATTTCTGTTATCACTGTAATGAGACCGTTCTCCCAGGACCATGAGAGAGTGGCTTTCCCCCATTCTGGTGACAGCACACTTCTAGGTTTTTTAATACATGAATGATGGGATGGCAGGTTCTTCGAAGAACCTCTGATAGCAGTAAGCTCAGCAGGGGTAGGGGTATGCAGTGTCACCCACTGGGAAGATGCACAGGGGTCTGTAATAAGGAGACCGTAAAAAAATGAGCATGGAAGCTCTTTTAGTAAAATAACCCTGCTTCATTCACATGTTTGATGCTACAGTTACAGGCTCTTGATGGATTCAATTTCATTTCAACTATAACCAAGCTGTCAGGTACCGTGCCAATAGAAACAATGGAATAGATGTACACAAAGGGGGCTTTTTGTGCTCAGAAGTACATGTAACTGCTGCATTGCTTTGCATCTGGTTCTCCGTTTTCATTAGGTATTCTGTGGTTTTGGGAATGCTGCTGATGCACGTTAGGGCAAAGAAATGCAGCTGTGAATTCAATGAGATGGGGGTATTCAGAGCCGATAACTGAATATGTAAGTGACATTTATAGGCTCTGACACCCAATTTAGCAAATACATGCACAAGTTAAATTTGCAATCCTATACTTATATAATATTATAATTGTGCCTTTTAAAGGCAGGTGTTTGTTGAAGTTGTTTATATGTTCATCTGACTGTTTTTTTTTAAAAGCAAAACAGTATTTTCCTACTCCTCTAATGCAGCCAGAAAATGGCTTAAGCAAATCTTGTTTGACTTAAAAAAAAATAACGAAATAACGAGCTGGTTGTAATCAATCATAACACATTCATCCTGTAGGTGAGCTTGGCTTTGTTTTCAAGTACTGTGCAAATGTAACAGAGGTGTGAGCAGGTTCAGATTAATGGCTTTGCAATGAACTGTACACATGTAATTCCGTGAAAGTATCTGTAGGGTGAAGATATGAGAATCCAAAGGTATGGAATTAAATTTGTAACCTTAACTACACCTATAGCTATTGCCGTTCTCTGTAGAATCACCATGGCAACCCATGGATGCCACGAAGCTACAAACCCTACTATTTCAGTTACACTCACAAGAGCTATAGTTTCTCTTTTATTTTATTTGTGTGTGTTTCAGTCAACCTCTGGAGCTAAGTAGGTCAAACCATGCTCCGCATACTCACAGGTGTGCAATCGTTGAGCTCTGTTTGGGTAAAACAGAGACAGAGAATGAGGCACATGCCGGGTTTTTTTGCTTATTGTACTCTGGGCCAGATTTTTACACATAATTGAGCATCAAAGATGCCGATAACTGTGTTGTTGCAAATATGCAAAGTCCAAAGTTTCCTCTAGAGTATCTTGGTGTTTCTGAAATTTCACCAGGATCATCATCCTTAAGTACCCAGTTCCCATAGTAATCTGCCAGTGAAGGCACCGTGCCCATTCCTAGGCATTCATTTCACAACTATACAAAAATTAGCATTTATTTTCTAAACTAAGCCTATTTATGCCACCCTTTAAGGAGAAGGGTAAATTTGGTTCGGAAGGGGTTTCAGTTGCTGCTCCAAAGTGCACTGAAGTGAATGCAGATACAGGATAACACATCCTAAATCTCTCCATCATTGCTAGGAGAAGCCTAAACAATGAAGTTACGCCGGTTGCTTGGCTTGTAAAGGGTTAAAATGAGGTGAGATACACCTCACTTCTAGGCCTAGTAGTATAGCCTAGGTTAGGCTCACGTGGTCTGAACTGAAACACAGCTCCCTGGTTTACATCAGCAGGACTCCCAAAAGGGAAGGTGCTGTGACCAGAGGATGCAGCTTTCTGACATAATCTTCTCCCTGCTCCTGCTGCTAGAGAAGGAGTCACGGATCTTTGCTTCATATGCTGTCTAATGGGTGCAAAATATCTGTCTGTGGGGATGCCTTCATGCTATTCCAGCTTTGATGAGCATTTACACGATTGAAAAAAAAATGCCAGGGATGGGGCTGGATGCTCTCAGGCTTTTAATAATCTTTACAGTTTGGCTTCCTACCAGCCAGCTACGTAATCTATTACAGCGAGAAGTATTTGTCCAAATATTTATTTAAAGGACCACTTAAACTCCTTGATTTATATTCGTAAGTAATTAAACAGACACCCTGAGTGCTTCACATATATTTTTCCTTGGTGCAGCAGTTAATGTGAGTTTCAGCACAGATCCAAAAGGTAGCTGTTGGGTTGTCCCTTCTCCCCTCCCCAGAAAGCCCTGAGTCTCAGAGGAGTAACAATTATCCAGTGTGTGACAGTGGGTGGATAACTGGGGCATCGCATCTTACACTTCCTGCCGGCATTTTTGTTATCTTGCTGAAGCAGACTATGCAATGGATCCAGTAACAGAGGACCTGAATCTCTCTTGTCAGCAGGGGATAAATATGTGGCAATGACAGCTTTTTGTGACGGTGATTAAGGATGTCTGGCTGTCATGGTGCATTTGCATTGGTTGGTGTGACTACGCAGGTCCAGAAAAGAGTGTAGCATCTCTTTTTGTCCTTAGAGGCAGTTCAAGTGAAGTGCTACTGGGCCTGTTTGGTAAAAACATGCAATTCAGTTTATTCCTGTATTGTATAGATCACTAAGAAGCTTTTCTTTGTGGTGGCTTTGTCAGGGAGGAAATGCGATTTATGAAGTCCATAAAATTACTCCTGCCCTGAGTCAGGTCTCAAAGCTTGCTTCTTGCTAACGTTGTGCCTTGTCCATCGTGTTTTCCTGCCTTCAACAGTATCTGTAATCAGAAGTATTGAGAATAGTTTCCCTTTCTCTGCAATGTACTGAACTAGCTCAGCAATGTTATATGTGGGAAAGGAAAACCTTCCAGGCTCTAACCCTGCCCAGCATTCACCTTTAAGCACCTTTGCTTCCCTGGAGGTGGCACCAGGCTGCTTGTAACATCCGCTGGAGACAGCTCATGTGTCCCTAAGACTAACTGCAGAGAACTGCGCACGCTGCATCTGGGCTGGTTTCTCCAGAACCCCGTTAAGAACCTGGGAAGGGCTTCAGCTCACGACTAATGAATTTAGGTGCCTAAATTCCCATGTCCATGTGAGTCAGACATTTCAGGCCCCATTACACTCAGTGGAGACCTAAGGCTTTTTTCATCTGTCTAAAGCACTGCATGTGAGGTAACCACGTGGGGCTGGGAGACCTATGGCAGACCTGTGCCCTTCTGGACCGGCAGCTGGAGTCCAGGTGGGGTCTCCTGGGGCATCTCAAATGGCACTAGCCTCTGCTGAAGCCACTGAGTCACATCTCTAGAGGTGGACACATAAATTGAGATGTGTATATGTTGGAGCTGAATCCTTGTACCCGGAACATTAATGACCACAATTCACACTGGATGCTGGAAGCAAACTGGAAACTTCTCAGGTTTGCACCGAAGTTTGCAGAAGTTGATGCAGATTCCTTAATGGCTCTTGGAACATGTCCTTAGAGAAAAGTTATGCCTTAAGGTGTGATTCATGGAAACAGCTTTGGCTTTTTTTTTTTTTCTCTTTTTTTTCACATTATCAAATGTACCTACTTTACAGGGGAGAAAACCTAATGGTGTTTCTTTTAATTAGCAGTGATATCAACTGACTCTGGGAATCATACTTTGTTATTTCCTTCCCACCTTATCACATTTTTCCACTAGAAATAGCACATCCAAATGAGTACATTATGTTTTTTTTTCTTTATTAAAAGTAGATTGATGCAGTGGAAGTGACTAAATAAAAAATACACACATTTTTGGGCTGAAATGGAACAATACAGTCATCCAGTCTGACCTCAAACATAGCAAAGGTCTGAGAGTTTTACTAATGATGCCTTCAGGGAAGGAAGCTGTTCTCTCTCTGGGAAGGATTCCCCAGTTGGTCAGTAAAGGTGAGCAGGTAACCCACTCATCACCCTGCCTGCTTACAGCAGGTGGATGGATGGACGTTTAAGACAACTCAAAAATCAGGATAAGATGATGAATTTTATTAGCAATCATAAATTCTCTTTAATAGCAAATTATTACTATTTGATGAAATGAGCACTTCAGATTAAAAGGAAATGAATGGCTACAGCTATGGATAAAAAATATATATATACATCCATTGTACCTGTTTATCAGCCATGTATTTTTTTCTATAAAAAGCAATGAATAAGTCAGTATGATTTTCCCTCTGCATCTTTTTTTATTGATCCCATGTACAGAGGTTGGCATCTAGGCCACTCTGCGGATGAGGCTAATCTTTTCATGGCTGTAACAGGAAAGCTAGTTTAAAATTTATTTTGGGTTGGGATTTTTTAAGTACCTTGGTGAGAATTTTTGAAACGTCATTGAATTGCTCACTGGAAATTCACCTTGACGTTTTAGAGCAGACTACCCCAAAACTGTCACTGAACTTTAAAATGTCGCAGTACCAGAATTATATGCTCTAAAAATAGAGGAAAGGCTTAAAGAGGAATTAAACTGACTTAGACAAGTTTAATTAATCACTATGCTTTGGAAAAAAAGGAATGTGCTTTTCTGTTGAAGTGGGGAGACAGTTCAGACAGAGATTGGGTTGTGCAGAGGCATTATTGAAAGACATCAGCGTACTAAGCAAGAGCGAGCCCTGTTCTTTTCAGCTTCTGCTTTTGGAAAGCATGACAGACACCATTTCAGTGCAGCCCATGTGATCTCAGCCCAATTGTTTGCACCACTGGGGCCTCATTCAAATCCACTAGAAGCTGATGCAAACATCTCCCTGACTCCGCGGATTGGATCCATGCTCTAGCACGTTCATACACACACTTACCTTCAACTGCGTGACCGAAGACAAGAGCAGAAGAAGTGACCTGGGCCAGGAAGGAAAGGAGAATAAGGTCCTTGGCCATGTTTTTATGTGTTAGTTGGAGTTCAGGAGGAAGAAGGTGAGGCTGGTGGCATCCACATGGCAGAAGGGAACAAGGGACAAAGTAGTTTTTCATCAGCCGCAACTCCTGCTATTCCTGATTGGGTTCTGATGGACCCTGAACCTGAATCATCACCTCATCTTCTCTGGGGCTGTTGGTAGGGTTGGACATTGTCACTACCCCAGCCCCACTCCGATGCTGTGGGACTGTACCCTGCTGCTGAGGGCACAGTCTCTGCTGGTACATGGTCTCCTGGCTTGTGTCCCTCCTGGAGCAGCCCCACTCCTGCTACTCCGTGGCATTACCAATGTATACATGCATATGTCAACACACCTCTCATTTAGCACTGTGGATACCTGGGGAGTCAAGAGCTCATTCAACCACTGTCCTAAGTGTTGGCGAGAAGCTGGGGTTTTTGGAGCAAGGAGGCAGCAATGAGTTTCATGGTCAGGTCTCCAGCTATCACCCAGACATGGAGGACCCTGCTTAGCTATACCCCATTTTAAGCCCATCTGGAGTACACAGACCCATCTTTTGGCATTGTGTAGGTGAACCCCGAAGCCCCAAGACCCATTTTTTCCTTCCTAAACTAATTGCATCTCACCTGGCACAGCATGATTCATGTGATTCAGCACAGCGATGAAATGCATGGAAGTGGCTCGGCTACTCTCTGAATACCACAGTGTTTTACTAACTCATCCTCTGCAAAAGGACTGTTAATACCAGCATATTTTTTTTTCCCCAAGGAAGAAATAAACAGTATGATCACCCACCATCTTCCCTATATAAATAAAGACGGTTAGGTGCAGTGAAACTGCTTCTGCAGCAGGGGTGCCTCAGCTGGACCCTTTCCCGTTTGATTAGGGGGGTCTCACCCTGGGTTATTCACTCAGCCCTGTATGGATGTTGCTAGCCAGTGCCAGGAGCAGGTTTAGGTCCGTAGTCTGTAGTCTACCAGATGATACAGCCGTACCCTTAAGAACTTCAGCCACCCAAGTGACGTGGGCAAGGTTATCTCTATAACCTGTGTGCAGCAAGGATTTGCACAAGCTCTTTGCCAGGCTGAGGCTAGCAACCTAATCACAATCCCATCCTCCCCTTCCTAAGATCACACAGAAAACCTCAACTCAGAGTCTACTCTGATCTATAATCCTTTGAAAACAAGAATTTCTTATGGGAAAACTGATAACCCCTCAAGTCTGGCAGTGCTGTTGAGTGCTACTGTAATAAGGTAGTGTTTATTCAATGTAAGGATAATGGATAATGTGGGATTTATAACAAAGCCATAACTCAATAGAGGGGGTTCAGATGATATCATGAATCGCAGCCATGAAGTATGATTGATCGATGAGATCATTAGAAAGCTGAGATTGAATTACAGGTCTGGTAATTTATCACTCTACAGCCTCAGCCTTTTTTATGATATTTGAGGAACTCATAAGTTTTCCTACACTGTTTTTTCCAGGTCCCTAATTATAAATAAGGTGCCTGCAGATGCTTTTAAACCAGTGGGCAGTCTAGTGTCACTGTCTTTCACTGTAATCAGAGTTGCAGGCATACAGTGAACTTCCCTTTTGAATTATTTAAGACATAGATCATTGCAGAATTACAACATAGCTTTTTCTTTCGCAGTGTTCAACACGGCAGTGGAAAATTCCAGTGTAATAAGACTGGAAGGTAAATTTCTTTCATAGTTAACATTTTATTATGCTCATTAAGAAGCAAAAGAGAAAAAGATTCTACATTCTATGTAATTGTTAATCGCATTTCATATTAATTAGTAAACATACACCAATAAGTCTGAAGCATGAGAATTTTCAACACTTTTTTTTTTTTTTTTTTCAGCTGGTATAATACATTACACTTGCATCCACCTCTGTGCATGATATCTGGCCCATTGCTTGGATACGTTTTGTATATACATACAAGCTGTCGGGAGCCATAACGATTTGATAAAGTAACTAGGCATTTGCTTTCCAGAGGATGAAAATTAATAGCCATAGGCAGACTTGAAAAATTAATGGATTCCAGTTCATTTTCCAGCTCTGACAGCTACTAACCCAGAACATTATACAGTGAAATGTGCAGGACGGCTGGCATCTTTGAAAGCAGTCTCCACAGTCTGTGGGAACGGTGAGCAAACTGTGAGTCCACCTGGGTGATATTTCTGGATCTGACTTTAAGAAAATGAAAACCAGATATGCCACTTGGGTTTCATGTCTAATCAATTTGACACTTTTGTCCCTCTAATGGCTGGAGGACATGGACATTCTGTCTTGCCTCTTCCTTGCTTCTTCCCACATGTCTCGCTGCCCAAAGTCTCTACCCAGTGCTGACGTACATATGTGCTTTTCACTCCCTCGCTTCCAGCATTACGGCTTCTGCGAAGCACAGTCTGTGTGCCTGCATCTCCTATGCCCGCGGCCCCCCAGCGTTCTCAATTCTTGCAAGAGGGTTAAGAGAGCTGGAGCTGTTGCTGGTCTCTGTCTTCCACTGAACCCTTGTAGTGATCTTTTTCATGTAGCAGAATGAGAGTGATGTGACTCCCTTGGGCTTCCCTGCTGTGCTGCTACAAAAGAAGAAAATTATCCTTTTTTCTTCTTTTTTATTTTTCTGCTGGTTTTGCTTTGTTTTGTTTTGTTTTTCTTTTACTTTTTTTGTTTAAATTATTATTATTTTTAATTTCCCTGGTGTTGTCTGGTAGAACTGGTGGACAAGCAACATTCCCAGTCCTCAGGAAATTTCACCTAAGAAATGTGTTCAGTCTGAATTGGGCTGGAGTGGACAGGAATATTCAGAATTTCCTGTGAACTGGGAATTCCAAGGAAAATCTCATGTCTGACACACCAGATATTATTGTGTTTAGGAAACAAAAGGTTCTCCTTACAGCTGCAGTGAAAAATTGACATTCTTGACCATTCTCCTCCTTCTGCGGCTGACGGGAAGCTGATGGGAATGGTAAAGCCACTGTGGGGTGGGGAGGATGCTCAGGATCTGTGATTCCCTCACATCCTGCCCTGTGCTGCTCCTCTGAGTACGTCCAGGGTACAAACGCTCACCTCCGCAGCAGAGACTCCATAGTCTTCAAATACTCTGAGACCTTTGAGAGTCAACAGGTTTCCCTTGTCCTGCTGAAGATCCGGGTGATGATTCCTTACTCAGAGCTCTCAAACTCAGTTTAATCAGCTCTTACGACATGGCAAAAGCATGAACAGCAGTAGGGCAGTAGTGGCTTCTACCTGCAAGCCAACAAATCCTCATGAATTTCAGAGATGCTAGCTTGTACCTTATGTAGTCAGAAGTTTTGCATATATTAATTTCTCCCCGGGGTAAAACTCATCTCTCAGCCAGAATTGTGTAAAAAAGATTATTCTGTTCTGTCACTGACATAAATGGGCACCATCAATACTCCTGTGTCAAACTGGGCTGGTCCGTGTTAGGGTCCGCTATGGCTGTTACTGTAGTATCTTACATGTTTTCATTAACACTGCAGTTATTTAATATTCTGCATTGGTCATATTCTTAAATCTCTGGTGTCAGCCTTGTGGAATGAATACCAGTCAAAACCTGACCTATTTAGGTTTCTTCGGGATATTTCTGTAGCTCCTTGTCTAGATTACATGAGCATTTCACAAATATTAATGACACAGTCTTCATAAACCTTTCTGAGATATTAGGACACAATTCTCCCTATCCGACAGCGAGAAAGCACAGAGAATTACAGGTGAAGAAACACAGGCTAATTTGGGGATACCCGGAGTGACATGGCTGGTGCTTGTGTTTTCAGCGCTTGTGCTTTTGCCTCTCTCCGTCTCTCAGCAGCACGGTTCCCACTGACACAAAATACAGCTCTGAGTTTTCAGGTAAGCTGCAAGTCATCCACTCCCTCCCAAAGCATCATCTAGGGGAAACACTTACCCCTTCTTATGCCACTGTAAACACATGGAGGTCAAACCCTGCTCTCGGGCACTTTTCAGCATTCTCACCACCCTTCCCTTGTCTACAAACCTGCAATCACTTGTCCCCGTCCTGCCCTCCGTCAAAGGAGGGGGTGCTGACACCAGATCACTCCAGCACACTCTGTGAGACTCTGTCTGCCGAGAGGCGGCCCCTGCATTACAGAGTCGAATTCAATGCCTGTGCCAGCAGGGTGGGGATTGATTTACGGTGGCGTGGGGCAGCCTCCCTTCTGTTTTTTCCAGGCCTTTTACACAGAGGTCTCGGTAACCTTAATGTTCTGTTTGTGCATGAATGAGTTAGGGAGAGACCTGGCACTGCTGAGCAGATGGTGATGCTGTCCCCTGGTGCGACAAGGGCCGTACCCGCCCAAGGAGAGCTGGGTGACCTTGCTCATTGAGAAGCCATGTTTTTCTACTGCATTCTCTTTATGTACATTTGGAATGAACCATGTCATTTCAAACCACAGTCAAAATAGAAAAGCAAAGGAGAAGCCTCATGAAAACACGCCTCACCTGGGGACGTGGTGAGTTTTCCAAGTTTGGGGTAAAATTATTTGTTACGCTCTGTTCCCATCTCAAAAGCTGCAGAGATTTAGATAGTTCTTATGTTGCAGGCAGGGTTTTACAAGGCAGCTGCTGGGAGAGTTTCAGTGTTGGTGAATGCAGCTCCTGTAATGACGTTGACAGCTGGGTTAAGACTACGTTAGCACAGTGATGTCCCACCAGGACCAAAGCCCTATTGTCCCTGACCCTACACAGAGAGAGACAGAGAAAGACAGACTTCCTTTCCTGCGTTAACCACTTGCTTTAAAAAGGCAGGTAAAGGTGGGAGGGGAAATCCAGGCTGAGCTGAGAAATGAAGCCTTTTTCCTTTGTTTTAGGTACCCTGTGTTTTCATTGAAGGAGAGAGATTTGTAGGCTAAGCTGATCACTGGATTCTGATCACAGCTCTTCAAAGTAGCTGCCACAAAGAGTGGGACCTCTCCAGTGTCCTCTCCATGGCAGATGAAAGGGCCAGAAAGGAGGCTGCAAGAACATCAGCATGGCTCCAGCCCACTGCTGCCCTGGTGATTGCCACAGATTTTTATTTTTTTCAAATACAATCATAATTTCAATGGGAAATACAAAAACCAAACCTCACGGGAACATTGCTTAGTGGTGGAGAAACCTTCACGGTGCTTCCCGGGTTGTTCCAGTGGTTAATCACCCTGTTGAAAAGCCTGGAAGGTCTGATTTCCTAAGCACAAATGGATGTTAACATCCCTGCCATCAGCCCCCACAAGGTGTTTAGAGACTCTCCATGTTATCAGTACTCAAGACCTTCCTATGCAGGGAACACTTCATAATTTGTCTAGAGCTTATTTCAGAAAGTTTGGAGAAAATGCCGTTATCCGCATTATTTGCTTCACAACAAAAATGTTTCAATATTCTGATCTCTATGAATACCAATGTCTGAGTAGATGGTAATAGCTTTAATAAATTACTCTGACATTTTAACACTTTTATATTTTAGATAAAGGGTGAGGTTTCTAATAGCAACCTAACAGAGCTTACAGCTTTTTTTTTTTTTTTTTCCCCCACACAAATAAGTCCATCCTTTATTAAAAGTGTTTGGTATAATTACTTCTTGTGTATGCTTCCTTTGCCTGCTTTGCTTCCAAACCTGTGCAGATTTGGGCTTTTCTAATAAGGCTTTAGTGCAGTTTCTTTCTTAGTGTATTATATTTTTCTCCCAAAGTGGAAAAACTGTAAATACAAATGCATTTGGGAGAGAAAAAATGAGAAAGTTATAGGAAGAGAGATTCAATTTTAGATGGTGTGCCACATCAGATCATGTGATGTGATTTTGAAGGACACGTCCTTCTCTGAGAATTTACAAACTTCTGAGGAATTCAGAGAATGTGGGGACAGAAAAAAAAAAAACACTTGCTTTTCTGCACTAATTAATTAGATGGCATTAATAAGATCTAACAATATCATGCTGTTACAAAAAAAAAAAAAAAACAAAAAACAAAAAACAAAACCCCAACCAAACAAGAAACCCCAAACCCGTCAACAAAAAAAACAATAAAGAAGTGTTCAAGGCCAGGCTGGATGGGGCTTTGAGCAGCCTGGTCTAGTAGGAGGTGTCCCTGCCCATGGCAGGGGGGTTGGAACGAGATGATCTTTAAGGTCCCTTCCAACCCAAAACATTCTATGATTCTATAAATATTGTGCTGATACTGTATTAGATACTTGAAATAAATTACCTGGGTGACATATTCTGAACTTCAAGGTCCAGGTTGCAGCATCAGAGCTCGAGAAAGAAGTAGAGTAGCTTGGACTAGATGATGACAACCTAGATATGATGATCAGACATCTATAAAACATGACTTACAAGGAGCAGTTGAATGAATAAGAGCGGCTTGGTCTTGAAAGGGGAAGATTGACTGGACGCACTTGAACAGTTTTCAAATGTGTAAAAGGCCACCATGAAGAATAGGTAATAATTTCTTTGCTGACATGACTGGGATCAACAGAAGACCCATTGGTTTTAAACTCTAAACAAGGCAAATTTCCACTATTTGAGGTTAGACACTATTTAAAACTTTATAATGGTGCAATAAGTGAATCACAAAGTAGAAAACAGGTTGTCTGAAGAATTCTGGTGTCTCAATCACTGGATGTTTTTAGGAAAAAAAAAATGACAAATGTCTCTTGACTTACATATAATTACATATAATTAACCATAGTTTGAAGCAAGACGATGGGTAAATTACCTCTTTCCTCATTTCATCTTTTAGGATTCAGATCAGAAGCAAGAGATTAATACCATTTAGGTTTTCATGGGGTTTTTAATGCTGGGCTTTTAAGCACGAGGTGGGAAGGAGACACTTTCTGAATCGTTCTGACAAGCGGTATATTGCAAAGTGGACTGAGAGTACAAAGGCGATAAGCGAACTGAGCAAACAGTTCATCACAGATGGGAACTTCAGCCAGTTGAGATATCATCAACAGGAGCAGTTTACCATTACAAAATGACTCCGTGTTGAAGTATTTTTTGTGGAGAAATTCCCCTATCTCCCACTTGAATGCATTTTCATAACTTTGAACGTTCTGTCCTGATGCTTTCAGAATAAAATAATTTTTATTTTTTACCTAAAAATAACTGATTTTGAATATGTATATGTAGTTAATTAAAATGGAAGAAATCGTGATCAGAGAAAAGTATTTTGATTTTTTTTTTTTTGAAGAAAATATTTTTATTGGTTCTGAATAAAACTTTTAGAAAAAAGAACTTTAAAGCTTACTCAGTTATCTTTGGGTTCTGCCTTGGAAGAAAAGTAAATGTCAGAGTCATTCAATGTCCTGTGGAACAGGCCTTCTACTCTCCTTCGGACTTAAATAAAAATTATCCTAAATTTTTAGCAAAATTAGACATTGTTTAAATATGTATTTGGGGAATCCCTTTGGGTTTCAGAAAGTATATATACATAAAAAGAACTGAACAGCGGCTTTGTCTCCATGTTCAGTCTACAATTGCAACATTTTTGTTTTGTTTCCTTTTTATTATGATTCAGGTTACCTTCATTTTTTCTGAAGGTAAAGTATAGGGTCTATAATAGTTTCACTCAAACATAGTTTATGATGAAACTTACAGAGGGACATAGGAATGGTGGGTGCTCTCTATCCCCTGGAAAGCATAAAATATTTGAGCAAAGGCAATTTTTATTTGAAGTACTAAAGTACTAAGAATATTTAATTTCTTTTTAGAAAGTTAGCTCATCAAATATTAATATTCTCTTTTTCCCACTCAAACAAGGGTGGATTTTTTTTAAGAATAATAAGATATAAATTGCAACACATTATGTCCTTCTTTTTCAGAAACACCTGTCTTAATTTTTTTGCTAAGCATGCATTTATTAGTCTTCCTTAAAGTGCGTCTGAATTTTACAAAGGTAGCATCACTGTGATATTATTTGACTGTCCTGTTCGATCTGGAAGAGGCAGGTAGAAGAGGCCATTTGCCTTCTCGTTATTTAAAACACTTTGGCATAGATTCCTTGTTCATTTTATGTTAGTAGTGAAATAAGCTTTAAAAGAAAAAAAGGCTCAGGGTGAAATTTGGGAAAAAAAAAAATCAATTAAAAAATTGCCACCTACAGCAACTTAAAGAGATAATCTGCCAACACAAACTTGAACTAGACAGTTTTGTGAAAACTGAAAAATTTAAAGGCTTGAAATTCAAGGATATCTTTGAAAAACAATGGGAATCTGTATGCCCCAGACACAGAAAGATGTGCTGAGCTGTTCCAAGTCTCTGGGCTGTGCAAGCTGCTTGATAGTAAGCTGTGACGAGTAATGCAGAGAGCAGAGACTGTAACCGCTGGTGGCTTACGGGGCGTTCTGGAAACAGATCTGCTCTCTGGGGGAAGGGGCATGCCGTGCTCTATTGCTTGTTAGCTCTGTGACTTTTTCTTTTTACAGAATCACAGAGTCATTGAGGTTGGAAGGCACCTTTTAAGATCATCTAGCCCAATGTCCCTGCTCAAGCAGGGTCAGCTAGACCAGATTGCCTGGGACCGTGTCCAGCTGGGGTTGGAATATCTCCAAGGATGAAGACTCCACAGTCCCCCTGGGCAACCCGTGCCAGTGCTCAGTCACCCTCACAGTAAAAAAGTGTTTCCTGAAGTTCAGATGGAACCTCCTGTGTTTCATTTTGTTCCCATTGGTTCTGATCCTGTTACTGGGCACCACTGAAAAGAGTGTTGCTCCATCTTCTTTGCATCCTCACTTCAGGCATGTGTATGTATTGATGACATCCCTCCTGAGCCTCCTCTTCTCCAGGCTGAACAGTCACAGCTCTCTCAGCCTTTCCTGATAGGAAAGATGCTTCCATCCCTTTATCATCTTCGCTGGACTCACTCCAGTAAGTCCGTATCTTCCTTGTAGTGATGAGCTCAGCACTGGACACAGCTACTCCTGATGTGTCTCACTAGTGTTGAGCAGAGGGGAAGGATCATGTTCCTCAACCTACTGGCAATGTTCTGCCTAATGCTGCCAGGGAGACCAGTGGCCTTTTTGCTGCAAGGGCACATTGCTGGTTTATGGCTAGCTTGTTGTCCACCAGGACCATAAGATCCTTCACTGTAGAGCTGTTTACCAGCTGGTGAGCCCCCATCCTCTTGTGGTCCATGGAGTTATTCCTCCCCAGGTGCAGGACTTTGCTCTTCTCATTGTTGAACTTAATGAGTTTCCCTTCTGTCCAAAACTGCGAACTTGCTGAGGATACACTCTGTCCTATTATCCTTGGATATTAGGAAAAATCTCTTCACAGAAAGGGTTGTCAAGCATGGGAACAGGCTGCCCAGGGAAACAGTTGAGTCACCATCCCTGGAGGTATTTAAAATATGTGTAGATGTGGTGCTTAGAGACATGGTTTAGTAGTGGACTTAGCAGTGTTAGATTAACAGTTGGACTTCATGATCTTAAAGGTCTTTTCCAAAGTAAAACATTCTATGATTCTATCCAGGACATTAATTAAAAGATTAAACTACTGTGTCAGCCTTTTTTGGTACTCCAGATGGACTTTGTGCGTCCATCCCTTTGAACAGTTCAGCCAGTTTTCAATCAACTTTACAGTCTGCTTACCTAGCTCATACTCCATCAGTTTGTCTATGAGGATGTTTTGAGAGACAGTGTCAAAACCCTTATTAAAGTCAAGATAAACAACATTGTCTGCTCTTCCCTCATCCATTGAGCCAGTCATCTCATTACAGGTTATCAGGTTGGTCAAGTATGATTTCCTTTCTATAAATTCACGTTAACTACACTCAATAAGCTTGTCCCTTTTAAGTTTGGAAATAGTTTCTGAAATTATTTGCTTCATTACTTTCTCAGGGACTTAGGTGAGGCTAACCAGCCTGTAGTTGCCTACATCTTCCTTCTTGTCCTTCTTGAAGATAATGGTGACATTTTCTTTTCTCCAGACCTCAGGAACCTTCCCTGATCATGACCTTTGCAAGATAATCAAGTGGTCTTACAATGACATCAGCCAGCTCCCTCAGCACTCATGGATGCATCCCATCAGGTGACATCGACTTATGTATATCCAGTTTGTTTAAATGTTCCCTAACCCGACCATCCTCTGTTGAGGGTCTGGGTGCTGGGATTCCTGAAGCAGCAGACTTCCCTAAGAAGTGGGTCTGGTTGGCACATTGGGCCTACGTTTCCCACAGAAGAGAGTCTTCTACGGCAATGACCCATTTTTTTTTTCTTTATGGAAGCAGTTTTGACACAGGACATAGTCTGACTTAACCTTGGTGGCACTTCCAGCCTAGGTGAACCACCGTCCTTGTCGTTGTTCGGTTCCACTTGCGGAGCCTTGTACCTATTATGTGAGGGCACGTGGGATGGTGGGGTAGTCACGGAGATGTGCCTACTGCACAGGGCAGCAACTTGTTGCCATTCCCCCTATCCCTTAAGTCACTGTGTTCTACTGGGTGGACAGAGGGTAGGGAATCCTCCATATCATGTGTCTGCCTGACAGGTCTGTCCCAGAGATGGTAGGGTGATGTTCCAGTAGTCTATTTCCCTGTCAGACACCCTGATGCTCCTCAGCCTACTTGGAGCTCTGTCACCAAGCGGAGGAGTTCATCTCCCTGGGCGCACCTCCCACAGGAGTGCTCACTGCTGACGTCCCGTACTGGCGTAAGAGCAGGGCACGGCCCACAGCCTGACACCTGCGTGGCAGCATGTTCCCATCAGAGCTCTCTCTACGAAGCTGCCTCAGTCGTGGCAGGTGCAGAGTTTAGAGAGGACATGGCCTTGTGTTGCATAGATACCATTGCTCCCTGGTCCCGCTGGCAGAGCTCCAGCACCCCTCTGCACAAACCGAAGCACCAGGCCCCGTTTGCCTGCCCTGTTCGCAGTGCTCCCCTGGGGTTTCTTTTATACGTGTAGGGGGGCTTGGCCGTCGCTGCTCCTGGCACCGCCCAGGTCTCATCAGTTGTTGCCATGCAAGCTGAGGGCTCCTGGTGGGTCTCTCTGCTCCCCTGAGGTTCCTTCAGTTCGAGAAACCCCTCTGTGAACCTCACTAAGGTGCTCCACTGCCAATCGTGTCGGCACCGGAGCTGCTCACCTTGGTGACTGATATTGGGGTCATTGAAGTCCCCCATGAATACTGAGGCCTGTGACTTCTTTGTTTCTTCCCAGTGTCTGAAGGCCTCCTCTACTTCTTCCCAATCAGACAGTGTGTAGTGGAAATACACCAAAATGTTGCATCCTTTTACCCATGACAACAGACTTCAGTTTTGCAAAATATGCAGGGATATGCTATCGGTTTCTAAAAGTAATTAATGTGTTATCTGTATTATATCTCCATTTCCTTGAAGTGTTCTTCTTACAAACATGCTGTTTTACTGAGTCATCAAAAAGAAATGCAGTCCTTAGAAGCAAATATAAACCCTATTACTTAGATGATGGCTTTATGAAATTTTTAAGAACTGAAAAACAGGCAATAAAAATCTTTGTTCAGGTTGCTTATAAAAATAAATCCAAGCTTAACCTTTCTTATTTTAATTGGTGAAATGAAACTGGAGTCGGGCAGATCACAAGTTTCCAGATAAGCATGTAAAAGAAATACTGATCAGCTAAGTAGCTCAGATCAGTGATCCTCAGCCTTCTTTAGTGAATGCCTCCATCTGAAATAAAAATGGTTCCTACTTTCAACTCTATTTATTACAAAACAAAACTGAGACACTTTAACGGTAAACTCTGTGTGTGTGCTTGTGTGTCCTTGGGAGAGTGGCAGAAATCCCTGATTTTCTAAAGATGTCAAGAGCAAGATTTTCTTTCTCAAACCACAAAAAAAAAAAAAAATCATGTGTGCCCATTTTACATTCCAGGAAGGTTATAATCACTACCTTTTTCAATGTTTATTTTTAATTGCATTTCAATATATTTCAATTGTATTTCAACTGTATTTCAATGTTTATTTGTAATGAATAAGTAGGCAGCCTAGAGCTCTTCCTTATAGAGACAGAGGACTCCACTTCTACTACGAATCAGCTGTCATCTTCTAACTTAGCCCTGATGCCCAGATAAAAGCATTTAGAAGAGTGAACATGCTGCTTTTAACGAATATGTCTACTCACAACCTGCTGTTGGACTGTCCACCTGATAGAGATTTGAAGCAATGTCATCCTACCCAAAGCAAACACCAGAAGATGGATGCCAGAGAACCCAAGAAATATTTATGCTATGTGACTAAGAGGGAGGCTGACTCAGAAAAAAATGCATCTAACTTTTCTGTTTCCTTGGAAAGCTTTGTATTTTTCTTGCCCAGCCACTGTTATGATAATGACCGTGTGGGGCTCTGACATTACTCTGAATAACTCTGAAGTTATTATTTCAGATGCATGTGCCAGTAATTCAAATAAAAACAATAATTTTGTGATTTCCGAATCCTAACCCATGAGTTAATCTTTGTGGTACTGAGACCAGTTCAACAAAAAAATTAACTGCGTGCCTGCTCTTTTTGAGCCTCTGTCTAAAAAGATAGATGCATGTATGTGCTTAAAGATGTTTATGTGCTCAAGTGCGTTTTCTACATGGGCTCTACTTCCTGAGGTTGTGGGGTAAGCAAAGAAAGCATTTTCTTGGTTTGATCATGTTGTCACTTGAAAGTTGAACGGGGCTTTTCAGGGAAGCGAGAAAGGGATGTAGCAGGCTGTTGAAAAAAAGCTTATTCTCTTAAGCCAGGACAGCAGCTGGTGCGAGAAGAGACATTTTCTGAGGCTCTTCCCATGCACTGATCCAGAACTTTGTTAGCGGGAGCAGGCTGAACTGGTGCAGACCCCTCAATCTGGACTTATTTATTCAGCCGATTAAGTTTTTCAAGCCCTTTATGAGAAGAGGTATTTATAGGACCTGGACAAAATTTCAGAGATAGGCCTCAATAATTGATGAGAGTGTCTTGTCTTTCATCCCAGAGCCCTTTATATATTGTATACAGGAATAACTTCATCCACCACCAAACCAAAATGCCTGCCTTGCTGGCATGAGCACAGCAGCTGTTGACAGAGAACAGGCCACTAAACGGCAGGGCTTGTGCAGGAGGTGAGGAGGAGTATGAACTCCTGGTGACATGTGAGACTGAAGCAGTGATTGCTTAGGCTGGAAGGGAAAGGGAAACCAGTACTAATATAATTAGCACAGTAGAGCTGTGTAAGTGGTTTGCAGTGCAAGGTTTGTACTCTGTGAGTTCATCTTCGGCTGTGTCTAGAAAATGAGGTTGGCCTGATGCCCAGAGCCAACAGCTATCCCGACTATAAATCTCCCAGCCTCATCTCCTGGGCCCCATCTAGCTTGACCCTGCAAGTTCTGCTGAACTCCCAAGTCTGAGTCTGGCTCCATCCTTCCACCTTCCAGGCCTAATTTTTTCTGTCACATCTGGGAGCTTTGGAGGTGCTACAGGCACCCAGCACGGGCACTTTACCAATAACAAATTTACAATTCCCTCCTGTAGACCTGGCTTTTCTACCCACAAATAGAGACAGCCCAGAAGCAGGGAGAAATCTTTAGGCTGTTGCCTAGGAGGGCCTCATTGACAACTGTGATAGGAACATCAAGGTATAACAGAGACAGGGAAGGGTGGCTCCAGACTGAATGCAGGTGGTATATTTATGCAGAGATCCCTGGGACAGCCTTACCTGTTGGATGAAGAATAGTCCCTATAGGCACAGAGACAGATATCCCTGCTGTAGCAAGTCAGAAGCCGTCATAGTTCTTGTGTCCATAGCAATGTGGTACTGCTCTCTTACAGGTAATCCCCTCTCACCCTACTGACCCACCCGTAGGAAAAACTCTCAAAAAGGCAGTGTAGTAAAATACTGAAGAATACTTGACTCCTAGGAAAACACAGAAGGATGGTGTTCAGTACACTCTACATTCAGTACAGGTGAACTGAGTACTCATGGCAATCCTAAGAAGCTCATTGGGAGGTTTCTAGCACACAGCCCTCAGGGATTCAGACCCTCAGCAAATACTTTGATCAGCAGAATAGTAGAATACTGTAGAATAGTGGTGGTGGGGAGATAGCCACCAGCTGTCCAATGTGAAGTGCATAAACAGTCCATGAAAGAGGGACGTGACCGTAACACCCATTCAGCTAATCCACCTCCTGTGGTCTGGCCACTGTGACCCAGCATCAGCCGAGGCATGGCAGTATTGTTACCCACTTGATACATCCTGGTGGTTAAATATGTGGGAAATGTGGCCATGAATCCTCTTTGTTAAGGAGGTACTTCAGTCTAGGATTTTTCTGGGTGAATGCTGTAAGCACCAAGCTGAATTCAGGAGATGGGTGATGGCAACAGCAGTGTGAGTCCTGCTCACTAATCTGTGCTCAGGAGAAAAGAAAACATACAAGCTCCAGGAAGCATGTGAGTTCAGTTTTCCTTGGTTAGTGTTGACCTGTGATAAGCTGTGTTTCCTTTCAGCCATTTCTACGTGGCTTCTTGATCACTCTTTGGGACCTTTGTCAGCTGAATAAGGTACCTGACTCCATCGTGCTTGAAGAAAAGAAGCAGCCGCTCTTTAGATATCATATCAAATTAACTGGTTCCCCAGAACAGGAAGTTCAAGATTTGGTCCCCATCAAATATTCTTGAATCCATTACTGACACAATCCTTAGCAAATAATTTAACTTCTTTATGTTTGTGTTTCTCGCCTGTTCTTTGACTTTCTTCTCAGTGACTTGTTAAGGATGGGAGGTGCCCTTCTCTCTGGGCTCACTAGGACGCAAATAATTTTATAATGGAGAATAGAAAAGTAGGTAAGAAAAGAAACAGACTGAGGAAAGACTATGAAGGAAAAGGTGTCTGTTTCAAGGGAAAGAGTCCTTCCTTCCTTCCTGTTCTCAAATATTAGAGAATGGGAGAAAACGTCCTTAGAAGAGAAAATAGAAAATACTCCAGTATTCTAACCAACTTTTAACTCACCCTCCACCCACTCAATATTCGCCTCAAATAGTCAATACTGGCAACTCTTAGCAGAAGAAGCAATAGCTTACCATATTAATCATTTTGGTCCAATCTGGCAAAGTTTAGGATCCTACAGGAAAAAGAGCCCCTAAGTTAAAAAGATGATGAATTATAAGAGTTTCGGCAGAAGACTGTAAGTGAGAAACAATGAATAAGTAAAAGCTGGCAAGGTCTTCACTTGGCACAGTAATTCCTCCTTCACTGTTTTTTTTTTTTTCTGCGTGTGAGTGAGTACATAGCTTAGAAGACCTCTCTAATTATTCACATTTTGGAGAGTCCTTTGTTCTGGAAAGGTGTCGCTTTGAGTGTTCATTCCATTTTTCTTTCTTTCACTTTTTAATTAAAAAAACCTGCAAATGCAAAATGTAGCTGGGTGATCTACAATGAAAAAGACTTGATTTAAAAAGGGATTGGTAATGAGGGCTTGGAAGATGCATTTGGTAGTTCAACTTCAATGCACTTTTTTCCATCTATCCTGACCAATTTTACTTGCTGATTCAAAAACCACTGTAGACACATGAGTCATCTGTTATAATTATTTTTAATCACTACATTGTTTTTCATTCACAGGAAGTTTGCAGTTTACTTTTTACCAAAGGAAGAAAAAATCGTTTGTACTTAAAAATTTATCATGCCACAAAATTAGAAGCAGAAAATGGTGGAAAAAAACATCTCTTGAAATCAGTCTTTCTGCTGGCACTTAATCTGTGATGGAGGTTTTAATTGTTCTGGAAAAAAAACAGATCTGGCTTTAGGCATAAGAAGAAGAAGCAGTTGCAGGAGACTGCTGGGAGCAGCTAACCAGTCCCACTGGTATTAACTGTGGTCCCAAATTTGGCTGAACCACTGCCTTGACCCTTCCTCTCTGCTTCTGCTCAGTGTGGGAGCGAGGGAAAGATGGCGTTGTTCCTTTCTGGTGGAGAAAGAAGGAAGCTGCTGCTTGTGAGGGCTGGCAGAAGGACAAATGACTTGACAGATTTTGGCAGCCTGCTTCAGGAAATAGGACCGTTGTCCTTGGGAAACAAAAAGTCAATTGTCTCACAGCCAGAAGAGATATGTGGGTGAACTGGTGGTGAATTTGGATAGCATGTAGACAGAGATAGATAAAGATGCTGGGAACACTGGTTTTCAAAAGACAGGTTATTGGTCATCTGGAATTTGTCTTATTTTCTTTAGGGTTGCAGCTTATTTGAAGTCTGAGCAGCTAGATGGCAAAGGGAAGGAGAAAACCTGCTTGGAGTGTGACAGGAAGCCCTTTGGTGAGGGAGCCCGTGGGGTGAAGGGTCCATCAGTGTGTGGCAGAGCTGCAGAACGCCCTGTCTCAGGATGCTGTGGGTGCTAAAAGTTTACATGCAGTGACTGGGTAACTTCATGGAGTCCAGACCTACTGGAGGCCGTTGAAAGCAAAGACATCTCTCCAAGAAGTCTGTGACTCATAAGTGATTTGGAGGCTGGCAGAGCACCCTGGAGAGGAATCACTGCATGATGGCCTTTTTCTTATGTTCCTTCCTTTGTATTCACTTGCTGATCCTTGTTGGAGACAGGATGCTCTGTTAGACAATCTCACCCCAAATAGCCTGGTCTAATACGAGCAGCAGCCTGTCTCATACTTTGAGTGATGATCCCAATTGTGCAATGATGTAATGTCCTTAGCACACAGCAAGCCACCAAAAGCCAGAATTACTAGCGCCTGCATGGTGTCACGTGCAGGGGTGGCGCTTACCTCAGTGATAGCAGGGCTCGTCCCTACCAGAACTTTACAAACATCACAAAAATTTTTCCCTGTTTTCTGCCTTAACAGTGGCAAGCAGGAGTGGCAAAACACAACAAGGGTTTAGGAGAACAGTTTTGTACAAAACAGCAACAGTACATGTTATTTATTGCCAAGATAATACTAATAGGTTGAGAATATTTAGTTTTTATGTGTTGGAAGAAAAAAAAAAAGGTCTGCTACCTTGTAAATGACTTTGCAACTTTATCCTACATACCCTTTGTTGAGCTCAGTCTGTTGCTATGTTCCCATCTTATGTGAGTTTGGAAAGAGTCAGCAATATCCCCAGTCCATAACAGGTGAAGACATACAACGTGTGACAAACGTCCATATTCCTACATACTGATATATATTTAATTAAGGCTTTCACATGTTGCAGAGCTCTCATGCATCTGTATGCCAGCAAAATAACCCTCAGAGGGGATTTTGCCAGCTGTCCTGAGGTTTGTAGAGACAGGTTGGGCACAAAAGGGGTTTGTAGGACAAAGCTATAAAGTCATTTATAGGTAATGACCATATTCTCAATTTTCCAGTCTATAAGGAATAAATATTCTTGTCTTGCTAGTTTTATCTTGCCGAAGGATAACCTCTAATGTTCTTGCTTTGTGCAATAACACTCTCTTAAGCCTACGTTGTGTTATACACACGCACACAGACTCATGTCTACTACGTTATTTTGTTGAGATCCCCACCAGCTAAAAGACACTGGAGTTACCAGTATTCACAGGGATGTTGTAAACAGGGTTTTAGGCCTGAGCCAGTACCTTGCCCTGTGGTACTGTAGAGTGTGGACATGTCAGCTGGGACAGCCCAAAGAGAGGTATCGCTTCATCATTCCATGGCGTGAATGTGACTATGAAAAAGTTGTGTGTTTTGACCTAATTTTGTCATCGCATAATTATTAATATAAGTGTATTGCCATTACTACGTTGCTCATAAGGACAGCATAACCTTTGTGCATCTCTTGCTTGTGTTTATCTAGTAGACCCTTCCTATCTTGCCTCCTCTTTTTCCAGAGGGGTTACAATGTGCCTTTTCAGAACAGCACAGCAGAGACTGGTGGAATTTATAACACGATGGAGAAATCATTGTTCTGTCTGAAATGCTTCTTACTGGAATATGAGAAGCAGATTACGCATTGTGTCAAAGTGTAAAAAATTTCTATTGGGGTCGTGCCTAAGGCAGAGGAAAGAATTTTTGTTGTTGTTTTTCATCTGAGCATCTGGAAAAAAAAAGGGAGGGGGAAGTAATTTTAGATTAGAAATATTTTTTTTTCTTGAGAAAGAAAAAAACTGGAAAATATTTGGGTTTGTTGTTGACAGTATTTTATTTGAGCAAAACCACGTTTTGTTCCCTTTTTGTGTCACATAGAGAAGAGTGTGATCACAAAGAAAAGATAACATTTTGATTTGAGTTTAGTTAGCCTTTTCAAGTTACTTATTCACTTTTGAAACAAAAGGCCATTTTAAGAAATGAAAGCATCAGTGTGTAACGTGTCATCTTCACCAAAGGATCTCCTCTTCCTTTGATCAAACTGCCCCCTGAATTTGTGAATAGGGTCAGTCCTCATCACTGTATTGCTCAGTGATGACAACCTCTTTGCCAGAACATTTTTCCAAGTTCTATTTGTGGTGTAATTATCATCAGCTTTAGCATTGCCCTGATTTATTACTTGTAAACTTCATTGTCTTTCTACAACCTCATACGCAGAATTATTTGTGGAAGCAGGAAATGTGTCGTATTACCTCCTAATCATGGATGTCTTTCAGCTAATATGTCTAATTATCTCAGTCTCTGAAAGGGTCTTACCAAAATATGGGTGCACCTAATAGTAGATAATTAATTATATTAATCACAGCTAGTAATTTCAGATGGCTGTCTGAATCTGACACATACTAATGCATCAGTTAAAAAGATGCCAAGCCCCCATGGTGGGATCTAATAGAAGGTAGGTCGTCTGCAATATCACTTACACTTCTGAGTATAAATTATGTAGGTCACTAATTTCCTAATGACAAAATTGTAATGATGTTCCCTGAGCAATAATATCCTTCTAGAATTACTTTCTCTTTTTTTTTCTTCTTTTTTTTTCTTTTTCTTTTAGTAAGTGTGGGTAAACTACTGTCCAGGCAATTCAGTGTTCAGTGAGGCAAATGAACTTCAAAGGAACTGCCAGGCCACGTAACTTGGTGAGAACAGGTGAGATGAGCAGAAGAGGTGACATATTGAAATGGCTCGCACGTAACTCGCGCAAAGCTCCTGCGCAGCCTTGTCAAACCAATAGTGCCTCTCTCCCCCGAGACCAAGAAAGTATGATATTGGATGTGATCTGACTTGCCCCTCTCAGAAATGCCACTGCACTTTATATGATTTCTTATCTAGAAGCAAATTTCTCTCCCAAATTGTCTGTGCCTTTGGTACTGGTGCACAGGAAAATGTCATCAAAGTGTTGTCCCAAAGAGAGTGGAGTAACAACAGCCCATAAAGTTTAGTCTGCCACCTCTTTCTGCGCTAAAGGAAGTAGAATCTGAAACCGCGTAATCATTCCCCCAAGACCATATTATTTATTCATAGTCATTAGACCCTCCTGCATATAAATGACATGTAAAGAGGGCAGCAACTAGATCAGAAGAGAAGTGCACAGGAATAATATGTTAATTTTGCCACTTCTTATGGTTTTTTTAGAATATTGAAAAAAAAAAAACCAGATTCTCACTTTCTCAAATGAACTTGCTATGGGACCTTAATTAATGACTATTTGTACCAATATTTGGTTTTACAGACTGATTTGGTGTATCCAAAGTCTGAGCTGTGCTGCTGACTCGGGTAGCACATATCTCTCTCTCCAGCAGCTCCTGGATGGACACAATCATTGCCAGCACAAATACTGGCACGTACAAACTGCACCTCTACGTTCGCTTTCCATGGACACTAAAAAGCAATTGCATATTTGCAGAAAGGAGAGTGGAACTTGCGTAAGCACGGATTAAGTGAGTTAATTTCAAATTCATACGGGATATTTACCGATAATTTGTTCTGTTATTCACCGAGGTCTTCACGCAAAACAGAGAGAGAAAACACAAACCGTCTAGCAATGTTTGCTATTGCTTTTCATATATGCATGTTAAATGAGGACAGTCCTGGTTATAAATAAACATCCTCAGAGTATTAACAGGTACCTGCAAGCAGTCTAACTACTTAACAAGTCAAATAGTTATTTTAGAGAATGTATTTTATACAGCAGGTGGAATAGTGTATGAAAATAAATATCAAAAGTTGCCATGATTTGGCAGGTGACTGAGAGGTCCTTAAATTGCTGTGACACAATTATTTGTGTTCCCCTGGCCTTTCCCTAATTCCTAGCCTCCTCGGCAGAGCGTTAGCCCAGGAGCAATCATTTTTTTTCAGCTCTGGGCTATGAAAACTTGTGGACATGTGGGTTTTGGTTTTGTTTTGTTTTTTTTTTTTTTTTTTTTTTTTTGTTTGTTTGTTTTGTTTTTTTTGTTTTGTTTTTGTTTTGGTTTTTTTTGTTTTGTTTTGTTTTTTTGTTTTTTTTTTTTTGCTATAAACCTGCAAATTTGAGACTCACTTGACAATTCATAGGAATAGTAAGATTAATAATGTGTGTTAAATTAATGCTTGGTCTTAGAAAATTCTAGGCTGTAGAGTACTACGGATAACTGAAGAGAAGGTCTCTGATGAGAACGCTTCCAGTACAGGTGAGGACGGAGAGGTGAAGGTGGAGAAAACAGGAATGAGTGGGGATGAGAGATAATCAGCTAGAAGTAAGTTTAGTAGAAAAATAAGGTTCTTGGCTTGCTCTTTTCTGAAAATTAAAGTAGGAACAATTGCATTGTTTGGTTTGGAGGTAAAAAATGTGCAAAATGCCAAGGCAGCCTGCCTTCCTAATGAAGGAATTTTTTTTTTTTTTTTCAGCAGAGTTTTTTTTCTGTTTGGCCACTTACTGCCCGGGCATTACCATATTCTCCAGTTAGCCTGGACAAGATGAACGGTGTCTGACGAGCTCTGGGTTTCTGTGAGACAGTAAGTGCTCTATGCGCCCTCTGTGCTCTGTGCCCAACTCCGTCACACTAACCGTACGTCGCTCATCGCTGAGCCCAGGCAGACAGCAATACCCGCTGCCATCTGTCACATGGCGGGAGCAGATGAAAGTGGACTTTGGTCAGTCACTGCCTGGCAATGGGAGACACGCAGCTGGAGACGAGCAGAGGAAATACAGCTGTGGCAGAGTTTGTTGCCAGGTGATTGTAGAGGCCCCAGACAAGGCTTGGTGCGGAGGACTTATCCTGTAATTTGGTTTTGGACCATATCAGTATTGTTTCTTGATGTTTCTTGACAAACAGATATTTATCCAGGTCACGGAAACAGCAGGCAAAAGATGAAATGGCACATATGATGAAAGCAGACCATTTTCTAAAGGTTTAATCTTTCAGCAGGTACTCAGGTGCTTTGTCTGCAGATGATTGAAGTCAACAAGGCATTTTCCTTTCTTTTCTCTGCAGAGAGCAGCTTCCTTTTGTTCGCTGCCTCAGAACACTTTAACTTCTGCCCTCTCCCTTCCATGTAATTTCATGGAAGAGCTTTGGACTGCTAAGCCAAGCAGCCATTACTGCGTGAAGCTGCTCCATGCTAGAACACCTGGTTATGACAGAAAAGCTGTCTTCCTCTTCAGAACTTGTATTTGTTATCTACCTAATAAGGCTTGTTTTCTTAATTTAATCACAGCCTACCAAAATCCATAGAAAGTTTCCTGTTTATGTCGACAGGCTATGGTGTAGCTTTCATCCTTGATTTTATTTAAGCCAGGATTTAACCCCTAGGGTCTGACATAGTTTGGAGTCACTCTGCTGATTTCCCCATGAGGAGTTTCAGTCCTGAGATGAGGAGTTTGCTCAGGCAGGGGTGTTTATTTACACTATGCTTGTGTATCTCCAATCAGGAGAGGATGTTGTGTTAGCGTGTGCTATTGCAGAACGTATAATTAGGCAACACGGAGGTGCTCCTTAAGAGATGTTCTGCTCCTCATAAGGTCTTCACGTAACAGCACTCTGCAAGCAGAAACAACTGTTCAAGGAAAATGCATCCTGATCTGGCAGCTGATGACGATTATCTTAGGAGAAATGCCCACAGCCTCTCTTGATTAGGGCAATCATTCTTTTAATCTCAATTAAAGGGCCCTTTAAAAGTTTCTCTCTGAGATCTGTAACTGTCTTACCACTGAGTTCATGAATTAAGGTCTCGCTTGGTGATTAAACCTTACCCAGCCATTGAAAGTTGTAACTTCAAGTCACAAAATCACTGCATAACTTTTAAGAGTTCTCTTGCCCAGTCTATTTAATGATATTCATTGCTTTAGGCAAAGGGGAAACTTAGTCAGAGTGTGAAGCGCTATGAATTCCTCAGCTAGGAATGAAACTAAAAGTACGTAGCAGCCACACTAGTCTTCATCAGAAAAGTCATAAATACTTTATGAAATCGGTAGCAGGGTCTGATACCATGTACATATGGTAAGTAAGTAGATTTGAAGGAGTTTGACAAGTTGACCATTTGACACCTGTCAGTATAAAAGTCCATTCTTGGGCTATTTGAGAGACACAAAATTACTGAACTTTAGAAAATATATGTCAAAAATGGACTTTGATGCCTCTTTTTATTCATAAAACCTGTCTTGCACAGGCTTTTACATTGTAGACTTCCACACATCCTTCCAAAACATGTCTGCAGCTTCCTCAAGGAGCTGTCACTCAACACAACAGTATTTTATTTTTTATCCTTTCCTAAGGAAATGAGGCAGGATTTTACTGCATACAGTTTGGATTTTATGTATTCAAATTCATGTCTCTCTGGTAGCAATGTTTTTTGCAGTTTGAAGGGTCTTTTTCTCAATAAAAGTATGCTCGAATTCATGTGAAAGCATACTAGAAAGTAGATTGGGCTTGCCTGTCTTGACACGCTGTAAGGGGTTTAATATAATTTATTTAAATCTTCAGATACAGTCTACCAGGAAATACATGGGAATAGATTTTTCTTACTGGTTTTAGGTAGAAGTTGTAGTATGTGAAAAATTGGTGAAAAGTTGGGAGCAGCCTTCTGTAGGCATGAGGGAGGCAGAGATATTGGTTTTGATCCCCTGTGTTCTCCTGTCCAAGCAGCCAGACCCACAGCTTGTTTCTCCTGATGCATCTATCATCTCCCACAAAACACAAAGCAAAATATTGTGTCACAAAAGGAGCAACGCTGTTAAAGCTCAGCATAAATATTACAGGATTAACAAATTCCTTTAGCAGGGAAGCAAATGTAGAGACTGACCTCATTCTGCTCAGAGGCTTGAAAGCAAAACAACTTCTGGGCAACGCTGCACTTAATGAACATGTTAACCTCAAGCGCCTCACACTTTTTCTAAAGAAGCGTCATTTCACACTCCTGTGCTGTCCAAGTGGGGTTTTCATAACTACTGACATACCCAAATAGCCCTTAGCTGGATCACACTTGCTTTTCCTCAATGCCATTGAAGTCCAGCAAGATGCCATATGCAATTAGCCACTTCCACATCCCTGGTTCCTAGAGGCTGGAAGACAGTGAGAGAAGGATAGCTGTGTTTTGTGTTTGTTTGGGCTTAAAGGCAGTGAAGTGACCTGAAAGAGAGGTGGACCAGGGAAGGGGTGAGCAGGAATGGGCCCTGGTGAGGAGGGTGCTGCATCAGGTTGGGGAATCTATTAACACATGGCAACTTGCAGAAGCTTCACAGGAGATGCAAGGAGGCAGATACGGGCTCTGAGGTGGACCAGAATGCTTGGAGGGGAACCTGAGATATTAGCCGAGGCTATACCTTGTCCGGTGGCCTTTGATTAAATCAATACAAATACATTCCCATGACAAATCACCAAGTTCCACTGGAAATTAATGTCAACTAGGTGTCAGATTTACACTAATGCCTATGAAAACTTGCCTTTACAAAAATGTCAGAGTGAGCAAACTTCTTCAGTTGATTAATCCTACTTACAGGCAGAATGCACTCACGATACTTTCTCCGTGCCCTAGGAAAAGTCTCTGGATGGTAATTGAAGGGATGCTCCAAACTCAGGCTTATCTAGCCTGTCTTTGTTAGTGCCTTTCACGTGATAATGCTATCTTTGGTGACTTTCATATTGGCTCCTCTATGAACAGGGAAATAAGAGTGTTTTGAAAATGGTCCATTTGTACGACTCAGATAATCTGTATAGGATCCAGTTATAGCTTCTTATGAGCAGACCCTGTTTGTTAGTCCTTGCCCTCTCTCCTCTATCTCCACACAAAACAGTGAGAATATATTTGGGGGAATAGAACTGTAACCTTCTGGGTCTTTGAGTGATTATTTAGACAGTTTCCATGTTTAGATATGCTGACCTTGTCTGATCTTTTTTTAGAGTCACCCAGTGAACAAGAGTCCGCAGCATACTTTGTCACTCAGTGTTACTATCCTCATACATGGCATTCTGTAGCTGAAGTCATCTTTGCTACAAATTATTACTGATTTCCTCTTGTCCTTTTCACAGAGAACATGAAATACAATTTTTTTTGCATATTTGAAGACCATTGTCATGCTTTTCCCTAATCTCTCTTCTTTCTGACTCTTTCATAGGTCATGCTTACCACATTGCTTGCTATCCTGTTTTTTTTACCTTCTTCACTCTCTCAAATTTTTCAGAAACATTTGTAGTGCGCGGTGTCCTCTCACTCATCACTGAATTCTGGCTCAGACTCCCCTACTACTAATTACAGTGGAATAATTATGACTGATGTTTTGCATACGTTATACATAGAAGATAATTTCAAAATTAAATTTGCTTTTTGTAGCAGGAATCAACGTTAGAAACATAGAATCACACAGAATGGTTTGGGTTGGAAGGGACCTTAAAGATCATCTAGTTCCAACCCCCTGCCATGGGCAGGGACACCTCCCACTAGACCAGGCTGCTCAAAGCCCCATCCAGCCTGGCCTTGAACACTTCCAGGGATGGGGCATCCACAGCTTCCCTGGGCAGCCTGTGCCAGTGTCTCACCACCCTCAGAGTGAAAAATTCTTCGTGATATCTAATCTAAGCCTCTTTCAGTTCAAAGCCATTACCCTTTGTTCTGTCACTACATGACCTTGCAAAAAGACCCTCTCCAGCTTTCTTATAGGCTCCCTTCAGCTTCTGGAAGGCTGCTATGAGGTCTCCCCAGACCCTTTTCTTCTGCAGGCTGAGCAACCCCAAATCTCTCAGCCTGGACTCATAGCAGAGGTGCTCCAGCCCTCTGATCACCTTCGTGGCCCTCCTCTGGACCCGCTCCACCAGGTCCATGTCTTTCCTGTGCTGAGGACTCCAGAGCTGGATGCAGTACTTCAGGTGGCATCTCACGAGAGCAGAGAGACAGAATCACCTCCCTTGACCTGCTGGCCACACTTCTTTTGCTGCAGCCCAGGATGTGGTTGGCTTTCTGGCCTGTGAGTGCGCATTGTTAGTTCATGTCCAGTATTTTATCCACCTGTACCCCCAAGTTCTCCTCCTCAGGGCTGCTGTCCATCCATTCATTCTCCAGTCTGTATTGATGTTAGAGATTGCCCTGACCCATGTGCAGGACCTTGCACTTGGCCTGCTTGAACCTCATGAGGTTCACACAGGTTCACATCCCAAGCCTGCCCAGGTCCCTCTGGGTGGCATCCCTTCCCTCAAGCAAATCAACTGCACCACTCAGCTTGGTGGGCTGAGGGTGCACTCGGTCCCACTGTTTATGTCATTGATGAGGATATTACATAGTATTTGTCCCAATACAAACCCTTGAGGGACACGACTCGTTACTGAGTTTTGAATATGCTGTTATGTTGAATACACCTAATTTTGTTTGTTTCTTTGTTTTTTGGTTTGTTTGTTTTTTTTTTTTTTTAACTCCTGATGTGTTTATACAATCTATCCTGATTGCCTGCCTTTATTCCATGACAGCTGTATGTGGTTGTGCAGTTTAGCCATTCTGACTATAATTTTCACGATTACTTTGGGGAAGAGAAGGGCAAATAAGCCTGTTACTGAATAGATTAAATCTGTGTATGTGGATAGTGTTACTCTCCTAAAAGGATTATCCTGTCCAGTCTTTTGTATACATGGCTATAATGAAAATTTTTATCATTTGACTTTATCACCTCAGAGATTCTCTCGTGTTTACAGTATTTTATCCCACCTTTAAGGACACAGCAATTTATCTGCTGTTGAAAATTTTGGCAGGGAGAGTAAGTCAATGATTCTGGTGGCTTGATACCACAAATTTCATTTGTTACTGCAGACACTGATTTATCGTACCCAGTTGCCTTGATGAAATACTATAGCCAAGATTTGTTTTAAGATGTTTGTATAATATATAGATGATAGCAATAATTTTGTACTGAACCACGCTTTTAAAAACCATAATCAATTATTCCTTCTGACACAGGAAAGCCATAAATCATCAGCTGAAGACTGATGAGTTATGAAACACCCTGACTCATTAGATACATGAGCACTGCAGAAATTTTGGAACAAATTACCTGACTTGCAATGATAATTAATAATATTTATCTAGCTCTTTTCATCCTGAAAGATTTGAAGGCATTTCTTAGACATTCAGTAGCCAACACAGAAAACGAGACATAAAAATCAGCTGTATTCCCTCAGGAGTAAATGAGGGAATCACAGGTTGCTCAAGGCAGAGTTACATTATAGCTGACAATTAGCAATTGTCACAGGAGCTGTATGCAAAAATTCACTGTCACTCAGCTGCTAACCTTCTGCTTTACTCTAGGCAAGTTTCACAACATATCTGGCCTAACATTCCTATTTACAAATTACCTAATGGTGAAAGCCATGTAGAGAACCTGAAGGGCTGCTAGCGTAATCAGAGCTTATGACTCTCTTGCTGTCTATATGTAAACAGTATGTCTTCATCAGTATGGGTTAAGATAATATCGTTAAGGCACAGCTTGTTGGATTTAATATTTCCTTAAAACTCTACAAACTTGAACTCATGATCTTCATCTCTCGCAAACTGGGTGGCTGATTGTATGGTCTCTCTTTCACAAGTCAAGAAACTAAGGTGGGAGGCAAAGCACACTAATTAAGCTACCATATGAGACAATGTAAGGTGGCATCGGCATCTTTATAAGTTGCCCTTGGGTTTCTAGATAATCAATGAAGCGTAGGGTGTGATTCATGTCGTCCTAAAGTAGGTATCTAAGTTTGGTTAAATGACTCACCCTATGCTTCACTGACTCTGTGGACTTGTTTTCTATTAACTACAAAAGGGTAACACAAGAAGCTTGCTCAGATGTCAGTGATTACATTGCTGGGTACCAAATTTAGTTAGGGAAGTTTTGGAAAGCTAGGAAATATGACGCCTGCCCTAAAAGCCACAAGGGAATGCAAATAACACATACGTTAAGCCCACTAAACCCAGGCTGCTCTAACCTTCTTGTTAGAATCAAAATAATATCAGTAAAACCTGGATAAAATTTCCTTCCTCTCTGCCATGACAAGATGCCCCTTTCCTCTGAGAATGACCTGTAGTGACAAATCACAGAAATAATCCCTCTACCTGCCAACCCTAATGTCACCTCTCTGCTTTGAGTACAGTGGTGAGACCACGGGGCAAATTCGGCAGCCCGCTACCTAAAGCTGCCAGAGGGAAGCTGACTGCATGAATGGTGGAGAGCCATAACTAGGATGGCATATTTAGTCATTTACTACGGATCCCGGATCTCAGGGATGTGACTGCTTCTCTTCATTGACTACACCGAGAGTCAGTGTGTGACAGCCTGCATCCTGCATTGCTTTCATAAACATCTAAGAGGTGTCTTAGGAGACTGAACAATGAAAGTGACTCCAATTATTGCTTGGTCATATTGATAATCCTTCTGGTGTTTGGATTAAAAAAAAATGCATACCATAACCACAGCTTCAGAGACTGTGAAGCTTCAAGACTAATAAATAGGTGGACTGACTGCTCTTCATTAGCAAGCAGTTGTGGAAGAAGCAGGCATAGAAACTCAGGAGGGAAACTAGTTCAGTTTCTTTTCATGGGACATATTTCCTCTTTACAAAGAACAAGGGTTTATGTTTTAAAAGTCTTTCAATTTCTTAAGTGCATTTCAGATGTATTTTGGGGGACCATGTGTAATGTCCTCAATGCTTTCAGGGTTTCCTTGGGACCATATGGTTAATTAAAAAACAAACTCAACAAATGACTCAACAAACAGAATACCAGTGGCTAGCACTTACCCCATCTATCAGACACATGCTGGAGCATAAACATGGGGGTATATTAGCAGTTATTGATGCCATCTGGACTTTTTCCTATTCGGATTGTATAACAGTTTCTACATTTTAACACAGCCACGTTGGAGGGAATTGATAGTGAGAAATCACAGCCATCCAAACACAGGAAATTTAAACAGTTAATGATGCGGAAAATGCAAGAGAGAAATGAGGTTGGAACTTTGGCATCCCAGCTCATAAACAAAAGGTAACAGCAACAAAACAACACATCTGTCGATTTAAGCACTGAAGTTTTTCCACCTAGGAAAAGAAATTAACATCTAGAGATTGGAAACAGTATAAGCTACCATGACCCAGAAGCACATTTAAGAGGAAGGGAAATTTATCCAAGCTTTTGGCTCTTCCGAGCTTTCTGCAGGAGCAGAGAAGATACACAGACACTATTTGCTGGGGGCAGAGGAGTCAGAAGCCATACACAGCAAGTATTTCTGCAAAATGGGCTGCCCAGAGTGCTTCAAGGCAAAGATGCTTTGACTGTGTGTTGGCAGTGCTTGTTTGTAAGATGCAGTCGGTTTAACTTGCATGCACATTTTTTGTGCCCAATGGACCTTATTTCATGTGTGACTCTAAGCATATTGTTAAGGCTAAACCTGGGAAGAACCGCAGAATACAGCTATCTCTGCCTGGGGGATAGTTTTTAAAGATGAAAATAAGAAAGTTCTATGGTATTTCAGGATGACTACTTTTTTTCCCCATTTAAAGAACAATATTAAACCAAAACATAAAAAAAAATCCAACTAACTGATCAGCTACAGCAACCAACAGTGAGAGCCCTTCAGGACAGTCTCTAGCTGATGGCTAAGTGCAAGAACCTGTGATATGAAAATCTGCACACATACTTAATATCTTACCCTCCAGGCTGTCTTAGGCTCTCCTCTTACAGATATCTCATCTGTCATAAGTAGTGGAATATTAATTGAATTAGGGATTTGGTCTGATTTTCCTGTATCTTAAGGCACTGTGAGACTCTGAGACACTGGCTAGTTGCTGTTTCATACCCTTGTTTTGACTAGAATTTCCATCTTGAATCTGAAGATTGTCTTCCAGCCAAAGTTTCAGCAAACTCCCGCAGTCATGTCAAAAGTTGCAACGCCTGGTAATTTTCCAACAAAAAATATTTTGCCAAAACATTTCCAAACAGGTCTATTAAGTACCTCTGCACTGACGTGGACAGGAGAGAACCTGGGAACCCTGCAGCATCTCTGCTAGATTTCAAGTGATCTTGCATGAGTCACTTAATCTTTTGTGCTTTGCTTTTATCCCCTCTCCCGTCTAGGATTTCTGTCATTCTTTCTCAGTTGTAAGGCGAATGGCAGAAACACTTTGGGAGGGCGGTGGGTGATATGTACCGTAGTTATAAAGTGTGAAAGAAAAGCTTTCTCTCTTTTTAACTGCTCTGTAAACTTCGTTTGCTCTGAAAGTTTTGACGCTCCCGTTGCTCTTCATCAGCTTATCACAAGTTAGCTGTGTCACGTCCAAAGAATTTATCTTTTCATTATTTTCTCATTCTTTTAACACATACTTCTTCCTAAATGATACGGCATCAGAAGGAAAAAAAAAAAAAATAAACACCTGCTGTTCCTGTCTATGTTCTGCAGCTAGAGAAAATGAGTCATTAGTTCAGTGGCAGTTTCCAGCCCACTTACAAAATCTGTGAGCACTAACCTTACATTTGCCACCCGGTTGTGTTTTAAGAAGATGTCCAGCCACAGACAGCCCTAGCACAGGTTTCATGAAAGGGAGCAACTTAGGCTCATTTCTGCTGTATGTAAAGGTGGGAGTGTTTACTGATCACATTATCACTTATTTTCACTCATATAACCCTAAAAGTGTTTCAGTGCAGACCTCTACATAGGGAATTGGATCCAAATGACAAATCCAAATTGCTTTTCTCAGTTATTTGATACGGAGCCTGTGAAAGCATGCCATGGGTTGTCATCTCTCCAGTCCCCCTTTAACAAGGGCTTGGGGACCACACAATTAGTTAGGAAGAGAACCTTTTATTTGTGAACACAAAAGGCCATGGACAGGGGGGTTCCTGCATACTTACCGCTTCCTTGCTGGTCAACCTGGGATGGTCCGAGTGCAGCCGTGTAACCCACGATTACACAATGGTGTCACACCTGTGTAGGGGTTATCAGGCAGATCAGGGTAATTAAATGCTTAAAACCAGTCTCTTTATGAGCAAAAGGACTCTGGGATGAATATCCTGAAGCCTCTTATATCCCCAGTGGCTAAAGTGTCGCTGTTTGTCAGTGAGGTTATTAGTGTCTTTGGTCTTGCTCACAGCTGACCAATATCTATATCAGACTTTTCTTTTTCAGCATCTTTTCTTGGTTTTTTTTTTTGTGAAGAAAGGCCAAGCATTAGTGGACATAAATCCTGACCCGGATTTATGCTCTGCTCTGGAAGCAGATACTGGGCTCTGCAGCCAATGCTGTACCTGACCTGGTGCTAGAAAGCTGGACCAAAGCCTTCTAAAGCCAATAAAACCTTACAGCATTTCACTTCAAGCTTTGAGTAAAAAATGAGGGAGATGGGTAAAACTGGGAAACTGTATTTATTCGAGGCAGAAAATGGAGGAGGAGAAGCAAACACACTGATTTCCAGTTAAGCGTTTCACAGGATGCCATTACATCGTGAAATCCAACATAGCAGCATGTCAGCACCAAAGCAATAAACCACCACTGTCTTTCCTGCATTTTAAGAATGGTGCAGCACACCTGTTTGCCGGGGAGAAAAGATGTAATAAGCGCTGAGTGATTGTTTCTGTAGCTGAGTGGATGAGGCAGACCCCAGCGCTGGCTCGCCACAGCCAGTAAACGGCTGCATCATCCACAAACTGCAGATTTGTTCACACTTAACGTTCTTTTCGTATCACTCCGCTGAGAGTTTGACTGTAACGGCAAAAATGCTTTGCAGTTTTAAGACACGTCTCCCCACAGTACTTCAGAGTCCTCCACAGACACAAATTAATTCAGCTTCACAGAGCTCCTGGTTTAAGACCTTATTCTACTGGTTAAATGGAGGGGAAAATATTGTCTGTTAAATTAAAAAAAAAAAAAAAAAAAGAAAAAAGAACAGGTTTGGGACCCTGGAGACTCAGGGACATAGCACAATATGATACTTCAAATAGTAAAAATTTCAGGAGCCATCTGTAACACAAACCACAGATTGAGTTCCCTGCCTGCCCATGACGATGTCTGCTGGGAATCACTCACCTGCTTCTCACACAGATGGGATCCTTGCTTACATTAAAATCAGGTGGGAAAATAACTATAAGGATCCTTTTTCAACTACTTCATTTATTTGTCAGTTATCTCTGCTTGTCTTCTATTAGTATCAGCACTGTAGAGATCATTCAGCTGTGGGATGGGACCTTGGATGGTTGGAAGAGACCTTGAAAGATCATCTGGTCCAGCCTTTCATGGGAAAGGGACCCTAGATGAATTATCTAGCATCCTGTGTAGTCGTGTCTTGAAAACCTCCAGCGATGGGGCCTCTACTACATCCCTGGAGAGGTTTTTCCACTGATCGATTGCTCTCATTGTAAAACATTTATTTCTTATGTCGAGACGAAACCCCTCTCAGTGCAACTTGAACCCATTGCCCCTTTTCCTCTCTGTGAAGAGACAGCCTCCATCATCTTTGTAGCTGCCCTTTTAAGTACTGGAATACTATGATGAGGTCCTCCCTGAGTCTTCTCTTCTCCATAGTGAAAAGACCTTACTCCTTCAGTCTTTCCTCACAGACCAGGCTCTCCAACTCTTTGATCATCTTCATGGCCCACCTTTGGACCCTCTCTGGTCTGTCCACATCTTTTTTGAATCGCGGGGACAAGACTGGACACAGTACTCCAGGTGTGGCCTGACAAGCGCTGGGTACAGTGGGATGATCATGTCTCCATCTCTGTAATGCCCAGAATCCAACTTGCCATCTCTGCTGCAGCAGTGCACTGCTGATTCATGTTCAGCTGGTTGTCCACCAGCACCCCAAGGTCCCTTTCAGCAAGGCTGCTCCCCACCCACACAAAGCCTAACCTGTACTGGGCTCTTTGGTTATGTCATCCCAGGTGCAGGACTTTGCACTTGTCTTTGTTAAATTTTGTACAGTTTTTGCAAACCCACTCTTCCAGCCTCTCCAGGTCTGTCTGTAAGATGACTTTGCCTTCTGATATGTCCACCTCGCCATCCAGTTTGGTGTCGTTAGCAAACGTGGTGGGGGTGCTTTCAGTCCAATCTGTGATCCAGACCATTTGTGAAGATGTTGAACAGTGTGGGGCCCAGTACTGACCCCCGGGGGACCTCACTTGTGACAAGATGCCAGCCTGAATAAAAGTCATGGATCACCACCCTCTGAGTGCAGCCTGCTAGGCAGTTTCCTCCCCATCTCACAGACCACCCATCCAGCCTGTATCTTGCCAGTTTGTCTAGGAGGAGGCTGTTGAAGACAGTGTCAAATGCTTTGCTGAAGTACACATAAACAATAACTACTGCTCTCCCCATATCAACAGAAGATAGAATTACGTTGTGGAAGGTGATCAGGTTAGTCTAGTGTGATTTGCCTTTGGTAAATCTGTGATGGCTAATCAGGCTGTACTGCAATTGACTAGAAGCATGAAGGCAGCCTCGGTGGAATTCATCTCACGTGACTTCAAGTGTTGTTGAAGTCAGAAGAAAATCATTCACATCATTGAAGATTTTTCCTCCATGTGATCCCATGTGGACAGTCATTTTCATCCTTCTTTAGGCAGATGGCCATGAAAGGTGTACTTTCACCTTTCCATGGATAACTAGCAGATGGATAATTGGAGGATGGCGTGGAAATGGTATCTTCCTATTAGATGAGAATTGTAAGAATATGGGTTCTTCAATAATTTACTGGATGAAATATTTAAACAAAAGTTTCAAGTGTCATTTAGAAAATAATAAAATAACATCATTTGGTTTAGAGTACTAAAGATTATGAGACAGTGGGCAGAATAATCTCTCATTATTCAGACACTGTAAGGGAAACACCTCATATTCTTAAATCTACTCATATCTGTCATTTTTTAATAAGGATGGATAAAAGGTGACACATTTTATCACAGCCTGAATAAATGCGACAGCTGGACAATTACTAGTGCTTCCACCAAACTTTTCCACAATCCTAGTGCTTCCACCAAACTTTTTTAATCTTTTGTCTACTCCTAAATGCTGATGATTTTTCTCACCTCCCAAAGCAAGTCAACACAACAGAGGAACCAGAGCACAGGTCCCAGAATCCTGCTCTAATTGCTCAGCTGTGAATGCAACATGTCTCTGAATAAATTATTAGTTTAATAACAAGATCCTGTTAATGGAACAAGGATATTTTACAATTCTTTGATAATATAAACAACCTTTTACTTTTCCCTTTCCCAGAACATTCCTAGTCATTAGGCTCTTCCTGATCAAAATATGTCAATTCGTACTATTTTAAGAAATTGCAGATGACTTCCAAGAAGCACAAGAGGAAGGGTGGTCTTAAGAGAATATCAACCAATGTTTCTCAAGTGTTGTGCTGGTATTTGGCCTCTCTAGGATGGAGCGTAACACATATTGTTCAGATCAGCACTTCTTCCTCTAGAGGATATTATGGTTTAAGCACTAACCACCAGTCAAGTGAGACAGAGGGGTATTTAGTCAATAAAAAGTTGGCATGTACGCTTATTTCACTATGCAACAAGGACAGAATAAATCAGTGAAAGCTGTAAAGGCAAGATGTTAAGATGTGAAGAAATACAAGGAATACATAATGGGGGGGAATTAAATCCTGACTTGAATGCTGTTGTTAATAGCTCGGTCGTGAAGTGGAAGTATTGTGCTTCATAGGAGATGTTTGTTGATGTTTTCTTATGCCGTATTGTGCATGAAGTAAGATCAATATTGTTTTTCTGTTTGCACAATTGGAACAATAACCATTAAAAAAAACGTACTCTTGAGAGAGTTTAAAAAGAGAATGCCCTCATCAATTAGACAGATCCCTCTCATCAAGACTTTCACTCCCAGGATTCACTATTGGTCTCCAAGTGAAGGCTAGTACAGTACACTCCATCCAAAAGAAACATGGGTAAACCTCAACAGCTGAAATGTAATAATACGTAGCTAATGCTATTCCTCTATGAGTGCCTCCATGAAAAACTGGTGTCCCTCATTCTGCTCATCTCAGCAGCCAGCATCTAGGCCTCTCTCCCTGGCTAATTAATTTTGTTTGGGTTCTTAGGCAATACAGATTCATATTTAAAGAATTAAAAAGCACAGAACTAGTTTTTTTAGTGGTATGGGATTATTGTGCGTTAGAAGACACAATTCACCACCCAAGTATCTGGTGCAGAGAAGATCTGTGCTTCTCTGGGGTTTCTCAGGGTCACTGGTTTGCTTTGCAAGAAGAAGCAAAGAAGCAGATAAAATTATTAATATCTTATTCATAATTGAGTAGTGAGTGTAGCGAGTCCCTGCATATGTTTGCACAGAGTTGTCCGTATAATCTTAAATATACAGGACAACTGCTTATTTTACTTGGATTTTCCTGAAAATGTGTATAGGAAATTTACTCTCCCCTTACTCAAGAGCCATGTAAGGATACCTGGAACAAACTTAAGGTTATCAGTGGGACAATTACAAAATAGTTAAAGGGAAATCAGTCAATACTGCCCTAGATGCATTTGAAAATATAGGTCTGCTATGTAGTTTAGCTAGTATCAACTTGTTTATTTTTCCCCACAGGAGATATATCCTACTGTATAGACTTATCAAACCCTTCCCTTAACTACTATAGGTTTTTTAACAGTATATATGGGGATGAATTTTGCTGCTGGAGAACATTTACCACAGGAAGATAACGCTACCTTATGCTGGCACAAGTACTCCCTCCTGGACTCTTCCATCTGCTCAGGTTTCAGGAGCAGATGCCAGGATGAATTTCAGACCTGGGAAGTGCAGCTGAGTGAAAGAATGGCTTGTGGCAGCAACAGCTTCCAAATTAAGAAGAAACCTCTTTAAAAAAAGAGAGAAAATAATCCTTAAACCCAGATTCAGTAAAGTGCACTGGAAACAGCATGATGGGCAGATAATTAATCGGTAAAAAGCATCTTGCAAAAGTGAAGGAAGAGGACATTACCAGACAGTGGGAATGACATCTTTCTTGGTGATGGCTTGTGGTTACTTCGGAGAAATTAATATATTGAAAGGAAGCATTTTAAAAAGGCAAAAATACACAAAGCAGAGCGGAATTTTTAAAATTAAGCTTTTCTTTTTAGTTAGAAAATCATTGCAAGGTTAAAATGCTGAGAGCCAATTAAGGGCTGGTTATATTTTGATAACAGTCCTCACAGGCTTAAAATAGCAGGTTGTTTCCTGCCCTAATAAGCCAGCTCTGTGTATCACATGAGATCTTCAGGCAGTGAAGCTTCCAGGCTGGAAATACTTTAAAGCTAGCCACTTTTTTAAATAGCATCCTGCTCTTCCATCAAATTTTTAAGCAGATTCCTTTAACGGTAATAAATCATCTATTTTTAGCCTGTAGTATGGATCCCAGAGGATCTTGCCTCACAACCTGTAGCAGCAGAGTTTGTCTGAAAACTCACGGAAGTCAATGGATTATTTCCTTACACTTCAAATCAAGTTCTGTGGTGTGGTTTTTTTTTTTTTTTCCCCCCCAAGTCTTGAAATAATAATGAAATTATGCAGTAATATTCTAATGACAACTTCTCTGGATTTAAATTTATACTCAGCAAATGTAATTAGGTACTTTTCTAAGTCAGTTGTTATTTACTTAACATAGCATAATGACTCAATTACATTAAAATAAGAGCTTTTTGAATAACTAAATTAAAATACTTTTTTTATTCTTTTTACTTTCATTAATGAGTTCATGAGTGAATTTTTCCTTAAACATTTCTACCAGTCAGCATTAATATTGTATCAAATGTTTTAAATGGGAAGTATGGGAAACATAGATTATAAAATAGAAGTTATAAATCTTTTCAGGGAAAGCACTTAAAACTGACACATTAAAAAGTCACGCATCCTTAATTCTCTGCTTATAACAAATATTTGTCTGTCATCATGGAATAAATTAATTCTACAATGTTTAGAGAACTTCCACACGTGGCATCATGGACCATTGACTATCTAATATGGACGTCAGAGTGTTTTATTGCTTGGACATTGTGGACTTGATCCATAGCTCACTGAAACTCGTTGAAAGACTTTTATTGACTTCTGTGAGCTTTGAGTTGAACTCAATGTTTTCACAATTTTTTTTTTTTTTTCCTCCTCTTAATGAGGCTCCAGGTCAGTAGGAGCCAGTGAGATGTTCATCTATCAGGAAGCACAGCTTTCCCAATGGACAGAAGTGATATTGCTGTCACTGCATGGATGAGAGAAAAACACAACAAGGAAGAGGATGGAGCAGTGGTAGGACATCTATAGGCTCCAAGAGACTGAAATAAAATCTCTGCTCTGCCTCAGTCTTACTGTGTAACATTAAGCAAATAATTTACTGTCACATAAATAGATCACTTATTACTTCTTTTAAACTTATAATGTCATGAAACTAAGTCAGGAAAACCCTATCAAACCTGGTTAAGTGCCAGGTTGCCAAATTTCCAAGGTTACCCCCATCTGCAGTTGGTAGCTAAATTCTCTATTTTCAAGAACAGAAAAAGGGAGCATTCTCTAAATCCCAATCTCTAGATAAAATGGTATCTCTTTATCTTTTGAATGGGTACAGTGAAAAGAATTGCACTGTAATTCTGTGAGAGGAGTCTTTGGGAGCCTCTCATCACCCTTGGTGCAGATACAATGAGTACAGTCAGTGAAGTCAAGGATGTGATTTTTTTGACCAACTGTGTGCACCTACTTTAAGATGAAAGGTCCACCCTCTAAAGACTTTGAATGGGAGTTTAAAGTGATTTGGTCAGGTGTAGATGCCTGCACTGGAAATGTGCACGTTTAATCCGAGGAACTCAATTTCTAAGATGTCCTAATGCTACATTGCAACTGCTAGGAAAGGGTACTTTGCTGTGCTTATCTGGGCCCCTGTTTCACAACAAGAGAATAGGAGTCTCAGTGCCTCAAACACTCAAGAGTGACAGCTGTTGGTACCCACAACTCTCACAGACTGCGTTTCATTCAAGAGCAGGCAATGGTTATACTGTACATGTTTTGGTTGCCTTCATAATGCTGAGCAGAAAAGCACAGAAAACAAGGACTGAACATATTAAGCACTACAGCTCAGGTCGGATGAATAGAAAGCATTTCCATGTAGATTGCCATTTAGGGCCCATGCCTGTGATGGGTGAGAAGCAACAAGAAGACAATCTGGAGGTCAGATCTCCACTCTGTAGTGGCACTCGGCTGCGAAACACAAATAAACACTACCTGGTTTGACCCAAAGAAAAGTCATGTAACTTTATGCACGCGCATACATCCATGCTGGTCAACTTGAGAGGGTCAACTAGTCTCAGTTTTCTGTTTGCATAAATCCAAATTTCAGAAGCATATGACTGACGATGGCTGAGTGAAGAATATTCACCTCAGTATTTTTGCAATGCACAGTACTAACCCCATTATTTATTTTAGTGTTATCTCCTCAAGGAGTCCCTGTGAAGAGAACCAGGAAGATTTCAGGTGGCGTCCTAGGGTCAGCGTTATTTAGGATGGAGGAGTATTTTCAGAAATGCTTTAATTTACTATTCAGTACAACAGAATGAATTAATAAACTTCTCTTGAGTTCAAAGAGCACAAAATTAGATCTTTTGTGAGTGGATGAACCTCAGGATTGGGGCGTTGCTGTATTTTTTATTGACCACTCAGGAGAGTTTTGCTCATGACATTCAGCATATCAGGAGACACTGTACTAGCTCTTGTACGCTGATGTCTGAGGCACAAAGATGGAGCTAGAAGGTGTTAGGTCTGCTGCTGGACCGTGGTGTTGTCCGTGAAGCTAGAAGTCACTGACGCCCTTGTCCGTAGGGTATTTAGACTACAACTCCTCAGTCAGGGACCTTGTCCCTTGGTGACAGGGGAGCATGACCATTAACAGATAAAATCCAGTGCTGTAAGACAATCATTGGCTGAAGTTGTTTTTTTAAACTGAATTCTGTACCCAGGTTGTTTTCTAGGTAGTTCATGTATGTAAAATAGTGTATATACTCGCAAAATGACGTGCACTGTACTTCAGAGGAAATAACACAGCAAGCAGATCAAGCCTGTAAGAACTTTAAAGAGAGGCCACAATTATTAGATCTGCTACAGAAATTTGTTTCTGGATATTAAGTAATAAAGGAGAATGCTTTGTTATATGGCATGCATGTAGGTCATCTTCTCTCCTTCATTCAACCCTTCCAGTAGTCAGCAGCCACAGACTTGTCCATTATAGTCTTACTTTGAAAATGTCATCCATCATTTCTTCTGGACCTGGAAGGAGAAGATTTCCCCTTCAGCTACCCAGCTGAACTACAGCAGGGCAGCAGCATTATTTAACTCATTGACAACATAATCACACTAAGCCCTGTCAAGGTTTATTTATTGCTGATTATTATTCTGTCTTCCCCTCTACTTTCACCTCACATGCCGTTCACTCCTGGTTGCCATGGAGATGCTACACAGTATTAGTTTAACTTTAGATTAGCCTTGTAACCTTGCATACTTTAAAATTCTTTACGTTTCTTAGCAACTCGGATGAATATCTAGGTCTTTCAGCTATTCTCCTAGATGCTGGAAGAATAAATTTACCACCCCTGAGCATGGGCAATGCCTGTTAGCTTGTGACAAGGGAGAGGATGATGCTTTGCCTACACGTGGGTAATCCATACCCTTTCTCATAGATCTGCTGATGTTCACTGAAGTCACCTGAGCATGAAGGGAGTTCTTAAATAAACATTTCCAGGCTGAAGTCCTGCAAGGATTTGCATTGCAACAGAATTTTTTTTTTTTTTTTAGCAACAGGAACAAAAGCAGAAGCTGGGGAGAAGATGAATGTATAAAATGTTAAGAATTTTATGAAGAAAAGCTTGAAAAAATGGAGGTCTGACAAAAAGATAACATGGGTATTCATTCTTAGGATTGTAGGATAGAACTTCAAAGAAGATTTCAGCTATTAAGTATCTAATCAAGAAACCTGCAAAAATGTTAGATAGGACACTGACTGTAAACTATCCTTGATATAATTCCATAGTAGTCAACAGAAGAATCAACGATGTCACAGTAGAAGCTCCCCACGCAAAAGGAGGAAAGGAGGGGAAGTCTCTAGAAGGCAGCATTCATCCATTCATCTCTAGCTGATACAAACCCCATCACTCCTCAGTGTTAAAAAAAGACGTTTGGACAGAACTGCAGCAGAAAAATCTGAATAAGTCCCCCAGACAAGATGTACCTACACCAGTGATCCTGGAGACCAACAATCTCCCTCTGTTTCCCAACTACCCATTTATAGGGGATGGCAATGAGGCTATGTCCATTTAGTTCAGCCTCTTTAGGGCCGTATGAAACCTCATATATTTACAGAAATAGTTGTCAGTCACAAAACAATGGACATTTAAAATGGTAATCACAACAAGGAAGTTTTACCTATTTTAACTTTTTACATTGAGCAGATCTTCCTAAGGCAGACTCAGTATATTATAAGCAGCTCTGGGAAATATCAGAGTTTCTAAAACAATTCAGACAAAGTATTTCTAAAGGGAAACAATTGGGAATAAGTTTTATGCATTCACATCTAGTGCATGCCCTGTCTGTCATGTCTCATTTAGCTTCCTATTAGTCCTGTACTTTTCCTCTCCTTTCTAACCTGTGCTCATTTTGTAATGTGAAAAAAGGCAACAAAATGCTGGCAGAGAAACTGCCCTTTTTGGCACTCCAGGCTTCTGTCTGCTAGAGGCTACCACGCTGGAGGATACCTCAGGGAACAGAATCGGGCAGCAGTTCTGCTGCTCTCCTCCTCTTTATTTGAGGAATAGTTGGGACAATTTCTTTGGTACCACTTGTATAGTCAACCCGCTGTGAACTTACCTGGGTTTCACGTACATCACAAGGGTGGAATCGGGCCAGTTTTAGCCTCCCCTCATAGGCTCTCATAGAGCATTAGAGGGGAAGGAAACTCCAATTACACAGAGATCGAAAACCACAAAAAATCCCAAACTTCAGACCATGTTTCTCACCCTCTTTGGTGTAATTAATTTCATATAACTCCAACCTCTGTCCCTCTTCTTTGGACTACAGCAAGATGCTTATGTCTACCTACCCCTTCTCCCTGACCAAAAAGTTGAGCCTGAGTATTCTGGCAATCTGCTAATTGTAAAATGTCATCAGGAATGGTGAAAATCAGAGCCATATTTTCTCTGATGAAAAGAAAGTCCACAAAAAGCAAGTTATGACCAGAGCAGCTGTCCAGAACTCAGATGAGCCGCCCACATGTAGGATTGCTCTATATTTTTTGGAGGAGGAAGAATTGTCCTTTCATCAGAATTAGATTTTGCTGAAGAAAACTGCTATATTGTTTTAGTATCTCAGTTATTAGACTGTGTGGCCTGGGAAAACAAATGCAAATCAAAGGAATTCTAAGAAATGGGTTGAAATTATTAACAGTTCAGGATGACATTAAGTTTCAGTGCACTGTATGTAATGTGAAGAGAGTTAGTTCATTTCTAAAATTATCACTATTCTTTACATCCTCACTGAGATACTCCTAATGAAACCAGTGGGAGTTTTAGTTGAGAGTCTAGATTAATGAAGAGGATGAAATATGAAAACTGTAGAAGAGGAGAAAAATGCTGATTAAATATCCAGACTTCCCATACCTTTTTCTTACTGAGCTCTGTTAGTCATATTATACATGGAATGTAAAAAACCTTAGCTTTGTTCAATTAATGCCAGTCAAACAAAATTCTTATTCTTAAGTAAGAAGTTGCAGAAAAGTGTGCAACTGAAGTAATAAAAAAATTAACTGAAATTCCTATTTCATATCATTTCCATAGATGAGTTTGTTAATGCAACCTCCTCTTGTAAACAAGATTCAATTTGCTGTTTTAGTTGAGTAATTGCACCGCATTCGTATTTGCTGAAAGTTGTTGAAATTCCCCTGAGCTGGATGGGATTGTAATTGCTAATACCAAACCTGAATTTTGAGCAATACATCCATACAGAAAGATAGACAGAAGACCAAAATTATTCTTGCTCTCATTTCACTGAGTGAAGCTCAGGGCTAATTTACCTTCAAGTTATGTTACTGGAATGCAGGCGAAAAAAGACAAAACAAAGGGTGTATTAACCAAGAAGGAATTGTGTTTATATAATTGACTGAGAATCCGAGACACGTGTGAGAGAATTATAACTATACCTCAGAATAGCAAAATTTCATTTGTTTTTCTTATAAATCAAACTCAGAGGAATGATTATCATTAGGTTGATTCAAGTGCAATCCTATTCAGTCATGCTTGAAACAAATTTGAAAGCTACCAGACAAGTCTTTGAGCTTATCTAAACACTTTTGCAACTGAGAGTGCTGTTACTATGACCCCATCTGGCTTAAGCTTAATTTTGTTTGATGGTAGTCTCTGCATCTAGGAGGCTGAGAACATCCATATATTCAGAAAGTTTGTGCTGATCTGGAAAACTTTAGACAAAGCAGAGAAAGTAGAACAAAGCCAAGGCAGAACTGTTTAATGCCTGGGCTGTTTAATATTCAGTACTGAGCCTCTGTCAGCTCTAACGCTACAGGGATGATGACCATTAGAATTGGTGAAAATAAAGAGCAAGCTCATGGAAATCACTACAAATAGGTGCACTGTGTCACAAGAAGTGAATCAGGCCCTATTTGTTCCAAAACTGTGTGGGGCCAAGTTTTACAATGCAAATGGACATCATCTGGGCCATTGTCCATGTTTGAATTTTATTTCCAAATGGATTAGGCCAAGGTAGATAGACGCCACTTCAGAAAACAGCTTTCCATGGGAGTACTTCCTCTTTGTTATAAGTGAAATAAATGAAAGTACTGTTCTCTGAACTTTATTCCTACTGTCAGGAGCACAACCAGCTATTTATCTTCCCAGGAGACCACCTCCTTTTTACTGACTGCTGTTCTATTTATATAGAGAGTCTGCTTGGTAAACGAAAGATTTATTAATTTCTCAGGAAAGGGTCAGCACTTCTCCTAGGCACAAATTCCATCTGCTGTCAGATCCATTATATCAGCTAATAGTTAAAGACAGATGGGAGATGATTTTCTTCAGGAAACCAAGTCTGTCTCACTAAAGAATATAAGAATAGTTTATAAATGTCCAGGAGAATTAACAGCTTGTTTCAGATCTTTCTTGGAGGGTGCTAATTCCTAGAAGGGATTTGTCTTGTAATATTTTTAGTTTGGAGTGTATTTCTGGTTTTGATCCAAGTCCTGCAAGTTGTGACCCTTGGGAGTATGTGTACACAGAAGTCCTTGGGTAGTTACATCAGGTACTACTGGAGGGGTGTAGCAGCTTGGATGTCTTCACAGACTGAAAATACACCCAATAATATGGACAAACGCCAGAGCCCCTCGCTGCCTGGGGATCAATAGAGCCTTAAGTGCGCTGCTGCCAGCTCTTAAGTTTGTGGTCAACTCAAGCAAGCTGTCTTTACGCCACAGTCACAACTACTGTAGCGTAGATGTGCTCGAGTGCTGCTGCCTGACTCCCCGAGCTGCTGGGGGTGAACTGAAGCTCAGGTCATCGCGGCTGGTGTGCTGGGACGGCGACGGGATGCAGCACCGCAAACACAGACAGACGCTGGTTTCATCCATCCATTTGGCTGGCTGTAAATCTAATCTCTTCATGAGAGTTCCTGTTGTATTCTAGTGCAAATGCCCTTGCTTGAGCTAGTTTACCTTGACTGGAGTCACCAGAGGCAACGTCTTCTCCATGCAGTGGAAAATGATGCAGAGATGCCAGCCCTACCTTTAGGCCAGGAAGCTGTATAAACTAATCAGCCTGTCTGTGTGTCTCAAATAATTAGTTCTGATGAAGGGCAGGACCCGCTGCTTTGTCTGTATCACCATGCTGCACTGACCTGCTCTTAGACCTGAGCCATGGTTTCCTGTACTGCTTTTATTTACCTTAGTCTTCTGGGATAATACCTTTCATTAACAGCCGCCGTGATGACAAACCCAATACCTGACTTTAACTTGAGCTGTAACAAATGGCTGTCGAACTGCACCTGCCTCTCTGCAGTTGCAGTAATTTAGAGCAAGGATTCACATTGGAAATGGTCCTGAGAGGCACCGGCTTTAAGCAGCCTGGAGTGAGGGGTGAGAGGATTTAGCATTTCATCAGGCGCAGTTTTAGTCAGAGACTTGTATGGACACACACACATACAAACGCGCCACACTCCTATGGATGCAGAGGAGACTTTTTTCTGGCAGAGTGGCTGTACTCCGGTGCTGTCACCTTCTAAAGTTCCTATTAAAATTCTGCTTTAATTAGTCTCAATCAAACTTACAGTACATTTCTTATTAGGACACCGTTATGTTTGTCTCATGTTGTTTTGGATGTCACATCCATTGCACTCCTCACTGTGCTCTGTAAACACTTTCTCTGTTCTTGCAGACAGGTCAGGACCCCTTAATTGGATACAGTTTTCAGTTATTCATTTAGATTTCCTTGCAATCCTTCCTTTTAGCTTAATAGCAAATTCCACGTGTGTCTTCACCAAATATTAATGCTGAAAAAGTAATGTCAAGCTTCTCAGCTCTTGTAAACATCTTCATGTTTTATCCACTTTAGTCCATTAAATTGTCGCTATGTATCTTAACGTCACAGTGCTTGACTTCTACTTTATTCTTAATACTGGTAGATCTAAGCTATATTTTTCCTTTGTTTTCGTGATGCTGATTTAAAATATGCCACTTCACTTTTAATTGCTGGTTTCTACACACGACAATGAAGAGGCTAGGAGACGATGCCTGATCTGTAATGCCAGTCTGTGATTTGGTGGGGCTGATGTTTTGGGTTTGGGTAGAACTTTGGCCAGCTGGTGGGTCCTACAGAGCTTGTTTCTGAACTGTGGCTGATCATTGTGGTCTGATCCAGTGTGGCCTTGAAACAGTATTTCAAAGCTTTATGGTACATATACATAAGATATTTCAGTGAGACGTTGAGGCTGACGATGGCCAGACAATATCTTTTCCTTGTGATGGTTACCTTTGAAATAGACACAAAAGTTCATAATGAGCCTATCAATATAAACGTGTGACCTATCCCTTGCACACATTGTGCTTTTTTGGTACTAACAGTAGCTAACCCACAGATAGCAACTGAATTTCTCGGTGCTCTTTTTTTGCCTTATAAAAATATGCAAATTTTCTAAAAAAATTGAAAATTAAATCTCTATTGCCAACAGTCTCTCTATCGTCACTGGATCAGCTATTTAAAGAAGTGAGTAAAAATACTTTTTAGAGGTGCCTTTACCTCTGTTTCCACATCCCAATCATGGATACATTAACAAGAAACATGGAGATTTTTGGAAGTGTTCACACAATACTTAATCACTTAACAAAATGGGTTGATATGGATGGAATGGGTGAAATAATAGTGGGAAAGAATGTAAGTATCACTATAAAGGCAAAAAAACCCCAACTTGTCCAGGAGATAAATGAGAGGTTGTCACCATTTGTTTAGGGTTTTTTTTCAGTTTTTCTTGTATGTTTCTTATTTTTCAGAGTAGAGCTAGAACATTTCCTTGCTACAGTCAGGAAAATAATGGAGGAAAATTGTGGGAATTGTTACAAATCCCCAAACAGGACATAAAAGAGCTAAATATGTTTAAGGCCTCAAGGCTAACAGCTACCTTCTTGGCAATGGAATACATGAAAATTTCATAAAACTTTCTAAACATTAATGATTTGGCTTCTGTCTCACCTTCTTCATCTAAGTTTGAGAAGGATTACTATTGCCCCTTGTAAATTGGGAAATGAAAAAGTAGAAATTAAAACCACTTGACTGAAGTCTTACAGGATTTCTGTAATACAGCTGGGAACAACACAGGCCCTCTTTTATTCCAGCTGAAACATCTCTTTGTAGGTGATCATACGGAGAGGTTCAACTGAGTTGCCTAAAAATCAGCTTCTTTTGTCCTTTGAGATTCTGGAGCTGTCTCAGCACCAAGAACGCTTGAGTCACTTATAGGTCTTAGAGAAGTTCTAAGCCCCATGTGGATGTCTTGGCTATCTGAGAATGTCTTAGACGTGACTTGATGTTTATTGTTTGGCAAAAAATTTGAGCTGTATCTGCCTGTCTGCGTTCTAGAGTCTAGGCTCCAGTGGAGATCCAGTCCTTACAGCTGGTGAAGCCTAGAGAGCTGTTCAGGTCACCTTCAGGCAGGCACTTGGTGCATAGTCTGCCTACCTTGTCACGTCTCTGCTGACATCTGGGATGCCTCAGGGTGCCAGGCACATCCATAGGGAGATGGCAGATATGACATTGGATCTATAGGAGATTTGTTCTTTTCTGGAGCAACAGCTGGAGGACAGCCTGCAGCATGTTCAAGGGCACTGAAAATTTAAGCTCTGGAACCTTAACTGAACTCTTCATCTCCACTGAGCAAACTCAAGTAGCACACAGATAAATACCTGCAAGATGAAACCTGATGTCTCAAACCAAATCCCATCCTTTGTGCCAGCTGAGACAGAGCTGACAAGTAGACAGAGAAGAAAATCCTGACTCTGCCTGTGTTGCAGTATGGAATTGACAAAGGTCCCATATTAATCTTGTTGAAAGAAAAAAAAAAAAAAAGGAAAGAATTTCCTCAACATGCGTATGAGTCTAACATGACAGTGTTCCTTGGTGCTGTGTTTGGTTTGTGGAGTGGAGTTGTCTTCCTAGGATGACATGAGTTGTGACTTGTTCTGAGATGGACCTGCAGAGCCTGAGTCTTTCCCAGCTTCTGTTTCTATGGGCCGATACCTCAGGCTGAATTATATGGCACAGCTCCAAATCTCATAGCCTGCAGCAGATAAACAACTCAAATCAGAGATTTCACTTCAGTGCACTTGTGTACTTTCTATTCTTGAACAGCTCTTGATGCATCAAGAAGTGTGTACCCTGTAACTAAAATCTTATTTAACAGAAGGGAGAATGTATCATTTAGGCTTTACTTTGCCTTTTATTTGGCCTAGTCAGTCAGTCTCCTACTTTTCCTTGTCTACATTTTTGTTCCCACAGAAAATAAAATGGTTTAAAAAAACCCAGCGTGCTAAAAGCAGGTCAATTTTATCCCTGATAATGTTAATTAAATGGCACCACAGTTCAGTTCTGCTCATTGCACTGAGTTCTGCCCAGAATTTCTGAGTAACTTGGTGACAGTCCTTGCAGCCAGCAGATTGCTCAGACATTGGATGTTGGGATGTTTGGTCCATCCTCTGTCGTCTCTGTGGTATCCCTCAATCTGTGTTAAGGGAAGCACCCCAGGTGCCCCTGACTGAGGAAACAAGGATGACACATATGGTATGGGCAGAAGAGAGCTTTATTTCCCTTCTCCACTGCGCAGATCAGATGCCACACTGCTCAGCAGGGACTCCTCAAACAACCATGACCACATTGCTTGCTCTACCTTGTATTCTAATTTGCCCCCATTTTTCCCCTCCCAAATAAACAGCCCACTCACTCCTGCATAACTGTTTTCCTTTGGGGACAGTTTTTGCTGATTTAACGTTTTTATCTGATAACCTTGGCCTTTGCGAGTGACTGCTGGTAAGCCAATACCCTCATTTCAGTAGCTTTGATATTTTTCACCTACTCGAGTTCCTGGTTATCATTTCATACCTTTTATCTTCTAGTTTCTCCATTATCATCTTATTAGTTTAACTCCAGGTTAAAGCAGGTGGGGCTGGTAACCTGCTTTTCCCTTTCCATTTCTTGCAGTGGTAAACAATTTCTCCCACTTTCACCTTACTGGATTAATCTCAGGCTAGGTCTGGCCATTTGCATGCATGCTTTAACTATATTTTGATATGTGTTGCAGTTTCTTTCTTTAGAAATAAAACTGGGGAGAAAATAAGTAAGCCAGAGGGAAATGATGCTATGTTTAACTGAGAAATCCAGTGGCTTGTAAAAAGAATTGATAATAGCACAGATTTGCAAATTAGATTTAGGTGCCAGAATGAATTAGAAGTTTCTGCTTCTGGTTTCCTTAAAAAGCCTTTTTTCTATTGTGTGAACTGTTGCAACTTGTTGAACTTTGCAGCTCCTATGACAACAGAGATGCTTCCTCTTCCTTCACATTGAGACCATCGATACCGGTCACCACAAGGCTTCTTGCTCTGGTTTCACGTGGGTTGGCTAACACTGAGACTTCATCCACTTTGGTGCTGAGGTACTGGCATAGAAAGCTGTAAATCCAGCCTGGTTCCTGCCTTATTTCTATGTGTTATGCTGTCTCCTCTTGAACATTAATAATTTAGGATGCTTACTGCTCCTGTCTGCATTGGTCTCTGTGACCAAGCCCTTTTGGGACGACTTTCATGACTGTAAGAAGGCATTGTAAAGACTTATAGGGATCTTGGAGATGGCCAGTACACACCCCACAAGAGGCAAGGAAGGCAGAAAGCCTGGTCCCTCTGAGCCCTGGATGAGATGCCCAGTTTGAAGCAGTGCACGGAAGGTCTAGAGCTGGATACATGTTTTTTGTAGTTAATCTGTGTCTGCTGAGGATACCCTATATCAACGTTTTCACTTAAGCTGAATGTGCCTAGGAAAATTCTCAGGCACTGAAGCCAACTGGCATGAGTTTTAATAAACTCCCTTAGCCTCCAAAGAAGTGTGGCTCCATACACATTGCATATTGGGAATAGTCCCTGGACTACCCTAATTTGCAGACAGTGCTCTGGAGCTTTTGGGAGACTGCTAATAGGCACAGGCTAAAATTGCACCCAGGGACTGTTCAAAGTTTCATAGTACAGTCTGTCACATTTTCACGACTAAGGACATTCCCCCGCCCTATCTAATTTACTAGTATAATCACTGTCTATACAGCTTGTGCAGGAATGTTGGCTTCCTGCAGTACAAAGCACTCTGAGCGTTTGTATATGCCCGTGCCAAGGCATCCTTAGAGATGAATCTACAAACACCAGAGCTTGAGAGGGTGCAACATGGCCATGAACATGCCTGGACTCAGGTGCCAGTCTGATTTCATGTTTGGATATTGCTCTCATAGACTGGAAATAGGGAGTGAAAACTTTACCCTCAATACTGAGCAAAGTAAACACCCTGTCATTAGTCATAAATCTGGGACACACTCTCAGCATTCTGTAGGAATTGGGAAGTTTCTGTCAGTATCATGGAACACTTTAAAGTATCAGGCTGTCATGGTACTGCATATATAAAAAAAAAAAAAATTAGATTCAAACTAGCAGGGAGAACTCTAGCAGGATAGTGTTGAAGAAATAAGCTTGCAGAGTTGCACATGCTATTAAATAAATGAAGCATCTGGGTATTATTTTGTCAGTGAATCTTAGTCTGCTCAAAATATTGTAACTTCTGTGACTTGTGAATCCCAAATGGCTCAGCTCTAAGTTATGAAAATAATATATTCATGCAGGTCTGTGGGAGTTAAAATGACATCAAAAGGGGTAAACACAAGCAACTCAACTTTATTACTGTAGGGGGAAACATATTTGTAATTGAGAGGAGACCTCCTGCAGAAAGGGTTAAATGGCCTCCATGGATCCCACAAGCTTCCCTTTCAATAAATTTAAATAGAATATGAGAAGAAGCAATAATGGGTGCTGTCGAGCTCAGTGACCTGTTAACAGCAGATATTTAGCATGAAATTCTCTGTGACCAACAGAGAGCAGCTTGTGAAAATACAGTTTGCTCTTCAATTTAATATGTCCAGCTTCTTTTTTTTGTCCATATAGCCCCCAGGCTAAATCTCTGCTGACAACAGTAAGTCCTCAAAAAAGCATTCCTGAACACTCTCCTTGCCCTGCTGCCACCCACATAGCAACCTCCTGCATTCTGGTGAAAACACTGAAACTTTGATTACAATCATTCCTCAATTTAGACTACAATGATATCAACACCAAGCAGGAACTGAGAGCAGGTCTACAACAGAGAAATCATCAGAAAACTGGTCTCTCAAAAATCTGAAAGGCATTAAAGAGATGCTGTAATTTTATGGCCAAGCCGAAGTTTGGTTTTGCATGAATTTTTGGCTTCACAGAAAGGACAATAGAAACACTTTCTGAAATGCTCCACGGTAAGTCTGTTTGCAACTTTCTTAAGAAAACAACATAACAAGGATATCAAAATATCTAACTGAGATCCTTGAGGAGGAAGAATAGTTATGACAAACATGACTGCTACAAGAAGGGTAGTGGTCAATGGCTCAATGTCCAGATGAAGATCAGTGACAAGTGGTGTCCCTCAGGGGTCTGTACTGGGACTGGTACTGTTCAACATCTTCATTGATGACATAGACAGTGGGATCAAGTGCACTCTCAGCAAGTTTGCAGATGACACCAAGCTGAGTGATGCGGTTGATTCACTTAAGGGATGAGATGCCACCCAGAGGGACCTAGTTGGGTTCAAGAAGTGGGCCCATGTGAACCTCATGAGGTTCAACAAGGCCAAGTGCAAGGCCCTGCACATGGGCTGGGGCAACCCCCAGTATCAATACAGGCCGAGGGAAGAAAGGACTGAGAGCAGCCCTGCCAAGAAGAACTTAGTGGTACTGGTGGATGAAAAGCTGGATGTGAGCCAGCAATGTGCTCTTGCAGCCCAGAAAGTCAACCACATCCTGTGCTGCAGCAAAAGAAGCGTGGCCAGCAGTTTGAGGGAGGTGATTCTGCCCCTCTACTATGATCTTGTGAGGCACCACCTGGAGCACTGTGTCCAGCTCTGGAGTCCTCAGCACAGGAAAGACATGGACCTATTGGAATGGGTCCAGAGGAGGGCCACAAAAATGATCAGAGGACTGGAACACCTCTGCTATGAGGACAGGCTGAGAGAGTTGGGGTTGTTCAGCCTGGAGAAGAGAAGGGTCCGGGGAGACCTTATTGCAGCCTTTCAATACTTAAAGGGAGCCTACAGGAAAGATGAGGATGAACTTTTTAGCAGGCCTGTTGCGATAAGACAAGAGGTAATGGCTTTAAACTGAAAGAGGGTAGATTTAGATTAGATATAAGGAAGAAATTTTCTATGCTGAGGGCAGCGAAACATTGGCACAAATTGCCCAGAGAGGTGGTAGATGCCCCATCCCTGGAAACATTCAAGGTCAGGTTGGATGAGGCTCTCAGCAACCTGATCTAGTTGAAGATGTCCCTGCTGATTGCAGGGGGGTTGGACTAGATGACCTTTAAAGATCTCTTAAAACCCAAACTATTCTATGAGCCTATGAAGAAGGAAATAAATGTTTTAACAGCACTGCCATAATTTGAGTTACAGGATCGTGAATGTGTGCTTATTAAATAAAAATAAGCATAGAATCAGAAAGATACCTATACATAAAAGGAATTATAACAGATCCCATGTTTCTCTGTCCACATCTCCTTTTGTCATTGTTGTTTGTTTGCTTTTGTCTCAGATTAGATGACTGAGTTTAGGTAGCTAACTGTTCTGAAATAGCAGTACAAGAGCTGTTAGTCCTCAACCAGGACCCATGAACCAGTCCATCAAATGCTAAATCACCAGTGCAATCAATAGGTGGTGAATGTTTGTAAAAGTCTGCCAACAGTCTGTATAACAGCACTCTTTCTTAGGGCCCTTGAGGGTACCTGAGCTCTTCTAAGCACTACTGAGATACAAAAGCATTCATCACACTTATTTTACACTTGAAATGAAATGTGGTTTTGTGAGTTTTAAGTTCAGAGTGACTGCATTACCAGGACATTATCCACTATTTATTTATTTTTTATGCTTAGCGGTCATACAATGCCATACAGAACTCCAGCAAAGGACAATGACTCTGCAATAGCAAGATTCTTTTTCCAGAATTTTATATCCTCAGTTCACAGATGAGCTCCTGCATGGACAAGTAAAGCAGATGTCCCCAGGGATGACATTTTAACTGCTGCTATCACTGTTATCATCCAGTATTGACAGCTGCAGAAGTCATAACTGATTATCCTGCCTCGGTGCATTCAGTAGAGCACAGGACAGTCACACTGAGAGACATCAGACCAGGATGGAGCTGTCCTGAATCCCATCCAGCTCTGCCCCAAAATTTCCATCTGAGCGTGGGCAAATCACTTAACTCTATGATGCTTGTAAATACTCACAACCTTGTCTTCATTGCCTTACTTCATGACTCTCTTGCTTCTCTGGGCCATGACTCTAACCAGCAGCTTGTAGTAGTCAACTCAGAGGGGCTCTGCTGTAAACCTGATCACCATCAAACTCAGGAGGCAGGTGAAACAATTCCAGTTGAGGAGCCCAGGTATCTGGAAGAGAACATCTGCATTTCTCCTCCTGTTTCGTGCTCAACAAAGCTCATTCTTTCATATGTGCACATTTCTCAGAGGTATCTGAGAAGTTCTACATGCCAGGGAGCACCCAGAAGAGTTGTGATTAGCAAATGACTCTAAAATGCTGTGCCCATGACAGAAAACTCCAGCTTCCACCAGTCACTGACTGGAAGGGACACAATTTTCAGGGGCTGCCTGATCTCATTCTTCTTGTCACGTGGGAAAGGCACGTGGAGGGGACCACTAGTACCTGATCTCCTCTCTCAGAGACATTCTGTCAGAGGCCGCAATTATATGTAGGCTAAACAGAGCTCAGTCTGCATCAGTCTTTCTTTCCGTCTGATTGACCTATCTGCACAGCTATCAGTCCTTCTTCACCTACCGATTTATGTGACAAAATGCAATATCATAACAGCAGCGTGAACAGCTTTGTCCGAGTTGTGCAATAGTGGCTCACAAGGTGAATGGGCAGTCAGTCTTCACAATGGCTGGCAGACGGAGCAGGAACTGCAAAGAAATGTTTTACGATTTCATCCTAGCTGGGAGCCCAGCTCTTCTGCTGCTGCCCTTAGTACTTCCTGGACTGTGCTGTGTTATAGCTCAAATTGTATGCAAAAGAATAGAGGCAACAAAAAGGAGACACAAAGCCTAATAAACATAGCCATGGACTGCACAGAATGGCCAGACAGGGCTTTATTTTGGCTTTGATTTATAATGAGCAGAAAAGCAGTGACCTGACCAATTATCCTTCTCTTTGACTGTGCTGTGCTCTTTCTGCCGCAGTGATTTTTTTTGCTAGAAGACACATAGTTATTTTTACATTGTCTTTTGTATATAGTCAGAGTCTTGCAATCTCTTCTGTGATGGGTTAAGCAGACAGCTGTGCCTTCCAGTGAAGCTGGGAACTATGACTTGCAAATATTTCTATCTATGCAGTGAAGCTGCACTCTTCAAGGCTGAGCAATAAAAATTTCTCATGTTTCCTTCTATGGTTCCTACTGGGATTTGAGGGAATTCAAGTCAGGGCAGAACTGAAGAGGACTGTGAGGTTTTAAGATACTCCTAGATATCTTAGGATATTTAAGATATCTTAGGATGTTCATAGACTGGAGAGCTGCTTGTTCTATCTTTAGTACAGGACTCAAAAAAGTTAAATGCTCTTTCTGTCCTTGCAGGAATCTTAAAAAAAAAAAAAAAAAAAAAAAAGCATCAGTATCCAAGCTGGGTCTTACTTTAGTTATGGATGTACAACCATTTATTCTAGACACTGTAGGCACTAGACACACAAACCTAAGGTTAATGCTTGGTAATATTCTAAGCACACTTGTGTGCCACTGAGCAGTGCTTGCATACATGCATATTCCATCATCCAATTAAGCCATGCACTGTTAGGTCTCACCTCACTGATGTCAATAGTAATTATGCTCATTCATGCCCAGGCTGAATTGGGCCTGTAAAATCATCAGGTAAAACCCAGATGCCCTTACACAAGCAAGATTCCCACAGACAGCAGCAGGGCATTTACTCCAGAAGATATCAGTATTTGGCCTGTAGAAAAAAAAAGAGCTAAGTGATCCCTCACTCTTGAAATGCAGGGTGATTTTCCACCTGCAATAGAATGGTTTCATCCATTCGTCTTTTCACCAGAGTTTGTGGTGAAACTTCCCCTGTTCCCTTATTGTTTATCCACAGCTCCTCATTCACCCTCTCTGACAGGAAGAGTTCCCTGGTAGTCAGCTTTGTTTTTCTTTCGCTCGGTTTCCTTACATCACTTCCAGTCAACTTTAACATCTTACTGAATGCAGCTTTCTAAAAAAATTCTCCACCAGAGTAGATATAGAAAGGGATTTTAAAAGACAGTAATATGAAAATAGGACCCCAAATATAAATAAGGGGACTTGAAAGTTGTTTTTTTATTTTTTATTTCAAACAATTAATATTGATAAACATAATTTACAAAAAAAAATCTCAGTTCTCAAAGAAATCTCTTATGAAAGACTTGTCAGAAAGAAATAGCTGATTGGCATAGTCTGTAACTCTGTCTAACTGCTAATGAACCTGCTCCTGTCAGGACTTCTCTGTGCCATTCTCTGCACAAACAGCACATGTAGAAAGCTTCCTTCTAAATACAGACCTGATGATGTAGAGCAATACCTCAACTTTCAGTCTTTAGCTAAAAAATCTTCTGAAAGAATTCTGGTTGCCTCAGAAACCTGCGCCTATCAATTATAATTGCATTCCGTATTTGTTGACACTTCCTCGGGGGTTCATACAAGTTCCTTTCTATTTGTTAGGCATTACAAGAATTTATCATCTCATTCAGTCAGCAGCTGAAGTCACGCTGAAGTCTGAAGATTAAGCTGACCTCAACGAAATTGATGTTCATTTCTCAACTGTATATAAGTTGTGTGCAAAACAAACAAACAAACAAACAAACAAACAGATCTGTTTGGATTTTTGCATGGAGATGATATTGCTGCCAGGTACTTTCACTTTCTCCCAGAAATTGTTCTCACTTATTGATCTTCTTGGTGGGACTTGCTATGGCACATAAACAGTTTTAGGAGGATTTCAATTTCTTTAGTTTACGTTCCTGCCTGACTCCTCTTCATAATCAAAAAAAAGCTTAAAGCAATTGAATGAAGATAGCCAAAAAAAGAAGCTATGCAAAGTGTTTGCTCTGTTTTCCTTGAAAAATACATCTATGGCAAAAAAGAGAAAAGGAAAAAGTAGCCGCTCCCCTCATGTTCAGTGGATGACACCACAGAAATGAAATGAATGGAGATATGGGTACAAAGAATAGTTTCCCTGATTTTAGGAAAAGCAGAAACCAGCATCTACAAAACATAGACTGTTAAAGGAATTAATGAGTAACTTTGGTACAGTTTTAAGAAAAACTTTGCCATGTCTAGATGAAATGACATTGGTTTACTAATACAAAGTGTTCATAAGCTTTTGAAAAATGAGGTGTTGAAAGATACTGATACAAAATGTTAATGTAGTGGTTTTGCTTTGATAATCAGAAAATACAGACTGAGTTTCATCTCTGCACTGCAAAAATATACCAGAGAATAAAGAAACAAGCTAAGTAATTTGCTGAAGAAGGAACCTGGCATTACGTGTGCTACCTGTGTCTGTACTGCCTATGAATATTAAACATCTACTCAGGTTTGTTTTGTTTTTTTTTTTTTTTTTTTTTCTTAAATTTTGGAGCAATAATGAATTGTTTTTTTTACAGGTATCTTGGGTAAATGAATGCATTTTGCCTCACTGAAGAAAGCAGAAAAAAACCCTGAAAACTGTAAAAGCAAACACTACGATGATGTGACCACTGATGACCGATTCTGGAAGAAAGAACATGAGTTACATAGAGCTAAATATTCTTGCAATCACTTAGCCTTTTCACAGATTTATTTAGAACTCTGATTATTGAAATATGCATAAAACTAAGGGAAGACTTCAATTTTATTTCTTTGCAAGCATGGAAATTGGATCTCAGTGTAAATAATTGCCTAATGCCCTAGCGCAAAAGTCTAAATAGAAACTCCAATGTTTAAAAAAAAAAAGAAATGACTGAATGCAATTTTACTTCTGAATTATAATTTATGCTACATATTGAATGAAAAACAGTTCTTTCTGAGAGTATTTTAATCACATAGGATTCAGATTTTGTGAAGGTATACAAAATGGACAAAAAATGTAAGAAGTGAGCATTATATTAATAAATATTAGCCTATAGTGATAATAACATATTTTACTCAAACATACATTTATCTTATCATTGCATTCCAGTAAGAATTACTGTTGAACTCAACCAGTCTGAAGATATGGAAAAAATATAAATATGTTGTTCTATTTATATTACCACCCTCTCTCTTCCTGCTCCAAATCCTTTCTCTTAAATTGGACACTGCTTTCTGTTGAGAACAAGGAAGGTAACAGAATTAATGCAAAGCATATTTGGCTCATTAGGTGAAAGCATGAATAATAGATCTGTTACCAACTAATCTGGTTTAATGAACTACTCCATATGTCAGGGAATTGAAGAGTTTTCTGTATCTTTCATCTCTACATCTCTATATCTACACACATGTCTAGGTTCAGGGTCTAGAGTATTTCTAAGTTAGCCTTTTCTTTTCCCTTCAAGCAGCCTCTCAGAAATTCTCCATTTTTGAATTAACAATAGAGAAATAATTCTTTAGAATGCTAAAGGCCATGGAGATATTTGTTTTAAATGCTATGAAAGAAGTTAAATTTTAGTGGGAGCCTGAGGCCTTGAAAAAATGGCAGTCATTGATGAAAGTCTAAACCACTGTTTTAATTCTAGGACATATACATTTAACAAACAGGGAAATAAGGTGCTGAAAGGCTGAAGCCATGAAGTCTACTGAAATGAAAGAAATTCTCTAAAGGATTAACTGTTTTGGGGAGAAATAGTTCCAGGTTGTGAAAACCAAATCTTTTTAATCATAAACTTAACATTGGAAAAACTACATATAGCCTCAATTCACCATGGCAAAACAACTATTTTTAGGAGGCATTGTCTCAAATATCTCCTTTAGGTGGCAGAATACTTTCACAAAATATATCAGAGCTGAAGCAACAATATTCCACGGACCTGGGGCAGCTGATAGGAATATGCAGTAGAAGTGTCTTTGTTGGTATAGTGTGCACAACCAGTGTTGTAGTGACTAATGACGTAATAAATGAGTAAATAAAGCACATTTTTCTGCTCTTGTAGTAGTGAGCACATCTACTTTTAAAGTTCATTCATGGATTTGATATGTACTCAAATATATCTTATTTGGTTTTATTAATAAACTGAGACTGAGCGGAAACCTTATTTATTTCTACAGCTACCTAGTGGGTTTGTTATACTGAAGAGGAGACATACTCTTGGAGGTGCACAGTGACAGGCACAAGAAGCAATTGCATTTTTCATTAGGTGTAAGGAACAAAAATCTTCATAAAAAGAGCACTTAGACACCGGAACAGTGCTGGCCAGAGAGGCTGGGGAACTTCCATCTCTGGAGGCTCTGGGCCCATATAGATTGCCTGAAAATATGGTTTTCTTTTTCATCTTTTGTGAACTTCCCAAAAGCAGTCAGTGGATTTCCAGGGAACTGAAGACTGCAGATTGGAAACAACTGGAACAGACTTAAAAGAGACTGTCCTTTCTGTTCTGTACCATAGCTTGTTCAACTGTAGCTGCTTTTCTTCAGATAACACAGCTATAGAAGGCTGATTTCTTCTGAAATAGTACATTTAATTTACTGTGAAATCTTTTGGAAACCAGTCCCTAAAGAAGATGCAGAAATTATCTTTTCTACAATCAGTAATACAGGAATTCAACAGAGGCATACCCAGTGGGAAGTTATTTACAGCTTTACCCTTATTATTCCATAAAGAAAGTGTTTAAGTATTTCTTCCTTCAATAGCTTCCAGTGGTGTCACGTGGCTTCATGGAGTCTGATTCAAAAATGCCTCCCTTGCTCTGCTCACCCTCTGCTGCTGGTAGGAGCTGTGGATAGAGAAGGCTTCAGCCACTGTGACCCTCCACAAGTTCTCCAGCTCAAACAAACTCCCCCCGCAACTGCTTTACCAGATACTAAAAAGCATATGTATCACAGAAGAAATGGTTATGGTAAAATTTCTGACTTTTACCATGTTTTGGTTAAGTTTAAAATCTGTTTAAAATCTTCATGGCTACGCATTTTGCTTTAAATTTAATGATGAATATTTTCAGAAGAAGGGAAAGTTCTTTCCAGCTGTATGTGTCATAGGATCCTAAGAGCATTCACATGCTGGATGTTTAAAAATACTCATGGGAACTTGTGCTTCCTGTTTGAACAGACTTCTGCAACTTATGCAAATATGGCAATATTTGAAAATAAAGTCTCAACTGACAGATTTTGCCACTTACTTTTCTCAACTAGGATCTAGATGTCATTTGTGAAAATCCCTTCTTTTCAGTTGACTATATCCTTCAGTCTGACACTTCTGTTTATTTCTTACCATATTGCTGCTTCCTCCTTCCCTCCCTGCTCTTCCTGCCCATTATAAGGGGGATGGAAAGGCCTGTAGGCATTGGCCAAGAACCGAATTACTTCGAGCAACTCTGGCAATCAGTGTGATTACTGTTACTGGAAGAGGAGCATAAAGCCTTTCTGGTATGTGTTTGAAAGCTGGTACTAGCAAAGAAATCACTGATTGTTTGAACATGAAGGTTCCCGTTATGCCTGAAGGTGTATTTCTTTTGGTAGACAAACTGATTAAAAAGGAAGTGTCTTCTATTCTGTTCTGAAGAAACCACTTTTTCTGCCAGTACAGTTCTTCATAAGTCAAGAGCTGATCCAGCATATTAAAGATTAAGATGGATGATGGCACCTCTTGATTAAAAATCTTTCTATGCAACAGTACAGTCTTGCCCGTTCTGCTCAAGAGAGTAAAAATGATGAGCCAATTAGCTGCCAAGTGGAAGCATCATCAACCTGTGGAGGTCAGATCCACCTCTAAATATATTTGAAATATGCCACAGGAAAACAACTTCGGGGAATCTTACTGAAAGCTGTAAGTCTTTCATAAAGCTCCAGCTAAAGCATGTCCTTTCTCTGCCCTTTTTTTTGACTGATAGACCTAGCTCAGTGTGATCCGAATGTTTAGTAGGTCTACTCTCTAACACCCTCTAAGAAAAAGACATGAAGGCTTTCTTGTTTTCATAGCATTCTAGGCTCTAAAATGTGCCACATGTAATGAAACATAGATATTGGAGATCTAGATACTAGACAAAATGTCAAATATTTTCATGTTGATGACAAAATACGTTTGAATTTCTTTTTTTTTCTTTGCAATTTTCAGCTAACCTTGTTTAGCTCATAGCTGCAGATTTAATAGTCCTTAATTATCTGATCTTGCATTTGTTACAATTGAGCTTGATCCAATTTTTATTGCACTATTACTCTAGATCGTCTCATTTTATAAAATTCTCAACTTCACTGTGCTGACAATGTCTCTCAACTTGACCTTCTCAGCAAATTTTGTTACCTATTCTCTTCTATTTACTAAATTATAAATGAAGATATTGTGGAGGTATTCCACAGGGTTGTTGATTCTGTGTTCAGATTCCCTTTTAGCCTGATGCTTCAACATAATTCATTATCACCTTCTTTTAAGTTCTTAAGGGATCTAACATTTAGATTCTCCTCCTTTCCAGCTTAGCTAATTGTTGTGATACTGCATTAATTGATTTTTTAGAGAAGTTGCAGCTACTTCAAATGATACATAGAATCTTATAAATATTTGAGATTTCCTCTAAAAGTTCTCCAGAAATTCTGAAACAGGTCTGTTCTGTTACAAGTGCAGAATACCAATGTGGGTCTTTCCTCAGCTCGCTTAAGATGCTAGAATCCCCATATAGTCAATAGACTGGCAGTGGATATGAATCAAATGACCAAATCCTACTTCAGTGCTCGAGAAATAGATGTCTGCTTCTGTCAAGGGAGCTTGTGTTGATTGAGCTGCCTGCTGTTAGAAATTCAGATTTAATCTGACAACTCCTATCACAGCTCCTCGAAGAATAAAACTTAAGATTTATTTAGTATTTTGTATTTTAAAATTAACCTAGATTTAAATGTTATTGGCTGACAATGCCAAAAGAAAACCAACCCCCAGCCCACCGGCCCATAACCTATGCATTGTATATACCACTTATGAAACTGTTTTTTCCCTTGCTTGTTTGCTAAGTCACTGGTGGTTTAGACTGTAGGGGTATTAGATTGCAACAGCTTATCTTTAAACATGGGATGGATTGAGAGAAGGAACAGTGACGTCCTTGATTCTGTTAGCAGCATTTGGTGTTAGATATTTTGGGTGTTGTAGAGAGGTTAGTTGTGTAAATCAGAGTGGTAATACTGCAAGGGAATACAAGCATTTATAATTCTTTTTCCAGAGATCAACAGACAGATATAATCCCCACAACAGCTGTGCCTGCCCGTGGATTTCCTAAAATAGGGTTAATAGTGCTTACAGAGTCCAAGCTGAGCGAGAGAGACTAAATGATGAAGGTCCCAAGGAAACCACAGCAAAGAGAGGCTTAGGGCTCAGGATGCTAGTGAATGCCTATATCAAAATTTTACCTTTTGTACTTTTCTCAGGAGTGTTGTGTGAACTTAATCATTCAGGCAGAACCATTCCAGACCTCTCTGTGTTCAAACAAGTGAGGTGTTCTCTCTCCTTTAGCATCTTAACAGGATAGGATGAGCCATTTGGGGCAGATGATAACGAAAAAGACAACTAGAGGAAGGCCCAGCATGCATTTGTGTATCCAGAAATGGTTCCCCTAATGTCTATGCAACCAACAACAGGACTATGGGTACAGGATCCTCTGGACTGTGACAAGGCAATGTAAATTGTGGGAGGTGCACTTTATGGTCAGAGAAACGCATAACCTGATGGTCTTCCTCCAGCAGCATCTTTTCCATCTGTTATTGCCCCAGGGATTTAACAAGTGTATTCTCCTACCTGTGGGCAGTAGTCCCACTCCCCTGTGAACCTTGGTCAAGTGGATTCCACCTTTTCTCCTTGTTGAAAACAGGACATTTAAGAAGGAACAGACTGGGAAGAGGCAGGGATGTGCCAAGCACCAGCTGGATCTGCTCCCTGAGGAAGTCACAGAGCTACCACTTGTGTTGTCTCCCTCTTGGGCACCTTGAAATAAAGAACTGACGCCAGTCCCCAGGTATCTTTAGGTAAGGGAGAAATTACCATCATTGTTTGAAACATAAAACTAATAGGAACTGTAGAAAAGTGGGGGGATGCACACTGAAAAGGAAATGTTCTTTACATAACACTCATACCTTACCTGCTTTCTGCTGTCTGTTGAAATCTGACAGCCAGAAGTTTTGCTAAACTGAGAAGAACATGTGTTGGCTTTAGACTGAAGTTTAGGAATATCCTTTGTATTGTAACTGCCATGTCATGAGGATTTTGTACCTGATTGCAAGGATTTTCAGGCTTGGAGTCTGCAAATACCCTAAAAAACAATTAATTGCCATGTGATGAAAAAATATTTGTGATAGGCAAAAGCCTCTCTGAGCAAGTCTGTGTGTCTCAATTCTGCCATATGACCACTTTGGAGCCTGAAAATTATTTAATGTTAAGTCTTTATTGGTAAAACTGTTCTACCTGAATAATACAGGGTCTCTGATTTGCATTTTAAGACTCAAAAAGGCAGCACATTAACCAACATTCACTTTTTTCTCACAATTATACTGAATGATGCGATTTCCATGTGAAGTACTGCTGTTTTATGATGCTGATTTGCAATAAATAATCTCCAAGTGCTTCCCAGTCCCAAGGTTAAAAGCTATTCTTTTCTAAAACATGAATTCCACTACACTCGCCTCATCTCTTTAAGGAACTGTACACCAGTGCAAAAACTTAACACAAAAGACACTTGAACAATCTAAACACAGAGCAAAACCTGTTGGACTAATCCTATCAATGATTTCAGTGGAGGACAGCAGTTTTGTTTTTTGCTCTCAAATATTTATTAAAATCCTTACATTTCATTTGTCTGCCACCTGAAAAGTAAAAGAAAAATGGTTGGTTGTCTTTTGTTTCTGGTATATGTGATTGTAACTGTCTGTCCCAATAGCATGATGTTTCATGTTTAAGAAGAACATGGCAGTCTGTATTTGGGACCAGAAAAGTACTGCATGGGATAAGAAACTCAAATCAATTTTTAATTGATTTGGTCTTTGTTCAATAGGACAGTTGAAAATGTTCAGAAGCCATTCACTTCAAATGGCATCCTGAATCACAATCCAAGTCAGTTACTAGTATCTTCAGTTTTATGTACAAACATAAGTAACATTACAGTTGGGTTAGACACATCCTAGGTACAATGCTAACTGTGTCACTGCAATTACACAAGTGATCAATCTCATTTTAATGTAGTGATTATCTAACCAAAAGTAAAGTTTAGGACTTCCACGTTACATTAAGTGCTATGAAAAGTGCTTGACTTATTTAGTGAGAACACAGAATGCCTCCTAGATAACACAAAATTGATAGGTTAGTCAAATCCAGAGATGATTGAGAGAAACTTTAGGAAAAAAACAACAGGCTGCTTTAGCAATTGAGAAAATGCTGAATGCAACCAACTGTTGATAAATGTAAAGTATTGCATAATATTTGAATAAAATTGAGCTAGTTATATACTAAATTGTCACGAAAATTCAGTAGAGATCCTTGTTTTACTTTCAATCTCAGGTGAAGAAAAAACAAACAAAAAGATAGATACAAATGAAAACAGAGAATGAGAAAATCATTACTTCTCTACATAATGAGTGACCTCATCTTGAATGGAGTATGTTGTTGCTTATCTCATCTTAAAGAGGGTATTTTAGCACAGCTAGAAGACCTGAGAAGTGCCAACAAGGGTCCAACAACCTGGAATAATGATCAAAATAAGGAACTGAAAACAACAGGATTGTTTAGTATGGAAGAAAAATAAGTAATTTAAGTCATAAGAAAAAATGTATGTATATTGAATAATCTGGAAAAGGTCAGACAAGAAATTCTGTTCCCACAGTTTCATAGCAAATGACTATGAGGATGTTAAATGAAGTTGAAATGTGATGAACTGAAGAGAGCAAAGAGAGAGTAAGTGCACTTTCCTACTGTAATTATCTGATAGAACCCTTTGCTTCAGGAAGAAATTGTAGGCTTGTAGTGAAGAGGATTTAGAAAAGGACTGGTAAAAATTCTGGCTATAAAAAAACACCATTCATTACAACTGTAGTAAAGATTGAGAGGGATGTAAATCTCTTGCTTCCAGCCTTGAGCTAATCTTTGAATGGCATTCTGATCTCTAGGTTACTATGCTATATGTCCAGTTACTGCAAGTTTCTTAAAAACGTCCCCAAACTTGTGCAGTTGAAAACAAGATATCAGGGCAATGCAATCTAACTGCAATTCAGTATGGTCTTTCTGGTACATTTTTTGATACCAGTAATGGCTAGTGAATCTGAAAACTGAAACTAGGAGATAAGCAAATTACAATTCTCAGCAAAGCAAATTTTTCACACCAAATTTATAATCATTTAGATTGTATAGTATCCCAGTGTCCCTATTTAGTTTCTGAGGTGTTCAATTTGTTTTAGCAAAGGCACATTTATGAACATGATAGATTTTTGGTTGTCTAGTTTAGCAGTGCCCATTTTGTTACTGCCATGAGACACACACCAAAGTCTTTCTTATTGAGAGCTGGAGGCTACAACCGGACTTTTCAGTTTCAATCCAGAGGAGAATTCCAGGAGTAGAACACAAGAAGGAGATTACAGGACCTCTCTATGGGTCCTGAGCACTGCTGGGAAAAACAACTGAGGTGGACTTGCATTCAGATGATACAAGGTCCTAGATGATCCAGCAATGTCAGCTTCAGCAGGTCCTCCTGGCTCACTTCCACACACACTTGAGTATTTGCAAATGGGAAGCTGCACTTTAAATATTAAAAAGCTTATGCATCTCTAACAGGGGCCATAGTACTTCCCATTACGAACTCTGTGTCAGGGCCACTATTTTCATTTAAACTCAAGTCTACATCATCTACATCCAATCTGCAGCTGTTCAGCCATTCAAACCCATATATATATAATACTTTACAGCTCAGGATATGTAGTGAATTCTGTTATCAGTCATAAGAATATATGACTTGTTTCTTGAGCACATTTCATTTTAACACAGCAAAAGCCAGTATAAGTAGAATCACATATATAACGAGAATGTTTTTAAAGGTGGGTTTGATGGACTGTGCTCTTTCAACAGTCAAGTGTTTGGCAAAGCATTTTTCAGTCCCTTCCCACCAATAAAAAAACCCACATCAAAAGTTTTCTTATAGTATGAAACTGTATAGAATCTAGATTTTTGTCATCTTAATATCTTATAAAATTAAAGGAGCAGATGCATTGGTCACCATTGTCCTCAATGAAGACAATATCCCCTGAGACAATATTTGCTTGTGAAGTACTATAGTACTTCATAGGAATCCCATAACTATGATGAATTATAGAAAATGTAATTTGCCCATTGTGTTGACATCATAGAAGATAAAGGGATCATGAAAGGGAAATCAGCATCATGGTGGTGCAAAACAAATTCTGTCCCTTTTCTCACTTTCAAAACTAAGTGAAGCTGTGAAAGAAGTCACATTAAAAAAAAACTGGAACACACACATATGGAGAAAGCAGTAATATTCCTGGCTGGAAATACTGGAATTCAGTACAATCCATAGAATCATAGAATGGTTTAGGTTGGAAAGGACCTTAAAGATCTAGTTCCAACCTCCCTCCCATGGGCAGGGACACCTCCCACTAAGCCAGGTTGCTCAAAACCCCGTCCAGCCTCGTCATCCAGGGATGGGGCATCCACAGTTTCCCTGGGCAACCTGTTCCAATGTTTTACCATCTTCATAGTGAAACATTTCTTCCTGATATCTAATCTAAATCTACCCTCTTCTAGTTTGAATCCATTACCCCTCATCCTATCACTACACTCCCTTGTAAAAAGTTCCTCTCCAGCTTTCCTGTAGGCCCCCTTCAAATACTGGAAGGCCGCTATAATGTCTCCCCAGAGTCTTTTCTTCTGACTGAACAACCCCAACTGTCTCAGTTACTCTAATTATGAAAAATAGTGTCATAAATGCATTATGTTATTTCTGATTGTCCAATGAGCCAAGGCCAATGGTATGAGGTTTAATAAGGCCAAGTGCTGGGTCCTGCATTTCGGTCACAACAGCCCCAAGCAACGCTACAGGCTTGGGGAAGAGTGGCTAGAAAGCTGCCCAGCAGAAAAGGACCTGGGAGTGCTGGTGGATGGCCAGCTTAACATGAGCCAGCAGTGTGCCCAGGTGGCCAAGAAGGCCAACAGCATTCTGGCTTGTATCAGGAATAGCGTGGCCAGCAGGAGTAGGGAAGTGATGGTGCCTCTGTACTCGGCACTGGTGAGGCCTCACCTCGAGTGCTGTGTTCAGTTCTGGGCCCCTCTGTACAAGAGGGACATTGAGGTGCTGGAGCGTGTCCAGAGGAGAGCTACCGAGCTGGTGAGGGGTCTGGAGGGCAAGCCATATGAGGAGAGGCTGAGGGAACTGGGCATGTTTAGTTTGGAGAAGAGGAGGCTGAGGGGAGACCTCATTGCCCTCTACAGCTGCCTGAAAGGAGGTTGTAGAGAGGTGGGTGTTGGCCTCTTCTCCCAGGTGAATAATGACAGGACCAGAGGAAATGGTCTGAAGTTGCGGCAGGGGAGGTTTAGATTAGATATTAGGAAGAATGACTTTACCGAAAGAGTGGTCAGGCACTGGAACAGCCTGCCCAGGGAGGTGGTTGAGTCACCATCCCTAGAGGCATTTTAGAAACATCTGTAGATGTGTAGATTTGGCACTTCAGGGCATGCTCTAGTGACAGAGATTGTAGGGGTTTGGTTTTGTGTGTGTGTGGTTGGACTCGATGATCTCAAAGGTCATTTCCAACCATGAAGATTCTATGATTCCCTTGTGGAGGGAGGGAATCAGAACCAAACGTATTTCCATGAAATGATGGCTATTTTAAACTAGCTTGGCTTTCTATTGTTGTGGAGACGGCCAGTCAAACCAGCACCCATCTACACTTTGTCTCTAGATATTTTGGAGCAATCAGTGCGCCACCTTACAGACTGGCAAACACAAATGTATATGTGCCTGTACTTCTCTTGAAGCAGATTTACTACACTGTAAGTATGAGCCTGATCACCTCTAGTGTATAACTGAGACCTTGACTTGGCTTTTGGTGTTGCAAATGATGCCAGTGAATGGTTCATTCTATATCCAGACTTTTCCAGTACTCAGGTCCATCTCAGCACCTCTTATTTTAGGGAACACTTCAGCTCAGGGGCTTTTGCAATGCATTTTCAGTCTTTAGGACATGAATAGCACCTCACAGATATTCTCAGCATCTGCTGAACAGCCTGTAAAATGAAAACATAAAAGGCTGTGTCTGAATTGGTGGTCAATCAGCAGTGTACTCCTGTGTCCTGCCCTGCAGATCCAAGTCAGCAGATGGACTGAAGTCCCTCCAAGCCTGAGCGCTGCAAGTGCCTGGACTGAATATCTGCATTCAGCATCTTCAGGCAACTCTTCATTTGCTCATAAAATAATTAAGGAACAAATTCTTTTTGTCATTCTGTTCAGTTACCAGCCTTTCAATTTGTTTGTTTGTTTTTTCAATGAATGAAAATTGTGTTTGCCTTATGTTTTGGAAAATACCAATCCATATTTACCCACTAGCACAGGGAATTAGCAGTCTTACTTCAACTGGAGTAGAGTTGAATTAGACAATCATTGATCCAGATGGTTGACTTACAATGGAAACTAACAGGAACATTTCCCTGAATCAAATTATTTCCCAATAAGACTGCTCAGTCAATAAGTGACTCTTGCAATATCATTCTGTAGTGACATAAACATAGCATTCGCTTTTCCATAATCCCCTACACGTCAGCCCATAACAGACACACTTGAAATATCTTACATAGTGATAAGTGTAATTTGTTTTGCTTTAGGATTTAAAATGGAGGTCTAGTCTGACAAGTCAACTTGCAAAAGTGACAACATGAGATGACTCTGAGTTCCAGATTGTGTTCATTGCACCACTGACTAAATGACTTTTCCCTGTGCAACTCATATGCATTACAACTCACGCAATGGTGCCTTCTGCAATGTTGCTGCTGGAGGTGGTCAGCTAGTTGTGGGAGTTTTCTTATACAGGAAGGTTTCTTTTTTTATTGTTCAAGAGCATAAATATAAACTTTGTTTCTGACTCCTACTGAAGAGTATCCCTCCGGGACCTAGCTATAAATTTTCCCAGCCATTCTCTCCTTCGCTGTTAGAAAATGTGGCATGCCTTAACCAAACACATCCATGGGCTGTCTGGATCTAAGTGACCTGATTCTGATACAGCACTAGGTCCATTAAAGCAGGAGTAACCTCACTGTTACAGTAGGTCTTGTAATCAAATCAAAGTAATCCTAAATTAGATTAGTGATACAAGAATCTGCACCTGAAAAGACATTCAGGAAATAAAGGGCGAGTCTGATTTTTTTTTTTTTTTTTTTTTTTTATCTCGAGTTAAACACAATTGCCCTATTAATGTAAGCATAGTAGGATCTAGGCAATTTGTCTTTTTTTTTTAATTACAGAAATCATAGAAGTTCACTCACTTTTACAACTAGCTTCAGGTCCGTAATGATAAAGATTATCCAGATGGAAGTAAATAATTGTTTCCATGACAACTGAGCTAGACAAGACTCTAAGTCATTCTCTTAGAGCTGTAGCAGTATCAAATTCAAGACTATTGAAAACCACTTGTTTTAATAAAGATGATATGATTTTGAATATACACTAAAACTGGATTTGTGAGCTGCATTTCTAGACTGCTTTGTTACTTTTTGCTATGTTTAAGATTCGTTTCCTTAAATACTGTGCAACCACAGCATAGAATGTCTGCTCTCTGACTTAAGTAAATCGCTTTCATTTCTGTTGTATATTTTCTGTTGCTTCATTTTGACATTTCCATTCATATACTAGCAACTGTTCCTTATATTCAATTTTCCTTGAACATAGTCCAAATCCCGTTTTATGTATTTGTGGACCAATTTATTGCTTAGTGAAACTCTAGTCTTCATGATTTCACTTTAATCCATCACTGTTTATTGATCCTGTATTTGAAAGCGCTGACCGTTCGTATTCTGCAGCTGGTACTCATTGCAGGAGCGTAGCTTAAACCAGAGTACTGAAGGTTTTTGAATGCTAGTCAGCTACGTTTGTGCATCCTGCATCAAAATATAAATTACGAATACCTGAAGAATGCAGCCTTGCTAACACTGACATAATACATCGTCTTCTACAAGAAAAGTTTTTGATGAGTTAGGAGAAGGGTGCCCTGTTCTTTAACGTAAAAGAGTGTGGATAACTGACTTGCAGGTAAAGGGCACGTAGACATGAAAGTCTTAGCAGGCAAAGGCCTAGCTGCACACAGAACCCAGCTGGTCTGAGAGAGGATAATGCTGAGTTGTACCGAGGCAGCAAGGACACAGATAAGGGAATGTGAGAACAGGGATGTGAAAGTAGGGAGTACACTGATAAGGGGAACAAAGAAGAAAGAAGTAGTCTGTAGCTGTGATGAGTAACGTCACTATAGGTAGCATCCAATCAGTATGTTATGTTACAGAATATGTATGAGCTTGTTAACTGATGCTTTAAATAATCAGCGATCCGGGCAATAAACTGAAGCTTGCTTATCAATCACATTGGTTGTGCGAGTCTTCCCTCACCGCAACAAATGGCGCCCGAACAGGGACCTGACTGTTCTTAACAACGGCGTGTGGTGAGTTCGGACGGAACCCCGGAGCAGCCCCCGGGAAGCCAAAAGCTCCAGAGAAGAAATTGGGACGAGCCTAAAAGAGGTGATCCTGGAAGCGGAACTCTTTGGAGCCTGGGCTTTAGTTCAAATCCTGCCGCTGGTTTTTGTAGAGGCTGCAACAGTGCGCTAAAGGTAAATAGGGCCTGATTAACGGGTTAGGCTGGAACTACCCGAGGGTTTGGGACGAGCCTAGAAAAGGTGATCCTGGAAGTACCCGGGCCTAGAATAGGGGGTTGGGACGAGCCTAGAAAAGGTGATCCTGGAAATACCCGCGAGTGAAGATAATTGGGACGAGCCTAGAAGAGGTGATCCTGGAATACTCGCATAATAGCGTACTGATGGTAAATAGATAAATAGATATAGAAACATGGAACGCCAAGCGGCATCTGATTTACTTAAATGCTTTTTACAAAAGCGGGGTATTCAGGGCATTGACCTAAATAAGGAATTAGCTGGTCTGTTAGCTTATGAAGTAGCTAAGGATTATTTTAGGGACCCTCAGATCGGGGTTAGGACTCATCTTCTGACAGGGACCCGACCAGGAGAGGGGCGGAAAGGCAGCCGGGAGGAGTTAGGGGCAGTGCTGTGGGATGAAGTGAGTAAGGAATCCAAGGAGGCACAAAAACTCTCCACGGTGTGGAGGCTGATTACAGAGACATTAAAAGAGATACAAGGGAACAATGCGGCCAACGCGGATCGTTCACAGCAGCAATTTGTCCCTGCAACAAACCATCTGGGGACGCCGGCTAAGAACTGCGAACTGGAGAACGACTACCCTCAACAGAATTCGGGAGGCAAAGAGCCAGAAGATCCCTATGATCCTGGTCCAATAAATCCAGAGACTGAACCTGATTTATGTCCACCTTTAACCCCAATTAAAGCTATGGCTGCATCTGCTCCAACTGCGAAGGAGATTTCACAGCAACAGAGACGAAAGTCGTTCTTAACCTTCCTTCATTTGTACCAGGTATCGCGTCGTGCGCAGCCGGAATCGGGGTATTGCAGTGTATTGTCAGAATGTCGGCAGAGAAGGACACAGCCGGAGCCGCAGCCGCTTCGCTCCCACCCGCCTCACCCCCTCCCCTCCCCAGCCGTCTCCCTGAGATAGAAGTGCTGTTTTTGTATGTCTGCTGTGTAAGTGTGTGTGGGCGCCAGTTTATACCTGTTGATCAACATCTGTGCTACTGTTTGTTTTTTGTTGTGTCCAGTGTCGTTCGGTGACTCCGCTTGAGCAGGTGTTCTGCCCGGTGTGGTACTGTTCTCGTACGCGACTAGGGCTGACACTCCATCAAGCGAAGAAGTTTGTATGTATACAATGTTTAGACGTAAGGTGAGCGTGCCCCAGGGAGATAGACCGGGATGGGCTGTAGAACTGATAGAAGTCCTGAAATATTGGGAGAGTTTTCACCAGCCAACATGCTTACGCTCTCGAGAACAGTTTATCCATGCAAGGCGTATGGCTGGTTGTTTGTTGTTTGCCTGTAAGATCATGGTTGATTGGGAAAAGGAGTTGAGCCGAAATCTATAGGGTGCTCTGTAGGAAAATGAGAAACTTAAGGGTGAGCTCTTCTTGCAAAGGCAGACCTTTATGTCAGCTGTAAGTGAAAAAAGAAAAAAAAAAAGAAAAAAAAAGAAAAAAAAAGAAAAAAAAAGAAAAATATATACAGGAACAATTAGAAGGGAAATGTGCTGCGTTAGCACAAAAGTATGCCATACGTGGTACGAGAAAGCGGCAGAAAAAGAGAAATCAGACATCTGAATCAAAGCAGTACTATAGAGATATGGTTTTGGTTTTTTCCTATATATATATGTTATTGCATGCCTTTGTAAATTACTGTGTTATACCTTGTGAGACTAAAAGAACCCCAGCAGAAGCGGTCTCTTGAGTGGGGGGTGGAATATGGGAAAGCAACGGAAGATTGGCGAGGAGGATTGTAAATACGCTCAAGAGACTCGCACCTGGGTGCTGGAAAACACATATATCACACTAATTGTTATTCGGTCTCGGGTGCTTGCAAGAAAAACACTTAGATGATATAAGTCTGTAATGGACTCAAGGACACCTTATCTAGCTGCTTGAGAATCTTGGCCTGTTGTTGCAGAAGATCACAGCATAGTACCAGCAAGAACAGGGGAGTCCGCATGCGCTCTTGCTAACAAGGACTCTTTCGCTGCCAGGGATTCTTGAAAACAAGGACTCCCTCGCTGCCAACAATAAGTTTAGTACTGCTACTATTACAGCTATTTCTGAGTTATTTCAACATGCGACACTGCAAAACAGAGCTGTTACTGACTTTTTGCTTTTAGTTCACGGACACGGTTGTCAAGAATTTAAAGAAGGATTGTGTTGTATGAATCCAAGTGACCACTCCAAATCCATCCATGCCCAGTTGCAGGAACTGCACCGACCGAACCAGCAACTTGTGGAGACCCCTGGGTGAAATTTCTTTGCTGGATGGACTTGGGGGTGGGGTTGGTTGAAGCAAATTATACTCATTGCCTGTGTGGAAGGAATTTGTCTGTTATTTTTAGTATGCTGTTTGCTGTGTTTAATAAGCATTATACGATCAATTGTAGATGTCACTTTGCATTGTACCCTTGTACAAGTTGTAGAATACCATCATGTCCCATCTACAGACCACAGAACGGCATGTGTAAGGGATAATAGAGGATAGTCCAAGTAAGACATCATAACAGAAAATTACTAGTTGAACCAAACCCAGTATACATGTTGGGAAAAAGGGACTCAGTACTGTTGCTGCAAAAACTATGTGTGTATCCATGAGAACCTGACCTTCAAAGAAGAAGAGAACAAGAAGGGAGTACAACAATGTAGTCACGTATCAGACACCTGCTGTTAGCAAAGCTGGATCATGAGTCTGGTGAGGCTCGCTGCATGCACTGGCCACGCATGTAGCGACTCTAGCCTGTACTTTTCCACTCAATCCGGTGCAGGATATGAGGGAGCTGTCTTGGGTCGGAGAGAGGAGGAGAGACATGAGCGCACTTTGCAGATACAGGGGACGCCCTGAAGCGCTGTGTCTGCCCCCCCCCCCCCCCCCCCCCCCCCCCCCGTAGGTTCCCTGTTCATTAACCCCAACAGCTCAGAAGGCATTACAGCCCATTGCAGATTTGTTTATGACATATCAAGAATTCCAACATTACACCCTGATAGGACAGTGGGATGATGCACTCGCAAAGAGCCTGAGCATAGCCTTTTAGTTTTGATTATTATATTGGTTGTTTTATCTGTATTGCCTTATTTAATTGCCTGTATTTGTAAATCGCTTGAGGCTTCAATGGAAAAAATTGTATACCGGTGTTTAGATTGTTTAAAAACAAACCTGCTTTTTGCTAAGAAGTTATTTGTAAGGTATTAACGTTTACCGCTCCCATAATCTTTCAAGATGAACTAATGTGTTAGCATTATTTGTTGTAGGTAAAATTGTGTATAATTGTGTTATGCAACAGGTCAATGAGCTATTTAAAAAGACTTTATTAGCCCAAAAAGAAAAACGGGGGAATTGTGGATAACTGACTTGCAGGTAAAGGGCACGTAGACATGAAAGTCTTAGCAGGCAAAGGCCTAGCTGCACACAGAACCCAGCTGGTCTGAGAGAGGATAATGCTGAGTTGTACCGAGGCAGCAAGGACACAGATAAGGGAATGTGAGAACAGGGATGTGAAAGTAGGGAGTACACTGATAAGGGGAACAAAGAAGAAAGAAGTAGTCTGTAGCTGTGATGAGTAACGTCACTATAGGTAGCATCCAATCAGTATGTTATGTTACAGAATATGTATGAGCTTGTTAACTGATGCTTTAAATAATCAGCGATCCGGGCAATAAACTGAAGCTTGCTTATCAATCACATTGGTTGTGCGAGTCTTCCCTCACCGCAACAAAAGAGCTCATTTGAGTGCGGAGAAGAGTAAATGATGGTCATAAAGGGCAAACAGAAGATACTGAAATGGAATGAACTTTAAAGAAAAATCTCAATTTAAGTAACAGAATCTAATATACTATTGTTTATAAAAATAAGAGAGATTTTTTTAAGTGAATTCATTCCAGATTCCTTTTCAGGGGAAAAAAGTGAGCCCATTTTTTTCCAAGTTTTCTCTACCATATAAACGAATACTTGGTCAAAGGAGGGTCTTATGCTGATGACCTTATAGGACAAAAAAAACAGGTTTATGTCATAGAATCATCATAGAATCATAGAATGGTTTGGGTTGGAAGGGACCTTAAAGATCATCTAGTTCCAACCCCCCTGCCATGGGCAGGGACACCTCCCACTAGACCAGGCTGCTCAAAGCCCCATCCAGCCTGGCCTTGAACACCTCCAGGGATGGGGCATCCACAGCTTCCCTGGGCATCCAATTCCAGTGCCTCACTACCCTCACAGTAAAGAATTTCTTCCTAATATCTAATCTAAATCTACCCTCTTTCAGTTTAAAACTGTTACCCCTTGTCCTATCACTATACTCCCTTGTAAAATATTTCTCTCCAGCTTTCCTGTAGGCCCTCTTCAGACACTGAAAAGCCACTACAAGGTCTCCTCCGAGCCTTCTCTTCTCCAGGCTGAACAACCCCAACTCTCTCAGCCTGTCTTCATAGCAGAGGTGCTCCAGCCCTTGGATCACCTTCGTGGCCCTCCTCTGGACTCGCTCCACCAGGTCCATGTCCATATTATGTTGGGGGCCCCACAGCTGGATACAGTACTCCAAGTGTGGTCTCACCAGAGCGGAGTAGAGGGGCAGAATCACCTGGCATGTTGGCCATGCTTCTTTTGATGCAGCCCAGGATATGGTTTGCTTTCTGGGCTGTGAGTGCACATTGTCAGCTCACGTTGAGCTTCTCATCAACCAACACCCCCAAGTCCTGCTCCTCAGAGCTGCTCTCCATCCATTCCCTGCCCAGCCTGTATTTGTGCTTGGGATTGCCCCGACCCACATGTAGGAGCTTGCGCTTCGCCTTGTTGAATTTCATGAGGTTTGCATGGTCCCACTTCTCAAGGCTGTCCTGGTCCCTCTGGACAGCATCCCTTCCCTCCAGCATGTCAACCACACCACACAGCTTGGTGTTGTTAGCAAACTTTTTGAGGATGTATAAAGCTCAACTGCTTTAAGCTGTTGGAAAGAGAAATTCTATTAACAAAACCAACTGGAGAATATAATAAAAATTATAATATCTTTAAAAGAAATATTCCACCTTTGCACTCAAATAAGTTCTGTATTATTTGAATTTTGCAATGCTGTGAGCTGACAAATGCAACCTGCTGCATAACCAATGGGGTGATGAGATAAAAGTTAGAAAGAGTGGTGAGTGGTAAAGAATGTCAATTCTTATGGTTAAGAATGCTGAGAAAGGTCAGTTCTTAACATAATTTGAGGATGAGAAGCTGGTATCTGGAAAGATTTAAGTGTCTTTAGCAGAGATTTTTTTGTAGTGAAAGGAAAAGCCATTTTTGTCTCCAAAATACAAAATACCCTGCCATAATGAATTTGGAATATATAGTTTCTTCATGAATTTTCTGAAAAAAAAAAAAAAATCTTCTTGTACCTACATATTACTACTCACCTGTTTTTCCAAATGCAGATGATTTTATTCATAGACATCTTACAAGAAAATGCTAAAAACTGAATTAGAGAAAGAGAAGCTTTTACCTACTTGCTTATCTTATTGTCTTTCTTGGCCACATAAGTGATTATATTGTTCTCCAATGTGGAAAAGTGCTTCCTGAATAGACTGCAGAACAGGCAGAAGTGAAAACAGGGGTTTTGTACTTATAAATATCAGGCAAGCATGACTTAGGGAAGTGATGTGTTTCCCCGATTCTTGATTTCTTGAAGATTTACAGTCTTCTCATACTAAAGAAAACGATTTTTTTTTAGTTGGTAGGTTAGTATTACAGCTTACAAGGGAAAACAAGCTTTCTCTGATCCTTTGCTACTAAGATTGAAAGAGGAAGAATCTGAAGAAAAACTTACTGATTTTTGCAGTAACCTTTTTTTAGTTTTATTCTGTTATTTCTTTTTTAGCTTTGAAGGCTAACACAAAGGAGATCAGTTACCCTTTTCCTAGACACAGAAGGTCACTTGTGGAACTTTTACTCTATGAAAAGTTGCTTTAATCCCGACATTTTATTTGGGTAAGACACAGTTTGGAGAACTGAAACCAATTCTGCCTGTACGGCTACTCTGCAAAGAAGAGGAAAACAAGTACCAACTACATGTAAAGCAGTTGTTCACCCATCCAAAGACATTGTGAAAGATACACTTGAAACTCACACCTGACAAGGAGAAGATGACATTCAATATCTCAATACAAAATACATTTGAGCATGTCACTCCAAGCCCCTTAAGTCAATACAGAGAGCTTGCCAAATTAAGCAGGGAAGTTCAGAGCACAATTTCCTTATCATAAAGCATGTACCTCTTACATTTCATGTGATGAAACACACCTGAAAAAACATCAATTCCATTTCTTCAGTTTGTGTTTACTAGAAGAGAAGCCCAGACAACTGTGACAGACAAAGATATTAGCACTGGAGACACATTAAGTAAGATAAGATTAATCCCTTTTTTAACGCAATATGGTAGATGGTTGCTGCTTATTTTTTGGGACTTGGGGATGGCCTTCTCCTGTGCTTTTAAGAGTTCCTCCTTGAAGTAAAACCAGCCTTCCTGGGCACCGTTGCCCTTCAGGACTGTCCCCCAAGGGAAACTCTCGACCATGCTCCTAAGCAGGCCAAAGTTCACCCTTCGGAAATCTAAGGTGGCAGTTCTGCTGGCTCCCCACCTTGCTTCACCAAGAATCAAAAATTTTATCATTTAATGATCACCCTGCCCAAGATGACCTCCAGTCTTTACATCCCCTACAAACCTTCTCTGTTAACAAGCAACACGTCCAGTAGGGCACTTTCCCTAGTTGGCTCCCTCACCAGCTGTGTTAGGAAGTTGTCTTCCACACACTCCAGGAACCTCCGGGAGTGTTCTTTCTTTGCTGTGTTTTATTTCCAGCAGACATCTGGGAAGTTGAAGTCCCCCACAAGAACAAGGGCGAGCGATTGCGAGACCTCTGCCAGCTGCTTATAGAGTATTTCATTGGCCTCTACATCCTGGTTGGGGGGTCTATAACAAACTCCTACCATGATGTCTGGCTTATTGGCCTTCCCCTTGATTCTTATCCATAAACACTCAACAATGTCATCATGTACATTGTTAAGTTCTTGGCATTCAAAACTGCCCCTGACGTAGAGGGCCACACCACCACCTCTCCTTCCTTGCCTATCCCTTCTGAAGAGTTGGTAGCCGTCAATCACCGCACTCTAGTTGTGTGTGTCTTCCCACCACATTTCTGTGATGGCAACTATATCATAGTTTCCCTGCTGTACAACGGCCTCCAACTTTTCCTGTTTGTTGCCTGTGCTGTGTGCATTCATATAGATGCACTTCAGCTGGGCTAATTGCCTTGCCACTTTATTGTGGGGACAAGCCCTTATTCCCACCTGACTGCACTCAGACATTTCTGCAGTTGCCAACCTATCACTACTCCTCATGTCTTTGCTAGCACATGGGTCATCATCTCCCACCTCCACTGTGATAACAGGTTGCAAGACCTTGCTAGCGCTTTTACCCACCAGCACTGGCATACTGCTCCCAGGCACCACTTTATTTACGCTGGATACATCCCCATCCCCCTTCAAACCTCGTTTAAAGCCCTATCAATAAGTCCTGCTAACTCCTGTCCCAGAATCCTTCTTCCCCTTTGGGTTAGGCTTTCCCCACCTGTTGCTAGCATGCCTGGTGTCCTGTGTATCAATCCATGATCAAAGTAAGCAAAGTTCTGCCAGTTGCACCAGTCTCTGAGCCAGGAGTTAATCTGCTGACTCTTCCTGTTTATCCCCTCATCAATCCCTGCAAATGGTGGGATAGAGGAGAACACTACTTGTGCCCGTGATCCCTTAACCAGCCATCCCAGGGCTCTGAAGTCTCTCTTCATTGCCCTTAGACTTCCGGTAGCTATCTCGTCATTACCTACTTGAAATATCAGCAGTGGATAATAATCTGAGGGCCGAACCAGGGTAGGGAGTTTCTTCCGTATATCCTTGATCCTGGCCCCAGGGAGGCAGCTGACTTCTTTGTGGGATGGGTCCGGTCAACAGATAGGGCCCTCTGTTCCCCTCAGAAGGGAGTCACCTACTACAGTTACTTTTCTTTTTTTCTTGGTTGAGGAGGTCCAGAGTCGTGAGGGTGAGTGGTTAGCCCTGTGTGACTCACTAGATGGATCATCCTCCCCATGGGACCAGGAGGGCTTCTGCTTGCTTCTCTGGGGGGGATCTGTTTCCATTCCCCCCTGTCCCTTTTGGCTAGGTTTCTTAAGTCCCACAACAAACTTTAGTCTCAGCTAGGATATTTGAAGTTTGTCAATATTACCAAAAAGGAGAGGAAGCGTGGGTGGTGACAGCACCCCAAATAATGAAATCACAGGTGGTTTACGTGATTAATGCTAATAGGATAACTACCAAATTTGCAGGTGCCAGCAGCATATCTGCATAAGCTGAAGCAGCTACCGTTTCTTAAATCTTTTATCTTTCATTAACTGTTGTGATGGGTTTACCTTGGCCCAGCCACTCCATCACTTCCTCTCCTCAACAGGACGGGGAAGAAAATAGGATGGAAAAGCTGATGGGTCGAGATAAAGACAGGGACATCACTTACCAATTACCATGATGGGCAAAACAGGCTTGGGGAAAATTAATTTATTGCCAATTAAAATGCATTTCTGTGGTGAAAAAGAAAGATAACTATTAAAGCAACACCTTCCCCCCCACACACGTACCCTTTCCCGGTGCATACCTTCCCCCCTCCCCTCCCGACCCCTCTGCCTACCCCGAGGGGCGCAGGGCTGGGGATGGGGGTGTGGGTCCGTCCATGCCAGCCCCTCTGGGCCGCTCCTCCCTCCTCACCCCTCTCCCTGCTCCAGCGCGGGCCCTGCCCCGGGCTGCAGTCCTTCAGGGACAACCTGCTCCCGCCTGGGCTCTCCACGGCCGCAGCTCCTGCAGGAAAGATCCCCCCGCTGCGGCCTGGGGCCCTCCCCGGGCTACAGGGGGCATCTCTGCTCCAGCGGGGTCTCTCCAGGGCTGCAGGGGATCCCTGCTCCGGGCCTGCAGCACCTCCTGCCCTCCTCCTCCGCCCTGGGGCTCCCTTTGCTGCTGCTCCCTCCTTGCCTTCCTCCTCCTCTGCCTGGGCCGCCTTCAGCCCTTTCCCAAACCTCTTTTCCCCCCAGCGCCTCCAGCTTGGCTGAGGGGCTCAGCTGTGTCCTGCGCTGGGACCCTTGGAGCCGGCTGGGACCGGCTGGGACCAGCTGTGTCCAGCACGGGGTAGCCCCGGCCGCTCCACACACAGGCCACCTGGCAGCCCCACTGCCAGCGTCTGGGCATGGAGACCAGATACAACCGTCCTGAGAACAAACAGCACAATTTTCTCATTTCCTACAGAGTCACCAGTTCGTTGGTGCCATTCCTGGATTCCATATGTTGTAAACCATCCCCTGGCTGTGCTGCTGTGAGAGAAACGGGGCTGTAGGACATGGCAATGGCCATGGGAGAGACAGAGGTTCTCAAAAAAAAATCCCAGTGTGTGCTTTTTTGTCTGGGAGAAGGGAGGTGCTGGACAGAGAATGGATCGGGGTGTCTTTCTGGGGATGCATGAAATTAAACTTTCATAATTTATTTAATGTCAGCTTCATCCTTTCCTGGACTCAAAAAATAGAAAAAAAATTTTAATTTCTTAATGAGAGATGGATGACGGTAAAGGGAATAATTTGGTTTGAGTGGTTTGGGGTTTGTTTTGGTTTTTGTGTTTTTTTTTTTGTATGCTATTCTTTTGTATGAGCAAGGAAATGGGAGCTTCCAGGAAAGCTACCAGGAATCTTTTGCACCTCCACTCCATCTCCATTTCTTCATTCCCACATGGATTTTAAACTTCAAGTGTGGATCAAAATAGTCTCTTTCACATAAAATAAACTCCCATCAATTGCATGTTACTGCACACATAGGTTTACAACAGCATATATTTCTGTGACTACATAATGCTAAATAGTCTGTGGGTTTTTAACTAAGCTGGCCAGATACCTCTGAAAACCTTCTGTGCTCATTCCTCTTCTCTAGCTGTGTCTTTTCTTGAGTCTCTTCTGAAACCATATATCTTTGATGGGCAGTCCCACACTCCATAGCAGGCTGAACTCAAACTGCAGCCTCAGAGGCAATGCATAAAGAGGAAACATTTTACATTTTTCTTTTTTTCCTAAGTAAACCTGAGCTGTTTGGGCACAAGAGTCCTGAGATTGTATGAGACACCCTGAGGTTTCTTCTAGGGCTGGTGTTAGACACCTGCCATCTGAACAGCAACCTGGTCTCTGAACAGATCTCAAAAGAAACTGCAAAACTATGTTTTTAGCCCAGTATTGACCCTGCCTAAGCACTATGGTCCGTTATGGCACGTCACATTTCCTATAGCCTGTTGCACTGAGGTTTCTTAGCTGTAACTCCTTTCTAACCGTGTCTCTCTTGCTTTAAGACTACATTTTTTATTGATTTCTGTGTATTTCACCAATCTTTCAGGGATTTCTTTTTGTCCTTTATGTTTGCAGCATCTTTTAGTTTGGCAAAACCTTCAAAATGCTATTGAATGTCCTCTTACTTTTCCATTGAATCAAATAAACTTAGTCTTATCCAAACCAATACTTCCTAATGTGACTAATAATATCTGCTGTGACTACCTTAATTGCTAATACTCACCGTAAGGATTACATTATACACACACTTGCACCCAATTTGTGAAGATATTCTTAATCCCCCTTGAAATGTTCATCTTCTATTATACCGCATCAGATTACTTCAGATTATCTATGACAGTGATGAGATGTGCTATATTAGCAAACAGGCAATATGTACTTTCAGTTAATATTCAGTTTTTCATCATATAGATTGAATTGCAACAGGTTGGAATCTTTATTTCCAAATAGTTTACTGAGTACAGCTTGCTATGAAACTGCTGAATTCAAGCAAGGTGTAGTATAAAGAAATGAAATTAAATAAATAAAACATCAGCAGTAGAGAAATCCAGAAAGAAATTTCCATTCAATATCTACACAGCTGTCTTCTATTCAGAGAGAAAGGGGAAGAGAGGAAGAACAGTTAAAGTCAGGTGCATTTTAAAATAAATGGTTCTCCTCTGTTTACTGCAAATGCCACTAATATTAACTGAAATATGTAAAAATGCCTGTACTAGCTATTTTATTTTATTTAATCTCACTGTGATTCTGACTAAGAGACCTCTAAGTTAGCTATTTTTTTCAGTAGTGGGAATCACAGCCTGAATTTATAAATGCAAATATTTATTGCTTTTGCATAAATATCTTATATTTCAAGCAACGGATGTGTTCAAGTTCATAATCTACTCAGAGTTATTCAGTAAACGGGAAAGAAATACTATGTTCACCCGAATACTTTTCTTTGTCACATTATTTGTTGATTTTTATTCAGGATGGCACTTCAGCTATTCCTACACCCACGTGAAGAGCTATTCCCCCCAGAAGCCTTCTCAGACCTTCTTGGTACACAAAAAGCCACCAGCTGTGCTTCAATACAGGATGTCACTGTTGTGTTGGAGAGCCTCCACAATCATCAGAGATCTTTAGGCTTTATCATTCCCATACTCATACTAAAGGAAGATGGTATGTGGCTATAGAGACTACCTGCTGAAGTAGTACTTCTACCACAAGTTGTAATGGAAGTTTGCACATATTTCTCCAGCAGGTCAATGTCTATGCTAAGGGATTAGAAGGTAAATGAATCCTCAGCACGATATCATAGAATCATAGAATCTTCATGGTTGGAAAGGACCTTTGAGATCATCAAGTCCAACCATACACACACAAAAGAATCCTACAATCTCTGTCACTAGAGCATGCCCTGAAGTGCTAAATCTAGATGTTTCTTAAATGCCTCTAGGGATGGTGACTCAACCACCTCCCTGGGCAGGCTGTTCCAGTGCCTGACCACTCTTTCAGTAAAGTAATTCTTCCTAATATCTAATCTAAACCTCCCCTACCGCAACTTCAGACCATTTCCTCTGGTCCTGTCATTATTCACTTGGAAGAAGAGGCCAACACCCACCTCTCTACAACCTCCTTTCAGGCAGTTGTAGAGGGCAATGAGGTCTCCCCTCAGCCTCCTCTTCTCCAAACTAAACATGCCCAGTTCCCTCAGCCTCTCCTCATATGGCTTGCCCTCCAGACCCCTCACCAGCTCGGTAGCTCTCCTCTGGACACGCTCCAGCACTTCAGTGTCCCTCTTGTACAGAGGGGCCCAGAACTGAACACAGCACTCGAGGTGAGGCCTCACCAGTGCCGAGTACAGAGGCACCATCACTTCCCTACTCCTGCTGGCCACGCTATTCCTGATACAAGCCAGAATGCTGTTGGCCGCCTTGGCCACCTGGGCACACTGCTGGCTCATGTTAAGCTGGCCATCCACCAGCACCCCCAGGTCCTTTTCTGCTGGGCAGCTTTCTAGCCACTCTTCCCCAAGCCTGTAGCGTTGCTGGGGCTGTTGTGACCGAAATGTAGGACCCAACACTTGGCCTTATTAAACTTCATACCATTGGCCTTGGCCCATCGATCCAGCCTGTCCAGGTCCCTCTGTAGAGCCAACTTACCCTCAAGCAGATCAACACTTCCACCTAGTTTGGTGTTGCCTGCAAACTTACTGAGGGTGCATTCAATCTCCTCATCCAGATCATTGATAAAGATATTAAACAAAACTGGCCCCAAAACCGAGCCCTGAAGGACACCGCTGGTGACCGGCTGCCAAGAATATTTCACCCCATTAATCACAACTCTCTGGGCACAGCCATCCAGCCAGTTTTTAACCCAGCGAAGAGTACACTTGTCTATGCCATGATTCACCAGCTTCTCCAGGAGAATGCTGTGGGGGATGGTGTCAAAGGCCTTACCAAAGTCCAGATAGACAACGTCCACAGCCTTCCCTGCATCCAGAAGGCAGGTCACATGGTCATAGAAAGAGATCAGGTTTGTTAAGGAGGACCTCCCTTTCCTAAACCCGTGCTGGCTGGCCCTGATCCCTTGGCTACCTGCACTTGCCGTGAGAGCTCACTCAAGATAATCCTCTCCATGATCTTTCCTGGTACTGAGGTCAGGCTGACAGGCCTGTAGTTCCCCGGATCCTCCTTCCGACCCTTCTTGTAGATGGGCGTCACATTAGCCACCCTCCAGTCATCTGGTGCTTCCCCTGTTGACCAGGATTGTTGATAAATGATGGAGAGAGGCTTGGTGAGCTCTCCCGCCAGCTCCCTGACTACTCTTGGGTGAATCCCATGTGTCCCCATAGACTTATGTGTGTCTAGGTGCAGAAGCAGATAATTGACTGCTTCCTCCTGGATTATAGGTGGGTTGTTCTGCTCTCCATCCTTATCTTCCAGCTCAGGAGGCTGAACACCCTGGGGATAGCTGGTCTCACTATTGAAGATGGAGGCAAAGAAGGCATTAAGTATCTCAGCCTTCTCCTCGTCCTTGGTTGCAACTTTCCCCCCTGCATCCAGTAGGGGATGGAGATTCTCCCTGGCTCTCTTTTTGTTGATGTATTTATAAAAACTTTTTTTGTTGTCCTTTATGTTAGTGGCCAAGTTGAGCTCTAACCGGGCTTTTGCCTTCCTAATTTTCTCTCTGTATAACCTAACGAGATCTCTGTACTCCTCCTGAGTTGCCTGTCCCTTCTTCCAAAAGTGATAAACCCTCCTTTTATTCCTAAGTCCCATCAAAAGTTCCTTGTTCATCCAGGCTGGCCATCTTCCCTGCCCTTTAATCTTGCGACACTTTGGGACAGCCTGCTCCTGGGCCTTTAAGATTTCTTTCTTGAAGAGCGTCCAGCTTTCCTGGACCCCTTTGCCCTTCAGGACTATCTCCCAGGGGACTCTCAACCAGTGTTATGAACAGGCCAAAGGCCGTCCTCCGGAAGTCCAAGGTGGAGGTTTTGCTAACCCCCATCCTTACATCGCTACGAATTGAAAACTTGACCATTTCATGATCACTAAAGCCAAGATGGTCTCTGACCACCACATCTCCCACTAGTCCTTCTCTGTTTGTGAGCAGTAGGTCTAGTGAGGCACCTCCCCTGATAGGCTCACCTACCAGTTGTGTCAGGAAGTTATTTTCCATACACTGGAGGAACCTCCTAGCCTGCCTGCTCTCTGCTGTGTTATATTTCCAGCAGATACCCAGCAGGTTGAAGTCCCCAACCAGAACAAGGGCTGGCGATTGCGAGACTTGAGCCAGCTGCTTATGGAATACTTCATCTGTCTCCTCATCCTGGTTGGGTTGTCTATAGCATACTCCCAGCACAAGATCTCCCTTATTTGCCTTCCCCTTCATCGTTCCCCATAAACACTCAACTTTATCATCACTGGAATCTAGCTCTATACAATCAAAACATTCCCACCACACCCCCACCTCTCCTTCCTTGCCTATCCCTTCTGAAGAGCTTATAGCCATTCATCGCAGCATTCCAGTCATGACAGTCATCCCACCATGTTTCCATGATGGCGACTACATCATAGCTGTCCTGCTGCACAATGGCTTTCAGCTCATCCCATTTGCTGCCCATGCTACGTGCATTCGTGCAGATGCACTTCAGCTGGGCTACCAATTTCACCCCCATCCTTGGCCCTTTATCCCTAGACTTATTACTAGTGGGCCTGGTTTTATCCCCTTCCCCCTTTGATTCTAGTTTAAAGCCTTGTCCATGAGTCTTGCTAACTCTTGGCCTAGTACCCTTTTCCCCTTTCGGGATAGGGTTTTCCCATTCTTAGCAAGCAGGCCTGGTGTCCTGTAGATCAAACTGTGATCACAGAACCCAAAGCCCTGCTAGCAGCACCAGTTTTGGAGCCAGGTATTGATCTGTCTGATTTTCTTGTTAACCCATTCGTCAGTCCCCAAAACTGGAGGGGCAGAGGAGAACACAATTTGTGCTCCCAAACCCTTGACAAGCCATCCCAAGGCCCTGAAATCTTTCTTCATTGCCCTCAGACTTCTACTCTCCAGATCATCACTGTCTGCCTGTAAAATCAAAAGAAGGCAATAATCTGAGGGCCATATCAGGCCAGGAAGCTTCCTGGTTATATTTCTAACACGGGCCCCAGGGAGGCAGCAGAGCTCCCAGTGGGAAGGGTCTGGCCTGCCCATATACATGTATACGGGTATTAATTGATGCATTCTTATTTGGAGGAAGCTTGCATATTTGATTTTCCAAGAATTCTGCCTTGCACGGTACGAGTCTCTTGCAATTTTCAGTGTCTGAGTTACTTTTGTAATTATCAGCTCTCAGTCACGTAGGAAGGCCAGGGTGGTCTCATTTTGTCTTTTGTTGTTCATGTCCACCTTCTCAGAAATGAAAGACATTTTAAATGACATGCTTGTTCATTTCTTTAAAACTCCACCAACCTAACAAACAAACAAAAAAATCCCCCGAAAAAACCAGAAACTGCCATACCTGATTTGACAACAACCACTTCATTTACTTTGTCAAGTTTACTTTTAACCAAAGGCTTCTTTATCACCCTCTGAGCACAATTCCACAAATCATACCATTTCCCAGATGTGTCTGGAGAAAATGAGACAGGTGTCTGGAACCATTTCTCCTAGCAAGCACAGAAAACAACATTAACATTCAATTTAATGCACACATTATTCCATGTAATCAACAAGATGATTTAAGTGTTGGCTCTAAAAAGCAAAAGGCTGGATGGAAAAATAAATGTACATTGAGAACCCAGTGTTTTGGCCCTTACTTTGTGAACAGACTTTAAAATACTTTGCAACTTTTAGAAAATAAGACTGGATTTTTCCCATTCACTATTCTCCAAAGGATCCCTAGCTAAGTAATAATAAAATAAGTTTTCATGCGGTTATAACCAATGCATTTAACATCATCTGTCCCTAAGGGTCCTCTTAATGAGTGACTTCCCAATGGTGGGACTCATTCTTATGGAAGCATGAGTCCAATCACGCCCTTTGCAACATTGCAGTAAAATTAGATCAGTGCTGCTGAAGTCAGTGCTGATAGTCTATAACCAAATTGTGCAAGTAGAATATCATTGTAACTTAACACATTACTACATCTTATATATATCTATACCATGTGCCCATATACTTGAATGCCTATATTATATATGCCTATACATTATTACTACATTAGAACAGGGAGAAAGGCAAAGTACCAAAAAATGTGAAGAACAAAAGGGCTAAAGGTGTCAGTCATGAAGGACCATGTTTCAGAGGGAAATTGTAGTGGCTTCAGTAGAGCTAGGACAACAGCCACTAGCTGAAGGTATAGCTTCTGCCTAGTAACCATAATTCAGCTCATGATGATTTCCAAACCAAATACCAAAGGGTTGTTAATAACAGGGTAGAGAGCTTCATTTTGCAGAGAGCAAATACAAGCAAACAAATATTGTTAAATGCTACTAAAAAGAAAGGCTTAACAGCCTACTTTTTTCTGGTTGCCATACATATTTTATACTTGTGAATCATGATTTTCAGTCTGAAAATCCATCTGATGGTAAAGACTGGCATCAAAGGGCTTGATGAAAAATGACTAAGGAAATCTTTGTTCAGTTCTGGGTTCCCCAGTTCCAGAAGGACAGGGAACTGCTGGAGAGGGTACAGCAAAAGGCTACCAAGATGATTAGGGGACTAGAACATCTCTCTAATAAAGAAAGGCTGAGGGACTTGGGTCTTTTTAGTCTGGAAAAAAGAAGATTGAGGGTGTATCTCATCAATGCTTATAAATACTTAAAGGGTGGGTGTCAGGAGGATGGGGCCAGTCTTTTCTCAGTGGTGCCCAGTAACAGGACAGGAGGTAACAGGCACAAACTAGAACATAGGAAATTCCATCTAAACACGAGGAGGAACTTCTTTACTTTGAGGGTGGCAGAGCCCTGGCACAGGCTGCCCAGAGAGGTGGTGGAGTCTCTGTCTCTGGAGACATTCAAAACCTTCCTGGATGCGATCCTGTGCAACCTGCTCTAAGGTGACCCTGTTTTGGCAGGGGGGTTGTACTAGATGATCTCCAGAGGTCCTTTCCAACCCCTACCATTCTGTGATTCTGTGAAATCAGGCCTATTTTCAGTCAAACCAAATCCTTTAATGGATGAGTTGTTATGAGTCCAGAAGCTGAAAAAAAAAAAAAAAAGGCATGGTTCTTTACAATTCACTCTGACTTTGCATCTAGTTACAAATGTTTTGGTATCTCCCGATTCTTACTATAGAAATTGTGAGGAAAAAAGGGCATCATGTAATTTGACAAGTCATTTGCTACTCCTGCCATTATACGCTGATATATATTTGCTACCTGTGCCGATAGGAGAGTACAAGAGAAGAGCAGATAAGCTCTATTTCTAGCCTTGCCATATATCTACAACAGTCTTTCAGTATCTTCTTTTCATGTCTAGAACTTCTCCCGATATATTAAAAGTGAAATTCTGAATAAGCCAAAGAAACAGTTTTTCGGCCATTATTCTTTAACCATAAACTTTAAGAGGTTTGAATTTTATATTCAAGTACAAAGCTGATCTTGCCCTCTAGAGTTATTAATAACAGCAGAATGTTCTTTTACTTAGATTTTCTGTACAGGCTTCTGCCTTCTGATGAAGGTACTGTTTATATAATGAGCTCAAACTCTGTCAGGGTCTTGTGAATAGTCTAAGGAACATTTTATTTGGTGTATTGACATTTCACATTTTCTTTATTACCCTTTGTGAAATCTCTTTATCACAACAGTGAAATCTCTTTTGAATGTTAAAAGATTCTTTTTTCTTTCAATATTTTTTATGATTAAGAGACAACATCTCCTGCTTTTAGGCAGGCTGCTTACTTTTTGAGATGGCATGACATGAAGTGCTGTAAATATGTTTACAGCACTTTGGAATGGTCTCCAAGAACTTTGTGCAGCTCTGCATTCATTTATCTCAACAATACTAACATTTCCAATAGATCTAGATGACTGCCAAGAGATGTTTATCTGAACCCATTTTTTTAAACCTCTTAGTGAAGCATACTACAAAAAGCCCATCCCTATGTTTGTGGGTTGCACTAGATGACCTTTAAGGGTCCCTTCCAACCCAACACATTCTAAGATTCTATGATGTTTCATCTGTCTTAGAGTTGGAAACTTTTTCTGATATGCATTATGTCTCTTGCTGAAAAAGTGATCCAAATATTCCTTGTTCTCCTTTACTGAATACATAGAATAATTTATCATTTTCCTCCTTATACTGGAAGATGGCTGACACTTCTGCTTCTTCAAGCCCCAGATGATTACCTGTTAGCCTTTTAATTAAAATTAAATATGTCATGCGAATGAAAGACAGAAAGCAAGCAAGGGTAGCTCTGGCTTGCTAAAACTTGGTCAAGAGTTTCCAAATAGGATGCATTGATATGGAAAGTGTAGATCTGTGGTACTGTAGATATGTGTAGATATGAAAAGTTCCAAGGCTAAAAGAAAATGGTGCCCTGACTGACAGCCTAGAATCTAAGAAAAAATGAGACATTCACTTTTTTCACAATCACTTTCATCCAAGCTAAAGCTTGTGGCAAAGAGTTCCATGTTTTACCTATTAGAGGAGCCACATATATAAAGATTATATCTTTATATATTCAGAAGTACAGAATAGAAATCTAGTGGGTTAGAACCGGTGAAAATGTCTGAGTAATTAAGAAAGAAGGAGAACATTGTGGCTGTCATGGAGAGAACGTTGTACAGGACATCAAACTGTGAAATCCACAGAAACGGTTGACGTTCTCCAGAAAACAGGGCTTGGTCTGATTGGGAAAAAAAAAAAAAAAACCAAACCCAAACAAAAAACAACAAAACAAAACCAACAAACTTTCACTCCCTAGAGGACTTCTGGAAAAAGAAGGCAGCCCATCCCATCCTTTGAATGCACTGCAAAGGGTTTTTTTTTCAGTAGGGAAACTTAAAATGGCAAATAATTAGAGGCTTTACCAGATCTATTTCTAATAAAGAAGGAATAAGGATTGAAGAAGGGGAAGCTTAAGAGAGTCAGTGAAATGACAGGCTTCACAACCCTTAGACTATAAAGAAGGAATGATAAAAAGATAAAACAATACCAAGAGAGTGGACTTCAATACATTCAGAGAATTCACAAATTAGGGTTTATGGGAGGCCAATCTGCACAAAAATTGTTAAAGAGAACTGGCAGTTCCTTAAAAGACACATATTAAGGAGGATAATCAGGGCTGGGCAATGTGCTTAACAAAGTTGCAGAGAACTCAAAGAAGAGCAAAAGGAATGATAAGAGATCTAAAAAAAGCCTACAAGAGAGAATAATGGGGTTTAACTTAAAGAGGGCTAAAAGAAAATGCTTTAAAAATAATAGAGAGCTGGAATAAATGTCTTGGGAAAGCAGTGGTACATTTATCAATTTTAATCTTTAAGAAAAAAGAGGGTAGGTTTAATCTGCCTTAGGTGAAGTGAGGAGGCTGGATCCAGCTCTGCAGCACTGCATCTGTCTCCCTTTTCCCTTAACTAACAGGCCCAGGTCTGTTAACCTTTCCTTAAAAATTGTAACTTTTTTTCTTTTTCTGCACTGAGGTTTCCCAGTACTACAGTTGGGTCCTCATAGACATTGAGCCAAGGGGAATATTTACCCCTTTTCTTTTTTCACATGCAACACAACTCTGAATGCCAGAAATATAGTCTCCCTTTCTACACCAGTGTAACATTATTGGCTCACGTCAAATTTACAGTGTAAGGTGTTGTGCGCAGTTGTAACTTCCATTTCACTGGGAGGTCATCCCAATATTTCATCATTACGTGCTTGATTCCAGCACTTAAAAACACCACACACAGAAACAAATGGAGTAAAGTACTCTTTCAGTTTGCTGTAACCTCCCAGAAAATATTCTACAAGAGTTTTTTACCAACCAGTTGTGCAAATATAATGATTTTATCTCCAACGCTTTTTTTCCCTGTCTGTTCTATAGGATTATAAAGGGAGACAGTGTCAAACCCTTAAAAATTCAAGTTTAAAAGTTATCTGCAATGCAAATTATCTAGACTATCTGCACCTCCTTCGCTATCCTCCCACAGCAACAAGTTAGAATGGTTTGATTTAATTTGTTTTGAAAACTTCATGCAGGCTGGTTCTTACCACATTATTATTATTACTAATGCTTATGTAATAGCGATGCGTTAGAGTCTCACTCCAACAGCACGAGTGAGGCTGAGTCGTCTGAACTTCTCTGTGAGATCCTTCTCTTTTTAAAAAAGATGGATCAGGTGTTTGTCTCTCTTCAGTTGCCACTACCACCCATCCATCATGTGGTACCAAAGATACCAACAAGTGGTGTGGTGATTAGCCAGCTACTCCCGTAAGTACTACAGAGTAAATTTCAGCTGAACTGCTGAGTTGTTTTATACTGTCTTCCTTAAATATTCCTTAAATGTTTTTTATTTCTTTCTTCACTCTTTGTTGAACCTCATTTTGACTTTGGGTCATATGTCACCTTTGTAACGAGGCCTTACAGAGAAGACAAACAACGCTGTAGCCTTCTGTATGTCACTGCCAGGATGTTCTTTCCTGTCTGGTGGTTAATTTATATATTCCTTGTATTTTTATTTTCTCTTGCTTCAAAAGTATTTATACAAATTTTTCTTTCTCCCACTAGGAATAACTTATTTTCTATATTTTTCCATATTTTTTTTCTTCTCACAATGTGCTGTGCATTTCTGTTCATTCTTAGTCATCTGGTCTTATTTTGACATTTTGTACAATTTTTTAATACTGTTATTTTCAAACATTTTAAGGGCTCTTCACTCAGCCATAACCACCTCTCACTATGCTTTGCTTCCTACCTGTTCTTTGCATTAGGGGAGTTTATAATAGTTTGTAACAACATATAACAGATCACCTGCCTGCTTTGAATTGGACTATCTTGTTCAGAGATCCTACCTACCTCCTGGCCTACCACGTGAACAAGTTCCTTCCTAGCCTTATTCTACTTATCCTCTTCACCCATTCCTTATAGTACTGAATATTATTCTTCACAGTCATTTTCTCCCAAATTACCGTTAACTTTGGATCCTCAGTCAGTTCCTCTTAATTAGCTGGAAAGAAACCTGAAATAGTCATTCTTCTAGTAGACTTTAGCTCCTGGGGGAAAAAGGGGGGAAAAAAAAACTGGTTTTGGTACATTTCAAAACTTCATGGGTGATTATATTGCTGTAAAATTTTCCTAAAGAAAGCTGAAGTTCTCTATCACCATCAGATACAGTCTTTCTGACACCTCTGTTTGTTGTTCAAAAACCTCTCTAATTAAGCTGACTAGAATATACCATCTCACACATTGTGCCAAAAGGGCCTTTATTCTCCCACGGGTCTTGCTTTTTATACATGCTGTAGAGGTCTGACTCTGTATATTCTTACTTACATGAATACATGATCTGCTTTCTCAGTAGTGTTCAGGTTTGTTGATTTTTGTGTGCAACCATTCTCTCTGCTAGCCAAAAAGAGTGGCAACTGGCTCACTGTGTGACTCTGTGAGGAGACATGCTAAAACTCCTAGGGGCTAGGGTACCAAACTGAGAAAGGAGAAGTTTAGGGTCTTACCTCTGCTGAGAAGAACTTATAGATATTTTACATTAAAGAGCTATTGGAAGAAAAAAGCCCAATGCTAGTTATCTTCACAGAAATAATCAGAGCCCAGGGTTTATACCCTGGGTTATCGTCCCCTGTCGGGACATCTCAGCAGTTATGGGCTTGGTTTAACCACTCTCTTATCTTCGCCTGAGAAACCTGGGTCATTCCTGGAACGACAGAGGGACCTGATGTTCCCAAGTGCTGTCATGGATCCCACCAGTTATGCTAGGCAGAATTTGTAGCCCCTAACCACGATACCTGCATGTTTCGTTGGAGCCAGTCTAGCATTCACATTAGATCCAGCTTTGTCAAGCTCTTAGTCAGTTGTTTGAGATATTGTTCAGATCTCGTGTCAGTACATGTGAGAGAGAGAAAGGGGGAAGAAAAAGATGGAGATGTTTTCCTTTTTTAGTGTTGTTGTTACTGATCTCTCAAGCTTTTCCACTTGGAGCAGATGCCACATATTCATCTGGGATGAAACAGTTCTCTTAATTTCAGACCTAACATCTGCTCTGTCTTGACTGAAGACCTTCTTAGTGACTAGACAACAGTTTTCTTGCTGTGTGAGACAGAAGATAAGGCTGTCCTTTACTTACAGTACAGGGAAGCTTTTTCCCCTGCTTTATGCAACTCTTAGTTGTGACAGATCAGACTTTTCTGTGTTAAAAAACAAAACCTTCTACTTTTGCCAGCCAAAAAGTATGGAAGTGACACCCATATTATTCATATATTATCAACAGTCAGACTATTCTAGATATTGTCCCAGAAGATTAAAAAAACAGAATGCTGGTTTAAAGGTGAAATCAGGAAGCAATTTTCAGACTCCTCTAAGGTCATGCCTTGAATTTTAATTCCTACAAAGGGAAAATGAATCAGATCTCAGACTTTTTAGTCTAAAGGTCTTATGACTGGAAGGAAACACAATTTAAAGGAATGAAGGTGAAGCATTTCTGAATAGTTATGATTCAGGCACAGTAAGGAAATGCAGTTAATTTGAGAGTATTTATGATGCTTCATATGACATTAATAAATCTGGCTGGAGGTTTTTTATTTTTTGGCAGGAACAGTAATAGTTCTAAGTAATTCAGGTTTATAGTACAGTGATGTGTTTCAGAGAAATAGGAAAGAGACTGTAAATTGCTGTGAGTGAATGTTGGTGTATGTGCGTTAGGAAGCATGAATTTGACTATTTCAGCTTTATAGTGAGATGCCAAACCATCCCTTTAAGTGATTGTTCCTACCCTCCTCACTTTTAGATGGCATGTACAGCTGCACAATATCAGAAAAGCCTTGGCGCTGTCAGTTTTACACGGTGCCATTCATTCACCTCCCGCACTCCTACATCTGCAACTTTCAACGTGGTTGTGCAAAGGAAGGGATCTTAAGGGGAAAAAAATGAAGTGGAGAATTAATGGCAAAGACATAAAGTCAAGCGTGTGAGAACTGTTGTTTCAGCAGAGAAAAAAAAAAAAAATCATTGCAATGCAGAAGCTGGTGAGAAGGAACATGGCAGGTTGCCTGCAGTCGTGGTTACAACATCAGCTCCGTATACGCAGGACGATCAGATGCCTGTGGAGCAAACAGCAAGTTGTTCAAACTCAAGTTACAGGCAACGAGAAAGAGAGGAATGGCTGTGAATAGGCCAGCTGGTTCTTGAAAGAGCCTGTTGAGTGGAGCATCTCTGCCATTTTACCTGCTTCGCAGAGCAGGAGCAGGGGGTTAAGTAATCGCAGGATCCTCGCCAAATGCTGTCCCACTCACCATCACTCGCCTCTGGTTGGATCAGGAAGTGGCATTACTAGTGCTGGGCTGTGGTTTCTTGACATGTGTATATACAGACTGAGACTGAATCAGAAGCCGTGGAGAATTACCTCCTCCAACACCCAGAGCAAGTTGCTGAGCTCTGAACTGACTCTAAGCATTCAGTCCCTGTTGATGGCACTACCATCAAGGCCAGGGGACACCTGGGCTTCTTCTCCCTTTCTCCATCACCACCTCCATGCTTCTTCGGGCACCACGGGTTTGCAGTCTCCTCTTCTGGGCAGGCACACAGAAGTAGCTGGCAGTGCCAAGACGTACCTGCCCTGTTGGCTAGCAGGGAGATGGGGATGCTCCCCGTTTGACCTACCTCTGTCCAAGCTAAGCAATTCCAAAAGCATATAGGTAGTTTTAGCACCTAACTGGAGTTCCAGTTTAACACATCTTGAACAGACTTGACCCTGAAGGGTCTACTTCTCCTGAAAAGTGAAGGGCAACTTGACTTTTCCTGTAACTGCTTTTCCTGGAAGTGGAATGCTAAGCAAACAAGGCCTCCAAAATCACTAGGTTTTTGTTTTTTTGTTTTTTTTTTTTTTTTAACTATTTAGTGTGGACTTGTGGATTCTTAAGCATGTTTTACCTTCCCAGTGATGGAGGTGTTGTCTTCTCCGTCTCTCTGTCATCACGTTAGTGCAATTTGCTGTTTAGCTCAATTATATTCAGTACAAACACAAATGACAGCCTTTAGCTATGTTAAAACAAACTGTCATCCAGAAAGAAAGTTCTCATTGCTCTGAGCCAAATTTTGAAACTACTTACACCAGTGTATTTTCTGATTCACTCGAGCTGCTGTAGTTATAGCCTTGGTGAGACTTAATTTTCATAAACATCGCCAAGAATAGTAAATTATTCATTATCAAGACCTTTTCATTAACCACTGACATATTATCAGTTCCTCTTTCTGCTCTGATGAGAGAAAAATAGGAGTCTTATTACACCAGGAGGGAGAAAAGAATAGCTGTTTGGCACTTAAATACCATTTAATTGTATAAATACTAAGCGTCATTCGTAATCTATGATTAGAAACTTTAGCTATATGTTCAGCTCTGCTGATTTACAGTTCCCCTCCCATTTTTAGCTGTGATAACAACTGTTAATTTTACCTAAAGGTACTGTCTTTAAAAGAACTCAGGAATAATTTGCTAAAAGCACTAGATTTGCCTTCATCGGAATTAGTCCACATGTAAACCACCTTCCTGAAAATGGGTAATCAAGGTGGAACCATGTAACATTGCCCAGTACAGAACATATTCAAGAGTAAGACGTCAATTTGTCACGTGAACTGAAGAAGCTGAGAAAAAAAAACCAAAACCAAAACCAAAAAAACCTCATTGCTCCAAAATTAAATATTCTTGCTTTTCCTCTTTAAACAAAAAAAGTAAATCCCCCAAGCAATCAATTGTGGACAAACTTAAAGGACGTCTTAATTTTTAAGCTTTTCTTATATACTTTAGAAGATAAAGACAAACTGCATTGTAAAAATGCATGCTGTTTCAAAACGAAAAGTAAAACTGCTTCCAACAAAATATGTAGAAACAAAATGGTTTTTTTTAAAGAAATATGGGGTTTTTTTGGTCAGAATTCTCTGCCCAATTTGACTAGAATTCCTGTTTATTCTCTGTGATTCTAAAACTTCATTTTTCAACAAATATGCTATTCTTGACAAAAAATCAAACAACCTTCTCCCCTGCTGTTCCCCTGCTTCAGATGGAAGGAGGTTTTGTTGACATCATCTTAATGACATAGATGTAAATTGCATATTTCTGTCAAAATTAATGAACATATCCTACATTTTGGTGCCCCCCCTGGATTATGGGCCTTTTCTAATGAGCTGATCTGATTCATACCAGGATGATGATCAACAGCTTGGGGCATAACATCATCAGAAATCCCTTGGGTTTTGCAAATTGTCAGACAGATGAAGAAGGCTGCTTGTAGGTTGTGTTTATGACTCCTATATTATTTTTAGGAACTCTCATTGAAAAACCCTCGAACTCATTATGTCTCTTCCATGTTTGTCTTTTCACAGAAATGTAAGTAATTACTGCTTTACAAATGTGTATCTGCTATGGAATCTCCTATTAAAATGGGTTTTGTGCATTTTCGATACTCATCTCTCTGAACTCTAGTTATTCTTTCTTTCAGCAAAAGCTGGTTTTCCCCTGAAGGGAATTCTCACTGTGTGAAAAACAAAAACAAAAACCAAAAGCGAAACCAAAACCAACCCCCTTTTTTTTTGGTAGAAATATGAGCCCATTTCATTAAAGAAAAAAATAATTGCATAAACCAGCCAAGTGTTTGGAAACTCTCACAAACTTTGGAGTCTCTAAGAATGGTGAGAAAAGTTAACTGTCCAAGTGTTACTCTATACATTGCATTTCTCCAAATAATCTTTCCATGTTACTATCATTAAAAACAAAACAAACCAAAACAAAAACAAACAAACAAAAAAAAACCCCAAAACAAAAAAACAATAAGATCCCCCCAAACCTCCAAATAACAAAGTAGGAATCTTGGATCCAGATTGATCCAGAAGATTTAGCTGCATTCACTTCATTTGGTGATTTGAATGTGAATGAGACCCCTGAACATCTTTGCTGAGCAAGGCTTTTTCCTTAAAGGTCTAAAGAGTTAGATCTTCTAAGGTCCTTCAAATACACCAAAAGGTGGAAAATCGGAACCCAGCTTGATTTTCAGAAGTGTGAGCCGGTGAGGTACTTCTGATCTTATATGATGGATTAAGGTAAAGACCTCTGAAAATCTGATCCTCACTGTAAAAATTTCTCTCTAAAATCAGATCCATACTTACATAATTAAAAAGTAATAATAAAATTAAAAATCATTCTCCTAAATAAAAGTAGTTTGAAAGTCATTTGACACATGCAGTCTCCATCCCGTGGTTAGTAGAGCTGCTAATGGCAATTTCAGTGGATTCTGGAGAACACACACAAAAAAATATTTCAAAACACATAGACTGATTAGTGCCCTCACTAGGATCACCAAGCAAGAAAACCTACTGATTGCATCTTGTCTTTGAATCAGATCTCAAATAACTGTTTCTATCATCCAAAAGAAGAAAATTATTTCAGCATAAGAAATAGAAGTTTAATGTTCTCCTTCCAATGACAATCCCACAGTAACCGTACTCAGTTGATGCTCTCTATGTGCACAGAAAAAGAGGAGATTTGGTGCATCCAGTTTGTACTAATGAAGAAATGACATTCATCTACTGATAAGCCTTAATGTGTCATCCTGGTACCATTCGTTGACTTGCCTTTGCAAATATGTAGATGTAAGTCAATGAATATACACTGGTGATGGACATCACCATGGTTGGACTGTAGCTAAAGTATATGCTGACTCTCTGGATTTTCTGAGGTCATACCTTGTTGTTATTTTCTTTCTTTTTCTTTAGGTGTTTTGTTTTTTTTTGTTATTTTGCTTTTTTTTTTGGCATTTGATTTGTTGTTTGTTTAGTTGTTTGGTTTTTTTTTTCCCTGGAAGGTTAGTGATGTTTTTTCTAGGCTATTATTGTTTGTTTACCAGCTATAGCTCTTTGAAAACAAATGGCTACACTAAGGACTGATATCCTCCTGGAAAGTGTTTTAAAATATTTGGCAATTCTCAAAATAGACTGGCAATAATTCAGTTCCAAAAGATTTGTAATACCCTGAAATCCAGTTTAGTCAAGGAGACTTTAAACTACATGTTCATATAGTACTGTAGTAAGAGTACAGCTTACTAGAGGATGGAAACACAGAAGGTTAATAAAATCTCTTAAATGTTGGTGAAATGTTCAAACCTTTATAGAAGCATCAACTTTTGAATATTACTGGCAGGCCAGCTTTGTACTTATGAAGTTTAAACAATGACTGCAATAAAATTTTCATTATTTTCTAGACTAACAGACCTCTGCAAATCATTTCTGCTGATTAAGTCTATTTTCTCTGACACTTGTACCAGAAATTCTTTATGTACCTAAGAGGCTCCCAAAATGTTATTTCTGGCTTGAAACTGAGATTAAAAATGTCACTCAACTGCAGCAACAACAGAAGTTATTGCATAGTGTGGATGGTACAGATGATTGCTAATGGAATACAGCACTCACACTTTCACAGTAAGATCACTGCATTATATGTGGTGGAATGAAAAACAATGCTAGTATTGTTCAATAGCTATTCTTTTGGAAAGACTTGTCTGTTTATGAAGTGGAAAATTGCCAGGTAGAAATACCAGTAACAGCAAGTAAAGGTCTTTTACAGTTTTATTCCACACATTTTGTTTAGAACATATCAGACTGAAAAGTGTCCTCTTACACACAAGAGAAACATAATTGTCTTCACTACAGAAAATACTACTCTTTGCTAAACAGCAAGGGAGCAGGTATGATCATTGGTCACTCAACTGGAAACTTCATGACTGAACAATACAAATGCCACCTTCTTGGCCCTTCCATCAAGAACAAGATGGTCTGTGATATTTTTTCTGCCTTTGTTTTTCCCAGAGATAACAGTGGTTAGGAAGAGAGGCACATTTCTAAGGTTGATTGGATATGATTTATTGCCACTACAATATAATAGATCGAACATATGAACAGCAAGCCTGAAACAAAAGCTCTGCAGGGCTGCCTCTGCTACCCAAGCTATGGAAAAAGGGGAGAAATGAAAGAGGCAGATCAAATAACGTGTTGGTTTTGCTCAAAAGGTTTATTTCAATACTCACCCAAGGCCTTACTCAAAAAATATTTTAAAAGTCATTATCAGACAATGAATATCTCCCCCTATTTTATTGACCTTTTACTAGTTTGTACAGCTGCTGGAAAAAGTCTTCAGAATGTGACCCAAAGTGTGTGTTAGACGTGATTATGCTCTCTGACGCCTGACACACAGGGAAGGATCCTCACCTTCACACTGGTGTTTTCAGATGCTGAGGTGCAGCTTTGTTATTCCTCCCTCACTAACACTTTGTGCCTAAAGTGCAAAAACCTTCTCACTGAGACGCCAAGTAGCAACATCCCGCGTGCAAGGAAGATGAGCCTCTGGGGCCAGGGAGGTGACAATGGACCGTTTTGCTGTGCTCCATAGTGGGATTCAGCTTATCATGTGTTCTGGGCCTTTGAATCTAATGTCTAAGCACCTGGAGTTGCTGTGGATGCTCTAAAGCAGATGAGCCATGAACAAGGCTATGTTGCCAAATGCACAGGAGACCAACGCCTTTCTGTAGATGAGGTAGGAAGCCACACAGGATACCATAGGTCTTCTAAAACGGAAGCAGAAATGAATATTTCAGCACCCAAGTCCATCTTTGGTTGTCTACATCTGAACTAGTCACCCTGAACCCCATCCTTGTACTCATGGTTCATCCATTTACAGGTATACATTTTGGTCTATTAACTTTAGTATAGCTAAAGCTTCAGAGGACTCTAGCACCCCAGATTTTAGCAGTGGGAGCTGTTAACACTCAAGATCTTTGGATGCTGTGCTAGTTTGCCACTTGTTTGGGGACCTTTAAGTCTCTTTTTCTTCCCAGTAAACTCTCACTCCACAACAAACTGTGGAGAAGATCACTAAGTTTTGCACAAAATAGTTTAGCTTAATTTCTTAAGTCTTCAGTACAGCTTAGAAGCTATTTTTGTCACTCCAGAGGTAAGCAGCGCTATCTCATCCTGTGTGGAAGTGCCATGGGGATATTTTTCTATCATCTCACTAGTTGAAGAGGAATTATATTCCTCACTCTCATTATCTCAGTCATTGTGGTTTCTTTGCTCTTTGACTTTGCTTTTAATGTGTAAACTTTCCATATCGCTAATCTTTTAATTCTTCATTATCTTCTGGTTCTAGCTGCTTGTGATTAACATCAAAAGAAGAAAAGATGACAGAGAGTGGCTAAGTGAGCATAACCGACTTTTAAATCTTATAGCAAAGTGCCGATTCTAGTTTCTTTGGTAATGAATAAAAGAATAAAATAATGATAGACTATTCTTTTTCTGCGTATTTAACCTTTAAAATTGCAAATTCTTTTTAAAGAAAACAGAATAATAATCCATAAACTACCAGAAACACTCAGTTTCACATACTTGACGTACCTTTGCATCATACGAGTTTTTTGTCTGACCAGTTACGCTCCCTGAAGCCTACCTACACCTCCTTAAAATCACCATCACTCCGGTTGCAAACAGCGTGTATTAACAATATCAATAGAAGATGGACTGTGGAAAAGGTCTTTATTGCTGTCAACTAAACTGTTACGTACTGTAAATGAAACCACTCCTGGCTTGCAGTGACAGGAAAAGAAGATCAGATCTACAAAGATCTCAGAAAGGAACTTTGTGTTGGTATGCAGAAGGCTCAAGAGAGTTGTGTTTCCATAGTAACCACAATTTTTTTTTTTTTTTTAAGCCATTCCTCCCTTACCTCATGAGTCTGTTTTTCATATCCATCCACATACACCCAGGTACCAGGATACACTACCCCAAGATCCAGTGATAACCGATATGGCAATCAGATGAACTGACAGTATTCTCATCTTGTTCATGACAAATTTACAAGACACTGGTGGCCTTGCAGCCTGGCAGTCACAGAGCCTGACCCTTGGAGGGTGCTTAAACAGAGACACTGGACATCAGCAAAAGTGAGAGCCTGCAAAGGCAGCCACAGAAGTTGGATGACTCACTGAAATGACCGAGGGCTTTTCCCTTCATGGACAAGGAATATGAAAATGAACCCTTTTCAGACTAAAACAAAATAATAAAATAAAATCACCTGCACTGTGGAAAACTTGGAAATTAAGGTTTCAGATTGTGCATTCAAGAAAGGCAGGATTCGGTTCTTTGGAATACTGTTAATTTATATACTTGCTTTAAAAAGCACATAGCCTGTAAAGGTGCTAATTCAATATAACACATTCTGTCTCATGAGATTTATTTAAGTGAAAATGTCATGCTGGTTACATTTAAAATAAAAGTTAATTATAACTGCTATTTTTTTTTTTTAATTTGTTAGAGCACTGTGAGTTTATCTCAACTACAGGCCACTGTAAAATATGCTGTCAGATTTCTGTATGTTTGAGTGTCAAGGCCCATTAGGGCCTAAGAGTATACACAGACCTACCTTCTTATTATCCCACAGAGCAAAGATGTGTGCAGTAAAGCTAAAGAGAGAATCCACCCACTGCCCATGAGTGCATTGAATTTTGAAATGGAGTGTATTTGTTTCCTGGCCCAAAAAAGAAAAGCAAGATTATGATCATGGAAAAAATCCCACTGGGTCACTCCTGACCGTACCTGCCCCACCAGAAACCCAAAAGAAGTGACATTTTTTTTCCCCTAAATATTTTATACTGTTTAGGGAGAAGGTGCAGGGAGCTGATGAAGACTGACAGCCAATAGCTCAGACTTTGGGCATTCAACGAGGAATCTCACCATTCAGGAATACTCACCTTTCATTCCCCGTATAGTTAATGGAGAGAACACGACAATTCAGCCGTACTAAAAAGTAAGCCTGGGTGTGCCTATTCTAAGCTGAAAATATATCCAAAGTTTTTTTTTTTTTTTCCCTTGTTGTGGGTGGCATCAACTTTTGGGTAAGTCATAGGAGAAAAAGGACTTTGCACCTGGCAAATTAGTCATGCATTCTGTTTTGCTTTCATTTTACCTCCTATATCAAGGATGCAATAGTAAACTGAAAGTATTTGCTCCCTGCAAATTTAATGTCATGGTCAGTGGAAAAGAGAGGTGAGCCCATATATTCTTCTTGTACACGAGAATTTATATTTGGTATTGCAAACCAGCTGGAAAAGTGGAAAGATATCCACTTCCCTTATTATTTGCTTGCTATTATTAGATCCATCAAAGAGAGGATAATGATTTTTTAATGACAAGGAGAAAATGTTATAACTGTGATTTCAGGAGAAAACTTTGTGAAAGAGTGGAAGGAAAAATGCAATAAACCAAACACAGAAAAACCCAAAACACCTGCAGACCTGCCACCTTTCCTCATCAGGAGATCAAGAAGCCTCCTGTCTTTTGTCCTGTACATGTCCGATCAAGGTCCCACTTTGCTACAATGGAAAAAGTAGACAAGGCCTTTTTCTGTACAGGATATAAATAAAGTCTTCGCAGGATTTGTGCATGATTGATTGATGGAATTCGCCACCACTCTAAAGTTGTACGTTACTTGTCTGAGTTCTGATCCATCCTGAATGAACATGTGCAGGTGAATAACTTCGGACCACAAACCTGGGTGAGACCGTCAAGGACCCTGAGACCCATCCACACAGCTAGAAGTTACCATGCAATAGCCAGTAACTTTTGGCTAGTCCATACAAACCATTCCCAACCTCTGCCTACCATAAAGCACAGATTGTTTCTCTGCCCTCATGGCAAACCTGAGACCCAAAGCCTTCTATTCTCTGCTCCAGGGAAAGAACAGAATAATCAGGAATATCCCAGGTCTCTGCAGCTACGTGATAGCTGTAAATGGCAGAGAATCTCAGAAAGCAGATTATGCCCTGAGCACAGAGGAAAGCAAAAAAAAACCTAAAGTCCCTGTCATTTTGGTTAGAGGAAAGTTTTTTCCAACCTGAAGCTGAGACAGCTGTTTAACCAGGAACATGTGAGGGAGACACCATTAACAGGGCATTGAAAAGCTTCTGGCTGTCACTGATGCACCAAAATACTCTGCCTAGGGGACCTTTTCCAGCTGTAGCTAATCTCTGATATTTCAGGAGAAAACCAATTTGCTCTGTCTCCCAAAAGGAAAGTCAGACATCAAGAAAGAAAATAATATTTCTTCCCATTGCCTGCAGGCAACAGTAGACCCCAGGAAGTACGCAGTGAACTAATTAAATACTGTTATGAACAGAGCATAACAAACTCACCATGATCTGTCTCCTTCCATCCCCTTTTTGGGAAGCCAAACAAATTATCTTATCTTGATATCACGCAGTTTAATTTCAAGCTTCTATCTCATCCTTTTCCTATCCTACAATCTCCCCTTGAACAAATCACACTCCAAGTTTCCATGATTTAATCACTTCCACTGTAATAATTCATGTTCCTCATTTCCATGACTGTCTGGGACCTCTTTACAGAACTTTCCTTGCTGTTAGAGTCCTTCTTCTAATACTCAGTTTAGAAAGATTTATTCCAAGATAGCTGCTCTTCGACTTTGTACTACTCCCTAATATTAACCCCCAAACGTAAGCATCTCCCGCTCAGTCCTCATTTTTCCAGGTTGCCCCAGCTGTCCTTTTTTTTTTAATCTGTTTTAAAATAAATTCTCCATTTTCCTAATGTTTCATCCCTGTTCAATTTGTTAATCTCTTTTTTACTATAGGTGAGGAAAACACAGCTTTGAAAATGACAGATAAGCTTTAGCCAAACTTAACTTATGGAACTAATTTAACCCCGGATCAGAGGTGAGACACATGAGGCCAGAATAAAGGAAAGAGTTGATGGGTCCACATAGATTTAAACTTCAGAATATTATGGTCTGTGCTATCTGTGAACTCCTGGAAAAGAATAATTTCAGCAAGACCTGTCTGAAGATCTCCTGCTAGGAAACACGTTCTAGGGAGTCAGCAATATTGATGAATTCTACCAGTAAATTATAGTGACATCCCACAGGGCTATGAGGTTGTGCCAGGTGTCAGCCAGACTTCAGGCACCCTCTCGCTTGGCCCCTGTGGATTATGATGTAAGAGCTGAAGCTACTGACATTTATCACTTTCAGTTACTTTTGCCATTAAGCTACTTCTGCTTTTGTTAGTCCCTGAAAAAGAAGAGGAGAATTAGCTACAGCTGTTGTAGCTGCCCATGTGCATCTTTACATTTGCAGTTTTTGAACACGTCCTGCAGTATAAGGAAGTTTCCAGCCTGATGTGTTCACTGTTTTGAGACAGCCTAGCTGAAAAGGATGTTTAAGAGCTGAGGCTTTGACTCCTCCTTGCAACAGATTGCAAAGATAGCTGCTGTCAGCTAAACAGGTAAATTATTACAATTTAATATTAATTAGATGGGAGGAAAGTGTGCCATTCCAAATGCAAATTACCCATTTCAACAGGAACATCTGGAGAGAAACTGTCAGGTCTCCTATTAACTCAACATATTGGAAACAGAAATTTATTTGCCAGACAAATCCATCACTGAAAGCCCCAAATGCAGCACATTATAGTGTAACTGTTGATTCTGTGCTGGGCAAGGTGACGTGTTCAGGAACAAACACATGCCCGCTATCTGCTGGCTTCAAGAGGGACAGAAGAGGAGACCTCCACAAGCACTTTTTAGCTAGGTGTTTTGAAGTTGTCTTCTCCATTCTGTGTACCTGTATCTGTATTTCGCTCCAAAATTTTAATAGATAGTTTCTAGTGACACCAAGCAAACATTTCAAGAAGGTTTCTTGAACATTTGTGTTTCACCAGGTTCACTTTCTGCTCCCTATCCCACTCAGAGGCCAGTGCTGGCAAAACTACTTTTAGAGAAAAGAGTTCAAAGGCGAACAGGTTTGCTATTTTGGTCAAAGCAACAAAAGAAATCCATAAGACAGTGCTAGTAGTTTCTACTTTCAGGATCTCATACTTGCTTTCGGACCACTAATGGCCACAACGATGAAGACAATGAGGATGGTGCATGGTGGTGGGAAGGCAGTTTAGGGAAAAATGCCCAACCCTCTACTTTTGCCTTTGCATGGCTGAGGACAATGCAGCTGACTAAAGCACTTCTAAAAGTTTCCAACTCACACTCTGATTTCTCTGTCTTTATAATGAAGTTGGTGCAGAAGGCAGCAATACGATGTACGTTTGCTGCACAAGAAGATAGTCTGGCCCATCTTTGCTCAAGAAAGTTCAAGTTTCTCCTAAAGAAACCTGTTATAATAGCAATGGCTTTGCACAGTTGATTCACACAGTTTTTACCAAATTGTTCCTTGTCCCACAGGCTATTATTGTGCTCTGCCTGTGCAGAATAGAAAGTGCTGCTCTACCCAGTCTTGAAGAAAAGGCCATGGAGTGGGTAACACCTCCCTCTGGAAGTCTGAAGGCTGAGAGCAAAGCAAGCCAGTTTTCAATTGTTTCCAAAAATGCCACAAACCCGGTGGGTTACCACTCACTTTGGAAGAAGGAGAATAAATAACTGAAATAAAAGAAACAGGAGAGATTTCCCCAACACAAACTGCAGGGGAATATTCTGTGCATCAAAAATTAGCTGGAATAAGGGTGACTGTCCACTTGCAGTGAAGTACCAATAATAGGTAGCATTCCCAGAGTATTCTTCACAAATTCATTGCAAATTACTGGGCAGACCTATTATACAGGAGTTTAACAAGAGTTAAATGCCACAGAAAAGTGTATCTGTGATATGCTACATTTTCTATCTAGGGAAAGCTTTTTTAATGCAGAAATCTGAATGTTGCAGGTGGTAGTCGGGGGCTGCTTCCTGTTGTCAAGAAATAAATTTCTATTACGAAAGCTCACAGTGAATTTTTTTTTATATGAAATCAGATGAAGAAAGAAACATGACATTTGATGATAGACTAAAAGCTGCTACCCCAAATAGCTCAATGGGTTTGCCTGAGTAAAAACAAAGTGAAAAATAAAATACTCTCCATTTACACCCTCACTTTATCATATACTTTCTGTGCATTTCATTGGGAGGGATTTTTTGGTCTACTTAGTCATCGATCTTTAACTGCTCCTTAGCATTATGGTGGATCTCTGCCCAGGAGCTCCTCTAAACTACAATAAATCAACCAGCAGTTTGTTATTCCTATGCATTAAGACAGGTCAGAGCAGTAGGGAATGCTCAATATGGGATACAATGGAGGAGTAACCAGCGATAAATGTGTGATACAAAGCAGTCTAGCATTAGTGGTAAGGCAGGGAAGGAGAGAAACAGAAAAAAGGCTCCTATCACAGTGGACCAGAGCCATCACCCATGGTGCTAGACAATCTTTTGCCCACTCCATCTCATCTGAATGTAGATAATTTTCTTAGACAACGGGAATGCAAAGTCTTTTATGATTAGTTAGGTACCCTGACATAAATAGCCCCATTCCTCAGTTGTGCGGCTAAACAAGTTAACTACTGCTTTCCATCTGTGCCCAGTTGAGAGTGGCAGCAATGATTTCAGCCTAAGAGACGATGCTGAGCCTCTCCCATTCAGGCTACCGGACTGGTGGTGTCTTTAGAGGAGTGACAGGCTTTGCAAACAACATGAAAGGCATGGTAGGTGCCAGTCTGTTTCACAGTTTGTATCTCTGTGATTGATAGTACATGGTCAAACACAACAGCTGTTCTCAGAGGTAACATTCAGATTACTCTGAATAAATTGTTAAATAAGTGTGTCTCCACAGGTCTGATGGAAAGACTACTGAAAGAAAAAAGAGTCTCTCCACTCAGGCCAGTAGCTATTTGGATCAAGTACTTCTGTCATGAACAGATCCTCAAAAATACTCCAGCCCTCTGATCATCTTCGTGGCCCTCCTCTGGACTCGCTCCACCAGGTCCATGTCTTTATTATGTTGGGGGCCCCACAGCTGGATGCAGGACTCCAAGTGTGGTCTCACCAGAGTGGAGTAGAGGGGCAGAATCACCTGGCATGTTGGCCATGCTTCTTTTGATGCAGCCCAGGATATGGTTTGCTTTCTGGGCTGTGAGTGTACATTGTCAGCTCACGTTGAGCTTCTCATCAACCAGTACCCCCAGGTCCTGCTCCTTAGGGCTGCTCTCCATCCATTCCGTGCCCAGCCTGTATTTGTGCTTGGGATTGCCCTGACCCACATGCAGGAGCTTGCGCTTCACCTTGTTGAACTTCATGAGGTTTACATGGCCCCACCTCTCAAGTCTGCCCATGTCCTTCTGGATGGTATCCCTTCCCGCCAGCGTGTCAACCGCTCCACACAGCTTGGAGTCATTGGCAAACGTGCTGAGGGTGCACTCAATCCTGCTGTCCATGTCTTCAACAAGGATGTTAAATAGTGCCTGTCCCAGTACTGACCCCTGAGGAATGCCATGTGTCACTGGTCTCCAGCGATCTCCTTACCCAGTAGATAAGGACATCCTTATCTACTGAGTGGTCCATCTGTCAAATCCATGTCTCTCCAATTTAGAGACAAGGATGTTCTGCGGGACAGTGTCAAATGCTTTGCACAAGTCCAGGTAGATGATGTCAGTTGGTTTTCCCTTTTCCACCAATGTCATAACCCCATTGTAGAAGGCCACCAAAGTAAAAGTTCCAGTAAAGCACAACATTGTCTTCTCCTTGTTGGAAGGTAAAAATTGGGGTCACCTGCAGCTGAGGAAGAATCTTGCAGCTCTGAATTGGAGAATAAATATGAGCACCAAGGAAAGGATACATATTCAGGTCTTCAAAGTCATCGTTCATCTCCTATGACTCCCTGTTTTTTATTAAGTGCAACAAGTCCATATGATGAAGTTCATTCTGGGTCAGCATCTTTCTGCGTTCTGCATTTATGCCCCATGATTTCTAGGTTTTATATTTGGCATTGCAATAGCTGTTTATTGAAAAGGAGAGTGACTTCTTCCCTAGGGCTGCTTGGAAACCAGTTGTGCAGCCTGTGTAAAGTCTATTGCAGTTGCACCATAAATAGAGAGTTTGGGCTCTTTTCTGTTACAATGTCTTAGATCTCTTTCAAAGATGTGATCTGCATCCTCCGCAGCTATTTATCTTCACGCTTTAGCATTTTCACTTGTGAGAGAAATGGCCTAACAGAATGACACTAGAGGACACATATTCCATTGTATCTGTATATATTAAATATAGCTTGGAAGCCTTCACGTGCCATTAAGTGTTTCTGCACCTTCTAGAATTGTTCAGGCTGTCTGGTAGAAGCATGCTGGACCGTTTCTACTGGTTTCATGTGAGGAGTATGAGCGCTATGCAAACGGGGGCTCAGATCAGCTAATTGCTAGTGCTTGACCTGCCTGTCCTCCGTCTCAGTGCTGCTGTTATAGCAGTGCCAGATAGTTAAAACTTATTTGCATGATCTAATATTCAGAAAAAACAAAACAAAACACAAACCAAAACCAACTTGCTTATGAGATTTCTTATGAGGAGTTCTGGAAAACCTCAATTCAATTAAGTCTCTGTGGTTCAGACTCAGGTTCCCCTTGCTGTATAATTGATGTAATTTTGCTTTAAGACTCTATTGTTAACTTTATGATTCCTTTATGATTCACTTTTAGAATTTGAGCTGTAATAGCAAATTTAATGATATACACATTATAAAATGCTTTAAACAATGAGAGAAAAGAACCCATTATCTTTCTTAAACCATCTCTTCTTAGACTACACAATCCCTATTTCTCATTTACACTAAAACCCTTTTATGCTCTTCCAGCTGTGGCAACAAGACATGAATTGTGTATGAATTACATTTATATCATTTTTAGTACAAATAAGTACAAATGCTCAAGTTTTCCTTTGTCCCTGGGCTTTGAAGTAGAGACATTCATGCTGTGATTGGTCTAGTCTTCTTTTTCTACAGGGGAATAAAGATAGCCAGACCCTATTGCTTATCTACTTTTTAATCTTAAAAGCTCCTTAGCACACACAGTCATTAATATACAGTACAATGTGATATGCCCCCCCACATCGCTAACTGATAAAATGTCATAAATTTAGTTTATACAAGAGCAATGAGTACCATATGTTTTCATCTCATTGACTATAGAACTGTTCTGAAAAATAACAGTATTTCCCTTCTGTTTGGGCAGATAAACACAAAGTTATATTTTTCTAGCTTGGACTTCCAGTCCCAGTCCCGTCCAGAAGTCAACAGATATGTAAAAATGAACCAGCGTGGTTACAAATCTCCTTGTTAGAAAAGGGAGGGGAAGTGGATAAATATTGATATAAATATTACCTCTGTGTTTCAGTAGCTTTCTACCTGTTGTAACTTCGGGAGTCCTTGTCAGAGTGCAGGGGTGGGTGTCTATGAAATAGTGAACTGGATTACTTACCGTATGTGTTTCTTAATTTCATGAACTCATTCGAGAGGGCACTTGTCACCTTACTGAAAACCAAGACAGGTACATGGACTCTGAAAAGCCCTTCCACAGGTTCACCTCACTCCTTTTAGACCAAATGTGAAATGCCTGACCTGCTGGTGGTGGCTGTCACCATAGAGCCATCACAGTGGGCTCTAGAGGGAAAATACTGTGCTAATGCAGACTCGATACCCAACATATAGAATTAAAAGTAAGTTGAATTCCCCTCCAGAATAATTATCATCTCATCTTTCTAGAAAATAGTCTGTTTATGCATGGTCTGTTGTGAAGATATTGGTACTGGTACTTCCAAAGAAGACCAAGAGATGAAGAGGAAGATCCTCTATTAAAGATTCACGCGCTGTGTTCAGCGCGGGCGAGGAAGGAAGGGTAAAGCTGCAGGCCACTGCTGTGTCCAAGACTGCCAGAGAAAACGGAAAAGAGAGACTCAAGTTTTTCTGGATACTGACAAACCTAAGTCTCCCACTAAACGTGGAATCAGATATGGAGAGAGGATTTCTTAAAAAAATAAGGATAGTTTAACATTTTTGCGATTAAAAGGAGTACTTTTAAGAATAGAATGACTACAGTTAAGAAATTTCCTAAGTATCTCTGCATGTCTTAGTATTTCCCTATGTTTTGCCTCAAAGTTCAACTGAAGACCTCACTGGCACTTTGGAGAAGTACATACAAGAGACCCTGGAGAAGGGTTAGGAGCTCAGGATTAGGTAGGGTGACTGTGAAAGTTGATACTCTAGAGAAAGCTGACAAAAAGTCGATCTAAGCTTTACACATGTGTTCTATAGACCTCTAGCTCGTAATACCAGCATCTTTCCTTCTAGACCCACTTGGAAGCACATGGGATACATGGAACCAGCTCCATTCACGATGATGCACTGGGCACGGAGTGGTGCTTGGCCAGACTGTGACACACACACTGGGACATTTATTGGGGCAGGATTGAAAGTCTCTGGTAATAGGAGGAAAATAATTGAATGCTCTACATAGTTGATTAAATATTTCTGTCCCTGGACACTTTTACTGAAAGGAATCTCTCCTGGTGCATCAGTACTGGTGCTGGAGGCTGCAGAGAAATTCAGCCCAGACGCCTCTGTGTTTACAGATGGTCTATTTCAGATCACTGGATTTAAGAACTTAGTTCTTCCCCTTGGCCTGGTACAGTGTAAATGTGACAACTCTCAGCTTCTACTGAGGAAGCCATTTTGGCTGCTTTGGAAGTGTGGCTGGTCCATCAGCCATGGGTGACAAATAGCACTAAAGGGACTAGTTGTAGACCAAATAATTTGTTTTTCTGTATGTTATAAATCCAGTGAACACATTTTAACAATTTTTTAATGAAGCATTGTTTTACTTGTGGAGTACAATTTTGGAGTAAAGCAATTGAATAAAATCCCACCATTTTGGGTGGCTGTTCCTTACTTTTGCTACTCTTTTCCTATTTCATAAGTACTTACTGTACAACATCTCTCTTCAGATGTCTGGAAAAAAAAAGGAAAACTTGCATCTGTCTGTGTAAGCAGATTACAGTTTTCATTAAACTCTTTTAATGAAACAAGCATTAAGCCTTTATCTGCTTATTGTTTCCATTCTTAAGTACTGTACAAGTAACTTTTGTTCTCTCACTGTACTTTTGAGCAAAGTTGTGCTTACAGTCATATGGGACTAATTATTTTCAATAGTTTCAACAAGAAAATTCCTTACTGATAATATAAAATGTAATCATGTATTCCTGAAAGCAAATGCAGTTTCCTAGAGAAATTTGTTCACAATCAGATTTTATGTCCTGCTCGTGTAGTTACTATTGTGAAAGTGGTAAAAAGAAAACTAAAATGGATAAAGCAAGATTTGCATACACCGATAATGGCTATATCACCACAATTTTTTTCTAGTATGCTAATTTCCAGTGAAGTACTTGGGCATCTTTACAAAACATGGTAAAATAAAAGACAAATAATTTGATGGGGAATATAATGAATTCTGGCTGGTAGGTGGCATTATGAAATAACAGTGAATTAACTTTAGCAAACATTAAAATATTAGTGTAAAGATCTTGGAACGACCCAAATAACAAAACTTACATATTTCTATTTCCAATAAGTGCTTCCACTTTTAGCTATTTTCTGCAGCAATACATTCACTGCCATTCTATTCTTGGATCAATGGAAGGTCATTTGCACTGCTCTAATTCCAGAAAAGCATTTAAATATGCAAATTAAATCTGGAATTGTGTGAAAAGGATGTTCATATCTCTTTCATATTGCAACAATAACAACTCAACATTAATCATCTCTCTGTGCTTTTATTACCAAAACCAATTACATGATACTGAATTAAATAGTCCTGAAAAGAAATTTAGATAGCTTTCAATGAACATACTCTAACGGTAATACGTTAGCATTATTATTTAATAATCATAGGATGCTAGCTGTTGATGCAGTGTTACATCCAATTTACCAAAATCTTCCCTGTTCTTACAATAGAAAATTAACATGGGAGCAATGCAATAAAAGCTGGCATGTTGAACTCTCTTTTTAAGAGCTGCTATTGAAAATGCATGAGCTTTAATAAGGCATGTGTTGTTTTGGGTGTTTTTACACTAACAGGTCAGGAAGTGGGTGGACAGCTCTACTATGGCATTTTCAATTTATAAGAAAAAATTATGTAAACAATTTATGATGTCTGGTCATTTAGTTTGGGAGCTGGCAGAAAGTGCCTCTTGGATAAATTTCTTAAAAAAAAAAAAAAAAAAAAAACAGACAAAAACCATACTCATGTTGTGTATACCATCCTCTGAGGGCCCCATCCCAAGAGCAATGAAGATAATGGAAGGCTTTTTGCTAACTTTCATACGTAACGGATTAGCAGATCCACAGAATGTCTCAGACTATCAGTTTTCATTCTACTTCCAACTAAAACCCCTTAATATAACTAATCTTCTCAAGGACCCTGATTAGCTGTGTAGCACTGAAGTTAGACTATTAACAAAAATATTAAGTGTAAATGAATCTCCTATGAGATGTTATTACTTTCATGTCACAGTAAACAAAATTATATACTACTAAAACCAGAATTAAGCAGAGTATGAACTTGTAAGTGAAATTTGTAGTGCAAGAAATAGTTAAGTAAGGAGAAAACTTACCCTAAACTTGACTCATCGAGTGTCTTGGAATCAGGTTCTGTGCCCACATCCAATAAGTCAGAGTTATTTAACATCCCATCCTGAACCAAGACTCGGATAGCCTCTGTCCTCTATGAACAACAACAAAAAAAGATAAACACTTCTGTGTATGCTGGAATTTATAAGCCCATAAGGAACGTATGTCTCATGGCTCACTTCAAGGTCCATTTGAAGTTTTCATGGTAGCTGGAATATTTATAAGGTCTTTTCTCTCCCCTGTACTAAGTGTCTGCAGCCTAATATTGATACAGGACTTCTCTCAGGTAACGCCCTTAACAAGGGTCTGCTCTCAGCCTGGAGGCCTATTTTCATAAAAGTTGCAAGAACTTAATTTTATTTTGGATTTCTATGCCTCTGTTAACTTCGTTGAAGTTGGCTAAGTAGTTCAAATGTTATTTGGGGATAACAGAGCATTCACATAGACAGAGACTGAGAAATTCATAGTCTAATTTCTTAGACAAAAAAACGACTAAAAAGTGGTCCCCAAAGAACTTAAAAATTAATAGAGAAGAGCAATTTTTATCATGAGTAAAATCTTTCTTAGTGCTAAAGTTCTGTCTTTCTTTTTTTAGGATATTTTTGCATCAAACTTTGTCATCAGCTTCCACAGCCCTAATGACTTGCAGAGTGTAACCTCATTCTTTGCTGCTTGGCTTAGCTGTAACATGAAGGAACTACAAGTGAAGCTTTTGCAGTCCTGCTCTGTGTACGCACCTGTGTGGGTCAGTCTGGTTGTTTCATAATTTTTCAACTCACCAGTTTCACAGTTGTTTCTACCAAATTTCAATAGGTGACAGGTATCTCAAAGGCAGTACCTGCTTCTGGTTCACATAACCCAGTTTCTATCTGGACATCTCCATTCCAATGTGTGGCATTAGCTTTGGAAGAGTCATTTCTTTATTGCTTCATCAGTAACCTGTGCTATTCGTGAGTCAGATGGAATAGATCCTACTGAAGGACCAAGGATTTCCCCTATTTTAAACACTTTTCAGAACTCCTCACTGTCTGTGGGTCTGTGCATCCCCTGGTAACCTGCACTGGCTTGTAAATCACAGCCTACCCACCATCCAGAGGAAAGCAGGCAAGCAGCAAAATATCCATCTCAGGGATTTTAGTCCATCATGCTTAACTGCCCTGACAGACGTTATTTAGCAGAAGACAGAAATAAGAAGTATGATGGTGGAGGAAAAACCCAAATAGCCATTTTTTAACTGAACAGGTAGTTCAGCCTCTCCCTTCTCCTCTGTTTCAAGCCTGGGAGTGGTGGCTCTTAGTTTCTCAGTCTGTGTTTTATTTCTTCTCTTCTCGTCTCATTGCTGTGTCCTACATCCTTAGCTCACACGGGCTCTTCTAAACCTGACAAATTGCCAGATCATACCAGATTAAACTTTTCATTGATTTCACACTGCAGTGGGGAAGCATTTAGTGACCTTTATCAATCAGTCTTCCCGGGCTGAAAAACAGTTTTATTTATAGGAGTTGTTAGCCTGCAGCCATTACAACTACCCAGAGCAAAGTCACTTAGTGAAATGCCTTGCTTGGCTGGCACATATTTTCCATATTATTTAGGTAGTAAGAGGGAGGAAAAAATGCTCACACAGACCAAGGAGGAACCAAATTCTGCCACTGCAAAGAAACCAGATTTAATCCCATGTTGTGTTCCAAACAAATAAAGACTTCTAAGTCCATAGCACAGGTATAAAATTCAGCTTTATAGCAAGATTTGACATAATGAAAACCAGATGTAGAGACTAAAGGCTATTTAAAGGGAAATCAAGGTGACACATTATTATGCCCACTTAGTTTTGGCCAACCTGTGTGTTTTCAATGGTTGTGAAGAGTAGCATTTTGTCTTCCACACTTCTAGTTTGAGAAAGGGATCTTGGCAACAGAGTCAGGCCAAAAATGGCCTTGATTGGTTTGTCACCGTACCTAGATTGCAAGGAAGACAGCAGCTGCTGAGACAACAGCAAATGTCCACATAGACATGTCCTCAGGCTCCTCAACAAGCAGCAGAAAGAGTCATACCAGTGTGACTCTGACCTGGAGTCACCAAACCAGAGAGCAGACAAGGGGGAAGTGTGATGTCTGTAGTGATGGTGCACTCTAGGAGAATGAGGTAATGGTTCACCTGGGTTTGGTCTTCCTAGGTTAGATAGAAGCTAAATGGCAACATGAGGAAGATTTGACCCCCACGTGCATTGTCACAGATTTCTAATAACCAGTCATAGCATCTGACCACATTCAAAATCTGAAGTCAGCGTAGAGGTAACAGCACTTACCCTGCAGTAAACAACTACAATGGGTTAGATGTGCCCTAGGAATGCTAATTTCTTCCATTGAGTAGAAAGTGGTCCCTGCATGACTAGCTTAGACGGACCTGCATTACAAACACTTGCAATCAGGCAAAATGAATCTGACGTCAAGCGTCTCAGTGCAACCATCTACAACAATCACAGACGATACTTTCTGTATTTACAAAAAACCCTAAAGTTCCTTGGGTATTATCTGAGGGGCACATCAAAAGAGAGAACAAAGTTACAAGGGGAGAGAGTACTAATAGTCCACATTAATGCTCTATGATTGCCATTTGTCGGGACAATCATCTCTCTGCTGAAGCAATCTATCAGCTGAAATGCTACGTTGTCACTTAAAACTCAAAGGACATAACAGAGCAAAGCAAGCATTGCTAACATTAGGCTGCCTTAGGAAAAGAATATTCTCATTTTCATATCTGGAAACCAAAAAAAACTCTCCTAACCCAGGGTATTTATGGCTTGTTTTCCAAAGAATCTTACTTCCAAACAAGTTTATGATAGATAGAGGTAGATTCCATATGGCAGGTTCTCTTCTAATACAATACGGTGAGCTTCTTTTTGAAGGGTCTTAAGGTCAAACCTTACCTTTGCTTTACGTAATGCTATTGTTTTGCTTTCATTGATTCTTCTATGCAGTGTTCTACATAAAATGTTTTCTGACATGGAGGATGTCTCTGGCACTTCATATATGCAACAAATCAACCTCATGTGGTTGCTTGGCTGTCATCTTTTGTAAGGGGTTCTGTTCACATGTGCCAGCAATCTGAGACACCGGGAGTGCAGGGGACTGGGGAATTGGCACTCTTCTGAAAGTTACCTGATTTATGCAGAAAAAGGGAATTATTTCACCTCTACATAGTGGTGTTAAATAAACTAAGATTCATAGATCTAGAATTTGCCTTTAAGAAGAACCATGAGAAAAGGGAAGTGTGTGAATACTTTGGAAAGCACTATAAAAGGGAAAATAATGGCTACAGATATGGAAATAATGCCTTTGGGGGTAATTCAAGCAATTCAATTCATTATTTATTTGAAGACATGATTAAGAGGTGACCTGAGCACTGTACGTAAGCACCTCAGAGTGAAGAGATTTCTGATGCTACACAATTCTGGCATTCAAAAATGGCAAGAGGAAATCCGAAGGCTGGAAGCTGAAGTGAGATGAAATGAGGCAAGAAATCAGGCATACAGTTTTTTGTTGGTGTTTGGTGGGTTGATTTTTGTAATTAACCCTTGGAAATATTTATTCAGGAAAAGAGCTCTCTATCATTCTGTGTTTCTTTAAATCAAGATTGGACATCTGCCTATAAGAAACACCAAATTATAATGCGACTTCATGGGCATTTTATTTAGAGAAATTCAGACTGAAATAAGAATGGGGACCAAAAAAAACCCAACCCAAAACCTAATGGCTTTTAACCTGTTTGTGAATGAGATTATAGACTTGATAACTGCAATGTTGGATCCCATTCCAGACTAGTTTAGCCAGGACACCTACCAGTGATTGATGAGGTTATTTCCAGTGCTGTGTTCCTATGAATATATCAACTCATCAGGTTTCAGAAGTTAAATATCCATGAAAGTGGAATAAGTTTTTCTCTTGGTTCAGTCAAAGATAGTTGATAGCAAACATCCTTGGACAAGTTAAGGTGTTGCTGAAAAGCAAATGGGAATTTCCATCCATCCTTATCCCTTATCCCTTATGTCCTGCCTCCCAAGGTCCAGTTAAATCTTTCAAAAAAGCTGGTTTTACTTTCAGTTCCTCCCTTCGGAAGCTGGGAAACCCAAGCCCCAACCAGGCTTGCCACCAGTGTTTTATAATCACTTATTTTGATGCAGTTACATTAGCTCTGTGAATGACCCTCTGATAATTCACTTCTCCGTTGATTCTCCCACTCACGGGCTATCTCACAACGTAGCAGCCCACTCTCCCCGGGTCATTAAGCAGGCTCCGCTGTGGCATCATCGCCAGTGGGAAGAAAGTCAGAGATGAAACGACTGCAACATGGTAACCAAACCCGAACTCAACTAGCAATTCATGCCCAACATCCAAAAGCTAGCATGTTCTGTTTTTTAAAGTTGTGATTGTACAGTTCTATAAAAATGCATATTTGCCTTTTGTGCAACAGAAGCTGGCAGATATTCTGAAGAGAAAGGGTACGTAGTAACAAATCATCATATTGCATGTGGTCACCCTCTAACAGCAGTGTTAAGGATGTTTCCTGTTGTTTTTGAGTACTGAAAACATGCACCTAGGTTCTGAGAGTGCATTTGAAGCCTTTCATCAGTGTAATGGGCACACATGGCTACAAAATAAACTTGGAAAAAGACAAAAAAAACAAGAAATCCTTGTTCAGTTTTATGCTTATTGCAAGTAAGATGGCCAGACTTTGAATACTGTTCAATCTTAAGCTTTTTTTTTTTTTTTTTTTTGCCTTTTTTTTTCCCCATAAAGGAGCTGACCGCAGAGTCCCTGAGCAGAGCCCCGGTGCAGCACTGGAACACCCTGAACCCACATTACAATCCTGACTTTAGCCATGATCTTATGGAGCAACAGAGACACCTCATTCACCAGATCTCCCCATCTGTCAGTGGGGAGAACGCTGCCTCCCTAAGTCAGGTATCATGAAATCAAGTTGAGGTGTATGGAGTATGTATATCCATATACGCTGAATAGGCATCGTGCAGAGAATTTAAGCAGCTGTGAGAATGAGCTCTTTAAATTGCTTAAAATAAATGGTTGATCCTCTTTGTCTCTGCTGTGGATACCACCACGGTAACCTCTGCTTTGTGACTGTCAAGATTGAGATCACAATAATATATAAGCTACATGAAACACTGAATAGGGTTTGTTTGTTAGCTCAGATGGAGATGATGCAGCTGGACTTTTATTAGCCAAAGTTATCCAGCAGAAGAGACACCACCAGTCCCAAGAAATTGCTTTCTGAGACAAATTGAAGATTCAAGAAGATTCAGTTTCAAGATTCTAGTTGTTCTGGCACTCATTTTTATTTAGGTGACTCTGACAATTAACATAAGCTAGTAATAACCTGTTAAACGTCCTCAATTTGAATCCTGAAGGTTAAACCAAACAGAAAGGATATCGCTGTTTGCACCCCAGACCAGGCTGAGTCCAATGTAAATGTCCTTACATTGACAAGTCCAGTGGAGTTTGAAGCTGACAGCAGGAAAAAGAAACTTAGAGGAAATTAGAAAATCAAGCAATTCAGAGGGCATCATCTGCTTTCTCCAATTGAATTGACATTAACCACACTGATGCTGGTTTGGCTTTTTTGAACTGTTTCTGGGACAGTTTGCTTGGTTTTGACCAGCAAATTATTAAAAAAAAACCCACACCAAACCCCAAAAAAAACCCCAAACCAAACCAAACCAAAATTAAAAAAAACCCAGAAATAAATCTAAGCACTGGACAATTCTTCACTGAAATGAAAGGATTTTTTCATCCTGTTTTCCAGTTTTAAATCTGGTTTTAAAATTATTCCCTTAAAAATACCCACAGACCTTTTCCCCCACAAGCCTCCTCTCCCCAGCGTTTCTTTCGTCATGGTGCTAAATTCTTTCCTCTGATGCGAGCACCTGACTCTACCTGACATTTAAGTGAGATGCACCCCCACATCTGAAGGCGGGCTTTGGCTCTTTGAAGCCAGATTTGTCTTTGTTTTATTTACAGAGACCAGAGCACAGGGAAGACAAAATAATTCAAAGGAATGATTTATGGACTACTCTCATCTGTTTTCTGCTAAATAAACTAACAAGTTCTTTCTTTGACATGGGTAAAACTTTCATAAAATGAAGTTTGCTTACTTAAAATAGTCTACACATACCTGTTTTTTGGGGATGAGTTTTTCTTTTTATTTTTTTTGGAAACCATCTTAACTTTGTTCTTTTAAACAGTTCCATTAACTTCTGTGTGCAGTGTGTTCTACAAAATGTCTTTGAAGGTAGCAGTTTAAATTGAGAGATTATCATGGGTTTTCTTGAGATTATGTTTTATTGAGTGTAAAATGTCTTTTAATTTAACCAAGTTATTCATAAGGTGCTTTACTGATAAATTTATAAATGTGCATGACAGGCTACTCGTAGTGTTGTTTTTTCATTTAAAACTCCTGTTTTGTTGATGGGATCTAATTTTGGACTCACATCCAGGTAACAATATACTAATCCATTCTCACCACAACAATCTCCCACTAAGCTCACTGGATATAGTGATTTAATAATAGCATAGTTTGAACACTTACTTTATGCATTTATTTTTGAAGTGTGTGGATGCATTCTCATCTAATTCCCTTGAAGGAGTTCCAACATTTTTTCTTATCACATAAATATTTATAATAGATGTACTGAAATAGTCTCCAGAAAATACAAAGCCAGACCTAATAGAAAAATTTTACACAGATGAAGGAAAAAAAATTGCTGTTTTATTTTAAGTGCAGAAGAATAACTTCTAATGTTTTATTTATAAGCAGAATTTCTGAGATCTTCTTGTTTAACCCTCCTCCTGTTCCCAGATAATGACAAACTGTAGAATTGGGGGCCAATACTGCAAACTGCCAAGCACAGCCTGCAGGAAGTTTAGAGCTCTGAACTCTGGTTGACTTAGTGGGAATAAGTTTTAGAAATTGAAAGAGCTCATTTCTGCCCTCAGACGGGTACTCCAAAAGCACTTTGAAATCACTGCAGTCAATCGGACTCCAGGCATTAATACTGCATGAACTCTCTTCCTTCAAATGATATTTTGCGTAACATGAAATAAATCAAGAGACCAAAGACTGATGTCTAAGCAAAATGTGTACTTTGATGAAAGGAGTCCTTGATGAAGACTGTCATGAGCTGCTAATTACATAATGCTCTTAATATTCGTGAACTTCAGTGCTATGGAGGGGAAGGATAGAAAGAAGTACAGTGTGGTTTGGGGATGAGCTTCTTCTTTGAAAGATTATAATTCAGAAACCCTTCTCTCTCCACAAAGAAGAAGCTGCACTAAGAGCAGAGCACTCCACTTCTCTCAGATCACTCCATGCTTCAGAGGCAGAGGAGACAGTGCCTGTTTGTAAGCACAGAAACGCACGTTTTGCCTTGTTGCTAAACTATGCAAAAGCAAGCAAAGTCCTGCTTCATTCCTCACCTGCAGTCTGGGAATAACCAACTTCCCACATCCACTTCCTTATTATAAAGCAAGACCAGTGGTCCAGAGGCCTGCAGTCTGATGCTGAACAAGGCTATTACCAAGAGAAAAAGCACAGTGCAAGTTGCAGGGAAGTCACATTGCTCTCTGGTAACTGTGAAGGCAGCTGTGGGCATCCCTGTCAGAACCTATTACTTTCTACCTGGCTTGTCCACCAGTCACCTGTGTTTCCCTGCATTCACTTTTAACAGTTCTGCTCCCGCTGCCGTGATTGATGGTGAAATGCTCATGAGAGCAGCCATAGCTGAGTGCCTCTGTTTCTGAGAGATGCAGCCGGAAACATTGCATGAATGAATACATGGATGGAATAAATACAGGCTTTTTATAGCTGTTGGACTCTTTTCTCTCTCTGACTCTGCAAGAGCTAAAGCTCTCAATGATCTGCAAAATATCCACCCCTTTGCTGCTGGTTTGCTCACTTTGCTGACACAATGGTCCAGGCTGCTTTGTTATGAGCAATATTATATTTATACATTTTTAAAGTATTCTGTTCCTTGTGTTCATTTCAAGATATGCTGGTAAGGGGATCTGGAAAACACATATCATAGATTCATAGAATCATAGAATGGTTTGGGTTGGAAGGGACGTTAAAGATCATCTAGTTCCAACCCCCTGCCATGGGCAGGGACACCTCCCACTAGACCAGGTTGCTCAAAGCCCCATCCAGCCTGGCCTTGAACACTTCCAGGGGTGGGGCATCCGCAACTTCCCTGGGCAACCTGTCCCGGTGTCTCACCACCCTCATAGTAAAGAATTTCTTCCTAATATATCTGTTATATGGAAACTTATTTTTGCTGCATTTTATATATATATATATATTTTACATATATAGCTGACATTTCTAGTTATAATCTTTTGTGCGTAAAAGCCTTATTTATATAAAGCATAAATAAATAAACAATATGAATAAAATTTGTATACAAATTGTATATACATGTATACAACGTATATGTGTGTGTATTTGTAGATATGCACACAAATCTATCTATACAGTTATATCTAGAGCATTTGCGTCTCAGAGTCTGGGTAGGTTCCCCATTTGCTATGATAGCGCTGAATTCTCAAAGCCAGGAACTTCTCTTTCAGACAGGCACAGCAGCCAACACAACAGACCGTGAGCATGTTTGTATGAGGTTAAGAAAGTCATTGAACAATGCAGTAGTATTTCTGAGGAGGCCATTTCCACTAAGGAAATTATATTCTAAAGTGGAAATGCCAACTAAGGAGCCTGCAGAGAACAAAAGGCAGCAAATTATGGAGCCCCAGCCCCCATCCGAATGCTATGTCTTCTCCTGGGTAGCCTGACCCAGTCTCAGGATTCAAAACACCAAAAATGGAGGATTTAATTCTAGCTTAGGATCTGAATATCAAGGCAGAGGCTCCGTTGACAACAACATATCACAGGTCTATAATCAAAGTCAGCTTTGCAAACAGGCTAAATTTCTGTTGCAGTCTAGCCATGGTGGCTTCAAAACACATCCCTTTCCCATGATGTGGTTGTGTATACTGGGCAAAAATGACAGAAAAATAAAAACATTCTGTTAACCTCCCTACCCTAAGCTTGGCTGTCTCTATGGCTTCTTCATGGGCTCACACTGTCCTCCTTTCCCAACTCCAGTGTGTCAGCAGAATTTCCTAAGGCCTGTGGGGGTCTTGGCTCTGCTGATACAGTGAGTCAGCAGAAAGTGCTGACCTCTTATTCAATGAAAATTAGGGGGGAAACCCCACCAAACTTCAACAGAGAAGCAACATTTAAAAATCAAGGTTTTATCTTCAGCAAATCCGTTAACTGCAGCGATGGCACTTGGATTTGTCAACAAAAGTGAATCCCCATATTTAGAACCCCTTCTGCATACCAAGTCACTTTTCTATCAGATCCATCCCCGGCGCACGTTGCTGGGGGGAGGAGGTACTGTCATATTGCCTTGTAGCTTCTAAAGGTCAATGGGCTTGCAGCAATTTTTGAGGCTCAGTGAACTGATGTATTTTGGGGAAGTTGTGTCTGAATCACTGCCTTCAATTCAGCAGGGACAAGGGCTAAATGGAGGGAATCCAGCATTGTATGGAGAGCACTACATGGGAAAATAGCTGAACACAGAGTGGTTATTGCTCCTGGTGTTCGGCAAAATATGACAAGCATCACAAAGACGGTATTACTGAAAATGGAAGGGCTTGTATGTGGACTGCAGCCTTAGTGCTTTAAAGGAGTACAAAAAGTCTCTGATTAAAGCGCAGAGAAAACTTCTGCTTAAAGATCGTTTTAATGTACAGTAATAAATCAAAAGCAGCCTCTGACATGTTCTGGGGACAGTTACCTTTCTGCTTCTTTAGCTTCTCATACTTATGGTTTCAGTTACCTACTGTGCTTTTAGAGATATTTAAAGGTGCCCTTATCCCACCTTATACAAGTCCTTCATGTAGTCTATGCAGAAAGGGACTTTGGCCGGAGTCTGGGATTTGGCTATTACTAAGCTAACTTTTGGATTTGGGATGATTTTGAAATGTAGAAGACAAATCCCTGTACTATGGAGCGCATAGTGCAGGGACAGCACCAGTTTTGGTGCAATCCTGAGGAGGGGATGGCATAATCTTTTTCCCCAGGAGGAAAAATAGAAGCCTTCAATTTTTTCCCAGTAGCCTACTACGGGGATAAAGTACCAGGCTGGTATGGGTACAGGTATGCAGCTCAACAACAGATGGCAGTGAAGTGGGCTGGTCTCAGGCTGTTGACTACCTTGGTGAGCTGCCATGGAGTTCCTGACATTCAGTTAAAAACACTCTCCATAAAACAGAAAAAAAAGGTCATGAACTGTTTGCATCACTCCTGCTTTTCTCTGTATACTCATGAGGAAAACTTCTAAGATGTAGTCCTGAGATTATAAACTAAATTGCAGCTTTCCCGATGGAACTTCCACAGTTTATTTCCACTGGACACATGGCTGTGATTTCCAAGCACAGGCACTCAGGTACTAAATCACTGACAACTCAGTTTTCACTGTGGATCCTGAAGATGTCTTTTCATTTGCTAGTTCTTGGCTTTCAATACTGCTGCATTCATTTTCTTTTTTGTGCAAGCATCACTTATCCCCATCTGTTACCTACCTTCCCTCCCTTCACAGTACCCTTAGTATGAGAGACATTGTCCAAACATGTATGAATACCTAGATTTTGTCCTTTAGAACTTCATCAAGCAAAATGCCAAATAGTAATAAAATCATATTTTGGAGAATAAGGAGTCTTTTCACCCATTTTATAGTTGCCGCCTCCCACGCTTAGAGGTTTGCTACAGAGCTCTTCAGCAGTGAGCAGAGACGAATAGCCTGGCAAACATATTCTTTTGTATGGAAACATCATCAGTATGGAGGTTTCTCTCCCAAAGGACCCCAAAATCCCATATCAACCCCAAAGACAGGGTTCTGCCAACACTGCCGTGTCTCCACCTATGAAGTCATCAGCAGCAGCCACGTGTTGTAGATATGAAGGAAAACTTTCTGTTCCAATGCCACGCACAGTAAGGGCGTAGAGACACACACTGTAATTTCCAAGGTGGCTTTAAGTCAGGATAGCAAGGCTTAAACTGACATCTTAAGAAAAGTTACATTCAGAGCTGACATACAGAGGAGCCAGAGGATCTAATCCCTTACTCTAAGGCACAACCCATGCTCCAGGATGTGCATTTACCTTCTGTCCTGTTGGGCAGGGGACTCTACATCTGGGTACCTCTGGCAATGAGGTTCTGGATGGAGTGTGACAATTGTCAGTGGAATTATGCATGTATGTATTTAACCCTCTTATTACCCTAGTCTCCTAATCTCTTTTCCTCCCGGGCAGGGATTTCAGGCAGGTCTCTGCCTTCCCAACAAATTGGCACCGTGTCCCTGGCCTGACTAGTGCCTTTGCAAGTCTCATTACCCTTTGGAAACAGCTTGCTCTCAATTTGCTGTGCTCCAGTGCAATCAGTGCAGCCAGATGGAAACGGCTTTGAAATTTACCTTTTCAAATCTCAGCTTCATTTTTCTCCTTTGATGTTTCTTGTCGGGTTTTCCAGTTGTCCTCGTCCCGCCTCGGCTCGCCGCAGCTCTCTCTCTCCAGGCTGTGCTTTCCCCGGGCTCATGACTCCCTGAGCATCCTGACTTGCAAAGGCATTTCTGTCACGGGGTGGCTGTCACTGCAGCACTAATTCGCACTGCTGCCAACAACAATGTGTGTCACGCTCCGCGGCTGTGTCAGAACTGGACAGCCACTGGGAAAAAAAACCCACAGAAATGTTCTGACAAAGAAGCTTTGGAGGCTGTGGGAAGTTGCAGGTTTTTTGAACAGTCAAGCGAGGCCGAGTAACACGCCATGAACAGTGTCCACAGAGCAACAGCTCGGAGAGGGTGGACTAAATTCTTGCATGGTTCAAGTAGATCTGAAAGTCACACTGGGCCTCCAGGTGTAGCCAAACTGGACAACTGACCCTGTTTCAGACTTTTTGATTTCTCTCTGTCTTTGGTATACATTGGTTAGGAGAATAGTCCTCAAAAAAAACCAAACCAAAACACAGTTCTTTTTGTTACCTCTTTATTAAATTGGATCCCCCCCCCCCCGCCACAGAATGGTTCAGATCCAGGCTCAGAAGATTCCACACAGAAATTTGAAGGAAATCGTTACTGCAATGTTTATAGGACATCAGTGCAAAAGTACATGTATGGTACTCCAACCTGGTTTTAACACATCAGGCCAGGTCTTGATGCCTCCTCACTCATAAACAGATGCTGGGTACAGTGTGTTGCATAAAGCATCCGTACGACTGTTTTCCCAAACATACATATATATATATATATAAAAATTTATTTTATATATCTTTATAATATACTTATTAGGGGGAGTGTTTCCATATAATATACTTATTAGGGGGAGTGTTTCCACAGCCTGGCATGTGATTCTTGCTTTTCCCACATCTTTTTCTGTACAGTCAGCTACCACAGTTTATGTTTAAAAGGAAGCTCTCCAGGACTGGGGAAGGCAAGCAAGATGTCTAAAGAATATTATCTTAATCAAGCCCACCAAACGTTCTGGAACAACTAAATGAATGTTAATAAATTATTAACCTTGCTGTTGCAAATAAGTGCTACATACATTAAAAGCAGCTCCAGAATTGGTTGCGTAGTCTAACAATTATGTTAATTTCTAAGCAAACCAAGTAAAATAAACCGAATCCTTCTTCAAAAAAAGAACCTGAATCTTAATCAACAAAAGCAGCTTAACTGGCTTCCACGACAGCTCAAAATGAAAAGCTTCCAAAATTTTCTGGTCGTCCACCTACACACACCTAATATCACCAAGCAGAATGTGAGAACCTGCTAAAACAGGCTCCCGTGATGCTGAACTCACCGGAGTGAAGTGCTGAAAGCACAAACACGAGCACATTCCTATTTATCAAAGCCTAGCTTCCCACTTTTGCATGGTCTCGGTGGCAGATTTTTTCCCTCCCTTAGATATGTCATTCTGTGCTACAACCTCCGCAGCAAAGAGTAAATTTGGAACAGAAATCTGGATTGTCAAAATGAAGGCATGAAGATGGGAAATTATTATTTTGTCCCTACCTCCCCGCTCAGACTCTCCTCCCTGTGCTGGGTGCAAGCTATGGCATTTGAATCTGGGGCTGAACATGTGGGCTGGGAATGGGAATATCCTGAATTGCTTTATACGGTTCTGATTCTTTATTACTGCTTAGATCCAACTGGATTTCCACTGAGGCTGCAGCAGTAGTGCCTGCAGAGTTGCCAAATCCTTCCAACCTCTTTTGTTTGTTTCTGTGCCTCCCTGTGAAAGCCCTGGTGAAAAACGTGTGCCATTATTTGATAAAAGACCTTTCTGGAGAACATAAAGCTCTCCATCATCTTCACTGGGGCTTGGGCATGAATGCTATCACCATAGCAGGCATATATTGAAAAGACCCAGCTGGAGTTTATGAAACTTCATGAGATGAAACACTGATTGATCTGTCTGCAAAGTAGGGCTGAATCTGCTTCTAGTATTTCTTGACTCCCTTCGCTGCCAAGGGTTCCCCGAACGAAACCTTAGGGTTGCTAAACAAAACCTTCTCCTGGTGAAGATGATAGAGAGCTTTGGGTTCTCCAGGGATTCTTGTCTGTCAAAGAAATTATTTGGATTCCAGCTTTTTGCCTTTGTAGCATAAAAAAAAGGTAAAGGTTTTAGCTTTCCCAGGTTTGATTCACGTCTTATTAACCTTGGTAGAAATCATATGAAACTGCAAAAACAGTTTAAAAAATTGTTGTGGGCGAGGAATGGGTTCCTAAACTTTAAATGGAAAGGGCTAGAAAGGACAAAAAAGAAAAACCGTGACCTTTTCCAGTTCTGATTTCTATTACATATGTTACTCCTATTGAAATTAAATGTGAAACCCAGTGGTTTGAAACAAACTTTAGCCCAAAGTGATATGGTACATACAGAAAGATATCTCCACTCTGTATTATCCAGTATCAGGTAACCAGCACGGGAAGGCTTCATACGGCCACTTAGGGGATAGGAATGCTTGGCTGTGTTAAAAGAATTGCTGAGTTTGTTCCTGCTGGCTCTTTTCAGGTCCCCTAAAGTAATCTCTGTTCAAACACACTTGAGGCAAATAGATTATACAGTAAGCTTTCTCCTTTTAAAGTCTAACACTGTAAATAACATAGTCCACTCTAATTAGCTTTTGTAAACATGCAAGTAAGCAACAGAAATAACAAGTGAGCAATGTAGCAAACCACTGCTTCAGGCACAACATTTTGAAGTATTTGCCCGAATGATGCCATTACAGTAATCCTGCACAGTATAAACTGCAATCGCCCCTTTCCTCGATGCTCTAACCGAATGACAAATCTTCCAGGTGACTCACTGGCAGCAAGATGCACACTCATGCACCAAATCTGCTTTTGGATAGAGACACTCTAGAATGTGGACTTTCCAGCACGACACTATCAAGCTGTGAAAATGTTTCCAAGCAAATATTTGGACTTCTTTGTTGATGATCAGCCCAGTGTTTCTCAGGCAGAAACATGCTTTCTGTGTCCTTTTTTTAGGGATTTTGGTCCTGTACATCTGGCCCAAAATTATTTATATGTTAATCTTATTATTTTTAGCTTTGTCTGTGAGGTAGGTAATCACCAAGATGGGGCTTCAAACAGAGAGAGTTATCTTGCCCAAGCTTTTGAGTATTTAGTCTTGAGAGGCAAAACTGCAGATAACTCCTCATTTGAGAACATTTAAATTTCCACAGTGCAAAATCTTCTAAAATTATTTTAGATGCAGCGAGCAACAAGAAATCAAGTTTTCCAGTTATGAACTATCTCCAAAAAGAATACCCTCCTCTTTGGGGAGATACCTGAGGGTCTGATATGGCTTTTCTTCCCTTATGAAGTTAACTAGATTTTCAAGAACAAATTTAAAAAAGCTTTTTTACAACTTCAAAGGTTTTCACTGTCTCCCTCTTTCACAGCATATAGCACTCTCCAAGGCAGAACGGCTGCCCAAAGCATTTTGCTGGAGGTGACTGAATGCAGCCAAAGGCCAAAAAGGACAGCAGTTAGTCCCTGGTTCAGTGACAATGGAAATCTTTCCTATAGCCAAGATTGCAAGAGCCCATCCCAAATAAATTGAACTGAGGGAAGAAGGATAGAGAGGCAAAATCCAGGATGTCAGTAAAAGAGAAGTTATATGTAGGAAGAAAACACATTTAGTTTGTGTAGATTAAAAGAAGAAAAAAAAAGATTCTAACTACTGTTTGCGTCCTTCTTGAAGCCCTTCCCTTATTCTGGCGAAGACTAAGGAAAAAAATCTCAGCTTGCTCATTACTAAAACTGTCTTTGTTTCAGAAAAGACATCCTTTAGCCTAGCTTGCTAGTAACTAGAAATATTGTCCTTTCTTAATTTTCAGACGTTAATAATTTAGTGAAATTCTTATTCCAGTTTCTAAGGTAACCAGCCTTCCAGTCCCCTTACAATATCCCATCTTGTCAGCTGTCTTCAGACAGGATCCCACAGTGCAGCCTCTTCTAATTGGACCTTAGCGAAACCCCCCAGTAACTCTTAGCAAGTCTGACCCAAAGTGAGTAGCTGCTCTGCCAGCTTTGTCCAAACTCTCCAGCTCTCCTGAAATTATAACTATTTATCCAGAAAAAAATCAGTTAATAGGAGATGTATCTTAAGACAAGAGCCACCCTGTACACCTACTTGGTGGTGATCCATCTTCCAACACCATTGCCAATTCAGGTTTTATGCACTTTTAGGCTTCTGAAGCATTTGTCCTTGTTAGTCATAGTGAGTTTTTAGATGACATTTCTGTCCCCAGTCAGGACTATTATTTTTATAAATGGTCAAAGCTTCCTTTGGTTTGCCTTAGCAGTCTGTGTGGTAGCTCCCTTGGAGAACGAGCTTCAAATGTTTTCCACTTGAAGTTGTTTCAAAATTGAAAACACCATTAATTACATTAATTACATTAATTACATCATCTTGAAGGAAACATCTCATGTCTTATTTGTCTGGGAACACAGCTACTGACAAAAACTTGGAGTTAGTTAGGCAACATTTCTAACATTTATAAAGTTAATGCAATCTTCTTTAAATAATCCATAGCTTGAGAGCATCTGTCACAAGTCTTTTTTGGATTCCTTCATCCTTTTAACATCAACAGAGTCTGCCACACCCCCGAAGCCATCTGTGTATCTCGTGTAAAACTTCTACAAGGGCTTTTGTTTCCCTTGACCACCTACATCCCACGAATGGAAAACATCACTTTTATTTTTCTCTCTTAAGCCCCCACAGTATCACCCCCACCATGGGGGAAGAAAGTCAACAGACCCATTCGGTCGCAGCCTGCAGAGAAGGGGTGCCCTCCCAGTAGCCATGTGCCTTCAGTGGAAATGGTGAAGGGTGGGTAGCTGAAGGGCTTCTGTGTCTGAGAATTAAAAGAAGGGCAGAGAAGTGGGGTCATGCCAATGTCCAGGAGTCACTGTCTCGGAATCATGACCAAATCACTCTATCAGGATGCACTTCCGTCTTGCTGGCATGATATTTTACCATTAAACTGAAGTAACCTTGAAAAGCAAAACTATCATCTTCTTAAAACAGTAGCTTACTTTGCCTCTGCTAGAGATATGATCAAAAGGGTGATTCATTTGTTTTTCCTGAATCTCAGTTTTATTCCACTGCATGTTTTTTGGATTCAGAAAATAATCCTGATCTGCATTGTCACTCAGAACTTGAACCAAAGCTTTCTCTGAGATTTTTAAAGGTTTCAATTCCAATTTCCTTATAAACTTTTGTGGGCTATTTCTGTACTTCAAGGATCCATTCAGCAGCAAATCTATAATTCAAAAATGTATGAAAAAAAAAACTGTCTCTGAGACGACCTCATACCAGTTTTCAAACTGGTTTATAAAAATAGTTTTTAAATTTAGTGCCAGTAAGAACCATAAGTATGTTTGGCCCCATGGTTCAAAGCCCACTGAAGTCAGCCAGGCCTTTCCCACTAACCTTGATAGTTCTTTTCATTGTGGTTTTTATGTAAGGTTGAGGTAAGGAACCAAAAATCTAGATTTGTTAGCCAGATTTTTTTGTCAATTTGAACATTATTAATTCTGGATTTCAAATGATGGGAATATAGCCAGGAAGAGAAGAGATTAAATTATTTTTAAAAAAATTGTTATGATTGTCATTGAGATATTTATTCTCTGGTTCTTTGAGGTGGGAGATTAAGACATGGTTTAGAAGTGGCTAGATCCAAGCCAGAACGACCCTCCAGCTTTTCCTTTTGTGCTTCAGGCTGCGGAGGCTTGCGGCATCCCTGCTGCTCCAGAGCTGGCCCTCCCTGGAGCATGGCAGCTGCTCAGCAGAGAAGCAGCCACTAGAGAGCATGACGAGACCACTAACCTCTCCGCGTTTGATCTAGATTAGGACTGGAACCAGGTCTCCTGAGGTAGAAAGCTGGTGCTCTAAAGCATCTTTATGACTGAGCCCTATGTGCAAAGACAAAAAGCCGACAGAAATATAAATCTTCAAAGGCAAAATAAAAGAGCATTGACCTTCAAGCTCAGTGTATTAAATGAAAGACAGCATGAAACTGTCTCATCTCTATTGGGCCTTTCATATGAAAATTATATTTAAATGTTGGCATTGTACATGTATTTGGACTCAATGGAAAGTCTTCAGTATGGAGTGCATATAAATATTTATGTGTTGTTGGTAAACCTCTGAACATCATTGCTTTATGGTTGTTTCTCCTGTGTGAAGCAGCCTACAAGAGTGCAAAGAAAGGATATAAATGGAAGAAGTAAGACATGTTTAGTATATTTGGAGGACAAAAGCAGAGCTGAATAATGAGAAAGCTATACAAACAATTTATTTAAATCATTCTATAGAAGTTAGCTATAGCAAAAGAAGAATTGGGAGACCTTTGGAATGACATAAAGAGCTCTAGAGTTTTTACCTTTATGCCTCTGATTTCATCTATAAATCAATATTGGGAGATTATCTGAAATGAGTTCAGATTGGTAATTTGCTTTCTACTTGGGGCAGTGTTTCCTACTATGAAATAGAATTTGAAAATTTGGCGCATTATTCAAGGATGGAACAGAGTAGGAAGAAAAGAAAGAAATTTCCTTCAAGCTGTGAGAAGAGCTGTCTTTTCCAGCAGCGAGGAAATGGACTGCATGATGCTGTTATGCTGAGGTTTTCTATGGGCTAAAATCTTGACTGTTTTTATTAAGGGAAAAGGTAGATCCAAGGACAGCTCTGTACTGAGCTTGGCACAGAGAACACCCACCAGTGGGTACCAGAATGGCCTCAGGTCCATCTCTCATCAGATTTGGTGTCTCCACAGTGTGTCAGTATTTCATGGCACTGTTCCAACGAACACCATCAAGTGGAAAATGAAGTAGGAAAGATGTAGAAACAAACAAAAAAAACCAACCCAAAACCAAACCAACCCCAAAACCCAATGCCTTTGCCCCACCACCTCCTAAACTAGAAATGGATGAAATTGAATCCAAGTTAAAATCCATAGTTCATGGTGTCAAAAGAGCTGCATTTCCAAAGAACAGCAAACTATTGCTGTGTTCAACCTGTGTAGCTGACACCAAAAGAATATGGTGTTGCCCTCCTGTAAAAAAACAAGAGGGGTGTTTCAATGACCTTGCCTAGCAACTAATTTTCCATCTGACCTCTCACCTGTTCCAAATATCCATGTATTGTTTCTGTACAATATTAAGTTTAGAACATGTTTGGTCTCTATGTATAACAAACCTCCCACTCCATTCTAGAACGTGAGGACCAGGACACAGTGGCATGCTTAGTAAACTTTCTCTGTTATTTCCTCAGGGCTCAGCTTCTCCCCTGAAGGAACTTTCAGGCTATTCCCCAAATCACCAAGGCTCTTCAGCATCCAGGCTAAAGAGGGAGCAGTCACTTGGTTTGTGCATATTTGTACTGAATGAGAAAGGTTGGAATTTAGTCAACTTAAAGGATATCGAATCAGGACAAGATTCTTATTGACAAGTACAAGGAACTTTATTTCTGCTGAGCACAATCAATTATAATCCAGTATAAAACAGTTTTAACCATTAACCAAAAAGCCAAAGGCAGGACCTCCACAGCTAATCAAACAAAAGACAAAACCAAAATACTCCCATGGCCTCATGCCACATGATGTTTTAGAAATCACTCTTGGAAGTTTCATAGGGGATTAAATTTCTAGAGTGATTTTAGTGAGTTAGGTTTTGAACCAGAAGAACGCTGGCTGACAGGAAAAAGAAGGGAAAGAACGCTCTCTGAAGTAACATAAGGATAAATTAGTGGCTATCAGAAGTAAGTGTGCATCCCCAGGAAGACAAAATGTGCTGAATGGCTGATGCCATCCCTCCTGCACATATAGATGGTTTGTGGAAATATTCTGGCTCTCTGCCAATACACGCTCCTCTAAGATTGCCCCAGACCGCAGTACTGGGGTTGGAGCCCGCAAGGAGAGAGGGCAGAGTCCTGCAGAGTTGGATACTGCAGCAGTGTTAATAGATATGGATGACGTTTACCTCATAACTGTGGTGGTAAGGCGGGCTGTAGGTATGGTAGACCTGCTCATGATGGCAGTTCGCATATGCTATAAATGTTATGAACAGTGTTGCCATAGTGAGAGTGCAATGTGATGCTTTCGATAGTGGAGACGGCAGTCGTCCTGAGTAGCAGGCTGGTACTACCATGTAAGGAGGCCATGAGTTACATTCTGCTTGCCATAAACATTTAGGAGAGCCCAGGTGTAGCATATGGACACAGCAATTTTTGCTTTGCTTCTTGAAGTAAGATCTGGAAGACTAGTAAGTGTGTGTCATTTCCTGCCACCCCATCAGTGAGAGCCTTGGAGGGCTCTCACTTGTGAGCCAGGTGTACTTGAGACACCAGCCAGGATGTTTGCTTAGAGCATCCCTGGGATGAGACAGGGAGGGCACTGAGCTTGTTTACTTTCCTGGAAGGGTAGATATAACAGGATTTGCACGAATAGGGGGTACTTTGTGTTCACTTGACATTGGTAGGCGTAAAAAAACAAAGCCAAGGGAGCCTTCAAAAAAAAAAAAAAAAAAGGAAATCCTGACACTCCAAGAAGTCTGCATTGGAGGTATGGAGAGTTGCAAAATAATGACAAGGGTGCTTCATAAGTCATCCCATTTGAATTGGGGTCAGTCCTGGGAAAACAAGTTTGAACAAAAAGAACAAGCAGTTATCAATTTGTAACTCCTCTTGCTTTCAGGGGAACACCACAATTGCTGCAATCCTCATCTTCTCCAGTAAGAGCTGCAAAGATGTTATTCCCCATTTCAGTTGTCCCCAGAGAGATCATATTTTGTCTTACAGGATTTAGGTATCATTAAAAGAAAGAGAGAATAAAGAAAAGTACAGAAGCTTTACTTTATGTGGAGGATTGTGTGTGTGAGCACACGCATGTGTGTGTTTGTGCATGAGTGAACCTGTACTTGAAAGAAAGAAAGGGTGAGACTGGAGAATGCTCAAGAGGGTCTCCAAAATGCAAAGGTGGGAGTGTAAGTGTATGTGAGTGTGTGTGTCAGTGAGAGAGAGTGAGAAAGCTAGGAAAGGAGAAAAAGATCAGGAAAATATATAACCATTCACAGTTAGGGAGTTTAATGCTGCTACTCTTGCAAGATTGGTTCACGGTTGGAAAGACCCACTGAGTGGGACTGCTGCCGCCTTCTTCTGCCAGCTCTCCAGAAGACATCGGATGGAAAATGTGAAAAAGTGATGTCTGAGAAACCGTTAGATTTGTAAAAAGTGATACTGGGGAATTTTTTAATGATTTTTTTTTTGTTGGTTTTGGATACAAAATGTTGTCCATGCTGTCAAAAATTTGTAAATTTTGGGGGTTTTCCCCTGCATCCATTTTGGGTTGTGTCCGCTTGAATTGGCACATTGGACTTGTCACACTGAGCTGAAATATTCTGTGTCAAGTCAGTATTAATCTGCAGCCCTCTGGACATCCACCATCATGGAAGTTGAAGGTCACTGACTCTTATCCTCAATTCCTACTGTAGGTCAGAGTCTTGGCCTGAACCAAATTCACAGTATGCTACAGTACACTGACCCGCTTTGTCTCAACCCTGGAGCGATAAGATTATTGCATATCCTGGAATTGTCCATCTGGAAAGTCAAATCCACAGGAGAGATTAGGAGCCTGAAGCATTCGAACTGAAACTCCTGTGAGGCTCTCTAGTTGTCAGGGAAGCTGATCAATGTTGGACCATGCTGGAGCAACATGTTTTGACATTTCCAAAGCATATTTTAATTGCATGTTCTTTAATACACAGACACACATATCTATTAATTAATGTTGGCTCAATTGAGGCTGAAAACAAATGTGTAACTATTTAAATGTATCTTCTAACCAGCTCTAGATAACATGAAGCGTGCTATCACCATATCGTTCACTCTGCTAGTGTATAATTTCTGACATTTTCTTTGGGACAGAGAGCAATGAGGAAAAATCATGATGGATCAGTACCCCTTCCCCCTTTCCTTCCCCCCTGCCTTAACCAGTCATCAACCATATATAGGCTGGTCACTTCAGACTTACAAAGATAAACCTATTTAATAGGCATTTGTGCATTGCAAGAAGCAAGGTTCGACTCCGTTTTGCAACATGGGCAACTTGTTTGCTGAAGAGGCATCCAGGGAACTGCAGGTAACAGCTTGAACAAAACACCATCAGGATGTACAAAGTTTTAGAAAGATTCACAAATCTTGATCTCCATCAGCGCATGATTGTGATGTCTGTGTGCATCTACCAGGTGCTGTTGCATTTGGTTATCATTATAAACTGCCTTCAAAAGGTCAAATGAAAAATGGTTGTTTACTTCCCTTCCGGAGGGAGTGGAAGGTTTGGGTTTTTTTGAAGTTTGAGGCAAAATGCATACATTGCACCAAATCCTTTAGCTTGGTATTTCACTTCTGTTACTGTTTAAATAATAATGCAAAATGCAGTATTTTGGAACAGAAAGTCCAAAATTAATTGTCTAATAATTATAACCTATCGTACGTATCTGCAATTTAATGTCAAGGGTATGATGTTTCTTTGTCAGACTGACAATGATCAATGCATCTGGCTTTCTTCATACATTTACAGTGAGCAGTGTATTGACTGTTATGGGAGAAAGTGTGTGGATAAGAGTATTATAATTCTGTTGATGTGCTGTTCATTTTTTTGTTATCAATCAAACATTCTACTTTATCTACTCTTGACATCACTGAAATAACGGTAAATCCAGATGTTTTGATGTGTTATTGAAAAAGGCAGGTGGTATGCTTTACATTAGAATTTTTTTGGCATCATTACAAAGAGAATTAATGAGAGAGTATATATTTGCCAATGTGCGTGTGTGTTGCTGGGAGCGAAGGTTAAGTGCAACCATGCTGTTCGCTATTGATTCCTGTTACGTCTTTGATAGTTCATTTTTGTTTCCAGACAGAATCTCCCTGAGGGAAGAGTTAAATTGGCCAGTAGTGGAACATGCCAAGTAATTCCTGAGGTTTGACTAACTGACCAATTAGAAAATATTGTGTTTTGGCGGTGGGTTAATGGAAGTGGACATGTGAAAGGGAGCGAGGGAGGCAATGACTGTTACTTCATGGCTTCCATTGCTAGCTGGGCCACACAACTTGAAGGCTGCTACATTTGGAATGGGATTTATCTGGTAAAATGTAGGTGTCAAAAATATCAGTGTGGACCTCACTCTAATGACCCTTTACAATCAATGGACAACCTGTTTTCAATTTAAAAAAAAAAAAAAGCATGCCTCAATTCATCTAATCTTAAAGTAGATGTTAGCATGTGGTAAAATCAATTGATTCCTAAATTCCATTGACAATGTTCACTGCATCTTCATCAGCTGCAATGGGAGCCTCTTACGCCTAGCTCTGATATAGGCGGGTCTGCATAGTCAACTGAGTCCAAAGCCTTCAGGAGATGCCAGGGGACCTGGTGAGTGTCTGGAGTGCAGGCCAGCCCAAAGTATAGCTTGATTTCAGTCCATTGCCTTGTTTGTCCTCATCCACAAGCACACGGCATAAGTCAAAATCAGATACCATCAAATTTAGTTCATACCATGGCATAAGGGTGATGAAATATAGCCGATGATCACCTTTTCATTGGACCTTGGCTTGCACTGCACGTGATCTTTCACTGAGTGGGAAATCAGGGCCAATGCCCCCTATAAAACGTAAAATATCCACACAGGTGATATCTCTCCTTGGAACGATTGAAATGAAAGGAACAGTAAAACTGTCACACGTTGTGTTCTCCTCATTATGCTGCGGAAGCAGCCCACATTCCTCTATAGAAGATATATTTGGAAAGCTGTTGAGTCAGGCTTACAATTTAATTAAGGCAGAGACTAAATGAAAAGAGGACTATAATAAAACATTAGGTACAAGGTATATACTCCTACTTCTTAATCACACTGCCAGATCTGAAATATCACAATGTAACCGTATTAAGAAGTAAAGCAATACTAAGGATGGAAGGTGGAGGAAGACCCTGTCACATCCTGAATTAATCAGTATCTAGATAGATCAACGGTATATCTTCATGAGAATTCCCAAGAAATAGACTGTAATATTCCAGCTTGCTTGCAAACTACTCATGAGCATCTGAGCGTACCTACTCAGCATTAATTAAAGATTAATTAAAGATTTATAGAAGATTCTACACTTCTCTTGTGATTCTGCCTGGCTGTGAAAGCTTCACAGCAATGAAAAGCTGGTAATGAAAGAAAAGCTTTAAAATTCCAAGGCCCTCAAAGATATATTGAATTTCTAGTTATCACCATTTTCTTCTTTTCCTCTGAATCCTCTTGTTTGTAAGTACCATCTTATTTGCAAAGCCCCCTCGAGAGAGTGAGCAGAAAGCAGAGGTTTGCACCCTGAAGTGCACTGGTCAACAAATAAAGCTCATTGGTGTTGTCAGGACTCCTGCACACACTCATGTGAAATTTTTAATAGCCCCAGCTCTGGTAGTTATGTTCTCACCTGATATCTTCAATTGTTCTTGCAAACAAAACAAAACAAAGAAGAAAATGTCAAAACGTTCTTTTCTCACAGACCATAAAACTTTCCCAGACCTGTGGGTCCACTTCTGGAAAACATGTGGATGATTTTATTTCCCAAAGAAACAATTGCACACAGCCAGTGCATCGCCACTTTTCAGGGGAAGAAAATCAGAAAGGAAAAAGTAGCAATGTCAGCATATCTCAGGAACTACCAGAAAGGTGAACCAAATACTATTTTTTCAAAAAGTTCTAGAGGATATGAGAATGGAGGACAGCATCTGGCAAAACTTGATCCCAATCTAATCTGAGTTCTCAGTGCTTGTTTCCCATTAGGCACATATTCCTGGTCACTGTGAAGAGTGGTTTCCGAACCTGTAACCAGGGAACAAGTGTTTGTAACACTCTGTGCCACCACTCTCATATCACAGAATGACAGAATGGTTGAGGTTTAAGCAGGGACACCTAGAGCTGGCTGCCCAGGACCATGTCCAGATGACTTTTGACTGTCTCCAAGGACTGACACTCCACAACATCTCTGGGCAACCTGTGCCAGTGCTCAGTCAGCCTCACAGTAAAAAAACGTGGTCAGAGGGAACCTCCTGTGTTTCAGTCTGTGCCCATTGCCTCTGGTCCTGTCATGGGGCACCACTGAAAAGAGCCTGGCTCTGTCCTCTTTCCATCCTTCCTTCAGGTATTTTTAAAATTTGATAAGATCGCCTTGAGCATTCTCTTCTCCAGGCTGAACAGTCCCAGCTCTCCCAGCCTTTCCTCATAGGAGAAGTGCTCAAGTCCCTTCATCATTCTAGTGGCCCTTTCCTGGACTCTATCCAGTATGACCATATTCCTCTTGTACTGAGGATCCCATAGCTGGACATAGCACTCCAGGTGTGTTCTCACCAGTGCTGAGTAGAAGCTAAAGATCACTTCCCTCAACCTGCTGGAAATACTTTCCCTCATGCAGCCAAGGATACCCTTAGCCTTTGCTGCAAGGACACATTGCTGGCTCATGTTCAACTTGGTGTCTACCAGGACTCCAGGTCCATTTCTGCAAAGCTGCTTTACAGCTGGGCAATCTCCACCATACATTGGGGCATAGGCTTGTTCCTTCCCAGGTGCAGGACTTCGTGTTTCCCCTTGCTGGACTTCGTGAGAATTCTGTCAGCCCATTTCTCCAGCTTGTACATATGTATGGTAATACATATGTACATCCATATCTTTTTCTGACATCCTTAGGAGTATACTACATGCTGCAATCTGCAATCAAAGCATCTGTCTTTCACTCATATTTCAGAAACTCAGTTCGGATGTTTTGCAACATGCAGATGACTAGTCACATTTATAGATGAACTCTTCGTGGCAGTAGGCAACTTAGGAATGGACAGTGGCCATTGACATTGCTTTTAATATGGTGGTGTTGGTTCTTTTATTGAAACTCATGGAAGAACACAAATAATTAGATTGAAAATCATAGCCTGCTGAGTTGAGGGCTTTACAAACCCACCAAGGTTTCTCGCCATTGGTTATCGGTTCAAAACTGCTTTCTGTGTGTATAGAGAGTGTATTTGTGATATGGCACTTTTCTGCAAATACAACATATGGTAGTAATAATTGCTGAAAATCCATAGTTAAAATAGTAAATATCTGCAAATATGGCCTTTTCTACAAGAAAAACTTTTGTTAATTTGTCTGAGAGCACAAATCATAGAATGATTTGGTTTGGAAGACACCTCAGGAGGTGATCTGGTTCAACCTCCTATTGAAAGCAGGGCTGGCCTCAAATTTAGATTGGGCCAAGGTTACATTAGGCCTCAAAGCTGCAAAGGACAAGGCTCATGGCCTTGTCCAGCTGAGTTTTGAATATCTCCAAGGATGGAGTTTCACAGCTTCTCTGGGTTGCTATTCCAGTGCTGAGCACCACATTGTGGGGACCTTTTTTCCATACATTAAAGCAAATTTTCTCGTACTGCACTTCCTGTCCATTGCTGCTTCTTTTACACTCCACAAAAATTAAAGCAGTGTCAGTTTATACATTTAAGGTAACCATCAGCTAACATTGCATCTATTGCCTATCTGAAGAAATCAGGTGACCGCTCAAATTATAATCTTGAATAAAATTAGGATACAAAGACATATTCTTATATTTTGCATATTTCACTTGTTTATTTTCTAGGTGTATCTTACATAGCCACATTTCAGTTGAAGTTAAAGTAATCTATACAATACAAGTCAATGATCTGCCTCGAAGAATTCAAGTACCATAAATAAAAACAATAGTTAATCTTAATGAATGTACCCAACGTGTCAAAAAAAGTAGCATATAATTTAATTTCTTCATGGACCTGACTGATCCCATGTCTCTGCAAAGCAATTTTACTGAAATTAATCTAGGCAGACCATGGCAGACGATGATTTATTGGTCTGTTATTCATTTAGGTCTCTCATTTTCTCTCATTTTTGTAAACACATTCCCTGGATCATAAAAATATAACTCTGTTAGAACATTTAAGAAACTCACTTGACCTTCAAGTATTTTTGTTTGTTTACAAAGTTGATACACCACTTTCTTCTGTTCTGGTGACATTTTGTATTCAAATCTCTAGTTGTTCAGCTACAGACATGGGTTTAAATGAAGCCGGCCAACTATGTTAGAGAGCTGGCCTTTTAAAGGGCAATTTGAAAAGCTACTTGTGAAAAAAATGGACAATGTCCTATATAAATATAGAAATTTTCCTCTCTGAAAAATATCTAACATTAAGAAATAAATCTTAGCTGTGTTGAAAATCTCATAATGGAGGAAAAAATATATGGGAACAGTGAAAGAAATATTCATAGAATCATAGAATGGTTTGGGTTGGAAGGGACCTTAAAGATCATCTAGTTCCAACCCCCCTGCCACGGGCAGGGACACCTCCCACTAGACCAGGTTGCTCAGAGCCCCATCCAGCCTGGCCTTAAAAACTTCCAGGGATGGGGCTTCCACCACCTCTCTGGGCAACCTGTTCCAGTGTCTCACCACCCTCATGGTGAAGAACTTCTTCCTAACATCCAGTCTGAATCATCCCATCTCTAGCTTTAATCCATTCCCTCTAGTCCTACCATTACGCGACATCCCAAAAAGTCCCTCCCCAGCTTTCTTGTAGGCCCCCTTAAGATACTGGTAGGCCACTATAAGGTTTCCTCAGAGCCTTCTTTTCTCCAGACTGAACAACCCCAACTCTCTCAGTCTGTCCTCATAGGAGCTATAGCAGGACTAAAAACACGAGGCAAAAAAAAATTAAGTCAAAAAGTAAAATATACAAGGAAACAAAAGAGAGTTAACTACAGTTGCTGAAAAGGAAAAGTAGAAGAGATCTGATGTGGAGCAATAAAATACAGTGATCCCTATGTAGCTGCTGGAAGCACTTTGGCAAATTATGGAGCCTGTCTGTGTATTGTTTTCCTTCCTGTTTTCATCTTGCATTTTCCATAAACCAGTCATGTACTTTTTCTACTTTCAGCTGATGTGTTTATCTTTCTTCCTTTGTTCATTTGAAGATGGAACAACGGATTCAAAAGGAGATGTTGATGGAAGACTGTGACAGGAATGCTCATGTCTGTGAACCGGGGAATAATCAAGCAACTAACCAAGAAAATAAGATCCCCTACCAGAATTTCTGTGCAGTACAAGCCATTTGATGCATCTTTCTTACATAAACATTTCCTATTTGTGTAGGTATATAGACAACCCCATCCCACAAAACTCAGGTGTATTTATACAATGAGAGAAAAAGACAGATTGCCAATGTCATCTTTTTTTTTTTTTTGTCATTTACAGCCTTATTTTCATTTAATACATCTGTAAATTTTCATGTGTAAGGTAAGTTTCACAGTTGCATAATTCATCTGTCTATAAACTTTATAAAAGGTCCTATTTTAGGATCTCTTTTGTCTAAGGCAGACTTACTGTAAAAGAACAAAGGAGCAGGTGAGGCTGGGAGAACTAGGTACCTAAAGACGGGCTTTTAATTGATCTTCTAGAAAAGTCACGAGTAACTATTTTCATGAACTTCAGATTTTCAAATGACAAATTTTTATAGGGTGCCATGTTGCTTCTCATTGCTAATCACCATCTCAAATGGATTCATTTGGCAATTTTTTTCTCATTAGGCATTCTTATTAGGCAAAAACTTCCTCAAAGAACTGCTGTGCTCTAACCTCTTTTGTCACACTTATTTCCAAGGAAAAATGAGCACTTAGCCATCCACTGGCTGTGAAAAAAAAAAGTTAATGGAGAGGCACCAAGCTCATTTTCTTTCACAGAGGGCACTTCCTGTAGCAAATTTATTTTATTTTACTGCCCATACAAATAATTAATCATTTCTTAAACAATCTCTTTTTTTTATTAACAGGTTCGCTTGAGTAACAAATATTACACTGCAGTGTTACATCACAGAAATAGATGTGATACCATGTGATAAAATAAAATGCCAAGCAACAGACAAGCCCAAATTGCGCACAAGCTTAATAAGGCCACACACAATATAGAATAGGTAATTGAAAAGTTACATCCATGCCTAATGTTAATTACCCAAAATAACTTTCAGTACTGACATCAGTAAGAGAACGCGGGATCACATCAGCATTGGACATGACATGTCCTTGGGGGTTCAAAGCTTTACCAGACATCTCCTTTTCACCATTACTTACAGAAAATTAGCAATGCAATATTATTGCCTGTTCTTTCAGGTCAGATGTCTGTTCTGACATTAAAAATCTTCCTCACTAAGCCTGGCTTGGCTGGCCAGTGAAGCCAACGTGGTATTGGTTATTTCTCACATACACATCAATCCAGCCATCATGACACTTAAACAAATGCAGGGCAGTCCCCTTTCCCACGAACCTCAGTGTGATGCAGACACCTTGTTGCCAAAGGAAAAATTCCATTTCAGGACTTTGAACCTGAGACCAAACAGGAAGGAAAGCTCTGAGGATGCTCCTAGAACTTCTGCACCGAGCGTGAGTGCACTGAGCCTCAGAGACCTACAAATAATCACCTTAACTCAGCTATGAGGAACTCCAGCAGGTGAGTTTTAGTTCACAGGCTAAGATAACAATTTGGGAACTAGTGCCATTTACTGATTGCTGTAACACTGTGTTCAATTCCCATTTAATATGCAAGTTTATTATTTAAATATTTCTCTGGAATAATAAAAAATTGATAACAAACATAAACCCTCTGCTTCTCTTCAGCACTTTGAGTGCACACACTAGTTAACAAACTCAGCAGCATCTGCTGAAGTAGGTGTTATTTTCTACATTTTATAGAGGGGAACAAAAACCAAAATGCTGGGTCATAGTCTTCATCCTGAATTTCGTGTTGCTTTGGCAACACAGAGAAACTCCATGACTGAGTCCATAACCACCTGACTGAGTCAGGCTTGTTGCTCATGGGTAGGATGCAACACACCAGTGAAATTTGTTCACCAGAGTGCAGATGCTGAATCAGTTTCAAAGCTGGAAATTTGACTTAATTGTTTTGGGCTCAAGATTTCATTGTTAGGTCTCAAAACACATCTGCTTTACTGCTTTTGCCTCTTGTTGGCTTTAACCTAACATGACAGTGGTAAACTTTTGTGAAGTAGCACTCAGCACCATACAGGACTTAATCGTTTCCAGTCTATTTTTCTCTTCTAGCAAAAGTGCATGAAAATCCCAACATGAATATCTGATGCTTCAGCAGGCCACTGAGCAGTGCTAGGAGCAAGGGACGGCTTTCAGAAAGAGCAAGTTCTTGCAAATGAAGCTCTCTGCTGTCTTCTTCCCATTAAAATAAAAACAAACTACTAACATTTTTCCCACTAAGTCTGAGGTTGTTTGCGAAAGCTTAGTGTCAGCTTCCAAGAAACATCTGTGTCAATGAATTTCTATGAGATGTTAAAGCTTTTGTTCTACACCGTAGTATTGGCACACTTCTAGACACATTTTTAGCCCTGAAAACATTGAGGAAACTTGTATTTTAAAGCTTGACAGTAGTGAACATTTCATAAAACAAGTAACTTCACTTGACTGGTTCAATTAATAAACACTTTGTTGTTTGCCATCTTTCTAGTGTCACCAATTTAAATTCTGAAAGGATCGTCGTAAGACAGCAGTGCCTACTAAGTCCCATATGCTCAAACGTACGACAGAGCTGCTGCTCCACAGAACCAAATGCCAGTAAAAACTTCTGTTCCAAGCCACTGACAAATGGGAAAACACGCCAACCGGAATTTGCTCGCTTCTGCTCCCCATTGCTCTAGCTCTGCTCATCCGCTTTTCTACTTATGATATGCATTCCTTAGGAATGACATATTTGTGATCTGTGTCTGGGCAATGTGTTGCTCAAGGGACTCCAGAGCAAAACACAAGTCTCCTAGGCTTTGTGATAGTACAATTAGTAATATTAAGGGCAGAGCCAAGAACAGAAGTATGACTCCAGGCTCCTTCAGAGTCCTATCAAGTGGACATCACCTCTTGCACTTTGTTTGCCCACCAAGGAGCCCATCTGATATACAGCCACAGTTACGGAATAGACACAATTCAAGTCATGCCTGGCATGGACCATTCCAATGGGTGTTTTTTGCCTTCTTTTTTTGTGATATGGACATTATCAAAGGAGCAGGGCTTGTACAGTGGCTCCACTTCTGAAGCCGCTGTGACCACCTTTGCATGCTAACACTCCAGCTACCTCTTACGATCTGAATGGCTTGATTTCCCCAAATTCCCACCCATCTTATAATCTGAATGTAAAGCTTAGCCTGCCACAAACATTAGAAGTATGGGACAATATTTTCAGCATTTGAACTGTTTCAAATATGTTAACATAAATTTGGAGCAGAGTGGAGAGAGAAAGTGTTTCTTTGCAGATTGTCCAGGTTTGGCTATCCTGCTGTCATTCCTTATTGAAAGAACCACAAAAGATGCAACTTACAGTCTCTTTCTGAAGGGCACTTTATTGTGGAAAAGAAACAGTGAAATGATTGCAATTAGTAAATCAAATCAGCATGCCAGGTTGAGTAGTCACATGAACAAACACACAGACAGCAAGCCATTTATTCCTATACTCATATGTCAGTTTTACAAGAACTGTAGAGGAAATGGAGCCTCCTAACAAAATCAGGTTGGGTATTTATTAATTTTTTTAAATAATCTTACTGGATGGGGAATCGTTTGCTGTAAGTGCTATTACCGTTAATGAGAGAATGAGGGCAGTTAATTTCATGCATATTTTATTGGGAATTCGCTCCATCCATGAAATTATTTCACATAACAGTAGGTGGAATACAAACAGGCTAAATTGATAGTATGTGCATGGTGAAGAAGGCCAATTAAAACCAGAAGGGAATATTCTGCAAAATAATACTTTGACAGCATAATAGAAGTCTTCCTGTTCCAATTCAAGTGGAAACACATGCAATCTAGACTGTATTAGCTAATCAGAAAGCCTAGTCCTCCTGGTAAATACACAGAATGGGTTGGGCTCTGCAGCCCTTTCTATTAATTTTGTAATGACATTAAAAACAAGGAAACAGCTCTGCCTTCAGTGGTTGTGTGAAGATAACCCTGCCTGCTGTCACCTTGGGTTCCTCTGCACGCTGAGAAAGACCTGACTGCAGCAGAACAACGCTAATGCATTCACATCAGCCAGCTGTAGTAACCCATCCTGTCTATTTAAGGAGTACCTGACTCTGTAATAACTAGACACAGTAAGGATAAAAGATCCACTTATTAGCTATGCTAGAAAGAAGCTCTTGAAGGTCCCATGTGTCTAGGTAATATCTGCAAAACCCACAGCATGCAGTGTACTGGGGCATGGTCTTGGGTCGTCAGCCATGAAAGGCATATTCTGAATTGATTGTGGGGATCAGTTATGGCAGGAAAGCTCATCCAACCTTGAGGTTTGCAGTTTTAAAGAGGTCAGTGAATTATAACTCTCAGTTCAGAAGTCTTTAAGGCAGATGATAGTGTAGTTTGTCACCCGGCCGTTAATCTGTTTCACCTTTTTCATCTCGCCTCTGCAGGGGTGTGCATGTAAAACATTTATAAATATTTTGAGATGCCTGATAACCCTGCACTTGCACTATCCTGTTTTTTTATATCAATTTGTTTGCTTCTAAGAATTATTGCCCGAAGCTACTAGACTCAAAATACTGCACACCAGTTAAAGCAAGCCGATACTGTAAACGATTTGTATGTTCACAGCTCTCACGAAGCAGACAATTTCTTTGGGACTTATTTTTTGCTCTGAAAGGAAGATGAGACAGACATGACAGATACATTCAAGGTGGTATACACTCCGTGTGCCATTGCTATACACTCCCTATTCCATTATAGCCATTTCTTCAGGTCAATAACATTTCCTCTTTCCACAAGGCCATGATGGATTGATTGTACTATAGTTCGCATAAACTGGAAATATAAACCACATCCAGCACTTTATATATCTTATCCCCAGAAGGTGTTTTAGTAGTTATTAATGAGTCTTTCTAAAGCACTTATTTCTGCGACCAGTTAAAAGATGTCAGTTTAAAGGAAGACTTTGAAGAGTAAGAGAAAACTAACAGACTGGTGCACAAAGAGAAAAGGCTGACAGAGCACTAGGCATGCTACACAAACATAAAGACTCATTCGGTTAAGAAATTTTGCTAAATTTTGCTAGGGTCCTCAGGAAAAGAGAAGAGAAATATTTGTCCAAGAAACAGAGATGAAAGTGGGTGAGGGGGGAAAAAAAAAAAAAGAAAAAAGAAAAAATGAGCAATAACATCTGGTGACAAACTGAAGGAGAAGAGATACTGGAGTTGATTGTACTTTTAAAGATGGCAAGCCTGAATGTGGTGGAGAATTTCAGAGGTGTTACAAAAGGAAGAGAATTAATACATACACGCTTAATGTTTTTATTTGACACATAAGAGAGTTGTGCAGAGAGGTGAGTCAGGGAAGGGGAAGGCATGAGAGCATAGGTGATGGACTAGTGCCAAAGATGTAAACATCATCCAAAAAACCATACAACGGACTCTAGTTATTTTATATCAGAGTGTCCAATAGTGGGAGTTCGAGGATGGAAAAAACATTTCTCCTTCTGACAGCTTCAGCAGTAGTCCGGAAATGCCACCTGGGTGGGTGATAATACATTTCTGCACAGAAAAAAGGCCAAAGAGCAAGTATTGGAGAGAAGAGCGACTGAGAGCAGAAGTGATCATGGCCTCAAGACATGCTTTAGGCTGTAGCAGATGTAGAACTAACCTGAAGAACACCAGCGAATGTAAATTGGAAAATGACAATTGAAAATCGAATTATATTCCTCATAAAATAACTATTTAGTAAGAAGTTTAGGACTGGAAAGTGAGTTGCGCACCTTAATTCTGCTCTTCTCTTTAAATAGTTGTGTGATCACACAATACTGGTTCCAAACCAGGTGTCCTTCCCTCCATTCACAAAAAAAAAAAAAAAAAAAAAAAAAGGAAAGAGCATATGGCAACCTGTTTCATTTAACTCTGTGCAATTAAAATAAAAGCATCAAAGCATCAAAGACACTCAGACTTGTACCATTTGGCCAAAGTAGCAGAGGAGTTTCAGACACTTGGAAGTGTAGAATTTCTTCTAAAAAAATATTAAAAAACAATTAACTTCAGCACTCTTGGGTCTGGGACTTTGTGTTATGTTGGTTTCACTATGGTTGTCCTGAAACAAATAGCAGAGGTTTCACAGCTTCCACTAATACTTGAAAACAAAGAGTTCTGCTTTCAGGTGTTTGCTGATGAAAAATCTTTCCGCTTAATTTTCAGATGTGAATGAGAGTGAATTTTAAAATGCCAGCTGGATTTATTTCTGATCAAATTATTACTTCAACCTGTAAATCTTATGCGGGATTGAAATTTTGATGAGTTTGTCCGCAGGTTCCCCAACCTTAATTATAATTCTGTGATTAGAAGAGAGGATGGAAGGTAACAGTAAATGGCAATGTGGAGAGACAAAAGAAAATCAGAATAACATCTATTTCATTGATGAGAAACTCCTCATTATAGCAGCTTAATTTGAAAAGCAACTATTTCAAAACAGTCTTTTTTCCACAGCAGAGTGCATTTTCAAGGACCTCAAAGGGATTATGGAAGCAGCTTAGTATTCTGCTTACAAAAAGTTATTCAGCATAGAAATGATCAATGTATTGGAAAGAACAACAGAAGAACATGTACCTGTTTTCCAATTAGTTAAATACTGCAGAAGCTTATCAAGAAGAAAATAACTGAGGGCATAAGTGAGCTGCCCATCTCTTTATGAACCTTTGGTGTTGATGATGACGTGAAAAAAAGAAACACCACAACACAGCTGTGGAATCCAGAATCAATATTTCTGTCTGAATTAAGAAAAATAATTCTAATGACAACTAAATTTATTAGTAAAGTGAGAATATTTAATTATGAAATTGTAAAAGGGCATAGAACTCCATAGCGTTTTTTGTTAATTTATTTTTTTCAAAGCAGGACTGTATTTTTCAAACAAACGTGTGCGTTGCTGTCCAGACAAGTACAGTTCCTAAGAGGGGATTTATCAATATTTACTTCACCTTTTCTTTTTCCAGCAGTCAGAAAGTACAGAAGAGCAGAAAGAAACACCACTCAAATCACTTAAAAGAAATCAAGGATGAATAAAGTTATCAATCTTGTCTCAAACATTGTGTTTCAGTCTTACGGGCTTCTGCCTTTGCGTGTGGTGTAACATGCTGAAACAACTGGGCAACAGCCTATAGGCAAACCCAGGCATGGAAAAGGCTGTTGAAGTGTATAGTTAAAGAGAGTTAAAGCTAGCAAGCTGTCAAAGAGGATGCAGGGACTCTCTTTGTCTGTCCACAAACCCACTTCTTCCTAACTATTTATTTCCATGTTTCTCATACTCCTTAAAGAAATTATGGGTGAAGTCTGCATGGATGTAAAAAAAGAGAATTCCTACCTTCTATTTGACTATATCCATCTATAAATGAGCAGGTTTCAAGGGCAAAGTCTCAGCAACAACACTGTACCCACAAACATCGTGCAGCAGAAGCTCAGGCCAGACAGGATTTCTGGAATCTTAAATTGCAGGAGAGAATTAGATGAAAGATTACCAGTGATGGTGAGGTGTCACTGCCCAGTGACATAGGAGTTTTACTGGCTCACTGCACACCAACAAACACCATGGCATACAGAAGTCACTCTCCACATACTTTGTATGCAGTCAAATTACTGGCACAAAAGAACACAATTTACACTGATATGAGCACTCTGTTACAGTCAATGGGAATTAGGTATAAAGTTAAACGCTGTTGCTTTCTTCAGGCAGATATATGGATGACCTACTCTGCTCAAGGGCTGTTTGTATCAGATGCTATACGTTTATAAGACACCTATGAAACAGCTATATTGAAAAAGCTTTGTCTTCTACCATTACTTAAGATAACACGTACATGTAAGAAAATGATAAGATTGACACTACACAGCATTCATAAATTTTGTAGGAAGAATGAAGAAAAAGTTTTTAGATCATAGGTCCAACTCGTTTGCACGGGAATTCCTGAGCCACAGTTTCTCCTTTTATAACCAGACAGCCAACAGTTCTGGGCATACTCCCTTTCTATGTTTTCCCAGGGAACTGAACTCCACCTCACATAGTTTAAGAATATTTTTACAGCAGGAAAAAATAAACTATCAATGTGAATCTTGCACTTGAAGGGCGCAGCTTTTCAAGGGGTTCTTTGATTTAAGCTAAATCTTCAGTTCTCTCAAGGTGTTCCTCAACTTTTCAGCTTGTCAAAACTATGTAATGCTTGTTTCAGTTTAAAAAACAACATTATAAGAAATCTAAGAATGACATTGCATTTTATATTCACACATATCTCCTATAGGGGTGAAGAACATGTATCAGAGTTGGTTGCAGTTAATGGGGTAGTAGTTGGAACCTGTGAGGAAAATGCTTGCTCGTTTGAGCATTCTTTTTGGCAGAGATCTGAATCTAAACATCATCAAGTTTATTTGACAAATAAGGACATAGGAGAATCTTTGTTTTTCCAGACATACTGCTTCTGAGGGTTAAATCTGAGCTAACCAAATGTATACGTATTCTGCAGTGATATTTTACATTCAAAGGTTTTATTAATCTCATTCCTTTCCCCAGAATGCAGGGCTAAGCCTTGGTAGTGTTCTTTGCTTTTCAATTGGGTTACCATCTTTGGTATTTCATATTCCAAGTCTTCAGTGAATGCAACAGTGATGACAATACAAATCACTAGCCTGTCACATATACGGAAGCGGTTTTGTCTCTACCTCCTACAGAACTGTACTTCTCCATTCTGGTTGTACCTTCTACTTAAATTTCAAACTCTCAGCGCGCGTCTGTTCCCATGCCAATGAGACTGTGTGTCAAACTGTCTCTTTAGTTATTACATGTTGCCTTTTCTGCTTTTAATGACTGATACAGAAGACAAAACGTGTCTGCTAAGATTTCTTTCAGCAATATAGCACTGGTTTTTGCTTCTGGGACCAAACACTCTCAGTGTGAGCCCTACTGTTATTCTTCCTCTGTGTGGTTCATGGCTTCACCTAAGCAGAATGTATCTGAAAGTTGTCCTAGAATAAGACATTCACATCTGTGATGTTTGAACTGGTCAAAACAAATTTGCTTTTTTCTAATTTGTTTTAAGTGAGAGTGAATTTTTGTTTCATGTCCCCTTTTAGGGCCTCTTTGGCCCTAATTAATCTAGGGGGCCCAACAGGCTTAACCTTCAATCACAGCGAAGGTTGTGAAAGAAACGATACATTTCCTGGAAATGCGTCTTTCAGATTATTGACAATTTTTATTGCAAATTCCATTTGAGATAATCAGATCACTCTATCCTTCCCTATAACACATAGTCCAGGTTAACTTTCTAATTCAAACAATGTTGCCCAAAACTTCTTAATACCTGCTTAAACATCCCTGTAAACTTTTGTTCAACTAAAAATTTAGTAAGCCAGACAATGACATTTTAAGTGCTTTTTCTCTGAGGACTCTTTGGTCATTCTTACACAGAATTGTGGGTTTTTCAGTTATTCCTTTTTGCTGACCAGACAGCCTATATTATTCTTACTGATCCTTCCCAATCCTTAATCAACGTTTTGTGATTTGGTTATGCACTGCCTTTCCAAGCCGCACAGCAGGTTTCCCTGTCAAAGCAAGATACGTGATGATTAATCTAGTATGTCACACCAAGCCAAATTATAGAAGTCAACCTGTATCTTAATTTTCAAATATGTATTTATAAAGATGCAAGAACCAAAAACCTCAAGACAATAAAGTTACGTAAGTACATTCAGCACAGGGAGCCTATGAAGGACAGAGTGGGCCAAATTGGGAAAAGCCACCTTTGGCTTTTGTTATTTCTCCCACTAATACTTGATTATGTCTTTATTGATGTAATTTTTTTCTTTATTTGTTGCAAAGAAGTTCTCCACACCACCCTTCCAGAGTAAGAGAACTTCTTATGAGGAACTTAAAAATGGTCCTTTATCAGCAAGAGCAACATTACTTCAGGAACTATTGATAAATGTGGTCTCTACCTAGACCCCCTCCATCAGACAACATTTCCTGATTTGCCTGCTTGTCAGTCCTTGGTAGTCCAGTTCCTGAGACAGATGAAATCCTAGATTTGGACTCAAATGTATGTCTCTTTGTATATCATTAGAATGGAAACTAATTCCATAGCAAGAATACGAGGTGTCTGTTCACCCACAGTAGGGTGAACCAAGAGCTTGCCTTAAGTTTGACCTGAATGTGCATGTCTGGAAATTCTCTTATTTCATAAAGCAGAGCCACAGTAAGGCATTTTCAGTCTTTTCCAAAGATACATTGCTACTCACAGGCTTTGAAAGAAATAAACGTGGTCCAACCCTTTTTAAACTGTAGGTGGAAAACCAGGAAAAACCTGTTTGATGTGAGTTCTCACCCATATCTGGGGGTGTGGATGTGGGCTTAGATGGGGCTCTACCCCCACACTGACCTTTTATCAAACCCAGCTGTGCAGGTACCACACATCAGCTAATTACCTGGACTCACACGGTTAGTTACTGACATGTAGTCAACATAGTCAATGACATTGAGAAATTGGTTCATCTCATCAACACTGTCCTGGTTTGAGGTAAAACAGAACCAATTTTCTGATTTGTAATTTTACTTTTTAGCTGGGCCTCTTCTAACTAACTAAAGTCTGAAATCAACAGCATATTGTTCAGAAACTGTTCGCTCTCAGAGTGATAAGACCTGATTATACCAAGGAACGGTATGCACAGAGGCTCTTGCTTATACTTATTGCTATAACAACCAAGGTCAGATAACTTCGCTGTTTGTCCCGTTAGAGGGTCGGAAGCAGAGAAGCGCAGAGGGGTCCCACCTGCAGGGAGGAGCGGACGGGACAGGTGACCCAAAACTGACCAACAGGGTATTCCATCCCATCTGCATCACGCTCAGTATAAAAAGCTAAGGGATCAAAGGGGCAAGTAGGCTCTGGCTCCGGCTCTGGCTCTGGCTCTGGCTCTGGCTTGTTTTCCTTCAATGGCCAACGTCTGAGGAGGACCCTGTCAGTTTGTCTGCCTTTGATCCCGATCTGAGCATTCCTGACTCTCATCCCGGAATTCAGCTCCTGTCCGTCGCTGACTCCAGTCTGGGACTTTCCCTGTGTCTGCTGGTGATGCAATCGTCATCCTGGGAGCTGGATACGGTTTTGTATATATTGTATACTTTTTTTTTCTTTTTTTTCTTTTCTCTAGTATTATTTACTATTTTCTTATTTATTATTATTTTCATTAAAGTAGTTTAGTTCTTTTTCTAAACTCGTAAATCTCCTTATCTCTTCCTCTCCTCTCTGAGGAGAGAGGGGGGGAAGGGCCATCTGCCGTTCCGATTGGTCAATCCGGCCAAAACCACGACAAACACAAACGTCTACTTGAGGATTAAATGAATCTTTCCCTAAACACCACTAACTATCTTGACTAGATCTTCATTGACTAAAAATGGAATTTTAAGTTGTTTTTCTTAGGTGTGAAAGCTTATGAATACCACTGGAATTCACGCACTTGCTCCCAATTCCATGTTGAGCTATTACCTAATAAGGCAAATATTCAAATACAAAGTAGATGATACAATTTAGGTATATTGAGAACAGTTGATCAAAGGAGGGAGTAAAATGTGCAGTATTTAGGGGAAAAACCTCACTCAGAGACATACTCATAGTCGTGCTGGGTGCTCGTCTGGCTGTGCTGTGGACTCATTGGAGAGACAGGGTCTTACTGGCACTGCCTTTTGAATTAATATCACAATTTTTAAAAAATATTACATTCTTCCACATCAGACATACTAAATTTGTAAAAGAACACTAAGATTTCAGTAAAACACTCCAACCACTCTTCTGTCTCCATAGGAAGATATCTCAATCTGGAACATTATTTTAGAAAGGTTATGTCTTCTCAGTCACCTAGTAGGTAAGGCGTCAGTTTCATGTGTCATGAAGATTTTATTAAGTTTACTGTTAGAAGCATTTTAACATACCTTTGGAGGTTTAGTTATTGACAATACTTCGTTTTCCCCCTCAAAATTATTTTCAAGACCACAACTTTTGCAGTAAAATCAAAGATTCCTACACGGCAAAAAACCAAGATGAAAATATGATTTGTTTTTGGCACATTTCAGCTATTCAAGTTTTGTAAGAGCATGGAAATATAGCAGTTGTGGAAAGAGAAACAATCACTCACAAAATAAGGTATATTGGCAGCTTGTCCAGCAGGGACACAGTATGACAACGCACATGAAATGTTAATACTGCAAGAAACAATCATATGCTGACAGAAAGTCTTATTCTTCTTAGGATATGAATTTTCTAGTGCAACGTTTCTGCGCTACATATCTTTGCTATATTTAGAGTCATAGAGTAGTTTGGGTTGGAAGGGACCCTTAGGGATCATCTACTCCAACCTCCCTGCCATGGGCAAACGTTCAGTATAAATAAGTGAAACCAACACAGATTCCAAAATTAAATATTTACTTCAGCATCAAGCCTCACTCCCCGGATCAGCATAAAAAAACCTAGTTTCATTAAACCTGCTGCATATACTTACTGCTTCATGTGTTCTTGTTAATAAATTTGTTGCTTCCTAATATTAAGTAAAAACTTGAATTATTCAAAGTTTTTTTTTTTAATGCATCAGTTTATTTTTGTATACTCAAAAGCAAACTAAATTGCATTTTTCTACTTCTATTTAGACCCTTAAGGATTTTAATAATTTCCTGATGCCTTACCTTGAACACCTAACAACTGGGTTTATCTTATGTTTTATTTATCATTAGATTACTTGATAGATGTTACCTGTCTTATTTTTATTTCTAAGTGAGACGATCAATCCAAAGACTTAAGACCTATATGCTCCTAAGTTTGGGGTATTTTGAAACGTGATCATAATATTCACTTGTGCTTTTCAAGTAGTTTATTTATTTAAAACAGAAGTGAACAAAAGCCCCCAGGTAAATACACCCATTGTTTTAAAGCAATCCCCAAATTATAAAAGATATCCTTATCTGCAGTCATTTTATATTTCAAAGAAAATGTTCTATTTGGACTGCTCAAGTCCATTCAATCACTTTGGCTTCGACAAAGTTTTACAGGAAAAATGAAAGCAGAATATGTCTCTGCGGATCAAAATGGTAAAAACACCATGAGATTACATCTATGAAATGAAGAAACAGCGTATGTGAATAGCCATTTAAGTGTCTGAGAGTCTATCCAGTGGTAGGGTCTGTTTGTGCTCCACCCAGCTGGTCCAAATCCGTTAACACTAAAATGCGTTAATGGATTATAGAATGAAGACTTGGAAGGGGGTTAAAGTTTTATTACAAATAGGAAATAAGATTCTCCTGACAGGTCTGGTTTTTGGTGCTGCGAAAGCACTAACAGAATACAGCCCTGCCCTCCTGTTGCAGTGAGTGGGGAGTTCTTTTTTAGGGGATGTGAAGAGAAAGGTTTTTGTGCTCTTTTCCCACATATCTTAAATCAGATTTTTTTGTGTATTTGTGGGTAGAAATGAAGGCCTGAATCCTGAAGTCTTGTTTTATATCTTTCCCTGGGAAACCCCGTGTCAGACTGGAAACAAATAGAGATTTAAGATTGCAGGGTTTGATGCAGAACTATATATTATACATCCTCGACTGGCAGATAATGAGAAAAAAAGAAAAGGAAAAGAGAATGATTTTGCCAACCCTTGATATTTTATTGCTATGATTAAAACATTTGGTGAGGTGGGCTTTTTTTGGTAATTTGATAGAAATCTCAACTGTCATTAAAAAATAAAATAAATTCTAGCCTTTCTGATGATGGGAAAAGCTTGAAAATATGATCCAAATAATTATCTCAAGACTCAGTAGCTTGAAAACAAATATAAATCAACTTTTTTGTACCTTTGAAAATTATTTTGATTATGAGAGTCTCATTCAGGGTTAGCAAGTGCTTGGACTGGCAAAGCTTGATCTATATTCATTGAATTCTGCAGCTACAAGTAAAAGTCACCTGAATAAACCAGGATTAAGGCGACTCATTACAGGTCACATGAAGCATAAATAATAAAAGAAAATTTTAAATATCTGTGCTTTCCCCAAGACATTGACAGAATCATTTCCCTGTCCTTCCCTGTTAACCAACAGTGGAAATAAACTGAGTTTTCTGCTGCAAAGTAAGGTATGTAGCCACTATATGTAGACCAACTACTAAACTGACACAATGGGCATTTTTAAAAATAAACTCATGACAGACTGAAGCATATCTTTCACCATTTTTATCCTGTGGTGTCAGTGGAAAACCTTTCTACATCACTTTCCCCAATGAGGATGCTAAAATTAATAAATCTCAGTCTGAAATGAGTCTACTGGATAATTTGTATCTTTTCCAGTGAATAGTGGAAGTGAAGGATGTCCACTCAGGAACAAACCATTGGACTTCTGGTGACAGAGCTGATTGAACGGTCTGGGTTTTCTGGAAGAGAGTTTTCTGGGGAAGCCTATTTTGAAAGCTATATAGAGCAATTAAACCTAATTTTAGCATTAGCACGATCCATGGAGCAGGTTCCTTGGAGCATTTCACTCCACTAAGCTACTGAGGCTTCACAAAAATAGAAACCAGTCACAGGTGCTATATTGAGCATTGCCCTGACATAAGAAAACCTGCAGGGGGCATATGATTACGTACCTGACAGTACTTGAGGGCGTTGCCACCTTTGGTTGTCAGTTCTAGCCATCTCCTTTTCCTGTTTCCTGGATAGCAGCATTTCAGAAAAGACGCATCATTTGCTAGGAGCTAGTCTAAATGCAGGATCAGCCAGTCTTCTACACTGCTGTTTCAAGGAACTAAATGGCCTGAGAGAAACTGGTGAAGGGAGTACTCGGCACTTCTTTCTTCTTCCAGACCAAGGATAATTAGACTAGGCAGCAAGAGGAGGAATTAGAGAAAATCATCAGGGTTATTTGTAGATGCAAGGAAATCAGAGGGAAATGAGGTTACAGATAGTGTTTCCTATTTTCGCCATATAAAGCTGAAGACGACTCAACTACTTCCTTTAAAAAAACCCACTGCCTACCTCTCAGCAGTTCTGTTATCGACCGTCTTTCATTATTAGGTGGAAAAACAAAGTAAAGTGAAATCCATTGCAACTAAATTTCCAGTGTTTATCCAGCCTCTTGATAGAGCTGACAGTCAGTTGGATTCATGGGCAGTTTATGTGACTTGTGGATTAGCAGTTCTGAGACACCAAATGCTTCAGTGGTGACTAGGCAAGGTGTTCTCTGCTCCCCACCCTTACCTACTTGTCATGGTATCCAAGTTGTCTGTTACCTAACAATGGAGAGTTAATTTTCTTGTTTTCATGATACTATTTTAGCCATTCATGAGCTGAGCTGACCATTCCACATATCCTACAGGGAGAACCTTCTGTCTCTGAACTGAGTTCACCGATGAAATATTATTTCAGTGATCAATCTTATTCTCCAAAGAGACTATATCTGTCTCTTTCTCTGACTACTCATATTAGTAGATAGCCATGTTCAAATTATAACCTCTTCCTTATTTTGTCTGCAAAATTAGACTTATCTAACAAGCCCCCAGAACTTGAAGATATAATTTCAAACCCATCCAAAGGCATGTTCTTCTAGACATGTGGCAGGCATGTTCTGTTCATCCACAAGCTCCCTGCCAGGGATAGAAGGTGGACACCAACCCCGCTGTTTCTAGTTTGCTAAACATAGAGTTTGCTTATTCTAGGCCTCACAGGCTGCAGTCACCTGTGGTGTGGTGGCACAGCTCCAGGATGTAAAAATATTAACAATTTCCAAGGCTTAATTTGCCAGACAGATGAAATTATTGGTGATTAAGTTCATTTTCATAACTTCTGGTTTTGATTAATTAGTATTAAGATGTATTTGCTTGTCAGTATTTACCAGACCATCTGTACTTTATTGAATATCTTTCACTGACTGAGTTGGAAGACTGATGTTGTCTGCACAGCCAAATTTCTAGCTCACCTCCAATGCCGTCTGAACTAATGGTATATTTTATAATGGGAACAACAATTATTCCAAACAAGACAGGAACCAAGATATGACCAAAGCCTCTGTTAACCAACATTGTTAACTTTTACTTCCTGGACACTTTGTGCCTTCATTAATAGTCATCTGTGGACTTATGTGAAGGATTGCAGAGATTCGTAGACATTACAAATTTTCACTCACATTACAAATTTTCACTCTGAAATTTATGTGAAATTGGGTGCATTGGTGGGAGAAACCGCCACCTAAAAAAGTCTCACTTTCAAGCCAGGACTCATCATTTCAAGGATCTTATGCCCTTGTCAAAGTCTAAGCACTCTTCTATTGTCAACTTATTTTTAAAAGCAATTATTTTTCACTGGTGAAGTCTAGGTTTATGACACTCACAGTTCCTAGCCAGAAGAGACATTGATTAATGCATGTTTTCTACATCTACCTTTCACTTATCATACCGCACCACCCTGTTCCTTGTGGTTTATGTTTTTGTTGAGTTTCACATTCGGCTTTTGAATGGCTGTTGGAGAGCAAAAGAAAAAGTGATTTCTATATTTAATGAGGCTACATGCAATTCATTGTTGGCTTAATTAAAATCTTAACAATCTAATAAAAATGGAGTAAACACTTGTTTTTGGTGCAATGATACTGAGGGTCACAAATTAAATTATCTAATTAATCCAGGAAGGTCTTAATATCATACCATTAAAATTATTATTAGATACATTTTCCTAACACTGTGAAGTTTTGCTCTTCTGGGTCCTAAAGTAAATGGCAGCAGTTTTTCTTAAGAATAAGTGAAGTAGAGGGGGGTGCACCAAATCCTCAGCACCAAAAGTTCTTTGCCAGAGGACTGCAATGCAGATGCTGGGAGTTTATTTATCTTCATCCTCGGGTTCAATTAAGGCAATTTTTATACTTCTAACGTGCTCTGCACCCTATATTTCTTTAATGGTCTACAGTTCCACATTTTGTCTGAATTTATATTTGATCCTTGTTTATTTTATTATCCCTAAAAACTTTTCTTACTCAGTTCGTGAAGTCACATTCCTGTAACAGTCTGTAACTGAACATTGCTGAATTTTTATAGCTGTAGAGCCTCTGGTATAATCCATACCTCATACTTTGAAAGCCCATTTTATCTCTTCATACTTGCACTCTGAACCACATCATTATTCTAGAGTCATAGACAGACAGTTCATTCCAAAGAGTTTAAGCATTTGTTAACACTACCTGTCACTTACAGATAATACATACAAGTTATTTTAGCAAGAGGCTTTACACCTCACAGTTATACAAAGCAAAGCAAAACAAGACAAGGTAATAGTTACCTGCTCACCAGGCAATTGCTGTAATTGAAACCACAGCTCAAGGCATGGCCTGAATGAGCCCAGACACAGCAGACTGACAAATCCTAGGACAGAGACCTTGCAGCATTAATTTGAAGCCTGTAATCTTTTTTGGGTTTTGCAGTGGAAATATTGGAGGTACTGGATTACACAATATTATGAATATTCCCCATAAATTAATGGGACTATTGGCACCTCAGCAGAGATCTGAGTGCTCTTTCAGTGTGGGAGGAGAGGTGGCTACATCTCCAGCTTGCTGAAACCATGTCTGCTACTTGCTACGACTCTCTGACCATGAATTGCCATGTGCAGGAAAACTGTGGCTCTGACCATTCCTACGTGCACTGTATAAGGTCTATCGCTCCTTTTGCCCGTTCAGAAAAGACCCTGTTGCATTTTTCTGTCTACTGCCAGGCATATAAGGGCAGCACAAGAGGAGATATATAATGCATTGGGAAGAGAAGGGAAAGATCTGTGTCTTCACACAGTATGTATTCAACATGGGCTGATCTCTGTACTCAGTGTATGTAAGGGCTTTACTTCAACAGGATTTGGTTTCCTAAATATGTTAATATCTCTATCTGAGTCTGCATTTTTCCCCTATATGCTGTCTAAACTTAGCAGGTGAGTTTGCAGGCATCCCCCAGGTAGTCTTCTTGGGCATGCTCAGGTGGGTGGTATTTGAAGAAATACTCTCTTGCTGCATGAGTTCATAATCCCATGGGTTTACTCCCTGCCTGAAGAGAGTCAACAGTTTAAAAACTGTCATGAGCACGGCCCTCAAAGTTAATGAAGGCAGCTTCTAGGCTGTGAAGTTCGGCCAATGAAACAGGAACATAATATTTAGCAGTGCTGTGATGCTGGGACAGCAACAGAAACCAAGTAAGCAGACAACAAAATGTTCTTTTTGCAGCCAGTACTGTTCCACATGGCCTGGATGGTTTATTGTGAAAAAAACAAAACAAAACAAAACAAAACAAAACAAACTTGGCCATGGAAAGGTTAGGGAGAACTTTGCTGTTAACCAAATTCACATCACGCTGCCTGAGGCCATATGTGGGTGAAAATGAATGTTTAATTTGAATCCAAGACCCAAATTTCTTTCCTATTATTAAAAAAATAGAGCCACTGTTGACAAAAGAAGAACAGAAGAGAGACTTATCATCTCTTTTGCCTGCAATTCCAGCTGGTAACAGTAGCAAATCAAAATAATATATTTTTGAATATAACACCTTTTTTTCCCCCCCAAAAAAGTGGGGAAAACCCTTTCATTCACTGACTTTTAAAAACTGTTCAAAAAATTGCTAAAAATATGTGGGAACTGAAGTATATTTTTTTCATTAAAAATTTCTTCTGCATGAGCTTCAGTGAGCTCTGTTTATCACTCATGCTCAGGAGTTTCTGATTCTGAATGTGAAAGCCACAAAAAACAATTTACCCCTTTCTTCCTTATGTCATTCATATTATAAAAGGGCAATTATGTTCATCATTATTACTTGGACTAAATATATATCCGTACCTTGTAAATCTACTTTACATCTGAGGATTTTGCAATATACCGTAATTGAATTCACATTTTCTGGCATCTGTTAATAACCTTTCCTGTTCTTAGTATTACAGTGAAGTAAAATGCTCGTAAATGGACGCAGAATACAGTAAAGTGACAGTCTCCTCTGCCTCCTGCGAAACAGATATTTCAGGCAGTCTAGATGCTTCAGCAGATATTTAGGGCTCAGTAGTCCTGGCCGCTGTAACGTAATCCAAGCATATCTTGTTTTTCCAAGACTTCTACTGAGTTTCACTCTCCAGGAGGTCACTGCGTTTCTGTTAGAGAATCCACCTGTTTTCCCAGGGTTTCCAGAGCAAACACGTTTAATCTGGAAGGTAAGACAAGTTCAGTGAAATGTTGACTGACAAGGGCTTCCAATGGCAGGCTTGCTTTAGAGACACTAGTGACTCTGTGTACCTAACACAAACGTCCGTTAAAGTGCCTGAAAGTTCGGAGAGACACGGCAAAAGACAGGCAATTCTCACAGCTTTTATACCACCAGTTTTGTGTACAACAGCTGAAGGACAAAAACTGGTGTGTCTGAATTTCCGTTTCCTCAGCTGGGGTACCTTCATCATTGTACCAACTGGTAAAGTTTCACTGTTGTTTTCAAAATAAGAAAAAAGGTAACTGTGGGTGATTTCACTAATAACCACAGGGGGTTCATGGGCTGCAATACAGTTAATAGCAACTATAAACTCAACTTTTACTGTTTCAATACAAGTTCCATGGCCAGCCAAGAAAATTTCACAGAAGAAGCGAAGAGGAAGGAAATGTGAAGGCGGTTGCCCGTTCTTAACTCAGCATCCCAAATAACCTCTTTTATTTCCTTCCTCTGTCTTGTTTTATCTACCTGTCGTCCCTCATTTTATTTGAAGATTAAGCCCCTTGGAAAAAAAAAAAAAAAAAACACCATATTTTTCTATTTATGACACCACCACCAATTCATACTTGGAATCTTTCTTCTTCTTGAAGACTTTGTCTATCATTTTGAAAGATGAAGAAGTGACAGATAATTAATACTATCAAATTTCTCCCGGTTTGTTTGTAATTTTTCCATTGCACCCGTTTAGAGTAATGGAAACAGTGGAAAAGCCCTCTTCTTTGCCACTCCTGCACGTATTTCTCATACAAGCTTCAAATTTCAATTCCTGTAAATAGGTCGGTTATCATATTTTCCGGTCAACTCTCCCCCCAGCCCCCCTCCCCCACTGGAGCCAACGCTGGGCTTAATGACTTCATTTCCCAACATTTTCAATATCAAGACTTCTATAGACAAAAATAAAACAATAACAAAATGTACAAAAGGACTATTTCATATTGATGTGTGGCTCAGGAGAAGAAAGGATGCACCCAAAAATGCTGTTTATACCTTGTATTTTGGGCTAAAACATTTAGGATAGATACACATCTATGTCACTTTATCTATATACTAATACTTACCTCCCTACCTTCTGTATGGTATAAATGCAGGTGTCAAGAGAAGCTGTGCCTGTTTCCTACTTTACCAGATTTATTTGATAAATAAAACTCTGTGTCTGCATTTATCTTCATCTGTATTAATGCATACTATTAGATAATCTTCTTGGTATCTGCATTTCTATCTATATGGGACATGCATTCAGCAATGTTTTTGTACTTGTTTGATATGAGCTGCTTCATTCAAAATAAAGCAAATGTGAGCAATGTTAGCAGTCACGGTGTTGCATGGCTTTAGAAGTCATCTCCTAGGTAGGACCAAAGCCCTGCAAGTCATCACCTTAACCAAGAAGGAGTCAGACTGGAAGGAGCATTTTTTAGTAACGGCAATGGCTGTAAAATATAGAATTTAATCCCCTGCATTGAGTCCTGGTAAAATCATATTTATTATACCGATCTACAAAGGTTACATGGGTTCCATTGGGCATCAGGACAAAATTAGATTTGATATTACTGCTCAGAGTATCTCCCACAAGGCAAATGTTGTGACAACGAACTGTGAAAGGGCAAACTCTAAATGCTGATAGAAAAGGTTAACAGCATGCTGAAGAATGTAATACAAAAGGAACACCCTACACTCTACAAATTTGACAGAAAGTACATAAGGAGCAATTCTAGAGACAACGAATACTAAAAGAAAAAAGGAAGCTCACATCATTAAGCAGAAAAATGTGCATATTTTTTGAGGCTAAAGAAGCCTTCTTAAAAACATATGGGAATCTTGTGTAAATAACACAATATGAGACAGATCTTGTCCAAATAAGACAGACACCAGGTCTGGTGTAAATCGGAAATAAGGAAAGCCAAGGGAAGCTCGGAAAAGTGGCAAAGTAAATTATAATAATAACACTAAGATGTTTTACATAACAGAAAAAAAAAAAAAAAAGAAAAAATAAGAAAGCACATACAGGAACACAGGACCCAAGAAACTAATGACAAGAGAAGGGCCATAACTGAGATTCAAGAAAAAACAAAGGCATTTAATGTTCTTTTTAACAAATCTTTACAGCAGATAAAGGACATAGAAATTTTTACACCAAAGTCCTTTTTTGTATCCGTCTTCCATAACTTCAAAGTCTCTGAAGGGAAAACTTAACTTACAAGGTCTCAAGTGCAGTAGTAAATAAGCTGTCATAGCTGCATTTCATCTGGGATCAGAATGAAATGAAGTGTGAAAAAGGTGACATACCTCTTGGCCTGCTACTTTTCTCCTACAAAAGAACTTCTCTCCAGTACAGGAAAAGAAGAGTTTTGTGTCCCTTAGTCCTCACTTTTCCCTGGAGTTTCTTCTTGTATCCTGATGGCTTTTTACAACATTCTTCTGGGGCTTTAAGCAATCTCCTCTGCCTCTAGAAACCTATAGGGTATTCATAATTCCTCCTAATCTCACCCCTTTCCCATTCCTATCTTTCTTGTCCATCTTGTCCATCCAGTGTTTTCTGCAGGTTTCAAGTCTTTCCTTCTAACAAGCTTCTTCATTTGTAACCTCACAACAAGAAACCTGTGGTTTCTTCTTGTTCTTCTGCTAAAAATCTGCATTGTCTATTTAGATGTGTAAACTATCAACGATGGGGACTATATGTCCTTTTAGGAATGCTGCCTGGCAAAAGGAAGGTGGGAGGGTGATACCGTAGGCAGGTAAGAAGCACTATGAATATTAAAAAAAAAAAAAAATTAGAGGTGCTGAGGATGCAGTTACTTTCACATACATTTTCACATTTTAGATAGATGGGAATAATTTTCAAGCTTTAGTCATACACAAGCTGGGCATCAAACTTTATATTCTTCAGTAATCAACAGAGAGAGATGGGTTAGTTTTGAAGACAGTTGACCACATGCCAAAAGAGGTAGCTGGTAACAGGTTTTGTTGAGCAAGGTTGATTTTGCTTGTGTTGTGGTGACAATGCATAGTGCAGAGGCTCAAGGGAATAAAGTGTAAAGTCAATAGAGTTCTTTATGTTGATTTTGAATGAAGTTATTAAAAAAAAATAACATACTTGGTTTGAAGCTTCACTAAAACTAGAATAGTTCCAAAGGGAAAGCAAAGCTGTTTGGGTTTGGGGAAGATTTATTTCCTGAGTTTGAACGATTTACTTACCCTTAATTTAAAGCAAACAAGAAAAATGTATATGCTTTTTTCATACTTTTTCCTTCATTTCATAAGTATCAGGGATCAAATTCAGCGTTGAGAAGTACCCTTGTGGGAAACAAATGAAGTGACAGCAGAGTGGGAGGAATAAGGGTTGTTATCCAAAATGTTCCTGACACTATCACACTCCTTCAAGTGTTTGTTAAATAATATATTAATAGTACATACAGCCTGGGAAAACGTAATTCTGAACAGATGCTGTAGAGAAGGCAAATGCTGTGATCACTGTGGTAACGCAACAGGCTGGGCTCTAACCACCGGCCTGGCAGAAAAACCTGTTCAGTCCCAATTGCTCTTAGAAATAATTTAGTATTACTGTCTGTCTGCAGGCCCAGTATCTTTACAGTTCCAAGTGCAGCTTTATGAGGAGCACAAGTTCAGCAAGGGCTGCTGATGTTATATGCAACAGTCATCAGTGCACTCTCTTCCCATCTTTCTTTTGCTCTGGTAGGCTGTCAGTTATATTTGAAAATGGCCAAAACCTTAAACACCCGAAGTCCTTGATGACCTTAATATCTGGTCTCAAGCAAATACCAATAATGATCTGCATTTAGCTCATGTGTCTGTCTCCATAAAAACCGCCGGTCTAGACATTGCATGTGAAATACTAGAGCTGACTCTGAAAAGCCATCAGTCTGAGGTGTGAAATTTCCCCGCTCACCAGGAAAGGGCACCATGCTTCACTGTGCATTAAAGACTCGTTAGAAGTTTAGACAAGAACAAAGATTGTTATTAACCCTCTGGCTACACAGGTAAAACTATTTGCGCCAGACCCACAGATATCAGCATTGTCAAGCAAGTCTGATGAGAAGAATGGCAAGTCCTCTCTCTGCTTGGATCAGAGACGTTGTACATAGCAAGTGCGAATGATCCCAACAGATGGACGTCAACTATAAAAAGGGTGCGCCCCAAATGTTTGGACTGGTTTTGTGCAGGTGATCTTAGAGTTCAGTTGTTGGTGAGAGCTGAAATCTTCAGGAGCAAAGAGGAAGAGAGCCTCTCAGTGTATCAGCCAAGGCATACGGGGCGAGAGAAATGCTTAGAGGTTATCTCTAGGCAGACGGACGTATTTTTTCTTCTTCTCACTTCTGTAAAGCTTCACAGATGTGTCTGTTTGGGAATCAGTAAATGTATCCTTCTTTCACCTTCCCCTGGCTTGAATTAAGTATGATTTTCAGGGTGACTGTAATTGGCTACAATCAGGGCACTTCGTATCTCCAGGTGTGGCGTTTAGGGACTAGGAGGTATCCAGCTCCTGCGTCTGTCACTGCTGCGTATCCAGAGGGTATACATTTAAACTGCACAAGATATTTTGGGAAATGGAAATTCGGAGGCCTTGGGGAGTCTCTTCCAGTGAACACTGACAACGAGAAGACTGTTCTGACACTCAGCAAGATAGCGGAAGCACACCTCAACCAGTGGTTTCAAGGGAGGCTGTGATGTGAATTAACTTATGGTTTTAGGTTTTTGCAGTAAAAAGAGGCCAGCAAAGCCTATGTAGGTAAAAATGGGCATATTTTTTAAAAAAGATGTAGCCAATCTAAACAGAGGGTTTGCTGCATTGATTTCAATGTAAGATCTCATAGATTGCTTCAGGAAATCTTCATTAGAGCTTTCCAGCCTGACCATGGTGGGACCGGGCTGCAGGGGGGGGTCTCTGCTCCAGCGGGGTCTCTCCAGGGCTGCAGGGGATCCCTGCTCCAGGCCTGCAGCACCTCCTGCCCTCCTCCTCCTCCGCCCCGGGGCTCCCTTTGCTGCTGCTCCCTCCTTGCCTTCCTCCTCCTCTGCCTGGGCCGCCTTCGGCCCTTTCCCAAACCTCTTTTCCCCCCGGCGCCCCCAGCTTGGCTGAGGGGCTCAGCTGTGTCCTGCGCTGGGGCCCTTGGAGCCGGCTGGGACCGGCTGGGACCGGCTGTGTCCGGCACAGGGCATCCCCGGCCGCTCCACACAGAGGCGGCCTGGCCGCCCCACTGCCAGCGCCTGGGCACAGACACCCCATACACTGGTGTCTCTCAGTATCTGCATCAGATACCTTTCCACTCCCTGACCATTATAGTGATGTTAGTCCTGTTTTAATCATGGAGTACCAAGAGATTCAAGGTTATTATCATCTTCAAAAACTGTGCCTACCTATGTCTGCTAAAGATAGGATTTTTTTTACCAACACCAACTTATTAGTAAAATCCCTAATATAGACCTTGAAAAATGCTCTACATTAGTATTTTAGTAATTTTTGCTACTGTTACATATGGTGTGATTGTTTGTGACAGCTCCTAAACCAGAAGTACTGATACAGACCTTCTTGCTACCGTGTAAGCCTTGCATCAACTGGGGGACGATCTCCCCCCACCTCAGGTCTACCCCAGCTCCCTGCCACCTTCCTGCTAGTCCTTCTCCCTCTGGGTAGCTCCCAGTATGGTACCTCCTTTTGGACAAACATTTCTACAACATTAGCTCTGATTTTCAACCTCATCTTGAAATCAGACCACAAGGGAGACCTCTTTTCCCCTTAGGTATAAAACAGTGAAGCCTTGTATTGGTTGCATGTTTAACTATTGCTGAGGACAATACAGTAAAGAAAGTGCTTAGCACTTGCATTTAGTTCCATTTTTTTAACAGATCAAATGCCTATGTCCATAAGAATATCTTAATTTCTTCCCATTCCTTCCCTTATGTAACAGACAAACACCTGAAGGCAAGATGCTTTCAGAGCCACTTGACAATAATAGAGGTTTTATCTCCACAGAAAGAATGAAACGTCAGTAGATAGATTGGAGAGCAAAATATGATTTAATAGCCTAAATCAAAGCTTAGCGATGCCAGTGAAAACATCCCTGTGGAAAGACTGCAAGAGAAAAAACAAGTAGATATGAAGACCATCAAATCAAAAGTTCCAGATATCAAATTTAGGTGATTTCTTTGGAAAGAGCTTAGCATGGAGTTAAATGCACCTCCACACGTAAACAAACACCCCCACCGTCTTATGTAAGCTTGTTTTAGATCCAAAAACAGAGAAAAAGAGAATCTTAAAATGACACTTTTAGCTTTTGTTAGAATTTTTACTTATCTTTCTTTACGTCTGTCCTCCTTCCTCGTGAGGTTTTCCTTTTTATTGCTTGTTGATGTACAATTTTTCTGTCTGAGATCATTTGCACAGAGAACACAGAAGAAGGATTTTTTTGATCCTGACTTCAGAGAAAAAGTCGGCGATGTGTTGAGGACAAGAGTTAAACATTACATGACCAGAAGGGAGAAAACTGGATGGTGTTTATGCTCTGCACAAAGACCATCATCTTTCAACTCTGTTCTTTGGACATGGTGGAAATGAGGAGCAATTCAGTCATGCATTGGAATTAGCTCCGCTTTCTGCTAACTTTTTTGACAATATAATAATACACTGTGGAGGAGCACATGCTGCTAGGGGGTATTTAAAATTAACAGTAAGATTTAGGTCATTTTCCCACAGCAAAGTACAATGTATTCTACAAACACTTGTCAGGGCTGTCAGTTACCCTGTCACTTTTGATTGCTTCTCTGTGAATCCCAGAGTTTCTTGACATGGCTCCCCAGTCAAGGAAGTCTGGTGACAAACAAATCAATGGCCTCACTAGGAACCTGGCATGGCAACCACTCTGTGATGCATATGCTTCATAATCTCAGATTAAAAGACACAAACATAAAGCCGTTTTAAAAAGAGCCTATGTACCTCAAATAATGCAAGAAGTTATAAGCTTTAAAGCACAGTCATTGTAAAAACATTGTTTTTTGTTTTGTTTTGTTTTTTTTTTTCCAAAATGTTTAGTCACTTTTAATGGTAGCTGCCACTAATTGAAATATTTTACATTCCATCTGCTTGGTATTCAAGCTGAGAGAGACTGGAAACAAGACTGCCAAGGCAGTGCAGCGTTCCACCTTTGCTCTCAAAATATTGTTGAAATACACTGAATACTTCTCTGCTTCCTTCTCTGTAATCGCAATTTGTCTTCCAATTGTGGAAACTCTGTATCCCAATGCAGTGCTCCTCATATGTACTTCAGACAATGAAGTTTGTAGTATGTGTGTACATAACCAACTATTAGCACCAACTCTTATTTTTATTACCTCACTTTTAACTTTCTCGGCAGCTAGGGAAGTTCATGGAAAGGCTGTCCTTTCAGACCTCAGCTCTGCCCAAAAACTTTTCTGTACAGTGGAGGCAGTTTGATATTGGTGTCAAGGAGAGTTTTTCTGATTCTGAGGAGACTTGCCTTTGTCCTACTGTAAATTAAGTATTCTAAGTGCCTTCTCATATCAACTCCTCATGGGTCTTCTCACGTGCTGTAATTGAAGTTTAATGGGGTGCATATTTTACCATTTCCACATCTGTCTTCTAGTGGTATTTGCAATAGTGAGGACTTCAGTGAATTAAATGCCCATTCACAGCCTTGTTACAGAATTCTCTTGCACTCTGCATTTTCTTCTGAGATAACAGTCTGTTCTTGAGGTCCTCCACAGTGTACATCTGAAAGGTCGTCAGCTCTTCTCTGTGTGTCTTCCCTTTGTCCTGCACTTTTTCCATTGTCATTTCTGTTACTGATGGAATTACGGGCACCAATATACATCAGCATCTTGACATCAAATATCGTACAAAGTTGCTGTTAATCAATATCCTTTGTGATAGTGTTTCTACATCCAGATATACCCTGCCGTAGATTTTCTTTGACGCTTACAGCTTTCTTTAACAGAGGCTTAACCATTTCAACTGCTAATTCAGTGTTGACATTTGACTGGCTGCGGGAGGGTGGTGATGTGCTATGAGTGAATTCTCATTGCTGGGTAAATTGTACAAACTGACTGCCAGTAAACTGCAGTTTGCTGTCTGAAGCAGAGCGGGCTGGGATAGCAGGCTGGAGGAAAAGCCCCACTGCTCTGTCTGTGTTGGCTGTTCTGACACTGTCAGACAAATTGCTTACCTTGCAGAAACCAGAGTAACAGCTTGCAATACTGAAGCAGTGAAAGAAGTAATTAGTCAAAATATTTGCTTCGACTTTGTTCTGTGGTCTGTGGGGTGCACAGTGCCTGGATATTATCTCTTCCTTCTGCTTTCTTTGCTTTTCATAGCTTTTATGAAAGGTGGAGACAATCATGAAAGCTACTGGAGGAGCTAGATTAAACCCACTTGTCCCTTTCCTCCACTTGGCTGAAGGCAGGGCCCCTCTATTCCTGGTCAGAGTCTTCATTACTTGATTTTGTAACTGCAAAATAGAAGTCCCTTTATCAGGGTCAAAAGTATGATCAGTCCTTCTACTCTGTCCAACAGACACTGGAGCAGTACTTTGCCTGGATGGATGCTTTTTGGCTGTTGTTTTTCCTTGCAGTTCCTGTACCTGAGCTTCTAGTCCCCAGGTAGGTTCACCATCCCACGTCCTCATGTCCTCCCGCTGGTCACACAGGAAGAATCACAGGGTTGCACATGGTGTGCGCCAATGGAATCCTTTCCCTTGAACAGAAAAAGGCTGACTCTTAATAGCTGAGGCCTTGGTTAGTGTGCATGAAGACCTCTCCTTCTCAGCTTGCTAAGACATATTTGGTCAGTCTGTCCACAGCCGAGACACAGGCTGACATGGAGAAAAAGAGATTATCTTCATATTCTCAGAGTTGTCTGGCCAGTTCATCTATAGATGCTGCTTCCGTGTCTGTACAGCTCATTATCACCAGGGTGGGGATGTATGACAGTGCATTTCATATGAACTTTCACCACACTGACCGTGTGCACCAGGATTTCATCTGAGTCTTTGGATGCCTGGTTGTCACCTAGGTTGTTATAGAACACCTCCAACACAGCTAATTCCCTCAGATATTGGATATCTCCCTTATTGTTTGTCCATTTGCTTTGGGAATTTGCAAGTTCTTCCTTGAAGGGTTACCTGTCCTTCACACTTGACAGGGGTCACTGCCAAAGACTAACGGACTCCTGCCTTTTTTCCAATCCTTTTGTCAAAGGCCTGATCCTTAGCTGCTGGGCTTCCTTACCCTTTAATTCCTGACTACTGGCCCCCAATCAAGGCCCCAAGCATCAAGGTAACAAGCTGAGAATTAGCTCACCTGGTTGATGGCTAAAATCTCTTCTCATATCTCACAGCTTGCTTAGGGTGGTTTCTATCTCATGTATGATCTCAGCCTCTTCCTCCTCCTGTTCTTGTGACTGCTCTGCTGCAGAATGGGCTGCCTCTTCTGATTCTTTCCCCTGCTACCTCTCTTCTCTCTGAGGGTGCTGCATAATATCGAGCAGTGTTTGGTAGATGCTGGCCAGAGCCCAGCACAGTGAGGTAAGTTGTGCCTCTTTGGAATAGCCATGGCATTTTTTTTTCAAACATTCTGTCACTTCATCAAGACCCTGTAGTGGTTCAGAAGTGAAGTTCCAGATCATTGGAGGTGAGAACTTCCCTAGATACCTGCCCATATTCTCCCACATGCCATGCCACCCATGACCATACTCTCACGGAGCCTGGGTCATATTCCTAAATTACTTGTTAACTGTAGACAAAACCGAAGCAATATTCCTAAGAAATACCAATAGAAGAATTTTAACTACCCAGTGATGTTGACGATACTGACAAGTTATTGTAACGAGGGAAAAAAAAAAACATCACAGAAGAAGGTAGTGAAGGTGCCATTCTGTATTTCCTCCACAAAAAAACCTCTCAGAGAAAGAAGTATAATTGTTAATTGTCTTATGAGATGGTTCTGTACTTCAGTAATGGCTTCAGTACAGAGCCCAAATACCAGATTAAGCTCAAGATCAGTGTTTTAATAACAAATCTTGCAGGAAAAACTTCACTAATCGCTACAGAGCACAGCAAACTGCAAAAGCCAACATGAAACTTTAACATGTACAACAAAAAAAAGACCACGGTTCAGATCAGATAAACTATATTGAGAACAGATGAATCAATATCGTGACCTGCAACTGCTAAAAGATATAAATCCCTTCTAATACACTCTAGTCAATCTGTTATTATCTCAAATCCTTCAAACTCCACGTTGGGCGCCAAAAAAGACTGTTGTAGTTTAACCCCAGCCGGTAACTAAGCACCAACACAGCCACTTGCTCACTTTGCCTCCAGCAGGATGGGAGGAAGAGAACGGGAGGAGTAAAAATGTGAAAACTCATGGGTTGAGATAAGAACAGTTTAATAATTGAAATAAAGTAAGACAAAATAATTAAAATTTGCAATGAAAAGGACAGTAACAAAGAGAGAGGAATAAAACCCAAGAAAGACAAGTGATGCAAATGAAAACAATTGCTCACCACCAAGCGACTGATGCCCAGCCAGTCCCCAAACAGTGGTCCCCTGCCAACGTTACCCCTAGTTTTATTGCTGAACTTGTCATCATATGGTATGGGATATCCCTTTGGTCAGTTGGGGTCATCTGTCCCAGCTGACTCTCTTCCCAACTTTTGTGCAACCCCAGCCTACTCGTTGCTGGGGTGGTATGAAGAGCAGAAAAGGCCCTGACGCTGTGTAAGCACTGCTCGGCAGTAACTAAATCATCCCTGTGTTATCAACGCTGTTGCCAGCTCAAATCCAAAACATAGCCTGTACCAGCTACCATGAAGAAAATTAACTCTACCCCAGCCAAAACCAGTACAGCAGAGACTCAAAGATATGTGATTCCAGAAATATGCTTTCATTCTCAGATAACAAAGAAGATTTTCATTGCAGCTGCTTAAATATTTGCACTGCTTTGAAAGGTTTTATATGTACAGTCTTGTCTGTTATAATGAATAAAATACCTTTCTCCTGTTCTTTTTTTCTCTGTATTTTTTCCCCAAGGTATTTAAGTTTAACATTGAAAATATCTATTTGAAGTTCCTTTCAACTGCAACTTGTTATACAATATCTCATATATGGACCTACATTTCTCTCAGGAACATATTTCCTCTTTTCATTAATTATGCCTGGAGTTAGGAGCAACTTCTAGCCATAAAGATCACTCTTTCTTTCCTTCCTCCTCATTCTTGTGCACTCTGTATATCACTGTCTGTCCTTCTCATCTTTTTGAAGGTTTACCTCCTTCTTTTTGAAGTTGGTTTTGTTCTTCAAACAGTACAGGAATCCACTACATCTGACACCTTTTTTGGAAACTATTCTGTAAATTAGATTGCTTTCAGCAGATACTTCATGTGAAATAATAGCACACAACTAAACTAGTATCAGATCAAGAAAAAGGCTCTCACTGTGAATGTTGTTTACCTATATTCTTTTGCTTCCTTTGTTCCTTATTCCAATCATTTTTTATAATCAATGACTGGCAATTTTGATATTGGCAAATCTCTCTCTCCTTTGGCCTGGTATATTGCATCATCCATTTGTCGATCTAAAGTTATTCTATTCTTGACTATTACCTGTGGGGTGTTAGTTATTCGATATCATCTTCTCTCTCCTCAGGCAGCCAAGTTGAATTAGAAGTTTACTTGCTGCATTTGATAGAATTCTGATCTAGCTATCAAAGTATAACATTGACATCTCTCTAATTGCCAGTTCTTGTGAGGGTGATTCACAATGTAAAAATTGCCTCTTCCAGCTCCTTCTTCGCACCTCTTTTTTCCCTAGCTGTCTTTTCTTCTTGCTTCTGGTTTTGTGCTGCTCCTTCTGTTTCCACCACTTATACTGCTGCTCAGCTTCTCCAGGTCTCACACAGGTCCCTTCTACATCTATTTCCTGTGTCCTCTTCTGGTGTTACATGCACTTCAACACTGATACCTTTTCTTTAGTGACTATACATCATAATCTCTTTATCTGTGACTCCCCCTGCTACCAGTGAAAGTCAATTAAGTGAGCATTTTAGAGTCAGTGCTTTCTACTGTTTTTTCCAAAGGCTTCAGGTTGCAATCAGCCTTCCACCTGGATTTCTTCAGGAAATTCTCCGAAGGTTTGGAGGAAATGAAGAAAGGCCACTTCATTATCCAGCAGCTCTCTAAAGGGCAGGTGGATATGAATGAATGTCTCACGGGTGTCAGTCAGGAATGAGGGCTGACCCTTGAAGAAGGTGGCAATGTGATTAGCATCTCTTCTTACATCGGTCAAAAGTTACTGGAAACCATGAGGGAGTTGAGGCTGTGGTCAAAGTTGGAGGAATTGCTACCAGAGTTCAATTATCTTACCAATCTGGGCTACATATCCATGGCAGTGGATCTCCAAGACAAACACAGCACCACTCTTTAACAGCTGCTATTCACAACCATGGCTCTTACCCATCAGTTGGTTCAGTTCTCATGTATTATTATGCTGTGGCACGCACCTGCATTATTCATATGTAATTCCCTGCTAATAGGAACACTCACACTACGTGCCAAAGTTTTACTTGATACCTAACTTTAGATCCCACATGTGGTCTGCCACTTCTTTAAAAAAAAAAACAAACAATTGCCTACAGCAGGTAAAAGCAAACTACATTGAGCAATGGAGAGTCCCAGTATGATTGTTACTTTTAATATAGATTTTCTTTATTCTTCTCTATGGAAATCCCATAGCTCTAATAAGGAACGTGGTTTTTCCAAGACTCGACCCTACCTTCACTAGATAATAGCCTTTAAAAGAGGTAATTTTAAGATCTGTAAGTACTATGCTTCCCCTTTTCCACATAAGCATTACAAGGCATAGGAACAAACAGGAATACAGATGGCTCATTGAAAGCAAATTGCAGTTCATAAGCTGTCTGCAGGCAGATGCCCCAAATCACAGCAATGCCACTATGGGGAGGTTGGCATCTGTGCATTTTAGAGACTACAGAGCAGCTGTCACCATCCTGGTAAGACAGATTCTCTTACCAATAGGTTCTTTCAGAGAAGATGTGAATCTGATTCTGAGTGACTCAGAGACACGTTTAAGCACCAAAAGGTGTTCTTTTTACTTTGAGTGAGGGTGGCAGACTCAATCATGATGTCACGATTGCAGAGTTGCCAGTAGCAACCAGTGACTTTTGTGCAATTCAGGGAGAAAAAAGAACCCCTGGTCAGGAGGCTTTTTTTTTTTATTATTATTTTTTATTTTATTTAGAAGATTGGCTCCTCTAGAGGGCAATACAGAGCATGGCCTAGTTTGCATGCCCCAAATCGGCCTCTGGAGTTTTTTTTCTCTCTACTAACTATGTGGGGACCTTTGTGAACTTAGTCCAAACTTGAGCAGCCTACCAAACATATACATTAAAACACTGTGAAAACTCTTGTACAGGAGCATGGTTTTCTCAGCTACTGGTGACTCTAAGGAACTATCCCTACTCATAGTCCAATTCCGTGCTCTAAGAAGGCAGGACATCAAAGAAACCACGAGGTACATGGTATTAGGACCTAAGTTCCCTAAAGCTGTGTCTATACCAGTGCCAGGGCAGTGGCAGGCAATCATCTACACTGCTAAGCCATTGGAGGGGTCCCTGCTGCCATTTTGACTGTCACCAACCAGCTGCAGTTCAACAATTCCCAGGCACGAAGAAGAAGCTACAACAGGCCATATCTTTCCCAACAGCCAGTTTGTATGCAGCCACTCATCTTGAAAGTAAACTACTCTAGAATTATGGACATGGCATGAGCACAGACATACCTTGCTGCTGTAGATGTAGTCCTAACATTCCCAGGGCCAGTGCTTAGGTATCCAAACAGAACTCCCTTGAGAAATTCACAGCTTGTTTACACAGCAAATTTAATTTGGGATAAGACTAACATTCACTCATACTGGAACATTAATTCTAGGTTATGCCAATCTGTTCTTTTTCTGACCTAGTATAAATCATTTTTAATGTTTAGTTATGGTCATACCATAAAAAAAAACACTATTTTGGAATCAGACCATACACATGTGCATGAATTTAGAAAAGCTGAGCTAGAATATTTTAGTAAAGAATAGGGTTGTCCCCCTGCCCAAATAAATGGAAGTATGAACAAGCCCTGTACTCCCTATTTGTCACCTATTGTAAAGGCTCTCACCATGATGGTTTTCCATTGATTCAAGGTATGAAAAAAGAGACACAGTTATTTTCTGAGGGACATTCTGTAAGCCTTAGAAGGTTATCTGAAAACCTCTGGGAAACTGAGTTCAGAAGCTGAAGGAAATGCCAACTGCTCATATATCCCCAATGTTTCTCCACAACACAACTCTGTTATTCCTATCAGCTGAGGAATAGTTACAGATGTTGCTGAGATGATAAAGGTTAGAAGAAAATCTTTATCTTCATATTTCTCACCTATATATAGAAGATACCAAGGCGCCATACTCAACTACTTAATTTGTACGATGCCTTACCTCCAATTTCATGTTTTCTATTATTTATAACATATTTAATACTTGGGAGATGCTGATATCCCAGTATAATATAAAACCAGAAGCTTAGATTTCCAGAACAGAAACATCTACACTGTCAATTCCAAGCAGATACAAACCCTTGGATCTGCAAATTCTGCAGAAAATCTAACATGAAATGAATCACTCCTACTTTGGTTCTTCAGCAAGTAAATACAATGTAGAAAGATATTTGCCTGAATAAAATTGGTATCAGTAACCTAAAAAGTGAAATTCACCTGATTTTTTTTTTTTTTTCAGTTTATTACTGAAAAAAGTCAAATGCTTAAGTCTTAAGTTCATCACTTAGGCTTCCTCTTTCATCACTGAAGTGAGATTTTTACCTTTGAAGACTAAGTTATATTTTATGTTTAGCATGAGATGATCCCTCCCTAGAATACTGATGTTAGGTGAACTGTGTTCCACCACATGGGTATTGTTTCTAGAATTCAGACTAAAACAAAACAAAATGATCAGTTATGTTTGTTGAATTGTGTAGTGGTGAAGTTCAGAAATAATTAACCAATAATTTTATGCTAAGCCAAAACATTTGTTTGATAAAAAACCTACAGTAAAGTGTTTTAAATGTCTTATGTTGCAAGGCTGGAGCATGTATTTAATATTTTTTTAATGCAGTTGTATTTAAAATATAGCCTCCAGATGAAGCATAACCTTCAACTATCCCTTTACAAGTTCTGTGTTGTGAAACACTTGTCAAATTAGTATATCTCCAGTTAATTAAAATTAAACATAGGCAGACCAAAATATTTTCTAATTTGCAGTTCTGCTCCTTAAATCAGTATTTGGAACAATATGAACTGTGTGGTTTAATTAACAGGGAATGGGGTTCTTCAATTTGGCCCTGTATCACATCTTGTATAAAATAACGTTCCTAATCCTGCTTTAATTTACTCCCCACCATGACTAGCACAGTTCAAAGACAAAAATTAATATTTTCAGGGTTTAGCTATGCATAGTTATCTAGACTCCTATCTTTTAATCTTGATTTCCACCCACGCCACAGCTCCACAAGCAAGAGGATTAAGAAAATAGGACAGTGAATGCATTACTATCACTGTACTCTAATGCATGTGGAAGTTATTGGAGGATAATACGGTACTTTATCTAACCTCTACTCCAAAGTATGCTCTTCAAGTCACATTTAAATGTTCCACTATGTATGCTATTATTTTGTCCTTGCACAGTCCTTGACAGCAATGGGAAATGGCTTGTGAATTTTGGTATCCATCTTTCACAGAGGGAAGTGAACTAAGGATTCACTTAGAAGGATTTTTCATGTTCCTACCCACATCGCTCCGCTCAGATCAGTCCTTAGGCGAGTCATCTCAGTTGGATGTGGTATGAGTATGGGGTTAGAAAAATGTCACTATGGTTGTAGATGTCAGTGTAAACACTGGTTCTATTTTTCAGTTGTTTCTCATTGGGAAAATACTGATGCCCTGCACATGCAGATGCTGTGTTGGCAGCAAAACTGGCGTGCCTTCTGGAGTGGCTGGCAGCCCTATTCAGTGGCCAGTACTATTTTAGGAAAAAGGAAGTGAAGTTCCCTTGGATTGGCACTGTAGTGATGACAGATTTTCATCATGTCTCCACTGGATCAATTAAAGCATGTGATGTGTGTGAGGCAGAAAGATAAGATACCCAGCAACTGGTTCCTCTCAAGATTTTCTCTCTGAAACAGTTTGTTTCAGAAGGTTCATCCTTGGCTGGGAAAATGTGTCACCTCCGTGACTGGGCCTGGAAAAGTTGTATGTTGTTAACATGTTAGTATGTAACCCAACAATGCTTTATTGGTGGAGGCAGCGGGGAAAAGAACTAGTCAATAAAATTTGGTTCACTTCAGAAGAATAATAACTATGTTCTATTTTTACACCTTCATTGTTGGCAGCGACACAGTTGCATCTTGCTGCTGCCGCCTGGGTGGAGTAGAGTTCAGATGCTCAGTCTCATTAAATTTAATTATGGCTCCGTAAGATTCTTCTCCCTGCTGTTCCATTTTGTGAAATGCTTAATTAAAGACAAGTTCTCATTATTGTTTGATTCCTTGAAGTTGTTATTCTACGGAGATATATCTCTATTAACAAATAAAAAATTAACGTTTGTGCCCGTTTTCTTCACCAAAGTACTGATCCAGAACTATAACCCCCTTGCCTAACAAATGGATTGTGCACATTCTATCATGTTACAGAAATAGTATAGAAGATGGTATTTAGAAAAAGAACGAAAAAGGGAGAGTGAGAAAGTTGGTTGGTAACGGTCAATAAGCCTGGACTTAATTTTGTGATTTTTGTTTATCATATGACCATTGGACATATGACCAATGTGGCATTTCTTAAAAGAAATGGAGAAAACAGAACATAAGTGACTGTCCATTTGCATGTTCTTAATCCATGAAGTAAAAAGGGAGATAATGTTGTTTCACTGATGTTTTGGGCTAAGTCACATCAGCTCACAAGGGATAATGTAGGTGCAGGTACAAAAACAGTTACTTTGCAGTTAAGCATTGGTGTCTAGTGCCATTGGACCCATTGGTGACGGTCCAGAGGAGGAGCATGAAGATGATCAGAGGGGTGGAGCACCTCTCCTATGAAGACAGGCTGAGACAATTGGGGTTCTTCAGCCTGGAGAAAAGAAGGCTCTGGGGAGACCTTATAGCAGCCTTACAGTATCTGAAGGAGACCTACAGGAAAGACGGGGAGGGACATTTACAAGGGCATGTAGTGATAGGATGAGGGGTAATGGTAAACTGGAAGATGGTAGATTTAAGTTAGGTCTTAGGAAGAAAATTTTCACTATGAGTGTGGTGAGAACAGGTTACCTAGAGAAGTTGTGGATGCCCCATCCCTGGAGGTGTTCAAGGCCAGGTTGGATGGGGCTTTGAGCAGCCTGGTCTAGTGGGAGGTGTCCCTGCCTATGGCAGGGGGTTGGAACTAGATAATCTTTAAGGTCCCTTCCAACACAAACCATTCTATGATTCTATGATTTGCTATGCCACAGTCTCTGTCTGATTTCAAACTCCTACTCCAGAAGCGTCTGGCTTAACATTTGTGTTGTATCTGCCACACCCTTGTGGATGTCTCAGATACCATGAGCCACCTCAAATAGCACTAAGTGCTGACATTCAGTTGACTGAATCGAGTCCTTACCAACAACTGCAGAAGTGCAACTGGCATGCAGTAACTTAATGCACCAAACCTAATTCCCTTCACAGAACATTGGAGAAATCTGTTTCATTTATATGAATCTCTCATTATTTTTGGTACTTCTGCTTTGTTAAGTAACAATTTTAATTTTATTTTTTTTCTGAATGGGAAGAAAACATGGCAAAGAAAGCTTAATGATTTAGCACCCTTAAAAATGTCCATACCTGTCGATAGTGTTTGAAGATGCTCGGCATATTCTAAAGTATTTTCAAGTAAGCTCCTTGGATACTTCATCTATTTTTAAACCACTCTAATGCATTGTCTCCAAAGAAAAAAATGACCTGTTTGTGCTCTACACTTAACCACAGCATGCAGGAAGTTGGATCTGATGGTAATCATATAAAAATAGGCATATTGTGTCAGAACTGAGATACAGTTATTCCACTATTCTATCTCTGACAGTGACCAACAGTGAATATCTGGGAGGTGGTATCAGGCAGCAAATACTAATACTTCCCGAAAATACTCTCCTTGCCTCCAGCAGTTTATGACTCAGTGACTTCCAGAAACAGACAACTGTCCTTGTAAACAGGAGCCTGGGCAGATTCCTCATCTTGTATAAAAGATGGTCTTTTTAATTTCTTTTTAATTTGCCACTTGTTAGTTTCCTTTTGGTTCATTTCCATTAGGTGTTTTGGTTTCATACTGGAAACGACAGCAAAGAGCTGATCCCCATCCATCTTGTTTAGGACACATATGTTTTGTAAGTGTCATTGATATCCTCCTGGACTGTCTGCTTGCAGGTTGAAAAAGCCTACCCTATGAGTGCAGAACCTGTTCCAGACCTTCGATCACCCTTTTTGCTCTTCTGAAAATCTCTATTTCTAGGGGGGTTGGTTTGTTTGTTGTTTTTGTTTATTTTTTTAAGATGAAAACTGGGGCGGGATGGGAATATCACACCCTACAGAAGATGTGGACACGCTGTGGGCCTGTACAGCAGCATAATGATGTTATAATTTTTTTTTTTTTCTGTAATTCTGAATATTCAGGTTTCTTTGTTGACACTGCTTATCGTTAAGCTAATATTTTCACAGAATTATATACTGTAACCCCAGGTCTTGTTCCTGCATGATAACAGTCTACACAAAACCAATAATTTTCTATGGAAAGTATTATTGCTTGAATATCACTTTAAATTTATCTGCATTGAATGCCATCTGTCATTTTATTGGTTAGTTATTCAGCGTTGTAATATCTTCCAGAAGCCATCAACTGCCCTGTCTTTCCTACCATAAATTACTTAGTATCATCTGCAAAATTTTTGACTCATTATTAACACGCTTTTCCCAGGACAGACACTGGGGAATTCCACTGCTGACCTACCCATACTAAAAGTCTGATTGCTTACTGCTATCCCCTTTTTCCTAGCAATTAACAAATTATTCCACCATACAAAAAACCTTCCATTTTATACCACAGCAGCTTAATTTTTGTAAGAGTATTTGGTGAGTTTCCTCAATGCCTTTCTTTGGCTTTTTATTGAGTATCTTTTGGAAATTCAAATAAATACATTAATAAATCCACATATTTATTGATTCTTCAAAGCACCCCAGTAGGTATGTAAGGTATGAATTCTTTTCCAAAGGCTATGTTGGTACACCCCCACATGGATAAATCCATGTGTCCATTAATTATGCTCTTCAATAGAGGTTCTACTGAACATCACACTATTACTCTACAGTTCTTGGAGTCTCCCTTGAAAGACCTGTTGGCTTCACATTAACTATCTTCCAGTTCTCTGGAGCTTTTGAACTTCAAGTATATTGATCATATCTAGCTTATTCAATTTGCTTTATAATAATCACATCGGCCTTCTTATACATGAAAATTCATGTAACATTTTTGTTATGAAAAGACTATTAAGATACAAGATAGGATCAGCCGTTAGATTCTGTTTATTGTTTCACTTTTACAGTAATTACAGTATTTCAGTGAATAAAAAAAGCCATAATTCATCTTTTTAAATGAAAATCTCCACGAACATAATCTCTGTGAGACTTTATTTTCAGTAGTTCTGAATTGTTTCCAGCTCATGGGCTACTTTAAAAATCAATTAACAAAAACCAGTACTTTCTCCTGTTGTTCACTGCTCAATGTTTAGCATTGTCTCTTAATCAGACAGAAAAAATGGCAATGGATCCTATGAATAATATTTACTACAGAAGTGTAAAAAGCTGATACAAAAAGACACATTCAAATATGTTTTAATTTGACTATTGGAATAGTATCTTTATCCAGGACACTAGCACATAGCCTACTTAGCAAATAAATGATAATTTCACAACTAGGCAAGTCCCATTCTATTTAAAGCTATGAAATCAGGCCTTTATTGAATCTCAGTTAGCGCTGTACTTGCATTGGGAAACAGCACGAGAAAATGTGAAAACGATAACATTTTTCCAATTAAGGTAAACAACTTATTTTTTTCACAGCTGAAGTACATTATGCTTTTGAAGATCAGTACTTTCCACATGAGGCAACTGGAGATCAAAGGATTCGAGGGCCAGTTACCAGATAGGCTGAGCGTCTAATGCCTGTTACTGGTGGGCTCCATAGTGCGTGTGCCTGCGTGTATTTGTATTCACATGCACAAGCAACTGGAGTGGGGCAGCAGCACTGCAGGCTGCTACGAGTGAGTGTCAGCAACTGGGCAGAATGAGACCCAGGGGCAGCTGCTGGCTAGAGTGAGTGTCCGATCACAGCTGTTGGAAAGGTCCGCATTGCACATATGCATAGGTTTCCCACTGGCAGATCTTCATCCTGATCAGCTGGCGGAGGGAACAGGATGCGTCCATTGGTGCTGTTTGAGGTTGAGTGCTGAGTTGATGTATCTGTGTTCATCTACGTGGTTAACCACGTACAGATGTGTTGTATATACGTGCTCTGTGCAGGTATGCTTACTGGAAACACATGCTCAATCTTGCTCTTAGGTGGACCTGGAGGCATGGAGCTGCAGTAGTCTCATCACTATCAGACTATCAGATTTGGCACTCCTAACATATACTGCATGTTTTTTTGCTTTAATGTACTGTAAAAAAAAAAATCCAAAAATGATCACTTATTGGAAGGAAATTTTATATCAGACTGCTTCTCTCATCAGAGAACTCAAAAAAATGAAGTGATGTCCAAAATATAGGAGAAAAAACATGGTATGGACTGGTCCATGTCTAGCTGAAAAAGCAAGCATCTATTCTAAACTATTCATTTTGGTTCTCCTATTATTTGTAGATCAACAGCCACATCCTAAAAAATTACTGATCTCATCCTAAAATGGGCTTGAGAGAGATGAGGTGAATTGTTGGCTAATGTTTCTCCCCTTCACAGATTCTATAAGGAGGCTGGACAACTAACTGTTAGATAATTAAACTTAGGTAAAATGAGTCCTACCCAGAGAAGCAGAAAAGATTCACAGTCTGTAAAAACTTTTCCTTCACCCTCCAATTTCCCAAACCACTGTTTTGAATAATGTGTAAGACCAGATTGGTACCAAAAGGTATTCCTGCTGTAAAAAGGATACCTTAACCTGTTCTCTCTTCCAGACCAATGAGCTGTCATAATGGCTAAATGTCTATTTAAGGTCCATATCAGGTAAGAACTAATCCCACAGGCCTGAGCTGTCAGAGTGAATATAAAACTGTTTAATAGTCACAAGAAGAGTGTTAGGATAAAACTATCTTTCTTACATAAATGGTCATTTGGTGAATAATAACCTCAATTTTACCTTATTCATGGCTAAGAAACTAAATTCTCAGGGAAAGGTTTTTGTTTTGATTTTGGTTTCTTTCTAAAAATAAACTTTTTTTTTTTTTTTAAATGTCCTGGTTTGAGGTAAAACAGAACCAATTTTCTGTTCAGTAATTTTACTTTTTGGCTAAACCTCTTCTAACTAACTGAACTCTCTGAAATTAACGGCATATTATGGAGACACTGTTCACTCTCAGAGTGATAAGACTTGATTATTTGTGATTTATGCCAAGGAATGGTATGCAGAGAGGTTCTTGCTGATAATTATTGCTATAAAAACCAAGGTCAGCTAACTTTGTTATTTGCCCCGTTGGAAGGTGGAAAGTGGAAGAGCATAGAGGGGTCACCTCTGCGGGGAGGAGCGGACAGGACAGGTGACCCAAAACTGACCAACAGGGGTATTCCATCCCGTCTGCCCCATGCTCAGTACAACAGCCGAGGGATCAAAAGCTCAGCTGTCTTTCTTCAATGGCTGGCGGCCGAGGAGGTCTCTGTTTGTCTGCCTTTGATCCCAATCTGTGCATTCCGGAATCCAGACCCAAAATCCAGTTCCTGTCATTGCTGAGTCCAGTCTGGGACTTCCGCAGTCCTTGCCGGTGACATAATCATCATCCTGGCAGCTCGGTACTGTTTTTTTTTATATATTGTATATATTTAATTATTTTTCTTTTTATTATTTCATTAATATTTTCATTAAAGTAGTTTATTTTCTTCTAAAATCATAAGTCTTTTTCTCTCTCTTCTCCTTGGAGAGAGAGGTGGGGGAGAGCATCTGTCATGTGTTTCAGTGGCCAGTCTGGCCCAAACCACGATACATTTATTGGCACCCAAGGTGGGGCACGAGAGGGACTCAACCAGGGCTCCGATAGATTGCCTGAACTGTTTGAATTCCAGCTTGCTCAGAGATTAAAACAGGCAGCTCACATCATGTCATTCTTAAGTGAAATGTTGTATCATGCCTTTAGAGAGCTTTGTTTGAAGTTAATTGATGCAACGCTGCTTAACCTGCCGAATGTGTTTCAGGCGTGGTTTTCTATTAAACACGAGTGCAGGAACGGGTATTGTGTGACTTATGCTGCTGCTACTCAAATCCCACAAGCCACTCCACACCTGTACCAGCTCAGGACACTCCACCGCCTGTGCCAGACATTAGTAAAGGTAACTAGCTTAGTTTTAACACTGCAGAAGCCTTAAGTCTTTGGATAATAGTTTAAACGATATTTCACAAATTACTTTGTGAATGTAGTACAACCCTGAATTAATCCAGAAGACCACAGTTACTGCACTTTGATATTACAAAGATAGGATAGTTTTTTTCAGGTCTCAGTCAAGACAGTAGACTCCTTGCGATGGATGCAAGATATGAAACATGATATATACCAGATGGAGATCCACTGAAGTAAGAAGACTATCTGCACTTTGGTCTCATCTCCTTTCTCTAACACTATGTTAGAATGTGCATGTTCCTGAATCACGTCAATTGAGCTCAGCCTCAGTGCTGTGACAACCTCTCATTTCCCATTCCAAGCGTGTCTGTCTCTGTGGCTACCTTACCCCAAAAATATATACATCAAAGTAGACAAGAGAGAAAAAGCATGTGAGAGGGGAAGCATCGTAGAAATAGAAAAGTGACCTAAGCAAATTTCTGGTCACATAAGAATTCTATCGCTAATTGTAAATTTGGACCATGAGATTTGGACCATCAAATTTGCTGTCACAAAAGCAATTCTTCTCTGAACAATTACTGGTTTCAGCCTCATTAGTCCCCCCTCTGTCAATTTTCTCAGTACCTACATGTACCACAGGAAACTGCTAATTAATATACTATGGGAGAAAGGTGTTTGAGAGAGGGGGTATTTAAGAAAGAAAACAAAGACTAAAGGCATGGAACTAATCTGATTAATCATCCAGGTAGCAAAGGAGATGTAAGGATATAAACCAAATTCAATCATTTCCATAGATGATTGCATTTTTCTACAGTTTAGCATCCTTCCTGTCTTACCAGCATCGAAATGCTGAGGAGCCACAGCACTAGAGTAAGAGATGAAAAGGACTTGGTGCCAGAGAGGAAGGCGGCTTCCCTTAACCTGCCAGTTTGTCTTTTCAATAGACCTTCACTTCTAGTTTTAAACTATAAAGCACAAACCCCCATTTATAGAATCATAGAATCATAGATTCATTATGGTTGGAAGAGACCTTTGAGATCATCAAGTCTAAACATTAGCTGCCAAGTTACCACTAAACCATGTCCCTCAGCACCACATCTACCCATCTTTTAAATACCTCCAGGGATGGCAACTCCACCACTTCCCTGTTCCAATGCTTGATAACCCTTTCCATGAAGAAATTTTTCCTAAAATCCCATCTAAACCTCCCCTGGCACAACTTGAGGCCATTTCCTCTTGTTGTCTCACTTGTTACCTGGGGGAAGAGACCGACCCCCACCTCTCTACAGCTTCCTTTCAGGTAGTTGTAGAGAGCCATAAAGTCTCCCCTCAGCCTCCTTTTCCCCAGACTAAACAACCCCAGCTCCCTCAGCTGCCTCACAAGACTTGTTCTCCAGACCCCTCACCAGCTTTGTTGCCCTTCTCTGGACACTCTCCAGCACCTCAATGTCTTTCTGGTAGTGAGTGGCCCAAAACTGAACACAGTATTCAAGGTGCAGCTCAAACATCTTTTGTTGCAGAGCACCCCAAAGCAAGCTAATGCCGGGTTCCAGTCTCAGGGTTGTCCCAGGTGGAAAAGGGGAAGCCTGCTCAGTGTCTGTGCCCTGTAAGCAGAGCTACTTCATAAAGCGGAAGGGTTGCACTTTGCCTATTAATTCCTACACAGGTCCAAGCCAGTTCCTAATGATACACTGGTCCTATTTCATGCTGAATTCAATTCTTAAAACAACTTACCATTGTAAAATTCCACCTGATCCTGCACAGCAATATGTTGTCATGGAAACTTGAATCAAACCAGTCATTAATAACTTTCTTCACATGGGAACGTTCGAGTGCAATATTTTTCCAGATTGAATAAAGTTACAAGTTACTCATCTGACAATAACATCGAAGAAAATAATGACATGCTTCACTGACGGTCATGTGAATATCATTTAATAAGCATAACATATGAAATTACTACATAACTAATATCTAAACTATTAGCTATTATAAGAATTATATATTTATGTATCTTTAATAAAATTTAGAAATATATAACATACATCTATACCATATGTGTTATAATATATAATTATAGTATAATATATATGCTTTTTTATAGTTTATAAAAAGCATATAATTTTATATAATAGCATAAGGACTTGGCCATTGAAAGAGTTTGCCTACAGTGATACTTGGTTTGAAATATCTCTGTCAATTTACATAAAAAAAGAAGTATCCTACATTCTTAAACCACATTATGCTGTAAATTTTAATGAAAGTTTCTTTTAATTACCTATTTCTTTTCATCCTGATCATGACTATATGGTGGCTAGTAAAAAAGCTAGGAAAAGAAACAATATGTTCAAAGCAAGTAGGTAGCTAGTAATGTTCAAAGAAGAAAATATGATTTTTATGAGTCTTTGTGTAATGAAAATATGCCCATCAAAAATATTCAGGCACCTGTCAGATAAACATCTGGGCAATGGATGATAACACACCGAAATTCTGATTCTTTATTACTACTGCCAGTCATTGGAATTGTTGACTGATTTTTTTTTTTTTCTGTTGAAACTGAAGAAAGGAATTTTTTTGTCAGTTTCATCCATTTTTAAATATCTACTCTGCATGGAAGAAAAAACTTTTGTGTTTTGTTGTTGTTGTTGTTGTTTTTTTTAAATGACAATTAAAAAATGAACTTATTCAGAAGAAATCTGAATATTGGTGGGTGGAAGTCACAATTCTGATTAAAACCTTGCCAAGTTGCTCCCTGATGTCAGTTTAATTGCTTCCCTTCCTTTATTCTCCTTCTATATTCAGGCTCACTGACCTGTACACATCTTCCATATGGTACCTCTGGCTGTGGGACTCTCCTGACATGCTGAAGTAGCTCAAGAAGAACAGGAGAACAATAAAAGATTCTTGGAAACTAATACATTGTAAATAAATAACAGCTAGAACTGTGTGACTGTAAGTAGCAGTGGTTTCCCCACTCAGACATTCCTGCAATTTTTGTTCAGGAGAGGTATTAGTGCTTTCAGTACTACGAGTAGATCTCCTTCATGATTGTCAAAAGGTCTATCAACAACTGGTGAAGAACTATGAGGTGACTGGAAATTATCAAATGCTTTCACTGCAGACAATGCAATAGCTTCTGAGGATGGGTAATACTCAGCTCTGCGGAATCAAAGATTTTATTTCCTGCATGACATACTCTCTTAAAAATGGGAAGCACGTGAAATGATGCAACCAGGGGGAAGAATTCCTTCTCCTTCAAGCCACACAACATTAATGGTTAGAATGATAATAAGTTTTGCCCAGATTACATTGTCTATCTCATAGATCAAAACAGAGGAAATCTCCGGGCTTTTTGGAGAGTAATAAAGATACAATCAGATCAGCTAACAGCAGGAAGACCCTATGAGTTTATTCAACTTCCAAGTGCTTTAGTGGCCCAAGCGGAACTGTATATTACAGCAGCAAAGTTCTCCTGGTTTGTACACGGTTCTGCTAACAATGTCACACTTTGGTCCAACAGCACAAAGCATCTCCGTTAGCAAGGCAAGTTATATCAGTAATCGCCCTTTTTAGTGTATGGATGATATACCTTTATAATCCTGACTGTGACAGATGTCAGCTGATGGACATTCATAGGGTCGGCTTAGCCTTAGGTGGAAGCAATGTATTATCTAAATTATAACATGGTGTAATATTTACCTTGCAATTGCATAAAATAGGACTTCTTGCATTCTCTCAGTCTCTCTATATCAACTGTTTTCCACTCAATCAGCTCCAGCAAACCCAGCCTCTGATGAGCTACACAGGTGAGTTAGGATAGTCACGATCCCATGACGCCTGCTGTCTTGGAAGAATCTCTGGCACACTCTCAGCGTAATTTTTCAATTCATTTCTGAAGCTCAGCTGATGTGTTAAATTTATTAAACTTATTAAGCCTTTGTAACTTGTTAAGTCCTGGCTAGGCTAAGTGGGCTAAATTCGCCCTGAAGAGGGTAAATTAGAAGATTTGGAGACTTATATGAAAAGTTTTGGCTGAAATAGGTATTCCGGCCTGGGTCCGAGGGATGTGATTACTCACTGAAAGAGCTGTGCCAATGGAAGTTCCTATGTGTAACCACAATTAAATGCTAATTCTTAAGCTTAAATAATAGTATATGTGTAAAATAGTATGGAAAGCAGTATGTCAGAACTGTTGCAGAAAGAATGTGTAAGAGCATGAGATTAGCATACGTGAGTAACACATAAGGCAGTACAGGCCAACTAGTTGGACTAAGAAGAATTTCTAGGATCAGAGAATATCAGATGCATGAGAAAGAGCTGAGTCAAGGTTTTAGATGGGCAAAAAGCTAGAAGAAACCACTTAATTGACAAGCAGAAATAAATATAACATTTGCCTTTTTTAGATTGCAAGAAAACAGTGTAATCATATCCAATTACATTTTTATAGGTTAAAATGTTACATAATATTGACTGAAGTAAAAAAAGATGGTTCTGGCACCCCAGATATGTTCTTCTGTCCTTGAAGAATGGGACTGTAAAGCTTCCCAACTAAGATATTCAAATACTTCTTGAAACTCAGTTGTTGAACTTAGGTAAATTAGGTAAGATTTCTGCAATAAAATAATTAATTTCCCTCTCAGAATTTTTTTTTTCTTTTTTTATTCCCATTCCTTTATACACATTTCTTATCGGTCACAGCAGTATATGCATTTGCTATGTTACATCTGCATGGAATTTTTTTTTATTTGCTTATATTTCATGATTATTGTGTTAAGTAAAATTATTTTCATCTGTTTTTCACAGAAAACCAGTCTCTATGTGAATTTTTTTTCAACTCGAGTGTTTTCTTAAGTAATATCAGGAGGTCAACAAATCTAAATACAGTTATAGAGAAAAAAAAAAGATTTGTTCCTTACTTGGGGATTATTTTCCTTTATTGGTAATAAACAGTACATTTCCAGTACAGCTGCATCCATACCACGGATACTTTGCTGCTATTCGATTACCAGTAAAGTGCTTCTACTGTCCATATCTCCCTAGTGTTGAAAGCCTACGGTTTACTGCCCTGCTTTAATTCCTTGTATGTCCTGACTTCATTGAAAGAAAAAAAAAAAAAGAGAAAAATCATTCTTTGCTTCTCGGTAAGCAAAATACAGAACAGGACATCCCCCTGAGGAAAGAAAAAAAATAACTGAAGAATTCATTTTAAGGACGGAACAAGCAAGGGAACATTGCTGAGAAGGTATATAGCACATCTTACCCTGTTTCAGAGGTTACTAAAATTCATCATAAGAACGTGGAACAAAAAAAAAAAAAAAAAAAAAAAAAAAAAAAAAAATGAAGCTAGAAACAAAAGAAGGTGGCTGAAAAGACAAAGTCTGGCTTATCAAAGTGCAGCACAAGAATGCCATAGTCTTGTGGTCTGAGAAACAGTAATAAGCGGGGAACTCCTATGATCTCATACTCTAAGTGCAACATCCTTCACTTCTCTGTTCCCCAAGTGGAGATGATAACTAACTGGGTCCAAAGCACGAGAACTTCCTCCACTGTCTTCTTTGTAGCACTCAGGTATACAGATGATGAACTCACCCAGGACTGGTCACTCTAACTGACAGGAAGACACCTGCAAGCTGGATGCAAAAAATTGCTTTGTAGGAATAGAGACATTCCTCATCCAGATAGTGCTCATGACCAAGTTCACAAGTTCTGCTTCACAAGTTCTTCTCTGGCCTGTCATATGTGAGTAAAGTATGTTCTAAAATTACAGAACACTGATCACACATTATCCCTTTCTAAATCACTGAGAGACAGGTCACGCAGTCTCCTGTGCTCACACATGGACTCCATGTGGTCCAGGAATGTGATCCAGGAATGTGATCCCAACCTAACCACACTGCGATTAAGTAGGTGTTAAAGTGCCTCAGCAACCACCTCGACTGACAGATGACTTCAGGCTCTCCTAGGAATTCAGAGCTCTTTTACTGAGGACACAACAGCTCTGTATCCTTTGGACAACAGTAACACACGAATGCCAGAGATCTCCTTGAGACTAAAGTAAATCAGTGGATAGAGGTAGATTTTCAGAGTCATTAAGCTCTTTTTTCAATACTCTGATGGGGCAGAAGTCCTTAAAATGAATGTAAATATAAAATATTAAGTTCCCTTTTACAGAGCCAAGGAAATGCAAATGGGCTGTATTGTAAAAAGAATCAGGTTCAAGGAACCTACATGAATTTACGCAAATTTAATTGCACAAAAACCCCTAACTATATAAGCAATAGGGTGGCGAGGAATTTGAGTAGATCAGGTACCCCACCAGCAGACAGGGACCTGTCAAACATCTCCTGATATCTTTGTTGCTCCTGTTACAAACTAGAACAACCAAAAGTCAACTCAGAAGAGCGGTTTTCCTGGTCCCTTGATTTTTTTCCCCACAAGTCCAATCTCCTCCTCTTCTACCACAATAAAATGTGTTACTATTATGAAACAGTTGGTGTTTCTGCTTGCTCTTCAGGAGCAGGAGTGGATGAAACAGAAGTGGGAGGGCTGCGGACAGAGCAGGGACCAAGGGCCTATTTTGCAGGTTGCATTTTTGGTGCAGGAAAAGCTGAACACCCACACAGCTCTGTTTGGCTGTACGGGCTGGCCAAGTCTGATTTCTACTGCTTCCTCCTCCTCATATCTGCCTTTTTCAAAGGCTCTTTTTTCTCTTTTATGTATAAGATACCAAGTCCATATTGCATAAGGTGGGAATAGGCTCTTCCACCTCCCCAGGTTTTGGGTCTTTTCTGTTGGATTTTGTTTTTCATTTCAACAGTGTTTAATGGTCTCTAGCTCTTTCAAAACAGTGGAAGGCTTCTGTCACTGTGAAACAGAAAAAAAGTAAAGAAGGAAAAAAGCTTCTTATGTAAATGGAAAAATATACCAAAGCTTGCAAAGAATGGAGGGAAAGATTTCTTTGTATCTTCCTAACAGAGAAAAACTAAACCGAAGGCAGATTTATCTATTCAGTAATAAGCATGCTCTGGATCTAATCCTGTCTAGGGCCAAATACTTGTTTTTACCTCTGTAAATCTAATAAAACTCTGAAGAAGCAAATGGCATGGCTCCTGGGTTACATCAGCATGATGAGACAGAATAAGTGAAATAGATAAACAGGTGAACTAAAATAGTTTTATTTCTATAACTATAAATTAATTTGGAAGGGATGCATAGTGAATAGATACCTTCCCAAATTATGCGCTGGGGAAGCTAAGGACAGATGTATACATATAGCCGGAACTGTATCACCATCTATAACTTCATGCCCATCATGCACTAAACATTTATTCATCCTCAACGGATAGAACCAGACTATAACTTCTGCTGATATCAATACAGACATATGCACCAGTCATGCACCAGCTGTAAAAATAGAAGCCATTTTCCATTTCTTCACATGACAAAGCAAGCCCTGTTTCAATGAATGTTTTAGCTCAGGAAAGATTCCGAGGTGGACTTTTCATGGTTAAAGAAGCCAAAAATTTCCCTGCCTCTGTCTAGAGAGATATTCTCAACTATGCTTCACAAGTAACAAAATAAAAGAAATTCCAGATTCATGGAAATGATGAAAAGTTAGAGATTAAAAAGGTGCTATCCACGTTTAGCCGATTTTCAAAATAGCTGATGAAATCATTCAAGATAAAGGGAGTATTTACATTCATTTTATTGGGGATTTATTTCACTCTTATGGGTCCAGTAGTTGTTATGTATCCCAGTGGAACAGAAGCACCTCTGAATTGTGTTGCAGCATAGACTGAGATGTTAAAGCAAGCTATCACGGCAAATAGCCCATGCTATAGGGAGAACAAATAAATAGATTGATGGTATAAGCAGAGATGTGCTGTCTTCAGAGAGGAGCTCCAAATGAAATCTCAACTCTGAGCGCATTTGACATTTGAGAAACTGGGACCAGGATCCGAGTGTGCCCTTGTGCCATTTTTGCCACATTGTGCTGTTTCCCATACTGGGAACACTTACAAAACTTTTGAAATAATAAATGTTAATCATAAAAGTACACAGTACTGCAACAGCAGTCTGGCACAAGAAAAGCAAACAGCTCTTTGACTTCTGGTCACAAACACATTTTCTGCGACTTTTATAGTCTCCATCATTTTCTCTTCATTACTAGTAACCTGTCAGAACATTTAAATAAATCTGCTATCCTTTTTGTCCTTTTATTTTCTTTTGGATAGGGTTGTCACCTTTCCCTTTGCGCTTTCTGCACACAGCATAGCTCATCATAGCTGGGCTGTTTGTTTGCTTTTTCGTGAGCATTGACATTACAGTTAACTTCAAGCTGGGGACAGAACTTGTTTGAAAGACAACTATGCTTTTTGGCACAAGGAAGACAACAGCATCCTCATCAATTCTCATCCCCCAAACTCATGATCTGTGTTTGGAAACGCTGGTGCATGTAAGACCCTTGCAGGAAATACAGCATGACCATCAGAGTAGGGAATTTATGGACTTTTACACTCATATTTCATTTGTGAGACAAAGATGCCAGAAGTTACAATATCATAACCTCTCACTGGTGGGGACTAAACTCTGTGTTGAATAAAGGTTAAGAATATTTCCATATGAAGGTTCCAGATGTGACAATTCATGTGTTTTCTTCTTTTATTTCCACCACAAGAAACGATGGTTTCAAATCAGGATCAGGATGGAAATAATCATTTTTATCTTATGCCTTTTCTCTTGCCTGAATGAGATTCACTGTATGAGTGCTTTTACCTGTTAATTTTCTCAGTCATGTGTAAGAAAGACGAAACAGCAGTTTTGCTCGGAGGATCTCACAATCAAATCAGTTCAGCCATGTCTGTATGCAAAGAAGAATAATATTGTAATGTCAAGCATAAACTGTGGTTAATTATTTAAGCTGTAAGTAACTTTTAAGAAACAAAAGAGTATATTAAGCACAGATAGTAAAACTACCGCAAGACATTGCCTACTAGAATGAGTCTGCTTTACTGTAGATTAAATTGTAGCCTCAAACTACTTGATAATTCAGCTTTAATGTTTCCAGTTTGTCAAATTTTAATATTAAATAAGTGTGAAATTTCAGCCAGAGGTAAAACAAAGTTTCGGGACTAGAAAGTTGCTGCTAGCTAAGGAAAAGAAAATAAAAGAAATTTATGGAAACTAAAATAGGTTCTGGATTTATCGGTGTTTTTATTTTGACCATGAGCCAAAAGAAAAAGAGAAAAAAAAAAAACAAACCAACAACAAAACCCATGTGTGACTAGTGATAATCAAGGGATTCATAGGTCAATTATTTTGCCCTGTTTCAGGTCAGGAGCAGAGAATCGCACAATGGTCAGTTGAGGATGTGCTGTACACAAGATTTCTAACTTACGAGTTCAGTGGTGTAGGATGAAATTCTGGCTTCATTGAATCCACAGTAAAACTCCCATCTACAGCATTTATATCCCACTGCAAGAATATCTCTCCTCCTCAGAATAGCTTATGACTTTGCCCTCGCATCAGTCCAGTGTGAGTGTTTTACAATAGGAACGTAATATCTCTGAACAGATAACTGTACATTTTTCTGGTCAAGGTCTTCCAAGATATTCTTGTACATCAGTGAGATGCTGGCACTTTAAAGTCATCTGCAGGTTTCAGCCAAAGGCATAATGTCAAAATAAACACCTGAACAGCTACTGTCATTTAAAAAGCTCCAGGAAGGTTGAATCATTTCAAAATCCAACCAGAAAAGGGAGGGTGAGAACAGGCTAGGTATTTTCTCTGTTAGGCAATGATCTGGTGTTTAGAGCACATATACCAGACATCCTCTACCCAAGAGGGCTTGAATTGATGCCCCATCCCTTCAAGATAGCACCATAAACTTCATAGGGAACTTTGAGTTAATGACCCCTTAACCTCTCACTTCTTCCTTTAATATCTGATCTAGTTTATATATAATATTTTAAATATTCACTATAACAAGGAGAGGAACACCAGCAACCCCTTTTATAGCAATGTGCCCTGACCTTGTTATGTTGCTGCACTCTATGTCTAAGCACCAGGGAGTGGAAACTCAGAGAGGTCTACCAGGATTTTGTAGTGTTGATTCTCCCCAAGTATTAGCATTAAATATTTTCAAGCATCTCTGTGGCTCTACGCCACCAGCACATTATGGCAGATGGATATATATGGCATCTGGATATAGATGGTGTATTTAAAAATGGTGTGGAGTGACAGATCGGAGATCACAAAGGAAATCTTTGCCCACTAAAGAATTAAATTTGTGATTTGGCAGCCCAAGAGTTGAAACTTGAATGCTGCACAGTCCTTTCATTCCTAATACTGGCAAACATCAAAATCACTGAACAGAGCAAGCTGCTTTGTCTGCCTGTTATATCCCTCTTTTGGGCTTTCTGGAAGTGTTAACAGGCCAGCTCCTGATGTCTGTTTTTATATGGATAAGAAAATCAAACTCTCACTGTCTAGTTAATACTCTCTATCTACTTATGGACAGGAACAAGGTATCCACCCTTATTTTAATAAATTTCTTATTAACCTTTGAAACTACTGGAATTTTATTTAATAATAATTGATCACCAGTACATGCTAAGTGGCCTTCAAACTCTTCTGGGGTTGAAAACTTTGATGTTTTAAGGTAGGACACAACACGAGGCAGCTGACTATCACAAAACCTCTCTTGTTGATGGGTTTCCATCTTGCTTGGTACCTAGATGAAGCCACAGAGGAGACCAAATAACAGCTGGGACTTCAATGCCCTCCATATGCTGCAGATAGAACTCGCCATGACACCCAAGGCCACATTTTGGCTCTGCTTTATTCCTAGTGCCTAGCAGGCACCGGGCTGAAGATGGAAGTGAACACAGCATGAGTCATCTTAGAGGAGAGGGGAGTGCTGTGTTGTGAGTGGGAGGAAGCATTTGGATGAGCTGGCAGAGGCCACAGGATGCAATGATCAGTCATTACTCCTGAACCCAGTAGCACCAGTGGCTGGAAATAATTCTTGACTTCCCTTGCCTGGTGACTGTACCCTCCCTGGTAAATGTGAATGTCTTGCTGGTCTTCTCTGAGTTAGTTAACTCCTGACTGTGACTTCGGATTGTGAACGGGTTAGGGCCACCTCTGGTGTGGCAGGTGCTAGGGGATCCACCTAAGTCCCATGACCAGGCAAGGACTCTTTGAATGGCTGCATTGGACGTCAGGTCTTTAGCTCTGTTTGAGGGTGGGCTGTACTCAGGGTATTTGTGAGGACAAGGAAAGGACTGACAGTCTCTGTTGACGTCTGTCAGAAATGCTTTCTCTGCAGGTGCAGAAGCAGATTGACATAGTGTGATAACCACGTTTCCTGCCGTATTAGGTGAGAGCTTGCAACACAGCATGATGGGGACGAGAATCCCTTTAAATCATCCTAGCTGCAAGTCTGTCCCAGTAATTACATGACCATCACGTGTATATTATGAAATGGAGAAGAGCATCTTCAACATTTACATGGCATTTCTGCCACTGAAGAGAGGCAAGCAGACCTGCCCTTGAGGCATCTTGGCTCAAAGGCTAGGGAAAAAGGCGAGGGCTCAGGCCTGCATGTATTTCCCTGCTGTTCCACATGATTCCTTCCTTTCCCAAAGGGTCTGCAACACCTTCCCATCCCAAAGGGTCTGTAACATCTCCCTTAAATGTGGTGAAAGCAGGAGCCAGGGAAGCACCAGAAATAAGCATTTCCCTCAGCTCAGGCTCTTTACTTTAGAAAAGCTGCTTTCAGCCCTTGTGGCAGCTTGTCAGAATTAGAATCAAGTGACCTTAAATGTGTTTCTCTTTTTATGATGCAATTAGCCACATTGCAGAATCCTGTGATTTCTTTTGTGACTTAATCCTTGTAACTGAATTGCAGAGCTATCCTAGAAATAGACTCAATAGAAACTTGGGAATAGTAATAATTACAAACCTCCTGAGCTTTCCAGTCTACCAAATTAATATATGTTTTAATTAGCTATTGGTACTTAATTTGCTCCTAGAGGCAGTTCATTTAAACCACTGCAAAATCATTTTAAAGTTATTTCCATTTTTGCATCAGAATATGAAATAAATGCTTAAAATATCTAGAAAGTTCAAGCTTTTCACTTACATTTTCACAATGAGTTTCAGAGGGAAAAGGAAGAGAAAGATGGTTTTCATTTTATCTAGAGTTTTTCAGCGCAGCAACGAATAAATTCAGTGCTTAACAGCCCCACCTCCTGGTGAAAAAGCAATGATAAAACAAAAATTTGGGGTTTGCCAGGGATGTACATTCCCTGGGATTTTTTTCTAGCTCTAGCTTACATAATGGAAACACTTTTCTTTTTTACCTTTGCATGAGAGCTCTGGAGCATGTTTAGACCTCCTTTTTTTTTTTTTTTTACTTTTACACTGTATTCCCTCATTTTATTCTCACTTCACAGGCATAATATATTTTAATTATTGCTTCCGTCTCCTTTAAAATAGCTGAGAAATCCACTCCCTGTAAACCCCAGCAAGATCTGGGAACTTCTGAAGCTGTTCTTGTGTACAGTGTCTCCAGGAGTTAAAGCTTTAGACAATGGGGAATTCCAGGAGGGTGTAAATCATAGAATCATGGAATAGTTTGGATTGGAAGATACTTTTAAAGATCATCTAGTCCAACCTTCCTGCAATGAAAAGGGGTATCTCCAACTAGATCAGGTTGCTCAGAGCCCCATCCAGCCCGACCTTGAATGTTTCCATGGATGGGGCACCTACCACCTCTCTGGGCAACCTGAGCCAGTGTTTCACCACTCTCAGTGTAAAAAATCTAGTTTAAATCTTCCCTCTGTTAGTTTAAAACCATTACCCTTTGGTCTATTGCAACAGGCCCTGCTAAAGAGTTTTTCCCCAGCGCTTTGGCCCCCTTTAAGTACTGATCTTGAAGAACAAATCATTAGGTGTCAGAAAACCGTTATCCTGTAGCATGGATCAGGCTGTTCCTGCCCTTAGGAAGGATATTCCCTGTGTGGTTCTTTCCTGTGCAGAAATCCAGGTTTCAGTTAATTTTGTTTCACAGTAACCTCCCCATAGCAACTTCTGATACCTTTTATCCTCTTCCACTGATTCCTTGCCTTCAGAAGTGGACTCATAAAATTGATATAAACCCAGAATGGTTAATAACAAGAAGAGGACTGCCAGCATTTGGGGAGATGAAAACAATCTACATTCAGTCCTTGGAAGCATCACGAGGACAATGAAAAGGTCAGTGACTTCATTGCTAAACAGAGCATGCAAGGAAGGAGCATGGCATGCGCATGAAGAGGGGCTGGATGCTTCACAATGAGAGACACCTTCGGTATAAATCACGGGCAAGTTTCCTTAAGATCTGCCACTTCCACTTTTCCTGATTCAGTCTCTGCTTCAACCTCTGTGCCATCTTTAGGCCTTCCAGCACCTCTATCCCCCAGCTACCTGTCAGCCCGCATCTTCCACAACCTCAGGATTCCCATTATCGCAGTTGGCCCTGCAGCATCTTGCAGAGGGGAGATTCTGTTCTGCAGTGAGCTGCCTTTCGATCAAGGCTTCTGAAGAGCAGGAGAGGTGATGAAACCTCAGTCCACCTCGTACAGCCTGTTGGGCAGTTGGGGTCTGGTTAGGGCGGGCAGTGGTAACAAGGTAATTCTATTCTGGAATTAAATGCAAATTAGACTGTATTAAGGAATGTATTTTAAAGCACCACAGAGAGCAGAACAATGTGCTTTTACAGGTATTAGCTAGCTAATTTCTAATGGAATCTGTCCAATAAATAAATGTTTTCATTTTCTCACTTGTCTGTAGGGTTAAAATGCCTCAGCTAATACTTTCCAACAATATGACCTTAAATACTAATCAAGATCAGGCCTGAAGCTATTGACCCCTGTTTCAACACAACACATTAGCATGAGAGGGAAACCTTCTCCACCCATATCTGAAAGGGGCAAACCAGCCCCGGGACCAGCATTTGGCTCCACATAGTCATTATTCCATTTGCAAGCTTAACAAAGAAGTGCTGCATTAAATTTCAGGGACTATTGATTGCTCTCCTCTTGAGGTGGTTATACAAAATCAATTGTGGGGTTTTGTTTTAGGGAAAAGTGTAAGAGAGGAAAAAGGAGTACATGCCAGGATTTAAGAGAAAACGCCTGTGGTTGAGAGGCAGAGGAGTGTCACGGGGTCACAACTTCAAAGATCAAAGCCCCCTCTGGCCAAGTCCTTTCTGTTGCTCAGGTATCCCACCGCAGGTTGCTTGAGGCTGCCTCGAAGAATCTCCTAGCTTTGTTCACCTCCTTTTCATTGTATAGACAGCTTTCTATGATTTGCAGTTTATTCCAGTTTAACAAATAAATTAAGTCATTGGGGAGGAAGAGGGAGGAGGAGAGAGAGGATATCTGTGCACATGCCTTGAGGTTGAATTGAACCTTTTATCTTGTTTAAAAGGTTGCCTAAAGAAGGGAATAAGCAGGAATGTTATTGGGACGTGGGCTTCAGTTCTGCCAGCTTCTAAACACATACAAAAGCATACAAAACACTTTGCTGCTTAAATAACTTGCCAAAATGGGCTAAATTGATTCTCCTGTCACAGAAGCAAACACCGAGGGTATCTCACCTCATCTACTTTACCTACAACATTTACCATCAGTGCAAGAACCAAAATGAGGTCCGTGGATCCAATCCAGCCCATACTGGTGGAGAATAAAAGCCATTTAGGACCGAAATAACAGGTAATGTTGATTCACCTCCCTGTGACCATAACACAAAACACTCTCATATGAAGCATTGGACTCCCTGGAAGTGTCATCAAAGATATTTAGGAAAAGACACTGAAAATGCAGGATGTATCTTCTCATCTCTTGCTGGACTATTCAGGGAGCCTGTAGCATTGCTTCCATGCTGCTCTTAGCCATATGTATAAAGAGGAGCTTGTTTCTACAGGCTGTCAGGGAAAAGCCTCTCAGGGAGCACTAAATGCACACAAAACCACTCTGTCACTGCCTGGGGCTCATACAGGGGTAATAGTGGCACGACTCAAGAATTTAAGAAATTCTTAACTTCTTAGTTCTTCAACTTAAGGAGTTGAAGGTTGTATATGACTGAAGCAAAAGAAAATGTGAAAGGAAGAAATGTAATTACCAATATGGCTCGTGTTTTAGAACCTCTAGAACACAACCAGGAGAACAATTTACAACTGCTAAACTAAGAAACAGCTTTTTTTTTTTTTTTTTTTTTTTTTTTTCTCTAAAGAATGTGTATAATCTTGCAAAGTAACCAATTAATAAATTGTTCATGAGCAGCCCATTGTAGTATTGGACCTTTGAGCTGTGTTGGATTACTACATGAAAAGCATTGGGTTCGCTATCTGGACAACCAAAGTAAAAATTTAATCAAAGGAATTGCTATGTGAGTGAATTCTGTAACAAATAAACAATTCAAGCAGTTTATGGTTCCATGCTAAAAACCATTTTAATAGTTGCTTCCTAGTATTCATTTATTTGGTCTTACTCTTCCATTCACAATTGTTTTTTGTCGTGTGTTCAAGTTGAATGTTGATCTACTGTAATTTTTCACTGAGAAAACACAATTAATAAATTAATAGTTATCAATAATTAATAGATATCAATAATAGATAAATGTTAATAAATTAATAATAAAGTCTCTGGGCAAGAATTGAAAGCAAATACAAAGTGAATTCATTCAAAGTGGAGAAAGTATTAGGAAGGATTAGGAGACCAGTGCTGCCAGCAACGTTTTCTATGACCGTGAGGAAGCCATGTCACTTGGGGATGTCTTTATTTTCCTTTTTGATTCTTCATTTACCTTGGCATTGAGCACAGCGCTGCCAGCAGAGTGCCTGGTATGATGGCAGCCTTATCCCTGCAATGTCCCCTTGTTGCGGCTAACATCTGAGTAATCATTTATATAATTACCGTTCATCATGGATAAATGTTTCACAGTGCGTAACTATCTTAATGGTCAGGTTTTTTCAGCAGCCACTCACTTCTAACCTTGAAACGTTACAGGGGTTTTTAAAGGATTCCCAAAAAGACACCTTTCCCTGAAAATCTAATGAGAAAGACAGTGTTGTTGGTAGAAAAAACTAATCAGGTTTCATCATGGGGAACAGACCTGGCGTTTTGCTATGAAGTCTTACGGACGCAGGATCAAAGCCTAAGTCCTGCTGACTTTCTTTTTAACATTTTTTTTCATTTTTAAGATTCCTTAAAAATCCCTCCAGAGTTTCGCACTGTTAAAGATAGCACCAGGCTAAATTAAGCAATCTTTTGATGGCTTTAAGGAATCTGGAGATACTAGGTGAAAATTTCACCCTCCTATCCAAACCGGACAGGTCTTTTTGCTTGGGTTTGAGGAACAAATAATTTAGATAAAACGATCTTTCTTCAAACTGCTGTGTATTAGATAAAATGTTCTTCAGGCTGCTCTGTATCAGACCAGGCAATATGAAGTTGTAGGAACCAACTGTCCCATTGCGCTGTTGCTTCCCTCACTGGCTGCGACAGAAAGAAACTTTTTGTGCAGGAATTCCATAAGCTTTTTTCCATCATCTTACTTCACATTAGTTCAGCCTATTAACTAAATATTTTGGCTGTTTATCAATACCAAAAAGAGGAATCTTTCTCTATATGACCCTCCTCCAGAACAAATACAGAGGGTCTGGCTTCAGACTAAGCAGACAGACGACAAGGGCAGCCCATTGTGGAGAGAGAAGTAGCCTTGGGAAAGGCTGTTTGCAGCCCCACCTCCAGTACACGTGTAAGGAACTGTGTTATTCAAGCACGACATATCTCCTGCCAGTACAGCCAGCCTGAAAGCTTCTGCTGTTGCACTTGCACCCGTGTCTGTGATGGGTGAACTCGTGGCAGCAGTTACCACCTCCTTCTCATCCCAGCCCTGCTGGCATTAACTATGGTCAAGGCAGAGTTAACAAGCTCAGCTCTCCCAGGTGTCTCCTTCACCCCAGATCATAGTCCAAGAACTATTTTAATTTCATCTGCCTGTGAGGACTGAAAAATGCAGTGGAGTTCCAGGCTGAGAAGCGTGGAGTTATCCCTGTGCATCCTCTGACATGCAACCAGTGACTGAAAGGAAAAGCATGCAGGCAGTGAACGCAAACCAGCATGCATGTGCCATCAGAAATTCTGCTGTGCATAGGGACGGAAAAAAAAATAAAAGTCTTCAACTAATTCTCTGCTGCACAGCTTTTCCATAGCTGGCTACTTAGAGACTCAGCTAACTTGCTAAGCTGAACTGCCTGGGTCTAAAGTGCTCAATTCCACTGCAAAACAAGTTGGTTTAGGTTCTGAAGTCAACCAGCAACTTTTGAAAGTTGATCTGTGGAAGCTTGCATTCGAAAACAAGAGTAGCAGAACTTAGGTGTATCTAAGAGCTTTTTTTGAATGGGTCCACAAACATGTGGAGAGGAGTGAACTGAATTTGATTTAATTTTGAATAAAATTAAGAGGACGTGGGTTAAAAATAAACAAAGGGAAATTCTTCAGGTTACAGGTAATGGATTTGTGGAACTCCTTCCCAAAGATGAGAGACTGGAGAAGGCTGGAAGAGATACATATATACAAGGTATTCCTAAATGGAAAACCATGTCAGCCTCAGGAAATCCCCTCAGATGAAAATAGTTTCATGCTGCAAGAATCATGACTAATAGGTCTGTTCTTATGCTTTAATGGTCTGAAAGAGGGAGATGACAGTAGGAGGTAAAAGAAATTAAGTCATTTAGTGACATGGAAAGTTGGGAAAAGACTGCTTTCAGTAGAGAGCAGACTGTGTAAATGCGGTCATGCCCTCTGACAGCTCTCTCCTTCACCCTTTAACGTTTGAAGGCTCTAGGCCATTTTTTTTTCTTCCAAGTCTTTTTCTTCCAATGTGCTTTGGTGGGATGGGTAGTGTTGTGTGGCTTGCGGGCTGCATGAGTGAACATATTAAATCTCGCGGGCTCTTTTATGCAAAACATCTGTCATGCATTTGCCTGTGATTGCCATGGATGGGACACGCTGGTGTGGGTGGCCAGCAGAGGCTGTAACCAGCAGGTAAGGGATGTGATCAATCCAGTTATGATGAGGCTCTGTGGGAGAGTTGGGGGAGGATTTCAGCCCAGATGAGTGGATTCCCCAGATTATGTTTTTCCCTTGATGCATGCGTATTTTAAAGCTTGGCTCTCACCCTCTGTTTTTGCAGCTTACTCAATTTAATTTCAAGCCGTTCTTCCGTTTTTGTTCAGCTCTGAAGAAACTTTCCTTTCACAAACGCAGTCCATTAGAGAACGTCGTGCTCCATTGACTTGGCTACAGTCTTGTGAGGCAGGTGCTGCTGTTGTCGCTAGAGGGGTTTGCCAGATTCCCTACCTCTTGCTAGCATTTTGATTCATTATTCATATGGAGAGAAAGGTATCTAATCTAATCAAAATATTAAGACCCTGCCCGTGCTTTTTACTGCCTTTTTTTTTTTTTCTTTTCAACTTTGGAGAAAAGCTATTGCTGTTTTATAAGAAATCTCTCAGTATTGGCAATGACACTCAAAAATTAGAGAAGGCGACATGTGTTCCTGCTCTGTTCTTGAGGGAATTCTCTTCTGTGCTTTTTCCTTTCTACTGAATAAGCAGCCTAATCATGAAGGTAAGCACTACACAGGAAATAGTCAAGCACACAAGTATTTCAGAAGAGACAGCTAGATGACTTTTGCTGAGATCTTTTTTTACCTGACTGTTAATCCTTCTTTCAGACTCCCTGGGAATCAGTACTTGCTGCAGGTGCTCTTTTATTTGGAAGAAATTTCACAAAATTTATGAAGAAAAATGGAGGATGACAAAATGCCCCAAAATAATTCCCTTCAAACCTCACCAGAATTTCAGAATGGGCAAATTAAACTTAGATAGACTTTCTGGATGATGAAAAGGAAAGGCGCAATACTCTACTGTGCAGCAGAACATGTTCTCTCAGAAACAGAAAACAATCACTTTTCGAAATGTCAGAGGCTATCCGCTAACTCTTACACACTTCCAGACACAAATACCTCTCTAGAACAGGTATTATTATTTTTGTTTCATTTGTTGATACTATCCAAACTCATAATACAAGGATGCCACGTCTTAAAAATGAAGGATACTTATGTTGGTACAATCATTATGGCCCAAGTGAAAAATCAGACTGATCTTGAACCAACTCTCCAATCTGCTGCCGATGTCATGCTCAAAGACTATGACACAGTACTTAGAAAGAAGTAGACAGATGAGCAAAGTGGGATCAGCAAGAAATTTCTGAGCAACCGCTAATGATAGGAGTAGTGGTGAGAACTCAGTCTAGAATTGTCATTAGTAGTACTGTAGTAACTAGCATTCACGGTACATCATCTGACTAGCCACTTTTGAGTATTTGAAGGACCTTGCAGCCTCTGACAGCTGTAGGTATGTATTTTTATCTATGGGTATTTATGCTGCAGTGCGAGTTGTTACTTGCTGAAGGGTGATGTGATTTCTGCACAGCTTGTGGCTTGAACATGGTCTGACTGATCTAGCACCAAAAAAGCATCCTATGTTTCATTCACACAGAAAGTGAGCAGTATTTCCTAACAGAACTAGGTAGAAATGCCTAATTTCATTCTCTGGATCTGGGCAATGAACAGTTTTCTTTAGCTACAGACTATTTTTCTTTGTGACTCCTTTACAAGATCATGATCATTGACCCAATAAAGCTCTGCAGAGGTTGAGGACCTCAGCTGAGTTTCCCTGTGACACGTGCTCCAGGAAGATGGAGGTCAGCCTCTCTGATATTGATGCAAGTCAAGTCAGTCAATACCCACTCACATCCTGCATCCTACGGCAGCTTTCCAGGGTGCTGTAGGTCCACACAAGAAGTGTGGAGCAAAACCAAGGATGTAATGCAAAGCTAATTTTTAGCTCTGTTTCAAGCTCTGAGCCAGAAAACAAACCTTTCTTTTCTTTTATCTGCTTCAAAACTGCAAGTCAATAGCTTGAGTTATTTCACAAATACAACAAATACAGCAGGAAATAATAATTAGAAATAGGAATTAGTATTCCTTCTGTTTCTTTTTATTTCCTTTCTCTGTCTTCTAGATGCAAAAAAAACCAAAATCCAACTTTTGATTTATGATAACAGCAAAACATTTACTGTGAGTGGAAAACTTTGGGGGATATTAAAGAGAATTCTGACACCATTAAAACCTAACCAGACATGCTTTCAAGGAGATTGTTAGCCAGTTGATGAAATTCTGCACAAGCTCTCTGGTTCACACAAAACTTGTTTTGTAAGGAACTTTTAGACCGATATTATTATAACTTTCAGTCAGCTACACCTTTCAAAAGCATCCTATAGCTTTAATGGAATGAGTGTAACAAAGACCAATTCTCTTTTATGAAACATGGATGAAAACCTGGCAACAATCAGAGATGTTCAAATGAGGGAGCAAATTCCTGAGAGAGTAATTATCGATCGTGCTGTTCTTTCATCTAAAGGTGGATATAACTAGCCAAGGTTTGCAGGAAGGCATGGTATCTTTCATTATGCCAGCTAGTACAGGTGGAAAAAAACCCAAACTGCTAAGCCCACAGCCCTTTTTCATGTCAGATCTTCATGTTATGTCAGTAACTTCCACATCGTCATGGCGGTGTTGTCACAGCCAAATGGCCTAAGGATATTATATAGCCAAGGTTAATTATTGGCATTGCACTGCCTGCTTCAGCCTGGCAAGGCCAGGAGGTCTTATAGGCAGAATTATTCTGCTCTTGGTACCCTGGGACCAGCTGGAGTTGATGTCAGTGACACAAGGAACTACTGGCATAAAACAAAGAAAAGATTTGGAGGTGCACGCAGAGAGGAAACAGGAGTGCTAACGTGATTTAATTTCTCTATTTGTTTCCTCTGTCTTGAAAGCAAAGAACCCTAGAGAACCAGTTAAGATCTACCATAAATCTATGTAAGCAAACTTTGGTCTACATAGAAAACAATTTGTATTTGTGAATGCACTTGTGTGAGCACAGCCTCTGTCTATAAATCTTACTGCGTACTCATTTGCAGCTGAAATGGCTTAACTATTCCACTGTTCAATTGTACTATTTAAATATGTGGGTTGATCTGTTCTAGAAAATCTTTCAAATTTGTTTTGCTCAAAATGGGGGCACTGGAGCATTATGATCTCCAAGTGATATGAGAAAATTAGATTCAGTCTTGTGAGCTTGCTTGCTTTGAATGAAATTCTGCTGTAAATACAAGAGTCAGATGTTGTTGGGAGAGTGTTTTTGCTGTGGGTCGGGCCTGTTTTGTATTTGTTGCCGAACACACGTAGGCAGGAGAATTCATGCTGCACTGCAGTAAAACCAAAATGCCATTAGAATATATTTGTGACAGCATGAGAAGAAAGCATCAAACTCCAGGATTTTTCCCTGAAAAATTAAGAACATGAAAACGAAATAAATGGCCTTGGCATTTTACGTATTTATTTGGTTTTGGATTTTGCATAGAATCAAAGAAAGCCATTGTTTTAACTCACATATTCTCATAAAGATGCGTCCCAATGGTGCCTTATAACCTTTCTAATGAATACCTTCTTCTGTCATTACAAAACCTGAATCTGTCAAAGGTTTTCTTTTCCTATTTTATATTAAAAAAAAATCTAGTTTCATCCACGGATTGTTTTCTCCTTTTCCCGTGAAGCACACTGATTTATTGACTGTGACCGGCACAGTGCCTTATTTCCTTGCTAATAATTCGACTTTTGCAAGACCTGGTAAAAGTCTGGAGAGGGCGAGAGAGGCAGAAGAACACTTCCTGAAGGGAGGTTGGTATTAATATGGGGACAACTATGGAGAAACCTGAGGTGACCACTATTCTTCAGCCTTTCACAGCTCTCAGTCACGCATAGATGTACACACTCTAATGAAGCGGAAAGTGGGAAAGATATGTTTCCTTGCCCTCCCCACTCACTCCTGCACAATTCCTCTTACTGTTGTTAACTGTCTCTTTTAAAATGACAGCATAGTTGCAGGTGCCCTAAAGCTTGTCTGACCGATAGATAACAGTGAGGCTGAGGCTGTCATGTGGAGCAATTTATATACCCTGGCTTACCTGCACCCATCCAAACAGACATAAAGAAATCTCACTACATCCAAATGCCAACCTAGGAAAAGGAATGAAAGCCAGAGCATAGGATGGTAGAATTATATCCTGAAAAGTCACTGATTTTGACAAGTATTTAGGCATGGTCATGCAGAAGTCACTCAGTGGGAACTTCAAATTGGATGCCATCGATAATATACATTATCAGGATTTTGAATTAGCTAGTGATGGAGGAGGAACAGAAAGACCCTTTATTTATTTGTTTGTTTGTTTGTTATTTCTGTATTAAAAAAAAATCAAAACCGGAACATTGTACCCAGATGTGGTCACTAGACTGGGGAAAACTGGAACAGATACAAAAAGTTGTTACAAAAATAATTAGAGGGCTGGAGTACATGACTTCCTATGGCAGACCTGAAGAACTGAATCTGTTCTGCTTGTCAAAAGATGACTGAGAGATGAATTGATTACAAAATGTTTGTGTTAATGAGGAGAAAATAGAGCTCTTTCATCTAGTGGAGAAAAGCATAACAAGAATTAATGACTACAAGCTTCAGCCACACAAACTGAAATTGGAAATTTGGCACATGTTTTTAAAAATGAAGTTGATTACCCAGTGGTGTAAAACTCCTAGGGGAGACGCTGCATACTTTGGATGTAGTTGGGTGATACGCTAAAACTGTCTGTAGTTGCAGGTTATAGAATCGTAAAGCCCTAACATCCTTGCCATGATGTGTGAGCCCTGAGCCAAGACATGATTGTTCTGCTTGTTTGTATCTGTTCTAGTGTCCATCTACAGCCCTGCTTTCTTAGTCTCTGCTCATTTTCCCTAAGAGTTCTTGTCCTCGGATGTCGTTAGCACTGTTTAAAATACAAATTTGGAAGTCCATACTTGAGATTTCTCTTCAAAAAAAGGACTTTAGTCAAGATTTTTTTCAACTTTGGCCCTTCACCTTGCAGCTTATGTGGCATAAGACCACGCTTTATGGGATTTTCCCTTTGCAATAGACTTTTCATTCAAACTTTGTTTTTGATGTGACAGCAAGGGCCATGGCTTGGGACAATTACCCCTGTCCAAGCTGCAGGCCAGGATGCTTCCTTTGTCTCCCCAATTACATTTATTCCCATTGACATCCAAGCCTCCAAGCCAGAAAAGGAAGGAAATACTTGACCTCAGGTGACAGAGGGAAGTTGCTATGCAAGTTCTCCACTGGCAATGTGCTCAGCGGTGGGGTCTACTATGCCAGGGATTTTGAAGTCCACTGTCAAATAACCCATCAGGTTCAATCCCAAATCCTGTGTCCTTGAACATCAACACTTAATAACTAGTGGTAGGCTCTCCTTTGGAGTCAACCAACAAAATTCCTCTGAAACAAAGGCACGCTTGCGTGGTCCAGAGTTCTTCTCCAAAGAAACATCTTGTAATGGGTAGGAGGGATGAGACTGGGATTTGCATCACTGAACATATAATCTTCTAACACTATCCCAGCAGGTTTTCCACCCTCCAACATCACTACACATTCTCATGTCACAGTCCAGGAAGCAAAAGGGTATCTCACAGGATACAGCACAGATCCCACATTATTTTTGATGCTTTGAAATGAATAATAATTTAATAATTGAGTTTTGATACTTTGAATTGAAAAAAATACATAACAAGTGAAAATTGTGTCTTGGGACCTATGGAGTTGTATCAAGAATCATGGAATGAAGATATGTCAAGTTCACTGTAGAGGGACCAGCCCCAAGCTGTGAGCTGCAACCACTCTGTCGTACTTGACCTGGCCAGTGGGGATTATTCCCCAGAGAGGACACATTTAACAGCATATGTGTAACCATCTGTGCTGTTGTGAACACCAAAAGCACTAGAAACAGACCATACCTACAGCTGTTACTGCAAAGAGAGTCTGCAAGAAAGACAAGGTTGTTAATGGGCACTATGGTGCTGCAGGGACTGTCACTACAGTGAGTGCATCCTAAATGGAAAAAAGAATATTGAAGCTGAACATCCCAACACTTCTTCTGAGGCCAGTTTTTTTTCTTACAAGAAAGGAATATCAACTAGATCTCCATGGAAAAGATGACCACCAAAAAGATTACGTGATTTATCACCACTGAGGATCACAGTGACATAATTAGGATGGATGACACCTGTGCTTTTTTTATTTTTTTTTTAGCCACTTGTCAGCTCTTATATGTTTATGGTCAGTCAGCCAGATTCTATGTGCTTTGCTGTCCTTGACTAGCATGGCAGGGTTAACAAAACTGAATAAGGTAACAGACAGCAATGCTGCATTGCCAGGCAGGTCCCCAAATGCTGAGCTTTTATACTGATTCCCCTTCAGACGCTTTCATGTCCACGAACTCAGCATTTCTCATGGATTCATGGATTTGCTGTGACTGTGACAGTACATACGCACTGGGTTTCTCTTGATATAATAAAATCCTGGATAGAAAATGGTTGACAGTGTTGTGAAGTCAGCAAGTGGTAGACTTGCCTATGAAATGATAAAGGTGCCACTAGAAGTGTAACGATTTCTGCAGGTAGAATTTCAAGGAGCTGGGATGCCAGGACCTGTAGGTCCAGCCAAAAGGGACTACGAAGGAAAACACTGAATTAAATCAAGAAAATATAAGCTTTATTTCTTGAATCCTGCATATGTACAGTTTTAAGTTACAGACAGCAGCTATTAAGATTTCACAGAAAAGAACAGCTAGGGATCCCTTCACTGGTAGCTACAGAGTTCCTGTGGGTAAGTAAATGAACTGCAGCTGGTGAGAAGGTGCAGGCCTTCCCACAGGGTTTTCCCTGAGCCATCCTGTTGCCATCTGCTCCCCTTTCATTTTGCAATTATCGTACAGAAAACAGCATGCAACTGCAAGCACGGTAAGGAATCTGGGGTCAGATTGAACTCTGGCATTAAGGACTCTACCTTTGCCTCCAAGCCACAGCTGCTGAGGCAATATCTGGAGAGGGTCTAATGAGGTATGAGGTTGCCTCTGAACAAGCCACAGCAACACGAGCCAAGACAATAGGCCTGTGGCAGGAAGAACTGCCCAGTATTCAGGTGGCACTGTGACTCCACTGATCTCCACGCTTACAGGCTCCTTGGCATGGTGTGAGCTGAGAAGCAGCTGTGGAAGACATTGCCGCCATGAACTTAACCAGACCAGCTGGTGTCAGCTGCAGTTGACCACTCTCCAGTGACCTATGATACTTGCAATGCAACAGAGTGAAGCCTTTCTTCCTGTTGAGGAGGACCCCAGCTTGGATGGATGGGCAGAGCACACGTGTCCTGCCAACTACATGGTGGGCAACCGCATGCAAACAAAGTTTGTTTTGACCTTCTGTGTGCTCACCATCCAGAAAAAGTAGAGGGTAAGACCAATATCTGTGAAATTCTGCAGAGAGTTATTATCTCAGAGCGTCTAACTAGCACAACAGAGTGAGTTAGAGGTTGCCAGATTCCAAATAATAAAAACAATCCTCTTTCTGTTCTCAGCTATACTTTCATGTTGGTCATTTAACACGTAACAGATAAGCCAGCATAGATGTCCACGAATTTACCTTTATCTTTCTTCACCATCAGACCTTCCTCATTTGTAGTACAGATCCAGACATGATATCATGTTTTGATATCTTAAAATCAAGTTTGGATGCCTTTTTGAAAGAAACATTTTTACCAGACACAGGTTACTGGACTCGGTGCAGAGATAGCTAGATAAAACCCTGTGACTGAAATAAAAAGGATTACCCGACTCATACCTCTTAGCATTATACTAATTGCACCTTTGGCTTTTATTGTAGACTATGCAATATTTGATATGTACCTCTAAAATTTCAAAGAAAAAAATTAGAACCATAATTTGACTGCACACAATAGCGCAACTCCCTCAATGTACTAGTATATCCTAAATATCAGTATTTTTAAGAAAAACTCGTATTCAGCTTATGGGGTTTTTTTTGAATGAATGGCCTAGAAAAACAGCTCTGCCCAGGAGTACACGCTGACAGAGCGAAGAATGACAAGGTAACGGTGCAGAAAAAGACAAAACTTCTGTACAGTGAAAAAAAAAAAAAAAACAACAGTGAGATGTTTTTAGCAATTCACCCTATTAAGTTTATCAAATAGAAAGCTGACCAGAGGAGACCAAGTATCGAGCAATAAGGAGTTTTATAGGAAATACAAAATTAAGGAGTAATATTGCACATGCTTGAATTCCTCCTCCTGGCACCTCACCTTTTGACCAATACTACCGGACAAACAGTTTCCTGGGAGAAGTACCTGTCCCCTCATCCACACACCGAACCTCATGTCAGGGCAGGTAATGGCACTGGAATTAGATATAGTCCTCATCCAACCAGAGTATCCACTTGCTTCAATACCTTACACTGACTGACTGTGGCTTCAGCCCTGTGCTTGTAATGTTCATCTTTCTTGGAAATCTTTCCATGGTTTCAGGGCCACAGGCACGACCTTGCAGAGCTTGTACTATTAATGAAATCATTAGTCTCGTCATAGCAGCTGATACTTAACTTACAGACATTTCAGTTTCCTAAGTTCAGAGTCATTCATGGAAATGACAGCATGACACAGGAACGCAATGGCTGTTCATTCAAAGAAGAAAAAGAACACCCTTAATTTCAAAGAAAGGAAGAAATTTCATTTTGACACTGCTCTAAACATAAAGCCTTTTGGTTTCTTCTTTTCTTTATTAAAGCAATAGATCATGGCATTCAAATGACTGATGAAAGAATCTATTTTACTTTTATTTTTTTTTCTTGCAGATTAATATGAGTGATGAACGTAGAGACACATGTTCTGAACTCTCCTATTCCTTTGAATAGCAGAGACAGTCTCTGTGTGAGCAGGCAAGGCTTCCTGTGCATTTTATTTTATTATGTTGGTAAATTAGCGAGGTTTGTAGGAAGGGCAAAAAGTGCTGAGAAATGGGGATGAAACACAGACACAATAGGGTGGTGGGAGGCAAATCTGATGGACTCTGAATGAGCATGTGATTTGTGCCCTGACCTGACTAGCTCTGGGAGGGGGAGGTTACCAGAGGGGCTCCCGATCAGATCTGTGTGATTTGTTCCCTGACCCTGGAGAATCTGATTCACCTGGAAATACAGGCTCTTTTGGTGTCTAAAATGATTAGATACACAAAACAAACATTCAAAAGGTTTTACACAACTGCCTGGCTCCTCCTGAGTTCTGAAAAAGTAATCCACCAACCTGGGTATATGGAAATGAGGTTTAAAGTCTCAGCCTTTTCTGTAACACAGACACATTTAGAGGCTTAAATACAGCTGAATTTACAAATTCACTGTGTCAAGATTAGAGCTTACGCACGGACAAGGCAGCTGGATCCCTCTATCCACAGAGAATCAGCGGTAAGCCTGGCTGCCTCCAGATTTTGCAGTGCCTTTCTCTGGGCCTACCTTTATTATCCGGGCTGCGTGGTTATTTATAGAGCAGTGGCTGGAACTGGAGGTCAGTCATTGTGAAAAGGCATAGCAAGGAGTGCTGGCTGAAAATGTTGCGTTTAAGCTGTTTGGTCAGAAGGGCTGATGGAAAATTGGGTTTTCTACAAGCCTTTTTTGGGGGGAGGTGGTATCTAATTTCCAATGCAACTTTAACATGAAGCACAAAAATTTCCCAAAGATGCGATAACTGAAAGTTCTATATTTCAAAAATTTGCCAGAATACCTCATGATAACTATAATCCAGTTGCATCATTCCACCTTTCTCTGCCAAACTACATCTCCCATGATTCACTGGAATTGAGAACACCCAGAATACGCTTTTTTTCTGATAAAGACCATATGATCCATCAGTCAAGACACAAAATAGCCTGCTAGTGTACAGGAAGGAGATATGCATATATCAAAGCTATACTACCTGTGAAATACCTTGTAAGTGTTTCCAAACTGAAATATTTTAAATTGTATGGTCAAAACTAGCAAATAGGCAGGAGCACCTATGCTATAAGGGCAAGCTGAGAGAGTTGGGGTTGTTCAGCCTGGAGGAGAGAAGGCTCTGGGGAGACCTTATAGCAGCCATCCAGTTCCTGAAGGGGGCTACAGGAAAGCTGGGGAGGGACTCTTTATCAGGGAGTGCAGCAATAGGACAAGGGGTAACCATTTTAAACTGGAATAGGGGGAGATTTAGATTAGATATTAGGAAGAAATTCTTTACTGTGGGGGTGGTGAGGCACTGGCACAGGTTGCCCAGAGAAGCTGTGGATGCCCCATCCCTGGAAGTGTTCAAGGCCAGGCTGGATGGGGCTTTGAGCAGCCTGGTCTAGTGGGAGGTGTCCCTGCCCATGGCAGGGGGGTTGGAACTAGGTGATCTTTAAGGTCCCTTCCAGCCTAAACCGTTCTATGATTCTATGATTCCATGAAATAAAAAAAAAAAAAAAAAGTGCTGTTGTTGCAAAGGGACAGCAAGAAAACAGGGGTACAGAAAGTTGAAGGATCTGCCCCAGAGACTGAGTTTATTTTTTGGGAACTCTTCATTGCTTAGCATACTGTTGTGCTTCACAAGCTCTAAGACTGGAAGCAAAGTCGAGGGAGGCACCAGAGCAGGCTGTCAGGATGGAACATTAGTCATATCATCAGTCTATGCCTAAATAATTCCCATGTGTGCTGTTACACCAAGTTAAATATACTGGGTCTTATTTTCAGCTCTGTTACACAAAACCACTGAGATTGAGGAATTGCACTAATGTGTTTTAGAAGACAATTAAGCCTAATTCCTTCATTAAAAAAAATTACTTGTAATTGGTAATGCTGTACCTTTAAACACACGGATCAACCTTTGTCTTTTCCTTGGAGAAAATAAAAAACAGTGTTTTCTTTTATGAGCCTGCAGTCATTTAGGAGAAAGAATCAGAGATCAGCTGTCATTGCAGGGAATGTCAGAGGAGTTTGTGGCAGAAAGCCATAGAGAGGAGGTTAAAAAATCCCTCCATCATGCAACTATTTTGTTCACATTGTTGGAGAGAGATTAACGTTAAAATTAGTAGGTCATTAAGATCCTTGGGGAGAAGGTGTAAAGTTTACACCAATAAAAGCACCTCCTGTAGCATCACATACACAGCAGAGCTGGCACAGAAAAGTAATCTGACTGTAGAGGGGAAGAAGGAATCGTGATCCAGCCACGGTCTTTCCTCCCTTTTCTCCTTGTACGTACCCCCACCTGCTTCCAAGATGGGAAAAACAAGAATTTGTGGGGGAGAGCATGAACTCTTACTGTCCCAGCCGTGTAAGCTGGGGGATGTAGAGGTCAATGGGATAAGCCACCAGCAACATGGGAGTGAAGGACTCCAGTGTCTCACCAATGCCCCGCTCACCTCAGCTGCGGACATTGCTTTCTGTCCGACATCTGATTTCCTTCCCACTTAACAATAACATTAAATTGCACACCCCGTACCTTTTTCTTTCACTCAGCCTTTAATATCCACATTCACATTTTTATTTTTTTGTCCACTTGCTCCTGCTCCAACAAAATGCCTAAAATGTTAAAAATGACAGCCAAATGATAAAATAAAAGGTCATCTGTGATACAAACAAGGAGTTTTGCCAAACTTCTCTCAGATCATAATGTTTATCTGTTGCATTACCTTTTCCAGCTCTGCTTCCGTCTTGACCAGTCAGATAATAAACCCCCTTTAAAACAGGCTCTCTCTGCTGTTTGTATAGAAAGCTGGATTTGGCTTGGAGCCTCAGATGCAGGTCTTTACGTGAATGGAGTTGCTAAGCTACAAAGTTTAGCTGGTACCTTAAATTTCAGCAGTCTTTAAGAAAAATAGCTGCTTAGGATAGATACAACATGCAGTCACGCTCCCGCTCACCCTTATCACGGGCACAGGACACCCCATATAACAGCAAACCACAGCAGCATCTTTTACATTGTGAGAAAAGGTGGCATTTTGGAAGTCAACAGGAGACTCTCAGATGTCTCCTTTTAAATGTGGTGAGGCAAAAGCCAGTACAATCATTTCCCTTTTTTCGCCCCTGCAAGACACCATTTCAACATGCATACATTTCCACTGGAAGCATTCGAGCAAGAATGTAGCCAGAGGTAAGGAGGGAGTGTAAATACTTATAAATAATAAGACACACAATATCTAAGGTAAAGAAAACAGCTAAGATGAACAAAGGCAGATGAATCCTCATGATACAAAGCTCAAGACAAACTAACTATTAAGATTTAGGATAAGAGCATTACTCAGGCAGATTATCATATAGCTGTCTCCTGTGAGAGCTATTTCATCTTATTCTGAAGTATTTGGCTCTGGCCCTAGTCCATGAGTGGTAAATGAGTTGACAAATGTTATTTCTGACATTGTGGTAAATCTTATGTTTCACAAGCAGGGCAGCTGGCAGGTTTGGAGGCAGTCTGCTATATTAGACTTTATTCACACAAATCCCTGCAAAGAGGCTGTACTGTAAAGTATTGCTATATCACACCTCTACTGTTATGCCAAGCTTCTTGAACTGGTGTTGTTTGGTTTTTTTTCCCCAAAGGACACAATGCAGAACTCCAATGAATCTTGATTAAATTGAGTGTGGGCATGGGCCAGGCTATAATGCAGATTTCTTGACTGAAAACACAGTGGGATATTTTGCTCAAATCTTTAATCTCAGCATCCCATTCCTGCTGGGGGAGACTTTCAAAGACACAGGTGAGATGCATGATAAGGAATAGTGCCTGCACTGAGTAATCTTGCAATAAATTACGAGCTGGTTTCTGGTGAAGAAAATGTGTCTTTTATTTTAAAATCTTAATTTAATTCAGTTACTTTCTGTACCTGAGCTTCTGTGTGTCATTTTCATAACTGAAGCTCATTCTTCTCTTTATTATGTTTTCCAAATTTTTAATTTTGCTTGTTAAAACTTCTTTTTTTGTGTGTGTGTCTCTCTACCATTTTTCTGCTTTTCCCACACTGGATTTTCTCCTGAAATCTACTTTATAGTATGCCAGCTTTCTTTGCTGTTACTTACTTTTAGATTTTCCTCATCATCGCAGAGTCCTTTGCTAGTTTCCGATTCTCCACTTGAAAAGATGTTTGAGGGTTTTTCTTTTCTTTTCCACACTTCATATAAAAGCTAAAAAGCAGAGGGTCTGATCAGGAAGAAAGGTCAGTTGCTAATAGGAAAGGTTGCATTACAAATACACTTCTACACAGCAGCGTCGCACCAATCGCAGCAAAGGACACGCCAGCGCGTTGAGCACCTCTTTTGTTCTGAAGGAATGTTCCCTCCTGCTATCAAGTCTTCCTATGCAAATATGACTTCTCAGATGGCACAAAATAATTTCAAACAGAGGCTGATAAGCTTTAAAAAAAAAATTTAAAAAAATTTAAAAAAGCTTTGGAAAATAGCTGGAGGAGAATTAAAGTTTAAATGTCCTTCACTGTAGAGCGCAGACACGTGAGAGGAAGTTTAGGGTGTGGGATCAATTTCTAGTGGCTACAGCAGGGGATGGGGAGGTAAGACCTGGCTGTCTTGTTTGTTTGTTTGTTTTGATTTATGTTCTTTCACTCAGTCCCATGTGTCCTTGGGCTAATTGGGTAACTTGCTGTGCCTTGGTTTCCCCAATAAATTGTTTTCCAATAAATTGCATAGAGCTATGACATTTCCAAAGCAAAATGAGAGAATGGGAAATGGCACTTTGAATTCAATATGTCTTCTTAAAGCTCTGTTAGTTACTGTTAACATCTTACTTTCAGTTTAGGGTTGGAAGGACTTTAACAATTAAAGCAAAACTCAGTTGAACATGAATATTTTTCTCCAGAGTTACACCAAAACTACACCCCTCCTTAACCCAAGTTCAGGCACACTGAATTTTCATCACAGAACAACCTGTCAAAGGAATCTCTGAATTCAATATAAAAAGTTCTAGTATTTACAATATTCCCGGGAGTGGGAATAAGAAGGGGAGAGCTAGAGTGGTTGTAGTCCCAGTTCACCTTCCATTACTATGGTGTAATGTGTTCAGAGACATGACTTATGAGCAGCAAAGTTACTCTGCAACCCTGCTACAATTTCATGCTTCAGAGTTCTCTCTGTTTTCTTCTTAGACTACAAGATGTTCTCATTACTGAAATATCAGCATCCTCCTCACAAATTTTGTGGTACTTGATATTTACTGGGTGTTCTTCAAGAATACACAGTGATGGATGGATGATGGATGGAAGGAAGGAAGGGAGGAAGGGAGGGAGGAAGGGAGGAAGGGAGGAAGGAAGGAAGGAAGGGAGGAAGGAAGGAAGGAAGGAAGGAAGGAAGGAAGGAAGGGAGGGAGGGAGGGAGGAAGGAAGGAAGGAAGGAAGGAAGGAAGGAAGGAAGGAAGGAAGGAAGGAAGGAAGGAATGGAGGGAGGGAGGGAGGCAGATGGAAAGCTCATTAACTAAGAAATACTGGCAGTCAAAACCAGCTTTGCATGCCTAGTTCTACAAAACACACGAAGTTTATGAGTAAATTTTCATTCATTCCAGCAGCATTAGGTACAGGCTCAAGTCCTTCATGTAAGTGGCTTTTTGCAGGATGGCAGGATAAGAGGTATGCAGAAATCCTCCAGCAGTTATCTTCACTGTTTTATGATCTTTTTGACAAATTATATCAAAGCACAGGTGTTAACCCAAGTGTCTGAAATTATGTGACAGTAGTGATCACTTCCACATCTGGAGCAATTCTGGCCATCCACAGATGCACGTGGATTTAAATGTCAGCACATATGGGCCAGCTCTGACAGCTAGAAGAGAGCATTGATAAGAGCTGACGGCGTGCATAAGCGACTGGTCGTGTAGGGGGCACATGGGGAGAGCACACTGGTTTGGCCAAGTGAACAACTGGCTGATTCATATTTACATCACCTGTCTTTAGGTGGCTGTCCTCCATTTCTTTGCTTAAATGTTGAAAAATTACTATGGAAAAGGCATTCTACAAGGGCATTTGCAGTTATAGGAAAACACTGGGAGAAGTAAACATCTTCGCTAATTTGTAGGCGATATTAAAACAGTCCTGTCAAATAGCAAGTGAAATATTATCTTTATGGAAATTAGGCATTCTTATTGAGCTTATTACTGAAGGTTTGGAAAAAAAAAAAACCTGCAATTGTCCTGGACTTCTTAGATGTACAGGGATTTAACATTTTATTATTTTCTTGTTTTGATTTATGTTGGTATAATATCTGCACCATTTCTCTTTTTAAATGCATTTTTAAACAAGAATGTGAATTTCCCAAAGGTTAGATAAATAGACCATGAAAAACTAGTCTATTTGTAAATGCAGGGGGTTTTTGTTGTTTTGTGGTTTGTTTTTTTTTTTAGTTTTGAAATAAAATCTAATTCTCACTGCAATCTATGCATGACACTGATTCTATCACTTATCAAAAATCCTGGCACAAGTGGAGTACCAGCAAAAGTGGAATACCTTTCCCTGACTAATTATTTCAAACTGTTTTAATTCAACTCAGACTGTAAAGACTTTCCTTATGTGCTTTTTAAAATCACACGGAAATTAAACTGAGCGAAAATGAAATGTGGGAATGACTAATGCACAGTTCCGAATATTTTTTTATTATTATTTTTTTTTTTTTTAGTATTTTCATAGCACTATTCCAAGCAAAAAACAGTAGGGTCTTGACCCAGTCTAAAAGCAGCCCTGAAAAAGACATTTGTCTCATAATGACAGATCCTAATTGTGTTCCTCTTATGGGCACAAAGATACGTTACCGTTCCCTTTTAAATATGCAACAGATTTCCCTATTTAAGTCTGGATGGCTGTGGACAGAGGTGTGTGCAGAGCCATATCTTCCTGATATTGCCTGTCGTATTCCATGGTCCTACTTAGCACACCATGGTGAGCCTGCCTGTGGTGGTGTCCTTGGTGCAATATGCACTGATTTCTAAAGAGCAGGCTGTGTTTTCCTATTCTCAATGATAGCTATTGGTTACCAGGAGGGCAGGATCTGTGCACTGAAGCAGGTAAAAAGGACAAGTCTTATTGGATTAGATACATAGGACGGTCTCCTTCATTTCCATTTCCTCTCTGTTCCTCTGAGTAAGATAAGGGTAAATATAATTTTTAATATAGCAAGCAGCAGTTCACAAGGTGTGGGAGTAATAAATTCTTAAAGGATGGATATATGTCTTACTCATATGCACAAATGCCTTTTATCTGTCTATGTATCAAGGAATAGAAATGCTACCGGTCTCTTCTTTGCTCATTTAAAAGACCGTTCAATGAGCTACACTGAACATCTGCATAGTACAGGCCATGGACTTTCACCCGGAGGCTCCTGTGTTGAGCAATAAACTTCTGGATGAGGAAATCAGGGGGAATCAAACCTACCCACCTCTCCCCATTGCTTCCAGCATCCTCACTGTTTTTTGTGTGCCGCAACAGGAGCCCACAGGTGGAGACTCCACATCCTTTTGGCCTTTGAACCACTATTCGGAATGACTGAGTTATCACCTTTCAAAGCATGCTGTCTTTGCTACCTTATTTAAAAACACAAAACAAAACAACAAGATACCCTAATTTTAGCCGATCACTGACCAAGACAGGATTTAGGATCATTCTGTACAGTCTTTCCTAGGAATCACTTGCCTATCTACATGTTAATGCCAAAACCATCTGTGATACTCGGTTAAGAGTCTTGAGAATGGAGGCAGTGTTGAATGGCTACTGAAATCCTAGCAAAAGTCCAACTATATCAGTAGCCTGTTATGTGGGTAGATATGAAATTATATGGGAAGGGCAGACAGTGTGAGGAAAGAGATGAGTCTGAAAGTAATGATAAAAAGCCTTGGGGTAATGTTTTAATTATATTTATACTATGCATAATTTATAATTGCTTTTCTAATATACTGAATATATTCAGTCAGAACTATTGATGCTTCCTCATGGGAAGCATACAATTATAATCCCATTCATATTTCATTATTAGAATTAGCACACAACAAAATTGTTTCAGGTTGGGGTTTTTTTGATAATCAGAAAGATTGTCATTCAAGACTAAAAAGCTAATGATATGCAATATAAAAAATGATAACGTTCATGTCACTGAAAATATATTGAATTCATACATTTCACTGCTCCTTCTTTTCATTGTTCCCGTTTAAAAAAAAAAAGGGGGGGGGGGGGATTTTAAAGTATGTTAAGAAGTTGCTAAGTTCATGATACATTGGCTGTATGCAGATAAAACTGTGTCAAATAGAACTGTTGTCTTTATAAAAAAAAGACTTACTGTTTGCAGTACCTGACAAATTGCATTCAGCACCTGCGTTTGGAAATTTTCCATGTAGTCTGTGTAAAAATAATAAGAAAGGGCGGACTGAAAATTAACAACTTTCTAGACACGTTTATTTTATAATAATAAAGTTCTACGCATGGCTAACTTTTGTCTTCTGTTTTACATATGACATAATCAACTAAAATATTTTCCACTTATGGTAATCAAACATACTTTTGGAGATAAATGATGTGAGACTGAAAAATAAAATTAAACTGAAAGGGAGGAGCGGATGAGTCAGGAAATTTGTAATACTGAAATGAACGACTGTTCTGCATACACCAGGAAAAATTACTGCATAAAGCAAATACACAGTGAAGGAGATGAGGCTACACATGTGCTCCTTCCATGCTTGAGTAGAAGGGGATTGCTTCATTAGCTTAAGGTTAGCCTTCTCTGCAGCAATTCACATCATTAGTTTTTGAAGGGCGCAGGCAGATACACAGCTACTACGCTCCAAAGCCTTCACCTTGTGTGACACTGGTTCACAACTGATTGACTACCTGTAAGTAATAACAGATAAGTTTGCAGGCAGCCTGCAGCGTGCTTCCAAGAAACGTGAACTGTCCATTTATTTCAGCTGTCCAGGGAAATATATCAACACTGGGAATAATTTCATTTCCCCGGGAGAAAAGTGGATTTCCAATTTGCACAAGTTACTGTAAGCATACACGTCATTCTGAATGACCATTAAGAGAATCTATCATTACTTATTTTCCCTTTTCAAAACATAAGGGAAAAAAGACCATTACCTTTTTCAAGCCCATGAAAGGAAAAGCATAGTTTTAAGAATTCAGTGAATGGAAACAGTAATGTTGTCATATTTAGACTATCCATAAAGCCCTTGGTGAGCAGTGTATTACTTATGTGGCCCCTGAAGTCAGAGTTTATTTTTTTAATTTGTCTTGGGAAATAGTTTCCACCAAACCCTAACTGTGGCTCAAAATGGAGACAGACTTGCTCAGTGAAATGCACAGACTGTGTCGGCACAGTCTTGGTGTGCATGATGTCCACATTACAGTTACAAACTGTTGGGGCAGCAGGGAGAGAGTCTATTTGAAATGTGGGCTGACAGAAGGGCATGTGGAATATGCAGACCTGCAAGGGGCATCCTCACTCTTCTAGGTTTTTGTCTTTATCTGAGGTAGTATATAGAAAATAGCTCAAGAAGAGCCAGTACGAGAGGACTTTGAGAGCTGACTTCCAGTAATCTATTTAAGATGTTATCTCTTACCTACCTACCTCATCTCTCTATATAAATTGTTCCAGTTCATAGTCCAGCAGCCAAAAGATGTGCCTTAAATCACAGAAGAAGGTGAATTTTTACTGAGGCTTCAGACAATGAACTGCAGCGGATGGAACTTAGGCATTCTCTCAATTCCTCCAAATTTGGGGTTGGATAGTGTCCTTCCTCAGAAAGGCAGGCTATTTGGCTGAGGAGAGTCACTTATGTGGGACACTATTTTAGACAGCATGGGTCAGAGTCCTGAGCCTCTAAATTAACTGCCAACACTGCCTAGTTCCTTTCCACTCAAGGAAATGGGAAGAGTCCCAAAAGGAGCAGTATGGCGCAAAACCTCTCAAGGAAGATTAAAAAAAAAAAAAAAAAAAAAAAAAAAAAACTGGAGAATTTGACAAAATATTTCACAGTTAAAAATAAAGCAACCGGTGAAGTCAGTCATGAAAAAAAAAACATTCTAAAAATCAAGTCTGGAATGGAATTAGAAGGCACAAACAAAAGGGGAAAGGAGGAACAGAAGGGAGGCCAGAGACATGATTAAATGTCAACTTCCAAACAGCAGAATGAGTCAAACAAAGATCCTTTATTATCTGACCCTAATGAAGAAAATAAACAGGAAAATAAACTAACTAAACAGCTATTAAGTTAGAACAAAATTAGGAAGGCCAAGATGGATTGCAAAGAATAAATAGCTAATGGTGTGAAAACAAATGAAAATCAGGAAGTCTGCAAGAGATCAATAATTCCACTGAATCACCACGGGCTAAAGGGATCTATGAAGGACTATACGCACATTGATGAGAGGCTTAGCAGCTTTTTTGTAGAAGTTTCATGAAGGAGACTGCTGGGTAAATACTTACCTTGAACAACTTCTTTCCTGGCATGGAAAAGGAAATATTTTTGGATATTGAAATGTCAGGAAAAGAAATAATAACTTATAGAGTGATAAATTTCATCAGACCCAAATGGCACACCTGGGAGTTCTAAGGGAGTGTAAGTATGGAAAAAAAGTCTACAAAAATATGCAGTCTGTCTTCAAAACACCTACTCTTCCAAAGCAGAAGGTAGTAAATGTCATATGTAAACAACTGCAGCCAGAATAACAAATGTCTGGAGGGTATCTCAAGAGAGGGACCAGTCAGCCTGACCCTTGCAGAAGAGAATTACATCACCCTACTCCCTTGGACTTTTCTATATGTCATTAGTGTAGTGGATAAAAGGAAATATCACTATAGCAACATAGGTATTAAGACTTAACACTTAGCATTTTGAAAGGTCTTTGAGAAATATTTTGAGAGCAGGAACAGGCTGAACACCAGGATCCACAGGGGAAGAACGAGGTTGGGTGCTACGCAGTGCCACCGTTGTGCCTAACTAAAGTCAGAGTGAGTATTTAGGGTTCCCTCATTGCTGTTGGTGAAATCTGCTGTAGAGTTCATGACTAGTGGGTCTGACACACTGAGGACAGGCTAGGCCACACATGCTCTGCACTCACAAATGTCATACCTGCACTAGGACTACTGTAGAGACATTGCCAAGTGTGTCCAGAATACATTGCACTCTCTTCAAGAATCCAAATATCCCTGGGAACTAGCAAAGCCACTGCTCTAACTGGAAGATATTGAAACCTGAAAGTCTAGGTACTTTACTAAATGTTGCTAATGGAAATGTTACGGCATCTTTAATCATGTCAGGTATATTCATCCTCCAAAGTGATGTTCAGCAGATGGAGCATCATTGTTGAAAGTTGTGAGTGATAAAGAAATGGGTGACAAACAAAACCAAAAGGAATAGTGTAAAAGGAAAAATTGAAAATTAAATGACCATTTCCTGAAAAGGAGTGGTATTGGTCAGGTAATAATATCACATAACTATTTAGCTTTAACAAGTTCAAGAAGAACTAATTTTGAGAATTTTTTAAAGATTTACCTAAGCTAGGTGATCGGGTAAAATAATAGCAGATTATTGCAAATTCCAGTTCTGAGACTTCCCAGAAAAGCTTTATTACCCAATATGCTTAGAACTGGACAGCGATTGAATATCCCAAATGTGAAAATATATACTAAATGTGAAAACATATACTAAATGTGAAAACTCTTGAAAATCTTGGCTTATATCTTATACAGTTTGCATGGTATTCAGAAATGTTTCATTCAACAGGTCTGTGTCTTTCCTGTGCTGAGTGCTCCAGAACTGGACACAATACTCCAGGTGGGGTCTCACCAGAGCGGAGTAGAGGGGCAGAATCACCTCCCTCAATCTGCTGGTGACACTT